>OU026153.1:67913826-69206326 GCA_907269105.1 Volucella inanis
CAGTATTTTTAATGCCAAATGGAAAGCAAGAACATGTTTAAATTTCTTATTGATATAGGATCTTTTTAAAACTACATTTGACCCGATATTCTTGCTAATCCTCTCGCTAACCAGGAAATATTTTATGCTAAGTCAATAGCTGCCAACGTCAAAGTTTGCCAACATACGCTTGTGAATATTTTAGGGTTAAATAATATACAAATTAAGTTTTTCCTGTTAGCTTCCCTTATAACATTTCATGAAACTCTGCGTAATAACAGCCTAAAGCAGCTAATTGCAGTCATCTACAATATTCTTGACAAAGGTAAATACAAAACTCCAATTGGAAAAGCGTAAATTTTTCGAAGCCGAAGTAGAATTTCTAGACTTCCATATTTTAGCCGATGGCATAAAAACAAACCCAATGAAAGTGGAATCCACTCTTAACTTACCAACTTAGGAGACCCTTACACAAATGAGATCTTTTCTTGGTATCTCAGGGTATTATAGGCTAAGTATAGGGTTTTCCAATAGGGACTTGACAACTTTGAATTTAATTTGTGAACGCAATCTTTCACTAATCATCAAACTGCCACTGTCAATTTATTCAGTAAACTCAACATTTTCATCATGGTAAAGTACACTAATGAGCAAAGTTTGCAAATTATATTCTACAGATATTCGGAGTCGCAAAATCATCTTCAATGAGGAAGCTCATTTTTGGCTCAATGGTTTCCTCAATAAGCAAAATATGCGTTATTGGTCGGGTGAAAACCCACATGTGCTTCTGAATCACCATTTCATCCACAAAAAATAACTGTTTGTTGCGGTTTGCATGCCGACGGCGTTATTGGACCATATTTTTTCGTCGACGATAACGATCGTCACATTACTGTGAATGGTCAGCGTTATCGCGCCATAATCACCAATTATTTTTGTCCCGAATTGGAAGATATGGACTTGGACGACATGTGGTTTCAACAGGATGGTGCCACAAGCTACACAGCACACGCTACAATCGATTTATTGAAGATTAAATATGGTGAGCGTGTTATCTCAAGATATGGGCCAGCCGATTGGCCGCCTTGTTCGTGCGATTTAACGCCGCTTGACTATTTTCTGTGGGGCTACGTTAAGTCATTGGTTTATGCCAACACGCCGACGACGTTGGAAGAGCTCAGAGTTAACATTGAAGGCGAAATAGCGGCCGTTTCGGCCGAAATGTGTGGTCGAGTCTTTAAATATTATGTCCAATGAATCGACCGCTGCAAACGTGCCCGCGGTGGCCATATGAACGAAGACGAATTCCATTCAAAAATGTTTTGATTTTACTTCAAGCCAATAATAAAATTTTTGAAAAATATATATACGGAAATATCAATCAATGCCTTTTATTCCTTATTACGTCTTAGGAAATGAAGAAAAAAAATATTCTAGCAAATGTAAATTAACTTTGCTGTTTGAGAAGTACAAAACCAAAATATTCATGACTAAACTAAAAATATTTAAGAATAAAGTGTGTTTGCTGCATTTACTCAATTTTTCACGTTTCGTTTCGTCTGAAAAAGGTACCGGTTCTTTTTGTTTTGCTTGAAGCTAGATATTTTTTATAAAAAAAAATATATATATATATTAATAGGTATAATACAAAGAAAATGAAAATAATTTTTCTTGAAGTGGAAAACAGTATTGTTTTCTTGCTGGAACGGAAAATTTCATACAGGCTCATTGCAAAAAGAGTGAACGCTTGCCATATACCGTTTTCTTAGTGAAAAATAGAAGAAATGTGTCATCCACAGGTGAGAGTCTGTTTTACGTAGTTGAATATCGGTCCTTTAATTAAAATAGAAGGTATTATGAAAAAAACAGCAATACCTTGATATTCTGCGGCCCAATTTACCAGAATTCCTTGAGGATTTCGCTTATCCTATTGACGAAATAGTTTTTTTTACAAGACAGCGACCCAAAACGTGTACAAAACTGGCTTGGATAGCAATAAAGTAGGTAAAATGGTTCTGTGTCGGGGACTATTATTATTATTTGTCAATGGATTCATAAAAAGCGAAGTAGATGTAATCACTGCGGAATGAGGCAGAGATAGGTTAGGTTTTGGAGCGAATGACGACAAAATTTTGTTAGTGTCTTCTCGATAAACTAACGAATGGTTACGACGTTTGCATACGCGACAACGATACGAAGAACGACAGTCCTTTGATGAATGCCCAGTCTGAATGCAATTAAAACAAACCGATTTCGTTTTACCGAAAATTCTACGTTTTTCAATATCTAGTGCAACAAACTGAGGACACTGAGAAAGAAAGAGATCATTTTCACACCTTGGGCACCGTCGAATGCGATTGTTTTCAGTAGTTTTGGTGGTATGTTAATGAATTGATACCGATTGTATTGCCCGAGATGTGTTCGACCGAGTAAATCATTGGCACGATTCGAATGCATCACATTGTAACCCTTAGAAATTTTTTTTATAATACCGCGCGCGCACCAAGGGGATATGAATACCCTTTTACTGGCGTTTTCTCCAGGGCACGGGCGGGTAGTGTAGTAGTTTCAAACTCAGGTGTATTAGGTTTCGATATTTGTCCCAGAGGTGGTTGTCAAACTGAACGGGATGAGCTAGTACGTTAGTTCGTTGCATTTAACCCAGCCAGCAACCACTCCAACATCAGTGTTATGCCTTCATGTCAGAGTTGACTCCGACGAGATTTTCATATAACTACATACAAATTCTATGAAAAGACTTTTTCACAGAATTGCGTCGCACGGGATTCGAACCCGCGACCCTCTGCTTGAGGAGTCTATGCATATACCACTACACCAAGGCCAAGCGTAGGTCTGTAATGTATTTTTCATCTTGAAAACCTACTTCTGCTTCCCAAGAATGTTTTTATCTGGGTCAAGTTTAGCTGGTAACATATTTATAAGCAATTTTACGAACGGTCTGTGGATTAAAAGTATGTACTAAGAGAAGAAACGAATATAATTGCACGAATGATTGCACAGTTAGGTGTACACGATCATACCGATTTTCGAGCCTCTCTCAAGCTGCAATACAGTTAGCATCAGAGATCGGGATATGCCTGATATCCCGTAAAAATGACTTCAAATAATGAGATCTCTGTCTCATTGTAAGACCTGGGTTGTTGTCTACCGAACCTGTAAGGAGATCTCGGAAAGAAGGCCAGTCTTTGTAATTACCGGCGAACGGAGGAACTTGGATTTTAAGGAGATTAATTTTTGTACCATGGGTTTCTGAAGTGTTTAATTTTCTAGGGATGTAGACTGCTGTGAGGCAAGACGTTCCAGAATTGTGGAATTCTGTTTTTGAGTCGTATTGTTTTATCTTTCGCGAATCGCCGTTTTTATTCCCGAATGTGCAGCAAAATAATTGGACTCATATGTTCCAAACTTAGCTTCGAACTCGACTAAACCACTTTCTTCCATATGTTGCAGACTTTCGTAATGAAGAGAATAAAATTCGGACCACGGTTTTTTTAAACGTTTAAATCTAATTTTCAACATGTCGATGGATAGGGAGTCCTCTATGGATGCAACGAAAGCAGCGGCACGTGTTGGGCATTAAAGCGCTTTAACTACATAGTTTAATCGAGTTCATTTTTGTTGTTGGACGATTCGGGGTTGAATACCAGCCGTTTCCGAAAGACATTTTTCAGGCAACTAAAATCTCGCGATTAGTTATACCCTCTTGAGTGTTAAGTTCTCTACAAAAATAAAAGTTGACGATAAAGTTGCTCGTAGCCGCAACATGGCTTACAGTTTCCTTGGAAAACAAAAGTAAGTGATGTTAAGCGTTCTTGTAGTTTAATCTCAAACTCCAGTGGGCTCTTTCATCAAACTATAAGTTAGAACCACAAATTTGTACTTGTGATTCACAACTACAAATTTGGCATCTAGTTTTTTGTTTCACAAATTACAAATATTGTATATAATTCACAAATTTGTGATAAGAATGCAAAAAAAATCTAGAAAAAAAGTTGTTGATCACAAGTCCTCAAAATCTCAGTTGCAGCTGCACTTGTAATTTACAAATGTTTTTTCACAAGTTTGTTAAATGCCGTAGTGAAAAATTTGTTATAATGAATAAACAAAGCAAGATATTTTTTGCTTCGCTCTTTAGAGAAAAAGAAACATTTTATTTGGCAAATTTTCAAATAATTCAACCCACGAGATAAAAATGAATGAGTGGAAAAATATTTTAAACTCTGTAACATCTCAAGGTACTTTAAGTAACAAAGACTGGAAATACCTTGGAGATTTTGCGTGGCAAATTTTGAAGCGGGGAACCGTGGTAAGTACCCTACATGTGTATTATACTTGTATACTAAAAAAGCGTTTTTAAATTGTTACTATTACATATTTAAAGGTACTTTGAAAAAAAAGGTTCCGCAGGTGGTACGAACTGCATATTAACTGATCTGGATAATATTATTATTGATATTATCGGTAAGGAATCGGCAATGTTGAATGGGATTGTTGATAATTCCTATTCAAGAAGTTGGCCCGTAAAAGCGAAATAAGGTTAGAGGAAGCGTTTACTTTTTGCAAAATTCTATTAGCCCTTATATGTTTGATATTATTCTTAAGCCTATCCATACTAAAAAAGAAGGCGTGTTCCAAACAGAAGGCGGCAACAACATCCGACGAAGAAGATATTATTTCCCTGAAGAAAAAGAGATTTCAGAGACATGTTCATTCAGACTCAGAATCCTCAAAATTCAGAGTCTGAAGAAAGTCCAATAGCTTTTGTTTTTATTAAAAAAAATAAAGAAAAACCAATAAAAAAAGGAAATATAGATATTTTTTTATTATTAAAAAATATTGCTTTTTTTATTAAACTTTCATGAAAAATGACCTGAAAAATATTATAAGCTAGCTTGACCATTTAAACTATTATCATATTCATTTATGTGCTCTATTGTATCGATCAATTTCGGGGGTTGAATTACTTA
This sequence comes from Volucella inanis, assembly GCA_907269105.1. Classification (NCBI taxonomy): domain Eukaryota; kingdom Metazoa; phylum Arthropoda; class Insecta; order Diptera; family Syrphidae; genus Volucella; species Volucella inanis. Next base: position 67,918,794 of record OU026153.1, read on the forward strand.
AAATTGGTGTAATTAACCAATCAAATAACGGATATCCCGTATATCCAAGTAAAAAAGCATGAGGATAAAGTCGAAAGCCATTTTAAAATTTAGAAAGAGAGGACATCTTCGCACTCTTAAACCGTGTACCCATCCGGGCCAATTCATGTATGCATTCTAGAAGGTGTAGTCAGGCCCGCATACCGGCATACAATTAATAGAGTTCTTTCCATGTCTATCGACATATGCAGACTCAAACTCGTTGGGAGCAACTATGTTTACTAGAGTTCGGTATTTACATCCATGAACACATGACATGCCTAAGATACGTGCATATGTATCTACCGGCAATATTGTAAAACCTTTCACATATGTTTTTACGTTCATTAGACCAACATACAACACTTTCAAACAGTAAATCAACAATTGTTGTACAAACTCTGTAAACACATCTGCATGCTGTTGACTTTGATATTTTGTGCATGTCAGCTCTTCCATAGTACTGTCCTCCATTTCCAAGCCAGTGTAAAGCTGTAAAAACTGCTGCCTAAATGTAGATGCAAAGTTTTTTTTAGTCATCGACTTTTTAGCATCGACTCAGACGAAATTTTCATTAAAATTGAATAACTCCGAAATGACAAAGTTTATTTGCGGTCGATAATTTTTTTTTTTTTTAATTAAAACATAATCGTCACTTTCGCAATCCCTACTGCTATGCCCTCAGTAGATATTTTTTTGGTTACTTTAAACGTCAATTGTCACTTGTAAAATACGCCATATACTAAACAAAATTTGTAAATTCTTTTTCCTTGGTGAAACGTAAACTCACATATATGGTATATGAAATTTTCACAAATTTGCAATTGTAAATTGCAACTATAAATAACTTATGACTAAACGAAAAGCTAAGCATTTCTATAAATTTCCCTTTGTAAAATACAAGTACAAATTTGTAATACCCAGAATTTGGTGAAACAACATAAATGAAACAAACCACAAACTTTGTTAAAAGTGCTTGCAAATACAAATTTGTAAGTTGGTGAAATAAGCCACAGGTTTCGACAAAAGACTTCACATTCGCTTATCAATGATAGTCACGGACTTTAAACATCGTTCTTCAATTTTTGCGTGTCTTTTCTTTTTGCTCTAAGTGCGCAAGCCCGTATTTACCGTTTACAAACCGCTTCTTATCAAAACTTTTCCCTCCCAGCGCATCTCTCCTCTCATACTTCCTGAGCAAGTGTTTTTTTTTTTTTTTTTTTAAATTGTGAAAATAGTCTATGGGTGGAATGGAATGAATAAATCTCATTTTATACAGCTTGACCCAGGCTCTGATTTCGACCCCTTTCCAAACAAAGAAAAACATACACCTATCAGGTAACCATTCGCCTTTACTCCGAAATACCATTAATATCAAATAACAAAAAAAACAAAAATTTTGTCAATTATTTCTTAAAACAAAGATAAGCTGTATCATCACCCAGGCCTTTTCTTTTGAAAAAGGCAATTCATAATATTACCACGCGACGGTAGTCTTTTTATTCTGGCTAAGTCACGAAAAATCGCCAATAAATTTCTTAAAATAAAAAACTTAGCTAACATATGTGACATACCTCATTAATGTCAGTGAATACGAAATCATAACTGATATGATAGATCAAAGCATTAAAGTTGTATACACATAAACTTACATAAACTGATGACATGGGTAGGTGCAACCATCAGATAAAATATTAATTACATTCGACCTCTTTTATCTCCCAAAAACTATCGAAAGATTTCCTTGAAATTCGGAATACATTCTAAGTCCACCGATGCGGTGCAAAACCTGTCAACTGCTTGGCTACACCATGAAATGTTGCAACGGAAATACAAAATGCTACTTTTGCATTCAACCCCCGCATCTCCCTGAAAAATGCACCCGAATCATATGCGCTAACTGTTGCCTCCCTCTCCTATTCTCATCGAAAATCTGACCAAACAAAAGAAATTATATCAATTAAAATTAGTTACAAACCAATCCGCTATGAGAGAAGTTAAACACATTTACAAAGATATCTCGAAACTGAATCATATCAGAATCGTTTACTGAAAGGCCCAAAACAAAAATGGTCAAAGCCAAATAACCGGTCAAAAGTTATTTCAAACCAAAACAACCCCTCTTCAGCATTTGCCTTTAAAATAAATTTGTTTTACATAACACTCTAACCAGTCTGAATTCAATAACTCGCAGCTCAATAAAACACAGTCTCTCAGAAAATAACGAAAACAAAAGTTTTCTTTAATATGTATTATAATATGAAAGTATACATATAAAGGGTGATTTATCGTGAGGTTTGATTTTCAACAGGTTTTTTTAAAAGATCACGCGTGACTCTCATCAAATTTGTCAATTTTGTTCAGTGTCGTTTACCAAGTCATCATGGAAAGACTCACACCACAACAACGTCTCCAAATTGTTCAACTGTATTACGAAAATTAGCGTTGTGTGAGAAATGTTGTTCGTGCGATTCGAGGAACTTACGGTGCGCATCATCGACCTACTGAAACCACTATTGCTAATACCATTCGTAAATTTGAGTCCCAGTTTACATTGGTTGATGATACTCGACCGGTTTAACCACATCCAGCACGTAGTGAAGAGACTATAGCAGCTGTAGCTGAGAGTGTACGCGAAGACAGTGACGAATCTATTCGTCGTTTTTCTCAGCAGCTTGGCTTGGCGTATTCGACAACTTGGCGTATTTTATTTAAGGATCTCGGCCTAAAAGCATGTGTATACAAGAATTGAAGCCAGGCGACTTAAATTTGCGTCATATTTTCAGTGAATGGACTCTGCAAAAACTTCTGGCTTAATGCATACGTTAATAAACAAAATTGGCATATTTGGGCTGATAAGAAACCCTAAGAAAACCAAGAGCTACCATTACATGCATTAAAAATAACGGTATGGTGTGTGTGTTTATGGGCTGGTGGAATCATTGGTCCATTACCGTCAATGGTAACCGTTATCGTGCCATGTTAACAGACTATGTTACAATGGACTTGTTGAGAAATTGGTGAGCACTTAATTTAACGTTTTGCTATGGTAAATTGGCCGCCTAGATCGTGCGATATAACAACTTTAGACTATTTTTTCTGGGTATATGTAAAGTTTCAGGTCTTCAGGAATAAGCCAGCTACGATTTACGCGCTAGGCCAGCCAACATTACTCGTGTTATCCGCGAGATATCCGTCGCCCAAAATTGGACGTTCCGAATGGACCACCTTAGACGTAATCGTGACGAACATGTACATGATATGATTTACAAAAAATAAATGCCATGAATTGTTCTTTTAATCGATAATAAAAATTTTAAGTGCACTTACAAATTTATGTATTTTTTTTTACATTATAATTCAAACCTCACGATGAATCGCCCTAAGTTAGGATAGAGAATGTGCTGACTCTTACCTTCATAGAGATTACTTACGAGTATCTCCAAAGCTTTATCCCTAAAAAACCAAGTCGCATTACTTCGAATTACAAATAAAAGACTCGAAACTTTAATGGTTTAAAAATTAATTAATTAATTAATTAAGAATGTTACATTTCAAAGCAACAATTGATTTAAGTGTTATACATTAAGTGTTATACATTAAGTGTTATACCTCATTAAATGGGTATGAGAGCGCCATTAAGTTTGAATGATACATTAAAATAAGAGAGTAAAAAACCAAATTATTGTTGAGTCCAATCAAATTTGCAAAGTATTGACTGTACAAATTAAACTTCGAGCAAGAATTGAAATCGAAAAGATTGTTGACGCAAAGGACGAGAGTTTAATAAAGCTTCAATTTGAGTAAATAGCGTATAATATTCTTCGAATGTTAAGATATTTTATCAAATAACACGGCGAAGGTGTTGCTTAACGGATTTAAAGCCCGCTTTCCATAACCCCCCGAAATGTGGTGCTGAGGGAGGAATGAAATAATAAGTGATGGCATCACGAGCAAGCGTTTCGGCAACGATAGAATTATGATGTTGTAGTAATATGAGTTGGTGCATCTCTGAAAGCATTCTAGCAGATCCTTGGAAGTTGGGGCCGTTATCTGAGTAAATGTGTGACGGCTTACCACGTCGAGCAGTGAATCGACGAAGGGCAGCTAAAAATGCGTCTGTGGTGAGATCGCTCACCAACTCCAAATGTACGATCTTAGTAACGAGAAATACAAATAGATATATAATATAAGAAAGGATATATAGCCCCTCGATCATCAGCCCCTTGCGTCCGATTTTGATTTTAAGTATAATATGTTCAGCTTAGCCGCATCCGCAAGGTAAAAATGGTCGGTTTGGTTGAATTCTCCGCTCTGGAAGATTTCCCATAATTTGCGTTATGGTGGATTTTCTTTGTCGAAAACATTTGAAACAGCTAATATATGCGTAATTTTGCGTAGAAGATTTCGACATCCGATAATCCAATATTCTTGGCGAATTACTGCAAATAGTGTAGACACTCCTGGATGTAGCAAGCGTTGATGAGCATCGATTGCGATAAGGGTTGTCACAGCATAACCTTTTGGGATAATTATTCAGTGCTTTAAGTTGTACGTGATGTTAGCTTCGTGAAGCCTTCCTCCCACTCGAAGTATCTGGGCATCATCTAAGAAAGGATTAAGTTTGTGTATTTTACATTTCTTACTGAAGTTTCCATTCGTTTTATAATAAGCTCCAAATTGTTGAGGAGCAAGGGCTTAGGTTTTCCTTTCAGATAATTTTCTCCATTTCGAAATAAACTTTAGTAATGAAGGCAACCTTACGAATGAATCTTGTCCACGACGATACTAGATGCTAGAGTTTCGAATGGATGATAAAAATTGGTAACGAGTGTACATGTTTGGCGATTCTTTTTCTCTTCTTTCTTGCAAGTAGGGTGTTCCTGAAAATTAGTTATCATCGGACATATATCGTTGCTTATATTTAACCAACTAGTTGTGGTTGTGATAATGTCTCCATTGGGAAGTATAAACCGTGAGTATATGACTGCAACGTAGCCGAAGATCGAATCATCCGAAAATCTGTAAAACTCAAATGTGGCATTCACTACTCCAATAGACCGAGGAATACTAATTTTTGTAAGGACTGGTAGTTTTTTCTTATATTTGACCCACAGTGTAGCGATAGACTTTGGTAGAGGGTCATCCCAGTTGAGGGTTTGGTGCCACAATTCTTGAAGTGTTATTTTTAGTTGTATTACAGAAGGTGCGAGGAAACCGATGGGATCAAAGATTCGAGCAATTTCTTTAAGGATTTGACGTTTGGTTAGAATTTTAGTTGAAGTTATGTTTAAGAGGAACGAAAAACAATCTACTTCTGAATTCCAAAGCAAACCGAGTATTTTCACCCACGAATCAGAGTTGATATATAACGAAATACTATGACTTTGTTCCACTTGAGCATTAGGAAGGAGTTGTTTACAACTTAATTCCAAGCCGGCTTTGGAGAGAATTTCGATTAGGCTCTTAAATGAGATAGTGCCGGCGAAAGATGGACGTACCTTAAAAGGAAGTCTGACGATGTACTTCCTGTTTTTATTCCCCTGATGTGTTTCACGAAACTGCTGCTCGATTTCAATATCTTCTTTCGAAAGAATAGATTTTGAATCGACCTCTTCGATCGTCCAAAACGCTTTTAAAATTGAGTCGAGGATAAGGAGTGTGTGATTAGACAGTATCCCTTGTTCGATGTCCGAAGTGGTTTTCCCAGCAAGAACTCAACCGAAAATAGTTCCTTGTGCGATTGTCCATTTGACACGCGAATAGCTTTGTCTAAAAAGATCTCCTATACCTTATCTGCACCAGTTTGGACGTCGATTGAATTAGACTGATTAAAATATGGATCAGCTAATTCCAATCTGTATATATAATCCCAGTTATTTACATCAAATGAAATAGTTGGTAACGACGGTGTAAGACTTGTTAAAATGTCGACAGGTGTCGACAGAAATTTTGGCCGAATTAAAGCGAGAACTGATAACCAACGTTACTACCCCTTTCGGTGTGATAGCAGACTTTGCGCCGATACCTGTTATAGGTATGCGCGCATTTCTTCATTTGAGCCCAAGTTTTTGGACACAAGATTCAGTTACAAAGAAGACTTGTGATCCTGGGTTGATAGGTACGCGGACTAGCTAATAGTTTCCGCTATCATCTAACACTTTTCCAACAGGTGTAGGTAATATTGTTTGAGGCAACATATGTTTTATTTTTGTTTAATGATTAGAGACTAGTAGAAAGCAGTAGAAAATGAATTTTGGATGAACGAATTTGTTGATGAGCTAGCTTCTGTAGCCTTGGTACTTCTTGTAGTAGTACTACCAAGATGTACCAAACTATGGCAATGTTCATGCAACTTTTGCATCTGAATTTAGACGGACAACGAGCAGAAGTATGACCAGCTCGAAGACAAATAAAACAAAGGTTTTAATTTTTTATAAAATCTCTCCTTGCCTCTATATCCATAGCAGCATAATCCTTACAGTGTGCAAGTTTATGCAATGCATTGCACTTTGGAGTCACGATGTTTGTCGTCACTTGCATACTTCGTACTGACGATGAGGGTCTTTTTTTTATAAGGATCACGAACGTGTAATTTACAAGATTCGAGCGCTTCACACCGACGTTCTAAAACCTTTAGAAGATCCTTAATTCTTGGCTCGTCGCTATCTACTCTATCTAATGACTAGACTTGCCGAGTATCTGCATCTACTTTAGATAAAAGAGTGGAAATTATCCAAGGATCTCTTTCGAATGACTTAAGTGAGTCTAGACCCCGAACCACCTCATCTGCAGCATCTGATAATTTTCGCAGATTTATCAGTTTTGGTGAACAGAACTCTCAAACATATCCCGAAACGCATATCCTTGTAATTACCTTCAAACGGTTCAATATAGAGTTTAGGAAGGTGATCATCAACGTGGCCGCTTAAATTTGAATTATTGATGTTTTGCGAAGATTTGCAGACTGTATGAGCATTAAAATCAGACTTTGTTCTTTCCCAAATTTCAGAGAGTAAAACCGATTTAACTATAAAATATTTTGATTCGAACTCCTCGAACTATTTTTCAGGATCACCGTCATCCTTTTCCTCACTAAATTTATAAATTTGTGCTTGAATAGCATTAAATTTTTCGAATAATTCATCGAATTTGTCGATGAAGCCTCACAGAGTTTTTCGGTAAAATAGGCATATCTCGTCAATGAACTCTTAAGATTACCACGTATCGAGTGCAGAAGTTTTCATTTCCAAATAATGTTATAATTTAATTAATATTGATTTAAATTTATTTAAATTTTATAATTTTAATTGAACAATTTAAATTAAATTGATGGGCCATGCAAAGGTTATACATACATGCACGAATTTTACCTTACACAATAATCGCATGTTCCGAGTCCGATAACTGTCCAATCAAATGGTTAATACCGCAACAGTGACAAATATCGATCTTCCGACAATGAATTAATTAATTAACGGATGTCGCAATAATCCTCCAAGATTGCATGAAGTACTTCAATCGATGATTTTTGATGATCAATTTGATGACGCTCTATCTAGAATATTTATCATGATGGTGATAAACGAAAGTTCGAATTGGCGAAAACCCAATCCGGCTCGAATTCGAATAAAAATATTTGTTTTTGATTTTTTGTAATATTTTTGTAATATTTGTTGAATGATTAGAGATGAATGTGTTTGAGGAAGAAGCATATATGAAAAAATGTTACATTTTAAAGCAACAATTGATTTTAGTGTTATGCATTAGGTGTTATACATCATTATATGGGTATGAGAGCGCAATTTAATTTGAATATTATATATTAATATAACAGAGTTAAAATCCAAATTATTGTTGATTCCAGTTGAATCAACAACTAACTATTTTCTAAAGGAAACGGTCGTTTACCAGTGGAACGAGCGGTTCAAAAGTGGTCGTGAGTCAATCGAAGATGATGAGCGCAGTGGCAGACCATCGAAATCGAAAACCGACTAAAACATTAATGAATTAAAAGAAATGTTGGTTAATAACCGCAAATTAACCATCACAGAGATAACGGGGGACTTGAACATTGCCTATGGATCCGTCCAAAATATTTTGGTTAATGATTTGGGTTTCCGTCATGTAGCAGCAAAGTTGGTCCCAAAAGACCTCAATTTCATGCAAAAAAGACACCGTGTTGACGTCGCAAAAGAGATGATTTGCGAGGCTAAATCCGATCCCATATTCATCAAAAGGTTCAATACTGGAGACGAAACGTGGGTTTATGAGTACGACACGCAATACACACATTAGGCAAGTGAAGGACATTCACCAAATGAGCCGAGACCAAAAAAAAAGAACACGTCGTTTTCAGTCAAAAAAGAAAGCAATTCTCATTACAATGGTGTAATGCATCATGTAGTAGTAAAAAAAGAGTATTATTTGGGTGTTATGAGGCGTTTGCGTGAAGTCGCCGAAAGAGACCAGAACTGTAGGCAGAAAACTCGTGGATTTTGCACCATGATACCATCCATCCGCCACCGAATTTCAGCAGCCGAGAATAAGAAATGGAAAAATCGCATGAAGCATTGAATGACATACCTAAAACCGAATATAAAAAATGTTTCAAGGATTAGATCAAGCGCTGTGTTGCAGTCGGTGAGGATTACTTGGAAGGGGATAATATAAATTTAGATAAATAAACTTGTGTTTTTAATTTTCTGAATAAATTCCAAAATTTTTGTTGATCAAGGTTTTATAAATTGATTCATTGTGAAGTTTGATTTATAATGCAAGATAAAACACATAAATTTGAAAGTGAACTTAACATTTTTATTATTCATAATTCATGTCATTTTTGAAAAGGATATTGTATAAATATTGGTAGCATAGCGACTGGTATCTCGCGGACAACACGAGTATTGTTGGCTACCAAAGTGTCAATCGTAGCTGGCTTATTCTTTAAGATCTGAGACTTTACATATCCTCAGAGAAAATAGTCCAGAGGTGTGATATCGCACGTTTCAGTTTTGTTCAGTTTAAATGCATTTTTATTTTCTTATATATTAATACTTATAGGCTAAACAAAAAAAAAATGCTTAAAAATGAGCTTACTTAACTTAAAGTTATCTTAATCTAACTTACAGTCTATTCTTATTTTAATATTTGCATTAATTAAGCCTAAAACTAAGAAAACAGATTTTAACTTAGTAAATGGGCTTTTTTTTGTTGAAATATAAAACTTAAAACTAAAGCTTACAAACTACCTAAAATAAATCTTAATATACTTACCCTACTTACATCTAATAAACAATTAAGTTAAATATTATATGTGTATATATATACATAATATATATATACTTAATATATAAATATATGTATATATACATATGTTTTTTTTTGTATTTGTTTTTTTTTTATATATTTTTCTTATTTTTTTTCTTAAATCTAACTTAATCCTATCTAAAACTATGTAAGTCGGCCATGACTAAAATCTAATAGGCTGGCCAACTTTGCTTCACTCGAGGAAGCTACCTAGTAATTAAGGAATTCGACGACGAAGCATCCTCTTCTTCAATAAGCCACCAAAATTGTTGGTGCTGCCGAGCAACATCTCTCATGTCGCGACTCCCTACCGCTCTACTGTTAAGTCACCTGTCCGCAGCTGTTCGAGCGACGTGAAAGATTAACGGCACCGCTAATCTGTCCTGAATCAAGCCTTTCTTATCAAGATAGAGGAACGCTTCTGGTGGAATAAAGCCGTCAAGGCGAACTCTCTCGTGATACATATAATTGGGGTAATAAGCCCCAGAGATCAGGTTGTTCGACGAGGTCATTGCTCTTGCAATGTGTCTTCGAATCAACTTAATGACAAAATTGTCCACTCTTATTAGGTTCGCCCTATTGTACAAAACCTTGTTAGGATAGAATTTTGTGTACTCAGACTCTGGTGTTCTGTAAAGGCGAAGACAAGCCCTAAGGCAAGCCCTCTCAAACACCCGAATCTTTTCCAAAAGACTTGCTCTCATGTTGAACCACACGGGACAACCAAATGTTAGCATAGGCCGAATAAGGGCCATGTAGTAGATCACCTTTACCCTCGCATCGAGTTGTCTGCTATAAAACAGTCTCTTTGTAATGGCAAAAGCTCCTCAACAAAAAGCAAAAGCAACATCTATATGTTTATTAAAATACAGATATTGATCCAGCCAGATCCCAAGGTATCTGACTACATTTCGACAAGCAAGTGGTTGACCGTACTGTCCGACGATCTGAAACTTTCGCCAATTCTTTCTGGTATCCGCAGAGGCCCCAGACAAAGGCGCCCTAAAAAGAATGGTTTCCGACTTCTGAAAGTTGATCTTCAACTTCCAGTCGTCGCAATATTGTTTAATTTTATCGAAGTCACGTTGCAAGAGTATGTTTATGACCTCAATCTTTGGACTTGATCTGTACGCGATTATGTCGTCTGCGTACGCTATGGCGTGGTGAAGTGAACCTATCAAATCACTTGTGTAAATGTTGAAAAGAATTGGCGAATTAACCGCACCTTTTTGGAGACCGTTTTTAACATGAAAAGTTCCAGTAGAAGTCACATCGCCATTCTTCACGATGAACTGTCTATCTGTGAACATATTGAAAAGAATATACAGCAATGGTCTGCTAATGCCCAGCCTGTTCAGTTTGTAAAAGAGCCCCTCTAACCATACGGTATCAAAGGCTTTCTCCAAGTCAATCAGTCAGACACCAGTGCACTGTTTCTTGGCTTTGTTCCATTGGATATCGGAAACCAGTTTAGACGCGGCGTAAATAATATCATGCCCCGCCTTGAAACCGAATTGATTATCCGGAACTATATTTTTGTCCTCAACCCACTTAGTCAGAACCCTATTGATAACCCTCTCGAAAACCTTGCTGATGTTTGGAAGGAGACTGATCGACCGGAGATTCGCCGGATTGGAGGTGTCTTTATCCCTTTTGGGGATGGGATGTACCATTGCATTGTTAATCAGGGTGGTATAAATGTCCACCGCTTCTAGAGGGAGATGTCGAAGCACAATGTTCGGTATATCATCGATTCCCACAGATTTCTTACTTCTGATTGTGTCGAAGATCATTTGGAGCTCTTCCTTCGAAATGAATGGGGGAAGTTCCCTTTCATTTGCGATGACATTATTTGCTATATTCTCGTCACTGAACTGGGTGAAACCCGAGTTCTCGATTCGCCAGTTCACTATTTCGTTTCGAAGGTAGAAATTGTGCGCAAGGACTCGACTTTCCAAGTCGTGGTTAGGGCCAATGATATCATTTGCCCTATATACTTCCTGAAAAGTCGCTCCTATAGCCTCAACTTTCTCCTGCGGATCCTCGATCACAAAGAAGTTGTCATCCTCCACAGGCTCGAGCTCTGAGATGAATAATGTGGATTGAGTAGCCTCAGGTGCATAGACAGACACCATGTACAGCCGCTTTCTACTTCGGAGAGGGATATAGATGATGCATGCCTCCAGCACCTGAAACCTACGCACTACACGACTGTATACTCTATTACAACGCAGTTCTTTTCTAACAAAGATTGCAACCCCTCCTCCTTGAATGGAGTTGGGTCGATTTCTTCGTATGATTTTATATTTTCTGTGTCTCATTTTGTGCTTTTTGGATAGCTTAGTTTCGCTAATCAAAAGCACATCTGGGACTTGGTCTTTAAGCAACTTAAATAATGCGGCTCTTCGCTCAATCCTAATCAGTGAATTAACATTCACTGCAAGGATCTTCAGGGTTTGCTCCGCCATGTTCGTGCCCATTACGACTGGAGGTGCTTAAGACCCGGCAGCAGCGCGTATATTTGATCTACCCGCTTCGCCTGTTCCTGTATTTGACGCTGAAGCTGAGCCATTTTTCCTTGAATAGAGAGCAAAATAGCCAGCATGTCAGGTACAGGTTCCGGTGCTCTAGGCGCTGGGGCCTGAGGAGCAGCCTTCTGTTGCTGTACCGCACTTCCCTTACCTGCCGCCATTTGGGCGTAGGTGACTTGGGGTCTGTATGTAGGTGTTTGTATACGCACAGGTGGTCGTTTAACTTCCATTTTCTGCTGCCGAGCCAGATTTACTGTTTTCATGTACTGGAATTTGGGGCAACCCCGATAGTTTGCGGTGTGCCCCGTGTTCCTACATAAAACGCAAGAGAGTTGGCTTTTTTCCGACGCTCCGTCCTTACCTAAAGCGCAATCGTTTGACTTGTGGTTCTTTCCACACTTCACGCATCGAGGCTGCATTTCGCAGTTCGACGCAGCGTGCCCGAACCTTTGGCAGCGAACACATTGTAAAATATTTTAGATACTCTTTAATTTTTCCCAGTGTACAATCTGGTAGTCTAGGACTTTGATGCTCCTTAGACCATCCAGTTTGCTGTCGGGACTTAGCTGGACCAGGAAAAACGGTAATTTCCGATTCTCCCTTTTGGCTCTAGCCGTGACAAATGGCTTAACCCCTACGAATTTTAGCCCTTCGCACTCCTTCTCTTTTAGCAGTGCAAGGAGTTCCTCAGGATCAGTCGACAGCTCTAACCCCTTCAGCAGCATTGTCTGCAGCTTCTCCCCCTTCGGGGTGTAGGAGAAGAACTCCGTCGTTGAATCCCTCAATAAACTTTTAATTTTGTGGTAGCGCTCCACTGTGTTACAGTGCTATTGTATTTCCTTGCTGTTGCTTTTGATTTGTGCGAGCTGGTTGGGATTGCTCTTGCTCTTCCCTCTTCCTTCTTACCATTTGTTTTTCTTTAATGGCCAGTACTCTTTGCTGCAGCATTTGGAAGCTACTGCTTATTGACTCCATTTCTTCCTCTTCGTCTTCCGATTCGGTTGTCGCCAGGGGAGCGAAGCTGTTTTCTCTCGGATTATGGAGTACATCTGAGACAAATGGATTGTCTTCAGTTTCTTGATCGGGTAGTTTAATGGACATTGGTAGGGTGGGACGTTGTACCAAGCTAGAAGTTGGTCTTATTTTTCTCTTTCGCTTTATCTTTGGTTCTGCCCCTACTCGTGTTTGGCTTGAACCACTTGAAATATAGCCTGCTCTCTCCGCTGATCCCGCTATTTTCATAGGGGACCGCTCTCCACAATCCATCGCGTGGTTTGTTTTTTATTCTCCTTTTTTTTTTTTAAATAAGAAAAAAAAACTAGACTAGGTCAACCCGTATTTGAACCCGCACTTTTGTCGTCTCAAGCGGACACACTGCCACTATGCTGACGGAACTGTGTACAGAATTGGTCGAATTATTGACTTTATAACAATATTAGCTTTTTAATAATTAGCCGAAACACGTTTAATCTCCGCGGAGGTCTATGAACGACTGAGTGATATCGCACGATTTAGGCGGACAATTTAAACGTAGCAAAACGTGAAATGTAGTGCTCACCAAAATTATTTCTCAACAAGTCCATTGTTTCACGCATTGTGTGGATCGTAGCGCTCACCGAGACCATATGCGTGAATTTCAGGAAGCACATAGTCCGTTAACATGGAGTGATAACGGTTACTATTGATGGTAACTTTCTAATTTGCCTCATTTTTGAACCACAACATACCGTTGTTCTTAATGGATGTAGTGGTAGCTTTTGATACTCTTCGGGTTGCTCATCAGCCCAAATATGGCAATTTTGTTTATTAGCGTATCCATTGAACCAGAAATTGGCTTCATCACTGATAAAAAATTCACGATAAAACACCATAGCCCATTCACTGAAAATATGACGCAAATTCAAGTTGCCTGGCTTCAATTCTTGCACAAATTGAATTGTATACTGCTATAGTCTCTTCACTACGTGCTGGATGTGGTATATACATCAAGTATCATCCACTAATGTTAACTGGAACTCAAATTTGCGAATGGTATTGGCAATAGTGGTTTCAGTAGGTCGATTATGCGCACCATAAGTTCCTCGAATCGAACGAAAACATTTCTTACAGAACGCTGACTTTCGTAATACCGTTGAACAATTTGGAGACGTTTTTGTAGTGTGAGTCTTTCTGCGTTTACTTGCCAAACGATACTGAATAAAAATATTAAAGCAGTTTGATAGGAGCTATGCGTAGTCTGTCAAAAAAGCCTATTAAAAATCAGACCTTACGATTAATCACCATATACAATATAAATTGAATTAAATATTTCCAAACAATATATATGGTCCAAAGTAAACTTATATTGGGATTTTCTTTAAAAATGTTCGATTATGTTAAATCATTTCTAACTAATAGAAAATTCTGAAAATGAAAATTTATGTCCTTTGCACAACGGGATCCCTCAACGTTCAGCACTGTCCGTTATATTGCCTTTGCCTTTGACGACATTTCCACTATATTAAAGAAATATACACTTTTATATTAAATAGATATAGGATAGTTTCTATATCTTAAGTAAAGTAAATGATTTTAATCATTATAAGACCATCCTAAGCCATCCGATAAACGTTATCTTAGAATGGTCAGTTTTTTGGAAGCTAAACTAGAGTAAAAAAATCTAAGCTACTATATGTTTGCCGAAAACTACACTATTCAGAACTTATTCTAAGTATTAATAATGCACGAGTTAATAATGTTAATAGCTTACGTTAACAACCGTTGTTTATATCTTTAAAAAATTCTTACAATCTAGCAAGTAAGGAATGTCATGTACATATTAACACTCTTACACCTGTTACCAAAATTCTAGCTCTAAGTAAAATTGACTATAGAATCAATATTTATGGTAATTGTTCGAAAAATATTCTTAAATTAATAAAACCAACTTATCACCATGCCGCAAGAAGAAGCCTAAACGCTTTCCCTACAACACCAGAATCAGGACTTCCGACAGTGGAATAACGGATCGAAGAAATATGGTATGATAGTATCAAAACTCGTTGCGAAATTGGTGTTTTCAAGAAATTCGATATTTGATAAAGATATCCACCAGGGGCTATAAATGCAGAAAACCGATTAAATCTGCAATAAGAGCAATTTTGGACGAGGCAAATCAAATAAAAGTTAGAATCAAAAAGACGCGTAGTACTGCTTCATCTTATCTTCCTTGGCTTGTAAAATCAGACTCGCTTATGATTACTCTGGCCCAAGCACTGATAATGCAATATTTTCGGATATTTCATCAGAATATAAAGAAAAAAAAGGCTAAAAATTTATTTTCAAGGACGGATCAAAATCACTGTATAATAATACGTCATTTGCAGTCTCACATGAGGACGACTATATCATGAATAGTGAAACTCTCCTTAAATTATCATCAATTTTCACAGCAGAAGCATTTGCTATTCTGCAAGCAAGCAAAACAAATTGCAGTAGAAAATTTGTCATACGTTCAAACAGTTTATCTACAGTTTAACTACAGTAAGTAGTTAACAACCCAAACCACAACTCTGAACTAATATCTAAAATACGACAGAAAATAATTATGATGTCAAACAAAACAAAATTGATGTGGACCCTCGCCACGTCAATATTAGAGAAAATGGGAAGCCGACGTTTCAGCGATATCTGCAAAACATTCACCAGTGTACAAATTTAATACATTAAGTAAACACGATCTAACAAAATATATATATGTAAATCCATAAGGAGCAAACAGCAAATCAAGTGGAAACTTCATCGCCACCATAACAAAAGAGTAAATGTCGATAAATCTTACCCAAGATATCCTGCGAACCTAGCTAAAATAAAAATCTTCATTCGATTAAGGAGGCATTGGCTTTCAGAGTTTTCAAAAAAACATTTTTTTTCACATAAATTTGCTTACAAATATGACAAAAACACTCTCTCAAAACCGTTTTGAGAAATTTATAAGGGAAAAAAATTTAAAATATAAAAGTTTAAAATAGAAAGTAATTTCGGAACTCTGCGTAACACCTGCCTCTAATCTGTTTGAATATGAGTGCACACATCTTATGTATAAATGTGTAATATTTGTATATACATTATAGAGTATATAACAGTAACTAGGTGTCATTCGTAAAAGAAGCACGTGCTAAATTCTATTATTTTCCTAAATAAAGTTTTAAAAAATGCCTCATGTTGGTGGTTATTTTAAATTCAGTGGAAAAATCATTTTCCTCAAAACTATATTCGATCAATATGCATAAATGGAGAAGCGAGTATTCCAAAAATTGGACAGTAGACCTATGAATATTCCTTTGTTTTTTTATGCAAGTGTAGTTTGCTCCAAAATTTCAAAAATAGATCAATCTAAATATGATTTGTTTAAAAAGTATGAAATTTCGCGGTGTGTTAGTACACATGTTCCGAAAATATCTTCACTATTTCAAGTGTACGAGTATAGCATACTCAGTTTATTTTTGACAGATAGAAAGTTTAGATGTATTTTGGTGTGGTCGGCGATTTTCAATTATATGTTATTAAAAAATTGAGCAAAGAATTTCCATCAAGTCTTGTGTAAAAAATAGAATGAAGTCCTTTAAAATACATAATGACAGTGACATACGGAGAGTCTGCTCTAAGTAAAAAAAAAAAATAGTATTTACAAGTGATACAAGTTTTTCCAAGGTGGCCAAATAGATGCCAATGACAAATCTTGCTCTGGACGCTCGAGCACATCAACAAAAGATGATAACGTGGAAGATGTGAAGAAAATTGTTATGGAAAATAATTAAATTACCATAAGAGAAGTTTCTGGGGATGTTGGCATATCGGTCGGCTCGTGTCATGCAATTTTTTTGGATGTTTTGATCATAAGACGTGTATAAGCGAAGTTTGCCCCGAAGCTTCTTAATTTTGATCAGAAGAACCGTCACATAAGCATAGCTCGGAACAAAAGGGTCATAACTGGTGACGAATCCTGGGTATATACACCCAGGAGAGAAAAGACCGAAAAAAGCACGCCAAGTTTGAGCAAATGTAAATGTTTCGATTATTGTTTTTTTCGATTTCCATGGCGTAGTGCATCGGAGTTTTTACCTCAAGGTTGTACGGTCAATAAGGAATATTTCCGTGTAATTATGCTCCGTTTGCAAGAAGCAGTACGAAAAAAATGTCCGGAATTTTAAAAATAAAATTCATGGCTTTTGCATCCTGATAATGCACTTGCTCATTCATCGTTGCTTTTGACTACAACAAGACGAGAATTATGCTTCAGCCACCATATTCACCGGATTTGGCCCCATGTGATTTTTTCCTGTTCCCAGAACTGAAGAGACCTATGAAAGGACGGAGATTTGCAACGATTGAGGAAATAAAAACGGCATCGCTGGAAGAACTCAAGGCAATATTGATGATTAAATAAATATTTTTTTATAAAAATACTTTTGGAACACACCTAGTACTTAAGAATAACAATTCATCAAATAATAAAAACATTTATTGGATCTAATTCGTGCGGTTTGCTAAGAGTAACTTGAATTATTCCATTAGAACATGTGTTGGAAAGCTACTATCATTGTACGTCAATTGAGTATATGTCATTCATTTGAAGCGTAAACAACATTAATTTTTTTTTCACTCAAATATGTCGAACTTTGTGCCTGAAAAAGTGTTTTTGCGGGGAGTTCTTCTTCATTACTTTAATATGAAGAAAACTGCTGCCGAAAGTCAGCAAAAGTGGTTTGCAGGATTTAAAAGTGGTGATTTTGGCTTGGAAGACGATGAACGTCCTGGTCAGCCAAAAAAGTTTAAAGATGAAGAACTGGAAGCATTACTCTATGAAGATTGTTGCCAAACACAAGAAGAGCTCGCAGAATCCTTGGGTGTCACTCAAGCAGCCATTTCAAAACGTTTAAAAGCAGCTGGATATATATTTAAAAGCAAGGAAATTGGGTTCCACATGGACTCAAGCAGAGAAACGTCGAAAGGCGGTTTTGCATGTCCGAAATGCTGCTAGAACGCCACAAAAGAAAGTCATTTTTGCATCGGATTGTTACTGGTGATGAAAAATGGATCCATTGTCGTTGGGATTGTCGTCCCAAAGCGCAAAAAATCAGATGGGAAAAAGTCATAGCTTCAGATGGGCAATACTTTGAATAATACTTTTGCACATGTTTTTCTTAAATGAACGTTCAAATTTTGAAAAAAAAAACCGCACGAATTTAAAATATATACCCAATATAACTTATGGTACGTAAACTTAACTCTGTAATTGTCAGTCGTTTCCGCAGCTAAGTTTTTTTAATGTATATTACCTTATAATCTTAATTATCTGTTAATAAATAATAAATAAATAAAAATAATAATAGTAACAATAATGATAATAATAATAATAATAATAATAATAATAATAATAATAGTAATATAATATCGTAGGACTGATTCAAGTGTATGCAGAAAAGATAGATCGATTGCAGAAATTGTACTACCAATAAATTGTAGTTTATTATTTGCAATGAGATCTGATCTAATAAACAAGGAGGTTCCACTTGCATTGAATCACTATAATTTAGATATTTTTTGGTGATTGAAATTTACCCAATATAGAAAAAACATGAATGTACTCTAAAAAAGAAAACTTGGTTATATTTCCTATATGATACTGTAAATAATGTTTTTCACTTACACATAATATTAGATATAGTGAAACTATCACTAATATGGGTGGTCTATTCCTTAACGCAAACTATCTTCTGATAACTATTGTTTTACGTTTCATAATATGTGTTCGTAAATTTTGTTGGTGTTTGTATTGAGGGTCTTACACAGCACATTAGAATGTACATACATATATGACACCTCTCCCACTAAGTTAATACAAATAACGTATTTGTGATCGGTCGGGTACTATTATATAATTTTTATTTTTTTGTGTTACAACACTTTTAACAAAACAACCCTTTATAACAATATTTTAAGACATTAATTATCTTCTAAATAATTTTAATACGAATACTTTTCTTATTTTGTTCTTTCTTATAATATACTCGTATAAATAATATACTAGGACTTTTCAAGAGGTTATTATTAAATAATAGTGATATATATATATATATATATATATATATATATATATATATATTTTTAATTATACCAAATCACACCTTTTCCAAACCAGTTCATCACAAACACATATTTAAGACAGAAATTCTTCTTACATTATATATTGTATTGTTACCTAATACCATTATAAATACTTGGAAAGGGTGTCTGGAAAGAAAATTTGATCAATGTGATAACAGTAAATGGAAACAAGACTAAATGTACAAGGAATTGCAGTTTATAGAAAGGGAACGATAAACTGGGCAAAAGGAAATAGTAAGTGTGAACTATGTATTAGGTGGGTTCTATTCGAAATTTGTATTTTTATTACCTTTAATCTTAGGACGAGATATTTTTCTATACAATGTTTTCTCAGTAATTCAACTTTTGAGTTTCCTATTCGCCGTTTTAATTTTGAATTTACTATATGTGCAATTTCCTGCAATCCTTCCCTACTTAAAGTACTAATATTTTAGAACAAATTACTGAAATAAAATCTTTCACGTAGTCGAATAATACAATCCCAATTGCTGTGAACGGTGATAAATGGATAAATCATTCTCTTCGTTAACACTGGTGGATATTGCAGCATTATTTTCTTCTGTACGCACTATACGCATACGGATAGGTGGTTCGAAGTCCAATAACGTGGAAGTGGTGAGAAATTTGGTTACTAAAGCTTGAATTGCTTGCTCAGTAGATCGATTATGACTACCGTAAAATAATTGAAGAGCGCGTGTTTTTTTTTTTTTTTTAAAGAACTTAACACTCAAGAGGTTGTGACTACTCTCAAAATACCGGAGCACGTGTTAAGTGTTTCGGAAAATTTTTAAGAGAAAGTGAGAATACACTAAGCCTTGAGCCACGGCCACTCACCTAGGATGAAATGGCAATGCTAATTCAGCACGTTTGACTTTGACACATGTTACGAGTCACGCGTGAGCTGTCAAAAATAGAAAACTGAAAAAAGTTTATACTTTTTCTCTGTAGATATCTTATGATCCACAAACGTTTTGTATATTTGTTATATCTTAGATTAATTTATAATAATAAAACACACTGAACCTTACGAACAACCAAATTAAATTAACAGCTTAAGTATTATTGTAATGAATTTAATTGTCGGTTTAAGAGCTAGTATGCAGCTAAGGTACAGAAAGTCATGACTTATTTTTGAAATATGACATTAAAGAAGAGGGTAATGCCAATGTACTATACTAATTTAATAGTAAGAACACAACTAAAAAGGATTAGATTTCGTATCTAAAATACTAAAACTATGCTTAAAATGTCTTGGATAACCGTTTTTTAATTTTAATGAATTTTGAAAATTTCTTTACCTTCAGTATTATAGTATTTATTAAAAAACTTTATAGTAAAAATTTGTAAAATTATGTGTTTCATGAAGGTTTCATTGAAATATTGGGTCTATAACTTAATTCATGCGGTTTGCTAAGAGATGGCGTAACTTGTATTATCCCGTTGTAATTATTCCATTGGAACATGCGTTGGAAAGCTACTGTCATTGTACGTCATTTCCGTATATGTCATTCATTTGAAGCGTTAACAACAATAATTTTTTTTCATTCAAATATGTCGAAGTTTGTGCCTGAAACAGTGTTTTTGCGGGGAGTTCTTCTTCATTACTGAAAGAGAGACGTCGAAAGGCAGTCCGAAAGGCTGCTGGAACGCCACAAAACGCCACGCACGAATTAAAATATATACCCAATAATTAATTACTAAGTACTTCGTTATACAAAGGTATTGATTAATGAAAATAATATTATATTAGAGTTTTAAAAAAGCTATTATCGAATCCAATTTACATTAGGAATAAAAAAGGAAGCCAACTTGAGTACATTGACATCACTATTTTATATAATATATATGGCATGAAACCAGTTACGTTCAAACATTGAATACCATCGATTTCTCCGGTTTTTTCTCAGGAAGTAAATAATGGAGAGTTCCATTGATTTGAGCTAAAAGTAAACTTGATGTTTGCATCGATCAGGCACAGACAATAGACAAAACGTCAGTGTTCAAGGGTGATGATTAACTGACTAATATTAGTATCACCTTTGAGTTTTATTGCATAGTCTTGAATCCGATATAGCAGCTGCAGAGATGTTTTAGAAGTACCTGACCAAATGTGGGCACTGTCCAATTCTGCTTGGATGAATGCCTAATATATTGAGATTAAATCAGAGGGGGTTAAAAATATCTCTTATATTGCTTGAGGAAACCTAGATGTTCCGCAGAATTTTTGACGACATCGAATATGTGGTCAACGTAAGTTGTCAATAGCGCACATACCGAGAGTTTAAAGTTTTTCGGTTTCGAAGATGTAACTAAGTACCATTCATGTATAATGGCTGTGTATTTAAATTTCGCCTTAATGACAGCAGATATCATTGAGTTTTGGGAGTATTTAATTCCACTCTGTTGATAGTTCTCCCATTAGATATGCTGTTAATATCAGAATTGAATGTGCTTACCATACACAACTGTTCCCGTTCTACAGATGAAGGGCAGGGACGTGAGTCCGGAAACGAATATGAAAAATAGAGATTACTGTCATCAGCGAAGGAATATATTGGATTAGAAGTATCAAATAAGAGATCATTATTGAAAATTAAAAAGAGTGTCGGAGACGTAACTGAACCATGGGGCACACCAGCATTTATTTTGTGAGTATCAGACTTGAAACCATCCAAGACAATTTAAATCGAACGTTCCGAAAAATCAATTGAAGAAGAAAGTCATCGATCCCAAAAGCATGCATTTTTGACAAAAGAGCCCTTGGCCAAATTCTGTCAGAAATATCAAGTTCAACTATCTTGCTTTCGCCAGATTGATGTACGCTTTGGTTCCATTTTTCGGTGAGGCATGCCATCAAATCACCAGTGGGCCTACTGCTAGCAAGACTGTACTGCTGGTCATTGAGAAGTTTTCGTGTTTCAAAACATTTAATGAGCTGACGGTTTACCAGCGTTTGTGTATTAAGAGAGAGGAGAAGATTCCCCCCAGGCACGGGCAAGACAAATGCTGTTTGCTATCTGCTTGGAAAGAGTCCTAAAGAGTAGGATTGATGAAAAAGCTTACGCAGTGGTTTTGCCAGCGAGGAAGAACACCTCTTCAGAAGAAGGACAGATATACCATCTGGACTAGCGAATTTGTGTATATTTAGATCGTTTAGTACTCTTGCTACTACACGAGTGCGAAAGTGGATTCGTCCCATTGTAAATTTGACGCACTCAAGTGTATGCGGGCACAAAGCACAATCTGAATGTGTTGAGCTAGCCGCAAAGTGTGCAGCAAGTAGATTGGCCTTGTAAAAAGAGCTGACAGCTGGAATGTTATTGTAAATAAGCGTTGGCATGGAGGATGGGGTAGAATTTTTAATGTTTATGTCGAACAACCAAACATTTCTACTACCTATGGGAGAATATAATACATTTTGCTTCAGTGTTTGGTCGTATTAGAATTTCACACGTTTAAGGAAGTCGTTGCAGTCATTTTTCTCTGTCAGGTTGGTCTTGTAGGATCGAACATTTCTCTAACCCTAATCCTGAATTGCTGTCCAGTTTGAGGTTTCTATTAATAAAGCAAAAAGAGGACAATTTGCTTACGGAGATGGAATTTTAACCACATTAAATTGAATTCCGGATTGGAACAGGGACTACATTTACGCACGTAAATGGCAAGACCGCGATGAGAAAAGAATAGCGGCACTAGTTCGTAGCCAGGTACCGATCAAAGTGATTTGAGAGGTGTGGGCGGAGATCTACCTGTGTTTTGCTAAGTGCCAAAATTTCTGGTGGACGCAGAAAAGTGATTGCGTTTTATCCCGCGTATATAATCTATGTTTAACTTCAATTCCCTTGTCATAACCACAAACAAACACAGAAAACTCAAATGCGAACGATGTTTAGCAAGGCTGCGTAGTGAGAATTTTTGACTTTGGTTTACTATGTATATGTATATGGTCTTATGCCTTTTCAACAGTATAAAATAGTGCACCAACAAATTTCACACTCTCAACCCGCTATACGCCGGTTGCTTAATATGAGTACAATCTGTCACTGCGCATACCGTATTATAAATACAGTAACAGCAGTGATCGAGTGCAAGCAACAGCACTTCGACCTGGAGCGGGAGAAGTGGGATACCCGCACTGTGTAAAATTTTTATATTTATTCTTTGTTTTACACTGCACTACACTATTTTTCGTTTGCAATATTTCCAAAAGTTGTTCACGCGACTTAAGGTATAGAGTGGGACTAAATAAAATAAAAAAAATGATTCGGTCTTTGTAAAACTGTTTTGATGGTAAAAAATTGCCCGACCGAAGAGCCGCTGAAAATTACTTGGTCAAGTTTTTCGCTGATAAACTACACCGATAGAATTACGAAGCTTCTCCAAAAATGCCAAAAGGTCATAGATAATAATGGCCAAAATGTTCTTGATTGAAATTGATTTTGAATAAAGAAAATTATTTTTAAAAAATTTGCTAAAAAACCACGGAGACATTTTATATGATCGTTAAATACATGTGTATAAGATCATTTTCACAACATTGAACGTATC
This sequence comes from Volucella inanis, assembly GCA_907269105.1. NCBI lineage: Eukaryota > Metazoa > Arthropoda > Insecta > Diptera > Syrphidae > Volucella > Volucella inanis. Next base: position 67,942,349 of record OU026153.1, read on the forward strand.
GTATGAATCTAAATCATTGCTAAATCAAAAACTACTTCCATTACGTTGTATTGAACGAAAGTAAAAATACATGTCATCGTCGTTACAAATCACTTAATCATCCCCCTCTAAGTGAAACACCTAAATGCGGCCTTTTTTTCGGAGCGTTCCCAATGACTTTAAACGCACTTTCATATAGGGCCTTAGTCCCACACCTCCTCCATAGTTCTCCATACGTAGAAATCCAAAACTAACCAATCTGGTGATTTGAAGCATTGCAAATAAGTATCACTGTTTAGTGTTTGTGGAAATGTGAAAGGCCCAATTAAATTGTTGCCAATTACAACTGCCCATACGTTTAGGTTAAATGGATGTTGAAATGATGTTGTTATTGATGTATACTGATTTTCAGTCGCCCATGTGTTTGTAATTCTATCTTCAGTAAATTTCGGCTCATCTGTCTACAGAATATTTTTTGTAAATATATTGTTATCGAAATATAACTTAAGCAACCAATTGCAGAATTCCGATCATCGAGACAGATCTACTAGTAATAACTGCTGAATAGATAGGATAGAGTAGAGTGGTGGAATTGATAGGATAGAGATTATATAGTATGCAAGACTTGCAAAATTTATTAGCAGAACACATTTAGCCGTAAAGACATCGAACATCGAAGAATAAGTACACATTGGTGGCTATGTTGATACCATATTCAGGATTCGTTTCGCATTTTATTCTTCTGCATCTCTTACAGCTACCGAATATCAATTGAAATGATATTGATTTATGGAGAAAATGGAAGAAACATCGATGGTGCTGTTGCTCCTTACGCCCAACGTTTCCCAGACCAGATATGATCGCGCGCTTCCTTTTATCGGGTCATCCAACAATTCACTGGTGAAGGAAGTGTGCAACCAAAGAAAATGGATCGATCAGATAGGGTGGCTGTTGAGGACAATGAAATAGCAGTGTTAGCTGCCGTTGCACACGATTCTCTCATTAGCACTCGCCAAATAAGTCGTGAATCAGGAATTTCTCAAACGACTGTCTGTAAGATATTACATCGGCATAAATACCATCCTTATCATCTTTCAATGCATCAAGAACTTTCTGATGAGGATTTTCGCAACCGGGTTTCGTTTTGTCAATGGGCACTTCAGCAAATTGAACGAGACTCCCTTTTCTTCGCCAAGGTGTTATTCTCCGATGAGTCGACTTTCACCAATCACGGTACGGTCAATCGACATAATATGCATTACTGGGCTACCGAAAACCCCTTTTGGTTGCGACAAGTTGAACGACAGCACCCTTGGAATGTTAATGTTTGGGCTGGAATTATTGGGGATAAATTAATAGATCCACATTTTATTGCAGGCAACTTGAATGGCGAAAAGTATGCAAACTTCTTGCGGAACCATCTTCCAGTATTACTAGAAGAACTGCCATTGGAGTTGCGACAAACAATGTGGTTTCAATATGATGGTTGTATAGCCCATTATTCCCAAGTAGCTCGGGCGTATTAAACAATGTTTACCATCAACGATGGATCGGACGAGGGAGTCCGAGGCAATGGCCTGCTAGATCACCTGATCTTACGTCATTTGATTTCTTTTGTGGGGCTACTTAAAAAGTGAGGTTTACAGAAAAAAACCAACAACACGTGAGGACATGAAAAGACGAATAACTGAAACTTGCCGGAAGATTACGCCAAAAATACTTTTCAGTTCTGTTGGTTCCCTTAGAGCGCGGATAGACAAGTGTATTAAAATGAATGGTCACATTTTCGAGCATTTGTTGAAAAAGTCTCGGGAAATAAACATCGAAATGGGAAGAATTCAATGATTCAACAGTGTGTGGCAAGGGGACCCACTCCAATTAATCACCCCGAAGGAAAGAAAATACTGCCACGTCCACGTCGTTGTTTCTGGGTTATGCTAAACGCAGTATGTAAAAACAAATGACAAGCCTACAAGCAATACGACTGAGCAATGAAAATCAGGAATTATTATTTGAAAAATCAAAAGTGACCTTCGTTTGACCTTCAAAATAGGTCGATATCGCTTTTTTTCGAGTAACTTGGATGTCTCTAGTTAAAAAACACTTTTTATAGTATGTGATCAAAAGTATGAAAATTAAACCCGTCGACCACCCTTTTTTGGTTTGATTCGTGAGTGTATTGTAGGTAAAGGCGCCTGCGTGACATTTGTCACAAAAAAAAGTTTTTTTATTATGAAATATTCATAATGAATACATAATGAATATTTCAACCTCCCCCGACCTAAGTTATTTATTTTCAACACGTTAACTTATTTAAAAAATTGAACACTGATATTTTCTGCACAATAACCAGAAAAATACAATTACCTACAAGAACGCAAAATGTGGTGCAGATTTGATAGACTTTGTCTTTAAACTTTGTCACAGTTGCAGTATATTCAGATAGTTTTGAACAATGGCCTATGCCTTTGTTTTATGATATAATTATGGGTATCAACTCATAGTCCTGAAAAAAACATCAATTCAACCCATAAAAAGACGGCAAGCTTTTATGCATATTTTCAATCGGTCTCTTTCTGATGGTGTATTTCTAGATTCAAAGAAGCTGTTGTTTCTAGCCCCTATCAACAAAGATAGGGAATTAAGAATAATGCTGAAAATTATAGAGGCATCGATAAGCCGTCAGCAATTCACAAGCTCTTTGAGAGCATTGACTCGACAACGTTCGTTTGAAATCCAGCATGGGACCTACCAATAGGTCTACTATATCAAATTTGGCCTTATTTTTATCTTAAATTTTAAAAGAAGTTGAAAATAAAGGTCTATATGATGCCGGTCAATTCCTCAATTCTTCTTGAAAACCTGGAATCCCTAGAGTTTCATTCCGAAATCCTACGTTGGATACCGTCTTTTCTCACTGGTCGGACTCAAGGAGTTTAAATCGGAAATACGGTTTTAGAGCAAATAAAACGGACATTAAGGGTACCCCAAGGTCCATTGCTCCTTATTAATGACACAGTTTCAATTTACAACAATGTCAATGTCTTCTCTACGCAAACAACTTAAAACCTTTTATCTCAATAAAATGCAAATATCATTATTCTCTGATTTATTTGGATTTGACCAATATAATTGATTGGTGCAATTCCAACTGCTTCAAATTAAATATAATAAAGTGCAATGTAATTTATTTTACTAAATGCTCGTCTTCTACAGAATTAAGGTATTTATTAAGCATATACCTAGTTGCAATGGCAAACTTCAGTGTTGGTTTTATAAAACGAAATTCAAAAGACTTATGGATTAATTTTCACTTTTATCCCTTTATGTGAAATTAATTCAATCAGTCTTGGAATATACCGATCTACCCATTCCGATCGTCTTGAAAGGGTTCAAAGGCGTTTTACAGAATACATCTTTTACAAAATGAATAGAGACTTTTCTCAATTTTCAAAAGTAGAAGGTAAGATAACTGCTACTTGGAGTAAAATCCTTAAGATCCCGTCTTCATATGCATAATGTCATGTTTGTGACAGATTTACTGTGCTGCCATATAAGATATCCAGATCTTCTTTCTCTTGTGTCTTCATATGTGTCAAGTAGAAACTTAAGAATAAGAAATCTGCTATTTTAATATCATTATAGAACTAATTATGGCAAAAATAAGCCAATTTGAAGAGCTTTATTAGCCCTCAATGGTGTTAATAGATATGTTGATATTAATATTTTGAGGGAAAATTTTAAATGTATATTTTTAATTATTAATTTTAAGAATAAAAAAATTATATCGTATTTTATTATTACAACAATAGTTATTGATTTCCAACATCTGTTAGTATGTAAGTATACTTGTAGATGAAATAAAAAAAAGAAATTGACTTTTAGTTGTCCCCAATGCTCTGGTATGTACGTTAACTAAAAAAAAAGATGTGCAATCAGTCCAAGAGACAGGAACATGAAAATTGGGTGGGGCAGGTGTCGAAGCCCACTTTCCGGTCAGCATAGCAGGGCTGTGTGCCAAGAGGGCCTTGATTCTAAACTTTAAATTATTTTAAATATTTAAATATTGTATACTTATGTATGATCTCAATAAAAATTAACTTTTGAAATTAGAACAAAAGTATATTGGGGCTTTCTGGACCGCAGAGTAGGAGTATTGTTTTTTTCAGGAACGGATAGCGTTTAAGGGTTGGAGGAAAATACTCATATCTAACCTGAGATGCTTTCTGCCAAGTTTTTACAATGACCGTTTTACTTAAAAATTTGCAGTAGCCAATATATAAGCAATTTAACAAAAGTATCAGTTAGTGACAAAATATTTGTATTTGAAATACAATTTCGGAAAACCAAAACTCAAACTACATAGAAAATGGTAGCTCAGTATTATCTACGGGAGTAATTTTAAAACTTCTTGAAAACTTTACAACCGACCGTATTTGTGATTGCCGCACCTAGAGTAGAGTTTCCTACCAGCAACTCAAGAAACATGTAATCGGTCCAACTTATACAATCTGTGGAATAAATATGTACGATAATTTGTATTCAAGTGAAATAAGAAAGAGTCACAAGCCAACGAATATTCCCGTACTACCATTCTCCCTTAAACTTTCCTCAACTTTCTAATGCCCTTGGCCTGTGGCTTTTCATGCCAAATTTTCGAATGGTCCAATGAAGCCTTCAAAGTGTTTGGAGCAGTGGTTGGAAGTTTCTTATGCCACTGATTATATTGCTTGCGTGCGGTGAATTTGGTTTCTTGTGACAGACAGAATTTTTGTCTGTTCTTGCAGATGTATAGGAAGAGGGTTTGCAAATTTGAAGAAACTTTTCGGGCCCATATCCATCCCAATAATATGCTGTATGACTGCTTGTTTGCAAAATTTCAAGAAAACTTTTTATTCTTGTGGACCATCTTTGATATACTTTACAAGTGTTCTGAATACATCCTACCCCATGAAATAGAGAGAAAACAGATTCTTGTTTTTGTTTTCTCTAAAAGTCTTTGCATAGTTTTTCGTTCAATGATTGAGCAAAATTCTATTATGTTATGATAAAAATCAAATTGGTTAGAGATATTTTGTGGGAACATGTGCACAGATAGCTTAAACGTATGTTTATACATGAAAGTATTTTTTATACAAATTATAACTTAAATTTTAACTGAACCTGATATGTGTATACCACTTCCCATAACTGCTTACAAAAATGGCTTAAAGAAAACACATAGCATTCTTTATATAACGATTAAAATAAATTCGAAACCGAATATACTATTTTATTTAAATTTCGGTTCTTGCAACTTCTATCCTTCTTTTGATAATGAAGAATGTGTTTTTAAGAGCTGTAGAATTTGAAATTGAAGTAAAACACACACAATTTGAGCAAACAAGCAAAGATGTTTTTCATTCGACAGAAAATTATATTGCATTAATGATGAAACATGGTATCGAACATACCATATGGCCACCACAATAGGGTCTCAGGCACTGCATTCTGCAGCTTCAATTTTCGATCACTTTTTCGATCGTATCCCATACTTATATTTCACGAATGGACTTTCAAGGCTGGAACTGTTGTTAGCTTGTCTGCATAGACCAACGACTTCAAATACGCACACAGAAAATATAGTAAAACTAACAAAATCAATCGAAAGTTATACATAAAAACTTAAAGGTTGAGAGATTAAAGGAAATACCTTAGGAAATTTTCGTTAAGATGGAAATCGAAGAGGGGTTGGACACCGTTAATTTCGGTTCGGTTCGGTTCGGTTCGGTTCGGTTCGGATATCGGTTCTAGAAATCTATAAGAGAAATAAGTCAAGGTAAAGAGAGGATGTCGATGCTACCAGCTAGTATCTGGTGGACAAAGAGAATGTCGGAAACTTTAGGGCATACAGAAAGGGGCTGTAAGTCTATAAATTTCATCTGATCTGTGTACGGTGAAAAATTTGAGTTATCAGTTCAGAGGATTCTCTGTAATTCGAACCGGAAAAACCTGAGTCTTCAATTGGGAGAATATGGGTGGTGTAGTATGGTGGCAAAACTTCCAGAAGAGGTCGAGCAAAAGTTATTAAAAGGAACTTGGTAAAATAATAGTTGCAGAATTCAAACTGACGTAGTTGGCTTTATTTATGATACCGTCAATAAGGGAACGAAAGTTGACTTTTCAACCACAAATAATAGCTAGGTCCCGAAATTTAGTTACTAGAGGTAAAAGTTGATTAAAAACTAAATCCGTATGATAAGCGATTCCGTTGGGAAGCGCTTACGAGTGTACGTTATTGGATGGGAACGATAATATAACAACAACATATGCGAAGATAATGCTTTGAAATAGGGACTTGCGCACAGACAAATTCAAAGTATGAAGAGTAAGGAATAGCCAGAAGAACTCTACGGCCTTATAAGTTCTATTTATTGTCATGACCACCGGCACAATTAATATTAAAGTCTTCAGTAAATAATTCGATATCATTAATGTTGGGCACTATATTAGATTGGTTTAATTAGCAAAAATGTCATAAGCGAGTTAATGTACGAATATTCGGTAGAGATTTTTGTTCGAAGCCCCCTTATGTTACGTCACGTTTAATAATAATCTGAAAAGCATTTGGGAATGAAAGAGGTATGCAGAGAATTAATAATTAATAATTTTTAAAATTAGAGCGTGTTCTTTGAAGGTGACATATATGCTTATATCTTACATGGGATGCGAAAGATGAGAGGTCGTTTTCGATATTGTCGGGAGTGATATTGAAGTTTTCATAAAACTGAATGAAAAGTTGTTTTATGTCACTTGGATAAGTGGCTAGACCCTCCTATTGGATTGAGGCCATTACGTTTGTTTTAGTATTGCCATCGATACTTGCAATTACGCAAGATATAAGTGGACGAATTAATTAGGTTCTTAGTTACTTTCACTTAAGGAGGAAGCATGGGATGTAGTACCCGTTGTGTTATTGTGAGGTTGATCAGGTGCAGGAGGGGGATATAAAATATGAGAGCATATAAAGTTAGAGTAAGAGGGATGAGTTAGAGCGGGACAAGTTGATTGTAGTAGAGTAGTTGATTGTCTTGTCAAATCAGGAGTAATATATAAAGAAACGCGGGTGCGATTTTTTGATTTATTAAAGGGGTTTCTTATGTAATGGCGGTATTCTGAACGTTTGGGAGATTCGAAGTAGATACAGGATGACGATAATGGAACTGTGGAAAGAAAAAAGAGATACCCCTACATTTACAGACCAGTTAGGGTTGTAACTAGGGTTTCCTTGATTTGAGATTTATTTATATTATTATTTCTTGAAACCTTGTTTTTCTTAGAATTAAATTTTAGAAATTATCGTTTTGTTGATTTGGATGCTATTACTAGATGTGTTGATAAAAAACCATTCGTAGATTTTGGGGATGCTCAACTTAAACGAGTAAAACTTCTTGGTGTTAAAAAAGGAGATTCTCCTGCAGTTTTTAATATCAAAGCAAAATTTTTATGAAACAGATTAGTCATCCAAGTTTGATTAGTTTCATGGCATCTTTGACAATAGAGTTGGAGAAATTAACGGGTTTTCTGATATTGGAACAATCAAGTTTTTTTAGCCGTTTCAGAAAGCGTCCACGATATTCCAAAGCGCATGACAGAAGGAACAGTTTAAGGAGTAGAAAGTATAGCAAGTTTTGGTACAGCATCCGAGGAAATTTGTAAAATACGTTGTAAATCAGGCTGAATGACGAAAATAAATCTTATTGTAATAAATGTTTTGTAGTTATTAGACGTGCCGAAAATCTCTTCTGGCTTAAGTATTAAGTTCTTTGTTTCTTCTCTAAGGCATTCGACACTGTCGACCACGCAATGCTCCGTAAATCTACAATACTACTTTGGGTTTTCTCCTTCTGCTGTTAAATTGATTTCATCCTATTTAAGCAACAGAAAATAAGCCGTTTTTGTTAATAATGTCTTATCTGATTTTCTTTCTTTAACTTAAGGAGTACCTCAAGGATCAAATCTGGGTCTTCTCTTATTCTCTCTCTATATAAATGAGATACTATATCTAGTCACACATTTCTTAACACACATTTATGCCGATGACGTTCAAATTTATCGAAGCTGCACGCTAGTTCTCATTGAAAATGGTTGCCTTGTAACTAATCAGGATCTTAATAGTATTTTTGACTGGTCTTTGCAAATTGGCCTGACACTCAACCCTAATAAGTACAAATGCTTGATTATATAAAGAACAAAATAACAAAGTTTGATCTGTCATATTTTTCGAAAATCACTTTAAATAACTCCCCGTCAATTTGTGGATACATCAAAGAATTTGGGTGTTATATTTAACAGATTTTAAACATGGAACGACCATATCAACATCATCGTAGGGAAGGCTTATGGCGTTTTGCGAACCTTGTGGACATCATCTTCTGTCAAGTCAAAACAACTGATTTTTGTCTATGGTATTTATTTTATTTCTTTTTTGTTTCTTTTTTTTCATAGCCTTCGTAATCATATTATCCTTTTTTGAATTGTTTTTAATTTTTGTTTGTATCATTTATTTATAGTTTACTCATTCTGTAATAACTAAATTGTAACTAAGTGTATATTTTAGCAAGCTATTACAAAGTTATAAGATTCATCCCTTAGGTAGCTGTTAAATCAACTTTAGATTTTTATCACTCCAAATTCCACAAATTTGCTTATTAATGGATCTACTGAAGCAGAAGTGATCCTGAACACTGAACAAAACTTGACGGTAAATAAATTAATCGGCTATTCGAATTTTCAATCAGAGAAATCAAGATGGCAACAATGGTGCCAGGCTTCAATTCCTGAAACATCGGAATCTTGTAAGTATGTAGGCACAAAATCTTCCAAAAAGTAGATGGAAATAGACGAAGCTCTTGTGCACTATTACGGATCTGCCTCAACAATAGCCTCAATAATGTAGTGCAAAATTTCTCAATGAACTCATTTATGTCGTAAGCTAACTAACTTCGTCAGGGTCAAAGATTCTGCGCCATAAGGCAGGTCTGGAATAATCATCATCTGATCATCATGATGATCAGTATCTTATATTGTCTTTTTTGTTGTAAATAGAAAAAATCCTCTTAAGGCAGTATACATAGAATTATAAATAAAAACCAAACTATTGGCTTTACATACACAAATTTTCTCGTCGTTTTCGATTGGTCAGTTGGCAAAAGTTTTGGCTATTATCGTCTAAGTTAAATTGTATATTCTGCCTGACGTTTGATTTTTTTCGCCGTTATACAGTCTGTAAAAAAAATTTTCCATATTCTTAGTACTGACTATGTTTTTCCCGACTCTTCTGCTCGTTGAGTTTGAGTGGACGTCGTCCTTCGTTGCAGCGCTCCCTTAAACGCTTCTTATTAAGCTGCATGTACTTGCCGGCATTCTTCATCAAACCAGGTATTTCTTTGTGGTAGTCGGGTGAAACTCAGTTTATCAGTTGCCGCATCTCTGATGGCACGTTGTCAGCATTGCCACAGGTCTTCAGTACTTGAAGCTGGCTACATAGAAGTTGTTAAGAGATTTTTGTCGCTTTTCTTTGCTATATGATATCTCCACGCAGTAGTTCTTCTTTATTGTGTCGCTTGAAATTCGAAGGCGAAGTCGTACCTTGGTTGCAACAAGCTGGTGATTCGATTCAGTGCTGCTGCCCGGAAATTTTGGACGTCCAATTAATTAGAGTCATATCTGACATCGATCGTAATGTGATCAATTTGATGCAGCATTTCGTAATCCGCAAACTGCCATGTCCCCTTACTTATGTTGAAGTGATAAGTGAGTTGTGTCATATAAGTTATGTTTATCAGCTGTACTCCTTGTATATCATAGCGTTAAGATCGCCAAGTACGAGGGCAATATTATACTAATTGTCGAGCATGCCCTTGAAATTTAGCCCGCATAAGTAAGGGTTTACTCATGCAGTTACCGGGGACCACCCCGGGAAGTACTACGCTACGAACTTGATTGTTGCGCTGATGGCATAACCCAAGTTAAAGGACAGTCAGCAGTTTCCCAATCAATCGTTATGAAATCCTGAGTAAGAAGTTCGTAGATAGGAAGTCATTGACATGTTCTGGCGTGAGCTTAATGGATTTTTTAAGTGCTTAAGTTTAAGTGCTTATGGGGAACGATGAAAAACATTGTTTACTCATAAAAAAATATTATTGGATGACTTGAACTAATCAATTGACGTGGCAGCTGCAAAAGTAGGAGCGCAATTAAAATGAATAAGGAATAGGAAAAAAGTGAGCCCAAGTCACTGTTCTACAAAACAAACAGTTTGCTTGGACCTTGACTAATCAGTTGATGCTTCTAAAATAGGCTATAGATTACACGTGTTAAGATTTTTTTTTTTAGAAAATGAGACAGAAAGGGAAGGAAAGATATTTCGGCTCCGTCGTTAAATCGGCTCATGGGTGGCGTGCAACATTAATGGGGGTACTAAATTATTAAAACGATGGGGTTAGTTGTTGTATTTAAGGTAACCTCTTTTCGTACGTGACTTAAGTTGGCTAAAAAAAAGATGTCTTTCGGCTGCGGTTTGTATTGAACGCCAAAACCGATGCCAAATAAGGGAAAAATAGAGTACAGTTAAATAGGAAAGCTCTCTCACTGATGAACCTCTCATCAGTCTTACACCTTCTCCCTCATTCCCGACAATAAAGCTAATGTTACTGCGCAAAATCTCTTAATAAAGTAACGCGTTAAAATTCTCTTTTCACCTACAACAAATCTTATTACACAACCATTCCAAATTAAGACAATTGTTCTCAATATATCGTCGGCTCAGAATTACAGGGTTCTATGAGGCATTTTTTCGGAAATGAGATTTGGGTAACAAGGGATTCGTATTTTCAAGCCATTTTGAATGAACGTATGCACACCCATTCTTTTATTCAAGCTGTTTACCTTAAATCGCAAAAAAAAGGTTCTATCATGCGAAATGTAGTTCGCATACCTGAACATAAAAAAATACATGCCTTCTTTTGGACATAGAGCTTTGTGTTCCTTAATTTTGCATATAGAACTATATACTGTTATGAGCTTTGCGAAAAACACAACAAAGTTCTATATTCATCAATTTATTTGTCATTAACCACTATTGTTTCTGAAGGGAACTCACTTCTCGTGGTGTAACGATGTTGGTGAACAGGTACTAACTGGCACCACAATATCAACTCCCAACGATCAAATCGTTCAACTAGCATTACTCACAGAAGCAGAAAGTTAAAAATGTTAAAACGCTAAACGTTATGAACCCAGACCAAACATAATACAATGGATATAAATGGCAATTTTTAGACCCGTGGAAAAGACTAGTTATCTCAACTCAAAACACTGACACAAATTCAAGGACTAGCGTGTGTCGCAGTAACAGGAGCGTTAACGTCTACTCCTCAATAATGCTTAACTTTCTTCCTTTAGAAGGAAGGAATTTAGGAATTTAGAACATGCGCCTATAATGCAGGAGTACGAACCGTCAAAACTGATGAAGTGTAGTGACTACATCGTACCATGCGAAGACTTTAATAGGAGTTTATCCACAGTATTTCCCAGAAGACAAAATTGGTTAACTAACACGGCCACTAACATCTACACAGACGGCTACAAAATAGAGAAAGGTAGCCGAAATTTACTGTAGAATGTTACAGATTCAGGACTCCTTCAATATTATGGATGAATGCATTGGGTCTATAACGTGTGGTTTGCTAAGAGATGGCGTAACTCTTATTATTCCATTGTTATTATTCCATTGGAACATGCGTTGGAAACTACTATCATTGTACGTCATTTCAGTATATGTCATTCATTTGAAGCGTAAACAACAATAATTTTTTTTCACTCAAATATGTCGAACTTTGTGCCTGAAAAAGTGTTTTTGCGGGGAGTTCTTCTTCATTACTTTAATATGAAGAAAACTGCTGAATGAATACCCTTTTACTGGTTTTTCTCCAGGGCGCGGGCGGGTGGTGTAATCTGAAATTTGATAAGAAATTTATTTTAAGATCAAACTGAAGATCTGATCAAAAGGAGAAGAATTAGATGTTTTAAGTGATACTATAATTTTTTTTGTATTTCAAGTGCACTAAACTGTTCAAAACAGAAACTTTCAGATAGAAAATTCATATTTTTTAGAATGCAATCATATTGAATATCATCTTCGAAACAGTCCTGAAAAGAATTCAAGTTAGAGAAATAATCATTAAATATATTAGCAACTTCATGAGGTTCAGATACAGGGGTATTATTGTTGTTTATAATAATTACAGCATTTGTATTAGTACTGTTTAGAATTTCGTTAATAAATCCCCATTCCCTTTTAGCGTTACAATAATTCGCAGCTAGTTTATTACAAAAATGTGGTATTTCGGTTTTTAGCTCTAAATAGAGCTTATCATAATATTTTTTTAATCTAACATTATAAGGATGCTTTTTAAGTCTTAAACATATATGTTTTTTATTTCTAATTTTTCTTTGTAAAGGGACAGTCATCCATTGCTTAAAACACTTTAAATTTTTTTTTTTTTTTTTTTTATTTAAAATTTTCTGACTACATTTGGATATATGAAATTGTAACTTATTAAAAAAGATATCAAAAACAATAGATGGATCCTAAGCATTGTAAACATCATCCCAAAACTCAAAATTTTGATGCGACTTAAGAGCAGCAAAATCAATTTTTAAATATTTCGTATTCACACGTTGTTTTTTTCTGCATGCCTTACAATCCAGTTGAATACTTGTTAATTATGGTCAGTAATTTTTAAATCATTAGCCACTGTTTTATAACCAACACTATTGTTCCTGTGAGTCCTTATAAATATATGGTCTAATCAAGATTCCAAACGACTAGGTTGGGAAATAAGAGAATCGAAGCCAAACGAAGACAAAATTGACAAATAGTAATCTTCTTCGGCTGAATTAAACAAAATATTTATATGGAAATCACCTAGCAGTACAGAGTTCTTACAAGTTTATAAAAACCAGTAAATTCGTCCAGAAAGACATTTACTGAAAACCTATGTAATCTATAAATACAAATAAAAAAGTAACGAACACCAGAAATTTCGCAAGAAGCATTAATAACGTCAGCGCTTTCCATACTACATTTTTCTGTTTCGCAACCTAATACATTACTTCGATACAAAACTGCAACACCACCACCAACACCAGCTGAATATGAGCCATTACAATTAGCCTCAAACGTAAAATTTGGTATTTTAAAATTTGAAATCTCACCATTAAAAATCCAAATTTCTGAAAGGAAGATGAGATCATTTTGATGAATTACTGAAAAACCTGAGTATTGTTCGTTGTGTAGGTGATCAATTCAAAAACATTTAAAATTGTTATTCGAAATCGGAGACGAAAACCTTTTACTATTAGTGTCATCTAGAGGATTTGTGAAAGAATTATTAATATCGTTAATAATTGTCATAATTAGACTACAAGCTTATAAAAATCCTCAGATCTACTAATTTTAATAACCTGGCCGCCTTCCCTTTTCCTAATGAGCACAAATGAATTTCTAACCCAAACAAATTTACATTTACTTTCACGTTTGTATTTAATTGCCATTTTCTATAATGATCTTGTATAGAGTTTTCTAATAACGACTTGACAACTTTTTTTTAAATAAAAGGCAAACCATTTGAGATATTTCAAAAACTTTATTATTGGCTTGAAGTACAATCAAAACGTTTATGAATGGAGCTCGACTTCGTTCATATGGCCACCGCAGGCACGTTTGCAGCGGTCGATTCGTTTCAACATTTCAACAACTCGGTCACACATTTCGGCCGAAACGGCCGCTATTTCGCGTTCAATGTTGACTTTGAGCTCTTCCAACGTCGTCGGCGTGTTGGCATAAACCAATGACTTAACGTAGCTCCACAGAAAATAGTCAAGCGGCGTTAAATCGCACGAACGAGGCGGCCAATCGACTGGCCCATGTCTTGAGATAACACGCTTACCATACTTACTCGTCAATAAATCGATTGTAGCATGTGCTGTGTGGCTTGTGGCACCATCCTGTCTAAACCACATGTCGTCCAAGTCCATATCTTCCAATTCAGGCTAAAAATAATCGGTGATCATGGCGCGATAACGCTGACCATTCACACTAACGTGACGATCGTTATCGTTGATGAAAAAATATGGCCCAATAGACAATTTTTATAATCTGCAGACGTTGCTCGTTAGTGAACTTTAACATGATGAAAATGTTGAAATTACTGAATAAATTGACAGTGAAAGAATTAAATTCAAAGTTGTCAAGTCCCTATTGGAAAACCCTATATAACCAGTGAGACAATCGTGATGTAAATCTTGCTGCTGTTGTGTGTGTTGTTGCTGATATTATTATTGTAACTGGGACTATCAAAGACATTAACTGATATCGTTTTTCTGTTCTCTCGCACCTTACTCATCAATGCTTATTTTCATGAGAGAGATGAAATTTTCACTCATACGATATTAGAAGGCGCATGTTTGTAGTTTTTGCTAATCACTTTAACATTTTTGACGTGGTAGGATACAATTTCGTTGTTATTGATTTCTTCGTCATTTTCAGCTGTTAAGAGTGTTTTAACTCTTTCTTTAACATTACTATTCTTTACATCCGGAATGCCAATAATATCAACTGCACACTCTCTCTCTTTTCGACTCCAGAGCATCAATTTTTATAGTCAGAGAACTATTTCTGTCTTCGAGAGATCTAATTTTAACGAGTGCATCAATGTTAATTTTTTCAACCTCATAATCTCATTATACAGCTTTTGTAATGTTACTGTTTGCTCGCTCGTATAGTTGTTGTTAGGGGAGTTTGGAGCTATTGCAACTTTAGTTGCTGACGATGCACTAGCAGTACCATCACTTTTGCCGAAACCGGAATTAGTCGGAGTAGGAGAAGGAGCAATACTAATCGAATAGATTTTGCTAGTAGATTCGTTTACAGGCGCATCCACCAAAATTAATTTTCTACGCTGATTGACACAAATATCACACTTATAACCGTGATTACTCTTCTCGAGAAATTCAACTTCTCTTTTTTCTAATTTCTCGCACTTAGCATTGTCATAAATTTTGCAATTATTGCATTGCATTTTGAGTTCATGTCTTACGACTTTTAATACATGGGCTGAAAAGTCCGTGCCGTTTGTAAGAGAGGGCACCACTTAAATTAAATCCATACAATTTTCGGTTAGTACCAAGCTTTGAAAGATACTTGTATAAATTTGACGGCTGTCGGACGATTAGTTCTCGAGATATAGCGTTGTGAGTAAAGCAACTTTTGTTATTGTGAAAAAAATGGATTCAAAGCAATTTCGTGTGTTGATTTATCATTGTTTTTTGATGGGAAAAAATGGAGCCGATGCAAAGAAGTGGCTTGATAAGTGTTACCCGGACTCTGCACCAGCCGAACTAACCATTCGCAAGTGGATTGAAAAATTTAAAAGTGGTCATACAAGCACCGAAGCTGATGCACGCAGTGGACGTCCAAAAGACGCTGTTTCAGATGAAAACATCAAAAAAGTCCACAAAATGATTTTGAATGAGTGTAAAGTGAACTTGATCGAGATAGCTGAGGCTTCGAAGATATCAAAGGAGTGTGTTGGATATATCATACACGAATATTTGGACATGCGAAAGCTCTGTTCAAAGTGGGTGCCACGTTTGCTCACAGTCGACCAAAAACAACAAGGTGTTGATGATTCAGAGGAGTGTTTAAAAGCTGAATTTTGCAAAAATTTTGTGTTTTTCTATAAAACGGCACTGACTTTTCAGCCCATGTGTTACATAACATAAACTACACTTTATTTTTTGCATTGACTGAATCATATATGTAAATGTATTTATGTACACAAAAAGGTATATCACCACGTAGTCAAACCAAAGTCTATAGTTATATGGAAATTTTAATTATTTTGAGGAACTATTCCCGATGCGTGTGTCCCCATCAACACTCAAAGAGAAGTTGAAATGATTAGATCCAAGCCAATTCGACGTTCGTAACTGCACGCTTACGACGAGCTTATAATTAAATTAAATGGATGAACTTGTTATGAAGACAGACAGATAATAGATTCGATGATTCTAAAATTTTGGATTTAGAGTAAAAAAAAGAATCCAATTTTAATCAAAAATAAACTACTTTATGGTTAGTATTCACGTTAATTTCTAAATCAATTGCCATTACTTCTGTCTTTTCTTTTGATTTCGAACCACGAGATTGAGACTCATGCCATTTTCACTAGATTAAGTAGATTATGTAAGGGGTGATTCATCGTGAGGTTTGATTTTCAATAAGCTTTTTTGACAGATCACGCGTAACTCCTATCAAACTACTTTGTTATTTTTGTTCAGTATCGTTTGGCAACTCATCGTAGAAAGACTCATACCACAACAGCGTCACTAAATTGTTCACCTGTATTACGAAAATCAGCGTTCTATAAGACATGTTTTTCGTGGGATTCGGGGAACTTACGGTGCGCATAATCGACCTACTGAAACTACAATTGCCAATACCATTCGCAAATTTGAGTCCCAATTTAGATTAGTGAATGATACTTGACCGGTTATACCACATCCAACACGTAGTGAAGAGACTATAGCAGTATAAAATTCAATTTGGGCAAGAATTGAAGCCAGGCGACTTAAATTTGCGTCATATTTTCAGTGAATGGGTTCTGGAAAAACTTAATGAAAATCCGGTGTTTCATCGTGAAATTTTTATCAGTGATGAAGCCAATTTCTGGCTCAATGGATACGCTAATAAGAAAATTGCCGTATTTGGGCTGATGAGCCACCCGAAGATTACCAAGAGCTACCATTACATCCATTAAAAAGAAAGGTATGGTGTGGTTTATGGGCTAGTGAAATCATTGGTCCATATTTCTTCAAAAATGAGGCGAATCTGAATGTTACTCAATGGTAACCGTTATCGCGCCATGTTAACGGACTTTGTGCTTCCTGAAATTCAAGCACATAATCTCGGTGAGTTCTGGTTTCAAAAAGATGGTGCTACAAGCCATACAGCGCGTGAAACAATGGACTTGTTGAGAAATCATTTTGGTAAGCACTTCTTCGTTGTATCGAAGAAGCTTAAAGTTCATTAACATCTCGAAAGGACCAGCTTCTTCGAGGTTTTTTTGACAAAAAAAAAATCAACTTGGATGGACTTAATGGTTTTAAGTAAAATATTGTTTTCATTGACAGTGAATTGTAAATGGGATATCAGTGAATTATTTCAAATTTGAATTATGGATAAAAGATATCAGGATCTGCAATTTATATATTTTTAAACTTAATTTAAATATATTCCTTTGAGAGAAACTATCAGTTTTTAAGGAATATAAGGAAGCCTTTTGCACGATGGATGCGTCTTAAAACACATTGTATCTCTTATGCGTCACTTTTATAGAATAAGTATTCAGTTAAATTTGTCACACTGCTTAAATTAGACTCATTCTCAACTCAATAATGAATTTTTCAAGTACGTCCACCTCTGATCTATTCACTGATTTCCATATAAAAGAATCAATCTTTCGTACATCATGGATTTTAGTTTCAATAACTTTGCGTGCCGACTGTCGTGTGTTCAATTAACTGCGAAATTTAGCGTGAAGTTTTACATAAGGCTTCTTCAACCCAGTTAACGGGGCAACTAATGTGATTAGTAATCATTTATAGGGTAAAAGCTACTCATATTTCTAATGAATATTTTCTTAATTTTCCGATAAATGGAGAGGTTAACTAAGCGAGGGGAAATTATATGTGGATTACTATTTCAATCTTTGTTAGCTCTTAGAATTAATGCAAGAAAAGTGTTAAAAACATTTTTAATGAATAAAGAAAGGATTTTGTCATCGGGAAGTTATTTTTTATATTTCTACAAAATTCACATCAGGATCTCCATGTCAACGTACTACTGACAAATACTTTGCGCAACCGCCAGCAACTGTAAATATTCTTACGATTTCAAACTTATCACAGTCTTAAAGAAAAGGAACAGTCTCGATTTTTTATTATGTTGTACAATAAAGTAAACTACTTTTCATATTCTCGAAAATGGCCAGTTTAGTATGGAGAGCGGGAGTGCCACTTGCCGAAAGAAGATGTAACATAACGATATTATATTTTTAATTTAAATTTAAATTTCAATTAAGAAAATAAAAGCATTGTACAGTTAAGGAGTGACGAGAGTGGTACGATCTCAACTTCTCGGACAGAACCCGGTCTCAGTGATTTTTCCCGAATCACTTCTGACTGTAAGTATGATATGCGAATGAAATTATAATGAAAAAGTAAGGCACGCAAACAAAACAGCAACGGAAAAATAATCAAAAAATAAAAAAGGAAATAAAATAACAACAATGGCAATGGAAAATTATCAAAATTAAATTTTTCTTTCGTACATTTACTGCGAAATTGAAAAAGTTTTATTAGCTTTTCCTGTGAAAATACCTTGTTAAATAAGTTACATCCTTCAACACAAATGCAAACGACTATGAGAGAATCTTGCAACGAAGATAGTCGTGACGATGAGAATAATGATGACGATTATGGTGATGAGATGGCCTTGCTATTCGCATAACCAAATTAAGGGGTTTTGGCTTAGTGTGCCTGGACTGCTTGTTTCTGGCGATTCATTTTAAGAAGTGCTCAATTTAGGGAAGAGTATATCTAAGAGTATCTTCCGAGGACAACCACAAATTTGCATGCAAATTCTGCACCTGATGATTGAGATGCTATTAGTTAAGATGACTTTCAGATTGTTGGATGTTACTGAGAGATAATCGGTAATTATGTAAATTAAAGAAATTGGTTTGTAAAGTAAACCGCTTTCATAAGCTTCAGTCGTTTCTTTTTCGTTGTATTTTGTAACATTTGAATACCACATTTTGTTGGTTTACATGCTTTCTTTGAATTTGAAAATTTTCTACACTTGTATATTTATTTATTTTTTGTTTTTTTTGTATGACCTTCAAAATAATTCCTGCTATAAAATGTGAGATTTGGTATTTTATGGCAAGTGTCGAAGTCACATCAAATTAACTGTTCCTTTCTCTTCATATCACTATCTATAGAGATTATGGTTTTTAGGTTGTTGCTCCTAGCTGGCAAGTTTTTGAACCCCTTGATTGTTGACCTACTTTCGTACTTTAAGTTAAACAAAGTTCACTATAATTTCTTGTTATCACCTGACAGGGTCCGATAGCAATGCAGAAACGTTATCCATATGAATAAGTTATTGAAAGATAATTATTTCCAAATTAGGTTCAAACTTAAATTAAAGATGAAAAAGCTTCATATGATAACATATATTTATTTTAAGTTCACATAAGGTAATAATCCAATATATATTTTTTAAGAAAGGTTATCAAACTTATGTATGACGTAAATGGAATGAGTAGAACAAATTTAAAATTAAAAAGTGGCAAAAATAGTTAAGAGGAAAGAAAGTTAAAGGCAGAGACAAAGGGAGTAAGAAAAAAAATAAATAAAACCAGAAAATAAGAGAGAAATATAACGCGATCAATAAAAAAAAATCCATTAAATACTCATTATTAAAAATTTTCTGAGCAATATTGAAACGAATTTTTTGTGAAGGCATTCATATGCTGCTACGGTTTATTTCTCCGTTTAGAAGA
Source organism: Volucella inanis (assembly GCA_907269105.1). Taxonomy (NCBI): domain Eukaryota; kingdom Metazoa; phylum Arthropoda; class Insecta; order Diptera; family Syrphidae; genus Volucella; species Volucella inanis. Next base: position 67,962,001 of record OU026153.1, read on the forward strand.
TTCCAAAAATGAATCGCAAATACAAAAAATTGAAGCAAAGTGTTCACATGTTTGTATTTGGTAACTATATATTGCATTTTCATATTATTTCTTGTAAATCAAGATATTCGGGCTCTTTGATGTTCAGAGTTCTGTGTAATGACAGCATGGTTCTATAGTTCGCCAACCCACTCAACGAACATCCGGTTATTTGTTCACATTTATATCTGGTAATATCGAATATACGAGTATACCTCGTGAAGATATTGAAGCTACCAGTGAGCTTTCTTTGTGACTCATGGTCTATATTTGTGAATATTTTACAACCGTATATTCAAATCGATTAAGCAAATGACTTAACTAGTTTTAATCCTGCATTTACAGCGAGATAATTTTAAGAGGCGCTGGTGATTTTTTATTGATTATGTGCATTACAACCAAGGTTTTGGCTAAAGTAAGCCCGTAAATTGGGACTTGATTAAGATACAACGGGGGATTTCGTATTTACCGGCTTAAACTTAAGACAGTTTTTTTTTTTTTTTTTTTTTGACTATTAATGTATTATGTTCAGTTTTATATTCATGATAAATGTTGCAAAGATTTGTTTGATTTTGGAAACAAATAAAATACGTCATCAGCATATACATACATATACCATACCATACCATATGTTGTTGGTAGATTGAAATTTCAAATGAGGTTTTTTTAAGTAGCATTTTGTGGTTAACACAGAAAAATGCTTTGAAAAATTCTAAGAATTTTGTTAATCCTAACAAGTAGTTATCCAAGCCGGTACGTAGATCACCGCACATCTTCAATAGGGCTGTGGCGTAGTTATGCTTAAACTGTAAATCTAACTTAAATTTGTTAATCAATTTCTTTTCATGCAGATACCTGTAAGGGTCTTGCCAACGCAAATTTCGTCAGTACGAGAGAGAGAATATGTTCCATTGTTACTGTGGTTGATCAGAAATAAAGTCGAAGAGGTGTTTACTTTAGAGATATACATATACAACGTCGCATAAAGCTCCTTAACATCGATTCCATTGGATGATGCTTTGGCAACTTATTCGCCAAATTGGCGCGATTAACGGAAAACAACGGAATCTATTTCGTATTTAAATACTTATTTCTTTAAATAAATTAAAATAACAATTTTAAGCGACAAGTAGTTGTAAATGTAATTGAAGTTTTTTTTTTAAGTTAAAATCGAACACTTCTACCACATGTTTGCCCCCAGTACTTCCCCCTAGTGTACTTCTCATTGTGATTCGCCAAACATATTCGCCCTATTAGAAATTCTCTCCTCCTGGTTATTCTTTGTAAAGTAATGTCTATTGTGAACTATACTTTGTGCTTTGTTAAAGCTGTTGCCGACTTATTTCTTTTTTCTTCGATCTCTGTTTTTATTTTATGCTCAAATACTGGTTTCAATCTGTTGACGCTTACCTAAACCAGTTTCTTTCTAATTTCAACTGCAAGGTATTTTTCTGTTCAACTGTAAATGAACCCTCGTATGGAACTTAAGTGCATGCCGTAGGAATCATCTCGTATAAAAAAATGAAAGTCTTTTGATCATAATGATTTAGAGGTAAAGATGGCCGTAAACTTTTGTAGTGTACCCTTAATTGTGTAACAAATTCGGTGTGACTAATTGCTTTGCTGTCCTACAGAAATTCATTTGGGAGCGAAAAGCTTTATCCGCTAATCAATTCGGCCGTAGTTTGAAGACCTAGCAATAACAGTAGTAATGATTTTCACCACTGCAAGTTTTTTTGACACCTGATTGCCGATTTCAGGATGCGGTCCCAACTCTCTATCATCCCGTTTATTTGCAGGTAATACGCGGTAGTTCTTCCTTCGAAATGCAGTATTTGGCTTAGTTTTTGAAGTCCTGTTATTCGCATTGCTTCATTTAATCTGGGATTATTGTTCGAAATATTCGTTACTCTGTCATTCATTTTCGTCAAAAACCAGCCCCTACTGACTCTTTTGTGATGACGGTTAATGGAATATTTTCCATCGATATTAAATAATAGCAAAAGCTCTCTGAAGTGAGTAATGGTTCAATGATATCGAGATGTGCCGCTTAAAATCACTACCTAGGTTTTAAAACTGTTTCACAGGGCTTTGAACTTCGTGCCCATTCTCGGATATATTTGTACAAAGTTTTGATTTCTTATCTAATCTTGTTCTTGCCTTTTAGCAGCAGCTTTTATGGCAGGAAGAGGTTATTAGATGGGCTAGCGATCTGGTTTTGCAACCACATTTAAACCACGATAATCCCCACACGGGTTCCAATCTCTGTTATTTTTTCGGACCATATTAAGTGCCAAAGCACAACTGATTTCCAAGGGTCTGCAGGTTCCACTTTGACAATAGGAAGTTAAGAGAGTCGATTAGACATTTCCTCGTCAGGCAATAAAAATACCCAATGGTATTTTTTTTGCACCGTAGCGCAAAGTTACTTTTCTCGTGGGAGGCTGACGCAGGTAAAATTGTTATATCAACGTCTGAATCTACCAACTAATTCATGTTACTGGCCCGGTCATACACAAATAAGCGACATGTTTCCCGAAGTTTTTCGTTAGTTAGTTAGCTCCCGAAAAATGGTCTTCTAGTTGTCGCATACTTTGTGGATTATTGACTCGGGACATTCCTCTGAGGAATTGTGTGCCCTAGAAGTAAAATGAATTACGCGCAAATAGTTACTAGTAGGTGTCATTACGTTTATATGTGGAGGCTATTGGATCGAGATCTTCCGTTCTGCCAGCCAATATCGCTTTTACCATGTCTGGCAACCGCTACAACCAAAGCCTTTTGATTAGCACTACAGAAAATTCGTAACCAGCTAAAGATTTCACATCGCGTACAAGCAAGCTAGGTTTCCTGTTACTCAAGTCGAAACCGCTTAATAATTCCAATAAATCCTACAATCGCATGTATTCGGCATCCACCAGCCTAGATAAAATTGTGCTCTTTAGGGTCTTGAACTTTTGTTGAGATGGGGAATATGCAATATAGCACAGCAAAGGAGTTAGAGATTTTAAAGTATAAAATTTTCATTCCTTCTAAAACTGGGTGCATTTCATCCGCATTTGTAGCCATTGATGCTAATTGTGACCAGCTGAACATGGATTTTATTTCCTCATATTGCAATCTGTCCTGCAGTATCGATTCCAATGAGTCTGACATTGTAAATAACAATGAAGGGGCTTTCGGCTTCAATATAGTTACCCAAGTAGATATAGTTGAGGCACTCTTCTAGATAAAATGAAATGCTACTGGTCTTTGATTACGCCTTTTATTCTTCCTCACATTACTCATATCTTCCAATCGCTATTTTGCTTTATTTGTCAAATACCTTTGAAAAGTTAGCAGTAAAACAAATTCGTTACAACTTAAATAACAAAGATCTCCTATATAAACATCATCTAGCTTTCGACTAAAAAAGAGCTGCGACGTAATAATTATTTTTAATACACCGAAATATTTGTGATCTCTCAGGCTTTCTGCCTGTTCACAGAAATAAAATGCCCAATAATTCAACTCTTTCCTGGGACACTCACATTAATTCATCATCAGCAAAATTAACAGTTGACTTCGTACTCTATGGGTCACTCAACATCTTTTTCCAACAAAAACTAAATTAAACATGGCAACAACTTTTCCTCTATCAATTTTATAACATGGATGTGAGATTTTGTGCAAACCTGACCACAATAGCCTTAGAAATCTTAACGTTTCCTTCACCAATATTGCGAAATAAATTTTAATTATCAGCCAGTGTGATCATGTCTCTTACTTTTTTAAGCAAATAACAGGATGCTCTTTTACAGACCTCTTAAAATACATATCGCTGTGTTTTCTGCATATTATTCAAAATTGAGAGCCAGATTACTACTTTAAAAAGCTTCAGTTTTTCAACTCAGACAGACCGATTTCGCTTGTCCAACCAAGACACTCATGAATCAGAATTGAGCGAATATTCTTTGTTCAATCAAAGCAAGGATCAACTTAAGTTGTCCTTACTGGCACTTCTAGCTACAAGCCCATATGTTGGAGCACCTTAGCAGCATTACAATTCCACAATATTTTTTACACTGTTAAATAATCTTGAATTGTTAATTTTGAATTGAAATGTTAAATTGTGAATTCTTAAAAATCTTCATTACACTAAATTTCGTTCATTTTTTGAACTTGGCGCCTAAGTGGGTGTCCGTGGTGTAGTGGTATATGCATAGACTCCTCAAGCAGAGGGTCGCGGGTCCGAATCCCGTGCCAGGCAATTCTGTGAAAAAGTCTTTTCATAGAATTTGTATGTAGTTATATGAAAATCCCGTCGGCGTCAACTCTGACATGATGGCATAACACTGATGTTGGAGTGGTTGCTGGCTGTGCTAAATGTAACGAACTAGCAACTAGCACGTACTTAAGACCCACTGGTTGAGGAGGATGTACTAGCTCGTCCCGTCCAGTTTGACAACCACATCTGGGAAAAATATCGAAACCTAGTACACCTGAGTTTCAAACTACTACACCACCCGCCCGCGAACTGGAGAAAAAGTCAGTAAAAGGGTATTCAAATCCCCTTGGTGCGCGCGCGGTATTATAAAAAAAAGTATTTCGAGCCTCCATATTTTTTATAATTAATTTTTGTTAACATTTGTATTGGGTATATAATTTAATTCGTGCGGTTTTTTTTTTTCAAAATTTGAACGTTTATTTAGGAAAAACATGTACAATAGTATTATTCAAAGTATTACCCATCTGGAGCCATGACTTTTTCCCATCTTTCTGGCAATTTATGGATCCCATCCCAAAAGAACTGAGCCGGCTTGGCAGCCAAGAATGAATCAAGCCAATTTTTGATATTCTGCTCTGATGTGAACCGTATTGCAGTGAGGGTGTTCTGCATCGACCGGAACAAATGGTAGTCAGAAGGGGCAAGGTCGGGGCTATAAGGCGGGTGAAGTAAGACTTCCCATCCACTGTTTTTCAAATAGTTCTTAACCGGATTAGCAACGTGGGGCCGAGCGTTGTCATAATGGAAAATTATTTCCTCGTGTCTGGTTGCATATTCTGGGCGTTTTTCGGCTACTGCTCTCTTCAAATGGATTAATTGTGTTCAGTAGCGTCGTCCATTGATGGTTTCACCCGGTTTAAGTAGCTCATAATACAGCGCATCCATCTGATCCCACCAAATACAGAGCATTACCTTCGCGCCATGGATATTCGGCTTTGCCGTTGATTTGGCTGCTTAGCTTGGTTTCACATATGATTTTTTGCGCTTGGGGTTGTCGTAATGGATCCATGTTTCATCACCAGTAACAATCCGATGCAAAAATGACTTCCTTTTGTGGCGTTCCAGCAGTATTTCGGACATGCAAAACCGCCTTTCGACATCTCTCGGCTTGAGTTCATGTGGAACCCAATTTCCTTGCTTTTGAATATATCCAGCTGCTTTTAAACGTTTTGAAATGGCTGCTTGAGTGACACCCAAAGATTCTGCGAGCTCTTCTTGTGTTTGGCAACAATTTTCATAGAGTATTGCTTCTAGTTCTTCATCTTCAAACTTTTTTGGCTGCCCAGGACGTTTATCGTCTTCCAAGCCAAAATCACCACTTTGAATCTTGCAAACCACTTTTGTCACGTTCGCTCAGCTAGCGCATGTTCACCATAGACTTCCACCAAAATACGATGACTTTCGGCAGCAGTTTTCTTCATATTAAAGTAATGAAGAAGAACTCCCCGCAAAAACACTTTTTCAGGCACAAAGTTCGACATATTTGAGTGAAAAAAAATTATTGTTATTTACGCTTCAAATGAATGACATATACTGAAGTGACGTACAATGTCAATAGCTTTCCAACGCATGTTCCTATGGAATAATAACAATGGAATAATACAAGTTACGCCAACTCTTAGCAAACCGCACGAATTATAAGTTATAGACCCAATACCAATTGTAGTATTATAAATACCAATAAAAGCTAAGTCTGCTGATTGGCTGATCGTAAATTTTTGGCGCTACAACGAGAGACATTCTTTTCAAATTTATTTGTAGTACAAAAAAAAAAAATCGTTCATAAAAACTTACAGACTACAAAAAACTTAAAGTGGAAATTTTATAAAAAATAAAACACAGTGAGACAGTGAATCGCGATGGGGAAGAAGATTTGTGCGAAGACGGGAAGAAATGTAAGGTGCAAGGCAGTTTTAGGGCACCGGCACTAATCTTCACCATCAAGAAGAAAGAGGAAAGGGGATTCAGAAGTACATTGTCCCATCGACTACAAAGTACAGGGAAAGCTAAGTATTCCTCCCTACAAAGTTAAGTATGCAATAATCACTCCAACTAATAGAATGTGCGTTGAAACTTGACAAACTTAATTATCAGCAAAATTTGATCAAACCAAACACCACTTAATATTAAAGTTACATGAAAAGCACCTTCGGCATACGACGAGATATACTGCATGCAAATTAATTCATTCAAATTTTATTATATTATTGTACAATACATTAATGTCACAAAACCTTGTTGAAACAACATCGGAGTATATTACACATAATTTAACTTCATTGGAGAAAGATATTTTAATTGCAACTTTATCGACCGATTCGTTTGATGTTGTTTCAGAGATCGCAGGCACATATCATTGAATACCATCATTTGAATAAAACGGCATATCGGCAGTTATCAGTTGGTTGTTCAGTTATACTATTCGGTTTTTATTTGAGATTACCCTTTGCAGCAAGTAACTTCTTGAAATTAATTCATTTACATTGTCATTCTATTCTTCGTAGATGTATAGGGCTAATACAATTTCGAATTGGTAGTAATAAGATACATTTTCGCATAAGGCCTTCGCCTATTTGAAGTTGATTCTATCTTCGAACTTATCCTCGCAAAGGAAACTGCGGTTATATATGTTATGTTTATGTCTTTTTCGATAGATCACGCGTAACTCCTATCAAACTGCTTTGTAGTTTTTGTTTTGTTTGGCAAATTATCATGGAAAGACTCACAGGTTAACAGCGTATCCAAATTGTTCAGCTGTATTATGAAAATCAGCGTTGTGTGAGAAATGTTTTTCGTGCGATTCGAGGAATTTACGGTGCGCATAATCGTCTTACTGAAATCGCTATTGCCAATATAATTCACAAATTTGAATCCCAGTTTACATTAGTAGTGAAGAGACTATAGCAGCTGTTGTGGAGAGTGAACGCGAAGAAATTGACGAATCGATTCGTCGTCGTTCTCAGCACCTGGGCTCGGCGTATTCGACGATTTGTACAAGAATTGAAGCGAGGCGATTTGAATAAAAATCCGGTGTTTTATCGTGATATGAGCCCATTTCTGGCTCAATGGATACGTTAGAACACAAAATTTCCGTATTTGGGCTGATGAGCAACCCGAGTATCAACAAGAGTACCAAGAGCTACTATTCCATCCATTAAAAACAACGGTATGGTTAGGTTTATGGGATGATAGAATCGTTAGTCCATATTTCTTCACAAACGAGGCAAATCAGAATGTTACCGTCAATGGTAACCGTTATCGCCATGTTAACGGACTATGTGCTTCCTGAAATTCAAGCACATGGTCTCGGTGAGCTCTGGTTTCAACAACACGGCGCTACGAGCCAAACAGCGCGTAAAACAATGGACTTGTTGAGAAATCATTTTGGTGAGCACTTAATTTCACGTTTTGCTACGGTAAATTGGCCGCTTAGATCGGGCGATATTACACCTTTGGACTATTTTCTCTGGGGATATATAAGGTCTCAGGTCTTCAGGAATAAGCATGCTTTGGAAGCCAACATCACTCGTGTTATCCGCGAGATATCAGTCGCTATGCTCAAACAAGTCTCCTAAAATTTAACTTTCCTAATGGGCCACCTGAGACGTAGTCATGAATTAAATTTACATGATATCATTTTAAAAATGTAAATGCCATGAATTGTTCTTTTAATTGATGATAAAAATTTTGAGTTTGCTTTCAAACTTATGTATTTAAAATATTTTACATTATAAATCAAACCTTACGATGAATCACCCTATGTATATACTTAGTTTTGCATCACTTTTTTCACCTGCATACAAGTACTACTTTGGGTGCAAATTCTCTTTACACTCGTCGGACGTTTCTGCACTTTCGCAAACTTCACTTTCAACCTTATTGCATATATATAGTTGAGGTTTCGGATTCGCATATTGTTGTTCATAATGTCGGAACCATCGATAGAGGAGTTAAAGCAAATGCGTTCTTCAACAAAGGGAAGCATTACCAGAATAAAGAATAGTATCAAAGATGAATTGTCACCAATAGAATTAGAATGTCACTTATGTATAGTGGAATTCTACTTCAAACAAATTTTAGCATATAAAACGCAAATTGAGCGTTTAACACCTACAAATTCTGTAAGAGGCGAGCTCGAAGAACTCTACATTTCTACAAAAACAAAACAATGGTACTATGTGGTGTAGGTACAGCAAAAAGTGGTACTTTTGAAACTACCTTCTCAGTTCCACAATCAGTTAACCATTTGCAAAAATTAAGCTTGCCTAAATTAGAGGAGAAGTATTTAGAGTGCACGAACTTCATTAACTCGTACACTAAACTCGTGGACAATGATCCAAGTCTTTCAACTATCGAAAAGTTTAATTATTTACTTACTTGCTTAAGTGGTCAAGCACTCGGCACAATAAAAGCTATTCAGGTTATAGAGGTTGACAACCCTAAAATTCTAGATCGATTTAAAGATCGCTACGATAACTATTGTCTTACATTTTTGGAAAACATTCCTCAACTCTTTGAACTGCCCAAGGTTTCTAAGCCATCTGTTTCGCCTTAACGCAGTTTAGTTGACAAAGTCTGTACATTGTTCGGCTCTTTACAGTTAATTGGAGCCCATGCAGACATATGTAATGCTGTTATAATTTACATCACTATGTCCAAAGTCGACGGAGATACTCGAGCCAAGTGGGATGAAAAGTGTGATTTAAAAATAACTCCAGGTTGGAATGTTTATATGGTATGTGCTGATGTTTTAAATAAACGGTGCCAATGCCTCGAAGCATGTGATGGCCAGCAGCTGCGCTGAGACCATAACAAGAAGTGGTAAAATAAATTAAAGTAAAGAAACCAACCATCTAATTACCAGTTGTTCTACTTTTAGCAGACTCTCTGTATCAGATCGCTTTGCCAACGTTAAGAAGCTGGCTCGTTGTTTAAACTGTTTAGGTAAAGGTCGCACTGTGTCCAAACGTATATCAACATATCGGTGAAGAACATGTAAACAAGCACACCACAGTCTGCTGCATCGAATTTAACAACAGCCTACAGTGACTTCGGAAGATAGTCAAACCTCTACTAGCTCCGCAGCTTCCCATTTTGCGTTGGAAAAAGAATCCGCTTATAGGACAGTACAGGTGATTCTAGATACTGCATTGGTTTTGGTCAAGGATAGTTTTGAAAGTTTCCAAATAGGCCGCGTTTTATTAGATTCTGGCTCACAAGTTAGTTGTATAAATTAGAAATTTTCCAATTCCCTTAATTTAGATAGGCAAAGAAATAGTCGGAATTGGATCATCCGAATCCAAGATTAGATTTTGAACTTTCTTTGAAATTCCTCGTAACATCAATCATTACAGGATACCAACCTGATTTAAAACCTAAGGTAAAGAACTACAACCTACCCAACGACATTCAACTTGCAGATGAGCACTTCGACCAACCATCGCCAATCGATATGTTGATAGGAGCTGAAACCGGACTGGATCTCGCCTTGCGAGAACACTTTCAAAAAACTATAGAAGAACTACCTAGTGGGAGACTAATGGTTCAATTCTTCTCTAAACAACATCCTGGATGCATAGGAAATTCTTACGACATAGCCTTAAGGAGATTATTGTCACTGGAGAGCAGGTTTTCGAAAGAAATCTGATTATGTAATATTTCTACAGGAATATAAGGATCGGGGGCATATGTCCTTGGTAGGGAGTCCTAATTTGAATGAATGTCATTATTACCTTCCTCATCAAGCAGTTTTGAAAACAGATAGCGTCTCAGTTAAACTAAGAGTAGTATTTGATGCCTCATCCCGCACATCATCACAAATATCCCTTAATGAGATCCTCACGACTGATCCGACTATTAAAGATGATTTGTTTCTCATTTTACTGAGATTTCATTTGCATAGATAAGCCTTTACTACATAATTAAAATGTACAGACAGATACTGATACATACTTCCCATCGTAAGTATAAGTACATTATATATTATACATTCAGCTGAATACGGTTACCTATGGCACATCTTCAGCGCAATTTCTGGCAATCTGCTTACTTATATACCTTGCTGATAAATTTAAAAATAAACAATTAGGATCCAAAATAATTCGGTAGGATTTTTACGTCGACGACATGCTCACAGAAATTAACGACCTCGATGAATTGTTTCAGATACAAAAGGAAGTGGTGACAATTTTGAACTCAGCAGGCCTCGAACTCTTAAAGTGACATAGCAATGAATTACAAGTTGAACAACAGAATCCGAAAAACAAGGATATAAACGTAACAGACTCAAATCTTACGAGTACCTTGGGGATCACTTGGGATCCCAGTAACGACAATTTTTTTTTTACCTACAAAAATAATCGTACATATTCCAGTTGTACGAAAAGATCTATGTTGTCAGTATCAATTGCTCTATTCGATCCAATGGGGTTACTAAGACCAATAATCATTGTTGCATAATAATGAGACAGAGTGGCGTCAATTTATGGTTGATTTATACTCCCTCAAATACATTTCTGTTCCACGGTTCGTTTTATCTGCAAATAAGTAGGAAATACAAATTCATAGATTTTGCGACGCTTCCCTGCACACATATGGATATTGCATTTATACCAGAATTACCCATACTTCAGAGTCTGTACTTGTCAAACTTTTGGTGGCCAAGTCTAAGGTGGTACCGGCAAAAAAGAAACAACTCCCGCGACTGGAACTTTGTAGCGCTCACCTTCTCTCAAAATTGTGGTTACAAATTAAACAAATCTTCAATAAATCGTACTCGAAAATATTTTTTTGGACGGATTCTAGCATTGTGTTGCATTGGATTTCAACACATTCTTTAAAACTCACTACATTCGTAGGAAATCGAGTAGAGGAAATCCAAGAACATACGCTCTTACTGAGAGACAATAAGCATTTTTGCATACGTGTTACGGATTGTCAATAGGATGGAAAAGTTTTCCGCGAAAAATGTTAGGTTTCTCACCCCTATGGAACTGGATTCCGCTCTCCATAAAATCTTATGGGTTATCAAAACATACTCCTTTGCTGATGAAATTAGCCTGATTCTTAATGGGAAACAACCTAAAGGACCCATCAAATGTTTAAGCCCGTTCATTGACGAGTTTAATGGAATTAAATTATTAAAACTAGAAGGTCGATTGAAAAATGCGAACATTCCAGATAAGCAGAAACATCCATTTCTTCTTCTAAAGAAGTCTGACTTTGTTCTATTAATGGTTAGGGATATACAAATATAAAAAAATTTCATGCAGGAACTCTTGTTGCACTAATTAGACAGCGATTCTGGATCATCAACGCAAGAGATATTGCTAGAAAAGTCGTTAAAAAATGCATACCTTGTACTATATACCATCCGAAGCTACTTCAACAGGTTATAGGTGATTTACGTGTTGAAAGATTTATTACGTATCGGCCTTTCTGTCGTTGTGGAGTGGATTTTTGTGAACCAACTTGTACTTTCTATAGGATTTGTTATGTTACGTATGTAGCAGCTTTCGTCTGCTTTGAATCAAAGGCTGTATCAGATTTGTCTGCAGACGCATTCATTACGCCTGCATGATTGGTCGTCAAGGTCTACTATTTGAAATTTTTTGCGATAACGCTACAAATTTTGTGGGAGCCGACCCAAAATATAAAGAATTTCGCAAAATGTTGTTTCAACAAAAATCACTTGAAATCATTAATCACTTTTGTCCAATGACAGTATTAATTTTCGTTTTACCCCACCTAGGACTCCACATTTTGGTGGACTTTTGGAGGCTACCGTCAAGGTTGCAAAAGCCCATCTGTATCGAAATCTTCACAACGCTAAGCTGACCTTTGAAAAGCTCAGCGGCACTGGTAGAAACCGAAGCCATAATGAATTCCCGGTCAATATCTTAGCTATCGACCGATTCCAACAATTTGGACACTTTAACTCCTGGACACCTTCTCATCGGAGCAGCGCTAAAGGCCATTCCCGAACCACCAAATGACGTATCTGACATCAGTTACCTGCAACGATAGCGTTGCATTAAAGCTGTAAAAACTCATTTTTGGAAGCGCTGGTCAGCCAAATACGTCAACTAACTTCAACAACGGTCGAAGTGGTCAACCCCTCAACTCGTTGACATACTCGTTTTATTACTCGTTGTCCATTGCCGCAGCATTAGTTGTACCACTTCATTCTAGCAAAATCAAAAAGGGACCACAGAACCCACAATTTCCATAGTTGTTTCGGTGTGAATTTCCCCACGAAAAAATAAAAAAATTAAATTTTTTCACCAAGCGGTAAGACTTGCTGATAGTACACTATAAGTTATGTATGTAACGTTGGTATAGGGGTAATGCGAAGGTAAGGGCCGATAAACAGAAGCAGCAACAGTCGTACCGGCAGAAACAGAAGAAGCAGTAGTGAGTTAGTTGCCAGTCGCCAGCTGTAGTAAGTTGTGTCGCAGTCATCAGCAGAAGTCGAGCCTAATCATCATTGTTAGTACACCTACCGCCGTAAAATTCTGGTCTACTTCATCAGTAACTATTATATCGTATTTCATTAATCATTCATGAATTATCGTAGTTTTATATATCTTATTACTCGTATAACTTATCATTACTAATTTAAATAAAACATAAATTTTGATTAACCTCATCTTTTTTTACATATGGGGGCTCGTCCATGTTTAATTACCCGCTCTCAGATTTGATTAGAAGCCATCGGAATTCCAACAACAACAAAAAAATACAAGAGCAAAATTATTCTGAAATTCACGAAAATTGAGGTGACGCAGTCAAGAAGCCGTTAGCCAAAGAAGAATATGAACAATTAGTCCATGAGTGCAAAACAGAAGTCGCCAAAAACCACCACAAGAAATAATCAGCTACCACCAGCAGTGCAGCCAGGCAAATATAAGTTATTACAGGAAAAGCTACAATACATTGAATAAGAAATATCATCATCTACGTTTCCGCCACATGCACCCAAAGGTTCACACGCTCGCTGCATATTGGATTTCAGTTTCCCTGAAATCATAATGCATGCGCAACCTCAACTCTCACTCAAATCAAACAGGAACTTCTTGGAGAACAAATTGTGGAAATGGGAAATTGCGAAAATTACAACAAGGACGGTGAGGTAAAAAAATACCTCGAGAATAGACTGGCAGAATTGACAAAAAACTGGGATCAATTTGATAACATTTCTCATTTTTCTCAACAATTAGAACATCCGTATTTCAAAAGGGACTACTTCGAAACTATTCGAAAGATTACAGAGCAATGGCGCAATGATATCGTGGGCCGATTGGATGCTTTAACAGCAGAAAACGGGCTCCAGAAGAAACAGGTCCCCAAAAATATTGAGCCAGCCGTAGAGATAAAAACGAAGAAGGCGGCATTACCTAAAGAAACATCTAAGTGTAAGTAAGAGCTAAAGACGAGCCTGAGGAAGCCTATGGCAATGAATGTGAAAGATAGATTTTATTTACTAGAAGAAATTTAAAAAAAATTATAGATAAGTATTAGTCTCAAACAAATCAACAGTTTTCCCATTGATTCAGTCTAGTTAGTCTAACCTTATTTACAACGATTTATTAAGTGATTAAAAAGCCAATGCTGCAATAGGTCACACATATAAAATATAAGCATATATATATTTACTAGAATTCCATGCCGGGTGTTATTAGATTAGGGAAAACAATTGCACTTCGTAACAAAAACATTCGCTCAACAAATTGCGGCAAAAAGATCGAGATTAGATATTCCAATTAGTTGAATTAGCTCCCATGACAGTCAAGCACAGTATATCACGAGCATAATGCTCAAATCCAGATCTTCATCATTTTCCGCTTCTATTTATGCAGTAATTTTGCCAAAAATAACTGACTATCAATCAAATATAGAACTTGATGCTACAACTTTAAGTATACCCCCAGAAGTGGAAATGACAGACACGAATTTCCATAAGAATGAACCGATCGACATGCTCATAGGTGCATACATTTTCTTTGACCTGCTCTTTCAGGGGGAAATACGATGCGGATATAATCTACCAGTTTTGAGAAACTCTAAATTGGGCTGGATAGTTACAGGAAGCACGGAATTACCAAAAGGAGATTTTGCACTCTTATTGCAACGCAATCCACCTGATATACATAGGATATATCGGGGTGAAGTTTTTGGGAGACAGAAGACCATGATACTCTGGTAAAAACCATGAGTGAGGAAGAGTTCAGGTGTGAAGAGCATTTTAAAAATAATATAACGTTTGAGAACAAGAACTTCATCGTAAAATTGCCTTTTAAAGATGATCCAACAACACTTTTAGGAGATTCCAATGAAGGGTTTTTATCTTTGGAGAAAAAACTAGAAAAAAAAACCCAGAACTGAAGAATCAATACTTTAAATTCATGGAGGAGTATGAGTTTTTAGGCCATATGAACGTTTTATCAGATAATGAAATAACCGGAACAAATAACATGCTTCCTCATCATTGTATTTTAAAACCTGAAACAAAATATGGTGTTGTCTTTGATGCACAGGCAAATAGCAGCAGCTGCAAATCTCTTAATGAAATTTGGATGGTTGGTCCAACATTCCAACCTGATTTGCTTTTTATCATTATTAACTTTAGAATGCATTGATATGTTTTACCTGTGATATAAGCAAAAGGTACAGGTAGATTTTGGTTAAACAAGAGGATCGACCTTACCAATTAATCTTGTGGTTACCACAATCAAATCATCCGCTAAAAAGGTATCAATTAAACATTTTAACATATGGAATAGTCTCTGCTTAATATTTAGCAGCACGATGTCTTAATAAATTGGCAGAAGACAACATACAAAAATTCGAAAAAGCGTCATTTATTATCCAAAATAATATCTACGTAGATGACTGTCTAACAGGTGCAGAAACAGTAGCTGAAACTCGTGAGTTACTGAATGAAATTAAACAAGTGCTTCAAATGGGTAACTTTGAATTGCGTAAGTTTTTTGCAAATGACCCAATAGTCTTAAAAGAAGTTCCAGAAGAGCACAAGGAGGACCTAGTTACCTTTCATTAGTCAGAGGTATTTAAGACTTTGGGACTAATCTGGGAACCATCACAAGATGTATTGAAATATAGTTTCAAAACCGAACTAATAAGCAAAGCGAGTGAAAAAATATGTAAAAGATCAGCTCTCGCGGACCTCACAAGATTATTTGATCCGTTGGGATTAATCGGTCCCGTGATTGTGTTTAGTAAATTATTCCTGCAAGAGCTGTGGAAAACTAAACTATCGTGGAACAAAACGTTACTACCTGAGCAGCCTCATAATTGGAGAAGATATGTGCAGCAATTTTAACTTTAGGAGCGTGCTTACCTCAATATTGTGCCTTTTCTTAGTGTTACCGTTATATCTGGCACAGACAAATGAACAAAATGCGGTGATAAAATTAGACAACGGCATTGGTATTTACTTCGAAGACATTGGTGAGGTAAGAATAATAAACGCCTTCTGGAACATTTATATTTATTACAATTTAACAACAAATTATTTTGAATTTAAAAAAATAAAATAAAATCGCATCTTAAGCTGCCAGATGGAATATGCAGAGAAGATATGGCTAACAAAGCTTATTGCAGACCCATAAAAGATAGCCTTCAACATTGAGTTATGGTGATAGAGCGCAACAATGAGCTGTTGCATAGTTTCCAAGAATCAAAATATAAAAAAAAATAAGAGTGGCAAGATCTCTGTTTGACATCATTGGAACACTTGCACATAGTTTGCTTCGAATTTTGAAACAGGAAGATGCTAATCGAATCGAAGAACAAATAGCTTTAGTCAAAGAAAATGAACGCCATGTAGAATATCTTTTAAAAAGGCAGATTTCTATATCAGACTCTACGGTCAACATTTTGAAAAGAGACACCTTAGAAATCCAACAACAATTTAAAGCTCTTCATTATTATTTAATAAGAACGATTGATGAAATTCAATCACTTTATATTGTATTATATTACTTATATTACTTCATTTTTAATATTGATTATCACAAATTTTGAACGGATTCATGAAGTGTTATTGGACGTTATGTTAGACTTGAATCATGCTAAAATCCAAAATTGATGACACCAAGACAATTTAGTGAAAAGTTGCAGTTGATTGGTAATTCACTTCCTCCAACACTACGATTGCCAAAGGGATCTATAAGAGATATGTACAGAATGGCTTCAATCAAAGGCAGTAGTTTGAACAACTCAATCGTTTTCGAGATGCGGCCACCCATAATAAATGCTGAAGAATTTCAACTCTTTACTTTGGTCAAGCTTTAAATTTAAGTTATTTGGTCGACATATCTACTCCATATCTTGCAGTTTCGATGACCAGAGATAAATTTTTCTCACTAACAGCAATTGAGTTAGCATCATACAAGTTAATATCACCCAAAAATTATCTATGTAATCAGCACCATTTAACTTATACGCAGCTAAATAAGATGAACGACCGTGAAATGGATCTTCTGAATCGTGTTCAAAACGCTTTGTTTCGATGTCAAGTTAATGAAGTTAGTTCACAAGATCAATGGATAGCTCTCAGCAAATCTAATAGATGGACTTTTTCGGTAGCATCTGGCGTACCAGGTCATCTTATTTTCGAAGGTAAAACTACAAGAATACACATTCAGGGCAATGGTTTGCTGGAGTTCCGTAAGTCATGTACACTAAAACTGCCATACAAGAGTCTCAACGGTCAACACGAATACAACTATTCTATCAACAAATCATTCATTCCGAGCGCAAACATCAACAACTGGATATTTAAAATAAATGGAACAACCACTTCCACGACTTCAATGCCACCTGAGGCTTATGACATTGATAAGAAACAGCTTGATGATCTCAGTACTAGAATTGAAGAGGTTATAAACCAAACAGATGCGTTTCCGATATTACTGCCTTTGAGCGCGAGTTATAGTAAAGTAAATTTTATTATTCAATGAAACAAACAATTTCTATATTAATACATATATGCGTCTTTATTTGTGGAATAATTAGGATATGTGGCTTGTCTCGCTGGTATCACTAAACTGACTATCTCATCGCAGCTACAAAAAGACATCTCCTCCGCTATGCTGGTGCCAACAAATCTCCCAAGCCTACTTTTGGCGGTGCATATTATAAGCGGCTTACATGTTTGTTTTTAAGGTGAAATGATCCCACGATGATTTGTCGATAACAGAAACTGCTACTGATGTGATGTTGGTGAAATGCAGAGATGTGCATGTAACTCCTCCCCGTAGGTGTAAAGTTCGGTGGATAAGCCTTATGTGGTTGTTCTTTCTTCAGAAGGATTATCCCGAATTCCATAGTTTACCTTTTCAATTGAGGGAATAAGGAAGAGGAATGAAGAAGGGTCATAAAGTGTTTTTTTTTTTTTTTTTTTGTCTATGTAAATACATAGATTACATAGATTGCCACATTCTGGTGCTGAATCAACTCATAATACGTCTAGGCTTAATTTTTTGTTTATAAACTCTTCGATTGGGAGTATTGATTGTTATATTATTATATTGAACAACGTGATCTACATATCTCGGAGCTAGTTTATCTCTTCTATCGTTCTGCTCATATACGATTTCACCCGCTTTGTAAAGAGGGGGTTAGATCGATTACGATTCAATTTTTTCTATTGTATCTTTCTTGCTTCTAAGACAGTTTTCTGTAACCATTTTTGTTAAATTTTTGTAGTTTTCTATATGTTCGTTTAAATAATCATGTTTTGTGGTCGGTAATATTTGATTTGAAAATGGTGTACTTTTATCAATGTGGCCTGAAACTAACTCAAATGGAGACAATTTTTGGGCAAATGGTATGGTGCTCAATTTTATAAATGTTTAGAAATTCTTTCATCAAGGATGAAAGGAACTCACTACTATTATCTGTTACCAGTTTCTTTGGGATGATGGTGAGCGAAAAAGTGTTTCAGAGATCGAATTATGTTAATACTTCGTAAATATGTATTTCATCTTTTCTTTTTAAAGAAAATTTGAAGTTTTACATTAAACGGCCTAACGCCTTTAACATTTTCCTTGATTATGAATTGGTTCTCAAACTAATTAAGTGGACGTTCGGATATATAAATATTGTCATTAAAATTTTCGTGTGCAGAATGAATTGTCTGGAGACTTTCATTGTCATCAAAATTATTCTCGACAGACAATGTATCTAAATCCACATCCGCATCTTTTGCAATTTTGCAGTAACGACAATTTTTTTTTTTACCTACAAAAATAATCGTACATATTCCAGTTGTACGAAAAGATCTATGTTGTCAGTATCAATTGCTCTATTCGATCCAATGGGGTTACTAAGACCAATAATCATTGTTGCATAATAATGAGACAGAGTGGCGTCAATTTATGGTTGATTTATACTCCCTCAAATACATTTCTGTTCCACGGTTCGTTTTATCTGCAAATAAGTAGGAAATACAAATTCATAGATTTTGCGACGCTTCCCTGCACACATATGGATATTGCATTTATACCAGAATTACCCATACTTCAGAGTCTGTACTTGTCAAACTTTTGGTGGCCAAGTCTAAGGTGGTACCGGCAAAAAAGAAACAACTCCCGCGACTGGAACTTTGTAGCGCTCACCTTCTCTCAAAATTGTGGTTACAAATTAAACAAATCTTCAATAAATCGTACTCGAAAATATTTTTTTGGACGGATTCTAGCATTGTGTTGCATTGGATTTCAACACATTCTTTAAAACTCACTACATTCGTAGGAAATCGAGTAGAGGAAATCCAAGAACATACGCTCTTACTGAGAGACAATAAGCATTTTTGCATACGTGTTACGGATTGTCAATAGGATGGAAAAGTTTTCCGCGAAAAATGTTAGGTTTCTCACCCCTATGGAACTGGATTCCGCTCTCCATAAAATCTTATGGGTTATCAAAACATACTCCTTTGCTGATGAAATTAGCCTGATTCTTAATGGGAAACAACCTAAAGGACCCATCAAATGTTTAAGCCCGTTCATTGACGAGTTTAATGGAATTAAATTATTAAAACTAGAAGGTCGATTGAAAAATGCGAACATTCCAGATAAGCAGAAACATCCATTTCTTCTTCTAAAGAAGTCTGACTTTGTTCTATTAATGGTTAGGGATATACAAATATAAAAAAATTTCATGCAGGAACTCTTGTTGCACTAATTAGACAGCGATTCTGGATCATCAACGCAAGAGATATTGCTAGAAAAGTCGTTAAAAAATGCATACCTTGTACTATATACCATCCGAAGCTACTTCAACAGGTTATAGGTGATTTACGTGTTGAAAGATTTATTACGTATCGGCCTTTCTGTCGTTGTGGAGTGGATTTTTGTGAACCAACTTGTACTTTCTATAGGATTTGTTATGTTACGTATGTAGCAGCTTTCGTCTGCTTTGAATCAAAGGCTGTATCAGATTTGTCTGCAGACGCATTCATTACGCCTGCATGATTGGTCGTCAAGGTCTACTATTTGAAATTTTTTGCGATAACGCTACAAATTTTGTGGGAGCCGACCCAAAATATAAAGAATTTCGCAAAATGTTGTTTCAACAAAAATCACTTGAAATCATTAATCACTTTTGTCCAATGACAGTATTAATTTTCGTTTTACCCCACCTAGGACTCCACATTTTGGTGGACTTTTGGAGGCTACCGTCAAGGTTGCAAAAGCCCATCTGTATCGAAATCTTCACAACGCTAAGCTGACCTTTGAAAAGCTCAGCGGCACTGGTAGAAACCGAAGCCATAATGAATTCCCGGTCAATATCTTAGCTATCGACCGATTCCAACAATTTGGACACTTTAACTCCTGGACACCTTCTCATCGGAGCAGCGCTAAAGGCCATTCCCGAACCACCAAATGACGTATCTGACATCAGTTACCTGCAACGATAGCGTTGCATTAAAGCTGTAAAAACTCATTTTTGGAAGCGCTGGTCAGCCAAATACGTCAACTAACTTCAACAACGGTCGAAGTGGTCAACCCCTCAACTCGTTGACATACTCGTTTTATTACTCGTTGTCCATTGCCGCAGCATTAGTTGTACCACTTCATTCTAGCAAAATCAAAAAGGGACCACAGAACCCACAATTTCCATAGTTGTTTCGGTGTGAATTTCCCCACGAAAAAATAAAAAAATTAAATTTTTTCACCAAGCGGTAAGACTTGCTGATAGTACACTATAAGTTATGTATGTAACGTTGGTATAGGGGTAATGCGAAGGTAAGGGCCGATAAACAGAAGCAGCAACAGTCGTACCGGCAGAAACAGAAGAAGCAGTAGTGAGTTAGTTGCCAGTCGCCAGCTGTAGTAAGTTGTGTCGCAGTCATCAGCAGAAGTCGAGCCTAATCATCATTGTTAGTACACCTACCGCCGTAAAATTCTGGTCTACTTCATCAGTAACTATTATATCGTATTTCATTAATCATTCATGAATTATCGTAGTTTTATATATCTTATTACTCGTATAACTTATCATTACTAATTTAAATAAAACATAAATTTTGATTAACCTCATCTTTTTTTACATATGGGGGCTCGTCCATGTTTAATTACCCGCTCTCAGATTTGATTAGAAGCCATCGGAATTCCAACAACAACAAAAAAATACAAGAGCAAAATTATTCTGAAATTCACGAAAATTGAGGTGACGCAGTCAAGAAGCCGTTAGCCAAAGAAGAATATGAACAATTAGTCCATGAGTGCAAAACAGAAGTCGCCAAAAACCACCACAAGAAATAATCAGCTACCACCAGCAGTGCAGCCAGGCAAATATAAGTTATTACAGGAAAAGCTACAATACATTGAATAAGAAATATCATCATCTACGTTTCCGCCACATGCACCCAAAGGTTCACACGCTCGCTGCATATTGGATTTCAGTTTCCCTGAAATCATAATGCATGCGCAACCTCAACTCTCACTCAAATCAAACAGGAACTTCTTGGAGAACAAATTGTGGAAATGGGAAATTGCGAAAATTACAACAAGGACGGTGAGGTAAAAAAATACCTCGAGAATAGACTGGCAGAATTGACAAAAAACTGGGATCAATTTGATAACATTTCTCATTTTTCTCAACAATTAGAACATCCGTATTTCAAAAGGGACTACTTCGAAACTATTCGAAAGATTACAGAGCAATGGCGCAATGATATCGTGGGCCGATTGGATGCTTTAACAGCAGAAAACGGGCTCCAGAAGAAACAGGTCCCCAAAAATATTGAGCCAGCCGTAGAGATAAAAACGAAGAAGGCGGCATTACCTAAAGAAACATCTAAGTGTAAGTAAGAGCTAAAGACGAGCCTGAGGAAGCCTATGGCAATGAATGTGAAAGATAGATTTTATTTACTAGAAGAAATTTAAAAAAAATTATAGATAAGTATTAGTCTCAAACAAATCAACAGTTTTCCCATTGATTCAGTCTAGTTAGTCTAACCTTATTTACAACGATTTATTAAGTGATTAAAAAGCCAATGCTGCAATAGGTCACACATATAAAATATAAGCATATATATATTTACTAGAATTCCATGCCGGGTGTTATTAGATTAGGGAAAACAATTGCACTTCGTAACAAAAACATTCGCTCAACAAATTGCGGCAAAAAGATCGAGATTAGATATTCCAATTAGTTGAATTAGCTCCCATGACAGTCAAGCACAGTATATCACGAGCATAATGCTCAAATCCAGATCTTCATCATTTTCCGCTTCTATTTATGCAGTAATTTTGCCAAAAATAACTGACTATCAATCAAATATAGAACTTGATGCTACAACTTTAAGTATACCCCCAGAAGTGGAAATGACAGACACGAATTTCCATAAGAATGAACCGATCGACATGCTCATAGGTGCATACATTTTCTTTGACCTGCTCTTTCAGGGGGAAATACGATGCGGATATAATCTACCAGTTTTGAGAAACTCTAAATTGGGCTGGATAGTTACAGGAAGCACGGAATTACCAAAAGGAGATTTTGCACTCTTATTGCAACGCAATCCACCTGATATACATAGGATATATCGGGGTGAAGTTTTTGGGAGACAGAAGACCATGATACTCTGGTAAAAACCATGAGTGAGGAAGAGTTCAGGTGTGAAGAGCATTTTAAAAATAATATAACGTTTGAGAACAAGAACTTCATCGTAAAATTGCCTTTTAAAGATGATCCAACAACACTTTTAGGAGATTCCAATGAAGGGTTTTTATCTTTGGAGAAAAAACTAGAAAAAAAAACCCAGAACTGAAGAATCAATACTTTAAATTCATGGAGGAGTATGAGTTTTTAGGCCATATGAACGTTTTATCAGATAATGAAATAACCGGAACAAATAACATGCTTCCTCATCATTGTATTTTAAAACCTGAAACAAAATATGGTGTTGTCTTTGATGCACAGGCAAATAGCAGCAGCTGCAAATCTCTTAATGAAATTTGGATGGTTGGTCCAACATTCCAACCTGATTTGCTTTTTATCATTATTAACTTTAGAATGCATTGATATGTTTTACCTGTGATATAAGCAAAAGGTACAGGTAGATTTTGGTTAAACAAGAGGATCGACCTTACCAATTAATCTTGTGGTTACCACAATCAAATCATCCGCTAAAAAGGTATCAATTAAACATTTTAACATATGGAATAGTCTCTGCTTAATATTTAGCAGCACGATGTCTTAATAAATTGGCAGAAGACAACATACAAAAATTCGAAAAAGCGTCATTTATTATCCAAAATAATATCTACGTAGATGACTGTCTAACAGGTGCAGAAACAGTAGCTGAAACTCGTGAGTTACTGAATGAAATTAAACAAGTGCTTCAAATGGGTAACTTTGAATTGCGTAAGTTTTTTGCAAATGACCCAATAGTCTTAAAAGAAGTTCCAGAAGAGCACAAGGAGGACCTAGTTACCTTTCATTAGTCAGAGGTATTTAAGACTTTGGGACTAATCTGGGAACCATCACAAGATGTATTGAAATATAGTTTCAAAACCGAACTAATAAGCAAAGCGAGTGAAAAAATATGTAAAAGATCAGCTCTCGCGGACCTCACAAGATTATTTGATCCGTTGGGATTAATCGGTCCCGTGATTGTGTTTAGTAAATTATTCCTGCAAGAGCTGTGGAAAACTAAACTATCGTGGAACAAAACGTTACTACCTGAGCAGCCTCATAATTGGAGAAGATATGTGCAGCAATTTTAACTTTAGGAGCGTGCTTACCTCAATATTGTGCCTTTTCTTAGTGTTACCGTTATATCTGGCACAGACAAATGAACAAAATGCGGTGATAAAATTAGACAACGGCATTGGTATTTACTTCGAAGACATTGGTGAGGTAAGAATAATAAACGCCTTCTGGAACATTTATATTTATTACAATTTAACAACAAATTATTTTGAATTTAAAAAAATAAAATAAAATCGCATCTTAAGCTGCCAGATGGAATATGCAGAGAAGATATGGCTAACAAAGCTTATTGCAGACCCATAAAAGATAGCCTTCAACATTGAGTTATGGTGATAGAGCGCAACAATGAGCTGTTGCATAGTTTCCAAGAATCAAAATATAAAAAAAAATAAGAGTGGCAAGATCTCTGTTTGACATCATTGGAACACTTGCACATAGTTTGCTTCGAAT
Source organism: Volucella inanis (assembly GCA_907269105.1). Classification (NCBI taxonomy): domain Eukaryota; kingdom Metazoa; phylum Arthropoda; class Insecta; order Diptera; family Syrphidae; genus Volucella; species Volucella inanis. The sequence continues at coordinate 67,985,981 of OU026153.1, forward strand.
TTTGAAACAGGAAGATGCTAATCGAATCGAAGAACAAATAGCTTTAGTCAAAGAAAATGAACGCCATGTAGAATATCTTTTAAAAAGGCAGATTTCTATATCAGACTCTACGGTCAACATTTTGAAAAGAGACACCTTAGAAATCCAACAACAATTTAAAGCTCTTCATTATTATTTAATAAGAACGATTGATGAAATTCAATCACTTTATATTGTATTATATTACTTATATTACTTCATTTTTAATATTGATTATCACAAATTTTGAACGGATTCATGAAGTGTTATTGGACGTTATGTTAGACTTGAATCATGCTAAAATCCAAAATTGATGACACCAAGACAATTTAGTGAAAAGTTGCAGTTGATTGGTAATTCACTTCCTCCAACACTACGATTGCCAAAGGGATCTATAAGAGATATGTACAGAATGGCTTCAATCAAAGGCAGTAGTTTGAACAACTCAATCGTTTTCGAGATGCGGCCACCCATAATAAATGCTGAAGAATTTCAACTCTTTACTTTGGTCAAGCTTTAAATTTAAGTTATTTGGTCGACATATCTACTCCATATCTTGCAGTTTCGATGACCAGAGATAAATTTTTCTCACTAACAGCAATTGAGTTAGCATCATACAAGTTAATATCACCCAAAAATTATCTATGTAATCAGCACCATTTAACTTATACGCAGCTAAATAAGATGAACGACCGTGAAATGGATCTTCTGAATCGTGTTCAAAACGCTTTGTTTCGATGTCAAGTTAATGAAGTTAGTTCACAAGATCAATGGATAGCTCTCAGCAAATCTAATAGATGGACTTTTTCGGTAGCATCTGGCGTACCAGGTCATCTTATTTTCGAAGGTAAAACTACAAGAATACACATTCAGGGCAATGGTTTGCTGGAGTTCCGTAAGTCATGTACACTAAAACTGCCATACAAGAGTCTCAACGGTCAACACGAATACAACTATTCTATCAACAAATCATTCATTCCGAGCGCAAACATCAACAACTGGATATTTAAAATAAATGGAACAACCACTTCCACGACTTCAATGCCACCTGAGGCTTATGACATTGATAAGAAACAGCTTGATGATCTCAGTACTAGAATTGAAGAGGTTATAAACCAAACAGATGCGTTTCCGATATTACTGCCTTTGAGCGCGAGTTATAGTAAAGTAAATTTTATTATTCAATGAAACAAACAATTTCTATATTAATACATATATGCGTCTTTATTTGTGGAATAATTAGGATATGTGGCTTGTCTCGCTGGTATCACTAAACTGACTATCTCATCGCAGCTACAAAAAGACATCTCCTCCGCTATGCTGGTGCCAACAAATCTCCCAAGCCTACTTTTGGCGGTGCATATTATAAGCGGCTTACATGTTTGTTTTTAAGGTGAAATGATCCCACGATGATTTGTCGATAACAGAAACTGCTACTGATGTGATGTTGGTGAAATGCAGAGATGTGCATGTAACTCCTCCCCGTAGGTGTAAAGTTCGGTGGATAAGCCTTATGTGGTTGTTCTTTCTTCAGAAGGATTATCCCGAATTCCATAGTTTACCTTTTCAATTGAGGGAATAAGGAAGAGGAATGAAGAAGGGTCATAAAGTGTTTTTTTTTTTTTTTTTTTTGTCTATGTAAATACATAGATTACATAGATTGCCACATTCTGGTGCTGAATCAACTCATAATACGTCTAGGCTTAATTTTTTGTTTATAAACTCTTCGATTGGGAGTATTGATTGTTATATTATTATATTGAACAACGTGATCTACATATCTCGGAGCTAGTTTATCTCTTCTATCGTTCTGCTCATATACGATTTCACCCGCTTTGTAAAGAGGGGGTTAGATCGATTACGATTCAATTTTTTCTATTGTATCTTTCTTGCTTCTAAGACAGTTTTCTGTAACCATTTTTGTTAAATTTTTGTAGTTTTCTATATGTTCGTTTAAATAATCATGTTTTGTGGTCGGTAATATTTGATTTGAAAATGGTGTACTTTTATCAATGTGGCCTGAAACTAACTCAAATGGAGACAATTTTTGGGCAAATGGTATGGTGCTCAATTTTATAAATGTTTAGAAATTCTTTCATCAAGGATGAAAGGAACTCACTACTATTATCTGTTACCAGTTTCTTTGGGATGATGGTGAGCGAAAAAGTGTTTCAGAGATCGAATTATGTTAATACTTCGTAAATATGTATTTCATCTTTTCTTTTTAAAGAAAATTTGAAGTTTTACATTAAACGGCCTAACGCCTTTAACATTTTCCTTGATTATGAATTGGTTCTCAAACTAATTAAGTGGACGTTCGGATATATAAATATTGTCATTAAAATTTTCGTGTGCAGAATGAATTGTCTGGAGACTTTCATTGTCATCAAAATTATTCTCGACAGACAATGTATCTAAATCCACATCCGCATCTTTTGCAATTTCTTTTTCATCGAAGGCATTAATTTCTCTCTGAGATAAAACATCGGCATTGGAGTTACTCTTACCTTTTTTAAAAACTACTGAATAATCGAATTCTTCTAATCGTAATCTCCAACGTATGAGTTTGGAACTTGGCTCTTTGACAGAGAAAAGATAAATAAGTGGTTTATGATCAGTAATGATTTTGAATTTCCTGTCATAAAGATATGGTATACTTGATTGCCCATATAATCGCCAATAGCTCCTTTTCGATTGTATTGTAGTTTTCTTCAGTTTTTGATAGTGTAAGAATTGCATAGAAAATCGGTCTATCAGATCCAATTGTGCCTTGCGACAACACTGCACATAAGGCGAAATTACTAGCATCAATAGTTAAATTAAAGGATTTAGTAAAATCCGGATAAGATAAAATTGGTTCATTGCATAACAATGTTTTACACAACACGAAACAAGTTTTAAAGTTCGAGTCAAGAATTATAGATCGTCCTTTTCTTAGGCTCACGGTCATTGGTTTCGTGAGTTTTGCAAAATCTTTTACAAATTTTCTATAATAACCCAATAACCCTAAAAATGATTTTATTTGTTTCACAGTTTTTGGCAAGAGAAAATTGTTAACGACGTGAATTTTGTCTGGGTTGGGCTTTATTCCATTCGGCGTAATAACATGGCCTTGAAGTAAGTGAAACCTCTTTACAAAAAAACATCGAATACGAAAGCTGAACTTTAAATTCGACACTCTTAATTTTCGAAACACACTTTCAAGACTCTCCATATGTTCCTGCAATGACGTAGAAAAAACGATGATATCGTCCATATAAACCAAACAAGATTTTCCTTGGAGACAACGAAGAACATTGTCCATCACACGCTGGAAAGTGGACTGAGCATTTTTTAGACCGAAAGGCATTCTATTGAACTCATAGTGTCCATTGTCGATTGAGAATGCAGTCTTAGAAATGTCCTCCTTATTAACCTCGATCTGATGAAACCCCGATGCAAAGTCAAGTGTACTTAAATATACCCATCGGCCAAGCTTATTTAGGATCTCATTTATGTTTGGAATATGATACTTATCATCTTCCGTCTTTTCGTTTAATTTACGGTAGTCAACTACAAAACACCATCTCCGTTTGGATCCTTTTTTTCGGAACAATTATTCCTTGTTTCAGAAGATCTACAATGTGTTTTTGTATCTTCTCACGTAAGATTTACGGGTAGCGATATGACTTTGAGTATATTGGTATATCGTAAATTGGTATATATATTTGTTTTTATTGAATGTTTCACTTGATTTGTGAATGAATGGTTCTGCCCCTGTAGAAAAAATATTTCTCGATATTTTTTACATAAGTTTTTCAAAGCAAGTTTTTCTTCTTCGTTTAAGTGATTTATTTATATTTATATCTTCAGGAATTTGACCTTCAGAAATCGTAAATGTATTGGCTTCAATTATTTCGTGATTGCTTAATCTAAACGTTTTAATTGGTTGCTCAATTATAAAAATTTTATCAGACTCTAAAGTATTAACAACTTCAATATAAGAAAACCAATCTTTGGCAAAATATATGCCTTCAAGTATTATCAAATCTTGTTTTATACATGTGGGCCTTATGTAAATATTGTTTGACTGCACGTCAACCGGTAATCAACAAATCTTCTTGGTTAAGCGTGGTATCACATACACCTTTGAGAGAAGATTTGGCTTGAAACGTAAAGAAATTATATCCCTATTTGATTCCAATTTTGCCCCTTTTAAATCAATCTTAATTCCTAAAAACCTTATAATATCAGCATCTATGAGACCATCAAAATAATTATGAAAGTTAAATACTAAGAAAGATAAATTTTTCATTGTGTTTAATTCTTTTAAACCATTAGAATACCTTGTTTATTGACAATATATGCAGTTAAAATTGTTCTTATCTCTACGGGTTCTATAGGATCTGTTATTATATTCATATTTTTGACTATCCGAGAAATGATAAAAGATCTATTGCTGCCTGTATCTATAAGGAATTTAAGGTCACTCCAATTTAAGCTGGTAGATGTAATATAATTGTGGAGTTAAATTGTGGAGTTCTAAGTACCCCACTGGTTTCTGGAGGCAGGCGTATGAAAATTTCTATCATCTACCTCGGCATTAGGTAGCTGAAGTCCCGATCAAAACAGTTTGGATCCGATATGTAGCTGTCATGGCCATTTAGCATAGCAGGGTTCGAGTGATCGGGGTTAACGACACTACAGCTACAATCGATATTGTTAATCTGATTTTGCCCACGTCGCAAATTGCTTCTATTGAACTGATTCGAACTAGTACCAGTATTAGTTCTTCCACTCGATATATCCATGGGCTCGTGAGGTTGAAAACGAGAGTTAAAATTACCAGAATTCCTAGTATACGAATAATTTGAAACCGAGGGTTGTCTGTTTATGTTAGACCGAGTACGTTGCTGCTGTGAACTTTCTGTATTTTGATAAGAGCAAATGGGGACCCTGGAAGGTTCTGGGAAAAAGTTACGTGTTCTATTATATCCCCTATTAGGTTACTGCTGTTTCTACTATATATGCGGTTTTGTTCCTCTAAGCAAAGTTTCAAAGCCTCAGGTAACTTAGCTGGTCTCATTAATCGTAGATCCTAGAGGTTCCCTTAAACCAGACAAAAATCTATTCAAAGACATTCCATTTTTTCATAAACTTGAATATAACTTATTAAAGCTGAACGACCTTAGAATAAAAAACTTTTATACTGTCTTTGTTTTGCCGCAATAGATGAAGATCCCGTCTTATTCCGCTTATCTGAATAATGAATTATGAGATTACTTATCATTTTCTTCCAATCAAGAGCCGTACCATATAAATTTAAGGCTTTGTTAGCCTCTCCTTGCCTACAACACCAGGCTGTGGCAAACAAATTATAATCTCCTCCACATTATTAAGAAAATTAAAGAGTCTGTGAGGATTTCCATCAAACTTTTGGATATCCTTAACCGCGTCAGGTATTCTAAGCAAATTAAATGTTTGAACTGCAATTTCATTCGGATTCATTTTAATTGGGTTTCGTTAACTGTACTACCAAGCTTATCTTCACTTTGGTCGCGATCAACACTATCGAGATCTAACAAAACATGCCGTCGAGGTTTTTTAAAACTACCACAATTTCTCCAACTGGGAGTTAAAAGGCGAGAACCTAATTTTTGTTTTTTGTTATTTTTAGGAAAGGGGGCATGTAAACCAATTGAAAAGTAAAAGGAAATTGGGACTCACCTGTTGCTATGGTTTTTCTGTCGTTGAACTATAGTACTATATTATCTGAACCGAACTCGCTGAACAACGAAGAGTTCTATGTTGATTGGTTGAATTATTTATTGATGTTTTAGAGTCTTTTTACTTTTTGTTTAGGTCGACTGCGCCAGTTATAGTAGAGTAAATTTTATTATTCAATGAAACAAACAATTTCTATATTAATACATATATGCGTCTTTATTTGTGGAATAATTAGGACATGTGGCTTGTCTCGCTGGTATCACTAGACTGACTACCTCATTGCAGCTACAAAAAGACATCTCCTCCGCTATGCTGGTGCCAACAAATCTCACAAGCCTACTTTTGGCGGTGCATATTATAAGCGGCTTACATGTTTGTTTTTAAGGTGAAATGATCCCACGATGATTTGTCGATAACAGAAACTGCTAGTGATGTGATGTTGGTGGAATGCAGAGATGTGCATGTAACTCGCGCATGACTATCATCACTATGGGTTGACATAGCTTTTAGCTGCTGGCATGATAGGGATGGGCATTGTATATTGGTTTCATCATAGGAGACCAACACCAGAACTTAGACGCAGAGTTTCAAGTTTTGAAGTAGAACCTTAGTTTAAGAACCAATGTAACTAAAAATGTACATGTACTATACTGATAGCATTAATGTCAATGAAGACAACTTAGTTTAAAATTAGAGAGTTAAGAACCCTCTAATTATATAGCAAAATACCTGTCTAACAAAAAGGCAAATGTTCTCAAGCTACAATTTTGTCATCGACACAAATAGTTTATAGTTCATGTTTCAAGAGTGAGACCAGATTCAGAATTCGCATTTCACGGTGATCACATTTCAATTTGCTTGCGTCTGATCTCACGCCTGTAATATGTACCTGGTTAAATTGTAAATTAAAAGTTGAATTCCAACAGAACCACGAAACGACGACGTCGTTTAATATAAATAATAATAAATTTACTTAAATATTAATTGAAGTGTTGTCTTTTTTATTTGTGTCAATATAAAGTTAACAATCACCATAAGTAGTGAGAATTTTAACCCGTATTCAAAATTGAAAATGTACCCGAGGAAAAAAATTATAATTTTGCGGAAAAAAAAACTATAAATAGTGGAAATTCGTACCCAAGGAAAAAATGAGGCAGTGACTAAGCGCCAAGCCGCTTCAGAGATAAGTGTACTAGGGATCATATGGTACCTTTTGGATATTTACAATATAAGTCTAGTTTAAAGAATTATAACAGTGAAAATCAGTTATAAAGTAAAAAATATAAAATTTATAAAATAAAAAACGAAAAATAAAATAGAAACAAAATATGAGTACAATATTATAGAATTGGAAAAAATTAAACAAAGAGTAGCATAACCAACTCAAAGATATACACACATGGAATATAAAAATAATTAAACCATTGAAGTAAAGAAGGAAACAATTGTTTCAGTTAATTTTAAGTCGTTCAAATCAATGCAAAGAAAATAAAAATATATTGTAACAACCCTCAGTGTAAAAAAAAAATACAATTCTTTCAGTGCTTTACTCCAATGCCTCAAATCCTTTCACGGAATCTTAAACAGAGAGTTTCATGACTATCCTCAAAAAGGTAAAAATAAAGATCAAGCAATAGAAATCACAGGCAGTGAACTCATTTAATGTGCAATCAGCCCAAATGACGGAACCTCAGAAAACTGCGAACACAAAAGTAGTCGGAGAAATCCGAACAAATTCTGACTCACCCATGTACTCGAAATATTATCCCTACCCCGCCTCGCTCCGAGATGAAATACACAAACAAATGCCAAAACTTTTAGAAATTGTATAATTCAACTTTCTAGATCTCCATATAATTCCCCATATGGATCGTTTCCAAGTAATCAGTTTCAAACGGTAATAAGCATATAGAATAGTCATAGATTACCGGAAGTTGAACTGCGTCACCATTGCAGACAGGTATTCAATACCCGAAATCAATGAGGTACTTTCAAAATTTGGCAAGAGCAAATTCTTTATGGTCCTTGACCTGAAAAGCGGTTTCCAGGATCGAATACGGAGAAAAGAGCACTTTTAACCAATAATAGGAAATACGAGTTCATTCGACTCCCAAATGGCCTCGATTTTCCAACGCGCTCTGGATGACATATTACGCGTTTTCATTGGGAAAACGTGCTACATCTATTGGGTATATAACTTCGTGCGGTTTGCTAAGAATTGGCGTAACTTGTATTATTCCATTGTTATTATTCCATTGGAACATGCGTTGGAAAGCTATTGACATTGTACGTCACTTCAGTATATGTCATTCATTTGAAGCGTAAATAACAATAATTTTTTTTCACTCAAATATGTCGAACTTTGTGTCTGAAAAAGTGTTTTTGCGGGGAGTTCTTCTTCATTACTTTAATATGAAGAGAACTGCTGCCGAAAGTCATCGTATTTTGGTGGAAGTTTATGGTGAGCATGCGCCAGCTGAGCGAACGTGACAAAAGTGGTTTGCAAGATTCAAAAGTGGTGATTTTGGCTTGGAAGACGATGAACGTCCTGGGCAGCCAAAAAAGTTTGAAGATGAAGAACTAGAAGCAATACTCTATGAAAATTGTTGCCAAACACAAGAAGAGCTCGCAGAATCTTTGGGTGTCACTCAAGCAGCCATTTCAAAACGTTTAAGAGGAGCTGGATATATTCAAAAGCAAGGAAATTGGGTTCCACATAAACTCAAGCCGAGAGACGTCGAAAGGCGGTTTTGCATGTCTGAAATGCTGCTGGAACACCACAAAAGGAAGTCATTTTTGCATCGGATTGTTACTGGTGATGAAAAATGGATCCACTACGACAACCCCAAGTGCAAAAAATCATATGTGAAACCCGGCCAACCAGCCAAATCAACGGCAAATCCAAATATAAATGGGGCGAAGGTAATGCTCTATATTTAATGGGATCAGATGGGTGTGCTGTATTATGAGTTACTAAAACCGCGTGAAACCATCAATGGACAACACTACTGAACACAATTAATCCGTTTGAAGAGAGCAAGAGCCGAAAAACGCCCGGAATATGCGACCAGACACGAGGCAATAATTTTCCATCATGACAACGCTTGGCCCCACTTTGCTATTAAGGTTAAGAACTATTTGGAAAACAGTGGATGGGAAGTCTTACCCCACCCGCCTTATAGCCCAGACCTTGCCCCTTCTGACAACCATTTGTTCCGGTCGATGCAGAACGCCCTCACTGAAATATGGTTCACTTCAGAGCAGAATATCAAAAATTGGCTTGATTCATTCTTGGCTGACAAGCCGGCGCAGTTCTTTTGGGATGGGATCCACAAATTACCAGAAGGAAGGGAAAAAGTCATAGCTTCAGATAGGCAATACTTTGAGTAGTACTATTGTATACATCGCCAATATTATCATTTTCAGCGAAAATGAGACCGATCACGAAAAACGCATAGCCCAAATTTTCCAAATATCAAACATGAAAGTGCAAATCGATAAATGCTAATTCTGTAAGCAAAATGTTGAATTCCTTTATTTCATTTCATGATATCCCCGTCAGGAATTAAAACCAATCCAGAGAAAGTAAAGCCAATTCTTAATTTTCCGCCCCTAACTATGGTAAAACAGCTAATATCATTTCTTGGTCATTCAGGTTATTACTGTGCAAAACTGATTAAACTGTTAACATCGCTTCTAAGAGGAGAAGAAGGTCGTGTCTCAAAATCTAAATCTAATAAAATTTCCGTTTACTTGTCATCTGAGGCTACTGAAGCCTTTAACAAACTACAAACTTCACTCACTTCTAGAGATCATTGTTAGACCACCTCGATTTCCAAAATTTTTTCGAATTGACTACTGACTCATCAAACTTTGCAATTGGTGCTGTCCTCTTACAAGAAAATAGACAGTAATGTTTATTTCAAGATCAATAAGCAAACCAGAAGTGCATTACGCGGCAAACGAAAAAGAAATGCTCGCGATTATATGGACCCTTAATTCTTTACGGAATTATCTATATGGCACGGCGCACGTCAAAATATATACAGATCACCAACCACGCCCTGAGTAATAAAAATACCAGCTCTAACATGAAACGTTGAAAAGCGATTCTCGAAGAGTACGATTACGAACTTCATTATTAGCCAGGGAAAAGTAATGTTGTTGCAGATGCACTATCACGTCTGCTAAAACTTTTTAAAGTCAATACGCTAACGATGACTCAACACAGAGGCGTAAGTTCCACAGCTGTGGAAAGCCTAATAAATGTTTTCAAAATCAAATAATGTTCCTTATTGATGAAAATGAATGCCACAATTTTGAAATGCCTTTCCCAACATATCGCAGGCATGTATTTCTTCGAAATTGTTATACTGACGAACATCTGATTTTGATCTTAAAATGATTTTTAAACCCTAGCGTAATAAACGGAATCTCATAACCGAACCTATGATGGGAAAAATTCAACACATTTACCCTCTTCACTTCTGATCATACAAAACTAGATTCATGGAAACCAGAGTTAAAAACCTCAATATCCAGGACAAATAGTCCATTTTGATATTTACTCAACAGACAAAAACCTTGTACTTACCGCAGTCGATAAATTTTCCAAGTAAGGACCTTAAAATTAAGGGCTATAGAGGATGTTAGGGAGCCCATAAGACAACTTATTTTCTCTTTCGGAGTTCGTAAAATGGCGGTATTCGACAACGAAAAAACGTTTAATTCAGCTTCAATTTGTTTTATGCTGCAGGATCAGCTTAACATAGAAATTTACAAAATGACCCCCATACAAAAGCGCTGTAAATGGCCAAGTGGAGAGATTTCACTCCACCTTATCCGAAATTATGCGCTGTCTCAAGGCAGAAAGTAATCATAGATCCTTCACGGAGCTTTTGGATCAAGCTGTTTGTAAATATAGATATTCTATTCACTCGGTAACAATCAAGAGGCCAGTAGAAATCTTTATTGGCAAAGTATTGGGTATGTAATTTAATTCGTGTGGTTCTTTTTGAAAATTTTAACGTTTATTTAGGAAAAACATGTACAATAGTATTCTTCAAAGTATTGCTCATCTGAAGCTATTACTTTTTCCTATCTTTCTGGCAATTTTTGGGATCCCATCCAAAAAGAATTGCGCCGGCTTGGCAGCCAAGAATGAATCAAGCCAATTTTTGATATTCTGCTCTGATGTGAACCGTATTTCAGTGAGGGCGTTCTGCATTGAAAGGAACGAATGGTAGTCAGAAGGGGCAAGGTCTGGGCTATAAAGCGGGTGGGGTAAGACTTAACATCCACTGTTTTCCAAATAGTTCTTAACCGGAATATCATGATGGAAAATTATTGCCTCGTGTCTGGTCGCATATTCCGGGCATTTTTCGGCTACTGCTCTCTTCAAACGGATTAATTGTTTTCGGTAGCGTTGTCTTTTGATGGTTTCACCCATTTTTATCAGCTCATAATACAGCACACCCATCTGATCCCACCAAATACAGAGCATTACCTTCGCGCAATGGATATTCGGCTTTGCCGTTGATTTGGCTGGTTGGCCAATTAGACCTTATAAAGGCGAAATTGTTAATATAGAATATGCCTTACTCATAAAAAATAAAATTGTAAATTGTAAAAATTGTTAAACAGAAATTTGAGGAAAATAATATAGGTACTCTTTACGAACTTAGAAGAGGTACTTGAATTTGCCAACATAAAAATAGTATCTATAGTAAATGCGAAAAATTGTTAATCAAACCAAATAAATACAATAAAAAAGCTATAAACCTTCAATGCAAAAACCTGTTAATTTGCCAAAATGATATTTATGAAATTAAAAGCACTTGTAAAAAAAAATAACGATATATCTGTTTGTAACAGAAACGAAATTATTAATCTAAGCCCTGATAACTGCGTTTCCAACCTACTTAAAAGTAAGCCCATGATTTGTGACGAAATAAACGTTCAACACATACCACCTATTGAAGAGCACCAACCTGGAATTCTGATGAATCAATTTAACTTATCTATCATCGTAAGCGGCAAGAGTATCAATTTAACCGGAACCTGTTGTACAAATTTCGCTACCATAACGAGTCAATATTTGTGAATGATCAGGTATACGAATCAGAAGAAATTTCATTTTCCAAGTCATTGCCGGCAATTCAGCAAATAAATTTTAACATTAGAACTTATAAAGAACTCCTAACATTAGAGTTGGTAAAAGAACTCCACATAAACATCATGGCAACTATAAACAGAATAGAAGATTCCGGACAAACACACATTATTACCAACTACATCTTAATATGCTTCCTTGCACCAGTAACCATAGTTATGATAATAAAACAATTCATGAGAAAGAAAATAAAAATTTCGAAAAATACCGACCTGAAGGTCAAGTTAACATAAAAACCAATATTTTATATGGTATTGAGTGGGACAATCGAATAATAAGAAGGAAGGAGTTAATAGAGGAAAAGTTGCAATACATTTAGTAAGAAATATCATCATCCACGTTTCCGTCACATGCACTCAAAGGTTTACACGCTCGCCGCATATATAATTTCACTTCACCTGAAATAATAATGCATGCGCAACGTCAACTCCAACGAAACAAGCTGACCCAACATTTACCCATCCTTAATCAGTCGATACAGTTAAGCTATTCGGATTTGTAAGATTGAGTTATCTTTGTGTTAGGTTTGGTCCTCTCGTGAAGCTAAAAGTTTTGTTTTTTTTTTTTTTAAATAAATTGTTATCCCACTAAATTATAAAATACTCGATCGACACAGCATGAAAACACAAAGATGAACCGTTCAAAGGAGAGACAAGAAAACATACAGCTGCAGTCAGTTCAGCTGCTGACACTAAAAATGCAGGCTGACGAAGTAAACAAAAGAAACTCCAAGTTGATTGTAGAGACTTTTTCCAAAATTGTCCCTGAGTTTAACAGAAGAAATATGCAGCTACGACAGTGGTTTGCGAATATCGAGATACATAAAGAGCGGAATGCACGTAAAAAGCGAAAAGATGGAAGTTTTCACGAATATCCTTTGCAAATGAAACGCTTCGCATCACGTGGCGTTATAGCCACAGTCAGTAATTCGAAAAAAAAAACAGTAAGTTAGTCAGTTAAAAAACACATATGATGTTTACATAAGTGTAGCAAATAACTATGAAAACATAAAACTACAGAAGGAACGATTCAAACACAACAAAAGCATGTATGGCAGGAGTGAGAAAAGTGACACTTGCAGAAAGGCTGTAGAGCTGATCTGAACTGTTTTCGTTGCAACAAGGGTGGTCATATGTCGAGGAGATCGCTGCAGCTGTTAAGGTGATATATGACATCAAGTAAATCAAAAAACTGAGAATTAACAACGTAGAAGTGGACGCGTTGGCGGATACGAGCACTGATGTCACGATCCTCAGGAAGTCAGTGGTCAATAAAATCAAGGATGTAGTGCTACACAGGAGCATGGCAACACTGCGAGACTTAGGCAACAACACAACGCAACCTGTGGGCTAGTAGACAACGAGCATGTTGCCCAAATATTTCTGGTAGTTACCGACAACGCCATTGGATGCGATGCGTTAATTGGTCATGATTTTGTCAGCAAGTTTGAATTTTCTTCAACATAGGCCGACTACAAGTTTTTTCTTCTTTTAGAAACGAATCAGATAAGTATAAGGGTTTCCAATAGGGACTTGACAACTTTGAATTTAATTTGTGAACGCACTCTTTCACTAATTATTAAACTGTCACTGTCAATTTATTCAGTAAAATCAACATTATCATCATAATAAAGTACACTAACGAGCAACGTCTGCAAATTATAAAAATTTTCTACAGATATTCGGAGTCGGTGACTGAAACTTAAAAAGCGTTAACTCCAATTTTCGGTGGAATTCTCGCCCTAGTAGACAGGCAATAACAAGTTTGATGTTGTGTGATGTTGCCGTGTCAGTGAGACAACGGGTTGGTCGATGTGTCGAAAATATCGCTGCCGTTCAGATGTCTGTAGCAAACAATCCAAATCAGTCAATTCCACGGCGTTCTCAAGAATTGGGCATCGCTCAGTTCACATCGCAAAATCATCTTCAGTGACAAAGCTCATTTTTGGCTCAATAGGTTCGTCAATAAGCAAAATATGCGTTATTGGTCGGGTGAAAACCCACATGTGCTTCATGAATCAACACTTCATCCACAAAAAATAACTGTTTGGTGCGGTTTGCATGCCGGTGGCGTTATTGTGTCATATCTTTTCGTCGACGATAATGGTCAGCGTTATAGCGCCATGATCGCCGATTATTTTTGGTCCGAATTTTGAGATATGGACTTGGACGACATGTGGTTTCAACAGGATGGTGCCACAAGCCACACAGCACACGCCACAATCGATTTATTGAAGAGTAAGTATGGTGAGCGTGTTATCTCAAGACATGGGCCAGTCGATTGGCCGCCTCTTCCGTGCGATTTAACGCCGCTTGACTATTTTCTGTGGGGCTACGTCAAGTCATTGGCTTGTGCTAACACGTCTACGACGTTAGAAGAGCTCAGAGCCAACATTGAACGCGAAATAGCGGCCGTTTCGGCCGAAATGTGTGGCCGAGTCGTTGAAAATTGAATCCAACGAATCGACCGCTGCAAACGCGCCCGCGGTGGCCATATGAACGAAGTCGAGTTCCATTCATAAATGTTTTGATTGTACTTCAAGCATAATAAATTTTTTGAAATATCTCAAATGGTTTGCCTTTTATTTAAAAAAAAAGTTGTCAAGTCGTTATTTGAAAACCCTATATATATAACGTTGCTGAGGCAAATAATGATTCTGATAAACCTCCGCAGTTCAAAGACGTAATGCAAACAATGATCGATAACTATTAACTGGCTGGGTTTGCTCCGGAATGCCCGATGAAACTAAGAATTTTACCAGATGGCGATATCGTGCCATTCCGGCACGCACCAAGTCGCATTATAGTTGTCTCGATAAGCAGTGAAAAAGCAGATTGTTAAGTATTGTCATTGTCAAGAAGAAGAACGGAACTAATCGTGTTTGCGTCGATTTTCGTCAACTAAATAGTATGGTGCTTCGAGATTGCTTGTGCTGGTAATTGATGATGTGCTGGACAAACTTCAAAAGGCGGCATACTTTACCATTTTGGATTCAATCTAAATCGAGTAAGGCAGAAAGAAATATATAGCGTTTGTGGTCAAGGATAGTTTCTTCGAATTTAATAAAGCGCCTTTTGGATTTCGAAACTCGCCAGCAGCTTTCAATCGTTTTGTAAACTATGGTATATATTCAAAGGAAAAGCAGCAACATCAGGGCTTAAAATCAAGTGGAATAAATGCCGTTTTCTAAAAACTTCGGTTCATTTCCTAGAGCACACCGTTGAGGCTGGGTAGATTAAGCTTAGTATAGAGAAGATAGACGCGGTCAACAAGTCCCATGTGCCAAGAAATATCAAAGCTGTACAATCTTTTTAAGGACTAATTTTGTTTTTCCGCAAATTTATACGGAACTATTCGCTGTTTGCAAAGCCGCTAACAAACCTATTGCGAAAAGAAATGGAATTTAGAATGGATCACGAAGAATTGCGCGTATTTCGGCAACCAAAAGAGGCATTGGTCAGAGAATTTGATAATTGAGGATATTCAACAGAGATACAAAAACTGAGATACACACAGATGGTTCGAAGGATGGATTTGCTGTGGCGTTGTTACAGTGGTTTGAAGGTCAATTGTATCCTGTTCTCTTCTGGAGCAATAAGGCCATCGGGGCGGAAGCACGGCCATGGTGGTTGGACTTACAAAGTTCGTGTGGCTATACCCGATATAGACGGTAAGTTGCAAAGAGGTATTTAGGAAGCTGGCCGCATGGGCTGCAGTTTTTGGAAACCCAGTCCGCATTTTAGCGATTGAGGAACTGCGTTTACGGCAAGTATTTTGGAGGAGTATATAGTACCACAGGAGTACCAAGAGGAAACGGCCAAATCGATATAGTCAATTTATCGGTATTAGCGATCATATCGAAGCTATCGTCAGAGGAGACATTTAAGTGCCACAGAAATAGTACTATTCACGTTTCCACCAAGAGATCTCATTTTGAATTAATGTTTGGCACCAAGATGATTAGCATGGCGGGGGATCGTTATTCTGTAGTTACTTCAAAAGGAGATGTGCAAGAATTTTGATGACGAAAGAATATAATCGTAGATGCGTCAAAGCGCAAAGACAGAAATTCAACAAGCTCAAGCTGCTTTCAAGGAACAGTTTGACAAAAGACGTAAAAGTGAATTTGGGAACAAAGTTGGCGATCTAGTGGCGGTGCGTCGAACACAGTTTATGGCTGGAAGAAAGATGGCAATATCTAGGGCCATGCGAGATTATTAAAGTCAAGCGTAATAGGTGATATGAAGTACGCAAGGCGGCAGACATCGCACAGCGTGACAAATCGCTGATTTAGCGATAAATGTTTTTGTTCAGTTTTTTTTTTTTTTTTTTTTAATTGAAATTATTCACAGAAGAGAATATAACAAATTTTTTTAACATATGGTTACAAATTTCAGAACAAAGCATTACATAAAAAGCAGCTTATTTTAAGTTTTTTGAATATTTGGTACATCTAAAAGTTGCAATAATGTTCCATGACACTGTTCTTTCTTCTCAGAAAGCATCTTAGACTTGCTAAGAATGGATCTGAGGTTATAAGTTGTCGATTTAAGAGGTCGGTATTTGTATCCACACGTGATAATTTCTAGCAAGTAGTTCCCTAAACCTTCTATTTTCCTTGTTTATTGCCTCTTGTGCTTCTTCTGAAAGTTCTCCGATTGGAAGTATACAAGTAGAAATTATTTGTTATCAATGAAACAAGACCTTATACACACTTACTGGCATAAAATACCAGGCATAATTTTTAATATATACAATAGTTCCTTTGTTTCCTTTGCATACTTCTCAAAAGCATCTTCATCTATTGGGAACCCAGACCCAAGACCTTCTAAGATGATATAAAACGTTTTGATAATTTCTTTGTCTATCCCTATAATTTAGGCAGTCTTTTTCTCATCTCTTCACTTGGCCTATCTAACAATAACCCTTCTTCTAAATTTTTCTTGGATGAGTTTTTTTCTGGCTTTGACTTTTTCTTTACTGCCTTGGTCTTTTACCTGCCACACCTTGACATCTAATCTATACGCTACGTGAAGGATGCATTCCAAAAAAAAAAAAAGACATTGCTTCTTGGTTCACATGCCTAGTTGAAAAATTAGTTAAATTGTTCATTTCGGAGTGTTTGGCACCGCAAATGTAACACTTTTGTGATGAAGATGTTGTAGATGATAAAGCTATACAAATTTTTCCGTCAATCATAGTTAACAAAAAGACCGCTTTAATTATGATATACAAACTGTTAAATTCTATAGGAGGTAGGGTTTTAAGTTGATCTTGAATTGATTCTACCTCTGACTTGATTAGTTCTGTGGTTTCCTTTGCAAAATTTAATTTTATTGGTTGATGATGGGGCAGAGTTTTGCCAAAGAACTTGCTTAATTTTATCCTTTAAGAAACAGACCTGGATGGGAACCATTGAGATACAAAAAAGATTTTCATCCGAATTATCACCAGCAGAAAATTTTTGTTTGTATGATTTTTGTTGAGCACCATTTTTTGCACAGCCCCATTTTATTATTAAGGATAGTTCTTTTAGGTTAGCAACGGAACTTAAAACGTCTTTTTGAGCTTAACATAAACGCTCAACGCTGTTATTTAATAAACTTTGCAATCCACATTCTTCAGAAGTTTCGCTCACAGGTTTATCATTTGGGTAGCATTTCGTCTTAGCTTTATTAATTTTGTAGTATTAAGGTAATAAATTGGGAAATTTGTTGTTAATTTTTAGGCGTAGTATTTCGTACTGTTGAACTGAAAGCTGAATGTCCGTGATTAATGCTAGTGCATCATTACAGTTATTACAGTTACCTTAATAATAAAACTAAGCCTACAAAAATATTAAAAAAAAAAAGACAAAACAATCAAACCTCGATTTGGAGAACATTCAGATAATTTTTTCACTGCAATAGCAGTTTTTCTTTTTCCGACTTGTCTAAGCCTTTTTCGTGTGCCTTTGCAATTTCTTGGGCGCTTAAAGAATCTAAAATGGTTCTAACTTCTTGCTTTTTGTTGGTCTTCCTACTATAGATGAAGAAGGTATTTCATCTAAGATATGTTGTGGTAATGTTAGATTTTCATTTAGCCACAGAGAATTTGAGTTTTTGAAGCGCTCTCTATGCCGACATCTTTTGGCCCATCTTTCGTCAAATCTTAAACATAAAGTTTTTAAGGTTAATTTGGTTGACTTTGTTGCAGTCTTAGAAAATAGCATATGCCTAAAGTAACCCATAACAAAAGCAAAACTAAGCGCTTAATTTTGACTTTAGAAATCCAAATATCAAAAACTTGCTTTTTCGTGATTTCGATGGACATCCTAAAAAACGAAAAATTTAGTATTAGTGTCGCACCTGTGCGCAAGAAGTTGAAAAACATTTTAGCAGTGCATATGCAAGGCTTTAGAAAAAACACGGTCTCCGACTTGAACAACATGAACAACTTTTCGTCTAATGAATACAAAAACCAAATATTTTATCTATAAATTTTACTTTCATTTACCTCTTATATTAAGCAAAATCTCTAATTATTTAAGAAAAACTTACTTTTATATCAATTGACAGTTTACTCATTGAGAAAAAAAAACAAAAAAAAAGTCATAAGATGTACGCAAACCAATTAAATATAATATAAACACTTGTTCTTCAAATTGACCTTTTTATAAAAAAAAATATACACAATTTGAAGTTTGAGGTGATTTGTTTTTTTGTTGCACTAAGCTACAAGAGCTAAATCAGAGTCGAGAGGCCCAATACAACGGTAACAAGTTGCGGCAAATTAAATGAAATTATGGAGATATGCAGTAGACAACAACCGAACCAACCTAGTCACCGAAGGCCGACGAATAATCAGGAGAGAGTACGATAACTTAGGCGCCAGAAATTGATAACATTTTTTGTAGAGCAGTTCAATACAAGCATTTTTAACTATTGGAGGTGGGTCTATCTCCACCCGTTTGAGTGGGATGGACAACTTCATAAAAAAGTACTAAAAAATAGAAAAAATATTCAAAAATAACTGTAATACTTACAATTAAGTATTATGCCTTTTATAAATCCAATACTTTGTTCTATTAGCTAATTTTTAAATCAAGTGCAATCAATGCATAGTTTTTGAAAAAAATCGGTTTTAAATTCAAAATTTGGGAAAAAAAAGATAAAAGAAGGTTTAAGTTGTAATTTTTCAAAGCCGTAATATTATACATATACATATTATTTTTCTATTTCTAAAATTCGTTACTCCAATTAATTCTTAATCAAAAACTGAAAACTAGATGATTTTCTGAGAAAATTGAAAATTATTAAAACTACCTTTTTATGAAATTTCTGTAAAGGGATTTAATACAATCATTTTTCCTATGGGAGGGGAGACTATCTCCTTCCATTTAGGCGGGATGGACAGTTTTCTAAAAAAATAACTCGTAGTCGGAAGGAGAAAAGTCGTGTGGTGGGGTGGGGTAGCAGCTCCCAGCCAAGTGCTTTGGTTTTATCCTGAACTAGTTTTGTTGTGTGCAGGTGCATTGTCATGGAGCAAAATTACCTTGCCTTGCCTTCTGACCCATTCTGGTCGTTTTTCGATCAATGCATAGTTCAAATTGATCATTTGTTATCGTTAGCGATCTGTATTAACGGTTTCACCAGGTTTTAGGAGCTCGTGGTACACCACACCCTTTTGTGCCCACAAGACACAGCATTGTCTTCTTACCAAATCGATTTGGTTTTGCAACCGAAGTTGATAGTTGTACCGGATTAACCCATAATTTTTTCATCATTTTCTGGTACAAAATTCGACATTTTTAACACGATTAAAAAATATGACGTTGCTTGCTCAATGATTTGATGTATACTAAATATGTTTGACAGGTGTCATAGCAACCAAAGAAAATAAAAATTAAGGCCCGTTTACAATAAATGTTCCCTACCGAGAAATTTGTATCTTGGCGTTCACTTCATACCGGTACACCTGGTATATTTTTACAAATACTATATCTTATACAAGCTAATCTGAATATAATTTTGAACCTTTCCTTCCTTTTTGTTTTTAACTTTTTTTGAATTTTTTTTTTCTTCTTTTTTGAATGTATCTCGAACTTATTTCTTCCTCTTTTCTATTTAATTTTTACTTTTCTTTCTGCTTCCGTAACTTTTTTTAACTTTTATTATATTAAAGCTAAAGCTTACAATTAATTTTATAAGAGTATTTAATCTTCCTTTGTAAATAATATACATATATGTATATATAATAAATGAAATGAAATCAAATATTAGCCGTATTATGTTATCACCCATGATCCATATATACTACATGGGCCTTTGGTTTATATGCATTAAAATAGCAACACAGGATAGTGCTATTGCTATATTTTTATTTGTGAAAGTTGGTACAGTCTATGACTGTCAGGCGTCCATGCTACCACAATAGAATATGAAATTTTGTTTGGAAATATTTCTTATGTTCGAAAAATTAATATTCTGCTTATATGTAGTCAGCGATATACAAGATATGTTCAAAAGTAAGGTGAGTTTTAAAATTTCGCGGGCAGAAATTTCGATTATCAATTTTTTTATTTTTTTATTTTTTTTGCTGTATTGGTACACAAGTCCCGAATATAAGTTTACAGTTACAAGTATATATGTTAGCATACTTTGTTTGTTTTTGATAGACAGAAAGGTTAGACGGGTTTTGGCGTAAATTAATTGGAGCACAGCATTTGCAACAAATTTTGTGTGAAAAATGGAATCAAATGCTCTTAAACACTTGAAATGTTGGAAATGGCATACGCTTAGTTTACAAGTGTTACAATCTCTTTCAATATGGTCCAGAAAATGCTAATGACGAACCTTGCTCTGGACGCCCCAGCCAAAGCTATAAAGAAATTGTTTTGGAAATTCATCGAATTATCGTAAGAGAAGTTGATGGGGATGTTGGCATATCAGTCAGTTTCAGTCATGAAAAGATCTATGAAAGGACGGAGATTTACAACGATGGCTGGAAAAGCTCAAGGCTATACCAAAAAGTGCTCATGAGAAGTGCTTCGAGTATAGGAAAAAGCGTTGAAGCAAGTGTATTATATCTAAGGGGATTAATTTGAAGGGGACAACATTAATATTGATGGATAAATAATTTTTTTGAAACTGCTGTGAAAGGTTGAGTACGATTGTAACTCTAGTTTTGCACGCCACACTTCAATTATGTCGGGGTCACCACTTTGGTGCGATATTCTCAAATTCGCTACTTACATAAATATATATATATATCATTAATTAACAATTTGTTTGCAATTTCAGTTATGTTCTTAAAGTTCAAACTCAACACTGATCTGATTTCGCGGTTTTTCCTCCAGAACTCAGTTTGAATTGGCAAACCAACAAGAACTTTTACAGGATTGCAAGAAACTTTAATTTCTCTTAGTGTGGCTGTGCATCCGTATCGTCTCCACCTTTCATACGAGAACAATAAATGATTATTTTTGATGCGATTATGCACTTATTGTGTAAGTCATTGTATATCATCCTTCTCTGTTCTTCGTATTTCAACAGAGACGTGGCCGCTAAAAAGATATTTTATATTCAATTTGGAAATTTGTATTATTTGTCTTATAAAGAGGCCACCAATTCAAACTTTGACAGTAGTTCATAAAAAGTGCTTCCAAATTTATTGTATTTTGTAGTACTGGCACGTTTTAGGAAGGAAGTGTATCTATTGTTAAAAAGATCATACCATGATGTGAAAAAACGGGAGCTTATAACTGGTCATAATGCTGTATTAAGTTTGAGTGGGAAACTAAGGCATTATAGAGTATAATGTATTGGGTTTAAATTCTGTGGGTTGCGTGCAATTTGCGAGAAACAAATTTATTGACTCAATCGCCCATTTAGTTGCCTTTTCCTCATTTCTTAGGAAATTAAGATTCCGATTTCCCAAATTACAATTCTAGGGCATAAAGGGGCAAGCACTCCGAATACATTTTTGGTGTGAGTGTAATTTGCTACATCTGGTGCCATGTACTCATAAATGCAAGAACTTATTCAACTAATACACTTAGCGTGGATTTTTTTACAATGTGAATTTATAACTTTCTTCAATGTAAATGTATAAAAGAAAATTGACCGGGTCTTTAAATTTTTGAACTTCCAGTTCATTGGTGTAACCCGTTTCCCCACGCAGTCAAAGTAATAAATGTGTTTTTGTAATCAGTATTTTTGTTTTTGATATTTTTGTTAAATAATCCACCGAGCTGCTATGCAAATCAGTTAAACCCAAAAATATATAATAACAAAGTTGGATAAAAAAATTGCATGCGTCGGTATTTTAGATTTTTCTATATCTTTATGAATAACATAGCCATTGTTTGAGACTCAACTCAATATCAATTATTATTATTAAAATTAAATGTAAATATCAACTGTTAGTCACTGTACTTCTTTTAACTTTAAATGCTCTGCAGTATCGCTTAGCAGCAACCAACGGCCCACATCATTGACATTGTTTGTATGGTCTCGATAGAGGCACATAAGCTAACATTCTCTCTGAACAAATCTATGTACTCGTATGTAAACACATAGTAGAATCCATTTGCTGATGATTGCTGCTGGTTGATACACTGGATCGCTTGGATCTGAACTCGCTTGGCGTTAACATTGGACACTAAGTATCACCTTAATAAATAAAATTTATTTACAACGTTTGATTTACTTCAGACCTTTGCTTTTCTCTATATATATATATTATGAATTTTTTCTCAAACAGCCATACATATGTATACTCGTATTTTTCTAACGTTTGCAGATATTATACTGCAATTCCAGGTAGCGGGGACAAGTATCAGAAATAATCTGGACATATTCGCATGAAAGAGAAAAAATTCTTATTGTAGAATTTGTTCTTCCCTTTTAACATCTTTAAGATATTGTTGCCACCTGATATCGGTCTTCAATCTTTTTGATAGATATTGGAGAATATAGAAGTAGCGCAGGATTATTTTGTAATCATATAGGTATGCTATTAGTATTTTATTACTTAACTATCTTTGACAAGAATAG
Organism: Volucella inanis; assembly: GCA_907269105.1. Lineage (NCBI taxonomy): Eukaryota > Metazoa > Arthropoda > Insecta > Diptera > Syrphidae > Volucella > Volucella inanis. The sequence continues at coordinate 68,008,913 of OU026153.1, forward strand.
ACCCAGTAGTTGTAGACGTTTTATATTCTACTGTTTTCAACTATTCAGAATATTCTAACAACATAAACATTTGGAAATGCATTATATTTGTTTTGAAGGATTTGCAGCAACTTTGGGGCTGAAGTATTCCGATTTGACGGGTGAAGAAATACACCTGGCAGTCGAACGCAGAACGGATTCCGAGAAGTACTATATGAATGCAGTGAAGTTTTTATCTGCCGATGAAAACATTTAACCAGTCCATTTTAGTCCGAAGATATTTGCAACCATAAAGTTTAGTTAGGCATCTGAATAAGGCTGATTCAAACTGCCTACTTAAGTCCAAGGTAACCCGCATTAGAACACCGAAGCGTAAGATACGGATTAAATCCTTTGGACTGCGGACAAGATCAATATGGACGTGCACGATGTGCTCCGTTGATAGCTGGCGATCGGTTGTCAACGATTCACAGCCCAAATGAAATTCTGGGCTATAATCTACCTATGGGTATTATTGAGTCCCAAATGATGAAGTTGAATACTGGAATCTTGGTTGCCAAGTCTGTTGGCTGAACTGCTTCGTCGATGGTGTCGGCGTATCGGCGACTATGTTGCCAAATACCGTACCGGTTTTTCCTTTCCCTGTCATATGCTTAGTGCCATTTTGTTGATGCTGAAAATTTGCGACAGTAGAATGCGAGGCTTTGCTATGCACCGTGACATTGTTGCTGAAGCATCGCTCCAATAGGCGAGAGTGAAAATTTACCACTCTGCGTTGACGTTATAATGTGCCACTAGCGCGGCCGTTGCCAGGACGTGCTTGTGGGTTCTAAAGGCTTCTTCCAATTGATAAGTAGAGATTTACGAGATTAGGGCCTTTCAGTTTCTTGTTAAATGTTGAAAGTATTTCAGCAGCGTTTTTGATATTCTTCGTGTAGAGGCCGGAGACACCTGTTGGACCAAACAACGAACAGAGCGTAAAAACATAATCATTTTCGAAAATAAAAGAATACCGATACAAGAGTATCGATTGGAGGTAATAAATACAATTGCCTCTTTGTCACCGGGTCAGAGTGTTCACTTATCCGAGCAAATATTATAGACAAATTACTATTTGAGAAAACAAAAAAAAAAAAAAAAAAATAGACTTTAGTAGAATCGCAAAAGACTCAATACTACTGTACTACAAAGTCAACAGAAGAAACTTTAATTTCTCTTAGTGTGGCTGTGCATCCGTATCGTCTCCACCTTTCATACGAGAACAATAAATGATTATTTTTGATGCGATTATGCACTTCTTGTGTAAGTCATTGTATATCATCCTTCTCTGTTCTTCGTATTTCAACAGAGACGTGGCCGCTAAAAAGATATTTTATATTCAATTTGGAAATTTGTATTATTTGTTTTATAAAGAGGCCACCAATTTAAACTTTGACAGTAGTTCATAAAAAGTGCTTCCAAATTTATTGTATTTTGTAGTACTGGCACGTTTTAGGAAGGAAGTGTATCTATTGTTAAAAAGATCATACCATGATGTGAAAAAACGGGAGCTTATAACTGGTCATAATGCTGTATTAAGTTTGAGTGGGAAACTAAGGCATTATAGAGTATAATGTATTGGGTTTAAACTCTGTGGGTTGCGTGCAATTTGCGAGAAACAAATTTATTGACTCAATCGCCCATTTAGTTGCATTTTCCTCATTTCTTAGGAAATTAAGATTCCGATTTCCCAAATTACAATTCTAGGGCATAAAGGGGCAAGCACTCCGAATAAATTTTTGGTGTGAGAGTAATTTGCTACATCTGGTGCCATGTACTCATAAATGCAAGAACTTATTCAACTAATACACTTAGCGTGGATTTTTTTACAATGTGAATTTATAACTTTCTTCAATGTAAATGTATAAAAGAAAATTGACCGGGTCTTTAAATTTTTGAACTTCCAGTTCATTGGTGTAACCCGTTTCCCCACGCAGTCAAAGTAATAAATGTGTTTTTGTAATCAGTATTTTTGTTTTTGATATTTTTGTTAAATAATCCATCGAGCTGCTATGCAAATCAGTTAAACCCAAAAATATATAATAACAAAGTTGGTTGTCAACGATTCACAGCCCAAATGAAATTCTGGGCTATAATCTACCTATGGGTATTATTGAGTCCCAACTGATGAAGTTGAATACTGGAATCTTGGTTGCCAAGTCTGTTGGCTGAACTGCTTCGCCGATGGTGTCGGCGTATCAGCGACTATGTTGACAAATACCGTACCGGTTTTTCCTTTCCCTGTCATATGCTTAGTGCCATTTTGTTGATGCTGAAAATTTGCGACAGTAGAATGCGAGGCTTTGCTATGCACCGTGACATTGTTGCTGAAGCACCGCTCCAATAGGCGACAGTGAAAATTTACCACTCTGCGTTTACGTTATAATGTGCCACTAGCGCGGCCGTTGCCAGGACGTGCTTGTGGGTTCTAAAGGCTTCTTCCAATTGATGAGTAGAGATTTACGAGATTAGGGCCTTTCAGTTTCTTGTTAAATGTTGAAAGTATTTCGGCAGCGTTTTTGATATTCTTCGTGTAGAGGCCGGAGACACCTGTTGGACCAAACAACGAACAGAGCGTAAAAACATAATCATTTTCGAAAATAAAAGAATACCGATACAAGAGTATCGATTGGAGGTAATAAATACAATTGCCTCTTTGTCACCGGGTCAGAGTGTTCACTTATCCGAGCAAATATTATAGACAAATTACTATTTGAGAAAACAAAAAAAAAAAAAAAAAATAGACTTTAGTAGAATCGCAATAGACTCAATACTACTGGACTACAAAGTCAACAAACACTGCTGACGTTCCTGAGCAGGGAATATCCTCTGAAAAGCAGTTGAAGCTAGATTTGCTAATGAGTGAGTATTCAAAGTTCGTTATAAGTGGAATGCGAACTAACTAAAACGAGTTTCTTGGAAATTCGTCTGACATAATACGCCATTTTAATTTATCGGCCTTACCGCATCGCTTTGACGGAAAGGAATTTTGTCAAGAAAATAGTTGCTGAGCTAAAGGCAAAACACATCATTAGTCAGAGTTTGTTCACCATTCTCCAGCTCCATTATGTTAGTGAAAAAGAAGTGTTGTCAGCATTGATTGTGTGTAGATTACAGGGCCCTAAGGAGAATCATGATCAAAGATCGCTACCCCCTGCCTTGCATCGATGAACAACAAGCCCAGTTGTCAGTAAATAGGAGGATATAAAAAAACTTAAATACAATGCAGTTTGCAAGTGCAAAACAAATTGGAATACCTAAGACTTGGAATCTCTTTCGATGGTATATAACCACCAAGTACATCTAAAATCGGTACACTTCAAAATTCTTCTAGTCCATCGAAAGTAAAAGAAGTAAGGCTTTATGGGATTGATCAACTATTTTAGGTAGTTCATACCGGATTTCGCAGCAAAGGCAAGATGCATCACCGCACTAATAAAATTAGATGCAGAATTTGAATGGGCAACTGAATGCGAAGATCCTAGACATTACTATACATCATTCATCAGTAAACCAAAAGACCTTTGCTGGTTTTTATTTTTAGTCCAAACTGCAAACAAATGCAAGTTCTATTTGATACGATACTATCCTGTTCCAGTAAATAGATGGTACTCTTCACGTAGTTTCTTATTTTAGCCAAGCAACCTAGCCCTGCGAGTCTAAGTACCACAGTTATGAACTAGATACACACAGTACCACAGTTATGAACTAGATACATTTGCTGTGGTAAAAGTCATAAAACAGTTTCGCACATTTCTACTGGGTATTCACAAAGGATAAAAAGGACTTATTATCACGAGTTGCTAGATGGTGGATATACGTGCAGGATTTTAGTTTTCAGGTCGTTTATAGAAGAGAAAATTGCATGCAGCATGCGGACTACCTTAGCCGTAATCTACCCGTTAAAAGTTTTTAACTCAATAGCCTCGCTGGAAACTGGCGTGAAATCGGATAATCACTTGTTCGTCAGACTAATCAAAATTACCTAATTAAAAATAATTAAATACCATATGTTCCACGACAGTGTCGACTTGCTTTTATGAGACGATACCATGAAGACAACTGCTATATTGGATAGGATAAAACCTTGTGAAAAATACGTACACAATTTTGGATGCCAAAAATGTCAAAGAAAGTTAATAAGTTCGTAGAAGCCTGTTTAATGTACTAAGTTGCTAAAAGACCCTAAGGACGGAAGCAGTGTGAGCTTCACCTTATCGAAAAGATACCAATTCCTTTTCACACAATACATACTGACTGCTTGGGATCATATCAAGAAGGGAAGGATGACGAAAGCCGATATATTTTAATCATAGAAAATGCGTTTACCAAATTCGTGTTATAGCTGCCCTGAAAAACACTTAAGGCGTCACGGCTGCTTTTTGGAACACCATCTGGGTTTTTTTCCGCAGAGGAGAAAAAAGGGGTTCGGTTGGTGAAGCCCTAAGGATATTAGGGAAACTCACGACGAACTAGGAGCCCAAGGTGAGACATGAGGTCCACCAGGAACACCGTTGTCGGAGCCTATAAATAGACGGGAAACTCGCAGCGGACTGCATTAGACAGGACGTCTGAAAGTCGCCGACGGGTAGGGATCTACATAACTTAAAATCCAGACACCACAACAAGATGATGACGGGTGGGAGGTGACGATCCCTGAAACTTACACCCCAACAAAAGCCAAATAATATAATGCTTAGTGAACACCATATCCCGCCACCGATGTGAAGGCAGCACCAACATCACATCTCTGCAATGGATGTAGATGCACGGACCAATTGATCGATGGCTGAAAAGACGACGATCTCTTTTATAGCAATACCCCAACGAGGGAGCAACCGAGGAGCAACAGTGGTGAGGATTCAGATGGATAACACAAACCAGCACACCCCAACGTTGTATCAACTTTAAAAGTTAGGTTCGGTGGTTAAAAAGATGACGACCCTTTTGTAAGCCAGCAACCCACCGATGGAGCAGCAGAGACGTGTAGGCAGACAGCCAAGTAACAAGACAGTCTCCAACGAGGGATTCTACAAACATACAAACAATATCAAACAACTAACACATAACAACGAACAAGAACAACGAACAACAAAAAACACCAACCAACAAACACACAACTGGTAACAAAAGCGAACAACTACAATGAACAAAATTGAAAACTGCAAAACCGGACGTGGCCCGAGGGCCGAAAAGCTCATACACAAAATAAATAAATAAATTATTGTAAGGAGTGACACGCTATTGGTCAGTCCCCCTCCCCCACAAATCTGAACACCGATCCACCGGAGTATTTAGGGAACGCGACAAAAATATGAAAATTTGCGCAGGCACTGTACCTAGCTTTTGTCGGGGGCGGCGATCCAGAGAATGGCTGGATTGAGATACAATCAATATAGTAGATTAGATAGATAGGATCCATAGCTTCCATAAACTCTCTCAGTGGAAATCTCAGCTATCACTGAAAGATGATAAAGAAGAGTAAGCTTTTAAGTAAAAACCGCGTGTTTTGATTTGAATAGAAAAGAAGGGCAAAGAAAAGGAGAAAGAACAGGAAGAAGGATACAGGAACAGGAGTAGCAGGAAACAAGCGCTTATTAACTAAGGACACAAAAGTATAGTGATAGTGTAGTGCAGTGTAGCGGGAAAAGTGGTTTTTTTTTGTTGTGAATTTAAAGCTACGGTGGAGCGCGCGTGCATTTAAACTTCCCGAGAAAAGCCGGGACACGCGATCCGTTAATTAGCGTTTGGCGTTTTTTGGGACTGTGAAAATAGCGGGTGACTCTATCGACGAGTGTACCGCTAATTCACCTTGAATAAATCGTCTAGGTCCAACGAAGCTTTGTAACGTCGTTTGAAGTCAGTGTTTTTTTTTTTTCGGGGAAGATTTTCCGCTCTTTTTTGCAGGCAAAGGTTTCGTGATTCCGGCAAAAAATCACGTGACGCCAATTTTATTTTGTTACCCAAGCGTCAAAGCGCTACCTGGAGGAAACCACAGCTGGGATAGCAGGATCCCAGTAGAAGTTTTTGTTTGATTCGGCATCGTGCAAGAGAGGCAATTCGTCTTATTGCTGAGGAGAATGATGTGACTGTAGATACAGCATAAGGTTAGTATCTACTGTAAATAAAATGACGGATGGGTTTCATAAACAAGCCGAAGATTGCCTCTGAGTTATGATGTTGGTGTAGTTTTAAAAAAAAAAAAATTGTTGTTATACGAGTATATATTGGCTTAATAGACAAGCTTGACTTAGAACTTGACCTCTGAGTTGTACTTTTTCATTCTCTTAATCAATGCAGACAATGCCTCTGAGTTGTAATTTTTAGTGATCTGACTGAAGATGCAGAAAAGTTGGGCCTTTAAGTCAGCCTCTGAGCTGTTGCTGATTATGTCTCTAATCCCCGTTGGTTAATAAGAATTTTCTGAGGAGTATAGACAAGTTAAAGAATACCTCTGAGCCATATGGTCCTGGAAATAATCGGTTAAATGGGAACAAGTACAGTGATGTTGATATATGATGAAATATACAGCAAGATTTTATTGAGTCAAAATTGATCAGGTCTGTGTTTGCAGGTTCCGAAGGTTGGTGAGAAAAATTCCAATTCTGACGGAAGAGATCAAAGTGGAAAGATGAAATGAAGAGTACGGTAATTCGAAGAAGAAGATTTTGTTTGATTCGTTACTGTTATAATCAAACTAACAATGTTAACTTGATACTTATAGAATAATATTAATTAATATTATTGTAATTGGTTTGGTTTAAGGTTAGAATTATGTTTTATTTCATACCATAATTGTTGTACCTCGCTATGTTTTACTACATGTAAGGAAAACGGTTGTGCGGTTAAAAGTTAAATAAATATAATGCACCTCGAGGCGATGACAATTGGCGAATCCTTGTGATTGCCTGACTGTTGTTTGTTAAGTACTTTATATGTTGAATAAACTATGAGATGACCAAAGAACGGTAATACATTTTCCATAGTATGCGTTTGTATATGTAGTCACTTCATACACATTTAAGCTCAGATATTGTGAGTGCGTAAGAACCTAAGAATTGTAAAGTTTTAACTAACCGTTACGTGCTTAAAAGCTATCCAACAGTCCGTATTAAATAAGGCTTTTACATATTTTTGCACCGAGTTATAAGAATCTGTTCAGAAAAAAGCTTCAAAATTGTCTTCAGACAATTTTTTTATATTTTGTTTTTTAAATGATGCGTTTAAGTGAAAAATTTCAATCGCATACAATTCTTAATGTATTTTTCGGAACAGTAGCACTTAGACACGTAACTGGCCTTTTGTACTCAATGCATTCTGAAGAGACAAATTATTAAAAACGATGAGATATGCCCATTTATTAAGGATAAAAGGGGTGCGGCGGTGAACACAATTAGATTTGGGAGTAATATATTATGTATGTAGTAGTAGTACGTGTATATGGTATATGTATACTTCTCAAGCATAAAGCACACATATTCATTCTCAACTCTGTTTTTGTTTGAAATTTATAACATTATGACAATGACAATATTGGTCGTGTTTCTAGCATTTCGTTTTTTAAAACTTTACTTATGAATTGTAAGTACTTATTAAATTTTTGAAAGATAACTATTTTATATTACATTACTACACTTATAAAATTTGTCAATCTGTTACTAACTAAAGGAGTTTCTTTCTAAACAACTCAATTTAAATTCCTTTAACACGGACAACATGTTGGAAGTTCTCTACTTCTCATGTACTAATAACGACTTGACAACTTTTTTTTTAAAAAATAAAAAGCAAACCATTTGAGATATTTCAAAAACTTTATTATTGGCTTGAAGTACAATCAAAACATTTATGAATGGAACTCGACTTCGTTCATATGGCCACCGCGGGCACGTTTGCAGTGGTCGATTCGTTGGACCCAATTTTCAACGACTCGGCCACACATTTCGGACGAAACGGCCGTTATTTCGCGTTGAATGTTGGCTCTAAGCTCTTCCAACGTCGTCGGCGTGTTGGCATAAACCTATGACTTAACGTAGCCCCACAGAAAATAGTCAAGCGACGTTAAATCGCACGAACGAGGCGGCCAATCGACTGGCCCATGTCTTGATATAACACGCTCACCATACTTACTCTTCAATAAATCGATTAAAGCGTGTGCTGTGTGGCTTGTGGCACCATTATGTTGAAACCACATGTCGTCCAAGTCCATATCTTCCAATTCGGGCCAAAAATAATCGGTGATCATGGCGCGATAACGCTGACCATTCAATTAACGTGACGATCGTTATCGTCGACGAAAAAATATGGCCCAATAACGCTGCCGGCATGCAAACCGCACCAAACAGTTAATTTTTGTGGATGAGGTGGTTATTCATGAAGCACATGTGGGTTTTCACTCGGCCAATAACGCATATTTTGCTTATTGACGAACCCATTGAGCCAAAAATGAGCTTCGTCACTGAAGATGATTTTGCGATGAAATTCATCAATTTGGCGCATCTTCTCCAGAACCCAATCGGAGAACGTAGCTCGTTAGTATACTTTACCATGATGAAAATGTTGAGCTTACTGAATAAATTGACAGTGACAGTTTAATCATTTGTGAAAGAATGCGTTCACAAATTAAATTCAAAGTTGTCAAGTCCCTATTGGAAAACCCTATATAACACAATGTACGTAATTTTTCGTATCTCTTAACACTCAAAAATTCTATTGCCAATACCATACCAGTCAGTTATGGTATGATGAAAAAATAAAGATATGAAAAAAAAATTTTGCATTTTGTGGCGCTGCAGCGTAAGACAAGAACAATGCTGCAAGGCTGTCGAATCAGAAAAGATTGGAAGGGGCAATATCCGGCAGTTGTATAGGAAGATCAAACATACGGCAAAGCATGCATATTTTCACCATCCGAAACAAGAAACCTTGACGCCGATGCGCAGTTAATGGAAGGAATGTGAGTAAAACACTGAAAAACAGCAAGGGCGCCGACTTACTACCTGTAACTTAAAACTTATTAGGGCCAGCAAATAATGACGGTTCTGAGATATGGTTTCAACTAAATGACACTAAGAGTAATTTTTGGCAGCCGAAAACAAGATATACTATCAAAAAATTTAAAATATAATTGGCCTCTGCGAGCTCCGGATCTGAAATCACCAGAATTTTTCATAATGAAATACAGGCACTGTTCATAAATATAACTTGTAATCGCATTAATTAAAATAAATGAGTCGAATACTTAAGTCACCCTGAACGTTTCGCATCAAGTTGCATTGAGCGTGGTTACCGGGAAACAGCTGTAAAGTGTTCATAAATATTTCACGAAATGTTATGGAAAACATTTTAGAAAACTCCGTCTTTGTGAGCTTGAAAGGGTGCATTTAAGAGAAAAACTTTCGCAACTAGTATAAAACAATTTCCATTTCCCGTACTCTGTTCATTTAAACGATATTTAAATCTATAAGAGCTATTATGATATTACACCAGGCAGTGACTTTTACGCCACCTCCTATATCTCTGTGTTAGTTAAGCAAATGCAACTAATATAATTTTTTTGATTTGTGTTTCAAGTGGTTTTTTGAATAATTTTTTTTTTTTTTTTTTTTTGGTATTTATAAGTGATTATCTTTTTTAGTTTTGTAGGCAAAAATCATGCAAATGTACTTTCTTTGGTATACCTAATTCAAATATAGGAAAACACATATATATCGATTTTTAACATAATTTTCATTCATCATTTGCTTATACCATACAGAATCAACACTTCCAAGCTTAAAAAAATATTGCGCGAAATTTACAGCGAACTCTATTAAAATTGTTGTTTTTTAACTTTTCTTTTATACTGACTATTGAATGCGATGCTAATGACAACGACAACATTTAAACAGTAAAATAGATGTTCTAGCTATCTTACAATCATGTGTATATTTTTAATTGGGGCATATATATGACCCGAGTCAAATGAATCAGTGTGTGATACAATATACTTCAACTATAATCAATATAGCTTACATGGAAAGAAGTTTATAGGTCAAAAGAGCTTGCAGATATTACAAGCCTAAGGAACATGCACTCAAATAATTTTTCGCGGTTTCCTTTTCTGGGATCGACACTTATTAATGGTATGTAACCTAGTATAGTGATAAATCTTACTATATCCACAAAATTTTCAGACTGTATTAAAGGACTGTATGCAGGACAAAGTTAAATCACACTGGATCCATATTTTTAAGACAACCTATTTAATCTTTTCAATTTTGGTGCAGAAGAATCGGGAAATCATTCTACCTACAATATCAAGATTTACTTGTGTCCAACTTAAAGTTGGAATGCAGTTCTCAAACATAGATGCTAGGTGAAGGTTGGTTTTATCCAAAAAAACTGATTGCCTATCATTATTTTGAATGAAAACTATTAAACTAAAGATTAACTTACAATTTTATTCTCAGTGCATAGTATATTAAAGTATTCACCATGTTACTACCCGATGATTTACAGGCTAGCTTGAAAGCCTATGAATCTCATTTTTCGAGACATTCAATACCGCAATCAAAATCTTACTTAGCAGCCCTAAGCTCACACGATAAGCGCCTCAAAGATTGTTAATTTAAGATATCAAGCGTTAGCATACGATATGTAAACGTCTGATTGCTATATAACATACAAAGTTCGTGCAGTTAAAAAGATCTCTGTACTAGAGGATCGAATAAACGGTGGTGAGACTCCATTTATCGGGCATATTTTGATCCGAACATTCTTTGCAAATGAGTTGGTGTATGCTCCTTACCCACTGAAGTAATAATGAGGAAGGTAGTTCATCTATTCCTGTATTCTTATTTTTCTCTAGTATACATTTTTAAAACTTGAAGAGATATCCAGCAACTCTGCTAGACGATTCAAACAAACAATCCACAAAAAAACAAAACTAGCATTAGGTGCGCAACTAAGGTATCATTTTTTTATGAAAATTCAACTTTATTGTGAAAAAATGGTTACAAATGAATCATTCATTGTATTAAACATCGCTAGCTACAAATTTTTCCATCTTTCTGACAAAGCTCGAATACCGTTATTGTAAAAGTGTTTATATTTTGGTGCTATCCACGAATCAGGCCATTTTTTGATCTTTTCATATGAGCGGAACTGCTCCAGACCATGTGTCATCGAGCGGAACAAGTAATAATCGGACAGCACAATATCTGGGGAATATGGTGAGTGTACTAGGACTTAACACATCAGCGTCTTTAGGTAGGTTTTAACGAGTTTGGCAACGTGAGTCCGAACGAATCACTTTTTCGTATTGTGGCCATTTTTTGCACAGTGCTCGCATCAGTCGCATCAACAAAAGTTCCCCAGTAATGGTTTTGTTGGCTTTTAACAGTTCATAATAAATAACACTGAGCTTGTAACACCAAATACACTGACCAGGCAGTCTCCATGCCTTTTTTGCCGCTGGAGCAGTTGTTCATAGTCGAAAAAACGACGCTCAGCGTCCCTTTTGTTTTAAATCATAAGGATCCCAAGTTTCTTGGTATGGAATTATTCCCAAATACTCTCATGCAATCGTTTGGAAATGGCTTGGCGGGTAACTCCTCATACTGAAGCAAGTCCTTCTTGCGTTTGCCACTGATCCTCATCGAACCATTGCGTCAACTTTTTCGAAGGATTTTGGTCTTCTTTCACGCGGACGGTCGTCAACATCGGAATCACTGTCTTTGAAGCGGCGAAAACAATCACGGCACATTGTTTCACTAAGAGCAGCATCTCGATGCGCTTTACCCGCTGCTCTCTTCGAATGACGATTATTTGGCACAAAATCAGACATTTTCAAAAAACCAAAAGTATATGACGCCAAAACAAAATCACTTATGTGTCATAGCGTTTTGTTTATCACATGTCAAAGCTTGGTGCATGACGTTTTGTATACCATATGCCAAAATCGACCAGGTTTTACTGCTGGAGCCATCTGTTGACATGAACTTAGCTCTGCACTTAATAACATTCGCCGACAAGATTCGCGAGTAGTGCAAGTAATAACGGCACAAAAAGTGATAAAAGGGCTGTTCACCTAAAACCCACCACTTTTGCCTATCTACCCTATCACTAACGAAAATATATATGGTCAAGTTAAGCAATCACATGTTATCAAATTGCAAAGGGGGGCGAAATAAACATAAGAAATATAGATCGAATGTACGCAACGAGCTTATTACGTAGTAGAAATAAAATATTGAAGTGCCACAAATCTTCTTCAAATGCACCAACATATACAATATTAAATCAACATAATCTTCAGGTACCGAAATCGATTTAATTATTAACAGGCCAAGGAGGGTGTGAATAGTGTCGATGAGTGGTATTTGTGAACGATTATTGCTTGCATACAACTTAACATAGCTAAATAAATATTTTATTATACTCGTATACTGATGGATGAATGAGCTGATACATTATATAATATATGATCGTATGTATTCGTATGGAGGTTGAAGTATTTTAGCTATAAATAAACAAATTTAAAAAACAAAATAAAGAACAATAATTTTCTTTTAAAACCGAATTGCATTTATACTTGAAAATATTTTAATTTTCAAGATTAACAAAATATTCGTCAATTCTAAAATTATCGGACGAACGGTAACAACTTAAAGCAATGTATACAAACTCGTACATAATTCTCTGTGCATCCCAGTATCTTGTGTACTGTTGATGATCATATTATCGCAATCAACCATCAACGCAACTTTTAATAACATATGCAACTCGGCCAGACAACACGGCGTAGACGAGTCACTGGTCTCGTTAATTAAAGCAATGCTAGTGAATAAGACATTGATTGCGGATGCTGGCCGCGGCGAATATGTGATGGCATTTTTAAACAATGTCCACTGCTATGGTACATATTGGTCGACTCACTGCTCAACGCACTCAATAGTTCTAACGTCAACGCACAAGCATACGCAGATGATGTAGCTGTACTGTCTGTTGGATCATGTCTAGTGACGGTTTGCCCCAAAACGCAGGCAGCCCTAGACGTGATCGACGACTGTCGATCAGTCAATCCTCTCAAAACTAAGGTTGTTCCCTTTACTAAAAGGTGGAAGCTGCCTAGTCTCACCCATCTAGTGCTTAGAGGCATCACCATCTAATTCTGCAAAGAAGCTAAGTGTTTGGATGCTTTCTTGGATAACAAACTTCAATGGACTAAAAATGTTACGACGAAAGCATCTAAGGCGCTGTCGGCCTTCTGGAAGTGCAGAGGAGCCATTGGAAGGACATGGGCTCTGTCACCGAAAAGGGTCCTTTGGATTTACACGGCTATGATAAGGCCAATTTTATCCTATGCATCGGTTGTTCGGTTATAGTTTACTATAATTATTGGCAAGGTTCTTTGTTCATGGGCTCATATCCTCAATTGCATAATTTTTCAATCAATTTACGCATGCCATCTCTTTGGCAGATCGGTAAGAAAGTAAGAAAAGGAGAATCAAAAAATTAGTGTTCGAGTAATCTATATAGTCGAATAATCATTTGAGATATTCAATATTAAGAATTATAATTTAAAAAATATATAACAATATTAGAAAAAATTAAAAACGTTATCACAAAAATTCGTCTTAGGCCAAACCTATAACGTCGCAACTACCAATTACATAAATGGCCTGCCCCAGAGTTTTCACTAACATGTAAATGTATTTAAGTTTATTTTATCAGTAATATTGGATTCACATAAAAACAATGATTCCGAAAGAAAACAATTAACATCAAAATAACACAACTTTTTGCCACCATAACACGAAAAATTAAAAACAATTGATATTGAGATTAGGTTTTTTTTTTTCTACACAAACAAAATGTAGGTTTTGTTTCTCTAAATACTTTAAATTTAACTTAATAGCTGAAATCTTCTACATAAAAATATTCAGCTGAATTCAACTGAAATTGTTTCCATTAAAAAAAAATTATATATATAAACGAATGGTTGTCTAGCAAAATGAAAAAAACTTATTCAGGCTAAAACTTCGACGAAGCGGCCGAGTTTAAAATAATAATGGATTGAAAATGAAAGAATAATGATGGGACGGGAAACAGGATCGTAAGTGGAATTCAGCAGGAGTGTCTTTGATCTCTAACAACTATAGTGCCTTAAACAAAATTTAAAAATATGTAAGTTTCGATCTAATTTTATAACTCTCCTAAGGACTTCACTATTTTATATCAAAACATTAGAAGTTTTAGACCAACTGTTGAAACTTATTTAAAGGATTCCCATCCATGGTATCCAAAAAAAAAAACGCGAACTGGAAGACTTGCGCCTGCATCCAACTGTTCGACTTACAATCAATGAAACAATTCAAGCTAATTCTAAGATAATTTATTATCGACCGTTTCCGTATAAAATCCGTGTAAGCCTAACTTACAATCTAAAAGTCCATTCGCACGACACCGCTGTTCCTCCATAGAATATGCTGTATCATAAAATTAGGTCCAGCGCGTGTATCCGCTGAGATGCAACTCGATTGCCTAGCACAGGCATCGTAGGAACATGAATAAATCTGAACATACTTGAAATGTTGATTCAGCGAATCCATGGAGATTCGTGTCACCTTCGTCATGCGTGATTGATGTGTGTTGTGTTAAAACCTCCCCCCTTAAAAGTCTACGTCTCGTAGATCGTTGGTGACGTCGGAAATAGAGGACTTTAGAGGATTTTATCTTATGCGGGGACAAGGGACCCAAGATTCATCCACTGGAACTATGGGTTCCGTTCTGCAGTCGGCGAAGTTAATAGAAGGTATTCTGGGGTCCAGGCTGACCTTGCGCCATATAAACAAAGCGGTCGCTATGATTGTTACAACAATGATACCTTCTACCAGGGAAGAGAAAGTGACCTTTTGTGCGAGATCTTCTAGCCGCCTTATGTTTTGGACGCTTATTCCCTGTACATGTTGCAAGTCAATTCTTCGTGTTCGGCTAGTGATGTTTGTCACCACGGATGGAAGAACCTTAAGATTTGTAGCCGTAAAACCATCATCATTGTTCAAGCGGATGTTCCTTTCAGGTGTTCTGTTGTATTTCGGGAGACTAGGGATCCCGCGAAGTTCGTTAGGAATAGCGTATCCTAATTGGTTAATTTCTTCATTATTCGCGCGGAATCTGCATGCTATGTGGCCTCCTTTCAATAGTCTGGCTATGCAGCTTTCTTTGGGGAGTTTCCGCAACGATCTTTCATTGCCTACAGTTGAATTGTTAATTGAAAGGCAGTCTCCGATAATGCCATTTGTCTCATTTGAGTTTATCAATATTCTGCTGAACTCTAAGTCGATTTGAATTTCGGCGATGATAGATGCCCTTGTCAAAATCTTGTTAAATTCGTCTTTCCTTAACTTAGGCATAGAGAGAGTGTAGAACAGCAATGTACCATTGGTGTGGATCGAAGGAGATCCATATTCTACGGCCTGTATTTGGTTTAGGTACGGCAGAGTCTCAATTTTGCTGGTAATTCGGTCTATTTCTTCCTTGTCCAGGAAATTGGTGTTTATAAGATTTTTCTTTCTTTCTCGAACATCTTTATTTATCTCAGTGGCGTTATACATCTTGATTCTATTCTTGAATTGGCCGATCATCCAATTAGTTTTCTTCGTTATGTCTCCAATAGCGTGGAAGACGTTGCTGTTAATCTTGTATTAGTGGTTGTTTTTGTTAACTATTTGCTGTTCACTTTGTAGTATCCTATTCCAATCGGTCGCATCGGGGCTACCCGCAATCCATTTCCAAACAGAACCGAGCCAATCTATTGACCTTACTTTTCGGTCTCGCTTGCCCTTGAGAAGATTTATCCTATCCTTCACTTTTTCTAGGTGATATTTTATTATGATCCTCAGCTCAAGTCTCTTGATGTTCTCGATGTTCGATTTGTCCATTGTTTCCACCAAGTGTTCAAATCAATCATCCATCCTTTACCTTCCTCGATTCGGACGATGGGGGCTTGATATTTGAATGTCTCGTAAGCTTGTGCGGTTACTAGGAGGAATATCCTAAAAGGAATAGTGGTGAATTTTCCACGCGTTCAGAACAAAGAATCAACGGTCATTGCGACACAAATGCGTCCAGTTATTTAACCAGATTTCTACAAAACTTAATGCGAATGACAATGGTTTACTTATATTTAACATAAAATTAATGTCTTATATTGCTAAATGAAATCATATGTTTAAGTAATGAAAATGTGTAATTTGCAATATAGTTCAATAAGTAAATTAGGGGAATTTTTATATGCAAATATTTTTGCATAATGTATATTTTATATGTTGCATTCACCTTATACACTTTATTTCGTATGTGGTGTAGTGTATGCTAATATATGACTATGCATTTTTAATGTAGGTAAGAATTGATTGCGCCGTGCTCAATGCGCGATTGAAAAATAATTCGGTCCCTAAACTTCAAGCGTAAAAATTTGTTCTATTGGTAGATTTTTCCTATCATAAAACGTTTTTTGTCAAATATCTTACTGTTTTTTATGTAAGCTTTATGAATTCTGCGTACTGTAGATGTGATTATCGTAACCTTATTGACTTATGTTACTACTTCTTAATGGAATAAGGGTTTATGATTTCCCTGTATTTCTTTAAAGCGGGTCAAGACAACATCAACCTCCTTGAATATATTCGGGGAACTTCTGTTAGTTTTCCTCGCTTATTATCAATCGTCTGCTTCTTTTCTAATTGTTCTCTAAGCTCATTATTAATTTTTATGCGAAAATTTTTAAAATTTTGAAAGTTTATTCTAGGGCTCCCATTGAAAAACATATCGGATGGCTTCCGTTTTGTCACTGAATCCACCGTATTATTATATCTGTCTACTGCTACATCCAACAATTCTATCAGGCTCAGATCCTATATATTTCTAGAAGTGTCGAAGTATATATACTACATATATATAGTGTCGTGAGTATCCAGGGTGTGGTTCTTCATAGAAGTCGAACCCCCTTTCAACCTTAATGATACTGTAATTTGGTTTCGGAACACATTAAGAGGCGCCTCGGCATGAGGGATAAGGTCAGATGCATCATGTGCGGCGCTGTGTAACGTTTCTGAGGCTGATTCTGTTAAGGCATCATCGTTTTGTCTTGTTTCGTTTGCCGTATTCGTGCATGAATCTTCTTTGCTAGCCGTTTTCGTGGAGGAATTTTGTTCGCTAGCCGTTGCTGTCACAGAGGCGTTGCCTTGCACACTTCCACCTGGTTCTGCCCCGACGGGCGCTGAGTCAGTCGAGTGGTTCACTTGAATTTCTAATCTGGAGAGAGCTTCGGCCACCACATTGGGTTTATCTGGTTTGTAGATCAATTGGTAGTTATACTCTTCCATACGGGCCTTCCAACGCTTAAGTTTCGAGTTGGTGTTCCTATTTCCCAGTGAAAATGTCAACGGCTGGTGATCTGTATAAACACGAATCTTCTTGGCCCCATACAAATAGGACTGCAAGTTGTCCAGGGCCCCCACAATAGCGAGCATCTTCCTCTCGTTCGAAGCGAAGTTCTCCTCGGTCTTATTGAGGGATCGCGAGATGTAAGCTATCGGTTTGTCTTATCCTATCTCTCCTTGAGATAGTACAGCGCCAATGACAAGGCTCGATGCATCTGTTATTAAATTAAATTCGGGAGTAATTACGTAGCCAAGAAATTCAATCTGGGTATTCATAAAATGGTTCAACTTCAGGTTAACTTTGAATTTGGCTTCGTGTAACCGTGTAAGCACAATATCTAGGTTCTTGAGATGGTCTTCTGGGCTGTCGTTGAAAACAATTATGTCATCTATATAGACATAACACACTTTTGCTATATGGGGTTTTAGGACATCGTCGATCATACGCTAGAAAATCGAAGGCGAATTTTTCAGCCCAAACGGTAACCTAAGGAACTCATACTTGCCGTTCATAGTAGAAAAAGCCGTCTTCTGAACGTCATTGGGATTTGATGAAATCCCGAAGTAAGGTGAAGGGTGGTGAAGTAGGTTGCCTTACCAAGACTGGCTTATAGTTGACTACCATCCGGTATTGCTTTTCACTTTCTTGGGGACGACCTAAATGGGAGAATTGTAGGGGCTCTTCGATGGTCGGATTATGCCTTCCTCTAGAAGTTTTTGAATTTCCTGATCTACTATGTCTCTTAGGCAGGCTAGGTAAGGAAAGCTTTTTGTGTAAATGGGCTCATCGGTACTTGTTCTTATTTCCGCTAGAATCGCGGTATCGATCGTATTAATTGGGCCAAAGAGTGTAGCATGCTTCTCCACCAAACTTTACAATTCATTCCTAACGTTTCTTGGTAGATAATCATTCATTGTGATGTTTGTTTGGGTGGAAAATTTTTCCCGAAGTGGTATTACCATGTTGGGTCTTAATTTTAGAACATTTTTCTTTCGGTCTATTATAGCCTCCAATTCCTTTAGAGTATCATCTCCGATGATTCCATCAAAAGCCTGGTAGGACGTAAAAAGTAAAAAGTGTATTGTTTCCACTTTTTTCGAAAAACCTGGTTGATGATCGCTAAAAACGTAAGAACGCTTAGAAAGGATTGTGGCTTTTCCCTGGACCTATGGGCTGAAGAAATTCTTGTTGGCCCCTGTATCTGGGGCCTGCTGTTCCCTCACGTGGAGAATTTTCACGAGAATATTGACCAACTCTTCCTACACCTTGGTGAAAGAACTTCTTTGGAAGTAGTGGTGGCCTGCTCAAAGTCTTGAACGAATGGTTAATCGGAGCTGTTATCATGTTCATATATCATGAAAGTTGAGATTCTGAATCTCGAGACAGGTAAAGTATGCCTCCGGCAGGATTCTTGGTTCTTGTATGATGAGCATTGTGGTGAATACGAATAATATACGCCCAAGACTCGATTTCTGTAACTCTCTACTAACGTTGTCACCGTTTCTTGTGTAAAAGATTCGGTTTTAATTTTATTGATCTCTCCCTCTAATTGTTCGACTTACAATCAATGAAACAATTCAAACAAATTCCATCTAAGACTGACTTACAGTCTAAACGTCCATTCGCACGACACCGCTGTTCCTCCATAGAATATGCTGTATCATCAAATTAGGTCCATCGCGTGTATCCGCTACGATGCAACTCGATTCTTATGCACAGGCATCGTGGGAACATGACTAAACCTGAACATACTTGAAATGTTGATTCAGCGAATCCATAAAGATTCGTATCACCTTCTTAGTGCGTGATCGATGTGTGTTGTGTTAACTTACTTTCTATGGTAATTTAGGTACTGCATCAAAACAGAAATGTAGGTATTCAAAAATGAAATAAGTAAATATTCTCTACCGGCTTCCGGCTTAATAATGCATATCCAAAGTGCAATGATAAGTTTGCAGCAGACGGTGTAGTACTTTTTTTTTTATAATCCCGCTCGCGCACCAAGGGGATATGAATACCATTTTACTGGCTTTTCTCCAGGGCGCGGGCGGGTGATGTAGTAGGTTAAAACTCAGGTGTATTAGATTTCGATATTTTTCCTCAACCTCAATATTTTCATCCTCAATCTCTAGGTCTAAGTACGTGCTAGTTGTTAGTTCGTTACATTTTAGCCCAGCCAGCAACAACTCCAACATCAACGTTATGCATTCATGTCAGAGTTGACGCCGACGGGATTTTCATATAACTATATACAAATTCTATGAAAAGACTTTTGCAAAGAATTGCCTTGCACGGGACTCGATTTCGTGACCATCTGCTTGAGGAGTCTATGCATATACCACTACACCACGGCCACCCCGTGGTGTATTCGTCAAAAATTATTTTAAAGATCATTACCCACTGAAAGTGTCTAGTTAATTTATGTTTTTTGTGTGTGTATATCTGCTTCAATAAGTACAAGTTGATATTCTTTTCGATGAACTCGAGGTCTATTTTACTCATTTGACTGCAGGGCTGTCTGTTTATGTAGGGACATAACTAATGATATTCTCAACCTTCCAAGTGTCACTTGCTTTTGTCAATGGGTTTTCAGTCCTGTGTTAAAATACCAACAAGAACTAATGAGAATACCTCATCTTGTATTGACCATATCTTAGGACCAAAATATACGTTTAATACTTACCCTGCTGTTTAAGAACTCAACATTACTGATCATTCGGCTACTGGCATAACTTTAGAGACTTTTTGAATAAAGGTGGGTAAGCTGTTGCCTGGAAAATTTTTTATAGCAAACATATAAAAACATTATTTATACAAAACTTTATCGCTCATTGATCCAAGAAATGTGAACTTCCTTATGAACAGCCTTGAGTTGCGGATACAGTATATATCAAAATTAAGGACAAAATATGTCCTTACAAAATATTTACCTATTGAATATGAATAAGTTAAACAAGCCTTTAATAAAACAAAATTTCAAAAAACTGCAAATGAATGTACGCAACCTTAAAGCTAGACAGAAAATTAAATACTACAGGCATACATTTTTAGAAAATGGATCTAACCCTAGAGAGAGGTGGCCAAGCAACCATAGGCCTATATCGCTCCTATCTGTTTCTTCAAAAATATTAGTTAATATAATGATTGCATTCTTATCAAAGACAAAATTATTTAACAAATCACAATTTGTTACAAATATACTGAGAATGCAATTATTGCTTTTTTGACCAAAATATAAGGTGCACTAAGTAACTAACAGAAGTCAAATGGCATTTTCCTAAAGTTAACAAAGACCTTCAGTTTGGTGAAAAAACTGTTTCATGACGGCTGTAGAGGAAACAGTGTAAATTAGTTCAAATCACTCCTGGCCAAAAGAAACAAAAGGTAGAGGTAAATAGAGTGATAAGTGAGGAAGAAAAGTGCCCTAGTACTGGTGTTTCTCTGGGATGATGACATACTAAATGCTTTCATTACATCAAATGTTGGTATGCTAGAATGTGTTAAAAATTTGGGTATCTCGGGGTTTTAATAGACATAAAATTGTGTAAGTAAAGAAGTTGCTCTACATTGTCATGAACCATATGTATATTATTATATTATAGTCTGCAGTTACGTCTAGAGAGTGGTCTTGCATGTTGCGATTTTTTTATTTTTTTAAGATGTTGCGAATTATGGTATATGCAAATGAAACGCCTTCAGTTCATTTATCAAAAGTACTTCCTCTTCGGTATCTTCTTATATACAAAAAACTTAAAGTTTTCCTTTTCAGAAGAAGGAATGTTAATTAATTTAATATGTGTTAAAATTTGAGGCTGATCTGTTCAACAGTTTCCGAGAAATCTAAGTCACCGGCTATAAAAACACGGTTTTGAGAAAAATAGAGTAAAAAAAGAGGGTCATATAATAAACCCTCCACTCCTTTGGCAGGTTCTAGTAATCCCAGTTGGTGTTGTCTGCTCGCCATTCTTTCCTCTCGTGTACTCTCATGCGCTCTTTGTTTGGAGATCGTCATGCGTTGTGCTCCGGCCTCCTCTCTTCAAGCGCTCTGATGTCCTTTACAAATATTTGTGTAACTTGCAGAATAAATATCGGATTGACTTACAATTTTCTGTGCGTGTACTTAAACATACCAAGTGTACATGTATGAAGTTAAAATAAAAAAATAATTTTTAATGGGAAAATAAAAAACATTATATTCAAAGTATTGGCCATTGCTAGCTACACATTTTTCCCATCTTTCAGGCAATTTATGGATTCTACGCCAATAAAAGTGTTCGTCTTTTGAAGCAAACCAAAAAGTCACCCAATATTCGACTTTCTCGTAGAATTCGAAGTGCTGCTCACCTAATGCGTGTCCCATCGATGAAAACAAATGGTAGTCGGAAGGAGCCAAGTCCTGCGAATACAGCGGGTGGAGTAGCAGCTCTCATCCAAGTGCTTTTTTTTTTTGCTTAGTGTGCAGGTGCATTGTCATGGAGCAAAATTACATTGCCGTGTTTTCTGGCCCATTCTGCTCGCTTTTTGATCAATGCAAAATTCAAATTGATCATTTGTTATCGCTAACGATCTGTATTAATGGTTTCACCAGGTTTTAGGAGCTCGTGGTACACCACACCTTTCTAGTCCCACCAGACCAGGTTTTGCAGTCGAAGTTGTTGGTTGTCCCGGATTAATTCATAATTTTTTCCATTTAGGATTCTGAAAATAAATCCATTTTCCATCGCCAGTAACAATTCGATGCAAAACTGATTTTTTATCGTGTCTTTAAAGCAACATTTCACAAGTGGTTGTGCAACATTTACCATTTCTGCCATTTGTTCCTGACTCAAAGTGTGATCTTCATCCAATATTGTTCGCAATTCGGAGTGTTCAAACTTTTTTGGTGGTCTTCCATGTTCTTCATTTCTCACATCAAAATCGTTATCTCTGAACCGTTGAAACCATCTTTTGCATGTTGCTTTTGATCACCATATGCCTCGACAAGCATTCGATACCACTCTGCAGCACTTTTCTTCAAATGAAAACAAAAAATTAATGCTTTCCGCAAGTCATCATTTTCTGGTACAAAATTCAACATTTTTAACACGATGAAAAAATATGATGTTGTTTGCTCAATGACTTGATCTATGCTAAATATGCTTGACAGGTGTTATAGCAACCAAACAAAAAAAAAAATTAAGGCACGTTCACAATAAATATTCCCTATTGAGATATTTGTATCTTGACGCTCACTTCATACCGGTAACCCTGATATATGTATACATTACGAATTTTAAAAATTCTTACTGTATATAACCCCTTAAATTCCTCAAAATTTGTCGGGTTTGGTCGAATATTTTAAATGTACGAGTAGTGTATACAATTCGGGAAACAAGTTCTTGTGTGGCTTAAAAAATGCAAGTAGATTCGCTGATATCAGTATAGGGTAGTTCTTAATATTATTATAGCATCAACGTAACCATTGTTTCGAGAACTACAACTTTCTGTATCTAGGACAATATTTCTTGCAAAGAATTTGCAAGGAATTTTTTTTTAGTATATACAAAGGTATATACTAATATATGTATATATTTCTTAAATGCTAACCTAAACCTATGTAAGCTGGTCATCGCTATTAACAGAGCAAATAGGTTGGTCAACTCTGCCTTATTAGTGAGGCTGGTCCGTAATTAACGGAAACGACGACAACGAAACATCTTCTCGATCATTCAACCACCAGAAATGCTATTGCTGCCGAACGACATCCCTCTTATCGCGATTGCCCACCGCCCTACTGAACCTGAGACGATCCACACTGCCGTGTGCGACGTCAGATCCCAAGGTATCTGACTACATTTCGACAGGCAAGAGGCTGTCCGTGTTGTCCAATGATCGAGAACTTTTGCCAATTTCTTCTGGTATCCCCAGAGGCTCCAGACAACGGAGTCGTAAAGAGAATGGTTTCCGACTTCTGAAAGCTGATTTTCCAGTCATCGCAAAATCGTCTTATCTTATTAATGAGCTCGATTTTTGGACGTGTTCTGTACGCTATCAAATCGTCTGCGTTTGCAATAGTATGGGGAAGTGAACCTATCAAGTCGCTTGTATATATGTTGAATAGGATCGGCGAAATGACCGCGCCTTGCTGCAGACCATTTTTAATTTGAAATATTCCAACAGAAGTCACATCACCATTTTTCACGATGAACTGTCTGTTGGTTAGAATATTATAAAGAATGTACAAGAGTGCTTTACTGATCCCCAGCCAAGTCAACTTATAGAAAAGACCCTCTAACCATACGGTGTCGAAGGCCTTCTCCAAGTCAACAAGGCAGGCACCAGTACATTGGTTTTGCCTTCATTCCATTGGATATCGGACACCAGTTTAGACGCGGCATGTGAGATATCATGTCCCGCCTTTAACACCTTTCTGATATTCGGAAGGAGACTTATCGACCGGAGATTCGCCGGATTGGATATATCCTTTCCCTTTTTGGGGATAGGTTGAACCACCTCCGTTTTCCAATGCGCTGGATATGTGCATTATTCATTGCATTATTTAACAGGGTGCTGTAAATGTCCACCGCTTCTAGAGGAAGATGTCGAAGCACGATGTTCGGAATACTATCGGTCCCCACTGATTTCTTGACCCTGATTGTGTCGAAGATCTCATGGAGCTCTTCCTTCGAAATGAGTGGGAGTAGATCATCCTCTCTGGTAATGAAATTATTTGCCATAATTTCGTCGCTGAACCGGGTAAAACCAGAGCCCTCGGATCGCCAGTTCTCTACTTCATTTCGAATGTAGAAGTCGTGCACCAAGACGCGATTGTCCAGGTCATAATTAGGGCCAATAGTATCAGTGGCCTTGTATATTTCCTTGAAAGTCGCCCCTATGGCCTCAACCTTCTCCTGTGGATCCTGGATCACAAAGAAGTCGTCATCATCAGCGGCCTCATTTGAATCAATACCTGCTATTGTCAGTAACTGTTCGTTGTCTGTTGTCCGGGCTATTTTAAAGCACTGAAGGTCGTTTTGATTTTTTCTCCGAAATAGTTAATTAATTTGCGGGAACATATTCGGGTTGCTGGTGTTTACAGCCCGAACCCTGTTGTTCCAATACAAACTTACAGAAAATCTGTAATTCACTTTTATTAACGTTTGAATATTTTTAATCGACGCCTTCAGTGTCCTAATCTCCGGGTCTTGTCTGTCAGTTAACTGTCTGTACAAGTTTTTGAGTCTTGACAGAAGTCTACTTTTCTGTCGGTGCATTGCGTCAATAGTAGGATTGCGGAACAGGTCTTCATTAGTCGTACGTCGACACCGCGGTACTGTAACGTCCATAGTTTGTTTAATTATCTCATCCATTTGTTTTAGGTAACTGTCGATCTCCTCGTTTGACAAATTCCTATTGGACAGTGGGTGGAGTCGTGGTTGCAGAGAAGCGTGTCTATCGAGTCTTACTGTAGTTGTAAGAATATCTTTGGACAAACTCCTCCAATTCCGCAATTTCGTTGGGAACTTATTTCGGTGCTAAAACCGCAATGGTCACTGTCAAACACGAATGTGCGCAGACAGTTTAGAGTTTGTAAATTCGTACCTGTCAGTCGTATAAGTTCGTCGTACAGTAGTATTTCCCCAATCTCTGTGTCTAGCGTTGAAGTCCCCGCCGATTATAAAATAATTCTCCCCCGATTCCAGCCTCAGAAGTCGAAAAAGCGTGTCGAGCTCTGTAATGAATAAAGTGGATTGTGAGCCTCAGGTGCATAAACAGAGGCAAAGTACAGCCGCTTTCCACTGCGGAGCGGGATATAAATGACGACTGCGTCCAACACCCGGAGCCTACGGAACACTCCCTTGTACACTCTGTGAAATTTTATACCTTGTTTAATGAAGATCGCGACACCGTCTCACCGTTTGGATTGGGGCCAGTTTCTTCTTGTGACAATATAATTATTGTACTCCAGCTTGTGCTTATCGATTAGCTTGGTTTAGCTAGCGAAAAGCACATCAGGAGTTTGGTCTTGTAGCAATTTAAAAATCGCGGCTCTTCGTTCGATCCTAATCAGTGAATTAACATTCATCGCAAGGACCTTTAAAGTTTGCTCTAACATGTGCGTACCCATTACGACATGTGTTGCGTTAGAACCGGCAGCAGCGCTGAAATCTGGTCCACCCCCTTGGCCTGTTCTTGCACCTGCTTTTGCAGCTGAGCCATCTGCCCTTGTTGGATGTTATTATCACTTGTGCTACTTTATTTGTTTGGTGTTGTGTTGTTTCTGCTTTTGAGCATGCTGCTGTTGTTGGGATTGCTCTAGCTCGTCCCTCTTCCTTTTTACCATTTGCTTTTCTTTTATGGCCGGCACTCTTTGTTGTAGCATTTATATGCTGCTGCTTATGGCCTCCATTTCGTCCTCTTCATCGTCAGATTCGCTTGCGGCCAATGAAGCGAAGTTGTTCCCTTCCCTCACTCTGCCAAGGAGCTTTACAGTGGTTGTTGTTAGCTTCCTCCTTCACTTCGGCGTTTGGCTTGAACCACTCGAAGCCTCACCTGACATTTCAACAGATCCCGCTATAGGCATAACGGACCGCTCACCACAATCCATCACGTGATGTTAATCCAAACACTTTAAATTTATACTTATTTTTATTAAAAAAAAAAAAAAAAAAAACACTGTCTGCCGACTACTCGTAGTCGAACCCACAGCTTTTGCAGTCTAAAGTGAACACACTACCGCTGCGCTAATTGGAGCCTAAATCCAATTTGTTTAATGCTTTAGTTAAGCATCACTTCTCACTTACAAGTCGAAACACGTTTAAACTCCGCGGAGGTCTATGAACGACTGAAAACTTAATACATCTCTTCTGAGATTTGTTTTTTTTTTTTTTGAAGTCAAAATTAAATAAAATTAATTCCTCAAAAACATTGGTAGAATAACAATTTCTTTTTTAATTTGTCGCAATTTGTTGTTCTAAGAACTACTAACAACTGTCAGAATTTAGTTGTAATACAATTCGAAATTTCCATTCGATACGTTAACTATCGTTTGTTATTATCACGTATGAAATCCACTCATTCGAAAACGTGTGTGGGAAATTGTTCCCAGTTTTCAATTTTACAGCGGCCAATTGAACCTTAATATTTGGTTTACAAACAAATGTAAATTCACTAACTATAAGCAATTCCACTTGTTACGATTTTAACAGTAGATGCAATAGTATAAGGACAGATTAAACAGACACATACCATATTTCTCGATTGAAAACTTTTACAGAAATAAAAACTTCTATCGCTTTAAGCTTCCATAGAAAACAAACACACATTCAAATGATCTCGATTTCGGATCCCAACCCGAGTAAAAAATTTTCAATTTCTCTGCAATATTTCTCGTTAGTAACATGCTTTCGAGAACCGAAATGTAAGTGATAAACGTGAGATGTGAAATACGAATATTTTCGTTTACTCCTTGCTCTTGTCCTTCGTTGTTTTTTTTTAAATAGAATGTAGAAATGTAACTATAATACGAGTATATGAAACATAGCTCACATTTTTCGAGTAATCTACATTACTCTGTTCAACAAAAATCTACAGTACAAGAAAGAAAGGAATATTGATCCCTCAGTCTGGTTACAATGAAATATTATACATAAACATTTCGTTCTCATAGGGATACCATGATATGTATATCTGCCGACAGCAATTTCTGAAGATAATTGACATAGGTTTGCTATCTTACTGTTTTTGGAAAAAAAAAAGCAATTACATAATTTTAATATTTTATTTCGTTTTATTTATTCCTGCAAGCATTGTAATATAATATAATAGAAGCATAATATAATAAAATAGTATAATAAAATTTATATAACTGGTAATATAATCAAAGAAAACTAATCCGTAGAAAATTCACCGCTCCTCTGCTGCTATTTCGGCGAAAATATCTACATCCATCCACATTTTAGGCTCAATTTCGTAAATTGATTAACTTAGAGACCAAACTTCAGAGGTTTCCATGCTCTACAGTTTTTTGATGTTAGAAAACTAAGTGAAGCAAAAAAAAAAAAATAATAATAATAATTATTGAAACAGGGAAAAAATACTTCATTTGAAACGAGGAAAAGAAAAGTCTCTGTACCACTTCTATCGACTTGAGCACTCAGCTTGCCTAGCACTTCATACTTTGATCAGTAATTGAGTGATCAACGTCGAGAAGTGCTCGAAATATTTCTGGTAAATATATGCCACACAATGGGCAAGCAGTGGGCACACATTTTGCTAGAACTTGGTTGTGTGTGTAATCCTTTCGCACTAATCACACCAAAAAACATACACAATTATCTTGATTTACGCGATACGTTAGCAAGTATTTGATTTATACTTAATTCACTTAATCTTTCTAAATTATTTTAAATAATAATTTGAAATAACAGTAGCCATTCATAATCGAAGAAAATAGGAAACTAAAAGCTCCTATGCAAAATGATAAATTTGAACAGAATTCATTCATTCATTTTGAATGAAAATAAAAACGCCTATTTTCATTGGATGACCGTGTCATAAAATCTTTATAACAGCTACATTGTCATAAAACCTTTATTACAACTACCTATATAATAAAATCATACAAGTGTTCTCATTTACCGGATTTTACTTTTCTAGAACTGCCTGAAACTTATGAAAATTTGCTTATTTATACCACATAACGCATTATTAATAACACGTATTTTAGCAGCCATATAAGGAAGTTTAACTGAATAAAAGTTTGATACATTTACATATGAAAACACCCACCGTAATTTTCGGTTAGCTAAAGCTTCCAACAGCTTTAAGAAACAAAAAACTAAAAGAGCTTGTGATAATATATACAAGCAAACAACAATATTGCTTTATTAAAATTAATACTGGTAACTCTTGTCCTGGTAGAAAATCCAGGGGACATCAATTAGATATGCACACGCAATTGATCATTTCGCCTCCGACTGGAATTAACATAGATGGCAAACTTTCCGGATATTGGAAATCCAAAAAGCACTTTCCCCTGATCACAACTAATTGTGTACCCTGTCTGTGCAGGTGAAGTAGAAACAAAACATGGGGCAACCCACTCGCACAGACACAGCAAGTGCTTTCGAAGGCACGAGTGCTTACAGTTCCACTTCCCTAGCGGCGACGGAGAAGAGAAAGAAATCGGTGGAAGTGACACCCACTGATCTAACCAGATCTAACCACTTAGATCTGAAATTGAGAGGTCTTGAGTCTGAGCCGGAAGATTCCGGGACTATCTTTGTAGATTGATCACTCCGCGCAGGTTGCCCGGATTATACCACTGCTGCAAGCAACAAAGGCTGCAGTTCCAGTGATCAGAAATCACATGAAGCGGTGAACAAGGCTTTCCGGGGGAACAAGATTCGCTTGAAACCGGTGACGCAACTAGCAAGAGTTGCAGCTATGATCGACTGAACCTGGCCGTCCAAAAAAACTCCTTAACACAAAAGTAGACTATTCCGCCATACCTACTAGAATATCGCAATTTTATCTTCGAATTGGTAAGGCTGGCAATGACAACAGTCTAAACGATGCCAAGTGCAAATATTTTGTCGATCAACTGTGGAAGCTAGCATTCAAACAGAGGAACCTCTTGAAACTTCCGAGGTTTTCAGACAACTAAAACTGACGCACTCCATTTTTTGGGTTCAAATGCAACTAAGGAAAACAAGACTCTGGACTCAACACCCAAAAGTAGAAAATCTATTCTCACAAAGCGAAAAAGAATCGGGAAAACAAGGACAGCTCTACCCTTGTTGTGGGCTTAAACTACGTCTCTGTCGATGCCATTGAGTCTACGTATGACTCCCGTACCTATCTGCACCTTGGAAGTATACTCAGGTCAATCTTCAATATTCGAAATCTGCTACTGTATGTATCTCTATGTAAGAGCCTTTCCGCGTTGAATATAAAATCTCACATAAAATCGATGCAGAAACCATCGATATGGAATAAACCCATCTGTAGTTTTGGATTTTTACAGGATTCTCCTGTCTGTGATGCAACACGCTCGTCAACGGGGAAGATCTTACCAGAGCGAACTTCAAAATTTGGTAGGCCAAATTGAAGGCGCACTCGATAAAAAGTAGTACGCTCAGGGCATTCTCGTTGACATTGACACCGACAACGGAACTATTGACGGCATGTGTAACTCGATCAGACAACACGGCGTAGGTGAATCACTAATTTTGTGGATAAAAGCATTGTTGATGAAGAATACACTGATTGCAGATGTGATAGCGAGGGTAAACAGGGGTTACCCGCAAGGCAGCGTTCTGTCTCCACTGCTACGATGCATGTTGGTCGATCCACTGCTCAACGCGCTGAATATTTCTGATGCCTATGCACAAACAATCGCAGATGATGTAGCTACCATACACTGTCTGTCGGATTGTGTCCAGTGACTGTTTTTTCTACGGCTAGAGGTAGCCCTAGACGTGATCCATAGTTCCCTATTGGCTTTCAGTCAATCCTATCAAATTTGAGGTTGTTGTCTTTACGACAAGGTGGTAAATCTTCTAGTACTTCAAGTCATCATCATACAATTCTCCAAAAAAGCTAAGCATTTAGGTTTTATCCCAAATCGTTCGTTCTCAGCAGCTTGGCTTGGCGTATTCGACAACTTGTCATATTTTACGTGAGGATCTTGGCCTAAAAGCTACGAAATTCAACTTGTGCAAGAATTGAAGCCAGGCGAATTGAATTTGCGTTATATTTTCAGTGAATGGGCTCTGGAAAGACTCAATGAAAATCTGGTGTTTTATCTTGAAAATTTGTTCAGTGACGAGGCCCATTTCTAGCTCAATGGATACGTTAATAAACAAAATTGACGTATTTGGCATGATGAGCAACCATTAAAAGCAACGGTATGGTGTGGTTTATGGGCTGGTGGAATCATTGGTCCATATTTCTTCAAATATGAGGCATATCAGAATGTTAACGTCAATGGTAACTGTTATCGCGCCATGTTAATGGACTATGTGGTTCCTGAAATTCAAGCACATGGTCTCGGTGAGCTCTGATTTCAACAAGACGGCGCTACGAGCTATACAGCGCGTAAAACGATAGACTTGTTGAGAAATTATTTTGGTGAGCACTTAATTTCACGTTTTGCTACGGTCAATTGGCCGCCTAGATCGTCCAGTATCACACCTTTGGACTATTTTCTCTGGGGATATGAAGGCCTTCAGGAATAAGCCAGCTAGGATTGACACTTTGGAAGCCAACATTACTCGTTTTATCCGCGAGATACTAGTCGCTATGTTCGAACAAGTCGCCCAAAATTGGACCTTCCGAATGGACCACCCCAGACATAGTCGTGGCCAATATTTACATGATATCTTTTCTAAAGAGTAAATGCCATGAATCATTCTTTTAACCGATAGTAAAAATTTTAAGTTCAAATTTATGTGTTTTATTTTACATTATAAATCCAATTATAATATATCCTATGCATCGGTAATCTGGTAAAATAAGTTTTCACGAAAATACGTCATTGCTGCCTTTAATAGAGTTCAAAGAACTATCTGTCTCGGATGCATCGGGTTTTCCCTAGCACGCCTTTCTCCGCTCCAGAGGCATTTATGAATCTTCCTGCCCTTGATATTCATATCATTGGCTTCACTCTCAAACACTCTGTTTAAAAAGAAGTGGCTGTCTTTTGACTCTGGTGCTATGGACATGACATCTAAAGTAATAACACCAGAACTCCTGCTGCCGAAAAATACGAAATTGACTTTCTCTGTGCCTAAGACTAATTTCGGCCAGAATCTGAGCCAGGAAAGGAATGAGGACGATATTGGATGCGGCGCTGGTATTTTTTCAGAGGACGAAAACGTTAGATTTCACTCCTCATTACGAAATCTTGCGTCTCTCTTCCAAGCAGAAATATACGCAATCCTGATATCAACGAACTATATTGGTAAGAACAGGCTGAGCGTAGACCCTTGTGGAACCTACACGATTTCCACGCTGGTTCGAGGACACAAAACATTATTGAACGCAGTCGCAAGGATAAATTCACTGAGTCTTATCTGAGTCTGAGAAACTTTAATTTTGCTCTTTCCTTGGTTCATACTGCTCACCTGTTGGTGTAGTCTTGTTGTTTCTTAACAAGTCCTCAGAAGTCAGTTAGCTTCTTAGACGAAAGAAACAGTTATTAGCAAACTTAACTCTCCGTCTGATTTCTAATGATATTTCATAGCTAGAAATGCTATTAATTTGTGCTATTAATTAAGGCTAAGTCGGGATAGACAATTATGATGTCTCTAAGTAGTCTCTAACTACTTTCGTGTGATGTCCCACGAGAATTTTTTTCGTTCGTTCGATCATGGATGAAAATTTTACCCCGTTTCGTACTTTACACTTCATCTCCCTCTAGTACAAAACCAGTTAAACGGGTTTGTACCCCGGGGTAACTAGTCCAGTGTGCGCTGGCGCATTGTCCTTAACTCGCCCCTAGTAACTACCATATGGAATAAATTGGTAGGAAAGAAGTACTCGTTTTGTTCTGAGATTGTCGACTTGTTAATTCGAAGACTGTGGATGATAATATGGATATAAGTATGGGTGTTTGCCTCGGTGTGGGTCTGAGTATATGCATCTGTTTGATACAAATATGTATACCAGCGTGTGTGTGGTGTTTGTATATTTGGTGCGAATGCGTACATACCACATATATGCATTTGCCAGAACTTTACAATATTTGTGAATTATGTATGGATTCAAAGTTTGTTGGGTAGGGGATATGTAGAGACGTTTAAGCGTCGGTATAAGAGGTCATGCGTATTTGTAAAGGAATGAGTTTAAGGGTGGGAATGTATGTTTACGTAGTATATGTGTGCATTTGTACGGTTTTCGTTTTTTGGCGCATTTGCGTAAGTTTAACCAGGTGTGTCGTCTAGCTGTGTTAAAGCATGCATCGCTGCCACAATATGGCTTTACGTTTGCATAAGGATTTACCTTGCCGGAACGGCTTTTATTCTTCTTCCATCTTTTTTATAGTATGCGTTGTATGCGTGTAAACTGGAGTATGTCCGATTACCTTGCTTGCGTTGTTGTATTTTGGAGGATGGCGGATTTTTTCCACTCTCATTCGATGCGCTGTTTCATGCGTTTTCCTCGCTTTCTCACCTCTCTCGCGACAAGCGTCATTACTCTTGGGATATAATTTGCGCGAAGAGGCTGAGCCTATTCCGCTTATTTTCCGGTTGTAATACGTGATGTACTATGATCTCGGGAGTTGGTGAATCTTCCAGTATTCCCCGAGGTGTTTCTCTTTGTAACTGGAATCTTGGGCAGTGGAAGTTTTTTATGTGTTTCCACCGGAAACAATCATATTTCTTTAAAAATTATGTAATTAACTTCTCCATGTTTACGGTTTATCCAAGTTTATATAGTCGGGACATGGTGAAAAGTTCATTGGCCTTTTGACGTGAGCCTCTAGCGTTGTTGCAACTAACTTAAGCTCGTGTTTCTTCTTCCTAATAGATCTTCTGCAAGTATATTGATTGGAAGCGTTCCTGCGATAACATATGCCGTCTCGTCCGAGATTGTGCGGAATGTGTTCATCACTCTGAAAGCGCAAAGCCAATTCTCAGCTTTGATTCTTGTTTCTAAAGATTTCATTTTAATAGCTTCGGCCCAGATAAGCGAACCATAAAGCACTATACTGACGAACTGCTTTAGCTTGAAGTTGTGTCTTGCTAAATATGGGTCCTCGCTTATTCGGTGCTATACACATTATGGAGCCACTCACCCGCGAATATTTGCAACTGATATATTCCAGGTGTTCCTTAAAAGAAAATCTTGTGTCAGCAATGGCGACAATATATTTTATTGGGGACTTGGTTATTATTTTATGTTCACCTATATATGCACAATATGATAGCCATCGTTGTATAATCGAAATTCTAGCATATCTGAGCAACATCTTTTTAAAACTCAACTCACGGTGTTGAAAGAGCCCAGTGTTATCACACAGCAGGACTAATTTGTGCCATTTTTCCATCGTCGTCCTTTCAATGGCCATTTTCGATGTATCAAGAACCGCTTTAAAGGCGTCAATAGTTGAGTGTGTCTTTCGGGAACCATACTAATGCTCTGATAGTTATCATGCTTCTACAACAGGTGCTCTAATTTATTTGAGGTGAAAGTTTTCCCACTGTATCCAGCATATATAGTACGCGGTAGGGTAATAGGTTCCCAGTGGGTTTGTTTCCATTTGGTAGTTATATTAGCTTCTGTTTCTTCAATTGGAAAGACTTCTTCGCTCAATCAAGCAGTATTAATATTGACAAATATGTCCGTTTTGGCTTTGATCACAGCTTTAAAGACTATATTTGGTATGCCATCTGGCTTAGGGGCTTTTTTGTTCCTGAATCAGTTGCAAATGTCAATTATATCTTCCGCTGTGACTCTAGGAGTTTGTTTTTCTGCTGTTGATGGCCCCTCCTGTAGTGAATTTCGGCTTTTCTTGGGAAAAGGCCTTCTAAATACTATTTTCTGAAATACATCTGATTCTCATTACCACTTGGTAGGCCCAACAGTTTTTATCTGCTTTTTTGCACTCTAAATTCTCTTCGTACTAAATTATACTGATGCTGGAGCTCAGTATAATTGCTTTTTTAACGGCTGCGTTGATATATTTTTCTTGCGCGATTTTCTACACGATTTCTTCATTCCACCAATATAGTAGTTGATAATGTGAAGTAATTGTCCACCTTACTATAGATACATCACATACTCTGGTGATGCGCGTGATTAATTGAACAAACTTTTCGCTAAATAAGCCAGTCGTTACAGCCATTAGCATATAAATAAACGACTCTTTATCGAATTTTCTGGTCTTCCATGCTTTTATCTTTTAGGCGTTTTTACTAATCGCATTTTGATGGCGTGGTCTTCGTTCGTCAATTGTCTCGCATGCCTTTGCTGGTGATCACTATGGGTGTAGTGAGTGGTGGCTTTCAATGTTGTTCTATTCGAAAGTGAATTGCCTACAAAAGTGAAGTCGATGATCGCTGCTGCTCTATACCTGCACAATGTGTGTTTATTGCCTCTGTCTTAAAGTAATACGTCAAGGATCGTGAAACCCTATAACAGTTTGTTTCCCCTCCCTATCGGATTCCGACCTCTGGCATATATGGATGGCATCTCTGGCATTTGGAAATGCTCTGCTATCTCTATAAGAGATCATCGACGTTCAAGGGCGATTTTAAAATTTAGTAAGACCGGATATCCTTTGCAGCCATCACGTTTTTTTTCAGCCAGGACAGAGCTTCCTTAATCGCCAAATCAAGCTATAGTGATTTGGAAGACGCAAGGAGAGGCTTAGATTAAGCAGCTCTGAGAAAACAACGCCACCAACCCCGCTATCAGCTTTAAATCCATCTGTATAGAAAAGGATGGTCCTCCATTAGAGCATCTTTCTCTTAGAACGAATTAGAGGGAAAGCTCGCACGAAAATCTTTGTCAAACCGAAGTTTAGGTATGATGTAATCGATTTTTTCTAAGTGGATTCCTTATATATTAAGAATATTAGCGTGGCCAAGATGTCGATGTCCGCGCCGCGGAGGGAGTGGAGCATAGAGCTCAGCTTATGCATAGACCACCAGAAGACCACACCGTAATTGGGTATAACCAGTGGGTTATTCTGAATATTAAGTTTCCAGTTTAGTTTCTTATCAAAAATGAAACCCAGGTATTTTGCTGTTTCGGAAAACACTAAACTGGTACCGTTTATTGAGGGAGGGTCTATAATTGGAATTTTAATTTCCATGGAAAAAAGGACAAGATCAGTTGTATTGGGGTTGACTCCCAATCCACAGCAATCCGTCCAACAACGGGTTAAACTGTTAAAATTTAGCTGAAGGAGTTATTTAATGGTATTAAGATCCTTACCTGAGACGGCTATAGCAACGTCGTCCGCATAGGCAATCACCTTGCTCCCTCCCACTTCAAAATATATCAGCAGTTCATTTACCATTAAGTTTCAAAGAAGGGGAGAATGGACACCGCTTTGCGGCGTGCCTCTACTATCACCTCTTTTGGCAGAAGTTCCACTCTGTTTGAGGTTGATTATCCTTCTATTTAGCATAATATTGATCAGCTCCCCAAGTGAATCGTCTACTTGCTGATGTGAGAGCGCAGTCGTGATTGCGGATGTGTCGACATTGTTAAAGGCGCCCCCTATTTCTAGGAAAGCAACTATTGTGTGCTCTCTGTATTGTAGGGTTCGCTCGATGTGGCTAGTCAGCGAATACAGAGCCGTTTCCACAGATTTTAATTTACAGCAGCCTTGGATCAATTTTAGCTCGAATATGGATATCAATCAGTCGTTCTTGAGTTTTCAGAAGAAGAGATGATAGACTTATAGGTCTGAGGTCCTTTGGGACATCATGACAGTATTTTTCGGCCTTGGGAAAACTACATTAATTTCTCTACATGACAGTGGAATGTAGATGTAGATGTTGATGTAACAGGTATCGATTTTAGCCCGAATAAATTAGCTAGCATCCGTATTGTCATATAATCGATATAGTTCACTTAAGATTTTGAAATCTATACCTTACTCACAAGTTGTTTATGATACGATGGCTTAGGAGGACTCGCAATGATTTAAGTTTTGCAGTATTTTCGTTTTTTCAACACCAGTTCCTTCCATTGACTTCCACTTATGACTTCCCAGAAAGTGGTTACTACAGATATTTTCCTTCCTTCCTTCATTCTTGCATTGATTCGCCATGTGACTAATCTTGGTTCGGGGTCGCTTCTAACTTTTCGTAACATCTTTGCATATGTAAACTTTCCCAAAGCGTCGGAGCGGATCGGTTTGTTACAATTTTTGATTCGATATTCCTGTTCAATCCAGTCAGGTGCAATTTTCTTACTTTTTCTGGTGGCTGGTCGGTGATTTTCTCAGTGTTTTCCTCTCAGTGCACCATTTCAAAAACGCTGAGGATGCGAAGCTCTTCAGTGTCGTATCCATATTCGTTTTGGGGGTATCGCATATATTTTCCTGCTGTTCTGTTTCCTGCTAGCATGCATGGATGCCGATTAGTTACCACATTTTGTTTGTTTCTATTTTTTGCAATTTTGGAAGTACAGTCTCTTTCCTCCCTAGTGGGTATTGCATTTGCGTTATCGACTAACTTGTGGTAACCTAATCGAATCAGACTGGTCAGTCTTCTGATCTCATGATGAACATTATTCTTGCCCTTGTAGAAGGGCAATTCTTTAGTCTAGAATCGTCAGAAAATCATTTTGAATTTTTGGTAACTCCTGTTTTTTTACCTTCCCTTTCTTCTAGATTTCGGTTTCCTTCTTCATAGTTTATTTGAAATTGGATGCCCCTTTTCTGTGACCATGTTTAGCATGGCCGCGTTAGCATTGTGTTCGCGAAAGGATGGGGAATGAGATTTTGATCCTTTATTTTCGCTGTTTTAAGTTGCTTTTGTGATGTTTTTTTTTATTCGCATTCACTATTTTTGGGTAATCACTCTAGAAGCTAC
Organism: Volucella inanis; assembly: GCA_907269105.1. Lineage (NCBI taxonomy): Eukaryota > Metazoa > Arthropoda > Insecta > Diptera > Syrphidae > Volucella > Volucella inanis. Next base: position 68,045,893 of record OU026153.1, read on the forward strand.
CTCCATCCGTATGTGTATTCATCTCTATGATCTCATGGTTATCTGTGCAACTAGGGAGCTCATGCAGGGATTGGCACAAGATCTTATGGGTGCCTGTGCTAGAACCAGATTAGTACTAATTAGGAAAATTGCATCTGAACATATACCATCAACTTAACGGCGACGTGACCGAGAATGTACTTTGAGGCCTGTCTGGATTTAACAGGACGGGGGCGGGGTTGCAACCTTAGCCACAAAATCGTACCAGTTAGTTTTCACTCGTACTTCGCAAGGTAACAATATACTGCAACCGTCACCCCACAGCAACAAAAATAACGGTCGAATATAAAGTAATTAAGGCCTTACTGAGCTCTGTCTTACTGCCCCAAAAGTGGGCTTCTTGTGTTTGCTCTCTTGTTATTGTGTATCAAACAACTGGTCATCTATATATCACCCATACTTGGGAAGCGATGGACTATCCGTCGTTTTTAGACCGAGTTGGTACATATAACATAACACTATGCTGGCTACACCAATTGAGTAGTATTTTAAGCCTAGTGTTTGTTGTATTATTTTCCCAATCTCTGTGTTTGACGCTGAAATCTTCGCCGATTATACATAAAGTAGTTCTCCTCCGATTCCAACCTTAGGAATCGGAAAAATATCTCTTGTCTTGAGTCTTGAGATGAATATAGTGGATTGAGTAGCCTTAAGCACATAGACGAAGACCATGTACAACCGCCTTCCACCAACCATAGCAACCCTTTTCTTTTGAAAATCGCGAAATCACCTCTTTGTATGGAATTGGGTCTGTTGGTTCGCTCCCCAACTTTACGACTGAATGTGCGTAAGGTCTGGCTACAACCCGTAAATGGTATCTCACCAATAGGTGAAAAATTTGACCCTGTAAAGAGATCAAGATCGCTAGTATATCAGATGAAGCGTCCGATGCTTTAGGCCCTGTGGTTTTCCTTCCCTATCCAGAGCTCATTCTTTCGGCTTGTGGTTGTTTTCGCAATTCACGCACCAAGACTGCTTTTTGCAGTCCCACTTTCAGTTGAACTTTCTAAAAAAAATTAAATGCAGATTTTTGTAATGAAGAAAAAGAAGCATAATAGTGTATTTTCCAAAAGAATAACAACTCGTATATAAGAAAATAACAAGAAAAAACAGTATATGTAATAGTATATGCAAAACTAAAGCAACAAATCTAATTCTTTGTAAAAGGGTCCTTATTTTTAATAACTTCAGCAAATCTGAGTGGCATGGAAAATATTAAATATGAAATTGTGGTTTCCGCTATTTTTTGCCGTTCAGTTTTTAATGCTTATTCGTAAAACTTTCTTCTGCTACCCGTCGCTTTAGTATCCCGAATAGAATTTCAGTGGGATTCAAGTCTGGTGATTGTGCCGGCCAATCAATAACTTGCACCATATTGACATTTAACCAATTATTTACAACCTTCCACTTTTGCTTCGGGTCATTATCGTGCTGAAACACCCATCGAATTTCCATTCAACATGGGACATCATATTTGAAACGATCCAATATCCCTTCAATATGGTGAAAGAGACCAACACCATTGGCTGAAAAGCATCTCCACCCAATCACACTACCACCTCCATGCTTTGACGTAACTTTGCAGTTCCGAGGATTGAGTCTCTCTCCTTTCCGACGTCTACCTATTGACATATCTACTGAATTGATCAGATTCAACTTAAATTCGTAACTGAAAAGAACAGTTCTCAATTTGTCTATGGACTAATTCAGATGCATTCTGGCGAAATTTAACCTAATGATTAAAATCGAGTTGTTTGGTTTATGTTTATGCTTTTAAAACAAGAACGGTTGCTGGATGAACGGGAAATTTAAGTGATGTCACAATTTTTTGAGAAGTAACAAACGGGTCTTTTTTCATTAAGCGCAAATTCTTCTATCCATCTTCTCCGAAGTTTTTAATTGTCGGCCTCCCAAATGCACTGTTCCTTCATATTCCGTTGATTTATATTTTTTGATTAGTCGAGAATCAATATAATCTGTTTATATTATATTTCTTGGCTATAGAAATTTGAGTCTCTCCATTAAAAAAATGTTGAATTATTTGAGATTTAATTTCATCACTAAATTCATATCAAGCTATAGTTGTAGATTCACTAACAAGAAATATATTCGTTTGACTGATCTACGATTCACTTCTTATACGTAAGTGAGAATACAGCAGAACACGTAAAAGTATCGCAAACTTTTTTTTGTTGTTTTCGGGAAATCAAGAAATGGTTGCTTTAATTTTGCGCACTGCAATATATTGCATATATTTGTTGTTTTTGATTTTTTCTTACATACGAATTGTTATTGTTTTGGAAACTACGTTAGCATGTTTCTGTTTCATCATTACATAAAGCCACATTTAATTTTTTTTAGAAAGTTGATTAAAAAAAAATTATTTCCATTTGCGCGTTCGGACTAAATTTGATGCTTTTGTTTTGCACAACACTGTATGTGTTATGTAATAATGCATTCACCATGTTTACGTTTTATTCAAGTTTCGTTAGTCAGAACCTGCCGAAATGTCCACTGGCCTCTTGACCGAAGTCTCAAGTGTTGTTGCCACTATTTTAAACTCGTATCTCTTTAATTTGGATCGGTTTCACTATACGGTAGACGCCCCGCTTGTCTGTTCTTTAGAAACTTTCTCTGCAGCTCTTCCGCAAGTATATAAATTGGAAGCGTTCCTGCGATAACGCATATCTCCTCGTTTGAGATTTTAAACAATGCGCTGATCCTCTGACTGCACAAATCCGACTCACTACCTTATTTTTGATGTTGGTTTGTGAGTTTAGTAAACATTTTTTTAAGCGTAATGTCAAAAAAAGTTCATAACAGCTCATTATTTCGTCTGCCGTTAATGGTCACTCTGAGGTTGCTCCCTGAAATCATGGACCTAAATACGTATCTACATAATTAGATGTTACATGCGTGCTTGAAATTGTAAAAGTGATGTTTAATTTTGAGTTGATTTTGCCTTCTTGTATTTTTTGCAGAATCTACCATAATGTGCTTGTGTATATTAAACACAAATTAATTAGGAATACTTACTAGTTCCACAAAAAAACAAAACTAATTTAAACAACCCAATACATCTGCGATATCACCTGCTTAATGAAAGAAGTTGATTACGTAAGCAAAACGGACGGGCATGTCATTAAATTCATTAAAAAAAGAAAAAGGAAAAATAAATCAAGAATAATGAATTGCTAACGTTTGACGCAGCAATGATTCTCCCGTATTCTCTTTTGCATAAAACAAAACAACGCCTATTAATAAATTTATTTCCATTCATTTAATTTGGATAAATTAAATGAAATTATTCATTTCGCTTCATTTTCGGTGTTCTGTATTCGCATTCCTCATCATATGTCCCTCGGAAAACCTTTCAAATATTGAAAAACCTTCTGCCCGGTACCAATCAATGTTACCCCATGCTCAGAAAATGCTTCATTAGCCAATCAATCAATATCATCCGGTCATCATTAAGTGCAGCCCTACTCTAACTTATCCAACCATTCGCCTATCTACACATTGCCGTACGTCCATCTATCCGTCCACCCACTTGTACAGTGAAGTGTTTTTTTTTTTTTATATTGAATTCATCCCAACGATTGTTATCTTCTCTTCCTGAGTCCTGATCATTTATTATACTCGCATACTATTTGAGATATACATTCTCCGCATCTCATTTTTAAAGAAGTAAGGGGATAGATTCTTACGTTCTCATACACCCGGATGAAGATGCTCTGGGAACTTAAAGTTTTTCCCAGATTAGAATTGAATCTACTGAATCTTGAGCATATTTTAGATGAAGTATTACAGCGTAAAATGCATGAGCTCTCTAATGTTTCATAGCGATGTAATGTTGAATGAATAATGTATAGCGAATGTAATTTAGAACGCATTGGCAACACCATGACGCTATGGGGTGCAATCTCTCTAATCCCATCAGATGCCTTTTCTCAACTATTTTTGCAAGGATCGTACAAGTAATGAATCTGAAAATTTTATGAATTTCATGAATTTTCAGATGTAAGAGAGAAGGAGAATGAGTTCTATCTATGTTCATAGATATTCGTAGAAGGATGGATATGCGTTTTGCTTGTCAATTCTCTATGTAACATATAGTGTGCATCAATCTTGCCAAATTCATCTACAATGCAACGATATAAGCAACTACTCCACCATTAGCAGGACGGGCTTTTAAATGCTTCAACATCGTCATTATCATCAACTATTCATGTATGATTTTCTTAGAAGGAGTTTTACTTAGAAGAAGAAATTCCTCTTTTGCACCTGACGTATATCACAACATCAAATGGATGCTAGTGAGAAAGATGACAATTTTCGGAACAAAGTTACGACACTGTGCTTTGCAAAAGTCAAAGTTTAAAACCATTAAACCTAAAAGATATTATAAATTCTTACTTTGAAGGTAAGTTCTTTTTCAAGCAGTTTATTTCCTTTTTTAGAAATTAAGTAAGACAAGGAAAAACAAATTTAATTTTGATACTGAATAAAGTGCAATCCCAACAAGTAGTTTTACCAGGTACTTGTACCTAATACAAAACATGTATTTGAAAATTTTAAATTGATGTATTGTGCATATCAATAGAGATATTCACGTCGAAGTGATTTGATAATTTAGACATTAGATAAAAAAAAATATGTATACATATATAGGGATATTGAAATATATAGAGTTAGTAATTCAAGAACAGTATACGAAAGTCTTACCAACGAGTTAAAAAAACGCGCAAAGGCAACAAGACCCGAACGAAGAAGACTTGTAAATAGTAAAGTCATGATCGGTGCCGAAACGTCCGTCTACCTAACCAAAACGAACTTAGAATATCAATATCCAAGTTTAAATCAACAAAGCTGCTGGATCGGACGCCCTGTCGACCATAGTATTTAAAGCTGCTTCAAACGTTTTTGTGGAGAGTATATACCTGATGAATGGAATCTCAGCACCGTTTACTCAAACCACAAAAAAGGTGGCTTCCTTAACTGGGCCAAATAAAGAGATGTAAGTCAGCTCAACATTGCATACAAGATCTTATCCGTCATGTTGTGTGAACGTCTGAAACCCTTTGTCAACTACGTGATTGCCTCCAATGCGGTTTGAAATCAGGAAAGTCCACAATCGACCAAATTTTCACACTATGGAAGATCCTAGAAAAAATTTAAAAAAATCTAAATCGATATGTACAATATGTGTATCATCTCAAACAATTATCCCTCAAGTTCGGCGATGTCCTGCTATCAAAGGAACTTAACCTGCCACCGTCAAAATGAATACTTGGCCGAATAAAGCAACGACATTCTGGAAGAGACAGTCAAGTTCGAGTAGTTACTATGAAAACACAGGTCGGAGAATATGTCCGACACATCGTAAAAATTATTCCATTGCCACTGACTGAAAGATCTACCAATCATTCAGGCGGGCAGTATGTTATTGAATACTTTATTTAATTAAACAAATTATTGATAATTTAACTTCATTTAACTTTACACGATAACTTAATGAATTAACTTTTTGTTTTACTTATTATTAATACTAGAATTTAGCTAAACATTGTATGTATTACGCTTAGTATTCTTTATATGCTAATTTCTAAACATCTAACAGTTAATCTCTAATCTCTCCATGCTGGTATACCGTATACCAACTTTTGGACTCTAACATCAGCATATTTTCTTAAGTAGCCCAATGTACATATGGCGCTCTCTAGTTGTAGACGTAGATTATTTACTTGGCTACGCCATAACAAGTTTTCGTAAATTGTGATACTAAGGTACTTGATGGCTTTATGTTTAGCTGATACTTGACAATGGTCATTTCGATGGTAAATTTCAATGGCCACTTCCGGTATTATGGTATTCTTATATGCATAATTTTTGTTAATTTATGTAAAATTAGCCTTGATCGTGACACCATTTTGAGGGGTTGTCAAATTCTTATTGCATTATGACTTTTACAGAATCTAAACACTTGTGCCGTACTTTTTTTTTTTTTAAAAAAACGTGGAGTTTTTGAACCCTGTGGCAAAAAGCACAATTTCGCTTTATCATTACTAATCAGATCAAAAATATTCACCCTTATAGTTCTTTCTGATAAATAGCTTTCGAAACATTTTGCTAAAACTCCTCTTATGCCAACTGTGTTAAGATTTTCTAAGAGCTTTTCATGGCATAATGTATAGTATGCCTTGCTAAAATTAACAAACATGACAAGCATGTGGTAATTTTTATTCAACCCAGTATTGATAAGATATGTGAATTCCCCTAGTAGCTTTACAATAGTTTTATTTTTTTGAAAACCGTACTGATTCTTTTGCAAAATTCTGGATTTTTTGATAAAGTTGTTTAGCCGATTTACCACGAATTCCTCGAGATTTTTTTTACAACCGACAGCACTGCGATTGGTCTGTACTTTTCGATCTTATTTTTCACTCCTCCTTTGTATATGGAGCCTTGTCGGATTTTACTGAGCATACAATTTTGAAGATTTATAATTAACTAGCTTCTTTCACATAATTAGACTTTTGCAGATTTATGTTTTCGTGTTGTGAAATCACCCACAGTGCATTTCAGGTTTTTGCACAACAAGGAAGTTTTAAAATCACTTTATCATGAAGTTTTTTTCGACCTAGAAGCTCATTTATTATTATTATTATTATTTTTTTTTTTTTGTCGTTTTGTGCATTTGAAATTTTCTCTCTGTAAAAATTAACCTTGACACTTTGTATGCTTCTATTTATCAAGTTTCGAAATTTTTTTCCATCTTTTGTAGGTCTCGTCCCTTCGCTTGCACATACAATACTAAGTATTATCCAAGCTTATTCTTACATTCTTTTTTAATTTTCATTTCTTTTGTTGATGCCGTTAACATATCGTTAACGTTAATTTTTTTGACAAAGTTATTGTACAAGCATTAAACGTTGGTTTCATCACAGGTATTATTCCAATTTACTTGTTCTATTCGTTAACCTTTTGATGCTTAATTTGAAAAGATATTTTTGCAGATGTTTGGTATGCTTTGACGTTCGTAAAGTTCTTTGTACCATAGAAGTTAGCATAGTGATCAGAAAGATCAGTTTAAATTATATCTGAAACTATATCTTGTTTTTCGATGCTTACATATATGTGGTCTATAAGCGTTGAAGTGTTTCTTCTCGGATCAACTCGGAAGACCGCTTAATTACGTTAGTTACTCCTTTTGAGGCCATTACCTTCTTGTACGAGTATTTAGGAACAAGTGAGTTATTTTCATCATAAATATCAATATTCATATTCCCCGATACTATTAACTCTTTTTCTTTCCAAATGCTTTTGCCTAATTCTTCCATAAACCTAACAATTTCGGTCGCTAATATATATTGCGTGGATATGTATTTTTCGTGCTTTATGAGTGAATTGCGATTCGTAGAATGCTGTTTTCTGAGGGACTATCTCGTAATGTATTTTGTTATTAAAAAATATTGAATTTATTCCTAAATTTTTATTCATAAATTTTGGAGAAAAACCACTGATGTCATAAAATATATGTTGTATTTTAATAGCGATGCCAACCTTTTCTTATTGGTCTAATGTGGAAACAATTGCAACAAAAATTTATATACAGTTTCACTGTATTGATTTTCATTGATTTTTTTTTTTTTTTTTTTTTTAGTGCCTCTTTTCCGCTCACACTCTGTTTAGATGCAGATCTTACTCACATCATTGATAGAGTCAATAAGTATGGTTGCACAATTTTCCGATTTTTTTGCTAACACTTATGTCTCCCACACAAGCTTGCAATTGCATTCGTTGGCTTTGTTATTGGCAAGCCAGAACAAATTTTTGTTTGTCGTGTTAAAAGTTTGTTGATAAATAAAGGTACATCATATTCCTGTTCGATTCTTTGATAGTAACTTGTGTATGTTACGAGTTCCACTAATAAAACAGGGAAAGGAGACATCATCGTGCTTACAAGAGCTCTTAACTCACAAGCTTATTGTGTAGTATAGAGAATAAGGTAAAAAATGTCCTAGTTAAACAAACTGGTGTGCAAATCTGAACATAAAAATCATTATCAGAGATGACAGATCTTGATGAGATTACCACAAAAAAAAAAAAAATAAATAAATAAATAAATAAAAAAATAAAATAAAATAAAAATAAAAAATAAATAAATACATATTTAATGCACTCTTAAAAGTATTTTCGAATACCGATGTAGCAAGATCATCTGCTTCTCAACGGAAGCAGCTGGGTAACTGACCGAAACGGGTAAAAAAAATGTGTTGTGTGCCGAATACGTGAGAAACAAGAGCCACTCAAGTATTTCTGTATGAAATTCAGCCGTAAAGTCAATGCTTGTAAAAGCACAAGTTACTAGTCGGAACATTGCTTGTAATGTGGTGAGATTAGTTACATGGCGAAACTATGCAAGGAGGAAGCAAAGTATCTACTTTGCCAAGGCAAAGAAGGAATCGATAATAACCACTCAACGGGTAGTCATAAATGCCAATCGTACTTACGAGCATGGAAGGAACTACTGTTGAAAAAAACGAAAACACTGCACCTAAACTTCAATCATTGCAACGCCGCCTAAGCCACACTATCACAAACAATTTGTGAGTAAGGTATAGATTTAGAAATCTTAAGTAAATTGTATCGGCAATATGACAAAATGGATGCTACGGGTAAAGCTGCAATATGGACCTGCAGAAAACGAATCTTCTAAGAAGCAGAAGGGAGCTCTGACTACTAATTTGTTCAGGCCAAAATCAATGCCTCATATATCTACATATATTACCCTCCACCAAGTCTTACAATCGAAGGACTCGATAGTTTTCTGAAAACGCTAACAGCAGAAAAATCAAACCACTCTTTATATTGGGTATGTAATTTAATTCGTGTGGTTTTTTTTTTCAAAATTTTAACGTTTATTTCAAAAAAACATGTACAATGGTATTATTCAAAGTGTTGCCCATCTGAAGCTATGACGCTTTCCCATCTTTCTGGCAATTTGTGGATCCCATCCCAAAAGAACTGCTCCGGCTTGGCAGCCAAGAATGAATCAAACCAATTTTTGATATTCTGCTCTGATGTGAACCGTATTTCAGTGAGGGCGTTCTGCATCGACCGGAACAAATGGTAGTCAGAAGGAGCAAGGTCTAGGCTATAAGGCGGGTGGGGTAGGACCCCATCCACTGTTTTCCAAATAGTTCTTAACTGGAATAGCAACGTGGAGCCGAGCGTTGTCATGATGAAAAATTATTGCCTCGTGTCTGGTCGCATATTCCGGGCGATTTTCGGCTACAGCTCCCTTCAAACGAATTAATTGTCTTCGTTAGCGTTGTCCATTGATGGTTTCACCCGGTTTTAGCAGTTCATAATACAGCACACCCATCTGATCCCACCAAATACAGAGCAATACCTTCGCGCCAAGGATATTCGGCTTTGCCGTTGATTTGGCTGCTTGGCCGGGTTTCACATATGATTTTTTGCGCTTGGGGTTGTCTTAATGGATCCATTTTTCATCACCAATAACAGTCCGATGCAAAAATGACTTCCTTTTGTAGCGTTCTAGCAGCATTTCGGACATGCAAAACCGCCTTTCTACGACTCTCGACTTGAGTTCATGTGGAACCCGATTTCCTTGCTTTTGAATATATCCAGCTGCTTTTAAAGGTTATGAAATGTCTGCTTGAGTGACACAGATTCTGCAAGCTCTTCTTGTGTTTCGTAACAATCTTCATAGAGTTCTGCATCTTCAAACTTTTTTGGCTGCCCAGGACGTTGATCGGCTTTCAAGCCAAAATCACCGCTTTTAAATTGTGCAAACCACTTTTGGAACGTTCGCTCAGCTAGCGGATGTTCACCATAAACTTATACCAAAATACGATGACTTTCGGCAGCAGTTTTCTTCATATTAAAGCAATTGAGATGAACTCCTCGCAATGTTATTTGTCCAATGGAATAATACAAGTTACGCCATCTCTTAGCAAACCGCACGAAGTTATACACCCAATACAATAAAAGATCTATACAGGAGAAAAAAATGAGCTGGAAGCTCTCGTCAAGAGGCCAATAATAAAACAATTTTAACTAAGAATTTGTTTAAAAGATCGTGTTGCGAACTTAATTTCTTGTTCGGATGCATTGAAAATATTAGAGAAGAGATAGGTACATAGCTTTCAAATAAGGCCTTAAAATTGTTGAAAACTTGCCTCACCTGAGACGGCCTGCAAACGACAGGTACTGAAGAACTAAAAAAATAATATTATTTTTTTATGAAGAGTTTGAGAGAGAGTATCTGCTGAAAGAGACCGGAATAGTAGCGGAACAACTATTGGATTTTGCACCACGATAATGCATCATCTCATAAATCCATCCTTGTAAGCAAAGTTTTGATCAAAAACACTACCATCATGATAGCGCAAGCACCGTGATAGTCCTCGGTATCACCATACTTAGATCGAAGACATGTTCAGTAATACAACTATCGACGCACTGCATCAATATAAAAGTAGACTGCTGTTAAGATTAAAAACCCTGTTCAGACAATTTTGACACACATAACCCGGAGGTCGATTAAATACCTCCAAATATTAGTAATGAAAATTACAGGGCTTCTCTGGGTTTGTATTGGAACAATAAAATTCGGGCTGTTAACACCAGCAAACCAAATATGTTCCCGCAAGTAAATAAAATATTTCGGAGACCTGATAAAAACGACCTTCTTGTCTTAAAATCTCCCGTACTACGGACAACTAATAAATATTTTTAACAGCATTGATATATTCAAGTTAATCTGTTGATGATGACAATTTCTTTATGATCGAATATCCACAAGATACACAAGGTAGATACCATTGAGCGTTTTTCCAGGAAGTATACAATGTGAATGATGTCATTTGACCGAACCACGTCCTGGTAAAACAGGTCCTTTTGCACAATTCCTGTCTTCGAACTGACATGAAAAACTGGCGAAACTCGAGAACCCAGGGTTCATTGAGTTCAATGACAAAAATATGGCAAATTATATTATCGCCAAGGATAGGGAGCTATTCCCGTTCATTTTGAAAGAAATGCTCCATGCGATCATGAAAGCACTGAGATGTTAGAAATTAAATCAGTGGAGTTCATGGAATTCCAAAGGTTCAGCCTTGAAATCTCTGAATTAAAACCGTGTACATATACACCACCCTGTTTAAAAATGTTTAAATAATGCTCATTATCCAGCGCATTGGAAGACAGTGTATACATTCGATGAGTCTTTGGGCTATAAGTCTTCTTTCGAATATCAACAAATTAGAGTCCTGATTAAGTGGGTTGAGGACTTTAACGCAGGACATTATATTTCGAAAATCGAGCTCATTAATGTGATTTTACAAAACAATTTCGATAAATTTAAATGATATTGCGATGACTTTCAAAATCAGAAACCCTTCTTTTTAGAATGCTTTTGCTTGGGTCATCTGCTGATACTAGAAAGAAATGGCTAAAGTTTTCGATCGTGGAACAACATGGACAGTCACTTGCTTGTCGAAATGTAGTCAGATACCAATTATCCATATCACGAGAACGTTGTGGTTTTAGAGGCGTTTCTCTAATCTTCCAATCTGCGGACAGATGACTCAACTATACGGCAGTGCGGAGCATCTCCGATTCAAAAGGGCGGTAAGGAATCGTGATTTAATGAATATTGCTCGGCAGTACCATCAATTTTGATTGCTGGCTGAAGGAGAGGAAACTCCTTCATCGTTTTGTTCTCATTAGGGGTAGACCCATTTGGGGCAAAGTCAGCATGCTTCAGTGTGTTAGGTTTAGCACAGAGCGCCCGCAGGTGGCCACTAAATTATCATAATATAGTATAAGTTAACTCAGTTAATTTTTAAGCATTTTTTTGTCTAGGTTGTAATTCGATATAATAAAAAAGAATATAAAATGAAAATAAAAAAAATATTTAATGGTGCTAATTATATTTCAGCCCAAAATAAAATTTCATAATTACTTTCAAAACACATTTTTAATCGAAATTCCTTTTAAAACTAGTTCATTTCAAATAGCATAAAACTGTTTTGTGGTCGATCTTAGGTTTCTTACCAATGTTATGACTGCTTACATGTCGGGCTTGCTTCACTTTTTTCATGATTTCATAGATAGATTTCAGTGATAGGCTGACCAGAGCGAGGTGCATCTTTCACATCAAAATTCCAAGAAAGTAAGGGAGTGAACCATCTCTTTGAAGTATTAGTCAATAGGGTAACTTTATCATAAATAGAACAAATCGTTTCACTCCCCTGCGCCGCAGTAAAATTGTAAAAAATATATACCCTTATTTCCTCCATTTTTGCTTTCAAAATAATTTTCATTCAACGTACCAATCCCATTAAAATTGGTCAAAAATGGTTAGCTAATGAGACAAGATTTTAATAAGGGATTAGTGATAACTATTTCTTTTCCAAAAGCCTTTGATAAGGTCAACCATGAAATATTCGGTTGGAAGCTAAGTAATTTTTTCGATTTCAGTGACATGGTTGTAAGACTTGGACGCAGGAAGGTTACAACGTGTCATATCCGGCAAAAACCTTTCAGTTCTAAAACCTGTTTTACAAATATAACCTCAGGAATCGATATTGTACCAATCTAATTCCATCTTTTTATAAATGACCTCCCAATTTTGTGCAAAAACTCATCAGTGCACCTCCATGCACAATAAAATATCTAAACTAACTCAGTTTCTGACTTAATGAGGATCTTCAGCTTATAAACAGGTGGTCTGTGTTAAATGGTCTTCTACTTAATCCACATCAATCGCAATTCATACCGATTTCAAACAAAACATTCGATTTCAGACTTCCCCTTGATGTTTGGATCTGTAAAAAGAAGTTAAAATCTGTCGAGTCTGTAAATATTCTGGATTATAAGGTGTAATAAATTGCAATCTATTAGGCTGTGCTCATACTAAGCTTTACACCTATTGAAACTCAACCATAGCTAATAATAACTCTGGTACTACCACTAATCACCTATGCTGACATTGTTTATTGCACTTTCGATTCACTTTTCCACCACAAGTTACAAGTGACTTTAAATGATGCTGTGAGGTATATTTATGGCTCTCGTAGGTATGATCATATATCTGAAAATTCCAGAAACGTTTTTGGTTATACTCTTTACAAAACTTCACCAATGCCGGAAACTATACCTTTTTGCATGAAATAATAACAAATAAAAATCCTCCATACTTTTATAAAACACTTAAATTTTCCCGTTCCGAAAGAATTAATAACATTAATGCAACTAATCATAATTACAATAAAATCTCTCGGTTGTGTTTCATTGATGGAAGGTGTTACCGCATCGGATCAAGGCAAAATTTTAAAACTGTAGCCCCTCTTCACTTCTCATCATCGCTTCAAAATGTATGTTTGGTTTTTCTATTTATCTACATACTCGTATACTCGTAAATATTTACCTATATTTCTCATCTCATTCCTCTTTCTTCCCCTTCACTCTTAGATTAAGAAACAAAATTATGTTAGTTTTTAAAATTGTAATATACATAGTACCTATTATTATATTTTCCTAAATTTTTAAGTTTTATAAAAGATATAAAGCTTTACGTAAGAACTTATATAATTAAATAAATAGATTTAAGTTGAATTAATCTTTCAGCTTTCAAATAAAAAATGAATTGATAGATACACTTAACCCCTTTAAAGTCATAGTACTTCGTAGTTAAAAAAAGAATCGATAATTTTCTCCCAACCTAATGTATGCCTAAAACTAGGAGCTCAAAATTTATATATATATATATGTATATAAAGTATTAATATACTAACTGCTAAAACTATTCTGCGTAGCAATCAATCCATTTGCGGAAATCTCCTTGGATCAGGCAACGAAAAACCACGAAAAGAGTAATCCGCAGTTTTATTCAGGTCAAGCTTGTGAGAGAACACTCATCGTATTTACGAGTACTCATAGAAGAAAAAGTTCACCTATACCAATTAGCAGGAATTAAAATGAAGAATCACTGCGGAAAAATATGAGATCGCAACCTTGTAAAAACAATAATAAAAAACCACGGGCTTGGAACATCAAAGCTACTGGCCACCGGTTTAGATCAGAAACAATAAATAAGCTCTCTATAAGTTGTAATCATTCTAACTAAAACTTCGTTTATATAGACTGTATCAAAAGTGTTTCCAACCAAAAAATCATTGATGAGAAATATTCTAAAAATATTGAAGGTTTGGAAGTTACAGTTCACAATTTCCGTACAAAATATGGTGCTAATAGTGATTTGACTTTATCAACTATGAAGACATTAATTCGAAAATTTACAGAGACTGGACCAATTAGTTGTCTTAAAAACTGTGGCCGTTCTTCAACAAATCATTCCACACAAAACATCGAAGCGTGAGAGTGTTGAGTGCGAGAAAAATGTTGTTCATATAGTATATACAAATTAATGTAATTACGAATGAAAAGTAGATTCAGCTTGTGATAGTCGTCTAAGACAAACCAAAGTAATATTTTTTAAATTTTGTTTTTGCTGGAAAAAGCAGTTTTCACAAACCGCGAAATGTCTTAAATATCAAAATTGCTCAACGAACTATGGGACAATATTTTTTATTTTTTTTGTTTTGTTTTGGAAATTAAAAAAAATATCCTGTGACTAAGATTAACAGCAAAAAAGCTCAGGGAAGCCAAAATAGACAATTCGATCTATCGAAATCAGTTCATAACTTTAATAGATATCAAAAATAATCTATTTCAAGCTAAAAGAAAATGAATGTCGATACGCTCAGTAAAAAATGGGCTCAAAAAAGCTGGACCTAGAGCATCCTAGCTAGTACTCATGCCCGATTTTCCCTTAATAATCAAAGAAAACCGGTTACTTTAGTTTCAAGATCATCTAAATTGTATTTAAGAAACTTGGATATTATCTTTTGTTGGATGATGTGAAGAGGACCGATATAAAACTAAGTTCTGCATACGGATGCCCTCCGTTACGGTGCGACATCTGTAGACGCTTCTCTGAAAATGGAAAAAGTATAATGGCCTATTTTTCAAAGAAAATGAGAAATTGCTCACTTTGAAATGAGTTTAAACCATCATTACAAATATTTAAAGCTGCAGCTGAGTGAAAGAGCAAAAGAGCAGACACAGTTCACACAATTATTTATATATATTTAAATATAATATTAAAATGAGTGAAAATCATCATTGAAGTTGTTGCAAGCACCAAGAAGCAAAATGTAATCGCTACCTAAAATCTTTTGATTGGCATTTATCTGTTTTCTTCAGCCATTTTTTGGCATTTTTTTTTTTTTTTAACTTCGATCGGTATATTTTCCCACGTGTTGGTTTCCAATCCACTAAAATAAATTATATCAACAGTAAATTTTTAGTTTTTTTTTTTTTAATAATTTTGTATAAACCTTAAGTTGTAATTTTACTGAATAAATAAATTGTAAAAATTGTGAAAACTGAAGAGGAGTTCTTTCTGCTACGAACTGACGCGCCAAGAGTCGTTTCAACATTGGTATCTCCTGTGAGGAACTCTTAAGTGGCTTTCTATCATCAATACGCATTATTTGGCTAAAGTCTCATCATTTAGCGGAACAACAAAATACACATGTTAGTAGTCAGCTATAAAAACTTGACTGCTTGTCGACGAACAAATTCGTCTTGTAGTAGTATAAAGGATGGTCTCTATCATTTCGTCGATCGTCTCGGTAACTTGCAAGACATTCGCGCCGAATTTCGGGAAAACAATGTGCAGTCGCCATGCACAAAATAGATAAATCAGGTTATTTTAGGTAAGAAGACGTATTTGAAGAAAGTTACATCGATGTCTTCGTATCAATCGAAAACGAACGCGATATACACCATCCGCCACAGCCTTCAGCGACAATGCCGACTGCCGAAAAGATAGCTATCGTACTACCTCCAATGATTCTGAAACAGCGAGAAGTACAACTCCCAGATATGAAACTTCCAGTCTTCAGAGACGAATACACAGATTGGTCAGCATTCAAGAAAGTATTCATGTCAAGGATGTATCTCGCGGATAATACGAGTAATGTTGACTTTCAAAGCGTCAATCTTAGCTGGCTTTTCCTTGCAGACCTGAGACTTTACATATCCCCAGATATAATAGTCCAAAGGTGTTATATAGCACGATCTAGGCGGCCAATTTACCGTAGAAAAACGTGAAATTAAGTGTTCAACAAAATGATTTCTCAACAAGTCCATTGTTTCACGCGCTGTATGGCTCGTAGCGACCGTCTTGTTGAAACCACAGCTCAAGGAGACCATGTGCTTGAATTTCAGGAAGCACATAGTCCGCTAACATGGTGCGATAACGGTTATATAAATCAGTTTGATAAGAGTCACGCGTGATCTGTCAAAAAATGTCTATTGAAAATCACACCTCACGATGAATCAACATATAATACATGGGCTCTCTGTCGTTTCTAAGAAAGGGCACCACTTGAATTAAATCCATACCAACTAGTAGTTGGTAGTAGTAGTAGTAGCTAGTACCAACCTTCAAAAGATACATGTATAAATTTGACAGCTGTCGGACGATTAGTTCTCGAGATATAGCGTTGTGAGTGAAGCAACTTTTTTATTGTGAAAAAAATGGATTCAAAGCAGTTTCGTGTGTTGATTTATCATTGCTCTTGATGGAAAAAAATGCAGCCGATGCAAAGAAATAGCTTGATAAGTGTTAATCGGACTCTGCACCAGCCGAACGAACCTATCGCAAGTGGATTGAAAAATTTAAAAATGGTCATATAAGCACCGAAGATGATGCACGCAGTGGACGTCCAAAAGAGGCTGTTTCGGATGAAAACATCAAAAACGTCCACAAAATGATTACGAATGACCGTAAAGTGAAGTTAATCGAGATAGCTGAAGCTCTGAAGATATCAAAAGAGCTTGTTGGATATATCATACACGAATATTTGGACATGAGTGCCGCGTTTGCTCACAATCGATCAAAAACAACAACGTGTTGATGATTCAGAGGAGTCTTTAAAGCTGTTCAACCGCAATAAAGCCGAATTTTTGCGTCGATATGTGACAGTGAATGAAACTTCACACCAGAGCCAGTTCAGCAGTCAGCTGAGTGGCAAGCAGGCGACGAACCTCGTCCAAAACGACCAAAAACTCAACAGTCGGCTGGCAAGATTATGGCATCCGTATTTTGGGATACACATGGAATAATTTTCATCGACTATCTCCAAAAGGGGCAGACTATCAACAACATTGCGTTGTTGGAGCGTTTGAAGGACGAAATCGCAGAAAAACGGCCACATTTGAAGAAAAAGAAAGTCCTGTTTCATCAAGACAATGCACCGTGTCACAAGTCGATGAAAACGATGGCAAAATTGAATGAATTCGGTTACGAATTGCTTTCCCACCCACCGTATTCTCCAAATTTGGCCCCCAGCGACTATTTCCTGTTCGCAGACCTCAAAAGAATGCTCGCCGGAAAGAGATTTAAGACCGATGAAGAAGTAATCGCCGAAACAGAGGCCTATTTTGAGGCTAAACCGAAATCGTACTACAAAACTGGTATCGAAAGATTGAAAAATCGTTTTAATCAGTGTATCGCCCTCGAAGGCAACTATATTGATAAATAAAGTTGAATTTTGCAAAAATTTTGTGTTTTACAATACTATAAAACGGCACTGACTTTTCAGCCCATGTGTTATATTACATGCTGAAAAAATTAACTGCCAATATTCGCGTGGAGTTAAATCATGAAAATTGAAAGTCGAAAACAATTGCTAAATTAAGGAATCTTTGTGCAGTGGTAGAAGAACACTATCAGATGATGATTACGTCGTCATCTCTTGTGAGTTCACATAGTTTATCATCAAAAAATAAACACAACAAGAGGTTCGACCTTTATTAGTGGAAAAGAAACAAATACCTATAGTAATCTGCTTATACTGTAAAAATATAATTTGTAAATTGTAATAAATGTGAAAGCTGAAAAGGAGTACGTTTTGCCACGAACTGACGCCCCACGAGCCGTTTCAACATTGGAACAACAATTGGAACAAATACGCAATTGATAATGAGTATTGAGGGTCTGTTTGTTAAAACTTTTTAAAACAGCATATTTTCAAAAATTAACACTTTTTTCTTATGAAAGGACAACTGTGTACAAAACATTATCCCGAATAACCAAGGATATATTTATATCTTTAAAAAGAAAAAAACTTTACTACATTTTTCGATTTTTACCCATTTTATCCATCAGAGAAGAACGAGAATATGTCACAGTAATGAGCTTAAACTATAATTTTCGCTCTATACAAATATATCAACTACGAAATGCAATACAGGGCAATAATAGAGGCAAATTGTATCTTCTTTTTCTGAGCAGGAGTAACAAATACTGGTGTCAGACAAGTAAAGCCTATTCAATCGCTTTGCAAAAGTCTATTGGTCTTCGGAGAAATCGTGATTTACATGTAACATAGTAAGATGCTCGGGCGCATTCTTTTAAGATATCTTCATCCCATAAAGTTGCAATGTCGATGAACACATTCCTGCAAATTTTAGTTGACGTAAAATAGTTCTAGCCGTAGAAACAGATACACTGAGCAAATAGAAGTTCGTTCGAGTATTGCAAAAGTCGTAGGTGATTTAATTTTTCGTGCTGACTCTCAATCGATAAGAGCGCAACAGCAAATTATTTAAAATCGTCATCACCCTTTCGACGGGCAATGGCAAACATCCAAAAGTCAAATTCCTCCTATGAAAAACCTTTTCAGGAGAGCCGTTCGGGACCTGAGCAGTAGGCCCAGCTCAGGAGTGTAAAAATTCACAAAGTGAGAAACACAAATGAGTGCGAGAATCTAGGCCTTGGCCCAAACCGGGCCGTCGCGCCACTTATTTATTTATTTTTGATGACTCTCAATACCCGTATGCGACCTTTTTGGAAAATGAGAATAAATGAATTTGTCATTAAATAAGTTAAGCTCTCTGCTTTTGCAATAGAACCACCTTACTCGTATTTTTGAGATATGTATATTATACTATATTAAATAAAAAAATAACCTTTTTTAATAGGATATGATCCGCATTATTGGAGGCACTGCGACCAATAAAATCTTTTGTACCACAAAATCAGTAATAGGAAGCCAAGAGAGGCTCAACTATTTTAATGAAATTGAGAATCCTTCTAGTGGCGATTTTGAGAATTTCCCCTGAGGTTAACATTTCTCTGAGGAATTGTCGTCTCCTTAAGGCATGTATTCAAATAAAATGTGTTCCACAGTTTTGTCGTCTTCCATGCAAAGACCACATTCAGTTTCCTGAATAAGACCTACTTTGTGTAGGTAATATCGAATGTGGCAGTGTCCGGTTTTAAATCCAACCCGCCTCCTGATAATATCTCTTATGAGCTGTAGCGTTTTTTTTTTTTTTTTTTTTTGTGAAAGGATTCGGTAGATATTTTAGTCTGGCGAAGCACTAGGATGTTTTCCGAATGGGATATACAAAATTTGGTTTTCCCATGCCTTTATGACCAGGCACTCACCAAAGTTTTACTTTGTTCTTGTGGGAGATATCCTACAATGTATTGAGCGGTGTAAGAATGATAAGTCAACAAAATTAGGGCCTAATGCTTTACAGTCGGTTAGTATATGGATGGAGATCCCCTTCATTCGCTTATCGAGGATGGGAAAAATGAACCTGAATGGCATGTATTTCCGCATGAGGCTAGCAGATAGTTGACCTGTAAAATAAGAAAGTAATAATTCACGATAGATAAAGATTATGTATCATACGATAAATATAGGGTTTTCTATATTGCAAAAATTTGAGTCTACATATTCGTTGTGTGATGTTGCCGTGTCAGTGAGACAACGGGTTGGTCGAAGTGTCGAAAATGTCGCTGCCGTTCAGACGTCCGTAGCAAACTATCCAAAGCAGTCAATTCCACGGCGTTCTCAAGCATCGCTCAGACCACATTATGGTGTATTTTGCGTAAGGATCTTGGTTTACACCTATACAAGATCAAGCTGACTCAAAAATTGAAGCCGATTTACCATTTGAAGCGACGTACGTTTTCCGATTGGGTTCTGGAGAAGATGCGCCAAGATAATGAATTTCATCGCAAAATCATCTTCAGTGACAAAGCTCATTTTTGGCTCAATGGGTTCGTCAATAAGCAATATATGCGTAATTGGTCGGGTCAACACCCACATTTGCTTCATGAACCATCACTTCATCCACAAAAAATAACTGTTTGGTGCGGTTTGCATGCCAGCGGCGTTATTGGGCCATATTTTTTCATCGATGATAACGATCGTCACTTTATTGTGAATGGTCAGCATTATAGCGCCATGATCACCGATTATTTTTGGCCCGAATAGGAAGATATGGACTTGGACGAAATGTGGTTTCAACAGGATGGTGCCACAAGCCACACAGCACACGCTACAATAGATTTATTGAAGAGTAAGTATGGTGAGCGTGTTATCTCAAGACATGGGCCGCTTGACTATTTTCTGTGTGGCTACGTTAAGTCATTGGTTTATGCCAACACGCCGACGACGTTGGAAGAGCTCAGAGCCAACATTGAACGCGAAATAGCGGTCGTTTTGGCCGAAATGTGTGGCGGAGCCGTTGAAAATTGGGTTCAACGAATCGACCGCTGCAAATGTGCCCGCGGTGACGAAGTCGAGTTCCATTCATAAATGTTTCGATTGTACTTCAAGCCAATAATAAAGTTTTTGAAATATCTCAAATGCAACCGGATTCATTGTTTGAAGATAAGTGCGTTTCAATCCGAAGGAAGGGTTTGCTCATCATCTTAATTTATATGGAGAGAAGGCGCCATATGAGGAATCATATAGTAAATGGCTTGAGTAAAACCCAACACTAAAATTTTTGTATGTATGATAATAACAATAAAAGTAAAATCATATACTTAAATTTGAAATACTCATTTCTTCACTTACTTTAACTTTGTACATGTATGGATTTTATGTAAATAAAAACTATCAACAACATCATCATAAATAATATCTATATACATACATAAAAATGATGTACTGTTCGCGTATATTTTATACACCCTATAAATTGAACTATTCAACAGATTTTTATAATTTCTCCTTTAAATTGCTTACAATTGTATGTGGAAAGTTTAAGGTATAGTTTAGGTTGAAAATTAAAATTTGTTACCACACAAATGAATAACAATGATGTAAATCATTCTTTAGAAATGTATCGAGTATTGCCACACAACTTTATTCAGAGAATTTCCAATACTATAGCTACATATGGTATTATCCCTCAGGTAAGTGTAATTACGCCATCAGTGAATATCCGATCTTGTAAGAATGAGACTTAATCGGGTTGTTCAGTGAATGTTCCGATGAACTTCATTCACAACAAAATTTAAATGAACAAATATGCAGACAGACGTGGTGCAGGAAATCGACAGCTTTCTGCGTTCACTTATAATAATATAATCGATTATAGTTTAGCACAATGAACAAAATATAGGGTGATTCATCATAAGGTTTGATTTTGAAAAGGCTTTTTTTGACATATCTCGCGTGATTTCTATCAAACTGCTTTATTATTTTTGTTTAGTATAGTTTGGCAAATCGTCATAAAAAGACTCATATTACAACACCGTCTCCAAATTGTTCAGCTGTATTACGAAAATCAGCATTCTGTGGGAAATGTTTTTCGTGCGATTTGAGAAGCTTACGGTGCGTATAATCGACCTACTGAAACCACTATTGCCAATACCATTCGCGAATTTAAAGTCTCATTTTACATAAGTTGGTGATACTCGACCGGTTGGACTGCATCCAGCATGTAGTAAAGAGATTATAGCAGCTGTAGCTGAGATTTTACGAGAAGGCCGTGACGAATCGATTTGTCGTCGCTCTCAGAAGTTTGGCTTGATGTATTCGACAACTTGAAGTATTTTATACGTAAGGATCTCGACCTAAAAGCGTACAAAATTCAAGTTGAATTGAAGCCAGGCGACTTGAATTTGCGTCATATTTACAGTAAATGGGCTCTGGGAAAAATCAACGAAAATTCGATGTTTTATCGTGAAATTTTGTTAAGTTATGAAGCCCATTTGTAGCTCAATGGATATGTTAATAAACAAAATTGCCATATTTGGTCTAATGAGCAACCCGAAGAGTACCAAGAGCTACCATTACATCCATTAAAAATAACGGTGTGGTGTGGTTTATGGGCTGGTGGAATCATTGGTCCATATTTCTTCAAAAATGAGGCAAATCAGAATGATACCGTCAATGGTAGCCGTTATCGCGCCATGTTACAGACTATGTGTTTCCTGAAATTCAAGCACATGGTCTCGGTGAGCTCTGGTTTTAACAAGTAGGTGTTACGAGCCATACAGCGCGTGAAATAATGGACTTGTTGAAAAATCATTTTGGTGAGCACTTAATTTTACGTTTTGCTACGGTAAATTGGCTTCCTAGATCGTGCGATATCTCACCTTTGGACTATTTTCTTTCTTTGGGGATATGTCCTTAGGAATAAGCGAGCTACAATTGACGCTTTGGAAGCCAACATTACTCGTGTTATCCGCGAGATTTAAATTAATTGAAATTGAAAGCTATGTTTTTATTATATTTATCTAATAAAAAAAAATAAATAAATAAATAAAAAATACGATCTCAAGATCTCTAGGTATGATGGCAATGTGGGTAACATTGGGAAAATGATAATATTACCAGCAACTTATACTGGAAGTCCTCGGCATATGCACGAGTATGTAATGCCCATGCACGTCATTACAGATTTATTTACAACTTTTACCTTCAATCCACAATGGACACTAATCGGAGAACTTTTATTGAACGGTCAATCGATTACAGATTATAAATACACAAGTGTATTCAAACAAAAATTTACGATTAAATTACTTATAGATATATTTGTTAAACATCAAGTATTGCTGGATGTACTCTACGAAATGGCATAAGAGAGGTTTACCTCATGCACACAATTTGGTTTGGTTAATTCATAAGATAACAACGGATAAAATTGATAATGTGATATCGGCAAAAATTCCAGATCAAACAATTGATCCAGAAGTGTATGTTATGTTGCCCGCGTGGTGAAATAAATATCAATTCACCGTGCATGATTGATGGAAAATGTTCGAAACGTTACCCAAGAGCATTAGATGCAGAAACTGTTACAGGCAATGACGGATATCTTTTATGTTTTTGTCGTTTAACAGAGGATAACGGCAAATCGACTGTCAAAATTAGAAATCTTGTCTTGATTGGAAAAATGTCTTGACATTGAATTTAATAATCGTTTTATTGTGCCATATAGTTATTATCTTAAAAAACGTCAAAAGTCCACATCAATGCTGATAATTATTGTTTAGTAAAATCGATAAAATAAGTTTGTATTGTAAATATGTAAACAAAGGAAGCGGTATAACCGCTTTTATACTAGCGGCTGTAAATAGAAACGATGAAATCACTCAATATCAAATAAGGTATTAAATAAGCAGCAATGAAGGAATATGACGGATGAAAACGCATCTTTTTTAGGTTTCAACGTGATACACTTTTCCCAGCGGTGCTTTTGTTGGCCTACAAAATACTCCTCCGCGGCGGTCATGACTTCCTCGTTCGACCCGTACTTCTTTCCGGCGACCGATCTTTTGAGGTTTGAGAACAAAACGCAGTCGCAGGGAGCCAAATCCGGAGAATACGGAGGATTATAGAGCAATTCGTTGTGCAATTCAACCAATTTGGCTGTGCAGACTACGGAGGTGTTAGCCGGTGCATTATCGTGGTGGAAGATCACTTTTTCCTTCGTGGTCGTTTTTTCTTCGAATCGGCGTTGAATCGGCCGAATAAATGTTATATGTTATATGTTATAATCGGTTCGATTATTCTTTGGTCTCTGGTGTGTACCAATGAATCCATGTCTCATCTACGGTCAGTGGTAATTGTTTTTGCGCCACTTTCGGGCTTCATCAAAAACCGACGTGCGGCCACGGCGAAACTCTGCGAACGAATGGCAAACAGTTGTATGAGAAGGTGTATGGGTCCCATACACACCATTGAAAATGGGCTTGATTTCCTAGTACTCATCAAACAGCCCTTGTAGCAGTTCGTCTCGAAAATGCTCAACGTGTTTATTTTACAACGCAAAAGCCGCAAACAAGGAAAACCAGTTGAATGTCATTCGAATATACTTTCAAAAGATGATTTGAAACGAATTTACACAATTCATCCCTACAATGCTGAGTGTTTGCTGAGTATTAAGTTCGTAGACCAATATTATTGCAAAATTTAAGAACAATTTATGGTCAATTTTGTGCGACATTTCGTGAAACATGTCAACGACTGAATTTACTTGAAGATGATACCCATAGGAATGTTACATTTGCTGACGTATCTATTTCATTTTTATTTTCAATAATAGTATCAACATATCTTTCATCAAATCCACTAGAAATATTATTATTATTATTACATGAGAGATAATATTTTATATCGAATGCGTCGGAATACCTGAAATCCAGAATTGCAAATCATACTGAAAATGCATAATAAAACAGCAGTTGTGATTTGTATAATTAGTTTCAATGTCGCCGAATCACCTAATGCAGGACATAGTTGATATATACATATATATAATTCAGATTTGGAACGTGAATAACAATTTGATTGCAATGAATTGAGAACATTTTTACAATCAAATATTTTCGAATTCAATTATTAAAAAAAACCTGCCTGTTGTTAACTGCGAAATCGGTGGAATATTTGTTTTGGATACGCCTCGAAACATAGAAATAAAATTTTGATTGCATTGCTTTTAGCAGCCATACGATCGGAAAATTAATTAGCCTTGACACTATTTTCTTCTAGAATTGCAAGCACTTCATTTGATTGCGGCCGAAAAACACACTCTGCACTTAATGGCTTTTAAGCACGCAGAGTAATGAAACTCCTGCATGCAACAACAAAACATCTGGAAAGGAAAAAGTTCCAGATAGATAGAACATTACAAGACATACTAGGAGAAATCAATAACTTTTCTGTGTTGTCCTAGTACTGTTAGCAGGTGACTTTAGGAAAATATTACCTGTTGTTACTGGATCTATTGCTGCTGATGAACTATAAGCATCTCCATATTTGTGGAGACATTCAAACACACTAACACTCAGTACAAAGTAAAAAGTACTAGCAAAACTCTTATATAAGAGCAGTTTGCTGTGTTTGGTGCCATGTATATACATCCAATCAATATTTTGTCACAAGTGTGTGTGATTTTGACAAAAAATGTACTCTATAAGTTCATTCGGCTTTGATTTTTTTACCAAATTAAATCCTAACTTTTTTTTAATATAAATTGCTACTCCCCCTCTTATCTTATTTTGTCTATCTGAACGTTTGGGTTTGTGATAATTATTTAGTTTAAAAAGGTCATCACCCATTTCGGAACATAGCCAGGTTTCTGACAAGCAAACAACATCGACCAAACTATCGTTAAAAATTGAACACATTTTATCAGTTTTGTTTTTTAAGCTTTGAACATTTAAATGACATATACTGAAACCCTTCTTTTGAGACATCTTTGTGACTACCCTGTGTTTGAAATACATAATTTATGTTGGGTAGAACAACAACTGCCATTATGACATTATTTACTTCTGGAATTAAATGAAATGAAACAGATGAAAGAGGAGAGGAGAAAGAAGAAAAAAGAAAAATAGGGTAAAAAGGAAAAGAATGACAGAAAAAGTAAATAAGCTAAAATAAGACAGAATTGAATAGAGTGGAAAGTGGAAATCCATTTCGCAAATTTTTACAAAACTGATCTAATTTGATAAATTAATAGGTGTCTACGTGCAAAATTTCAGTGTCTCAGGTTTTGTTGCTCCTACAGATTTTGGTGGTTGACATCTCGCGGAAATAGCATTTAATATCCTCTCGTCGTGTATGCATATATGTTGTCTATAGTTTTTGTTCTTTAATGAAAACACATCCAGATCTGGTAGTGGCTGAAAAAATCTCTTTTCGCTGCTTCATGCGAACAGCTTGTCGAAGGAGAGAACGATTTCTGTTCGTTAGACTCTCGTTTAAGAAGATTGGTTTATTTGAGTCCAATCCAACATCTCTTAGGCAAAGCTGTATTTTTTCTCTTTTGCTATGCTCGGCAATGACCGTTAGGACATCTTTACGTTCTTCTGGCGAACTAAATTTTAATACGATGGGTGGATCATTAGTGTTGTCTCGTTGGAGGCTTGCTTTCGATGACATGGCATAAGCATTGGAAAATTGATTTTAAATTTTCTTCATGCAGCTGCGGAACTCCAAAAAGAATTGCATCAGCTGCAAGCTCTTTCCTTTCTAGTGCGTCACATCTATGTCTCAAATCTGTTAAATTGTCATCAAGAAAGGTTGATTTGTTAATATTCGTTTCAATTTTCTCCACACGCAAATGCAAATCTATGAGGATTTTATCAATTTTTTCTTCATAGACTGCCCAGTTTTTCGGAATGCGTGTACTTTGGTCCATTATGTCGCTGCGCAGATTGATAATAGCATCGGTATGTTTGTTTAAATGCTCTTCTAACTCCCAAAGAATAACAACCATTGTTTGAGTGAAGGGTAAATTCTTGCATGTTGTGGGTGTCCCATTCTGCCTCGGCGTTCCACCTACTGAGATTGCTGCTACGTCTGAAGAGCTACCGTGTTTCCTCGATCGGAGATTTACTGTATTACCTTGGAAGTTGCTCATTTTCTCAATATATATTTCCTTTTGTTGCAAATTAGGTGTTATGTTTATTTGTCTATTATTATTTTAATTTTTTAAGAAAAAGCAAGGTAAGTACACAAATTAGAGGCAATCGACAAAATTGAATAAAGCGCAGTTTTATTAATTTATTATTATTAAATTAATTATGCCGGAGAAACCAAAAAACACGTCTATTCACTCTCTTAACATCTCTTGACGTTCCGGATTGTTTTTGGAGGCATTCTTAAATATTGGACTGTAGATAAGGAGACCTCGATATCCCATCTGCATACAGACCACTTTGCGTGTGGAACACTGCAAGGAAACTCACGGATGCAGTACAAAGATAAAATGACCTGTCCAGGAAACAGTATGGCTTCAAAGAGGGTCATTATACGATCGCAGCTAACGGGGAAGTAGTAAAAGCTGGTCAACCACTACTCAAAGAAGATTGTACTGTTGGCAAATCTGGATGTGCGAAATGCCTTCACTTTAATCAGGTGCCGTGATATACTGAATGCGATTGAACATACTTTCAACAGCATTATAGTTCACATCTTGATAATGCTGAAGAACTACCTCAAAGACCGGGAACTGATCAACGATACCATGGAAGACCCTCGAAAACAGAAAATCAGCTCCAGAGCTGCACAGGGATCGTTCCTAGAACCTGACTTCTGAAACATCTCATACGGTGACATACTTCGTATGGAGATGCTTGAAAGTGCCTTCTTGGTAGAGTACGCAGCAACTACCGAAAAAAACTGAGATAATCTTTCTAACCAAGAAGAGGATGCCGACCATCGTTAGCTTCCAAATCAGGGCGGAAGCTATAACAAGCAAAGAAACAGTGAAATACTTGAGAATATCAATATGAAATTCACCTTCTGGCAACAATATAGCAATAAGCGTCGAAGGTCGAAATGTCACTAAGCAGACTGATGGCAAATGAAAGGTCAGCTAATGCAGATTACTAATGTCAATCACATACGCCATTCTTCTATATATATGGCTGTGAGATCTGGGTAGAAGCAATCCAACAATAAAAATCCAGGAAGCAGTTGGCAGCAATAAAAAGACGCGGAACTCTACGCGTGGCAAGCTCATACCGAATGGTGTCGGAACCTTGTAGTCGCAGGAGTGATTCCTATGGATCATGCGTACGACAAAAAAGCAGAAATTGGAATGAAACGGCAAAGTATCTCACGGAACAGTGGTGGCAAGAGCGTTGGGACTCGGTAAGTAGAGGACGATGGACTGCAAAGCTAATCAAGGACGTAGCTAAATAGAATGAATGGAAATAAGGCGAAGTAAACTACTATATTACCTCACCCAGTTCTTTACCGAATACAGATATTTCAACGCCTTTCTTCACAAAATCGGTAAACCAAACACAACAGCCTGTCATTACGGGTACGATACAAGCCCCACTTTTTTCGTTTGCAGGAGGTGGAAAGATCAACGAAGGGAGCTAGAAAGCAACATTGGCGTTGGAGCCAAATTTGCTTCTTCGTAGAAGTCATACTTAGTAAATTAAAGAGAGCAAGAAGCAAATATACCTCTAACAAACTGATGGAAGCCTCACCGGCAAGTTAGTATAGGGTGATTCATCGTAAGGTTTGATTTATAATGTAAACTAAAAGAAATAATTTTGAAGGCAAACTTAAAATTTTGATAATCTGTTAAAAGAACAACAACAATTTTGGGCTACTCGTTCGAATATAGCGACTGGTATCTCGCGGATTTCGTTGAGCGAACGAGCAATATTAACAGAAAAATACAAAGATGTCAATCAGCTTAACACGTCTATTCAACATGACATAACAGACCATTTGGTTACATACGTGGTAAATTTTTGAATTCATTTGATTTGCCACGACTTCCACCACACAATCCACAACTAAAAATTGGAGCACCGATTTTAATGCTTCGCAATACAAAACAACCACGAATTTGTAATGGTACCAGACTTGCAGTGATATAGTTAATGAACAATGTAATTGAAGCAACTAAGATATTTTAAAACGAAAGTACGAAGATGAAAACGTTTTGATTCCCCGAATTTCAATGATTCCACCCGATTTGCAATTTAATGTTCCTTACTTTTCTGATGCTATGCGGCGCAAGTCCAGTCTACGGAAATTTCCGGAATACTATAAATTTGCGGTATCCACAAATACCAAAACATAGGCACTATTCAAAAAATGTTGTCTACCATAAAGCTTAACAAAACAAATTTTAATATTTTGTAATACAGTAGAACGTCAGATACCGGACCGGCAGCTTGACGAATAATCAGTAAGACGGTAATCGTATCATACATATTCGATCTTTATAGCCTAAATTCAGAAATTTTCTCATCCATATATACACCCAAACAAAACAAAAACGACAATATACAAATATAGGAATAAGACATAGAACAGATAATGAAAAATTTTAGCCGTTTGCCCTGGAGGTCTGTTTACCGGAGTGACGGTCAATTGAGTGGCGGTTTTTGTTTTGTTTTTGCGCGCTAGAAAAAGGAGGGTCCGATAGTAAGTATCTTAAACTGATTCAAAATATCAGTACAGGCTAGATTTTCTTATGCTTCAATCATCAAAATGTTCCCGGTTCTGTTTTTATTCACAATTTTAAGTGCTCTTCAGCAAATTTCTATTAAAAATTACAATTAAAACATCTAATAAGACATAAGTAAGATATTTATAACCTACAATTTGTATGGAACATAACTGCAAACCAATACCGCAACATACGTTTTGTAAAGGTTTTTTGGAATCCAGCTTACCTCTCGCTGTACTAATTATCAAACTTTAAAACTCTATGCGACAATGTCATCTAGTCATTGACTTTGAGAAATATTTGACTATGCATACCACTCAACTTCAAATCTTTCAAATTCAACTAACTGACTGACGCTTAACCCCTTACAAGCTTATGCTGCTCTGTGAATCTATCATGATGACGGCAAAGTTGCTTTCATGTCCAGGACTACAATCACAAAATAATAATCTGCCACTCAAAGTCCCATGTCAAAATGTATACATAAGTGTGTGTGACTTCAACCCCAGATGGACATCCGTCCAACTTGCACCAACTGGAGTTGGAGAAGAATAATGTTGGCTTAGCTGCTAACAATTGGCAATACTGCCTCATCTGTCACGCGACATGTCATCGTTTTAAATGTGGTATACGAGTAGCTTTTTGGAGGCTCGTTCTCGTATTTATAAATTTGTCATGCACATGTCAAAAGTTAAATTAATCTCAGCTCAACACATGGGGCGAGAGACAGGAAATGGTCGAATTGCGTAGCACGTGATTTCCATTTGCAAACTTTCCAAAGGATATCGAATTATGTACAAGCTGCACAAGTTGTTTATGTATTCCTGCTATGCTATGATGCACAGGACAGATGAAAAGAGAATGTAGATGATGATATTGCCATCTGGTTGACATAAAACAACCAACTGGCTAAAGTTAGCTGAACTTTTTTATAAACATTTTAACGAATTCATTTGGTAATTGTTTCACTCACAGCTTTTGTAAAAATAACAAATATATTAAAAATTTCTAAAAGTAGGTATAAGGATCACCTAAGTGCTTACTTACGATTGTTGATTGATACACAGCCCAAATGAATGTTATGTGCAATTTTGTGTGCCCTGCGATAGATGATATCGAGTAAAATTGAGTAATGAGCGAAACATCTTGTACAACTAAGTTAAGTGGCATGGATAACTAACTGTAATTCTTTAATTGCGTAAGGCAAGTTATCTCAAAACAATACTGACAATTCGAGTTGAGAATGTAGTACATTAAAATCTTTCCTCATACTTATAGGGCTGCAGAAAATGCGAACAGTCGATTTTTTTTTATACAATATTTTCAATTTTTTTTGCGATTTTACCAAAACGGCTATAGAAATTCCTTTAGACAATATCAATATTCATATAAAATATTTAAATAGGTATTTCGTCCATAAATAAAACTTATGCAGGAATTATCAGGGCAATCAAGATGGGTGGTCTAGTTCAAATAATACTGCTATTGATATATTAAAACTCATACACTTACCAGAGAGAGTAATCAAAGTCTGGAAACAAGAAGTTTGGCCTTGAACAATACGTTTACATTTTTTTTTTACTTGCCATCTAGGTATATTACTACGTAGCTTGACATAATTATAATCCAGATGGCGAGCACTCATTACCTCTTGTTCCATACACTTTTCGGAGGTACCTCCTCATGTTAAGAAGCACTATTTAAATAACAAAAATTCAATTTTAAACAGGGAGAAACCTATTGCAAAAATAATGCACCAGCCCAGTAGAGTATGTCAATCTTCTTCTCTTTCCTAAGTCATTAAAACTCAGAGTGCTAATTTTTAATCTTGATCCGAACCCTGTCCGTAATTATGGAACTGAAATGGAAGACCTTCAGATCTCTTGCATTGGAATGGAGGTGGTGTATTACCGGTACGAGGATGATGATATACTCTGCTCTCGCTCTAAACCGCTGTTACTGTTACCGCAGCGCGAGAGAGAGAGAGATTGGAGAGTATCCTCATGTTATATAACATTAAGCTAATATATATTGTAGTACCTCAAATATCACACTAATGTCGCTGATTATTGCTTAGCACCGATGTGCCTTCGCATCACCTTAATCATGAAAATGTCAATCCAGTTTTGTCTAGTGCCATTGTAAAGGACTCTGTTGGGATAATCTCTAAGGAGTCTCTGGGATTCAAAAACTTGCCTTGAGCCAATCACACGAGAAAAACTTAACAAGTTGACAAATATTTTATGTTTGCGAATATACAAGTGCTGAGCGAGACAGATACCAAAGTATTTCACTGCGTTCTTAACTCCAATAGCGGTTACATTACTCCAGTATTTATGTATTCCAAGAAGTCTATAACCGAATTTGGAAAGTAAATAAATCCCAAGTGATCTATTTAATCAAAACAGATTACAATATATTAGATTGCGAAATAAAGATAATAGATGAACTAATTAAGTAAAAATCGGAACATCCGCTAGGACTATCATCTTCTTCGTTAAGGGTCTTATGTATTAACAGAATAGCTTCTCTCCAGTGGAGTTCTAGATGGCGCGACCCTTCAGGATTCTGGCGGCCGAAAAGAAATACTTCCCAAATCTTGTAAAAAGTGGCATTTCAGCATGAAGAACTGTAGACTATTTACTACTGCCCCGATAGTGCTTGCGACACTACTAACATAGTTAATTTCTTGTTCTGTTGGCAAACAAACAAACAAATTTGAAAGAATCTATTTGCTTAACGGATACAAAACAATGCTTTTACATGATATTTTCTTTGTTTGCGAGGAATATTTGCAATAAATTTTCGAAAATGTCAAACCTTTGACATACATGTATCTTGGCAACAACTGACGCATTCCGCCAACAACATTCAATTAATATAACTCTCATTTACATATTAAAATGTTTGTACATTAACATATCGTATAATCTCTAATTTTATCTAATCTAACTTATTTATTAAAGAAGAACAAACGAAGAATTGGCCGAGGGAGGGACCCTCAGGCTGCTGAAGTGCAATTTAGTACGGAAAGAGAATTTATGGCGCAGCCGGACGAAGGAATTCGCGTATGCAAATCAGTTTGAAGACATGATTTGTCAAGGCATCACGGTAAGTAATTAAAACAAACCAATACAGCACTAGTATATTGTATATCCTTCAGAGTTCAAATATAATGGCCACTGACCTGAAAGGCAAAATGCGCACGCTTCTCGCGTCGAATAAGGCAGCCAATGATAATGCTTCCAAGACAGGTTCAATCATTTTTATTGCGCCGTACATAAGTGATTTGGACGAGATATTTGGGGATAAAACCATCTTGGAAGCATTTCGGCTGATAATACTATAGATGAAGACCAACCGCCGGCCCTTCTCCACCGATAAATTAATTCAACAACTATTTGCCATTGGATTTTTCAACAACCATTCACAAAAGGAAATCGATACGTTTTTTTTTTTCATTTTCAAGTTTCATTTGTACCGTCAACTGGTAGGATATCCATACCGAGTGCCTCTAGCTGCGTATTGTTTGTTCTTTACTTGGTTTTGTAACTTTTTTGTTTTGGTTATGTTTTTGTTATTTTTATTATAATAATACTAGGGGACTTCGCCCCCTGTTCGCTTCTCCCGCCAACCCTAACTCGCTTAGATATTATATTATGCTTAACGTTTTTTCGCTATTTGTTCTTTAGACATATTCTCAATACGACTTTTAAACTTTATGTTTATGTGTTGCCAATTGTCGCAAACGACGTTTTTCAGATGTTAAGTCTAACTTTTTTCGACCCATGATCAAATAATCGGTTTGTTCTAATGATAATAGCTATATTTTAAAAATATCTATAATATATATATTATATATATATATAATATCTATAACTTGAATATGTTCTCAAAAGTGTTTACTTTCGTTAAAAAATTAGACGTGATAAAAAACTTTTTTTATACCGCGTGAGTTTTTTAACTTGAGTCATCCAAATTCCTCGAAAAATACGCGATATCGCGAAAAATGTTTCAGACAAAAGTCAAAAGGTCCTGAACGGGACATATGATGGTGACCACGAGTTTGACCTTCAGTCCAATTTTTGGTTTTTTTAATGATAATTCCTGATTTTCATTGCTCAGTCGTATGGCTCGTAGGCTTGTCATTTGTTTTTACATACTGCGTTTAGCATAACCCAGAAACAACGACGTGGACGTAGCACTATTTTGTTTTCTTTGGGGTGATTAATTAGAGTGGTTCCCGTTGCCTCCCACTGTTCAATCATTGAATTCTTTCCGTTTTTCTAGTAATACTGGAAAATATTCCCGCAAGAAGTTTGCATACTTTTCGCCATTCAAGTTGCCTTCAATAAAATATGGACCTATTAATTTATCCCCAATAATTCCCGCCCAAACATTAACATTCCAAGGGTGCTGGCGTTCAACTTGTCGCAACCAAAAAGGGCTTTCGCGGTAGCCCAGTAATGCATATTATGTCGATTGACCGTACCGTGTTTAGTGAAAGTCAACTCATCAGAGAATAACACCTTGGCGAAGAAAAGCGGGTCCCGTTCAATTTGCTGGAGTGCCAATTGACAAAAGGAAACCCGGTTGCCAAAATCCTCACTAGAAAGTTCTTGATGCATTGAAGCATGATAAGGATGGTATTTATGCCGATGTAATATCTTACAGACAGTCGTTTGAGAAATTACTGATTCACGACTTATTTGGCGAGTGCTAATGTGAGGATCGTGTGCAACGGCAGCTAACACTGCTATTTCATTGTCCTCAACAGCCACCCTATCTGACTGATTCATTTTCTTTGGTTGCACACTTCCTTCACCATTGAATTGTTGGATGACCCGATAAAAGGAAGCGCGCGATCGTATTTGGTCTGGAAAACGTTAATAATAATATTTAGCTCCTCAAAACAAATATTGAACTTCTAAATGAAGTACAGTTCCGTTAAAGTAGAAAAAAAGGGCAGAGTGCACATCATATACTCTCAGATAAGTTTAGGACAATTTGTCTCTCTCTGAAATTTTTTTGTGTTTTAACTTCACTCGAGGCAATAATGACTTCCTCAAAACAAATCTCGACCTTCTAACACCCTAACAACGTTGGAAACCGATTAATGATTTAGGCGTGCCAGTGCAGTGGTATCTAGCACTGAATGAATAAGACCTTTGAGAAAAAGTCGTGTACCCCGTTGAGGAATACGACTGAGCAATGAAAATCAGGAATTATCATTTGAAAAATCAAAAGTGACCTTCGTTTGACTTTGAAAATGGGTCTCAAGATCAAACTCGTGGTCCCCATCTTATGTCCCCTTCAGAACCTTGTGACTTTTGTCTGAAACATTTTTCGCGATATTTCGTAATTTTCGAGTAATTTTGATGTCTAATGTTTTATGGCGCCCTCTGACGGGAAAAGAACGCATTTTTGAAAAAAGTGTTTCATGTAAAAGAATTGCAATTTTTCACGCAGATTACGAATCTGTCAAAAAAATAGGGGTTCCCATTACAGAATCAAAAGTTACCTTCGTTTAACCTTAAAAATTGGGCTCAAGGTCAAACTCGTGGTCACCATCTTATGTCCCCTTCAGAACCTTGTGACTTTTGTCTGAAACATTTTTCGCGATATCGCGTATTTTTCGAATAATTTGGATATCTCAAGTTAAAAAACTCACCCTGTATAATAGAAAGGTATGAAGTATTTTCGAATGTTTTTTTTTTGGGTTTTTTTTTTGTTACTTACTTTTTAAGAAATGAGCTGAGCATCTTCTATCGCACCTGAGTATACTCGTGCCATTAAAAAATTAATTCTAATTGAGATGTTTGTATTCATTTTTTAACTCGCTTCCTTGAACTATCGCTCAAAGTGGGGAACATTCAAATTAACCAGCATTCAACATTCTACTCGGAATAAAAATCGAGTTATGAAACTGTAGGTTGACTTTACTAGTTAAGAATTTTCAGATTTCATTCTCGGACAGGAAAAGAAGAAATTTTTTGAATTGGTTTACTTCTTATCTAAAGAGACATACATAGTTCTCCGGAACTGTAAGATAGGAATGGGAAAATTATTTTTAATATACATATATGTATGTTTATACTATACTACTAGATTTTGAAAGTTACTTTTCTGATTACTGCCATTTAAAATTTCTCAAAGAATAGTTTGGGGCTCTAAAAAGAGCGTTGTTACTTGAAGTTGTACTTTTTTGTAACTGCTTTCGTGCACTCAATATGCTTGGCAAGAATGGTAGATAAATTTCCAAATTATGTTATACTGAAATAGCTGAAGAAAATTTGCCGCCTTTTAACCTAAGTATCTACTTGATCATTGTACTCAAATCCTTCTGTTCTTTAAACTACAAAAATCTTCTCTCGAGCCGCCCAAAAGTAGGTTCTACAGTCGTTCAGGTCGCTGAGTAAATGTAATTGAACCTCTGCTATGTATCCGTTAGATTACCATTATCGTTAAAAGGTAGCACTTACCAGTTCTTTTATGGATAAGTAACATAACATCACCCAGTATATAGCATCCATTGAAAAAATTAATTTTTTTAATATGATATATTGAATTGATTATCGAAGACAATAAATGTTTCTTATTGCCTAAATTAAATATTAATTTTAAAAAGATGCCGGAGCTTCTTCATCATTTTCCATTTTTCATGTTCATTTAAATGTTGTTCAAAATATGTAAGAAAACATCTTAGATATATGTGTCTATGCTATTAAGTTTTTATGATGAACTCACAAGCTTAGTAGACGGTTTTTTTGTGACTATCGGTTACATACGTGCAAAAAAACATAATTGATAGTCAAATAAAGAAGATGCAGACAACTACGAGAGAATCGCGAAAATGAATTGCAACAATTAGCTGTTGGATAACATGATCAACGGCTTCTCCTGTGGGGTGGACGAGAGGATGGTTTTCGTTGTTTTCTTGCTCCAGATGTAGCATTTGTTTCTTATTTTTGCTTTTGTCTTTTCTCTTTTTCTCTTAATAATATGGTTTCCATGTGTCAACATTTTTAATAAGTGTGCATCCGAAGCGTATCCGAACCGTCGACTTTTAGAGTGGTAGGTGATGTGAAACAACGGGATATAAAATACAGCATTATTA
Organism: Volucella inanis; assembly: GCA_907269105.1. NCBI lineage: Eukaryota > Metazoa > Arthropoda > Insecta > Diptera > Syrphidae > Volucella > Volucella inanis. Next base: position 68,082,398 of record OU026153.1, read on the forward strand.
GCCAGTTGAAGAAGGGAGTTGAAGACGTATCAGAAGAAATTTCCGCGCAATTGTAGCGCCCTTAATGTGCTAACCAATTGTGGTACCACCTATTGCTTGCTCTGAGTGTGATGGCTTCATTATTCACATTCCTTTGTGAATAATCGGCTTACTGCCATATTGTCGCAGATGTGTTTTAATACTTATAGGTAAATTATCATAGTTACCATTTAAGTGATTGCTTCCTTTTTTGCGACTGACTAATAAACTACTTTGAGAGAAACAAATAAGAAGTACAATAAACTATTTTTTGCCTTTATGCTCTGTTTCATGAGCAAAAAAATATGATGAAGAATGTTTTATCTCCAGTAATATAATAATAGATCTAATAAAATAAAATAAAAGATCTAAAATCGAATTCTTATATTAAGTTCTATGTTCATTATATTTTTTACTTAAAAGTAACAAAAATAAATATATGAAGATACTGATTCAAACTTACTCAAAATAAGTATACCTTTGTTCATTCGTTATTAGCCATGTGCTCAAAGAATATTACGCTGAAATGTGATGCGCCTAAGTGGTAGTGGTAGTGAATTTCATAATTCAACAGCGTGACTAAAAAACTGCATCGCGGTAGCCCGGTATGTTGGACGAGAATTAGAACGTTAGAGCGGGAGGATTATGCGAAACATAATATTGTACGACAAGTAAGAGGGTTGTTTGGAAACTATTATTTTTTAAAGAAACAATATGGTACCATAATTAATATAAGTATTTTTCTACATCCAAGAATTGTCTTAGCGTGTATAGAGTCAGGATTACGTCTATCAAGACTATACTAGTACCCAACTGGGCTGTTAAATCCTATGATCAGTATATGTTTCAACACCGCATTGTGACTGCAGAATATTATGGAACCCCGGGGATAATGAAGGACAAGAACAAGCACAAGCTTAGTTCTATATGGTGTAACTTATTGAATGTGGTCATGCCACGTTAAAGTTCTATTAAATAATATTCCTAAGTTGTTTTTTTCTCAACATATTTAATAATAATAGTGAAAAGTAGCTTTCGTTTAGCAACTGTTTGTATATGATAAAAAATCTTGATTTTTTTAAGTTAAGTTGGAGCCGGTTTGTTTCTGATAACTTTACAATTGATTAAAGGTTATTATTTAGTTTAGCTACACCGCCCTCAGTCATTCAAAGTTAACAACTGATTATTATTTTACATCATCTGGATACACTTGTATTAGTTAGTTACTTAGATTCAATGGAATATTAAATAAAAAGGTACCTAAAAATTATACTTGTGGAATACTACGCTTTCCGATTGTTTCATTAAAGTAAGATGTGAAAATCTTAGATGAGTTGCAGATGATATATTCACCTTTCAATTTTCGCGAAAGTTGCTTATGAATAACTGTATTAAAGACTTTTGAGAAACCCAGCATCAATAAAAATGATACAAGATCTTTATCCGCAGCGACACGCAGATCCTTCGTAACTTTAATAAGTGAGGTTATAGAGCAATGTTGGAGCCGAAACCCAGATTATACGCTATGCTCTATTTTATTTTGATAGAGAAAAGCTAACATTTGATTTTGCAGAACATTTTTTAAGCACTTTTGATTGGTAATATTGATATTTGCTTGTACTAATAAATTTAAAGTTTCCTTTCTTTTAATTATAGGAATAACTTTTGCCTCTTTCTAACCTAGAGCGAAGTAAAACGAACAAATTACTATACGGCAAATATGTGTTATATAACATTATTCAATACATAAGGTAAAATAATTTTTATGAAAACTGAATGGATTCTATCCAAACTTACAGAGTTTCACTTTATTTTTAAAATGGCTCAAAATATATCAGATTCCTTTACCGTAACAAAATCAAACATTTTAACATCCTCTGATTATTATCGTTCCGTAGGCGAGCTAATTGGATAAATTGATGTGGGAAATGTTTATACTTTGATGAAACTTTTGTTTAACGTATCTGTGTTTACATTTTTGTGATAATCTTGTTTCTTTCTACGTAATTCTCGTAGGTTGCCCCATGATTTGTAGGGGCTGAGTAAGATCAATGAATCTCGAGAAGTTTCTCCACTCCTAAAACCAAAGGATGCTCCTCCCTCCTTTTCGCTGTACCCTTCCCAAGAAACCTTTTCCCATGAGCTGGTTCAAGTTATCATACGACCCGTGTCGATGATCAACCTGGCTGAGGGCTCAGCATGTCTAAAAATAGTTCAGTTGCAAACGGAGTATCCGGATACCTGGCGACCATATACAGATGGACCATCCTTAATTATTATTATTAATGGATTAACAATAGATAATCCTCTAAAAAAGCAAAACCCGAGGCCGGTACTTCTTTATTACCAGGCGGTAGAACGGTGACTGCACAGACTACAGACAGGGCTCCTGCATTATCCAGAGGAGGTAAAAATCTGGCAGGCCATGGTGGACCATCTCCAAAAGATAAATCTTCAAGAAGAGATTAGACTGTGTCAAGTCAAGGTCTCTTCTCTTCCTCCAAAACACTTCCCCCTAAGAAGGCATTAGGGGCTCAGCCACATCGGCAAGCCCAATCTAAGGCTATTCCGGCGGTGGAAAGAAGTGCGGACATCACGAGCAAAATTAAGTGGACCAATTAAATCCTAAAAGACGGACCTAAAGGAAGTCCTTAAAAGACACTATGACGAGCGCTGTAATCGATAGAAGCGACACCGACGGTTCAATTACACCTAAACGGTGGCAGTTGGTAAAGTTGAAGCTTCCATTCAACTTTTAGGTCATTATGCTTTTTCTGGCACCAAGGCCACGACAAGCTCATCGCATGTGCCAACCAAAGACCTCTTGATCTTTTCACGAAAACCATGGGTGCTTTAGGAGAGATTTGGCCAGGTGTAAGGCTCGAAGTTATGCTTACGGAGGATATCTCTAGCAGACCTAGAACCTCTCTCCTCTCCAGAAATCATTATGATGATCATCAGGCTCAGTAACCCGACCTTTACAACTCATTACTGGAAAGTTGCGAAACTGGAAAAGCTAAGGAGCCCTTATAGATGCGCGTTGATTGTGATCAATAAGGAATTCTTTAAGCCTTTAACACAGACTAAAGGCATGATACCTGAAGGTATCATGAACCTTGGGGTTTATAAAAAGGATGAGCTGGATCCTGATAAGCAACCTCCTTCTCTTTAAACGAAAATACAAATACAGCATTAGATCTGGGATCATCGATATCCTTTCCTGAAATATACAGCGACGACTCTAATTCATCCGAGGTGACTATTAAGCCGTCGGTTTCCTTTTCTGACACTTTGTGGGAATTGGAAACCTATGACGAAATAAAAAGAGATCGAAACGATCAGAGGAAAAAATCCGAGGACTCGAAAAAAACCGTGGTGGAAACCATTCTGGGAATTGTAGCAATGATACGGTTTCTCCAGATTAATCTCCAGCACTCAAAATAGGCTTTGGCCGCACTTCTTCTACGTCTCTCCAAGAACGCAGAAGACATCATTCTAATCCTAGAACCATGGATCGTGGAAGGTATGGTTCGTGGACTTGGGGCACCTTTATACGTTCCATTCTATACAAAAGACAAAGGTAAGATAAGAACTTAAAACGTAGCCTTACTATATTTTTACATCCTAACTTTAGCGACCCCGACTTAACCGTTTTCAGGCAGGAGACTGCCAAATGCTCCCACTGGCTGGCATCGCCGTATCTTGGCCACGATCAGGTGGGTACTCTCATTGGTGATAACCTAGAAAGAGTGGTACTGGAGGCTAGAGGGCAAAAAACTGGCCTCATCATCGGGTGCGACGTTAACGCTCATCACACGGTATGGAGCAGTACCGACATCAACGATAAGGGTGAGTCACTTTTGATTTCATTTTGAGTACTAACCTCATTGTTTGCAACACTGGCAATGAGCCCACTTTTATAACAAGAAACCGACAGGAAGTGCTAGATATCACTCTTGTCTCAGACAACATCACAAAAATGCTAACCAACTGGATGGTATCTACGCATTTTAAGACCACTGATAGATCCAATTCAGCCTGGGTGATGCTCTCCTCAGTCAAACAGCATTCCAAAACTATCCGAAAAGTAATTGGCTAAAATATAGAGGAATACTGTCAGAAACACTATTCTCTGAACTCTCAAGTCCCCCGCGAGACACCAATGAGCTTGACATGAAAGTCAAGGGATTCACCCTGTTTTTCAATGAGATTATGGCTTCTTCCTGTCCTCTGATTCAACCTAGGGGCAAGAGAAAGCTGCACTGGTAGACTTCAGCACTAGGACCACTTAAAAACACCTGCAGGAAACTTTTCAACCTTGTAAAAAGCACGAGAAAAGTGATTGACTGGGACTCATACAAAGAATCCCTTAAAGTACAATATATAAAAAAAAGACTAAGGAAAACAAAGAGTGAATCTTGGAGATCATTTGTGACAAAATTGTAGAAACCACTGAGGCAGCGCCGCTAAGAAAAATCCTCTCTCTCTCTCTCTACTAATCCTTTGATGCCTATTTTGCTCCTGGAGAACCTCAAGTGACAAATCACTCAACTTGCTACTGGACACCTACTTTTCAGGACTACTACAACCGCGAAATATACTGCTTTGCGCGCTGCATAGTTTTAAGCCATACAAGTCTGCGGGTCCGGACGGTATAATACCGGTCGAACTACAAAGGTCCTCAGATATCATCTTGCCCACTCTAGGGTATATCGTGAGGAGATGTGTAGAATTGGGCCACATTCCACTGTCGTGGAGAGATGTTAATGTTGTTTTCATTCCCAAGGCCGGAAAATGCTCTCATGATGTCCCACAGGACCTCAGACCTATAAGTCTAACATCTTTCCTTTTGAAACTCTAGAACGACTGATTGATATCTATATTTGAGCTAAAATTAATCCAAAGCTTTTATCAACGGCTCAAGATGCTTACTGTAAAGGAATATAGTTGGAAACGGCTCTGCATTCGCTTAGTATGTACACAATGGTTGCTTTCCTAAACATAGAGGACGCCTTTAACTACGTTGACACATCCGCAATCACAACTGCGCTATTACATCTGCAGGTAGACGACTTACTTTGGGAGTTGATCAGTCTTATGCTAAATAGTAGGATAATCAGCTCCAAGCTGCGTGAGACTTCTTCTAAAAGATGTGTTAGTAGAGGCACGTCGGAAGGCAGTGACCTTTCTCCCCTTCCCTTGAACTTAGTGGTTAATGAACTGCTGTCTCATGTAAGCATCTTAATAAACTCAAATAACTCTTTCAGCTAAGTCTTAACAGATTAACTCGTTGGGCGGATTACTGTGGATTGGGAGTTAAATCCCATAAAACTGATCTTGTCCTCTTTTCCAGGGAAACTAAAATTCCAATTATAGACCCTCCTCAATAAACGGTAACAGTTTAGTGTTTTCCGAAACAGCAAAATTCCTGTGTCTCATTTTTGATAGGAAATTAATCTGGAAACCTAACATTCAAAAAAGAGTCAAGAAAGCTACAGTAGTTTTATTCTCTTGCAGAAAACTATTGGAAACAAATGGTTCTTCCAACCTCGAATAACCCATTGGCTATATATCTCGGTCATAAGACTGATACTCACCTACGGTGTGGTTGTCTGGTGGACGACCTTAAACATTGTAGTCAACTGCAAAAAACTAAGGCGAATCCAAAGAATAGCTTGTCTATGCATAAGCGAAGGACAAGTTTATTCACTTTTATAAAGATGGATCTAAAACCGATAGCTGGGTTGGTGGCTATTCTTGCTACGTGCAATTTATTATTTAAGCAGGTTGCAAATAAAAAAACAGACCTTAGGTAGACCGGTGGGCCAACATGTCTAGCGACTAAACAGATCTGGCCAAAGCTGGATCTGAATATCTCTAATCTTCTGATTCTCCTTAATCTCAGAGCCATTATATTTGTAATCACTGCCTGGTTTCATGAGTAAGAGAATCATAGATCACCGTGGCAGCACAACGGGCCAATAGGCCTAAGTGGGTTGGTTTTCCAACAGCCACTCTCACCTTACCTAATCTAACCTAGGTTTGAATCATGGAATATTTGCATTGGGAATAGGTTTTGATTTGAAAGGTACATGATCATCAAATATTTCAAGAATATTGTTTTCAAGGAAAGATACTTAAGAGTCTACAGAAGGCATATGAGTATAATAAATACTTTCCTTGTTTATATTTTCAAAATCTCTGAGGGTTACAGCTGTCTGTTTACTTCTAGATATTACAAGGTCAAGGAAGGCAGAGACGAGGTCATGGCGAGAAAAGTAAGTCGCAGATATTGGTCATAGAAGAGAATTATTAATAAAAAATGCATTTTGCAAGCTACAAGCAAAATGGTTAAGCAAGTTTTTTTAAAAGTGTTGGCGTCGTTCTACTTATTGGTTGTATAGCAGAGCCTAACATATGTTCCACAAAAGATTTGGACACTTCTCTGCAGAGAAGATTACAGTTTAAGTATTTACTAACAGTATACCATATTATCAAATGAGGGCGAAAGTTCTTGGCTTCCAATTATTTTCACCACGAAAAATTTTATAACCAGGAACGTTATATGTTTCATTTCCAACGCCTTTCTTGGAACATATGGCATTTTAGAAATAACGGAAATTTTAATTTTTTGAAAAAACTAAATTTATTTAATTATCTACATTTATGTTGTCGCCTTCAAAATAGTGCACATAAGATATTATGCACTTGTGCGAGCGTTTCTTCTAATCCTCGAAACACTTCTCAAACTCGATTTTTGGGATAGCCATTAGCTCTTTCAGCGATGCGCTTTTAATGTCATCTATGCTTGTAAAACGACGGACCTTTAAGGTTCTCTTTATATTTAGATATAGGAAAAAGTCACACTGAGCCATGTCTACGGAATATGGAGGCTGGGGTATCGCTATAGTATTACTTTTGGCAAAAAATTCAACAATTCAATTCATTTCAAAGTTCAGCAACAAAGTTTGGAACGAATTTTGCTGCCAAGCGTTTTATACCCAAAACATTCGAAAAAATTTCATGGCATGAGCCAATTGATATGCTAACATTATCAGCGATGTCTCTGATTATGATTGGGCGATCATTCATAACCATTTCTTTCACTTTTTCCATGTTTTCCTAGGTTATTGCGTCCAAGGCGTCATCTTCAACGTCTTCACGGCCATCTTGAAAACGCTTATACCGCTCATAATATCTTGTTTTGCTCATAGTAGACTCACCATAGACCTTTGTTAACATTTCATATACTTTGTTACACTTTATTTAATTTTTTTCTCAAAATTTGATACAAATTCTTTGATTCATTTCTTTTAACAAGCGAATATTGCCGTACTCATAAAAATACGACTAACCTTAGCGGGTGCCACAGAAAAAGTAAACGATAAATAAACATAATAACATAATAAAAAAATTTAACAATCGGACTTTCCAAACCCGCGAAATTTAAAAATTCCCGTTATTTTCTGAACACACCTCGTACCATAAAACCAATATTCTCTTCGCGCAATACATTTAATATTACGGGAAGGTTGTCAGTCAAACCGTTAAATTATGAAGGATTGTTATTTATATTCAGAACTAAGTATTTTTAGAGCAAATAATATAGAACTTAACTCGAATGGCAGAGATGCTACTTCGTCATCCATAAATGCTTGAGAACAAAGCTAGTTAGAATAATGATATAACATACTTACATATTTTGTAAGCATATGGTATAAGAAAAATTAAGTTTAAAACATTTTTTCTTTTTGAAATCTTATATTGTTTATGAATTAAAGCAAAAAGATCCTGCTAATTAAAGTTGCAAGAATTGCAAAAACTTTTATTTTTTCACGATCCCAGCTCATTGCAAAAGTTCAATTGTATGAATGTGAACTTTTCCTTGAACATACGTTCAAGGTGAAACGACTAACATCTCTTAAACAAAGTGGTTTCTTCATTTGTTTATATTGTGGTTTCGCCAGGTATAACATTTGGTGTCTTTTAGTCAGTGTTTTGAGCTTCACCATATTCGTAATTGAGGAGTCAACGCTATTCTTGTTTTTTGGTGTAACTCAAAAGATGTCCTTCGGATCAATTGTTGAGTTGCAGGTAAGTGTAGTGCAAAGGTTTGAAAGATATGTTTTAGGTTTTCATTACCTATAGTTGGGATTCCGCTAAGTGCAGCATCAGCACAGATTCTTTCCCTCTCCAATGAGTGAATTTTAAGACTAAATTGAGTGACAGGGTGTGGAAGTGTTTTTTAACACATTTTGGAATTTTCGTCCTTTATTAAATGTTTTATTTTATTCAATTGTTTTTCAATGCTTGCGCTTGAATTCACAATTAACATAACATTTTACTATTTTTTTTTATAAACAATCATAAAAAAATAATCATCAAGGTTACAGAAAAACCCATAGATTTTATTGTATGATACTTGGAAGAATATACAACAAAAAATATTAAAACAATTTTTTTATTTTAAGCTTCAAAGACTAGGAATAAAAAATGTTTTTATGTGTAAGGTCATGAGATCTTGCGGGCCAGTGAATTGGTCCATTTCTTCCTATCCAACGGTAACCGTACTCTCCATCTAGCCAATTCTTAATCTCACGACCATAGTGGACTGGAGCGACGTCCTGTTGAAAATACGATGGAGCTAATTGAATCAATGGAATGTCCTCCTATTATTCTGGTTAACCATTTCGCAAAAACTCCAGCTAGTTTGTAGAATTCAGCCTAGGTGGTAACTGGAAGGGGCCGATTAACTTGTTTGAAATTACACCTGCCCACATATATTATTGACGCTGAATTTGTCTTGAAATAATTTATGTATCTTTGTATGTGGTTTACCCGTAGCCCATGTATGAATATTATGACAATTTTTGATTCCAATTTCCAATTTTTGATTTGTCGGTCCAAAGAATTCTGCTAATAAATGTTGTTATCATAAGCGTCTAATGCTAATTGGTGGATCAGTTGTAACAGCTTCCAGTATTCTTTCGAATCCTTCGATATGTATTTCCAACTACTCCCTCACTATAAAGTCGCCGGCTAGGATAAATTTCATGGTATGTTTATCGCCCTCTAGTTGAACTTCCATTGCACAACCCATTACGTAAATATTCTTGGTTTTAAATGCAGACATTTCAAATTGCATTTTTAAACAACTGTAACCTTTGCGTAAAAAATTAAACGGATAACACCAGTTTTTCAAAACCTGACTCTTTTAGGGAACTTTTAAGGGAAAAAGTAAATAAATGAGGGTTTTGACATGTAGTCAAATAATAAATAATAAAACATTTTAATTGCTCTGTTATTGGAAAGTTGTTAATTATGGCAAAACTACTCTTATTATCAAGTGATATTAAAAAAGTAGATACATTTTTTTTTTGCAAACTTAATGATGAGTTTTTTTTATATTACTGTTATAAACGTAAGAACAAAATAGTAAAACGTTATGTTATTAAGTGAGTAACCAAGTTATCGCTGGTAACAAATGAATCATTTAAAATTATGAACATCGCTACAAATGTTTCCATCTTTTTGGCAGAGCTCGAATACCGTTACGGTTGAAGTGTTTATCTTTTGAGGCTATCCACAAATTAAGCCATTTTTTGATGTCTTCATATGAGCGGAACTGCTGATAAGCCAGACCATATGCCATTGAACGGAACAAGTAACAATCGATACTAATTTGTCATAGAAAATAAATTTCTAAGACTCAAACAAGATATCAACTTTATTTAAGCGCAGTTATAAAGGCTATTATTTCTTCTAAAAATAAAGTCGTAAAAAAAGCTTCTACTATTTATGTCAACATGAATCAGGGTATACCAAAATCTGCCTTTTCTTAAATCCTCGAAAAATGATGTCAACATTGGTTATAGACCCTTACTGTAGAACGATTTTTTTCTTGGAATATACCCAAGAATACATACGCCACTTGGCCTTAGTCAATAGAATGTCCCTAACTATACCAAATATATTAATTGTTATAAATCGTATTAAATTTATAACCTGAAATATGTTAATGAAATAAATAAAAAAAAAATAAATAAATAAAAAAAAATAATAAAAATTTCCTAAATTATCTTTGACGAATTAGGGGACACCCTGTATATTTTATGGTCGATGTTTTTTTCCATCTGAACGTGAGTCGTTTTCGCACCACGCATGTTCTAGTTGATAATATGTATCTACAGAGACGTCGTAGAGTGCGTACATAATAAGATGCTAAGCAGGACTCAAATGAGCGGATTCGTCATCGTGCACGGCCATTTCATCTACTTTTGGGAAGATTTTGAAGAAAGACCTTGCTAAACAAGCATTCAAGATCAATCTGTGCATGAATTGAGGCCACTTGAAAACCGTGTGTCGTATATTCGGTGAATGGTCTAAAGACGACATTGCTCTTGATCCAAAATCACGTATTAAAGAAAAAATGCAACGAGCTCATATTTCTGGACGATGAAACTGTAAATAAGTCTCCAAGATCGTGCTTTTCAATGCCTTTCAATTATATTCTGTAGGTATATGAGGAGCTGCTAGTACACCGTGATAATGCAGTGACCATAGCCAACATGGACACGACTTGCGTTATTGCCGAAAAAGTGCTCGAAAATTAAATTTTCAGATTGCGCAAGCAGTTGTATCGCATGAAAGCTTTTCAATGAGGTTCAAATTCATCTCCGCCTAAAAAAATAATATTATAAAAAGGAAAGAATAATTTAAACAATTATTTACATTGCTCCAAGATGAGAGAGTATCAGCTGTCATGTAACGTGACTGTGTTTACGCCATTGCTCTATTCTTTCGTTAAATATTACCCTAGAGTTGACAAAAAAACAATAACATTGAGAGATCCAACTTCTGAATAAACTTATAGTACCTATGTATGTATGTAAAAATCGAGTGCAAATGTTTAACCGTAAATCAGACTTGCTGAATTTTATATATAGCTTAGCTATACCGGATGTGATTGTATATTCCAAAAATTAGAACATATGTTCCGGATAATTTATCGGAGACTTTTAGGGGAAATACCTTGACATATTTTGAAAAAAAAAATTTTTGTACGGGAAATGAGTCGGATATGAGCAACCATAACATAACATACGTAAGTGTGGACTTTAAAAAGTACTTCTTTTGTTAGCCAGAGAATTTTGCACAATTTTTTTAGGGCGATATTAAATAATTCACAAAACATTTCTTGGCATTGAGCTTCTAGTTTAATTCATATCTCACCTTTATAGAGCAGCAGGAATTATACATATGCATCCTGCACCACATGAGTTTGGCAGGGAAATCAAAAAAAGACATGAAGTTGTATTTGTAACTCGTCCCTATGCACCACGTTATATTCGTATGCGTTTTGAAGTCCACAAATAGATTTTGAGTATAGATTTGAAAGCCTAGTAACACGGCGTGGATATAAGATTAGTTTTGAGAAAAAGATTCGTGTTAAAGAATAACAAAGCATTCTAATGCAACTATACTAACTAAATGCGATAAACTTGCGATAAATTGAAAAATTATCAGTTCGTACATATACAAAAATTTTAAGGGAAGCTTCCTTGACATATTTCAAATTTATACCTCCAAGGTAATAAATAGGGTACCGTCGAACTTGTGATTATGAATGCTGTAATTGATTCAAAGCGAAAGTTTCTCCAAAATTAATGAGCTAAAAGTTAATGAAAATATTTTTTTTTTACAATTTTGATTTTGTTATAATTTCTTTCAGAAAAATATCTTATTTACTCCCGCTTTTATTAAATTTCATCTTAAGTCAGTAGTTTTCCAGATACGACCCAACTTGTTCAAACTATAAACCAAGAATATTGGGTATACTTCGAGAAGAATTGGAACGAATGGACGTTGTTCGAAGCTTTCAAAGACGAACTTAGGCTTTCATACAAAGAAATATTTTTTCTATAAATACCAGGTATATATATGAAAGTTAAGAAAGTGGGTTAATTAAGTATTTTTACGAAAAAAATTATGATACAGTTGAAATTTTAAATTAAAAAAAAAAAAATAAAAATCACTTAAGCTCGCTAGATGTATATAATACATGGGCTGAAAAGTCAGTGCCATTTTATAGTAAAACACAAAACAAAGTTGCCTTCGAGGCCTATACACTGATTGGAACGATTTTTCAATCTTTCGATACCAGTTTTGTAGTACGATTTCGGTTTAGCCTCAAAATAGGCCTCTGTTTCGGCGATTCTTCGTCATCGGTCTCAAATCTCTTTCCGGCGAGCATTCTTTTGAGGTCTGCGAACAGGAAATAGTTGCTGGGGGCCTAATCTGGAGAATATGGTGGGTGGGGAAGAAATTCGTTGCCGAATTCATTCAATTTTGCCATCGTTTTCATCGACTTGTGACACGGTGCATTGTCTTGATGAAACAGCACTTTCTTTTTCTTCAAATGCGGCCGTTTTTCTGCGATGTTGTCCTTCAAACGCTTCAACAACGCAATGTAATAGTCGCTGTTGATAGTCTACCCCTTTTGAATATAGTCGATGAAAATTATTCCATGTGTATCCCAAAATACGGATGCCATAACCTTGCCAGCCGACTGTTGAGTTTTTGGTCGTTTTGGACGAGCTTCGTCGCCTGCTCGCCACTCAGATGACTGCCGACTTGACTCTGGTGTGAAGTGATGGAGCCAAGTTTCATGCATTGTCACATACCGACAAAACACACTCCTCTGAATCATCAACACGTTGTTGTTTTTAGTCCAAATATTCGAGTATGATATATCCAACACGCTCTTCTGATATCTTCAGAGACTTAGCTATCTCGATCAACTTCACTTTACGGTCATTCGTAATCATTTTGTGGACTTTTTTGATGTTTTCATCCGAAACAGCCTCTTTAGGACGTCCACTGCGTTCATCATCTTCAGTGATTGTATGACCACTTTTCAATTTTTCAATCCACTTTCCATTATCAAGCCATTTCTTCGCATCGGCTGCATTTTTTCCCATCAAAAAGCAATGATAAATCAACACACGAAATTGCTTTGAATCCATTTTTTTCACAATAACAAAAGTTGCTTCACTCACAACGCTATATTTCGAGAACTAATCTCGAGATATACTAATTGAAAATGGTTTGGATTTAATTCAAGTGGTGCCCTCTCTTAGAAACGGCACTTTTCAGCCTTTTACATGGAGCCAGAATAAGGACGTCTGGCCAGCGCTTACCGTGTTTCGATAACACGAAGTTAGACCTGTGTTGAGGGCACAAGTCAGATTCTTGGTTTGAGTCGAGACCGAAGGGCACTCAGCACATATTTGCAATTCCACAACGGTTCAACCAAACTTGAAATACATTAACTGCGACCTTAGGTTTTTACTACAGCCACCATGATGCTCTTCTAGGGGGCCTACCTGGCTACAGCATACGGAGCGCATTCTAGAGTTCGAATTTTCGAGCCATTGGGGGCGTATGTCGCTTACCTCTCGAACAATGTTTTGCGCGAAAGTGTCAATCATTGCTGAATTATTGGCATAAACTAGTGATTTGACGTAGCCCCACAGAAAATAATCCAATGGCGTCAAATCGCACGATCTGCGTGTACAACTGATGGGTTCATGTCTTAGAATGACCCTGTTACTACACAGTTTTTTTAATAGAGCAATTTTTTCGTTGGTAGTATAGGGTAGTTACGTTACGCAGATTTGAAAACAAATAATCGTTGATCATCGCATTGACAGTAAATTGTTACCCGCGTTCATTTTTAAAGAAATAAGGACCGGTGATGCCACCAGCGTACAATTTACACCATACGGTAATTTTTTTTTATAGAATGGAGTTTTAGTGAACTTCTAAGGATCGTCGAACGACAATTCTGTTTGTTTACGTAGCCGATTAACTAATAATGAGTCACATCGTTAAACGAGTATTTAATTAAAATCTTTACCCAGAATTCTCCAGATATTGGATGGAGAAAGGCCAAGTTACTGGCGAATGACGACGAATCGATATATTGGTGGCCTCTTCAATGCAAATATCTACAGTCGCGATATTTTCTTCCGAAAGGACTGTTCTCATTCTTGTTGGTGTGTCAGCTTTCAATAGCGTGATTTGGGTGCGAAATTTGATAAATTACACATTCAGATGGCCGATGACGTAAATTTGACGAAGTGCTCTATAGGCTTTGCAAACAGAGCTTCGATTTGGAAATTTCGAATTTTTAATAATTTGAAATCGTTGTGGCGTTATGATGAAATGACAAACTGTACTGGAAATAAATTAATGTTGGCAATGTGACAGTTTAGCTGTCATTTAAATTCTATTGAAATATCTGATACTGCAAAATACGACAAAAAAAATGTATTCATGCTGAGACGACCTTTAATATTATCATAATAATATTTTCTTTTACATTAACTCTCTGCAAATCAATAATTCTACGTTCATAATCTGTCTTCTTAGCAATTCGCCTCCATTATTTATAATACAAAAGGTGTAATAAAGTTATCTTTACCAACCTGAGTAATAATACCCAAAGAGTATACTTCATCTTGGATAATAACGTCATCATTGTCATAAAGCGAATATTTTGTTCAGCATGAATCAGTGAAACTCACCAAGAAAAATTAAAATAATTAGTTTAATATGGTATGTTCAGTGTGGGTAAACAAATGCCCTCATTTTATTCGAAATTACTGCTCTTACTCTCTGTATCTTAGAAGGGATTTCAAATGCTATACCATGTTCCAGGATATATCTGCATGCTGGCTGAAAAAAAAAATATATATATATATATATTTACTACGTATCCATCGCACTACATTCATTTGCAACCGAGTAATAGTACGGGTATTCCTGTTCGTATGCATATATAACATACATTCGAGGACAACATCAGCTTTTCTGACACACGTACTTTGTAAATACGCCTCCTTTTTCTAAGTATTGTATTTTACTCTGATCTGGGAAACATTTTCCAGTTGTTTTAAGAGTTAAGAAAACAACACGTTACCATACTCCGTTTTTTAAAACTTTTTTTTCCCTCGCAACATCTGGGTACCGCACACATAGTCCCCTGAATTCCTAATGACAGCATTCATTCATTTACCCAATAGTAAGCGCGAGCTCTGAATTACAAAACAAGCGCCTCGTCACTAGAACTTCAGCGTGTTGGCTGCCTTACCTCATACCCAGCAAAATTCTAGTTATGCCGTTGATAAGATTTTTATGAAGTAAACCCAAGTCGCGTTAGGACTACGCACACATTGTAACAGTAAGGATTGTCAAGCGAATTAAGCAGCAGACTCGTTGTCGTTCAACACATTTTACGAATTTATACATGTGGAGACCAATGAGGGTACAACAACTTAGTCCCTGATAGGGGCCTGCTGCACCGCAAAGAATACACCTTTATAAACGAGAACCTACTTGTAAGCACAATGAATAGAGTTCCCGGAACGAAGACAGAATTTTTATTTCCTGAGCTTTGCCACCCCATTCCATTCTAGTCTTCGCTTCTGTAGGAAACCTCATATTTTTGGTGGCATTGGTAGTGGTGGTGGTAGTTGGGTATGAATTACTCAGAGGTTGTGATTGAAAAATTGGATTTATACACAAGTCTCGTTAATTCAATGGATTTATGAAAAAAAAAAAAAATTGTATGCTGCCTTTGTGGCAGCTTTATGGCGGATCAGACCTTAATGATGACGATGGTTAGTTGGGGCCTTGAATCCCACAGTAATGGAAGAAAGTTGGCAACAAAAAAAAAGATTATAGAGATTTCATTTCCTTTTAATACTATCACGTTCGGAACATGTGTTACTGAAAAGAGACTATGATATCGATGATGATGTCGCTTACTATTTGAGAACTCTCCTTCAGGAAAATTTCTCCTCTTAAGCTTAAAAAAAGACTCTTTAAAAATGCTAAAATATAAACGATTTGAAGAAGATGCGTGTGTATTCCTCATGATACGGAGGAACCAGGAAATGCGAAATCAGAAGTTGTCCTTAAAAAACCTCTTCGTATCTTTTCTTGGCTTAATGAAGCCAAAAAATAAGGGTGAAATGAAATATTCTCCTTAAGGGTAAATCTGGGTGGAAGTGGATGTGAAAGGTTTCACTTCATTCCTTGATTTTATGGTAGTTGCCTTGTGCAGGTAATAAAAAACCTGTGTCCTTGAGAAGAGATTTAAAAGTTGGTGATGTAATAACGTGGGTGAAGGCTCATTTATAATATGGTAAAATATTATGTTTTAGTTTTTTAATATATTTATAATTTTTTTTATAAATTTGCATGTCTGCTTACTAGAAAGGAACATTTATTCATGTATCCGAATAGAAAATATATTAATTTTGCTTTAACCGAATTTCAGATTAACGAGATAATAAGCAATTACCCCGGACATTTATTGTATTTGATTGACTTTTGTTAGTTCGTGTTTTTCGTTTAGCAATCCTTGTTATGCAACCAATTGAGTATCTTTTACTTACACAGCTTGTGTTTCCCATCATTTTATTAGTATGTGCTTATATGCCAAAACTAAATTAAATCAAATCAAATGGCAACGAAAAAACTAAAATTAAAAAAAAAAATAATAATAATAATACAAATGGCAACGAAAAAACTAAAATTAAAAAAAAATAATAATAATAATAATACAGTTAATGAGTAAAGAAAGTATTGTGAAAGCTGAAAGTGAAAACCGAAGTTTTAACTTCTACGAGTATTAACTATTTAACCCGAGTGTCGATGATTTTGATTTATTAATGGAAAGATTTTATAATTTAATGGAGTTGAACAAAATTGTGGAGGAAAAAGAAAAAAATGTCTGTTTAGTTAATCTTGGTGGAAAAGAGCTATACAAAGTAATTGGAATTGTATCCAGACCTAGTGTTATATAAGGGATACTTAATTAACAAAAAGAATAAAAGCTCACTTTAATCCAGAACGGAACATAACGGCATAACGATACAAATTTGGTAGCAGAAGTCGGCAGATGAGTGAGATTTTTAGTGAATACGTCATGATTATAAGGCAGTTGGGAGAGCCATGTGAATTTGGAGAGTTTTTAAATTATGTTTTTGGCGATCAAGGCATCGTACTCAATCGGGTACGAGTAGCCATGTACGTCGGGAAATGGTGAAGTAAATGCAGCCATAAGAGGAGATCGGTAGCCAGAACACACGAGCAGAAGTATGGAGTAAAAAGTTGTTCGAAGAAGAGAGACTTAATTATTGGCAGCCAGTTCTAAGGCGTTAAGTTTTTCTACTGCAAAAAGTTAAGACATTTCAAGAAAGATTGTTGAACACTACAAAATCAGAGGTCGAAGTCTGGTGTCAATACGGTTGATGGTAGTGTAGTGTAGCATAATTATGAATCGGATGATGGCGCAATACTTGGTGGAATGTATTATACCATGTCAACGAAATGAGATCTGCAGCGCTCAAGGTTAAATTGATAGCAATAAATATTTGCTAATCGAATTTGATACAGGTGCATTTACTATGTTTCAGAAAAAGTTAATTTAGATTTATTAAGCAGCATGAAGTTGAAACAAGTTTCAAAATGCTCAGTTTGTGACTGGTAGACACGTGGTAGTACTTAGTTGTGCTATGGTGAAGTTGGTGTTTTATAAGGATCATAAGCTGCTAAACATGGTGATTATTAAGAGCTAAAACCCTTTTACACCTTTGCTGGGACAGATTTAGTTGGATTCCTTTATCTTAAGTGGAATTTTTTTTTTTTTCAACAAATTTGGTAAGACTATTTAATTCAGCACTCTAAAGGGTGAGTTTGCGGGCGATTTTGATAAAAATTTAAAGAATCCAATAAATGGTTTTGAATTACAGTAATTTTAGAGAGTGTTTAAAACGTATTCGGTACCTTTAGGTTTAAGGGGAAAATATAACGCGGAGTTGGAAAAACTTATAATTATAGGAATTTTCGAAAGAATCAGGCATAGCGAGAGGGTAAGTACAGTAGTATGTGTGCTGAAGAAAAATGGAGATGCTAGGCTTTGCATGGATTGTTGAGTACCGATTAATAAATTTATTAAAACAGAGCATTATCCACATTCACTTCTTTAAAAAAAAATTTCGAGCCTTTCATGGTGACACGCATTTTACCATTTTGAATTTAACAGATGCTTGTCAGCATCTATTATTAAGTGACAGATGTAAACAGTATGTTACCATCAATACTTCAAGAAGTCTTTTCAGAATTACAAGGCTGGTGTTTAGGGCTAAGCCTTCAAGTTTTATTTTTCTCAGCATTGTTGATAAGATCTTACAAGGGTTAGATTTCGCTTTTGGTTATATAAATGACACATTGATTGAAGCAAAAGAATTTGCTGAATGCTTCAAGAAAACAGAAGTGGTTTAAGAGAGACTAGTGAAGTGTAACGTTAGAGTAAATCTTGAAAAATATAGGTTCTGTAAAAATACTTTGGATATGTGCCAAAATGTGGAAGCTGTATTATAGGCACCAGTACCACAGAATTTTTCACAGTTGCGTTCTTATCTAGGCTTTATAAATTATTTTTCTAAATTCTTCCCAAATTTGTTCTTAAGGTTAAAAAAACAATTTACCTAAAATGTGAGAAAAGGACAGATGAGTGAAGTAAGATGTTCGAGGAAACAAAACTATTGCTGTCAGATAATAATTTACTTACGCACATCGATCCTTCAGAGTTAACAGTAATTTGTTGCAATGCTGGTACATATGGCATAGGTTATGTTATGTCAATTGTAGGATGGCGTTGAAAAATATTACGTGTATGCAAGTAATTCTTTAAGTCCAGCAAAAAACCATTTTTCACAGTATTGGGCATAATTTTTGAGGTTCGTAAGTTCCAAAAGTTCATTTTCGCCAGACGAATCAAAATTTTTAGTGATCAGCAGCTATTAAAGAAGATTGTTGGTGAAAGTGTCACCAGTTGCTGCATCGAGATTACAGAGATGGGCGATAGAATTATCTAAATTTAATAATAGAGTTTTTAACAGGAAAGGCCTGTGCAACTGGAATGGGGACGGACTCTTGTGGCTTCTCTTGCCTCATAAAACCGGTGATGTGATAGGCGTTGTAAACTGTTTTAATTATTCGGATCAATTACCTAGCTGAAACTATGAAGAATTTAATATTGCAGGCAGTGACGCAAAGCTTAATAGAAAAATGGCCAGAAAAGATTAGCATGAATTTAGAACAATTTTATATATTGTAAAAAGAAATTTTTTAAAAGTTGAGAAAAAAATAATTTATTATGGCTTGCAAATTATTTCTCCGGCTTCTTTGAAAGAACAACTTTTAACTGTTTTGTATGAAGGCCATATAGGTATCGTTCACATCGCAAACGTCGATGTCGTTGGTTTGGTGGCCGCACATAAATAATTGCATTGAAAGGTATATAAATGCCTTCTAAGTTTTAAAAGAAGTTTTCCCTACGAAAGGATGCATTTATATTTTTTTTTCATTTATTTATTATTTATATATATATATATATTATTTATATATGGTAAACAATACAATGCAAAATAGACAACGAGTCTCTATTTAACTTTTACGAGTCTAAACGTTTATGCGGTTTGCACTGCATTACTTACATTACTTACTAACACTTACATTACATTAGCATCCTCAATCAAATAGTGAGCAGTTCGTACAAGTCGTGAAAAATGATTTTTAGATTTAAAGACAAGGACTGCTCAACAAAGAATAGATAACTTCGTACTAAAGTATACGAATACTACCACGTTTTAGACACCATTTAACATAATTTTGAATTTTTTGATCTTCAAACTAAGCTTGACATTATTAAAGAAAACCTCATTACGGATAAATAAGTTCATTATAACAATCTTCGTAATTTTGGAATGGGGGAGGAGGAATATTATTAAGAAAATTTTGAAAAATATGTCAAGTTGTATGACATACTTTATTAAAATTAAGATATATCATAGTATAAGGAAAACACATATTAAGCAACTTAAACGGAAAGTAAAAAAGGTATAGTTCGAGCCGGAACAATTTTATAATAAAAAAGAAGAGCAAATGAAGAAAATGCTGTAAAACGTAATAAGTTTATGTATTCCAATAATAAAGAAATATTTAAACTTTAGCTCCACTAAAATCGTGTGATAAAACAAAAATTATTTAAAAAAAAAATAAAAAATTAAAATATTATATCAGTAACTAAATTAATACGTTTTGGATCTATATTAAAATTAAGTGTACATATATAAATATATATAATATATGCTACTTGTAATATTGCTGTAATGGCTTATCAATGATTAATAAACAGTCAGTCCCTTATGTACCACCTGATCGTTCGGTTGTTTCCTTTGCTATATAGACCATAAATCAATGGTGATGATCCTACCAGAAAACTTCAGTCACTTTTTTATGTTATATCTTAAAATTTAACTCAGAAGAAGGAATGTACTTTGAAGTATTTAACGACGTGGCTATACATGGAAGAGTCATGAGTAAGGGTGCAAGAAGATATATCTGGTGCATTTTTAGGTAAAAAAAAAAATATATATTTGTGGTAGTGGCGCATGACAATCGTTGCAAAATCTGCATGAAGAATGGGGTTGCTGCAATGTCGTTTCGTGAGTCGAACAAGCGAGTATACCTTGTAGCGGTTGAAATATTGGTGAACCAAACCTAGCAGTCATCATGTTTTTGAGATCTTGGCATCAAAGTTTATGTCAACAAAATACGCACCATATTCTGAGTCTGCTTGCAAATCGAAATATACTTTCTAGTGACAACAGAACAAAGGTTCCTAGTTAGCTTCTTACATATAGGCCAATTCCATTTCATAACGATTGTTCAAATACCAGGCTACGAAATAGTGCTTTTATTCCTCTCTCACCACTCAACCATAATGCAACCCTTATTCCAATCCAAAATTCGATTTCATATGGCTAAAATCCCATCGCGAACAACATGACGTTGATAGTCATAACGCCAATAGCTTCCAATAGTTTTTCACTTTTCACCCTGATAAGTACTCGTACACCGTTGATGTGCTCTCCCATCTAGGCTCGTCGGACCATTGTCTCATATAAGTTAATTTCCCGTACACTGACCACATACTAAGAGAAAAGATGCCTAAAAGAACCGTACGGCAATACAAAAAAGACAGTTGGAGCCTACTGAAAAGCTTCTTTAGGAATTTTAACTGGTCGTTATGTTTCCTCGCTAACGACATAGATGCCGCTGCTCATATTGTATAATCACAGACACTATTCTCATTGGAATGAGATCACTCGTCGGATAAAGAGTATCAAACCAAAAGAAAAACCGTGGTACAACTCGAGCCCCAAAGAGGCTGTCAGGGTTAGAGAAATTAAGAAAATTATAAACATACTAATGATAATTTGAACTTTTTAATTGTTGGGAATCCGCATAACATACTATAAGTCCGGGGCTGTGTGAAAACATTTCGATGGTATAAATAACCACTTAAGCGTGCGCTAATTGTGAAAAAAATATAGGCACAGGACTTTTCTTGCAGAAAAGTGGCGTGCGTCACGAGAAAAGTGCTCCATACACATATAAGCGCATTGGTAGTGCGGAAAAAGACATGCGTAATATAATTGACTGTGGCAGGTCGATGATACACGCAAGAGATATGAGCTACAAGTTCTGGGGAGAAGCAGTCACAAACGCAGTTTACACACTTTCGAATCAGAATATAGTCCAGAAAAAGGTGACATGTGACATGACATGTGATATAAAACTCCGGATTTAACCCATTTGAAAATTTTCGGCTTGGGTGCAATTGTGTATAAGGAAAGGAGACGCAAAAAGGGGCGTATTTGTTGGATACAAAGAAGGCTCTAAAGGATACCGAAACTGGTTGCCTGACTGTAGAAAAATAGTGATATCCAAAGATGTGATCTTTAGGGATTCGCCACTAATAACGACAACGATTTCCTACAAAGGCATCCCCGAAAAGAAAGGAGGTGAAAAAAGAGTGAAATAGAACTCAAATTTAGTGGAAGAAAATGCTTAGAAAGACATAGAAAAAGATAAACGAAAAGAGATATTTATTGTTGATTCAGCTAAGATCAAGACTGATGCAAATGTGCTACGTTCTCGAGCTATCCACACCTGCGCTCTGAGTAAAGGTTTTGCATTTTTAGCCGACACAAAAGAACCTCAATGTTTTGAAGATGTCCAAAAATTGCAATGGATCAAAAAATAGTGTCATTTAAAAAAAACTAAGCCTGGGATTTTGTGAATCTACCTGTAGACTTAAAGCATTTATCAAATAAGTGGGTCCATAAAATTAAATATAACTCAGATGTGTAAGTAGTATGATGTAAGGCGCGTTTAGTAGCCAGACAACATGGGATTGAATACCAAGAAACGTTTAGCCTCGTATTCAAATATAGCTCCATCAGAATGATTCTGGCCCTATGTGCTGCGCAAAGCATGATGCTCAAATAGTTCAACATTAAAACTGCTTTTTTGTACGACTATGATGATAGCAGCAGAAAAATTTGTCGATTGCGTATTGGATCTTTTGGATTTAAGGTGTTGAAACATCCAGTTCCTGTTTATGTGGCTGCTAATTTTTCTTCAGGTCAGTTTGTATCCCTTATGTTGTTGTAAATAGAGTCAGCAAGTATGATGAAAACAGTATTTTCTGAATGGAATTATAATTGTTTTTATCCTTCTTGCTAATATTAGGCGTCGTACATTCTTGATTCTCAAAACCAGATTGCCCATTTCGTTTAACTATTGTGGACACTTGAGTGGGTCAGTGTGACGGGATTCGTGCGTTCGCCGCAATGGGTTAGTTGCATGTTTGCACATGTGCTGAAATGTTATCGGATAGGGTAATCAGGTATAACAAGAAACGTCTGTGCGGGCACAGCAGTGTATGTGGGCACAACAGTCTTTCGTCCTTAAAAGAAGAAATGCAAATAACGTTAGGAGTGAAGACTTTCGACATGCGGTAGGATGCATACGACATGTGTAAACGACGAAATGGTTTATAAAGAATTTGTTGCACATGGTTAATTATCGTTCGATAATATATGATCTACAATATTTGGTTTACAATGATTTCGATTAAAATTGTCGATGTTGGAACATTTGTATAAAAAATTGTGCTTACAATATTTTCTGTATGCGTGTCTTAGAGTTACAAAAAAAATAGTTTTGCCTTAACCTATTTTGGTAATTGTATTTTAAGTAACAAAGATATGTTACTACAAGATATAACATCTTAATACATATATGTATATATTATATTATATTACAATTGGATTGTTTCTTGTTTCTGCTTTGTTTATTGACAAAGTTATTTTAAAATATTTGCAAATTAATATTACTAGTATAATAATTGTAATTATTGTGATAATGATTGTTAAATTTGTTGACGTTCTAATAATCTACAGTTAGATACGTTAGTTAGTTACATCTTTCCTGTTAATACTATACTTGTTCAAATCTATGTAACTCCTCTATGTGTATGGTTTGGGAAAGGTTTTGTGGGAATGTGCATTGCTTCTTTTGGTACTAGATTCTCGAAATAGTACACGATTGGATTCTGGTATGACGTATAGCCATGAGTTTTTGCTTTTGAAGTTAAACCAAATTTCATGGTTTAGTTGAAAAACTTTGGTTTCCCAGGTTGTTGAATTTGTATTGCCGGAGATCAATTTGTAGGATACAGTTGTTAATTTTTTGAGATTATTGTACATTTACTTAAGTTTTTTCCGTGTAAGTATATGTACCGTCTGTAATTTTAGTTAGTAGCTTTTATATTATTGTTCACTGATACGTATCGGTAAATATTTCCGCTTGACTCAATTGGGAGTGCTGTGACCCTAAATAATTGAAATTCTTCGTTAACTTGTAGGATACTCTCTTATATCATGAGGTTCCTATTAACGTAAAGAATGGTTGTAGTCGCTATGGAATTGATTATGAAGTTAATTCTTCATACTTTACTGGTAATCTTCCTCCGGGTGGGATATCGAGTTAGGTTTGCTTTTGTGTGGCGGTGAATATGTCTGTTTTTAAGAATCGAATGTCTAATCTACCTACTTTTGCTTTCTGTATAATAGCTAAAAGCTTAGTATTCCCGTTTTTCCAGTATTTTTGAAGCCACATATGTAGGGACTATGCTCGCTTATTCGTCGATATTGTGTAAAAATTGTTCGTAGTTCATCATGAGGTTCCTAGTTCATCGTGTTTTTGTTTATTTATCTGCAAATGGTGTTAAAATTTTTGTTCAAGCGCTGTGTTGATTCGTTGAATGAGTCTATGAAGTTTGAAACTGTTGTTATCTAGTTTTCTGACAAGTAATTCAAATTCTCTTACTATTCTGATCGTTCTTAAAGAGGCCCTTCGTTCCTTATGAATGTGCTTCCACTTACTTTCGTTTTCTTGACTAGTACTGTATCTAGTCTCCTATTTTAGTTAGGAGGTTACCCAGGGTGTTCATCGTCATTTTGCATTTATCTAGTAGATATTCTTTGATCGGAGGTCTGACAAAGATTTTATGTTTTGTTCTAGGGTTTTTGTATTTATAGAGCTAAACACGAATGTCCACTTGGTAAATGATTTATCTAGAACTCCGACTGGCTCTAGGTATACACCTGGTTTGTTCAGCGGGTGTACTACTGTATTAGAAAGTACTAGTATTTATGGCAGTGTTGTGTTTATAAATCATAGAACGATACCGAAACTTGAAAAAAGAAGAAAACAAAAATAGTTGCTTTAGCAAATTTTTGCTTTTAAGTTGATTGGTTTTGATGAGGTTGTTATTTATTATCTTTCCTTATCCGCTTATTTTTACTTTAAACTTTATGAGTGATAAGACTTCTTCGTAAACTGGGATTAGTTTTTTATTCGACCATGTTTAAGGCTCTAATAGTACCTTGTCGCCTACTTTATGATTGGTTTGATTTGAACTTTGATCGTAGTATTCCTTCGATCTTTCTTTAGCTTTTAATTGGTTTTCGCGGATGATTTCGTAACCCGATCGTAACTTGATTTTCATGTTCGTTATGTTGTCATCATAATTATATACAGGTAGTATTTGTATATTTAGGACGGAGGGAATTGGGGGTTTAAGTCCAAAGAGAGCTTCGTAAGGCTATATTTAGGGTTTGTGTACTGTGGTGTTATAGCAGAAAACAGCATGCTTGATATATCTTTCCCAGTTGGTTTGGTCGTTGCTCGTGTAATTTTTCAAATAGTCACCTAAAGTTCAGTTTAGCCTTTCACGTTCATCATTTTATTGTGGATGGTACGGGCTGCTATGGAATTTTTTAATTTTAAGGATTTTATAGAAAACTCACGTCCCTTGGTCCGTGAGTATTGGTAACGGTATAGCATAACTCCAAATAATTTTCTTTACTAATGAATTAGCCACTGTTTGGGCTCCTTGTTTTGGTATTGCGGCTACTTGGGCGAATTTAGTAAGATCTGAAACGTAACCATGTATTTATTATAATCTTCTTTGATCGGGGTGAATTTTTCCCGTTGTGTGATGACCATTGGTATCTTACACCGTACTATAATTTATTTCCGCATGCATGTTTTTCCATTCATACTCTCTTTTGATGCATTTTAGAGTTCGTTTAACTCTTTAAAGGCCTCCTAAAGGATAATTAAGAAATTCACACAGTATTTGCTTAATTTTGCCTGGATCTGAGATCTCCATGACATCTTTTCTTGCACAAGGTTTCCTGGCAGTACTTTACTCTGACTGCGAGTCATTACTTTCACTTCGTGATAAGGCGTCTGCGTTTGTTTTAAGATGTCCAGCTTTATTAGTTACCGTTAAATTGTTCTCTTCTCGCTAGATGCGCTAGCGCATGATTCCTAAAGAGGAATCTTTTAAGTTAAACATCCATACAAGCGGCTTATGGTCGGCAACGATTTCAAAATTTCGACCGTAGACTAGAGCTTCGGTTTCAATGGTAAAATAATTCTTTTCTGCTTTATTTAATATTCTACTACTATTATTTAATATTGTTACTGGTGTCGGTAGTGATACAGAATGCGTTGGTAACGTTTGGATGGATTAATATAGGTGGTTCCGACATGGCTTCTTTAAATTTCTGAGAGCATTATCACATCAAATGCATTCTATTTAAATAGCATGTCTTTACGGAGAAGTTTTTTTAGTGTGTTAACTATTCTTGAAAAGTTTTAAATAAATTTTCTTTAGTACCCTGTTGAACACAAGAAAGATTTTATTTGTTTTTAATTTTGAGGAGGTCCGATTTTGTTTTTGGCAGGTTTTACAGCCTTTGACGTAATTACATGCCCTAAGTACATTACTTCTGTTTGGATAAATTTTCACTTTAATATTTGAATTTTCAAATTGAATTTGTCTAACGCCTCGAAGAGTTCTATTAATTTCTTATTGTGATCTCGCAAATTCTTTCCGTAGATTACTATATCATCTAGGTAGACTAAACACTTTATACCTTGTAGTCTACAGAGTACTGTATTCGTGAGTCTCTAGAACATTGGTGGCGCAATGCATTCGGTTTAACCTGAAGTGACCGTTCGGTGTGCTGAACGCTGTAAAAATTATTTAGAGTCTCCTAGTTGCCTGAGAATGTCTTTTATGTTGGGAATTGGATATGCTTCTGGAATTGTAGGTTCATTCAAATTGAGTATTATTATTCTCCAATTTTGGTTTTCATTATTGGGGACAACTAGTAGTGGAGCAGTCCATGGGCTAGACTTTGCTCCAATTGTACTGCCTTGGAGCATCTTTTTTACTTGGCTCTTAATTTCTTGTTTATGTACTTCAGGTAATCTGTATGGGGGAACATTGACTGGAGGTGTTTTTGAATTTGTTTTGATGGAATGTATTGTACTTCTTCGATAAAAATAACCACAACTTTATTTTATTTAAAGATAAATACATTTACAAAATTAATTCCAAATTATAAGTTGTCTCTACAATGTGTTGATCAAGAAGAAAAAAAAAAGAAGATCCAACTCCGTCCTATATGGCAGTGACTAAATAAAATGGAGAGAAGATTTAAAGATCAATGAAGATCAATGAAGATGTAATAGATCAATAACGATGATCGATGACGATAGATCTTTCCTCCAAATCCCAATCTCAAACAGTAGTGCTAGTGTTCACGTATGACATAAGTTTATAACGTTCAAGAGATTACCATGTTACTTAGATTTTTCTCACCGATTGAAGAAAAAAAAAAAACAATTCTATATTTTGGTTGAGAAAAGAAAACGAGTACTTTTTTTCTTGGTCATAACTTACGGACTACTAATAAAATCATTTAATTTGTTTTTAATTTCTTAGGTTTTTGCAAGCTCAGTAGTCGCATTCATT
The DNA here is from genome assembly GCA_907269105.1 of Volucella inanis. NCBI lineage: Eukaryota > Metazoa > Arthropoda > Insecta > Diptera > Syrphidae > Volucella > Volucella inanis. The sequence goes on from OU026153.1 coordinate 68,109,735, forward strand.
TACATATTTCCCATGCAAATTCACAGTATCAGCGCATTTACCGGTGCGCGTGTTTCTACATTTTAAAGAACCGGCAACAAAACAAAAATGTATTGCTACATCTTTATTATTATACTCTTTACTCCCTTTATTATTGTTTTTGCTTTTTTTAAATTTGTATCTAATATGGCTTCTTTATCAGACAGACATTATCAAATAGAGAAACTTTAATACTTAAACAACTATACACGTTATTAGATGAATTGGATATTAAAGCACTAGTCATTTCAGCTAAAGATGTCGTCAAAAGCTTTTTAAAGGTAACAACATTCCGGTAACTATATACTAGGTGGGGAAAAAAGTAACCTAGTTTTTTATTGTATTCAATACAGTCCCCTTTTAGTTTGATACACTTATTCTAGCGATTTTTCAACTTCTTGATCCCTTCCGAAAAGTAATTTTCCGGAAGGTCTGCAAAATACTCCTCCGTGGCGTCGATGATTTCCTCGCGTGAGCTGAATTTTTAATTGATGAGCCATATTTTGAGGTTTGGGAAGAGATAATAGTCGGAGGGAGCCAAATCAAGTGAATACGGAGGATGCGACAGCAATTGGAGCCGTAAGTCATTGATATTAGCTGTGGTTGCGATGCTCTTGTGCGCCGGTGCATTGTCTTGCAAAAATAAATTTTTTTTGCTTCATGTGATGCCGTTTTGCAGCGATTTCGGCCTTCAGTCGCTCCAATAATGCACGTTAATACTCGCTGTGGATGATTTTTCCTTTTTTGAGGAAGTCCACGAAGAGTATGCCATGACAATCCCAGAAAACCGACGCCATAACCTTTCCGACCCATTGAGTCTCTCTCGGCCGCTTCAGAGCACTCGTGCCGGCTTCAGTCCATTTCCGGGCACTTATTCTGTTCTCTGGTGTTCAACAGTTACCAATCGACGCCAAAAGTCTGCCTGATTCCGCATCTAAATCTAAATCTATATTGTCCCCTTTTAAGCAGTCACCATCGACTGCAACACACTTATGCCAGCGCTTGATCCAATCCTCGAAACATTTTTTATATTCAGTTTTCGGTACTTCCTTTCGGCTGCTGAAACGCGTTCCCCGTAGTGGTTTTTTAACTCGATTGAACAGAAAGAAGTCACAGGGAGCCAAATTGGATGCATTCGCTGCTTGTTGGATGGTATTTGTTGCATTTTTCGTCAAAAAATTACAAATAATGATGGCACTGTGCGACGGTGCGCTATCATGGTGCAAAATCCATGAGTTTATGCCCACAATTCTGGTCTCTTTCGGCGAATTACTTCACGCAAACATCTCATAACACCCAAATAATACTCCTTGTTTACTGTCTGGCCTTCTAGCAAAAGTTTATGATGCATTACACCGTTGTAATCCATAAAAAACCGTGAGGATTGCCTTCTTTTTTGACTGAAAATTACGTGGTTTTTTTGGTCTCAACTCATTTGGTAAACGCCATTCACTTGCCTGATGTCTGGATTGCGTGTCATACTAAATCAACTTTTCGTCTCCAGTAATGATCCTTTTGATGAATGTGGGATCGGATTCAGCCTCGCAAATCATTTTTTTTGCGACGTTAACACGGTCTCTTTTTGTATGAAATTGAGGTCTTTTGGCAACAACTTTGCTGCTATACGACGGAAACCCAAATTATTAACCAAAATGTCCTGGACAGATCCATAGGCAATGTTTAAGTCCTCCGCTATCTTTCTGAAGGTTAATTTACGGTTATTGAACAACATTTCTTTTACTTCATCTATGTTTTCATCGGTTTTCGATGTCGATGGTCTGCCACTGCTTTTATCATCTTCGATTAACTCACGGCCACGTCTCCTCTAGAGAATCGTTGCCGAAGCACTTTTACAACATTTCCAACGTTCGCGCACCATTAAATCCGTTTTTTACGCAAAATTTAATACAAGTTCGTTGTTGCAAACTTAAATCCATTTCTAAAATTGTAAAAATATCTTCAACACACATTGAGCTACGTAACTTTTGCAAATGCCTAGCATTGATGCTAAGATTTAAAAGGGTGTACCAACTTAACAAAAAAAAAAAAAAAAACAGGACTCAAATCCGAACAATGGGAGCGCCACACGGTGGTGCGCCGGGAACTTTTTGATCAAGGTGGTATACCATATGGTTTTTTACATGTCATAGAAAAGGTAACCGAAAATGAATGACAGGAAAAATAATTACAATACAACTACAACGGTGTGAAACATAAAATTTGTTTAAGCTTTATTTTGAAGCTAAGTTCATGCCATTATCTGGAATAGCACATAATATAAATGGCCGCCTCAGCTTCGCTGGCAGTGCTTCAGGCAGTCGGTAAAATTTTTGATAACTCGGTCCAATATTTGCGGCATTATTTCGTCAATAGCGTGTCGAATGTTGGCCTCGAGCTAAAGTGGTTGGCCTGTTAGCGTAGACTAAAGACAATATAATTGAGTGGTGTCAAATTTCACGTTCGCGGCGGCCAATTGATGAACGCTCGCCATGCGGTGACTCAGTCATCAAATTTCTCCTTCACAACTTCGAGCGTTGCGTCAATTGTATGCGATGTAGCGCCGTCTTTTTAACCATAGAAAGTTGGTTAATATCGTTCAATACCTGAGACTATTGACGGTAACCGTGTCAACTTCTTCATTTCAAAAGAAATAAGGTCCGATGATGTCGCCTTACCGCACCAAACAATCAATATTTGTGGATGCATTGATGCTTGACTGAACACTTGTTAATTGTGTTCGCTCCAAAAACGGCAATTTTGCTTGTTGAAATAGCCGCTGATCCAAAAATAGGCCACGTCCCAGATGAAGAAGATGTTTCTTTGGCCAAAATCCGGATTTTCGGACAACATTTCCAGCGCCCAATTTGAGAAATCATGACTATGTCTATGGTTCCATTGTCTATACGGATGTTTTCCCAGATTCAATCGGAAAATAAGCCGAATATGCCTTTTATTTGTTAAACGGTATAAATATTTCAAACTTAAATTATTTGCTTGCTTGGAAGAAGCTAAAATGCCGGTGCAGTATGCCATTTCACATTATAAATACCCTCATTGAACAATTTCTAAAACTGCCAAGAGTCGGTTCGGGGAATGGTATACTTGTTGACATATCGGACGATATTATCCGTGGTCAAGAAACGATAAGGGTAGTAGGTAGAGATTCGTGGCTGGCTCATTTACTTGCTAATAAATAAAACTGAATCGACTATCGAAGACTTTTTAGAGTACCTAGAAGAACTTTTAGAAGCTAGTGATTCCAAAACAATTCATGTAGTTAAGGGCTGTCGTGCTAAAAGTACTTTAAAAAATATGTTAAAAGCCTATTTTAAAAGCCACTTTCTCCCACAATGCCCATAATTCGTTTTAATGTCGGTTTGTTCGCGTAGCAGCTTCGCCAGACATCACCGTTTATGTAACAATTGCATTTATCGATGCGATATCTATGTCGTCATCATAGCTTAGTACGCGTCGATAACACAAATTAATCTTCTCTTTCAGTCAGTCCTGCCAATGTCGTCGGTGATACCCAAAATTATGCTGTATCAGTCCTGAGCAACCACATAAAAAACGAATATCTTTCCTTCAGAATATTACCGACGGTAAGTTATTCGTAAAAGTATTCGATACCATTGAAAAGACTCATCTCGCGCGTTCTATTGGATACCGGTTCACAAGTATCTTTTGTGTCTGATAGCCTAGTAAAAAGGCTTAGCATTCGTCGTTCTTATGCTTGTTTGCCTATATCAGGAATCTCCTCAGTTGAAGTTGGTGTGACTCAAGGTGCTGTATATATAATTTTCACATCTTGTATAAGTCAAATTTTATTGAAATTGAAGCTTTCATACTGAGAAAAATAACTTCGAAAACGACATCGGTTCTGTTTGAATGTAGCAACTTTACTTTTCTTGAAGATATTTAATTAGCAGATGCAGGATTCAATATCCCAGATCACATAGACACTAGCGGCTGACAAGGCTTGTAGTATTATGAGAGGGAGTCATCGCTGAAGTCTATGGGATATTGAAGAGTTCCGCATAAGTTTTCTTGGACGTTAGGTGAAGATGGGGTAGATGCAAAACTCTCAAAGACACTTACTCAGACAACGAACATCAGACAATAAGTACACGGTAGAACTTCCATTTCGCCAGGACAACGTAGTCTTCTAACATCTTATTTAAAGCCCTGACTAGATTCCTTGCTATGGAACGCCGGTTTGTTCGTGATGAAGACTTTAGAGTAGAATATTATACTATAAGTTTATGAAAGCTAATTTGAATTAAGAACAAATGGAGCGTATTCTAAACAGTTTTTCTGCCTACGTCTGGAAATATTTTCTATTCGCCCCAGCACACTGTTATCATAAATAAAATTCGCGCTGTTTACGATGGTTCGCATAAAGACACCACCAATTATTGTAGACTTATTGAAATGCTTCATATAAGAACCCCTATTCAACGAAATTTAATTAACGTTTGTATATGATTTCGCTTGCAGCGTAATTTGTGGAGAGAATCCTCATAAAGCCCAATTTCCGACATTCGTTTGTGTAGGAAAACATATGGTGCGTCTCCAGCTCCTTATCTATTGGGTCTATAACTTCGTGCGGATTGTTAAGAGATGGCGTAACTTGTATTATTCCATTGTTATTGTTCCATTGGAACATGCGTTGGAAAGCTTATGCCTTGTACGTCATTCCAGTATATGTCATTCATTTGAAGCGTAAACAACAATTTTTTTTTTCTTCACTCAAATACGTCGAACTTTTGTTTTTGTGTTTTTGCGGGGAGTTCTTCTTCATTGCTTTAATATGAAGAAAACTGCTGCCGAAGGTCATCTTATTTTGGTGGAAGCTTATGGTGAACATACGCTAGCTGAGTGAACGTGGCAAAAGTGGTTTGCACGATTTAAAAGTATTAATTTTGGCTTGGAAGACGTCCTGGGCAGCCAAAATAGTTTGAAGATGAAGAACTGGAAGCATTACTCTATGAAGATTGTTGCCAAACACAAGAAGATCTCGTAGAATCTTTGGGTGTCACTCAAACAGCCATTCCAAAATGTTTAAAAGCAGCTGGATATATTAAAAAGCAAGGAAATCGGGTTCCACATGAACTCAAGCCGAGAGACGTCGAAATGCGGTTTTGCATGTCCGAAATGCAGCTGGAACGCCACAAAAGGAAGTCATTTTTGCATCGGATTGTTACTAGTTATAAGGAATGGATCCATTACGACAACCCCAAGCGCAAAAAATTATATGTGAAACCCGGCCAACCAGCCAAATCAATGGCAAAGCCGAATATCCATGGCGCGAAGGTAATGCTCTGTATTTGGTGGGATCAGATGGGTGTGCTGTATTATGAGCTACTAAAACCGGGTGAAACCATAAATAGACAACACTACCGAACACAATTAATCTGTTTGAAGAGAGCAGTAGCCGAAAAACGCCCGGAATATGCGACCAGACACTAGGCAATAATTTTCCATCATGACAACGCTCGGCCCCACATTGCTATTCCGGTTAAGAACTATTTGGAAAACAGTGGATGGGAAGTCTTACCCCACCCGCTTTATAGCCCAGACCTTGCCCCTTCTGACTACCATTTGCTCCGGTCGATGCAGAACGCCCTCAATGAAATACGGTTCACATCAGAGCAGAATATCAAAAATTGGCTTGATTCATTCTTGGCTGTCAAGCCGGCGCAGTTCTTTTGGGATGGGATAGACAAATTGCCATAAAGATGGGAAAAAGTCATAGCTTCAGATGTGCAATACTTTGAGTAATACTATTGTATATGTTTTTCTTAAATAAACGTTCAAATTTTGAAAAAAAAAATCGCACGAATTAAAATATATACCCAATATATATGAAAATTTTCCGGCAAATAGCCCTTGATTACCACCACCAGTTTTCTTTAGCATCGCATGCTATTTTGCATGATATGCATGTGGACAAACTGTTGTGACAGAAGCAGATAAGAACTACTCAGAAACATTGCAGCTGATGAAGCAGATTGTTGAAATGATCCTTTTGTTGAAAGTTCTGTTTCTCGAAGATGTACCCTGTAGACGGGAGCAGATAAGAACTACTCAAAAACATTGCAGCTGATGAAGCAGATTGTTGAAATGATCCTTTTGTTGAAAGTTCTGTTTCTCGAAGATGTACCCTGTTGACAGGAGCAGATAAGAACTACTCAGAAACATTGCAGCTGATGAAGCAGATTGTTGAAATGATCCTTTTGTTGAAAGTTCTGTTTCTCGAAGATGTACCCTAAATTTTAAAATCTTGAAGTTCAAAGAATTCTCAGATGCCTCCGAAGACGCGTGTGCTGCGGTAGTTTACAGTCGTAGTTATTCAGGAGGCGGTGTTGTTGATTTCAGCCAAAATCGTGGTTTAATTTTCTTTATGTAGCTCCCAAATAGTTTTGTCCTGGTCTTCTTTTCCCCCGCGAAGATGGAATACATTCGTAGCGAATCGTAATTTCGAAATAATGTACTCCTTACCTCGTTCGTCTTAGAATTATGTGTGTTCTTCTGAAAATAGTTGTCATTGTGCTAACGATCTAATGAATATCTATATGTGGTGGAATGGTCCTCCTTGGTTGTTTCAGGAGTTAAATCACAAAGTCGGGACTGAAGAAATTCCTAAGGAGAGAAAAAAGTATGTTGCAGTTCACTTACGTTTCGGTTCAGGTTGAACATTTTCTTGAAAATATTTTGCTTAAATTCTTTACTTGGGGAAAGTTCAAACAAATCTTTGGGTATACTTATTCATTGCTTCATAAGGTTATGTCGTGTGCCCAAGGAAGGTAGAAAGCGTGGATATCTTACGCTTCCAGAGCTTCATTTTGCTAAGAAAATTTGTCTCGCATGGGCTCAAAACCTGTTCCGTGCCGAATTAATTGCTCTCAAGGCTAATTGGTGTGTTTTCAAGATGTCTAAGTTGCTCTCGCTCTTTATTGATGATGTCGGTTTGTCCTTATAGTGTACATGCTACAATTTGCTGGTTTCTAATGACTGGTGTGTGGATAATTGCTGTCCAATGAATTTATGGAAGACTATAAGAGATCACTTTTGTGACAGTCGAGCCATAGGGTTACCTTCGTATATATTTTTGTCTTGAGCTGAATTCTATTAGTCGTTTTATTGAACGTTTGGGGTATTCAGAATCAGTTGGTATGCGATATTATTATTTGCCATTTCTGAAGCCATGTATATGCAAACAAACAGAAATTGTTCTCTAAAGTTGGTGCTAATTTTTTCAGGATTTTGAATTTATATCACGTTTTAATATAGAATAAAACACCCTATGCTTCCCTACGTTACTTTTCAATCCAAAAACTTCTTCCATAAATTAAATTAAACAAATTATCACTCTCTTCCGGTTCTAACCAAGTTTTCCAGACACATAAAACATCAAAAATCCCACCATTAAACACATATCTTAGATCGTTAATTTTACTTCTCAAACTTTGAACATTCAAATGACAAATATGAAAATCATTTGTCTGTTACAGAGAATATAAATTAGTATTTTCGATCAACAATGGATTTACCCAACCCTCGAACGTTATCAATCATTTAAGGACAGAAACAACAACAACAAAAAAACGGGTAGCACCACCCTAATTAAATTAAGTAAAGAGTAATAACTTAATAATATACGAAAAGTGATGTAAACCTTATGAGATTTAATCGATAAGAAAAAAACAGGAAATAGAAAAGGTTAAAAGATATATTGAAATAGGTCTATTTCCGCGACAATCTGTAACAATTTGTATTGTAAAAGAATTTTTTGTTTATATTTGAGGAATAGGGCTAAGTTCTCTCTTAAGCCCAAAAGTCGAGGGAACACGTTTTTGTAAAATGTGTTCGAAACATCAAAAGTAACCAATTTTTGTACATTGTAAACGGGAGGAAGATTTTTAGATTGGTTATTATTACTATTTTGTTGATGTACAATAATATGCGTTTAATGAGTTCTATTGTATTAGGCGAACACTTCCCTTGTGTATGTCATAGTCTTCTTTTGAGCTTTTTTTCATAAAATTGTCGCAATTCACACAAATTTAAACTTTTATAAATTTGACAGTTCTTTAAATAAAATTAAAATTGAATTTTAATTGATTTGACGTTTTTTTACAATTTCTGCCCAATTTAGTGCAGAAATTTGTAAGAATTGGCAGGATGGGGAAATAAATTACTCTCTCAAATAAGTTCTCTTTTACAAATTTATTTTCGCGGGAACAGGATTTTTACAATTTTGTACAAATTTACAGTCCTGGAATAGACTCAATGTTTATAAATAACGAAACAAAAGAAAGATAGAGACAATAGAGTGTGAGCCACTGTGTGTAATACCAGGCAGCTGGCAAAACGGTACCGGTTACCCGGTCGTTGTGAATACATTCTTGCAACCGTCCCCGGATAACTGGCAGCCGGCTGTGGCAGTGAGCAAAGCCGGCTGCCGAAACCGGGCAAAGGTTCTCAAGTCAGTAGTGGATACATAAATTCAAATTGCGCCTTCACTCATACTCGGTTTTCAGTTTTCCATTTGCTGTGGACATGATAGGGGTTTGTTTTTTGGTGTAAATTATTTTGTTTTAGTGAATTTGGAAATATATACTATTGACATCGAACAAACGATCAGCGTGGTTGAAGTAAGGCCCGTGATTTGGGACAAATACTTACAAGAATTAAATAATTAATTTAAAATGATGGATGAAAAAGATAAAAATGAATATGGTAAGCTTTTTTTTGTTTATTAGTTATTTACTTTATTTAATTATTTTATGGATAAAATCTTATTATATATTTTATTGGTTGTGTGTAGTAGAATTTAAAGCAAAACAATTATTTATTTATAGGTTTAATAATAACACATGGGCTGAAAAGTCAGTGCCGTTTTATAGTAAAACACAAAATTTTTGCAAAATTCAACTTTATTTATCAGTTGCCTTCAAGGGCGATACACTGATTGAAACGATTTTTCTATCTTTTGATACAAGTTTTGTAGTACGATTTCGGTTTAGCCTCAAAATAGGCCTCTGTTTCGGCGATAACTTATTCATCGGTATTAAATCTCTTTCCGGCGAGCATTATTTTGAGGTCTGCGAACAAATCTAGAGAATACAGTGGGTGGGAAAGCAATTCGTAGCCAAATTCATTAAAATTTGACTGTCTTGATGAAACAGCACTTTCTGCGATTTCGTCCTTCAAACGCTCCAACAACGCAATATAATAGTCGCTGTTGATAGTCTGCCCCATACGAATACAGTCGATGAAAATTATTTCATATGTATCCCAAAATACGGATGCCAAAACCTTGGCAGCCGACTGTTGAGTTTTTGGTCGCTTTGGGCTAGATTCGTCGCTTGCTCACCACTCAGCTGACTGCCGACTTGACTCTGGTGTGAAGTGATGGAGCCAAGTTTCATCCATTGTCACATACCGACGCAAAAATTCGGCTTTATTGCGGTTGAACAGCTTTAAACACTCCTCTGAATCATCAACACGTTGTCGTTTTTGGTCGACTGTGAGCAAACGCAGCACCCACTTTGAACAGAGCTTTTGCATGTCCAAATATTCGTGTGTGATATATCCAACACGCTCTTTTGATATCTTCAGAGCCTCTGCTTTCTCGATCAACTTCACTTAATGGTCATTCGTAATTATTTTGTGGACTTTTTTGATGTTTTCATCTGAAACAGCCTCTTTTGGACGTCCACTGCGTGCATCATCTTCGGTGCTTGTATGACCAATTTTAAATTTTTCAATCCACTTGCGAATGATTCGATCGGCTGGTGCAGAGTCCGGGCAACACTTATCAAGCCATTTCTTTGCATCGGCTGCATTCAAAGCAATGATAAATCAACACACGAAATTGCTTTGAATCCATTTTTTCTTTTTCACAATAACAAAAGTTGCTTCACTCACAACGCTATATCTCGAGAACTAATCGTCCAACAGCTGTCAAATTTATAAACGTATCTTTTGAAGTTTGGTACTAACTTATGGTTGGTAGGGATTTAATTCAAGTGAAACTTTTCAGCCCATGTATTGTATTATATTATGAAATACAAATTGATCAAAATCATTAAATTTTAGAAAAATGATTCAATAATTCCACAGAGGTTAAAAAATAGCCGGTCATGATTTTCCTTAAGTTGTACGCTGGTATTCCCCTTCACATCTCAGGCGCTGAAACTATATTTTCAAGTCCAGTAGAAGTCATCATATCCTCAACATCATATCCATTGCTGATACGTACAACGTATGTAAAACAACACAGGCTTTGACTATGTCTGTAGCAAAATCAGTATTGAGGTCGGTCGGTGAAAAATTCTTCATTTATTGCTTAAAATTCCTAAAGCGCATTCTATATATCTTCGAGGCCTAGAGAGCGATAATTGAAATTTTTTTTTTTTTCAGTTGTCAAATTTGGACCACCATATGGGCGAAGAAAAGGCCTGTCTAGCGCAAATACTTAATTTCCTAGTTATAAATATGGAAATTTTGAATTTGTTATTCAATGAAGACATTTCTCTTTAGGGATTCCTATGTAGTTTTATATTTTTGTGTAAAGTGAGGAGTTTTTGAATATATTGGAGTCACAATCTTTACCGTAGCTTCCCACACTCACATAAATTAAACGATACTCTGAATCTGCTACAGCCATCAGTACTATTGAAGTACATTGAATTTGATATATTGACAATTCGAATGTGCTTCCCATCGACGGCACCAATGCAGTGAAGAAAATTAGTGTTTAGCTCAAATTTTTCGGCAATTGTTTCCCATTTCTCTTCAGGATTATTCATCATGAAGGAACCAAATAGTAATACATACACGACGTATTATGTTACTTTTAGTAAAAATTCTCAGTCTGTAAACGTGCAACCATTTGCTAGGTATCTAAAGTGAAAATATTAGTAAAAATTAGTTTCATTGAGTTTCATCAAGTTCCTTTAAATTAAAATTTATTTTTGTGACAGGAAAAGAAATAACAAAGAAGTGGGGGAACATCCGCGATTGTTTACAGATATCTTAAAAATAAATCTAAGTTTTGAAGAAATCAGAAAATGAACATTCAACGTCAAAGACATATATTTAAAGTCAACAATTGCAATTAAAAAAAAAAATAAATAAATAAAGAAAGCCACACTGAAGATAGTTTGTCAGCCGCAAATAGACGTCTCTAATACTGAGGAAAACAAAACGCTTACAGCTGACGGCTCTGCAATCTTTTAAGCACCTAGTTCTCGTAAACGAAAAATATAACCTTTGGAATTGGAATTGATATATGAAATTAAAGAGAAACCAGACCGGCGTTTATCTTTTTTCAAAGGAATTCAAATCGTTAAATACATATCGTGAAGACGAAATTTTAGAATTCTAAATGAGTGTTTTACAAAAAGTGCTCGATATCAAACAGCGTAAATGTTCAGTAGATGTTCACTACTCAGGCAACTTTCACCAATAACCTACCGCACAGAAGTATAGTTCAAGTGTCAAACACACCATTAGAACAGCAGGCTTTCTATGGAATCAATCCTATTACAAACCAACAAATAATTTTACCCACAAATAGTACAGGCCTTCTGTCAATAATTCTACATGGGACACATCTGATAGTTCTTACGATTCCATCGACTTTTAATTCATTCATAAATTCCTTAAGAATTTCAACTTTAAATTTAAACTTTAAAACTTTAAACTTTAAACTTAAAATTATTTTTTAACATTTTTTTTAATTAATTACGTAATTAATTTTCTTATCAAAACACTTTTTTCGACTACTGTTGTATGAAAAAAATTATGAATGTTGCAGGGTTATATTTATATAGGTACATGAAGTTTTAAGAATATTATTTTTATTTAGTTCATAATAAATCATGAGAAATAAAATAAATTAGAGTGTATTATTTTAATAGTTTTACCTTATAGTCAAAGCCAATATTTCTTTACGTTGAATACATTCCTCATGAATATATCCTGGGATAAAACTCGACAAACTCATCCTAAATAATTAAAAAACTTTTTAGGATCTTCGCGCAGTTAATTAAATAAAATATAAAAAACACTCCACATTCCAACAACAATGCCAGAAGTTGATTTCTCTTGATCAATAGCGACCGACTCAACGATATGAAAACTGATAACATACTGTCGATCGCTACGAATGGAACAAAATTCACATTTTATAACTTTCTCTCTGCCGGCTGCCGGATGTGTGTGAAAACATACTTATTTTTTGAGAAAACCGGCTAACTGGGCCGGGTAACCGGTAGCCGGCTAAGTGTGAAATGGTCCCAAGGAAAAAATAAAACATGCTTTGAAAAGAAAATGAAGAAGAGAAAAGGAAAGAAAAAATTTTCTTAATAACAAGTTTCTTAGTATGCTAAGATAAGATAAAATCAATTGAAGAGAAAAACATCAAACCTGTCGGTTTTGAGCTGATCTAAAAAATAAAAATTTTATAAATGAGATCCTTATCGGCATTTTAATCCAATTTAATAAATTTAATGATTCCAATTTAATACAAAAAACTTCTTCGTTGTTATTTTTATTAGATATTCTTATCTTCGATGAGGATAATAAAACATTTGTTAATTGTGCTTCTATCTTCTTTTATTTTTCATATACATATATTTGCTTTCGAACGATTTGAATCTATTTGTACACTAAAGAATAATAAATTGCCCAAAAACACAGCCAATTGCACGAAAACAGATATCTAATTTGACACACAATACTATTTGATGTTTATACATTTTGACATAAGATTCAGAAGAGAAGCAAAATTTTTGTTTCTAAAAATTAGATGAAATGGTTTTTCTTCATTTTTCTGTTCCCGAGCACGAAAAAAAAAACAAATCAAAAACGCTATTTTATGGTGTCTCCGCTAGCTATTATATAAATCCAGTTCATACTTTATCGCTACTACGTGTGAAAAAGGGGTAAATTCAGTACCTGTGCTGAGAAAAAAGTTTCTTCGAATTCTCGAATTTAAATTTTAATCATAAGCTTATTGTGGTACTGCGTTAGACACTCATCAGTCAATTTGAAACGAAAAAAAAAAAAAAAATAATAATAATAATAATAACAAAAATCGGCGAAAAAGGAATTAACTCGACATGTCTCTCTTTTCAAGTGCTTTTTCATGAAAATGATTTTCAACATAAACTTCAATATCTCAGATTCTATAACTCCAACTACTTATTTTTATATAGGTGCCGACTTTGTCATAACCCCAATTTTTATAAATATTGACTTATCTCCTTTTTCAAGCGCAATAGTTAACGATATAGCATGCTACATTAATCCCTATATTTAGAAGCTTGTTTGTGACATTTCTCTAAGTTGAGTCCTTTTAAATAAATTGTATTAATATAACAAGAAAAGAACGGCTTCTATTTAATTGTGCGAGCGAACATCACAACATGAAAACATTACTTCAAGATAAGCGCCACAGCTTAGTTGGGTGGGATGAAACCATCCGTTAAGAGTTCGTAGATGCATAAAAAAAGTGGCTTTCGAACCTCCAGAATGTTAAACACATTCAAATTTGTAGATAACAGCGAAAGTGCGTAGCCTGTAGCGCCATATCTTAGGAATCTAGGTGCAAAGGGTTCGGAAGTTGTCCTTTTATGTTCCAAATCAAAAGTGGAATATAATTGTTGTCGGCGGTAATATGATCTATCATCAGAAATAATGTTGTAGAGACTCGTGGACTAAAAATAGAATTAACGTGGTACGACTCTAACTTAAAAATAGTTTTATCATGGCTAAGGTCTGATCCCAAAAAATACAAATAATGCGTTATGTTCCGAATAGAAGGAATCCAAGAAACAACGGATTTCACAAAATGGAGTTACAGACGTCCCAATGGATTTACCAACCGGATTTTAACTCGAATGGTCGCTTATTTACCGGACAAGCTTTCAGATCAAATCGGCCAATATGCTTTCAATCATCAAATCGAACGTAAATTCTATCCGAAATTTAACCGCATAAGGGTTGTTAGGGGGTCGCAAATGACTTTGTCGTTTTGTCGAAGCACAAATCTATTGTTTGAAAAACCGCCTTTTTTCTTTAGAAAATCCTAAATGTGTCTTGTGGAAGTCAATCAAGCCCACTAAAGTGCATGTCTCCATTTGTTGACGAAAATATATAATAATATTTCTCGTAGAACATTTCACTGTTATAAGCGATCTAACCAAGAATACTATAGTATTACCAAAGGCCCACTATATTACCAAGTTTATAGCCAATTTTTATTACAGAAAATGGAAACCGTTATCTATGAGATCTTCCAGCTATACCATATCTTTGGTCTAAGAACGATCCTTAAGACAACGAATGACAGATGTGCAAAATACGCAGAGTCAGGCCAGCTCAGCCAGAAATGGGCCCAGTACGAAAAAAGACTGTCTGTCTATATAATGCCTTTGCTAGGTCGGTGTCGATTTCTTCGGCCCATTTCTTATTACCATCAGACTATGCATTGCGCAAAGGTAGCGCGCTACTTTTACCTGCTTAATATGTCAAGCCATCCAGATAGAGGTTGCCTGCTGTCTCACAACAAGCTTTTGAGTAGTGGCAATACCATATACAAAAGCAGCGGAGAAGACGCTACGAGAGGCTTATGAGTGACACAATTTTAATAATTTAATAGTCATGAAAAGAGATCGACCTTTATACAACCAATAAGTCCATATATGACAGGAGCTTGGGAACGCATGGTTCATTCAATAAAGACAGTTCTGTACCAAATATTCACGCAAGAAAAAAAAATATATCGAGGAAATATTATAAATAGCAGGTCACTGACTGAAACTACTTGAAACTGCTGAGCAAAAATCGCTCATCCCAATCAATTTCTGCCTGGATCCTCCTCCAGCAGCACACCTTCTTGCATCTTCGACTCAACTGACGATTTTGTGAAATGTCGTGTCAGTACATTCAATTCCTTGCTGACAAATTTTTAAAGAGATGGATAGCTGAATTTCTACCAAAATTGACGCGGCGTTTAAACCAATAGAAGTAAGAGATATAGTAATCGTCGTCGATCCACATCTGCCCCGACAATGCTGGCTTAAGGTAATCATTGCTGAAGCCATAACAGAGGAGCGTATCACTAGACGTCACAGCTAAGATGATGACAGTGACGTTGGACAAGCTTAAGTATTTGCTTAATTTATAGCCATACTGGAGGGAGAATATAGGAAATCTGGCCAACTGACATCATTAAAATTAAATTGTATACTGACCCTTGGTCTTCTCTGGCTGTATAAGCGATGTTTTTTTTTATAATCCCGCGCGCGCACCAAGGGGATACACATACCCTTTTACTGGTTTTTCTCCAGGGCGCGGGCGGGTGGAGTAGTAGTTTGAAACTCAGATGTATTAGGTTTCGATATTTTTCCCAGAGGTAGTTGTTAAACTGGAGCCAGTGCATCCAGCAAACAACCACTCCAACAACACTCAGAGAATTGCCTCGCACGGTATTCGAACCCGCGACCCTCTTCTTTGATAGTCAATGCATATACCACTACACCACGGCCACCCCTATTCTTCGGTTTCTTCCATAGTCTGAAGCCTATTATTCTCCATACTTAAATTTTGTTCAACCAACAAAGGTTAGTTAATTCTGAATTATTATTTTTGTTTTATTGAATAATGAGTAAATAAGGTTTTCTTTAAGCGTTCGGCACTGGTGATTTGATGGCATGTCTCACCGAAACAAAGCGTACCTCAATCTAGCGTAAGCAAGATAATTGCACTCTTTTGTCAAATATGCGTGCAATTGGAATCGATGATTCTGTTTTTCAAAGCATTAAAAATTAACTTTCTGAACGTTAAAAAGCCTGATATTCACAAAATAAATGCTGTTGTGGCCCAGGCCTCCGTTCTATCTACGCCACTCTTTTTCATTTTCATGATTGATCTCTAATTTTAATCCAATATATTCCTTTGCTGATGAGAGTACTCTCTGCTTTTCATATTTGTTCCCGGACTCACATTCCTGCTTTTTGTTTGTAGAACGTAAAGCAGTGTATGTTGAACTTAATAAATTAAAGTTCCAATTGAGGAACTATCAACAAATTAAGGAATTAAGTGCTTAAATTTAAATACCCAACCATTATCCATGAATGGCACTTACATCTCCGAAACCGAAAAACTTTTCATTCTCGGTATGTGTGTCTGTGACAACTAACGTTGAATTGACCACATATTCGATATCGTCGAAAATGCTGCGAAATCTCTAGGTTTCCCTAAGCTATGTAAGAAATATTTTACTCCCTCTGATTAGGCCTTAATAAATAAAACATTCATCTGCCCAAAATCGGAGTATAATGCCCACATTTAATCAGGTGTTTCTAAAAAATCTTTGCACCTGCTAGGTAGTACTCAAAATCGTGCGATAAAACTCATAGGTGATATTAATATCAGTCAGTTAATTAATACTCTTGAACAGTGACGTAATGTCTCCTGTCTTATTTTATTTTATCGCTATTTTCACCACTAGTACCTACTCTTTTGATATCGCCAGTAGTATTCCACCCATTCAAACATTCAACCGTATAAATTTTGTATAAATTTGACAGCTGTCGGACGATTAGTTCTCGAGATATAGCGTTGTGAGTGAAGCAACTTTTGTTATTGTGCAAAAAAATGGATTCAAAGCAAGTCGGCAGTCATCTAAGTGGCGAGCAGGCGACGAATATCGTCCAAAACGACCAAAAACTCAACAGTCGGCTGGCAAGGTTATGGCATCCGTATTTTGGGATACACATGGAATAATTTTCATCGACTATCTCCAAAAGGGGCAGACTATCAACAGCGACTATTCCATTGCGTTGTTGGATTATTGAAGGACGAAATCGCAGAAAAACGGATGCATTTTAAGAAAAAGAAAGTGCTGTTTCATCAAGACAATGCACCGTGTCACAAGTCGATGAAAACGATGGCAAAGTTGAATGAATTCGGCTACTAATAGCTTCCCCACCCACCGTATTCTCCAGATTTGACCCCCAGCTACTATTTCCTGTTCGCAGACCTCAAAAGAATGCTCGCCGGAAAGAGATTTAAGACCGATGAAGAAGTAATCGCCGAAATAGAAGCCTATTTTAAGGCTAAACCGAAATCGTACTACAAAACTGGTATCGAAAGATTGAAAAATCGTTTCAATCAGTGCATCGCCCTCGAAGGCAACTATATTGATAAATAAAGTTGAATTTTGCAAAAATTTTGTGTTTTACTATAAAACGGCCCATGTGTTAAAAACTTTCATTTTTTTTTCTCCGTTTGCGACTGCTCAAAAATTTGGCTAAGCCAAAGGTATTATTATAGAAATTGTTCTCCCATTTCTCCCCACTCAATTTCAGATCGTTTAGAAACTTTTGTATTTTTAACGTGTAGTTTGACCACGATATTTGTTCGGATATTCGGGATATTTTGTTCCATTAGAAGTTTTGCATGTTAAGTTCGTTTCGGTTCAAAATATTTTCAGTATGAGCTTTCAGCTGCATTTCAATCGCTTCAAGTGTAATTTCTTTTGTTGAATTGGTGTGAGACTTTGATGCACTACTCAATGCAGTTCTTGATGTTGGGGTACCTCTTAATTTAAAGATAATGAAAACGGTTGCATCTGTTACACTCTCTTGTTTTCGTTATAACCGAGTCATAGGGGCGATGTTGATTTAAAACTCATGTTTGATTTTGCACGCAACAGTTTGTACAATAATAGCGGCACCTTTTCAAATCAACAAATTTTAATGTTTTTTTTTTTTTTTTTAACTTATGATATAAATGCACACATATGTATACTCGTAGATAAGAGTGAGTGTGAATCCAAACAATATAGGGAAAATTAACAGATCGATTCTTGCACAATTGAATGTAAAAAATTACTTGAATCAGAACTTTTAACCGGAGCAGCCAAGATGTACGTCTATATACTCAAAGTCATATGCACTCATATGTTGAAAATATTTTATGTCTCGGATATCAGATACATCAATAAAAAGAAAAAAATAAACACCGGCGGAAATCAATACGGAATCAAATTTCAGGAGAAGTTAAATAAAACAGTAAACCCTTCAAGATATGACAAGACAGCATTTTTCCATCAACGGTTTTGTCTGCAGTACTACTACTACCACTACTATCACTTGTCTGTGTACATTGCAATGCTCTTAATTTCTTTACTATTTCGTTAAAAAAAACTACTTCTGAGTCAGTTAAACTCTAACAACCTCCGTTTTATAGACATAACAGCAGATAATATGTTAAAGGAAGTCGTGATGGGGCTTATTTCTTCCTCAAAATTTACACTATAAATTTTTTTTTTTTAACTTATTGTTGTTGCTGCAAAATTCCAGCGAAAAATTTATCAAAAGACTGCGGGAGAAAAAATATCAACACTCAGATCTGATGAGAGAGTAAAATGTATAATTTTTTTATTTTTTAGCCTTTTAAGAATGGCAACGGAAAAGAAGTGCTTCAGAACCTCTATTGGCCTGTCGGGCAAATAAGAAACGAATATTCATTTCAACTTAAATACTTGAGAATGTCGTGCCAACTCAGAGTAGAGAAAAAGAACAATTTGAGAGCAGCACGATAGTAGTCCAAAAGGTACCATTACAAGTTCTATAGAGTATGAAAGTGTAGAATGGTTTAGGTATGTCTTAGGTTTTTTTGTGCAAGAGAAATTTCTTTCCCTTCCATTCACATGCAACCGTAGTTCTTTACCCTCTTTTTGTTCGGTTGGTAAATTTTTAGTTCGTTTAAGGACACTATTTCCGCTCTGGGTTTTTTTTTTTTTTTTGTTCTTTCCAATGGCGGCTTGGGACTGGTAGTCTTATCGCCGGCGGTGGACTTGTGGTTGTTTTATTTCCTTTGTTTCAGTTTTACATAGTTTTATTCTATATTGTTTATTCACACTTTTTATTGGCAGAGTAATAAGAGGGAATAAAGTGCATCATTAAGTCGCACGTATGTGCTGATTGCTTTTTTTGTTCGAAACCTGAACGACAAATTTGAATGCAAAATGCTTTAAAGATAACTTAAAATTGTCATTCTGAACTCTAATAGTAGATCCGGGGGATTATAAATGACTACTATTTTTGAAAATATTCAATTTTTTTTATATATTATATTTAATCGCGGGGAAGAATATAAATATTTATAAATAATTTCAATCTGGAGGAACATTAAGTAAGTAAATAGTTAAAGATTAACTATACTCGCTGGCTAAGAACGTAAAATGTAAGAGTTTAAATTGTTAGCGTTTCTGACTCCTCGCAATTTAGAGCGAAGGGAGTTCCATAGGCGAGTGGCATATACGAAGAACTGTCGATCTGAAGTAAAAAAGGAATATGTAGTTTGATTTAAGTCATAAGTCCTTTGTGATCGGGGAAAAACAAGTCAATCTCTGTTGTAGAGATATTCGGGTGTTTGTACAATATTGTGCAGGCAATTGTATACTTCGAAACGAGATGAGGTTATCAAATGAGCACCCTGCGATGCTTTTGGCATAATCGAATACCTGGTCACGCCTCCGAAAGTCATAGACGTATTAAACAATGTTATTATAAAGGTTACATACTCCAACAAGAACAAAAGTATTTTCATAAAAAATAACTTCATTTTCCCACAAAGTGTAGCGACAATGTTGCAACGATAGCCAATATCACACAGCAAGTCGCCACGCGCATTTCCGAATTAGCTAAGTTAGCAAGGTAAATAGATATAATAGTAAGTTGTGTAATTGAAGTTCATTTGTAATAAAAATAAAAAATATACAACATTTAGCCTCCTCCTACTCACAAAGTCAACGTTACCATAGATCTCACAACCAAACAATAAGATTCTCAGTAAAAGCATTCTTGCTAGCATTCTTCTACATTCTTCTAGTAGTTATTAGTAGCGTTTATATGATCTGTCCAGGTAAGCGTGCTATAAAAGACTAGTCCAAGGTTCTTAGCAATTTAAACGTAGGGAATCGTTTCTTGGCCAAGTTGTTTCGGTGGTAAGATAAAGCAGTCCTGTATTTTTCTTGTTATGGTCAGAGCTTTTGACTTTGCTGGATTTAGGAACAGAGAGTTTCGTTGAGCCCAAAGGGTAATATTACTCAATTTTTCGTTCATCAACGCAGCAGTTTCGCCCAAAGCGTCAATATGCTCACTAAAAAACAACTGCACATCATCGGCGTACACATGAACTCGGCAATGTTGGATGATTTGCGGCAGCTAATTGTTGTACAAGTAAAAAAGGATGGGTCCAAAAATTCAGCCTTGAGGAACACTACTCAAAATATTACGGAAGGATAAAGATCGTTCCTCAACAACAACACATTGCTGTCTTTGTATTAAGTAAGATTACATAAGCTTCGCAGATTCTTTAGAAAAACTGTATATGTTCTGTAGTTTTTGGCAGAGGAGAACATAGTTTACTGTATCGAACGCCTTTGAAAAGTCCAGTAGCACCAAAAGGGTTACATGCTTTTTATCCAGCGACTTTCTAGTGTCATCTACTACATATAACAAAGCTGTTTTGCAACTGTGCTTGGGACGAAAACCAGATTGACAGCAGCTCAGTACATTCTTTTCAGACAGGTATGTTTGCATTTGTTTCAAACACCTTACTCAAGAAAGGCAGAATCGATATGGGCCTATAGTCTCCAGTTGTTTTGTTAGGTATAGGAATTACTTTTGCCCTTTTTCATCCATCTGAATATCTAGAAGTCGTGATTATGTTGTTGAAAATGTGGGTCATGTATGATAATATGTTACATATGGCAGAAGGAGTTTTATACATCGGCGATAAAGTCCGTCAATCTCAATTGTATTACAACAACATCCTCATCACTTGCACAAATAAAACCAAAAGATTCGTTCGGGTCGGAACTGTGAAATGGCTCGAAAATTTGGGGTTCTGTTTCGAGAGAGAGAGATGATGGTTTTGTAACAAATTGGCTATTGAAGAGTTCGCAGTCAACCACGCGTCGTCGGGTGTTTTGGGGTTTTATTTTCCTATTCCAATTCATGACTTCGTTTTTTAACTGGTATTCCTGGAACTAATGAAAGATAATCTGTGGTTGTAATATTATTATTTTGTTATAAAAAATAAGAAAACATATAGAGAAATTGACTAAGCCAATTGATTTGACAAATTCTCTCCAAAAATTTTTAAGTTTGGACTTATAAAAATATAAGATGAACAACATAGTGAGAGAAGAAACAAAGCCGTAATTTACAACTGTCTATCAACACTATAACTCTTTAACACTCCTTCCGACATGAAGAAAGATAACAAGTATTTCTTTTTATCCTATGCTGTAAGTGGCGTGGCATAATCCCGATGATACCACACACATGTTGTCCCAATTGATCCAAATAGATTAGAAAGAAGTTTCGCAAATTTTTCGATAGTGATTACAAACATATGTTACAGCATTTCCTTAATATAAGGAAACCGCCGGCCAAAAATTATAAATTTAATGAAAAGTACAAAAATCAGTAGTCCATTAGCAATTTTTATTGCACCAAGTGCACTCAAACAACATCGCAACGTTTAAGCCATCTTTTATGTACGAACATTTATTACACTGGCGTCTTCTGAAAAATGTGCTGAAGCTACTTATTCTTCATACAGCTTGCACAAAAAGTGCACAAGGGGGACTATTCTGATGAGTTTATAGATCATGCAATACATCGACAAAATTTTAACATACAGGCTCTAGACACTATTATAATAAAAGATTTTCGAGGATGATGATGTTTGACTCTCTGAAGTCCATAAACTCTGCATGCATATTGATAATTATATATAATAACCGGCTTATCAACGGTGATACCAAATTTGAGCACAAGACCTTGCAACAAGACTTAAAAAATGGTAACTGACATACAAATACGAGGTGTGTTTTCTGCGGTATGGCGATTTTGTTTGGTTAACTTTAAAATTTGACTGTTATGTATTTGTTTTTATTTGAATCATGGAGAGTTGTTGATAATAAATTTTTTGTCTACCATCTAACGTCACAATAATTGCTAAAGTGATTACCTTGTTACTGTTAGTATAAAATGACAAATAATTGTAGAACCGAAACGACAATCAAACAAAATTGACCTGAAATGTCATTTTGTAACGCCGATGTAAAGCAGAGTCAATATAATTTTAAACTTACCACCTTAGCATAGCAACTAACTGCATCTTATAAGTCGTACATTGGTAGAATCTTTTTGTGAGCCAATTCAGGATTAATCAATTAGCTTTTTTGGCTTTTGGTTGACACCTTTTCGTGCTATACGTAAATAGCCCTTATCACGCTATATGCTGAACTTAATGTCTCCTTTATACTGGTTATTTGGAATACACAACATCAACAGAAACAGTACGAACGAGGACGTACGAAATTCTTCTTAAACAGGCGAAGATTAATAACCAATAAATCAGACAAAACTTTCTGTTTGGTTTAGATGGAACTTTTGAAACCGCTATAAAAAAAATGTTCCTAATGACTTACTGGCCCCACACAGGCGCTCTAAGCTACTTTGAATTCTTAGATCTATGTTTTTCGATTTAGTTCCTTATAGAATATTGCAGCTGCAAGTCGTCATAGGCATTCTTCTTCTTTGTGGTTATGAGAAGTGCAAAGATAATATCGAGGGTATTGAGAGTACAAAAATATGGATGCATTGAAATCAATATATTTCAAAGTGGAGGAACCGATAAAATTTTCTGATATTTCCCTGCACATTACCATGGTAACAGTCGTGACTGCACCACTCTTTAAGCAAACCATATGATGATGGCGACACCGAGTAGCTCAGTAAAATTGAACATGATGATCACAACAGAGAAATTTATCAGCAGCATGCGGTTGATGTTGTCTAGTCTAGTCGCACTAGGTCGCTAACACATGAGAAGTCATGTTGACGCTTGATTCCTCACTCTCGATGGTGACGTAGTAATGGCCAACGTCGAAGATAGCTCGAAAAGATTGCTCAAATTATTGGCGGAAATTGAGATCGTTCCACAAGCAGCACATGCTTGATATCACCGCCTTAACATTCTACCATATATAGTACAACAATCCACATTTCTGACACGTGTGATTGAATGAACTCTTAGATGGCTACGAGCAAATGTTAAGAAAGAGGCTAAACTGTTGTAAGTAAGTAATTGGCAAAGGCTCCCAAAGGAGCCATCTTCCTAAAACTAAAACGTCAATCTGAATAGAATACGAGTAATACAAAACGCTGCAGACTATTTAACAACATAGGTTTGTCCCATGAGTCCAAATTTTTACAAATTCCTGTTCTAGTGAGAAAACAATAGGTAAAAGAGAACGCATTTCAGATAGCAATTCATTGCCCCATCCTGCAAATTCTTACAAATTTCTACACGAGATTTTTCTTTGGGCGGGAATTGTAAAAAAACGTCAAATCAATTAAATTTGAACAGAAAAGAAATAGACTATGGAATGAACAAAGAGGAGAAAAAATAGCGAAATATTGAAGCCAATTGTTTGCCTAATATTAAAGAACTTATTAAATGCATATAATATCAATAGTAACCATATCCGATCTAAAAATCTTCCTTTTGCTTTGCAATTTCTTTTCTTTTTTTTTTGTTTTTACTTGTAACTTTTGACGTTTCAAACACATTTTACAAAAACGAATTCCTGTAAGATTTTGGGTTTAAGAGAGAATTCAGTACTACACTTAAAATTAAAGCAAACAATTTTCTTCTACAAATTGTAACAAATTCTCGTGAGAACAAACCTTATATGTTGGGGCACAAATAGCCAAATGGAAGAAAACATAACACTGTAATTAAATGAATTAAAAAATTGAATTCCTATGAGTGTTTAATATATATAGGTATACCATATATATAGGGTTTTCCAATAGGGCCTTGACAGCTTTGAATTTAATTTGTGAACGCACTCTTTCACTAATCATCAAACTGTCACTGTCAATTTATTCAGTAAACATTTTCATCATGGTAAAGTACACTAACGAGATATTCATAGTCGGTGACGGCAACTTTAAGACCGTTAACTCCAATTTTCGGTCGTAATTCTCACCCTAGTAGACAGGAAATAACAAGTTAAGTGCAAAAATTTGAGTCTACATATTCGTTATTTGATGTTGCCGTGTCAGTAAGGTAACGGGTTGGTCGAAGTGTCGAAAATATCGCTGCCCTTCAGACGTCCGTAGCAAACGATCCAAATCAGTCAATTCCACGGTGTTCTCAAGAATTGGGCATCGCTCAGACCACATTATGGCGTATTTTGCGTAAGGATCTTGATTTACACCCATACAAGATCAAGCTGATTGTGTTCTGGAGAAGATGCGCCAAGATGATGAATTTCATCGCAAAATCATCTTCAGTGACGAAGCTCATTTTTGGCTCAATAGGTTCGTCAATAAGCAAAATATGCGTTATTGGTAAAAACCCACATGTGCTTCATGAATCACCACTTCATCCACAAAAAATAATTGTTTGGTGCGGTTTGCATGCCGGCGGCGTTACTGGGCCATATTTTTTCGTCAACGATAACGATCGTCACGTTACTGTGAATAGTCAGCGTTGTCGCGCCATGATCACTGATTATTTTTGGCCCGAATTGGAAGATATGGACTTGGACGATATGTGGTTTCAACAGGATGGTGCCACAAGACACACAGCACACGCTACAATCGATTTATTGAAGAGTAAGTATGGTGAGCGTGCTATCTCAAGACATGGGCCATTCGATTAGCCGCCTCGTTCGTGCGATTTAACGCCGCTTGACTATTTTCTGTGAGGCTACGTTAAGTTATTGGATTATGCCAACACAATAATTGGGCCCAACAAATCGACCGCTGCAAATGTGCCTGCGGTGGCCATATGAACGCAGTCGAGTTCCATTCATAAATGTTTTGATTGTACTTCAAGCCAATAATAAAGTTTTTGAAATATCTCAAATTATTTGCCTTTTATTTAAAAAAAAAGTTGTCAAGTCGTTATTAGAAAACCCTTTATATATATACAAATACATTTGTTATGTAACATTAACTATCCATTGGGAACATTGTTCAATAAAAAATTAAATTTTACGCCATTATACCAAGAAGTCTTAAAAGAAACTGTATCTTGCAATTGAATCATAAAACCGATGTTATTATAGTCAAAAGAAGTTAATAAAAACTTTGTCACTTCGCGTTTAACTATTGACCTACATTGCGTTTTGTTTTATCGCTGTCGCTATCTCTATCGCTATTTTTTCGTTCTTGTGCAAGAAAACATTGGGTATTTTTCAAAGTATTGAGGACGTTACGGAAAAGGCAAATATCGTCAATACTCGTACGATGAAGGTGCGTTTTAGACTGATGATCTTTTGACGTATATATATGAAGATCGTTGATCGCTTAAATTAATATTATATTGTTTTTGCATACACAAACTATGCAATGTATTAGCAACGAACATTAATGATAATGATTTTGAACATACCTTGGGGTAGATATACGTATATTTATCTTGTTTTGTTGGATAGCTGGTAATTTGCTGCTAGTTACGCTCCTTCAGACCGTTTATTTGCACCTGTGACTACGCAAAAAACCCGCACCGTATCACATCCCCATATAATATCCATACAGGAACCATGGGTGTGGAATTAGCGCATCTGTCTTTTCCATTGTTTAAGGAGTTTGACACCACTTTATCGATCGGTAAGACCGGGAGCTTGTCTTTATTTGCCGAATTCAATCTGACCAACTAAACTTGTGCAATTTTGTAATCAAGATTTGGTTGATGCAGACATAAGCTATGAAGCAAACGGAGAATGGAACAAATTCGTCATTGCGTCTGCTTATTTTCCCTACTGCTACTGCCGTCACCACCTTAGGCGACAGTAGAATTCATTGAATATTGTGATTTCAGAAAAATGGGACTCATCATATGCTAAGAACACTTTCTGGAGCAGTAGCAAACACAACGTAAGAGCTAATCATCTTCTGGATTTCATACTATCGTCTGACCTGACTGTTTACAACGTAGGCTTACAGACAACTTATGTTACGAGAGTAAGGCAGCAAGTAATCGACTTAACTTTATCCAACAGGTATGCTCAAGAGATTACTGGTTGAAAAGTACTATTAGAGATCTCAATGTCAGATTATATGTAGATATATCGAATTCAGAATCGGATGTGAGGTCCCGACCTTGCTGAACAGGAGGAATCCGCATTAAACTAACTGGACACGATTTATGAAAGAGCTCTACAAACACAATAGTATTTCCCCTAAGCTCAGCACAAAACAAAAGTTCAGAACATGAACAGCACCGTTACCAATTGTTTCGAAATGGCATATCCAGTTAGTAAGCAATTCTGCAGATCGCCCGTTCCTTGGTGGAACGCTGACCTGGAGCGTCTTCGTAAAGAATCCAGAAAACTTCTAAACAGGTCCCTTAAAGACTAATTTGGAGGAAGATTGCAGATCAAAGCAAAAACATTTTAAGAAGCTTATTTGGACTTTGAAGAGCGCCTCTTACAAATCCTTTTGCAAAAAGATCGAAACTATCGGTGAAACCAGTTGGCTGGTCAAAGTCCTTAAAAGGGGAAAATCAACCCTGTGAAACCACTCAGGAAATCTGACGGTACCTATACCAAGTCGAAGGCAGAGACTCTCTGTCTCATGCTCAAGTCTCACTTTCCAGGTAACCCGATCGAAGCCAGTTTAAAACTAGCTATTGTAATATCAAAGAAGCTGGTAATAGGATGAACAAGGCAACTCGCCATAGCTGGTATATATCATTCTGCTGCTTCCTTTGGTGGTTTCAAGTCGACTGGCACCGATGACATTTACCCAGTTATGGTACAAAATGGTGTAGACCAGCTGCTGGCAGCTTTGAAGAGAACTTTCACTGCTAGCCTGGCACAGGTATACATACCGAATACCTGGCGAACTCGCTTGCCAAGACTTTCAGACCTAAAAGGAATATGCCTTAAACATTTTCATAGACGTTGCGGGTGCTTTTGACAACGCAACTTTTGATGGAGTATGCAACTCGGCCAGAACACGGCGTGGACGAGTCACTGGTCTTGTGGATTAAGCCAATGCTGGTGAATAGGACATTGATTGCGCATGCTGGTCGCGGCTAAAATGTGGTGGCGGGTGTAAACAGGTGGCGTTCTGTCTCCACTGATATGGTGCATGTTGGTCGACTCACCTTTCAACGCACTCAAGGTTTCCAAAGTCTACGCACAAACATACGCGGATGATGTACTATAGCTGTGCACTAGTAATGGGCTTTCAGTCAATCTTTTTAAAACTGAGGTTGTTTTCTTTATGAGATGGAGGAAGCTGCCTAGTCTGATCCATCTAGTGCTTAAAGGTATCATCTTCTAATTCTCCAAAGGAGCTAAGTATTTAGGTGCTATCCTGGATAGCAAACTTCTCTGCAGAGGAGCTAGCCGCAGGACATGGGGTTTGTCACCGAAAAGGGTCCTTTGTATCTACATGGCTATGATAAGGCCAATTATATCCTATGCGTCGGTTGTCTGGTGGAATAAGATCTCGTGAAAATACGTATTTGATGCTTTAACCAGTCTCAAAACAATGGTTTGTCTCGGATACATGGGGGCTTTCCCTAGTACTCCTGGCTGCGCTCTAGACGCATTGATGAGTCTCCCTTCCCTTGATATTTATATCATGGGCTGTACCCTCAAAGCCGTTTTCCGATTATAAGGAAGTAGTCTTTGGTACGACACGCACTGGAGCTTCGATGAACTGGCCCGCCGGCTGTCTAATTCCTGTAACGGAAAAAATACGAAATCGGCTTTCTTTGTACCCAGGACTGGCTTTGACCAGTATCTGAGCCAGAAAAGAAATGCAGTCGGGTCTTCACGGACGGCTCCAAAACCAATATAGAAGGTGGCGCTGGTGTCTTTCTGGAGAACAACAACGTTAGATTTCACTTCACGTTAGGAAAGCTTGCATCTGTCTTTCAAGCAGAAAATTTACGCTATCCTGATGGCAGTGAACTATATTGCGGAGAAACGGTGGAGGGGCTGGAGCATTTGCATTTGAAGCGACAGGCAAGCTGCTCTTACAGCCTTCCTAAACCCTCTTATAACTTCCAAGCTAATTCGATAATGCAAGAGATCACTGAACGCAGTCGGAAGGTTAAATTCAGTGACAATTGTCTGGGAACCAGGTCACAATGGGAACCTGAACCTACGTTGGGTCTGCCTGCGTCCTCGGTTAAGGCTTCCATTGAGATTTAAGTCTCATACGAGCACAACTGCAGATGGACATAATACTTTTGCAAAGGACTTAAATGTGCTTGCTGTAAAAGTGATGTCGACCCCGCGGGGCACTATCTTTGTGATTGTCCGGATTACGCATGCATCAGGATGTAGGTACTCAGCTCTGACGTGGTAGTTGCTGGTACCATAGGCACTTTATCACTTAAAAGCTTACTCATCTTTCTTCGTAAGGCTGAAAGATTTCATTAAAATAACTTTAAAAGGAGTATAATGGACCAGTTCTTTGTCTGAGTGCTCAGTTCCGACATTAAAAAAAAAAAAGAAAATCACAATCTGCAGAATAGTTCAATACTTTCAAGTGTTCTTAAGATATATTACTTCCACTAGCCACTGCACTTTAGATTTACAATTAATTTTCGCGTTTGAAGATATGCACATAAATATAATAAAATTATTGATTAACGACTTTATAAGTATCAACTTTCTATAAGGATTTTCTCACCACGTACTCGTACTTTCAGTCATACCACTAACATACGGCATTTTTTTATAACCGTTTTTCAACACTTCATAAAGATTTGTTGCATTTACTCGTCAGTGGACGTACACAACTACGTACACCTAGTTCGATTGCAACCAATTCGCTCGCAACGACTTCGCGGTTTTGTTTTGCCGGTTGTTCTGGTTACTATCGTGGAAAACATTCGTTACTGCTGTTACTAGTATGGATAGAAAATCTTATCGCCTTGGGTGAGTTACTGCTAACATTAATATAGTTCTGAGTGTTGAGGACATTGTTTAAGTTCAAAGGGTAAAGGATCGACTCAACTAGAATTTATATTTGGTTAGAAGGTAAAGATTCATTAAAAAGGTTGCGATGATAAAATCGTTAAAGGAGCTTACGCAACAAAGTGCGTCCACTTAGGGAAGTATAGCTCGCAATGACACGTTGGTCGAAAAATCTAGGAATCTTTCTGTCACAGAACTGAAATGTAGACTTGGGATCCTAGAATCATATTTTAAAAAAACCATTTTATCTTCAGTTGTAATAGTTTTTTAGAAGTTTGAAAGATTTTTTAATACGAATAAATTGGGATTTTGCATAAACTGCTTGGGGAAAGGTAATAGTGTTGTCAAATTTCCATCCCTAAATAGATGCAAGACCTGCAAGTAACTACACCATACGCTGATTCATACACAACAAGATTCTGGTGAGGGCACATCATGCAATCAGCACCTATCAAGGTTGCGGTCAGGTCATCTTTGCCATCGCATTAGGTCTTGTTCAAAACGCAACAGGAAACTTCCAATTCGGAAGAGTCCTGCTATATTTTGGGTCCCAGATAAATCTACTAACAGAAACCATAGCTCAAATTCTCAGTTTACAAAAACAAAGTGGACAAACCGATATCCTAGGAATAGATTCAGTGCAAACACGTTCGTACTATGAAAAATAAACTAAAATTAGATCCCGATTTAACAATTTTCGAACTTTCCTAGAGTTTGTGATAACCAAGACTATTACTGGATACCAACTAAGTAAGGCACTGACAACAGCTGTTTGCAAACTTCCTCAAAATATCGAATTAGCCGATAAAAGTTTTCATAAGCCATCGAACATCGACATTCAAGTTGAGATATTTTTCGATATAGTTATTGTCAATTGGACAAACAAAATTGGGACCAAATTTGCCTACGGCACAAAAAACAAAATTTGGATGGATCATATCTGTAAAATGTGAAACTCATATGAGAAATTTAAAGGGATTATGCTGTCATACAGATGAATCACTGCATAGTTATGTCAAGAAATTCTGATAGTTAAAAGATCCAAGCAGCAAAAAACTGAAATAGACAGAAGAGCAAATGAACAAATAACATTTTTTTTTAAAACAATTGAAACCTTTCCAGATGGTAGGATTTCGGTCTTATTACCATGTTAAAACAATCCTTGTTGCTGGTTCTTATAAAATAGCACGATTTCTTTCTGCATAACGCAAACTTCAAAGGGACGACTAGATGAAAGAGGAAAACAAGGGGTTAATGAAATAATATGAAGATAAGATCACATTTCGTAAGTTGACTATCCGGATCTAAGTGAACCACATTATTTCATTCCCCACCATTGAATACTTAAGCCTAATAGCACATCAACTAAACTAAGGTTTATTTTTGATGTCGCCTGTAGAACTTCATCGTAGATATCGTTAAACGAAGTTCTGATGGTTGGACGACCTCCTAATAAATTTGCTTCGGTTTCGACTCTGATATGTGTCATAACGTCAGTTTTTATATGCCGTTTAGCGAGAGAATATGAAAAATGTGTTTGAAAAAGTAAAGCACGTGGAACAAGGTTGGATCGTCTGTAGAAATCCGAAAATTTTAAGTGTGCTGCTCGGTCAACAAGGTGGCTTAACGAAGTACCCTTGCTTTCTCTGCGAGTGAGATAGTCGAAAAAGAGGGCAACATTGGACGAACAAAGAGTTCCCACCAAGGACTGAACTAGTACCTGGAACCAAAAATTTTGTGAGAGACAATTAAGTCTCCCGAGGAAAAATTTTGCTACCCCCTTTACGGGTAAAACTGGGGATCATGAAATAATTTGTGAAGGCGCTGAATAACGAAGGAGAAGGTTTTAAATATCTACACCAAGTTGTTTTTATCTCTGTCTGTAACTACATTGAAAGAAGATATTTTCGTTGGCCCTGACATAAGATAATTGATGAAACATACAGTTTTCGATGAAAAATTAAATGAAATTGAATTAGAAGCCTGGAAATCTTTTAAGAAATAGTGAGATATTTTCTAGGAAACCATAAAAGTCCAAATTATGAGGAAATTGTGAAGAAAATGATTGAAAATTTCGGAAAAATGGGATGTATGATGAGCACTAAACTTCCTTAATTCGCATTTGGACTATTTTTCTGAAAACTTTGCAGCTGTAAGTGGAAAGCAAATCGAAAGATTTCACCAGGATTGCAAAGAGATTGGACATTGCTATCAGGAAAAGTGGAATAAAGGAATGATGGCTGACTATTGTTGGCTGTTAAACCAAGATGATCCAAGTCAGAATTTTAAGCGAAAATCTCACAATCGGAGCTTCGGTGAAAAAAAACAACATAACACAAAAGTATTTAATATTTTTAATTTATTTGTTACTGTCACTTAAATTTTTTTTTAACTTTTTAAAGTCATGTTATTGTTTCCTAATTGTAATAAAAAAAATTTACTACTTTGC
The DNA here is from genome assembly GCA_907269105.1 of Volucella inanis. Classification (NCBI taxonomy): domain Eukaryota; kingdom Metazoa; phylum Arthropoda; class Insecta; order Diptera; family Syrphidae; genus Volucella; species Volucella inanis. The sequence continues at coordinate 68,141,258 of OU026153.1, forward strand.
GAATTCACACAATAAAATAAAAGTTAAAATTTGCAGACCTGTGTAACCATTAGAGCCAAAATAATTTAGCGGACAATATGGATTGAAGGACTAAACTGGAATGAATCCATTCTACATGATTTAAGTAGAAAATGAAAGCATTTTCTAGATGGATGGCTTTGTAGAATCTTCCAATACCGAGATATGTCTTTACGGCAGGCAAAGAAGATATTCAAATTCATGGATCATCAAAAAAGAAATTTTCAGTCGAAAAACTTCATCTTCAAACCCGTAAAAAAAACGTTTAATGTCAAGCGAAATAATCGTAGCTTAATTATTTGCTTAAGATAATAAATAAGAACAGTTCTTACTTGAAAATACTAAGAACATTTGCATATGTATATGCTCAGGTTCTATAATTAATTTCGAAAATAAGGTACGTGCCGTCAAGGTCTTCTTTCGTCCAGAGATCTTGACATATCAATAAATCGTATTGTCTGATTCATCCAGAATCAATTCTTTGGCAGGAAAATCCAAACAGAATCTTGAAGGATTCATCCAGTGGCTTACCCCGTTTTTAGACAACTCAACGGGATTCGAATTATTAAGGGAAAGAGGAAAATTGAAACATGCATATCTACCACATGGACAAAAACATCATCTACTATTGCCAAAAAACTGCAATTTCGTTAATTTTATGGTGAGGACTCCACATTTGTCTAACTATCATGCGGGGCGAAAAATTTTAGGGGTTTTTACTTGCAGACAGTTTGGGTAAACAATAGGGAAGTAGCCCGTCCGATAGTAAGGAATTGTCTGCACTGTATAAGTTACAAACCGAAGTTTCTAGAACAGATAATGGGGGACATACCAGCAGAAAGAATAAAGACATCGCGTCCATTTTCTCGGGTAGGTGTAGATTTTAAAGGCCCTGTTATGATGCATCACAATATTCGTGGGAAAATACGTGCATTGCTGTATTTGTATTCTTTTCTTCTAAGGCAGTCCACTTCAAACCGGTGTCAGATTTGTTATCTGAAGCATTTATAGCAGCGTTGAAGAGAGTGATAGGTCATCGGGGTCTTCCATATGATATTTATTCAGATAATGCAACAAATTTTATTATTTTTCAAAAATTCATTAAAAGAATGAATTTACATCTTTTGCGCTAATGAAAAAATAACTTATCCCCCCTCTCTCCCCCTAGGTCAACTCACTTTGGTGGATTGTGGGAGGCTGCGATCAAGATAGCAAAGAGCTATCTCGTTAGAGCTCCCGACAATACAAAGATGACGTTTGAGGAACTCGCTGCTGCACTCGTCAAAATAGAGGGCATTATGAACTCCATAAAAATCACACCTCTATCCTGCTAATTGGGACCTCATTAAAGGCAATTACGGAACCTGTAGATGACTCCAATAAAAGTTTCATCAAGAAGTAGAGGCAAATCAAACAGTGGAAAAGTTACAGTCGCATAAATTCGAACATTACGAATAATATTGAAGCGGCATTAGAAAATGGGCACTACTTCCGATGTTAAAAGAAGTATCTTTTCAAAGGGGGCGGTATGTTGTAGGAAGACAACCGGAAAATATTGAGAATAGCATAAGATATGATCGCAAAAACTGACTGGCAGCCGTACAAAGACACTTCGAAAATCTTCAAGAGCAACATAAAAACACCTAAGCGCAAACTCGATTAGCACGTCAACCTTGCACTTTGGTATAAAGAATCGTCAGCTGCTTAGATCCATTTAACAACTATAGTGGCATGCACTAACTCGGGCAAAGGGCCCCAGAAACTGCAACCATGATATCAAAAATGATATATTGAGCATAAATTGATATTTTCAAGTTCCTTGTAACAAAAGGTGCAAAAGAAATAAAACTTACCCATTATGCTGCAAAGAAAAAATCTAACATCGCACCAGTGCTATACATATGTATATTGTATTAACATTCTTAGTGCTACATTAGAAGACACATATGGTACTTGCGCCATTGATAGACGTTGATGTTATTTTTATCTCGAAATCTGGTAAGCTACCCTACCAAACAGCTAAAGATTACTAAAGTTTAAGTTTGCTCATCTTAAAGACTTTGGAGCAGCAATTTGATAGTCACAATTGTGATAGAATCATTATCACAAGGATTTTACATATCCAGCATACCTACGTTAAAACAAACCGATGGAGATTGCACTGCATTCTGTAGCGGTTACCAGAGAGTTGTCTCTCAAACTAAAACAATGTACACTGTGAGTTTTCTAAATAATCGTAATGTTCTAAAATAAGCAATTGAATTATATTGTAATTGCAAAACAAATCACTGAATTTATAGTTGCAATTCTGTAAAGACTTACAATGTTATCAAAAATTTGTAAATACACATTGAACCATCATCCTAAGAAGATTCATCAAAACTGTCATCGTATTGGTCATTAGTAACATATTGTATAAATTTTATAATTTATCGATTAGGGCTGTAGTTTACTCCGACGATTTAATTCTACTTGCATGTGGTATTGACATTTACTCCTACACTTAATTAGACTTATTCACGTGTGTCTATGGTCTTAGAGTGAACCCGCTAATAACTGGTTTAGTATTATTTATCAGTAGAAGAGCGTTCTCACAATTCAAAATACCATGAATTTTATTCTTGATAGTAAGCTAAAGTGGAAGCCAAACATTGAAGAGAAGGTTAAAGTAAACACCATTGCTTACACACCTGTCAAAGATTAAGGTAACAATGGGAACCATCCCCATAGATCATGCTGTAATAACTATGCTAACATATGGTTGCACCGTTTTTTATAATAAAATCTCATCGATCAAAACTGATAACTCATACTTAGTAAATAGCCGCTGGTCTCAAACTAATCATGAATAACTTTTATCGAAAGAGTTAAAATACTGGAGTCACATCACAGATGGCCACATTGTCATATTAAATAGATCAGCAGTTAGATATACGGTAACCTAATATAAGGATGGTTTTTTTAGAGGTCCTTTTTTCAAAAATAAAAAACAATAAAAAAAATCAATTTTATCGGGTCAACTTTATTATTATACAAAAGAACACACATTTACTTATATTTATATTTTAAGATTATTTCTTTGAATTGCTGGGTGTAACTGTGGCTAAAATGTTCTATTCTGAAGTTCCAAGCATTTTGAATGGTGTCTAACCAATGACTCGAGTAATGTTGGCCTCCAACTCCTCAATCGTGGTTAGCTTATCCATGTAGACTTTTATCTAGGCGACCAATTCACCGCTCTAAAGCTTGAAATTAACTGTTCAGCGAATCGTTCTCGGAATAAAGCCATGGTTTCACGGGCTTTTTTGCAAGTGCTGTTGTTAGAACCAAACGTCGTTGAGACCACTGGCTTCAATTTCAGGCAGCGAAATAGTCTGTTTTTATGGCGCGATAAAGGGCTCCTTTCACAGTTACATTACGGTCGGTCTCAGTTTTAAAGAAATGTGGACGGATAATTCTACCAACCCATGAACTACACCAAAACATTGTTAAATGTCAGATATGGGCCTTAGCGCTCAACAAAATTTTAATTGAAAACAGTGGATCGACTGAAACGGTGACACGAATTTAATTTTGTACACCTTCAAACCAAGACAACAAAAAGCCAAGTCGTACGCAAACAAACACAGGTGTTGAGAACGGTGCCGAATTGTTCGTCAGGGTTATCGCGTTTACTCTGAGCTACTTCTGCTATATGTTCTTAACTACGTGCTAGATGTGATCTATTTTGACGCATGTTATTCAATTATAAAAATTGGGTTTCAAATTTTTCGATGGTATAGCGAATTGTGCGTTCGGTAGGCTGATTATGTGGACCATTAGTTACTCTAAGCATAGGAAACATATTCCCTGTAAAACACTGATTTTCCTAATATACCTGAAAAATTTGTAGAAACTGTGTCGGTGTAAGTCTTCAAACGATGAAATGTCAAACAATTCTGATCTCTGATCTCTCATGAAAGCCCCACTTTAAAATGTACCTCTAAAAGAAACATCCTTTAGAATCCCAAAACCAGAGCTTCATCTCAGTTATAAGATCAACATACTTAACCGAATAATGTAGTCAGTAAACAATAATCAGATACTCGATTACTTCTACAATGATGCCTTTTATTCGACCAGAAATCTTTCGTTATCTCCTCCATGGTATAACAAAGAATTTCATGCGCTTCGTAATAAGAAAAACAGGTTATTTCACCAAAATCCGATTCTGACTTTGACCAACAAAACTACCACATCGCTTACAGTGATTTCTCCCTAGTTGCTGAATCTCTTTAGTAAAGATATCTTGGACAAATGCAATATACAATCATCTCAGACCCTAAAAAGTTCTATCAGCGCAGTTATTAGACGAAATACGAGTACATAATCTGAAAAACGATTTTCTACAGGTCCTGATGGATTGCCGTAGTTGTTTTAAATAAATGTGCTGATAGTTTAATGCATCCCTTCACTAGTATTTTCCTCATCTCTGGGAAAGCGCTTTTATTATGCCTATTCAAGAAAAAGGGCCAAAGCAGAATGTCACCAACTATCGCCCATTGTTAAACTATCCTGCATCCCTAAGGTTTTCGAAAGTATTGTTTGAGATGCACTATATTTTCAATGCAAATCTATATTAACAACCAACCAACATGGTTTTCTCAAAAGCCGATCAACGATCACCAACACTGTGCGCCCTAGAGCAAGGGAAAGAATTTGATGTAATCGCCGCGGACTTCAGTAAGGCCTTTGGTAAAATCTCGCATAAGTTAATTCTATTCAAACTCAAAGCTCTTGGTTTTAAGCCTGGACTGATCTCTTGGATTAATTCCTATATTAAAAAACGCTAATATTTTATCCATTTTCGTTCCCATATTTCTGATCCAATTATTGCCATTTCGGATGTTCCATATCGTTCAGTCGTCTTGGTCCATTAATTTTTATCTCAACTATTAATGATGTTGTTTACATTGTCCAAAAGCACTTCCACATATCTATCTATATATATGATATGAAAATCTATACACAGCTTTGAAGCCTCTCCAACTCTCAACCTTTACAAAATGATATCAATAGATTCTCGATATGATGACATAAAACCTTTCTCGCTCACAACCCATGTGCGCCAAGCCATTTCTTAATCCCGGAGGCATTTGACACTTCCAACCCGCACCTTTTATTTACCAAATCAATTAGTAGCTGCAGCTCAATTTTCGCACCCATATTGACTTCGCAATTAACAAAGCAAACTTCACCCTCGGAAAGGTGTCCCTAGGTCACTAAAACCCTATGACACCGAGATATGGTCTCCTTAATACGACTTACATAACATATTCTGCGCATTAAAGCTGTCCAACGGCGATTTATATGTTTCGCATTACGCGGGTTACCATAGGCTGATCACATTATTCTACCCCCCTATGCTAAGTTAATCGACTCAAACTACTCGGTCTCCTGGCTTTGGAACAACGACGGATGTCTGTTGATATTTTCTTCATCCACAAATTCTTAACCGGCATCATCGACTGTACCACAATACTATTCCAAATCCCATTGTATATTAACCCGTGTCACTTAAAATCTGTCCACCTTCTTCCTCCGAATAATCACTAAACAACTTATGATCTTAAAGAACCACTGTGTCGAATGATACGTGAAACAAATTGGATACGTCAAGTGTTCATTTTCCACTGCAGTCGTTTAGAACTTCGAAATTCCCAGAACAACCATTTTCCCGTCATTAGACCCTAGTTCAAGCAAAAATAGTTTTTAGTTATAAGTTGTGGTGGCGTAAGATTAAAAAGATTTGGTTGGATTACTTTTTCAAATTATTTTTATTAACACAAAAAATGGCGCGGTAAATCTCTTCGCTTTCAGTGTTCGCTAACGAATGACGCTCTAACATGAAAACTAGCTCACTCATATCTGCTACTGCATTTATACGTCACTCAAGGACCTGCACTGACTCACTAACACCAGCGCAAATCCATTCACTTGCAGATTCATACATTACGTTCGCATTAACCCACTACCGTCAGCTGTATGTTTCTGTTTCTATTTACCTTCTGCTGCGAATAAACAACTATGTGTTGTGCAAGAGCACTTACAGTAAAGAAAATAATTAATGGCCACAGCTCGGCCATTTTGACCGTATAATTGTCCCGATTGCAATTTCTTTTAATATTAATTCATAAATTTTTGATTCACTGAAACATCCATTATTTTTATTTATTTATTTATTTATTTTTTTTTTTGTAAATTATGGTATACCTCTAAGTTTATGTTTTTTAACGTAAAAAAAATAAGCTTTTTTTGCTTTTCATATTTTAATATTTCATTCAAAAACAAGTTGATAGATTTATATGTTGTTTGAAAAATATGGGATAAATACCCATCGACATTATTGGTATAGATGTATTGTAAGCAAAATTATATTCAATTAAACTTTAATTCAATCAGGTTTAATTCCTTGTTTTTGAATATATTTAATGAGTTTAAATTCTTTATTTATTTTATGTGTTTACTTTATTATTATTGTCTTCGTTTTCATCGTGCTTCAAATTAATTTTAGGGACCACATATAACCTCATATTATTTGGAGAACTAACACTTTTATATGGCAATCTGGTTAACTGTAAGCCCTCTATGTCCCCTATAGCATACCTGACATTTAGTAGAATCTTTTTAACTTCGCATGGCCCACGAAACTTAGCTTACAATTTTTTATTTACGATTATACCTGGTGTAGTGTCAATATCATGACATAATCTCCTAGTTTATACCTTGTCGGACGTTGATGATGTAAATCGTAATATTTTTTCTTTTTAATTTGTTCTTTTTCAGTGTTCCCCTTAGCTTCTTTTCTAACCTAATTAAGATTTATCCCTTTAAATTCTACATTGTTAATTAAAAACCTTTTAACCTTCTCGCAAAAAAATTTTTTTTTGATTCCTACCAAAAAGCATAGTACTTATTATTTTGTCCTTCATACAAAAGATGCCAGATATGTGCTCAAAACATTTGCTAACGCCTAGATGACAAAGGACCTCATGATGAGTTCTGATTACCTGTTTTTTTGTGAAAATAAAACACTAATTTTCAATGGGAAAGTAAAAAATATTTTATTTAAAGTATTGGCCATTGCTAGCTACACATTTTTCCCACCTATCAGACAATTTATGGATTCCACGCCAATAAAAGTCACCCAACTTTCGACTTCCTCGTAGGATTCGAAGTGCTGCTCAGCTAATGCACGTCCCATCTATGAAAACAAATTGTAGTCGGAAGGAGTCAAGTCTGGTGAATACGGCGGATGGGGTAGCAGCTCCCAGCCAAGTGCTTTGGTTGTATCCTGAACCAATTTTGCTTGTGTGCAGGTGCATTGTCATGGAGCAAAATTACCTTGCCATGTCTTCTGGCCCATTCTGGTCGTTTTTCGATCAATTTACAGTTCAAATTGATCATTTGTATTATTGTATTATTATTGATCTGTATTAATGGTTTCACCAGGTTTTAGGAGCTCGTGGTACACCACACCTTTTTGGTCCCACCAGACACACAGCATTGTCTTCTTGCCGAATTGATTTGGTTTTGCAGTCGAAGTTGATGGTTGTCCCGGATTAACCCATGATTTTTTCTGATTAATCGCCATGTGGCACACATTTTCCAGAATTTTGGATGTTTTCCATAGCTTTTAAATGGTGTGAAATTATTTGTTGTACAACATTTAACATTTCTGCCATTTGTTTCTGACTAAAAGTGTCATCTTTATCCAATATTGTTTGCAATTCGGCTTCTTCAAACTTTTTTGGTGGTCTTCCATGTTCTTCATTTCTCACATCAAAATCGTTATCTCTGAACCATTGAAACCATCTTTTGCATGTTGCTTCTGATAAAGCATGATCACCATATGCCTCGACAACCATTCTATGCGACTCTGCAGCACTTTTCTTCAATTGAAAAAAAAAAAATAATGCTTTCCGAAAGTCATCATTTTCTATGATGTTGTTTGCTCAATGACTTGATGTATACTAAATATGTTTGACAGGTGTTATAGCAACCAAATAAAAAAAAATTAAGGCCCGTTTACAATAAATATTCCCTATCGAAACATTTCAACTATGCCCTTGCTAAGTAAATCAGAAAGAGAAAATCTCTAACCAGATTTTATGTGAATTGGGTAACCTTCGCGGTAGACAATGAAATGGGATATCCTTAACACTATCTTCATTTTAAATTGGTTCTCCGCACGAATAACCCTACCTAAATCTGTACAAAAAGCTTGTTTGACTACTTACATCTCTTACTTTTTCCTGAATATTATACTATACTCTATATCTGGATTAACTTTTATATCTTATTCAGATTTTTCATCACTCACGTCAATATTAAAAATTTGTTCAATAAAATAAATTTTTTCAATAAATGTACTCTCATGAGGACGACGACACTGACTTGAAGACGATAAAGAAAAATTATTCATGCAAACATGCGTTTTTGGGTAACTACTTGATGAAGACAACGTTACACTTGAAGAGCGTTCACGAAAACCACACTTGAAACAGGTGAAGTCTTGTTTCGCACATGAACCATTAGCAGGTACATAGCCGGTGTGCTCTTTTTCCTTGAATGGGGCACTCTTGTGCCTGTTATGAATACCGTGAGACTGAGATGTGCTAGGCCAAGCTGGTAAACTGTCACGGATATTTTTCTTGAATTTCTTGTATTTCCTAAGCGCATTCTTTAGCTGTTCCATGTTGCAAGCGTTGTACAGTATACTTGGTCGGTATCGGATATACTCTTGATGATGAACTGGATTAAATCTTCTTCCTCGATTGGATTATGTGATGCTATTTCCTGCATTGATAATACGTATTGCTGTACGGTTTCGTCACGTCGTCTCTTTCTTGCATTAAGCTCACTGAAAATATCTGCTTTAGTAACAACACGCTTAAACTCACCCACAAGTGCATCTCTCAGCTCAATCCAGTTTCGTGTTTTCAAAGACCTAACCATGCAGTGCCACCAAGAAGCCTATTTCCTTAAATGAACTTGGTTCGATCGTCCAAATGAAGAGTTCCAACATACTCCTCAAATTTTTCTACCCAACGATCTATTGGAAAGTTGTCATCTCCACTGAATACACACAATAAGTCTTCCATAGCTTTGAAATTATGCGAAACATGTGGCCTTGGACTTGGGTTTTCCATTGCGTCTTCGATCTGCAGTTCCTTTAATTTTCGCCTTAGCAAAATAATCTCTTCCCTCTTCTTACATATGTCTCTAAGGTAGTTAAGCTCCTCATCAAGTCAGACACGTGGTCATCAGTTGATTCTTAGCCGTTTTGGTTACCTTCGGGCATGAAATCCTGCACGAGCTTCTGAAGATCCTCCTCTGAATAACCTCGAACTGCGTCCTCGACGCAGCGGTTTTAATACCGCTTTAGTGCCATCAGCTCTCAAATTAATAGATCTCAAATTTTTTTTAAGAATAGCAACAGTTGCCGTATTAAGAAACTGATTAAAATCATCTGGCATTTTTTTTTTTTTTTTTTATTCTTTTGCAACAATTTTTAACACTCGGCAAATAAACACTTCCGTTAAAATCAGATTCTGAATTTGTAGGATGACGACAGAATCTTCCAAAATAAAAGTGCTTCGATCTTGTATGTTTAACAGTTTATTAGAGAAGAGGGTTAGCAGCTATTGCGAGCTGTATTTAAAGATTAACATAATACGGAACTCATGTATTACATGCTATATAGCGGGAGGATCACACGATCATAGAAAACAACTAGTTTCTGTTTATATTTACCTTATGCTGCGAGTTATCAACTACCATATGTGTTGTTTACTTACAGTAAAGAAAAAAATTAATGCCCACAAAAAATAAAGGTTTCAGCTCTGTGCAATTTCAATTTCTACGAGTTTGCTCATGCTCCTCACCAAATTATTTCCCAGAATTTGTTGAACTTGAGCTTAAATATTGCAATCGTTACTTCGAATGGGTCAGGCGTAGGGTAGTTCTTCAAGTCTTTGCCTCACTTTTTAACTATTTAAAGTTTCTTCTTATTTACAATATATGAATCGGTAAGACGAGATTATGAAACAGGATAAGTAAAATGCGATCTGCAAAGATTCTGGCGAAGTCTTGTGATTATAGCGGCTATGCAGTGAACGACGAGTGATCGAGCAAAGAGTCTGTGCGACGGATGGATATATACTGAGCGCCATCGCTGAGCGATTAGTTGGGAAAATGCCATTGTCAAGTGCAGTTCGTCGTATTCTTTTAGTTGAAAGTCTGCGTTCATATGTATAGAGCTATTATAAGATCGAGAAAACGAAGATTTGGTGTACACCTCATAAATCGAGAAAGGGCAAATTATGGTGAACTTCATTACATATATCAAAATCTTCGCAGATATCCAGACCGATTTTGGCGATACTGTCATATATCAGTACCGAATTTAATAAAACATTCGGTGACATTTTTATTTTTGTAATCTTTATGGCTGTTTTGCCATGGGCAGCTATGGACAGCTGAGATCAAATTTTTCGCGCTTATTGTAGCCTTCGAGGGCGATACACTGATTGAAACGATTTTTCAATCTTTCGATACCAGTTTTGTAGTACGATTTCGGTTTAGCCTCAAAACAGGCCTCTGTTTCGGCGATTACTTCTTCATCGGTGTTAAATCTCTATCCGGCGAGCATTCTTTTGAGGTCTGCGAACAGGAAATAGTCGCTGTGGGCAAAATCTAGAAAATACGGTGGGTGGGGAAGCAATTCGTAGCCGAATTCATTCAATTTTGCCTTCGTTTTCATCGACTTATGACGTGGTGCATTGTCTTGATGAAATAGCACTTTCTTTTATTTCAAATGCGGCCGTTTTTCTGCGATTTTCGATTTCGTCCTTCAAACGCTTCAACAACGCAATGTAATAGTCGCTGTTGATAGTTTGCCCCTTTTGGAGATAGTTGATGAAAATTATTCCATGTGTATCCCAAAATACGGATGCCATAACCTTGCCAGCCGACTGTTGAGTTTTTGGTCGTTTTGGACGAGGTTCGTCGCCTGCTCGCCACTCAGCTGACTACCGACTTGACTCTGGTGTGAAGTGATGGAGCCAAGTTTCATTCATTGTCACATACTGACGCAAAAATTCGGCTTTATTGCGGTTGAACAGCTTTAAACACTCCTCTGAATCATCAACACGTTGTTGTTTTTGGGCGACTGTGAGCAAACGCGGCACCGACTTTGAATAGAGCTTTCGCATGTCCAAATATTGGTGTATGACATATCCAACACGCTCTTTTGATATCTTCAGAGCCTCAGCTATCTCGATCAACTTCACTTTACGGTCATTCGTAATCATTTTGTGGACTTTTTTTATGTTTTCATCTGAAACAGTCTCTTTTGGACGTCTACTGCGCGCATCACCTTCGGTGCTTGTATGACCACTTTTAAATTTTTCAATACACTTGCGAATGATTCGTTCGGCTAGTGCAGAGTCCGGGTAACACTCATCAAGCCATTTCTTTGCATCGGCTGCATTCCCATCAAAAAGCAATGATAAATCGACACACGAAATTGCTTTGAATCCATTTTTTTTTTTCACAATAACATTGTGTCACTCACTCTCAAGAACTAACCGTCCGACAGCTGTCAAATTTATACAGGTATCTTTTGAAGGTTGGTACTAATAGTATATAGTAGAATAGTATAGATTTAATTCAAGTGGTGCCCTCTCTTAGCAATGACATGGACTTTTCAGCTCATATTATTATTACATTAACATTTTTTAACTACTGATATAGGGGCGTTATGCCTCAAGTTTCTTAAATGGAAACAATGTTTTTTATACACGCAAAATATCATATATTTATGTCGCAACCAAACACAATTGATACGGGTATGTCAAACCTATGAAAAGTAACATTTATTGTTAGTGGAATCTACAACCGTTCTAAAATAGGCCAGACAATTTCTATTAGTTAACCTTAAGCAAACCACGCATTAATATTTGAGATTAGCAAAAACAATAATATACTGAGAGACAGTTTAATTGTAATAAGTACAAATTTAATGCTTTATATTTCGAAAGAAACTAAAACTTGCTCCTTGAAAGTAGAAGTAAGCAAGTAATACAAATGGCCATTGAACAAAACAACTAAAAACGAGAAAGAAGGGGACATAATAAAGATGAAACTCTTTCTCAGAAATTCATATTGGATGTATAGTCCTGTCAGTGTCTTGTATTTTTCTTGTCATTTGATGCATTCGTCAAGCTCATATCCTTGGGGTGGTTGTATTTATTTTTGTCTTTAAAATAAAAGACAACGAACTCTAAGAGGATATTATAATGTATTAGGTAATTTAACACGAGTAATGTAAGCAAGTTTTATTGTTAAAGCCTTAAAGGAAACCCTATTCACCCCTATCACTCCTATTTTTTCCAATTTTTTTGGAAATACACTTTTTTTTTTATTTAAAGGCGAACAAATTTTAATATCTATAAAGAGTTTAAGAACTGTTTTGGGATACCGCATACAAAGGATACCGTCAAGGATAATTTGGGAAATGATTCGGAGTACATTGTACGGGTCTCTCTCCAATGTTGACATCATTTACTAAGGATTTAAGAAAAGGCTTACTTTGGTGTACCCTGACCCATGTTCACGGGTATGTTAGTATTAATGGTAGAAACTTTATTTGGATTTTAGAAGAAATACCAGCCTTTGTAACTGCGTTTAAATAAAGTTAATACATATATTCTTTGAGTCTTCAGATATCCTATTTCTAAGCCATTTTTCTTGACCATGCTAATTTTTGACATTGAGTTCAATTTTCTCCAGAAAATGCCTAATTAAAATAACGTTTTACTAGTTTGCAGAAAAACCCATAGATTTTATGATGCTTGGAAAAACCTGAAACCGATATGAATCCGAGGATTGTTTGTTCGAGGATTGTTTAACCGAAAGTTAAAGGTCTTCGAGGAATATTGAATATGGTGCAGGTAGCCCTGGAGTTCCTTGGTAGCACTCATGAATATCTGGTGTGGCTTGTTGTAACAACGTCTTCGGGTCCGTGAGATTGCTCAAGGATCTCATTTCTCACCTTGGGTTCCCTTTGGTATTAGTTTTGTTTCCGCCTGAGGTGGTGGAGCTGGTTGCTTCATTTTCAGCTACAAGTGGAGTAGCAATTGAGGCCCCAAGGATATACGCTGATGTGCTGATGTGACTACTTAAGATTTCCCATGGATTATGATAATAAGCTGCATGTTATCATTAGGAGACTTTGCATTTCATTTTTGTCAGGAAGTACAGTGACCAAATACTGCTGGCCATGACTAAGCAAATAGTTACTCTCTTTTGCATTTAAACTCATTTGCAACAACAATTAAGCTCGTATTTTCCAACAATGTGTTGTTTTGGAAACTAGTTCTAATTCATTAGTTTCACGTCCAATCCATATTTTCTATATTGCCTCAAAGTGGCCTTCATCCAATCGGCATTTAAGAGACTTAATAGAACTTTTTGTTTGTTGAATTCTCGTTAACCTCTTCTTGTCCAGTAATAATTTTCTGCGTACTGAGACAGTTGGAAATCAGTTTTCAGAACTACACTCAATTTTAAATTCTATTTTATATGAGATGTTGTTAGTCAACAAGTTCTTAGCTGTGGCCATCTTAGCTTTAGTATACTTAGCTATATTATTAGGATTATTCCTGGCAGGTTTTAACGTAGTACAGAAATTTACTGCAGCAACTTAACCTTCACAACTGTTTTGAGGGTCCTTTGCTTCGATGACTTCCATCTGATGAAGGGTTGACACGTTCCCGTATTTCTAAATGCTAAGGTGCCCAGCGTTCGTGTTTCTGAAATACTCACTAATTTTTGAATGGCTCAAAAGATTCTTAACGAGTTGTTTTAAAGTTTCAGTGAAATTAATTATGTCACCGATTTTTATAAGAACTCTAGATATTTTAAATAAATTTGGAGTAAACAAAAGTTTTCTAAAACGTTACTGATTGATGTATTCTATTGTATTTTATCATACTTTTGTGACGTATCGTGGAACAGTTATTGTTACTTGTTACTTGTTACAATTATCGATGGGTGATGTACAACATAATCTTAATGAAATTTAGCGTCTCTGTTGGAGATAAGTAGACCCGCGACGCCACTAAAGCTTTTAGTTAGCGAAACTAATCTATTCAAAAAACAGCAAATGATTCACTCAAGATACAAAATATTTATTATAAAGAAAGCGGTTGTACATGGTTTCATATCATGTCATAGGTACTCAATCCATATAATTCACCTCAAAATTCGAGACACTTTTTCGATTTCCGAAGATGGAATTGGAGAAGAATTATTTTATTATCGGCGGAGATTTCAACGCCAAACATAGAGATTGCAGAAATAATACACCAAATACACCTACTATTCAATTAGTTGTATCAGCACTGTATATTGTACAAACTCGGCTTAAAGACAATGTAGTTTTTTGGGGCTGTCTAGATCTCTTGCTGTTCTACACATGTATATAACTGACACCTTTTATCCAACATGCTTGTACAGAAAATTTGCAAACAGATAAAACTCTAAGATGAGGACACTGAAGTTGTCGATTAAATACCTCCCAATACTCATATTAATAAAGGAAAATTACAGGGCTTCTGTAAGTTAGTATTGGAACAATAAAAATCGGACTGCAAACACAAGCAAACAGAATGTGTTCCCGTAAATAAATAAAATATTTCGAAGGAATAATCATAACGACCTTTTGTGTCTTTACTTGTGCCTGTGCGATGGACAATTAACAAATCTTTTTGGCAGCAAGTATAGATCAAAATGAGGCTGTTGGTGATGAAAATTTCTTTGTGATCGCGTATCCGCAGGAGAAGGTAGTACCTAAAACAGCGACTTTCCAGAAAGTTAAATCATTGATCCGAACTACGACCTGAAAAATCGAGTTCTTGTGCACAATTTCTACCTTTGAAATAGAATAGTTAAATAGCGATTCGAGAGCTCGGGTTTTACCCAGTTCAGTGATGAGAATATGGCTACGACTTTCAACACAATCAGAAGTAAGAAATCGGTGGGAACCGATGGATTACCAAATATTGTGGTTCGACATATTCCACTAGAAGCGGTGGACATTTACCACCCTGTTCAATAATACAATAAATAATGTCCATTATCCAACTGAGGTAGTAAGGCCATCAGCAAAAGGGATAAGCCCACTTCGAATTCGGCTAAAATCTGGTCGGATAATCGATGCAGGCTCAAAACAAAGCATGATGTCATTCCTGACGTGTGTAAACTGGTTTCTGATATCCAATAGAACAAAGGCAAGAACCAGTTCACGGGTGCCTGCCTGATTGACTTAGAGAAGGCCTTCTATACCGTTTGGGTAAAGAGATTCTTCTACCAGCTGAACAGCTTGGGCATTAGTAAGCCACTGTATATCCAGTATAAATTCTTTTCAATATGCGCACAGATAGACTGTTCATCGTGAAAAATAGCGATGTGTTTACTGTTAGAACATTTACCATTGAAAATGATGTGCAATAAGGTGCGGTAAATTGCCGATCCTACTCAACATTCGCACCAGCTATGTGATAGGTTCAATTCACCATGCCATAGCGTATGCTATTGTAACATCAAAAAGGACATCAGCAAGAATTGGCGAACATTTTCGATCATGGACAGCACGGAATTGTCAAAATCTAGTCAGATACCTTGGAATCAGTCTAGATCAATATCTATATTCTAACAAGCATACTATATACCATAGATGTTACTCTGGTCAGTGCCAAAGGTGCTTTTGTCTTACATAGAGACTATTTTATGGTAGTAAGCTCGATACGAAAGTGAAGTTGATCTGCTACATGGTTCTTATCCGCCTTATGCTTGCATATGGGTGCCACATGTGTTTTATTTTTGTTTGTGAGGGGTTGCCTTAGGGCTTGTCGTCGCTTATATACATAGATCACCAGAGTCTGAATACAAAAATTCTACCCTAATGAGGTTTTACAAATAGGACAAAACTAATAAATTTAGTTAATTAGTTGAATTGAAGGCACATTGAAAGAACAATGACATATTCGAATAACCTGGTCCCTGGGGCTTATTACCCTAGTTACCTATATGTATCAAGACAGAGTGCGCTTTGAAGGCATTATTCTTCCAAAAACATTCCTCTACCTAGATATGAAGGATCTGATCAAGGACAGGTTTAAGAAATAAAAATAATAAAAACTACAAAAAAATAAAAATACAATATTAAAGAAATATAAAAAGAAACAAAAAATTTTCTAAAAAATATGGAATAACAAAAGAAATAAGTGACAGCTTTTTATAAAAAAGAACATACAAACAACTTAAGAATAATACAATAGTTGAATTATAAATATATGTATATACTCGTATGTGCATGTACTCGTACATAGGACAGTTTAAGTAGGCTAAGTAGGTTAAGATTTAGTGCTTAGGTATTTTGTAAATTTTAGTTTTAAGTTTTTTGATATATAATAAATTGCCTTCTCAATTTTAATTGTAATAGATATTAAAATATAAATAACTATTCACTGTAAAAAAATTCGAAAAATATAGTTTAAGTATTAGGCTTATATTAAAATGCTCGTATAGGGTCTGAAAGTTTGGATAAGGTACTTTTAAGTAAGCTAATTTTTGAGCATTTTTTGTATAGCATGTAAAAGATAATGAATGAATTAAAATAAAAATGCATATACCATAGAACTGAAAAACTGAATGTATTGACTTCTCAATCGAAGGGTCTTGCATTCAATCCCACGGGGGGCCCGAAGGAAAAACATATTTGCAGGCAACTAAATCGTGAGAGTCTTTTAGTCTTTGTTTAAATAGTTCTCATATCCTCTTGAGATTTTTATTGAATTTACATTAGTGCTTTTAATTCGTTTGTTTCAGGTTTTGTCTCAATAACATTCACTTTACATCAGCGAATAGAGACGCTGGGTGCCAAAATCAATACAACATTATGGAGTTATCTTTAATACACAACATTACATTTTTGGTTCTCGGCAGTATAAATGATAATATTCAATGAGCCCCTGACTCTATAAAAGGCGGCATAGAGTAGCCCGTGGGTGAAGCAATTCGTTCGGAAGTGTTAATGGTCACGGCGAAACAGCGAGCGGCGGCGAATTGGATTGGTTTGAAATGGAAAGCGAAGTTAAAACGAAATTTGTGATATGAAAACATTCTATTCGCGGTCACATCCAAATTGTTACTTTTTTGCCGTTTCCTAGTTTTTTTTTGATGCAAAGTCCTATTTCATAGTTTTGGGAGATCTAAGTTGCGCATGAGCATTATAGATGCAATATTTTTAATTTCAGCTCATGCGGAGAGAGGCCGAACGCTTAATCAAATTCATAAATTTTCGCGTTATTCATCACAGCGGTCAAACAATTAAATAGTTTTAAAAATTTTTTACATTGGGCATCGTTGAGTAATCGATGTTTCAATTTGCTGTATCCAAAAATTTTAATTCGTATCGTAAGTATATAAGGTATAACTTACGATATTTCTACACATTTCTCCAAACGATTAATATTAGTCGATTTATTTACCTTACAAAATCAAATTACAACCCAACGATGACCATTGAAACCGATGATACACCTGTGAGGATTGGAAAATTTGTTGTGTTCTTTCTTTCTTTTTCTTTTGAGGGAGCGTGTACATGCATTTACAATATAATACTATATGATGTTTGATGTTTAGATTTTTACTAGCTCAGCAACTGCAGCTCTCTGGTTCTGAACTATGTATGTGTGTAGTACGCAAATGTACACACACATACATTCAGTAGTAGTTCAAATTTTTAAAATATATGTTTTGTTTCCTTAATTGTAACTCCTCCGATTGTAACGAACAATGTCGAAGTTTTGAAGTTCAGAAAATTTTTTCCAATAGCCTAAATCACGATAGGTAGTAATGATTCACTAGTTTTTAGAGACAAACAAAACTACAAAACAAAAAAAAACAAACAAAATCCGAACTAAGAGAAACCACTTGTCTTTGGTTAATATCATCTTTATCTCTTTAAAATTACTTGATAAACTTATAAATACGGGATATTCAGCTACTGGTACTATATTGAGAAATCGTACTCTAAGGCTTTGTATTATAATTTTAGAATAGTGTTGCTTCCCAACAAAATCAACCACGCACTTTATGAATTGAAGACA
Organism: Volucella inanis; assembly: GCA_907269105.1. Taxonomy (NCBI): domain Eukaryota; kingdom Metazoa; phylum Arthropoda; class Insecta; order Diptera; family Syrphidae; genus Volucella; species Volucella inanis. The sequence goes on from OU026153.1 coordinate 68,159,494, forward strand.
TTGTGTGTTTGCAGGAAGATATTTAATCGCATGAAATAAAAGTGAAACATAACTATTAAATAACTTTGATGCACACGACACAAATAGAAAAATTAATAAACACGAAACTACTTCACAACGCAAAACCCGGCATCAAAAATTAGAACTGTCAAAAGGCCAATCACAACGCTGACTTGTGATTGATAATATCGATCTCGCTTTGACTGATTCTAACTCCACTTGAAGGATGGCCGAATTTAGATTTGAGTAAGATGCACATTACAACACAATGCCCTCTACACCCACTCGGAAAATATGGGGTGCATTATTGGTGATTATTAGACTATGTCTACACTACTACTAACATGATAAGGAATTTCGTTGCAAAGTAAATAAGCCGAGATGACTGACCTCAGAATAAACAGCTGAATAATATATAAGTCGTAAGCAGCTTCAAGAAAAGAAGAAATTTAAATGTTAAATAAAAAGTTTCTCTTTTCCGCTTTCATTTCAGTTCATCTAACTGAAAGAGTCCTAAAGGTCTTTAGGTTTCAGTTCATCTTACTGAAAGAGTAGCCACCGCTTGTGAATCGCCTATTCCAAGCCATATATTTATCCCGCTCTAAGCAGTTTTGGACAATGGACTTTCTCGACAAAAAGGGAAAGGTTTTTGCGAAAATAAAACCAGAAGTTTTTCTTGCTAACGAAATTTCAGATTAATCTCACCGATGGTTAAGAAAAAAAAAATAAAAAAATTGTCATATCAGAAATCATATAATGAAAACGAGGGAGGGGTTAATTTGGCAGATCAAATATTAACCACATGTCCAACATGCAGTCGTACTCGTTAGTGCACGATTAAAGCTATCCATCACTTGAGTCAGCGTCAATATGCATCAGGCAACACCGTTTACGGGAAAATTAAAGTGGTGTTAAAAAAATTCAATAGCTATTCAAGTTGGATCTATGCATTTTACTAATCAAGGAGCATATGGAGTATTCAGATAGTAATAGTGATGAGGAATACGTTCCTCTTAAAAATAAACATCCTTACCATCACAAAGCGTATCATATTCGACAGCAAAATGCAAAACAATGCAGTTGCTGCAAGAATGGGTGCGTTCTAAAAACTACGGTATCCTATCAAAAATGTGTACTTTTTTGTGTTTTACCTCGAAAAGCAACTATTTGAAAATTTTCATAAGGGATTGTATTTTTTTTTTTTTTAATGTAAAGGGTTTTCCAATAAGGACTTGATAGCTTTGGATTTAATTTGTGAACGCACTCTTTCACAATTCATCAAACTGTCACTGTCAATTTATTCAGTAAACTCAACATTTTCATCGTGGTAAAGTACACTAACGAGCAACGTCTGCAAATTATAAAAATTTTCTACAGATATTCGGAGTCGGTGACTGCAACTTTAAGAGCGTTAACTCCAATTTTCGGTCGTAATTCTCGCCCTAGTAGACAGGCCATAACAAGTTAAATGCAAAAATTCGAGTCTACATATTCGTTGTGTGATGTTGCCGTATCAGTGAGACAACGGGTTGGTCGAAGTGTCGAAAATATCGCTGCCGTTCAGACGTCCACAGCAAACGATCCAAATCAGTCAATTCCACGGCGTTCTCAAGAATTTGGCATCGCTCAGGCACATTAAGGCGTATTTTGCGTAAGGATCTTGGTTTACACCCATACAAGATCAAGCTGATTCAAGCCGATGAACCATTGATCAGAACCCGATTGGGTTCTGGAGAAGATGCGCCAAAATTATGAATTTCATCGCAAAATCATCTTCAGTGACGAAGCTCATTTTTGGCTCAATGCGTTCGTCAATAAGCAAATTATGCGTTATTGTTCGGGTGAAAACCCACATGTGCTTCATAAATCATCACTTCATCCACAAAAAATAACTGTTTGGTACGGTTTGCATCCCGGCGGTGTTATTGGGCCATATCACGCCATAACGATCGTCACGTTACTGTGAATGGTCAGCGCTATCGCGCCATGACCACCGGTTATTTTTGGCTGAATTGGAAGATATGGACTTGGACGACATGTGGTGCCGCAAGCCACACAGCACACGCTACAATCGATTTATTGAAGAGTAAGTATGGTGAGCGTGTTATCTCAGGACATGGGCCAGTCGATCTCGTTCGTGCGATTTAACGCCGCTTGACTGTTTTCTGTGGGGCTACGTTAAGTCATTGGTTTATGCCAACACGCCGACGACGTTGAAAGAGCTCAGAGCCAACATGTGTGACCGAGTTGTTGAAAATTGGGTCCAACGAATCGACCGCTGCAAACGTGCCCACGGTGGCCATATGAACGAAGTCGAATTTCATTCATAGATGTTTTGATTGTACTTCAAGCCAATAATAAAGTTTTTGAAATATCTCAATTGGTTTGTCTTTTATTTCAAAAAAAAATTGTCAAGTCGTTATTAGAAAACCCTATATTTCGTCGAACTTTCGAGTTGGCCAATACTTTATGTGGTTTGGTTAAAATTAATGAATTGCAACTAAGTACTAAGAGTATATTAGTAGGATTTAATTTATTACTTTTTTTTATTATTAATTCCTTGAATTGATTTTTTCGTAGAACTGCCGTTTATTTAGTTTTTGTGGTTTACATTATTTATTTAAAGTTATTTTCTTTGTTTGTTTTGTTTTATTGATAAACATAAAATACATGGAGATATTTTATTTAAAAATATGTTTTTTTTTTTGCTAGACGAAAAAATTAAAAAAAAAGATACATACCAACGTACGTGAGGTAACCCAAATCACAAATGGAATTTTTTGTTTATATTTTTGTTTATGTTTTTTGTAATATACAAATTTTAAGCAAGTTATTTAATGAAAAGTTCCCAAGGCATGCAGCAGTGTAAGATTATTGCCACGGGAAAGAATGAGATTTAGTGTTCTCAAGAAGCAAGTTGAAGTTTAGTCTATTGTACGAATAAAACGTTTGTTAATTACAAATAGTTTTGTTTAAAAATATGCAATTCCTGGTGTTGGTATACTCCTATAATTACAATTTAATATACAGAAAATACAGATATACTCTCATATCTACAAATGGCGTAAGATTAATACACTGCACCTTCGGAGACTACTTGTAATTGGCACTACGTTAACGAGTCAGGACTCTCACATCTCTACCATTACAAAATTGTAAAGAAGCCGTGACTATACATTGAAGTATTTTCAATAAAATACCTGTATTATATCGTATGGATGTGTCTGTGCCCTTTTTTTTCAGCAAATGCTGTATGTTTCATTACGATCGGCTTAATAGAGTTACAAGTAAAGAAACATTAAAAAATAACAATAGTTTAAAAAATGTAACTAATAGTACATCTTCTGTATATAAACATATGTATGGTGATTTTTAATTAAATAAATTATCCCATTTTTATAAAAAAAACAGCCAAATTACGAAATACTTTTTAAATTTCTTTACGATTGCACATCGATTTTTGTAAAACAGTATATCCAATTAAAACGACAGCTAATGGCAGATTGATGAAGAAATTATTACACTCATTTTTTCTAACGACGCCTCAGGAGGCACTTAAAAACCTTTAACCATAATTAAATATTATAACTAGCACTTTACTAGCACTTTTGCACGGCCGCAAAACAGCACATTCCTGTTTTAAGATTCCTCTCAATTTAGACATGTGCAAAGATAGCCATAAAGCATACGTTTTTAGAGCCTGCGTTTTCAACGTTTGGGACGAATACAGAATTACACACAAAAAATCGGTTGAGGCTGTTGATCGAACCGTTCTCGACATTCGAAATCGAAATTCTCAGAAGTGATTCATAAGTTCAAAAATTTTCCGCCGTTATTTTGTTGGTCGGCGAAGGTTCTCTTCGTATAACTGAAACCAGCGAAAAAATCCCACTTCTTTCTATATTGTATAACACTGTACAGTAGATACACTTATCTTTAATGTCTATCCAAACACTGCATATATAAAAGGGAAGGATTCTTGGTGTTGCCAAGCATAGAACACTACAATTTATTAAGAATTCCAACCTAGATATGTCCGAAGCGGAATCAATAAAGCACATATTCAATGAAACCATACTACGTGTTAAAAGACTACTATCACAATAGAAGCCACAATCTTAACAGGATGTGGCCGCTGAGTGGATACTTTTATCCCGCGAATTCCGCTTTTTGTTTCCCCTTCCAGTTCAAACGAGTCTAATTCCCCGTTGCCCTCCTCCGTCATGATCCAGACCATACTTAGCGTAACTTCCAAACGCCTCCCTTCACCCACGGCCAAATCTATGTAGCCAGTTTGATGGTCAGGGGCTATTCGACTCTCTTCATTTACGCTCCCGTGAACTAAACACGTAATCCAGCATACAGTAAGGCCTCGATCTGAAATTAACTCCATTTAGTTCTGTTTGTCTTAATTCCCATCGGCAAGCAGAGAAGTGAACTCATTTCACTCCTAACAGCGTCTCAGTTCACTGAATTATGTAACCTGAGTATTAGTGATGTAAAACCTGGAACTAACGAGTTAAAATTTCTAATGTAAATTCAACAATAATTAATTAACTTTTTATAATTTTTTTTTTTTATATACACATATTATACATACATGTTTAACATATTAAACACCTCACATAATTTTAGTTACCTGCAAAAATGCTTGTCTTTTGGGGCCCGGGCCGTCCGGTTGAGAAGCCAATACACTACCAGTTGCGCCACAGTCAGACAATAGGTCAAAAGCCTAATTCAAGTAATATTCTATGTAATATTCGTCTCCCCGTTGGTCAACCGTCAGATACCTTTTATCAATTATTTACTATACCAATGCGAATGTAGTTCCGAGTATAAGCTGGTATATACATATACGATATACAACATCATATGGTATTAAAAGCATGGCTAACCCTATTAGGAGCTTTCGTCTTTTGTTTTCATTAAAGTGAAGAAACCAAGCAATGCACCCGTTGGCCAACGTTGGTGTGATTTTAGCTAGATACTACTTGTAGCTCTAACATTTTCGAACACTTTTCGAGCACTTTTGGTCGATTATGTGACCGTAGAATTGGGTTGGTGCTCTAAAGGTATATTTTACTGAACACTGACGTCGAAAATAACTTTCAACAATTTGTAAATGTTGCTCGGCCGTAAGTTTTGCAACATGAATTTTCAAACGCTACTTAATAAAAATTCTTAACTTTGATTTTATGTATACGAGGTCTGTTTGATCTATACCCGGATTAAAAATGGCAACGCAACTTTTTCAGGTTTTGATAATTTATTTTTCAATATAATCCCCTTTCAACTCGATACACTTTTACCAGCGGTGCTGCAACTTTTTTAACCCCTCCGTATAGCACGACTTCGACGGGCGATCTTTTAGGATTTAGGAACAAAAAGAAAATGCAGGAAGAAAAATCTGGCGAATACGGAGGGGGGGGGGGGGGAATTTGAAATTTGATCACACCTCGCGAGTCCCAAAAAACGGTGGCCATTTCCTCATTGGCCAAAGGCATAAGATTCGGATCACGGATTGCTACTGCTCTTTTTCCATTGTCGCAAAAAATACTAAAATGGATGTTAAAGCAAAACGAAGCGACGGATTGTCACTGAATTTTACAGGCGGTCTAAAAGAGGTTATATCAAATGATGGAACACTCATTTGGGCTCAGTAGTGTTACTTATCTTCCAATCCGGGCTCTCGTCAAACAGCTCTTACACTCGTATTTCATCCGAATCTCTGATGAAGAAGAATAATTCTTTTAAACCCCCTTTGATTCGGTATGGTTGAGCTCTTTAAGGGATAATACTCATTGAGATATAAGCGAAAGTACACTGCTTATTAATTTCATCAAAGCTGAACTAAATCCGTAATTTTTCTTTAGTTATCAACATGAATTTACAACCCAAAAAAGTCGTCGGAAAATCTAGCAACAAAGAAAATAAATTTAACCCCTGTCAAAATTTTGTATATTAAATGTCTAACTCTGGAACTCGATAGGTTCTACTTCTTCGTTCTTTGTTTTCCTATTATTATCTTGAAGCATTTTGATTAGCAGGGTAAAATACTTTTAAGTTTAAAATCCCTAGGTTATGATGGATTAGTTTCTTAGCTGTAGGTAAAACTTTTGCAAATTTCCATGTGTGAGATGTTGTTATTCACCATAACACCTTTGGGAGTGAGTAGCAATTTATGATAAAATACGTTTAATAAAACATACTGAATAACGTTTGAAAGATATTAGACACTGGATAATTTCACTTTGACTTTCAGTACATACCTCAAAAATCGTATAGTCTATCTACCAATAAATTATTATTCATATTACGATAAGTGGAATCATCGTTTTGGTTGCTACACGTTGGTTGAACAATTGTGTTGTTCGGGGTTCTAGTCCTGAACATGTTTCGGTTTGCAGGTCATTTTATAAAATTAAATACTACACAGGTATTTAAGACCATACAGCTCGGGGTGAACCCCTGCCGCAACTAATAGCTAGCTAACTGCCTACAGTTTCGCACTCCAATTCGGTTGTGGTCCACTTCTACTTGTGACCTTTACGGATGAGGTCTACCTCTATTGTTTTTTCCATTCGGGTTAAATTTGAAGCCTCTGCCAGATCGAAGACGGAGCATTGGTTTTCATTCGTTTAACCTTTTATAGCTATTGCAGGCAACTAATGTGCATTTTTCTGACTAGGTCGATGTCGCTGTACAGCTTATAAAGTTCTTTATTGAATTTTCTCCTCCAAAGCTTGTCAACGCAAAGAGGGCCGAATATTTTTCGAAGGATTTATTTTCGAAACGACTGAAGATATCTGAAATTGCTTTTAATAGGGCCATGTTTCTGCGCCATAAAATAAGACAGGGATGATCAAGGTCTTATATAGAGTTTTTTCAGATTTTCAGGATAGGGCCTTACTACTCAATTGCCTTCTTAATGATTGAAAAAAGAGATTCCTCATTTTATTTCTGCTGAGGTGTTGTTGATAGAACACATAGCTGAGCCGAAATAGCCGAAATTATAGCTGTTGATTGGGACCACCTGTCCGATTCGTTGATGTTGTGTGTTCCTTCTTGTTGACAGCATATATTTGGTATTCCCCTCATTTACCGCTAAACCCACTTTGGCAACTTCCGTTTCAAATGTAGCGAACGCACCGGTGAAAGCTCGCAGAGTTCTCCCAATGATGTCGATATCATTGGCCTATTTTAGTAGTTGTACAGACTTTTAAACAATTGTACCTCCAATGTTTGTTGGTGAGTTCCGCACAACTCTTTCGAGTCACCTCGTCTATAACCTTTTCTGACATCAAAGGTCTCGGTTGACGGAGCAGCTAGTGTCATTCTGCACAAACGGACGAGTTTGGCAATGCTGCCAAATCTAGACATGTCTTTATAGTATATAGCTTGTCTCTATACATGCTGCCATTTGCCGCTTTAAGATCGATAAAAATATGATAGGCATCGATTTTTATTCTTGAGTTTTTCCCCACTCTTATTGGGAACAATCAGACTGTTGGCGAATGGTTTGATGCAGCGGCATCAAAGACCAACCTTTCGAGATTTCTCGGGTTATAAACGCCGAAACGGAGGAGATAAAAAATTCGATTTTCTTTGATACTGGCTTCTGTTACGCTTAGCTTCCTGGCGGATCCCTTGCGTTGATACTCGGAAATAGTGTGAACATATTTCTGGTGAAAGTTCTTATCGCATTGAAACCTTTTCTCCAAGGACAACAATCTTCTTGCCATCTCTCTGTTTTCCGGTAGCTGCACGTTATCGTTCTTTAATGAAAGCCCGGTCTCGAAGCGACAGTTCACGCGGTTTTTTGTCTTCTCCAGTAGTTATTTGGATATGGTTATCTCAAAATGTTCATGGGCAATGTAATACATGGGCTGAAAAGTCCGTTTGTAAGAGAGAGCACCACTTGAATTCAATCCTACCATTTTCAGTTAGTACCAACCTTCAAAAGATACGTGTATAAATTTGACAGCTGTCGGACGATTAGTTCTAGAGATATAGCGTTGTGAGTGAAGCAACTTTTGTTATTGTGAAAAAAATGGATTCAAAGCAATTTCGTGTGTTGATTTATCATTGCTTTTTGATGGGAAAAAATGCAGCCGATGCAAAGAAATGGCTTGATAAGTGTTACCAGCCAAACGAACCATTTGCAAGTGGATTGAAAAATTTAAAAGTGGTCGAACAAGCACCGAAGATGATGCACGCATTGGACGTCCAAAAGAGGCTGTTTCAGATGAAAACAAAAAAAAGTCTACAAAATGATTACGAATGACCGTAAAGTGAAGTTATTCGAGATAGCTGAGGCTCTGAAGATATCAAAAGAGCGTGTTGGATATATCATACACGAATATTTGGACATGCGAGAGCTCTGTTCAAAGTAGGTGCCGCGTTTGCTCACTGTCGATCAAAAACAACAACGTGTTGATGATTCAGAGGAGTGTTTAAAGCTGTTCAACCGCAATAAAGCCGAATTTTTGCATTGGTATGTGACAATGGATGAAACTTGGCTCCATTACTTCACACCAGAGTCAAGTCGGCAGTCAGCTAAGTGGTGAGCAGGTGACGAACCTCGTCCAAAACGACCAAAAACTCAACAAATATGGCATCCGTATTTTGGGATACACATGGAATAATTTTCATCGACTATCTCCAAAAGGAGCAGACTATCAACAGCGACTATTCCATTGCGTTGTTGGAGCGTTTGAAGGACGAAATCGTAAAAAACGGACGTATTTCAAGAAAAAGAAAGTGCTGTTTCATCAACACAATACACTGTGTCACAAGTCGATGAAAACGATAGCAAAATTGAATGAATACGAATTGCTTCCCCACCCACCGTATTCTCCAGATTTGGCCCCCATCGACTATTTCCTATTTCGCAGAACTCAAAAGAATGCTCGCCGGAAAGAGATTTAAGACCGATGAAGAAGTAATCGCCGAAACAGAGGCCTATTTTGAGGCTAAACCGAAATCGTACAACAAAACTGGTATCAAAAGATTGAAAAATCTTTTCAATCAGTGTATCGCCCTCGAAAGCAACTATATTGATAAATAGTTGAATTTTGCAAAAATTTTGTGTTTTACTATAAAGCGGCACTGACTTTTAAGCCCATGTGTTAATTATGTACGAGTTGGTTAAAATTGCTATCCCTAGAATATCACTCTGTCGAAAACAAAGCATGACTGGGTCCTTTATCCATGTGTCTATATACAATCCATCCCAACATGACAACTGGTCGCTTCCAGCTGCAGGCCACTGTTTTTCTCGCGACACTCAGATGTGCGTTATCAAGTCCAATCAACAGCTCAGCGGTCGCAGCGGTGTAATCAAGTGTTAGTAACTTTTAAACATTTTTTCTGCAACTTTCAACATGACAACTGGTCCCTTCCAGCTGCAGGCCACTGTTTTTCTCGCGACACTCAGATATGCGTTATCAAGTCCAATCAACAGCTCAGCGGTCGCAGCGGTGTAATCAAGTGTTAGTAACTTTTTAACATTTTTTCTGCAACTCGTGAAGCAATTGTGTAGGCAGAAAAAGATCCTTTACGGTTCTAACGCCTTTAAAAAAGAACTTTTTACAATTGTTCCGGTAGCTGCAATCTCCATGTCAACATGGCTTGACTGCACTTTCACCGTCCTATCTCTGAACAATCGTAACTTTAAACTATCCTCTGCCCCTTTTAGCCCTAGGCGATCTGCTAGGCTTCTGTTGACAAACAAAACATCCTTCGTCCAAAAACGCATAGCAGCCGGATTTTCTTCCGTTGGCGAACAACCTAACCGGCAACATTTTGAAAAAAATATTTAACGACTGTGAATAGACGATCGTGCTGGTACATACTCCCACATATATTTGCGTTGTTGCATCTGCAGAGTGTCGTCTCTATTGGTGTCATCCTTCGAAAAATAATGGAGCCTCCGTGTGTAATTCTTTTCACGGCAGTTACACCGCTGTTCACAGCTGCCACTCTAATGACCTTCATACAAGCAGTTAAAGAACAACTTTCTTTGATTTCTGTCTAATGTCATGCTTGCTGGAACACACTCTACGATCCAGGTCATTCCCGTCATATTTCGCTACGTGAAAAAATTTGGAACGTCTTCCGTTTTTGCTACCTGCATGTGAGGACTGCTCGTTTGTATTGAGGCAAATTGTACTCACCAAGTTGATCTGATCTGAGCGTACGAACCTCTCCATGAGTGTTTTCATTATCTGGTCCACATTATTGCTATGAATAAGAAAACATTCCACCGACATTTCTTTTGATTGCCTTTTGCAAACGCAACACGCTCTGTTTTTCGCTGTACTGATACTCTTCCGTAGGCATCCTAAATGATTCTTTAATACTCAGGTGTTCCATTGAAGTCGGGAAGGTCATACAGTTTCAATGGGCGTATCTGATCTTGCCTGGATGATGCTAGGGTTCGGTTTAACTTGCTTAATATGTCTTTTACTTTGTCGCCACCATTGCTTCCATTCGGCGCATTTCGATTGGGTGATTCCTTAAGGTACACGGTCATTTGAATTTTTTCCAACGCTGCTTGAAGACTCAATTTAGGGACTTTGGTTCTCCTGTTATTCTCCTTACTGCTCCTTACTATTTTCGTTGGAGACTTCTGCAACTACCGCTGTTGGTGTTATTTTAGGTGGTATAGAAAAAAAAAATCTCGTCAATCAAATGGCATGACAGCCCTTTTTAACAATCACACCCCAAAAAAACAAAAAACCCAATCAAATCTTACACTTGCGAACACACACGCTTATTTTATGATACCAAACTCTCCGGAACGTTGTGCTTGTTATGTTATTTGGTTTCTTCTAGTCTTAATGTGTAACTCCCTTTGCTGGATAATTATCCGCCTAAATTCCTCGTAAATCCACTTCACAAACTGATGGCAACCACTATAGATATTTGAAACAAATTTTTAAGGTCAATGAAAAACAGCAAATTAGTTGTAGCTGGTGGTTCTGGTTCATTTATATTAAATATAGGCCTCCTTTGCCACCGCTTTCCACGTTTCCACAAGAAAAACGAAATAAAAATGCTAGGCTTTTTTGACAGATCACGCATGACCCCTATCAAACTGTTTTGCCATTTTTGTTCAGTACCATTTAGCAAGTCATTATGAAAAGACTCACACTACAACAGCGTCTCCAAATTGTTCAGCTGTTTTACGAAAATCAGCGTTCTGTGAGAAATGTTTTTCTTGCGATTCGATGAAGTTACGGTGCGCATAATCGACCTACTGAAACCACTATTGCCAATACCATTCGCAAATTTGAGTCCCAGTTTGCTTTAGTGGATGATATTCGACCGGTTAGACCACATCCAGCACATAGTAAAGAGACTATAGCAGCTGAAGCTGAGAGTGTACGCGAAGACCGTGACAAATCGGTTCGTCGTCGTTCTCAGCAGCTTGGCTTGTCGTATTCGACAACTTGGTTTATTTTACGTGAGGATCTCAGACGTAGATATGGCCAACATTTACATGATATCATTCTCAAAAAATAAATAATATGAATTGTTCTTTTAACCGATAATAAAAATTTTAAGTTCACTTTCAAATTTATGTGTTTTATTTTACATTATAAATTAAACCTCACTATGAATCACCCTATATTTCCTGTAATTTGTTTATTTTTATTTTTAATATATTATAATGGTGATTTGAAAAGATTTAAGATTCTTACACTTTTCTAAACCTCTCCTTTCTAGAATGAACAAGTAAATGGTCGCCAAGATGGCGAGATCGTGACATTTCCAAAAAGATTTGATTTTTTTTTTGTAAAGAGTTTCACTAGAGGGCGCATAAGTTCGTAGGCTCTTTTAAAATTATGTAGATTAGAAAAGGGTTCAAATGGGCTTACAATTATTTATTTTAGATATACGTAACAAACAAGCTCTTTGTCCCAAGGGACAGTTGAAGAAAACATTCAACGTACAGATTTTCCATATATACTGTATTGGCATTCTAATATTGCAACATCCGTTAATAGAACCCAAGACCAAGTGGTCGTGAGTCAATCGAAGATGATGAACGCTGTGGCAGACCATTGACACCAAAAACCGACGAAAACATTGATAAAGTAAAGGAAATGAAATGAGAGATAGCGGAGGACTTGAACATTGCCTATGGATTAGTTCAATACATTTTGGTAAATGATTTGAGTTTCCTCCATTTCATGCAAAAAAGAGACCGTGTTGACGTCGCAGATGATTTGCGAGGCTGAATCCGATCCCACATTCATAAAAAGGTTCATTACTGGAGACGAGACGTGGGCTTATGAGAACGACACGCAATTCAGACATCAGGCAAGTAAATGGCGTTCACCAAATGAGCCGAGACCAAAAAAATCACGGTGAAGTGCATCATGAATTTTTGCCAGAAGGCCAGAAAGTAAACAAAGAATATTATTTGGGCGTTATGAGACGTTTACGTGAAGCGATTCGCCGAAAGAGACCAGAATTGTGGTCAGAAAACTCGAGGATTTCGCACCACGATAACGCACCGTCGCACAATTTCATCATTATTCGTAATTTTTTGACAAAAAATGACACAAATACCATCCAACGGCCACCGGATTTGGCTCCCTGTGACTTCTTTCTGTTCATTCGAGTTAAAAAACCACTACGGGGAACGCGTTTTAGCAGCCGAGAAGAAATCATGGAAAAATCGCAGGAAGCACTGGTGGACATACCGAAAACCGAATATAAAAAATGTTTTCAAGATTAGATCAAGCGCTGGTATAAGTGTATTGCAGTCGATGAGGATTACTTTGAAGGGAAAAATACAGATTTAGATGAATTAACTTGTATTTCTAATTTTCTGAATAAATAACGGGAACTTTTTGATCAGGTTGGTGTATCTGTTTTGTAAACGTCTTTAGCGTTAGTAATAATACCATTATCATGGTCACGTGACATGAGTCTATTGAATCCGTTCTGAATGATTTTTTTAGCATTTGTGGTTTACCAAAATCGCTGTATCGTCTGCGTATTCAAACACAATGCTTTACCTGAGCAATAACAGCATTTGTTCATATACTTGTAGATAATAAAAAGGAAAGAACTGAGATTGAAATCTTGCGGGCTGCCATAGTTTGAGGATTTTTTTTCGCTTATGCATGTAATCCTCAAACCAAAGTATGCTCTTTTTCTTTTAATTGCCCTAGAATTTTTTCATGGCGTAGTAAGTTGAATACTTTTTTTAAATCTATGAAAAGTACCACTGTATGCTGATTTTTCAATCCAATTAGGCGATTAGTACTTTTGTTGCCCGAAAACCAGATTGATTGCTTGCCAGGATTTTATATTATTCAAGGTGTTCAATCCATCTTTTGACAATGATTTCTTCTAATATCTTATCCATTACGGAAAATATTGAAATCAAATCGGCCGGCAGTTTCGGATATTGTCTTTTTTCCCGTTTTTATGTATAGAATGGACAAACGATTTGTTAAGAGCTCCAGATATTGTTGAATATTCAAAACTCATATTTATCAGCTTTGTTATAACTACAACCAATACGCCTGCATTATAGTTTAAATCTCTTGGCCTTACAGCATATTCACCAACCGACAATTTCTCCTTTAATGAAATAATCGTTTTGAAAATTTCTTCCGCTCTAACTTCAAAGAAAAACATTGAATGTTGGATTCTGCCTGATGGAGAGGAATATGATTTGTAATTACAAACATGTATAGTGCTTTCAATACGGGTGGCTAGATCAGTGCAGTCGATTAAAAACTTTTTCGCTAGGGCATATCTAGTAGATCTAATTTCGTTTTGCCTAAAATAGTATTTATTATTTTCCAAGTTTCTCTAAGATTGTTTTTTACTTTCAAAAATTGCGCTTGTAGTATGGTAAATTCACTTGGCGTTATTGATTTGTTTTTTCTTGTTTTTGTATCTCCTGTACAGTCGTTGGTTATCCAATTTTCTTTATTTGACCTTCTTTTCTTCGTTCTTGTTGTTGTCGATCTCTTAGCCATTTTGTTAAAGCACGATTTGAAATTTTCGTAGAATCTATTTACTTCAAGAAACTCATTAACAATCTCAATTGAAATAATTGGTTTTTCATGATAAATCATGAATTCGGATGCATTAATTTTTTTGGTGTTCATAAACTTAACTCTTCTCATTTGCAATAATAACGCAGAATATAGCGTAATGATCCGAAAAGTTGAATTTGAGTACTGCTAATTTGTGTCCAGTGTGTTTTGTTCGCAGTTAACAGCGTTCTCTAATAGTCTCTGTACCCCTCGAGACATCTACACGCTTCTATCATGGATAGGTAGCTATATACTATTGGACTATATAAGTCCTCTTCGGTTATATAAATATAACCAATAATTATTAATGTATTTTTCTTTCAATTCGATCTATACGAGTATTTTAGCCTAATTCTTTAATGAAACTATTTGCTTTAAGTCCAGGAGGTTGGTATATTGCAAATATGACGGCTTCCAGTCCTCGCCTATTGCTTTTCAGTGCAATGCATTCGTAAGATATGTTAGTGTCTGTAGTTCTATGTACCTGATATTGTCTTTTTATTATCCTATGATACTTCGAAAATCGCAAGCTTTCTAAAGCTCAATTTTGAGTTTTTTAGCTTCTTATACGATTCCCAGACAGAGGCTTCTGGTGTGCCATTATCATAAGTGAAAAGTCGTCGACCTTCTTGGATATTGAATCATGGCATTCCACCAAGGTGTTTCGGCTAAATGTACATCACTAATGCACATGTCCAATATGGCATGCGTGAGGATAGACACAAAAATAAGCGTTATAAGCGTTATAAGCAGCTCATGTCCATTCTCATATAATCTTAGATAATAAAATGTTCGTTTTCATTCAGTCGTTGTGTCTTTTAATCATTTTATTGTATTGTATTGTATTGTATTGTATTGTATTGTATTTTGGGTGATTCATCGTCAGGTTTGATTTTCAATAGGCTTTTTTTGACAAATCACGCATGACTCCTATCAAACTGTTTTGCAAGTTTTGTTCAGTATCATTCAGCGAATCATCATGAAAAGACTCACACTACAACAGCGTCTCCAAATTGTTCAGCTGTTTTACGAAAATCAGCATTCTGTGGGAATTTTTTTTCGTGCGATTCGAGAAACTTACGGTGCGCATAACCGACCTTCTGAGACCAATATTGCCAATACCAAATTTGATTCCCAGTTTACATTAGTGGATGATACTCGACCGGTTGGACTGCATCCAGCTCGTGATGAAGAGACTATAGCAGATGTAGCTTAGAGTGTACGCTAAGGCCGTGACGAATCGATTCGTCGTTGTTCTCAGCAGCTTGGCTTGACATAATCGACAACTTGTATAGTTGTATACAATATTGTATAGTACTGCTCGCCGAGTTCTCTACTTCTGCTATCAGTTTCACGACATTACCCCAAGTGCTGACTGTCTCTTTTTTTTTTTTTTTTTTTGACTAACCTCAATTTTTCGTGCTCAATAACTGTCGCATTGCCACTTCTAATATCGGTTTCGCATATATTTAGTGCATTACCCCAAGTGTTGACTAATTTTCCGATTTTTTGCTTACACTTTTCGTTTACTTTTGTTAAAATTGCCATGTCTTGCGGAATCACTAACTGCCCAATCTTTGATCTCAATGCTGACTTTGTTACTTTTAAGGGCATCTGTGGAAAATCATTTCATGCAATTTGTGTCAGATTAAATAAAAGGAATACCGTATTCATCAAAGTGTTCTCTGACAACCTCCTATTCTTTTGTGATGGGTGCAAGATCATCTAGCTTTTACACGTGTTGCTTGTTATAAAGTGCCTCAGTGAATCTAATTACTCTTTCCAAAAAAAGTCTCACAAAAATGATAACGACGAACCTTTCCAATTTAGAAAATTGGAATTCGTTTCTGTCCTCAAATGATGTAATTAAGTCCAAGCTCACCAACATCGAAAAACATTCTGCAAGTCTGGTCAAGATGAATACTGCGATCAATGATCTCAAAGCAGTTTGTTCCGCCCAAAACATCTCGAACCTAAAACTCTGCGAATCGATAAACAGCCTGCGTGAAGATCTTGAGACTCATTTTCAATCCAACTCAAAGAGACAACCATCTCTAACGCAGCCTGATCCAATGCTCGAAGTAATCTTTGATAGAATCAACGGTGTTGGTGACGATCTGGCTGCAGCACAATCAACCATTTTCGATATCGAGAATCATATCGAAACGGTAAGCATCAAAATTGACAATTAACCAATCAACACACAACACCACCAGAATGTAAACTACAATACATCGATTTTGGCTGAATTACTGGAAACCGAAGTCGACCCACTTTCACCACCACCTCCTCGTCCACCACGGTTAAATAAATCTACAAATTCTCCCGCTCCCCCTTCAATCAAAATAACCGAAACTGTTTCACTATCTACTCCTTCCGTCGCCGCCCCACGCAAGCTCATCAAACATTTAGACTTGATAAAATCGAAACTGGTAGGAGTACATTTTTCATCAAAGGCACCCCCGTAAACGATGATGTTTCTTGGAAAGATGCGCATCTGAAAATGGATCGACACACCTACCAAGAAACAGGATAAAAAGAAGCTTAATTCTAAGTTACCTAATCCCGATTCCAATCCCGTCTTAAACCGGACTCTAATAAAATACCGAAACCCGTCCCAAACCGTCCCAAACCGTTCCAAACTGTCCTAAGCCGTCCCAAACCCTAAACCTAACTCTACATCGAAAACCGTTTCCAGCTCCCGTTCCAAATCTGACCCTGATTTGAGATTTAAAACTAACATCTTCCCCAATTTCACCCCTCCCACTCTCATCCCGAACCGACTTCATCAGTCCTCCAATTATATTGCACCTGCATCCTCCGTTCAAACCAAACCCCCGCGTCAACGCGTCTCTTTCAAATTAACACCAATCGCTCACACTAACTCCTCTGAAATACGTAACCCCTCTGCACATGCCCTAACTATCACTTCTTTCCCTAATTTTGATCTTAAAACCGGAGCTATATATCCCAATTTCATTAGTTCTCATATTATAAATCCCTTATCTGCAAATGTGTCTTAAGCCCCTTTAATTACCGTTGCTTCACCATTAACATCTCCGTCCACTCGCCCCCTTTTTGACCCCCTTCTGCCGACCGTTGTTAAAATAACTCAACAAACTTTTGACACAATAGAACGTCGTTATGCATTTTCTAGGCTTAGAGAAAAAAGACGTACGAGAATATACGTCTCCTTCTAGCATATCTGCATGACAAACCAGTCTCAGTTTTTTATGAGGGAAAAACCAAAACAAGCGTCATGGTCTCCATACAGCAGGAAGGTCTCCCTACTGACCTTACAAGTCTGAGGAACTTATATATTAAGTTCGAAAGAAAATCAAAATTTTCAAACAGTCTCAGACACCCTGCTGCTTTCGGTAAATATGTGCACTCAAAAAGGATCTCACACCTCCAACGGAGCAGAGCTGACAACGACAAATTTTTTCGTCCCTTACGTGTTTCGACCATCCAACCCTACGCCCTCTCCAAATAATCTTCCTCTTACCTTCTACTATCAAAACGTTAGAGGACTGCAATCTAAGACTCGTGCCGTCTTGCACCAATCTTACGCTCTCCCATTTGAGGTCTACGCTCTGAGCGAAACTAATCTAATTCTCGATATAAAGAATCAGAAATTATTCCCCCCTATTTTTCGAGACGACGATCTGTCTCGTCCAAATGATGACTCTCCCTGTCGAGGTGTCCTATTGGCCGTCCGCAATGACCTAAACTCTTCACCAATCGCTGTTTCTACTTCTTCTAAGCTTGTCTACGTTTGAATAAAGATAACTCTTCCCTGTAGGTCCCTGTACGATATGTGTTTTTACATCCCACTCGCACAGCCAATCGAAAGCTACCAACTCGCCATCGACGCAATTGATCAAATAATTAACTTATCTGATCCTCTCGATGATATCATTGTATTCGGAGATTTCAATCTACCCCAGCTTCACTAGACTCAATCTGATGACTGATCTTTTATCGCTAACCCTACCTCGAGTAAAGAATGTCTCTTCCTGGACGAGCTCACAGACTCTAGCTTATGCCAAGTTAGTGGCGTCCCCAACTATATGGGTTGGCAGGTAGATCTCATTTTCACCACTGATCCCATAAACTCCTCTGTCTCGCTCTGTCCCCTTTCACTATCGACCATTGATAACTTTCAACCATTACTTCTTCTTTCTCTCTTCCACCGCTCTCCTATTCAAAAATTAACGCATATCTTAGTGAGTGCTCTTTTGATTTCGCCAATATGCCCCTAAAAAGTGCTCTCTCAATTTTCTACAGAGAATTATTCAATTCTCTCTATGTCCCCTTTTCGCGCAATAAGACTCCTTCTACGAGCCCCCCGTGGTATAATGGTAAACTTCGCTGTTTACGTAACAAGAGAAACAAATTATGGGCAGTTTTCCTCCAATCCAACTCTTTCTGAAGGGTAGATCAACTACCACTAAACTCGTAGAATTCGTGTCCTCTGTTCCATCAGCCTTAGAAAGTTGTAACAACTGATTTCAGTAAGTCTTTTGACAAGATATCTCATAAACTAATCCTTTTCAAATTGTCCGTCCTGGGCTTTGAACCCATTTTGCTTAAATGGATATCTTTTTACCTGGATAATCGTTTTTATAGTGTTCGATTCAGGTCTGTCCTATCGGCCACTTTCTTGGCCACTTCAGGTGTTCCTCAGGGTAGTGACCTAGGTCCACTTCTCTTCATCTTAACTATTAACGATCTTGAAAGGGTCATTCAACACTCAGCACTTTCACTATACTGACGATACCAAATTTTTTAAATCCATTTCCTCACAGCATGACTCCAACCTCCTTGAAATAGATCTAAATAGTTTTTCCACCTGGTGCATCAAGAACTGCTTGGAACTCAATGCCACCAAATGTTAATCAATTACCTTTTCAACGTAAGTGCAACATGTCTACTCCCAGAATTTACGTTCTCCACGGTCAACCTATAGCCCTAGTTCAGACTATCCGCGACCTTGACATATTATGCGACAGGGAGCTTAATTTCCGCTCGCATATTGATGAGATAATAAATAAAGCAAACTCATCACTTGGCTTTGTTAAAAGATGGTCGAAAGAATTCTGCAACCCGTACGTGACCAGATCACTATACATTTGTCCCTTTTAACGACTTCATGTATCCCGTATTGAGAGCATCCAGCATCGTTTTCTTCGATTAGCTCTTCGAGGTCTACCTTGGAACGATCCTCTTATCTTACGTCCCTTGAGGAACGAAGGGACGCAGCTGACATTCTTTTCATTAACCGAGTCCTCTCAGGCTCCGTCAATTACATGTCTCTTTTTAACTCCATTTTCTTTAACACTAACCCTCGAAATCTACGTTGCCCCCGTCTCTTTTATCTACCTATCCAACGAACCACATATGGCTCTAACGAACCAATATCCCGTATGCTGCGTAAGGTAAACTCCAACCTCTCCGTTTTCGATTTTAATCACAGCACACTTTCCCTCAAATTCGATCTTTGTTCAGTACCATATTTTGTTCAGCCATATTTGGGCTGATAAGCAACCCGAAGAGTACCAAGAGCCTCCATTACATCTATTAAAAATAACAGTATGGTGTGGTTTATGGGCTGGTGAAATCATTGGTCCATATTTCTTCAAAAATGAGGCAAATCAGAATGTTACCGTCAATGGTAACAGTTATCGCGCCATGTTAACGGACTATATGCTTCATGAAATCGAAGCACATGGTCTCGGAGAGCTCTGGTTTCAACAAGACGGTGTTATGAGCCATACAACGCGTAATGGACTTGTAGATAAATCATTTTGGTGAGCACTTAATTTTATGGTTTGCTACGGTACATTGGCCTCCTAGATCGTGCGATATCACACCTTTGGACTATTTTTTCTGGGGATATGTAAAGTCTCAGGTCTTTAGGAATAAGCCAGCTACGATTGACGCTTTGAAACCCAACATTACTCGTGTTATCCGCGAGATACCAGTCGCTATACTCGAACGAGTCGCCCAAATTTGAACCTTTTGAATGGACCACCTCAGACAGTCGTGCCAAGATATACATGATATTTTTAAAAAAGTAAATGCCATGAATTGTTCTATTACTCGATAGTAAAAATTTTAAGTTCACTTTTACTTTTATGTATACACTTTCAAATTTATGTATTTTATTTTACATTATAAATTAAACCTCACGGTGAATCACCCTTTACATTATTGGCGACCGTGACAGGACAGTGTAACATTTTAATGAGACTAAAATGAAAAGGCAGTCACTTGTAAATTAAAGATTTTGTTAAGATATCTCGAAGTGCAGTATTTGAGATAAAGTCATACAAGTAACCATGGAGAGGGTTTGGAGTTCGGAGACCAGCCAGTAGGAGCTTGTTGAAGAATACGTTGGAAGAATGATTCGAAGTTACAACTCCTTGCGCGGTGAGAAAAACTCGCAATATTAACTTATATTTGTAGTGAAGTCAGAATGGCTCGATAGGTGATGTTTAGTTGTAAGAAGTGTTTCATATCAAATCCAAAGTCTATAAATCAATTAATAGGAATTCTACCCAGGGGGAAGGAAAACCCAAAACCCAATATTTGATGATTCAGGAGTCGGTTTTTATGGAGCGATAAAAACTTACCACGAGATCAGGGGTAAGATACCAACAAAATCCTTTTTAGCCGTATTTGTATGTTTTTCTACAAAAGCCGTGGATATTAAAGCGGTTGGGGCTTGTCGGTGGAAGAATTTACCAACGAATCCAAAAGGTTCATCGGTAGAAGGGTTGTATATCATACTACATTCTGTGACAACGCTACTAATTTTGTTGGTGTAAAACTGAATTCACAGAGCTCAGTCAAGCATTTAACTGCGAGGAAAAACAGTGTGCAATAGAAGCAAAGTGTTTTCAAGATGGAATAAATAGCAAATATATAACCACATATTCGCCGCATTTTCGAGGACTGTGGGAAGCGGCTGTAAAATTATCAAAGGGAGTACTTATTCGCTACTTTGGAAAAGCCTCATAGACATACGAACAACTTCTAATGGTAGTCACTCAAATATTGGGCATATATTTTAATTCGTGCGGTTTTTTTTTCAAAATTTGAACGTTTATTTAAGAAAAACATGTACAATAGAATTATTCAAAGTATTGCCCATCTGAAGCTATGACTCTTTCCCATCTTTTAGCAGAGCATTACCCTAGCGCCATCTATATGCGGCTTTGCCATTGATTTGGCTGGTTGGCCGGGTTTCACATATGATTTTTTGCGCTTGGGGTTGTCGTAATGGATCCATTTTTCATCACCAGTAACAATCCGATGCAAAAATGACTTCCCTTTGTGGCCTTCCAGCAGTATTTCGGACTTGAAAAACCGTCTTTCGACGTCTCTCGGCTTAAGTTTATGTGGAACCCAATTTCCTTGCTTTTGAATATATCCAACTGCTGTTAAACGTTTTGAAATGGCTGCTTGAGTGACACCCCAAGATTCTGCGAGCTCTTCTTGTGTTTGGCAACAATCTTCATAGAGTAATGCTTCCAGTTCTTAATCTTCAAACTTTTTTGGCTGCCCAGGGCGTTCATCGTCTTCCAAACCAAAATCACCATTTTTGAATCGTACAAACCACTTTTAGCACGTTCGCTCAGCTAGCGCATGTTCACCATAAACTTCCACCAAAATACGATGACTTTCGACAGCAGTTTTCTTCATATTAAAGTAATGAAGAAGAACTCCCCGCAAAAACACTTTTTCAGGCACAAAATTCGACATAAAAAAAAATTATTGTTGTTTACGCATCAAATGAATGACATATACTGAAATGCCGTAGAATGACAGTAGTTTTCTAACGCATGTTCCAATGGAATAATAACAATAGAATAATACAAGTTACGCCATCTCTTAGCAAACGGCACGACCCAATAGAACCAATGCTAAATTCATTGCCTCTAACCCCGAAGTCAGCAAATTCAAATGATTTAGAAGCCCTCACTCCCGGGTATTTTCGAATAGGAGCCCCTTTAACAATGCTGCCAGAAGCAGATGTCACAAATAGCAATATAAGTAACCTCACTAAGTTTAATAAAAAACAGAATCTCAAAGAACCAGGAATATTGGTAACAATTCTTTCCACGTAGCAGAATATATTAAAGAGCTGTCCACAATTTGTGCCCACTTTCAATAGAACAGTCAGTTGATGAAAAATAGCTGAAAGAAAAAAAAAAAAACTGAAGAAGATATACAAGGTATGAAAGAACAGATCTTTTCATAGCAAAAACCTTCGAACCAGAAAACTTAGTAAAGGTTTAACGTTATCAACCGTGCTGTTGATAAAAAAACAAGTTCTCGTAAGAGGGCTTGATAATGCTATTGGCATTGGCACGATAGTTATAGTTTTGAAAATATAAGTCTATTTTAACGTGACAACCTATTGATTGCAGTTTGTAGAAATAAAGTCGTACCTTAAGCGAGGGAATATACACAAAGGATATAGCCCGACAAAAAATTCAATATCAGATTCAACATCTCTTATCTTAGAACGAAACATCATAAAAATCAATCGGCAGTTTCGTGCACTTAAGAAATTTATATCAAAAACGATGGACATAATTCAAGAAAGGCGAGAATCAACTGATTTGAAACAGAATCTGAATCTTTAACATCGTATTTAATACTTATGGCAGGAAGTTAGAACGCGTTTAAAACGTTTTATTGGACGTTTTACTGGACTTAAATTATGCCAAGCTAAATCCTCAATACACCTAAACAAATTTATGACGATTGATGACAATTTATACGAAGTAATGTACCGCCATATTTAAGTTTGACCTGTTGCAGACATGTACAAACTAGCAGCATTTAGAGATCGAAGTTAAGTTTGAACGCTTCACTAGTATTAGTGTCTAAAAATGTGAACTGTCCAAAACTTATACTTTCAATGCTCCCACTCATTCTGAACATGTTTACGCTAAATTATAATGAAACTTTAATATATGACTTCTAATACCAAAAAAAAAAAAAAAAAAAAAAAAAAAAAAAAAAAAAAAAAAAAAAAAAACTACTCGAATCAATCTTAATTCATGCCAAGTCTCATGATGATTAACTCGAAAATCGGTTTCGCCACTGGTTTCGTGAAGACATCCGTCATTGATTCTTGCTTACCACGTGCTCCAAATCATTTTTTTTTTCTTTTTGTACAGGTCGCGAACAAAAAATATCCTAACATCAATGTGTTTCATTCGATGATGCAACTCTGGATTTTGTACCAATCTGATTGCACTCAAATTGTCAATGCGTATAACTGTAGCTTTTTTTGTTTAAAGCCAGAATTCATCAAAAGTTGACGCAGAGAAAAACAGCTTCTTTGCACCTTCAGTGATTGCCATAAATTCGGCTTCTGTCGTAGACTGTGCGACCGTGTCTTGTCTTTGGCTTTTCCAAGTTATCAGACCGTTGCCTTTTAGAAATGCTTACTCAGTCCTTGATCGTTGAGTGTCTATATCTCTAGCGTTATCAGCATCAGTGTAACCAATTAGAAACAAATTATCTGAATTAACGATACGGATAATTTAGCTGGCATTCTTCTTCTGATTTGGTCAAAATGGTACCAAAATCAAATGGCGTAGAAATGGCATTCAACTCGTTCATGCAAAACTTGTTAACAATCCGTTCGATGTACGATGCTTGCGAGATCGTTATTGTTTTTACTTCTCTATCACGCTTTATTTTTAAACCCAATGTGATTTTGAATTCATTGCTCAGTTTTGTCAACAATGACTTGATCACTCTCTTGTTGTCTGATAAAATATAGCAAAACAATTACTTCACTCTTATCGATTTGACAGTAGAATAAACATGAAACCGCGTAGAAATTCAACAAACTTCAAATGCCATGCTCTTGAAACCTGTTTGAGACCATATAGACTTCGATTTAGTCGAAACACTTTTTTGGCTCGTGCTCGATTCCCTCAGGTACTTGCATATAGATAGTACCTTCCAAATTATCATTAAGAAAAGTAGTCTTTACGTCAAATTGAGTCATTTCTAAATCTTCGATTGCTACTATAGCCAAAATGCTACGAACTATTTCATACCGTACAACCGGAGAAAACGTCTATTTACAATCAATACTGGCTGGCTGACTGTGAGTAACCCTTCACCATTAATCGTGCTTTGTATTTCGGTTGCTTGTTTGATGGTGTTTTTGAACACCCATTTGTTGCCTATGACATGACATTTACTCGGTTTTTCGACAATATCCCATGTGCCGTTTTCTTTCAACGAATCGAGCTCGTCTTGAACTGCTTTCATCTAATTTTTCGATTCACTTGAGCTCTTTGCTTGCTTGCTTGATATGTCGTCGGTTCAGTCGAAATAGCTGACAATGCATATTTAGCTTTGTAAAAATTCGTTTGCTTTAGATTTCGACGCAATTTGCTAGACTCATTTGTCTCTGCTGCTTTTTAAGTGAACGAATTATTGTCAGTTAACAACCCTTTTTTCTCATGCTTCGAATTATTTGCACCGTTGTTTGCACCCTCTGTAGACGATTTTTCTTTTGGTTCATGCGATTCACTCTTGATTGCTTTTTTGGTTTTGTCGCACTCGGTTTCAACCTCAGGCAATACCAAATATTCACTTTGAATAAAATTTTTGTTGAATTTTACGTCGCAACTGATGAACACCTTCTTTGACTCTGGATCAAACAATCAAAAATTGTTATTTGTGGGCTCAAGTTCGACTACAAATTCCTCTTTTGCTTTCAGATCCCACTTCTTTCGATGAATCCTTGGAATATTTGCATAACCAATCGTACCAAACGCCTTCAAGTAAACAATTTATTGTTTTTTGCCAAACCACTGTTCATACGGTGTTACATTTGGGCTTCGGGAACTTTTCGATCGATTTACAATGTTTACTGCCGTGCGTACTGCTTCTGGCCATAACGGTTTACTTAACTTGCTCGCCAATAACAGAGTGCGTGCTTATTTCTGAACAATTCGATTTTCCCTTTCGATTATATCATTTTATTGAGGAGTATACGGTGCAATACGTTCCATCAGAATGCCTCGCTTCGACAAAACTTTTTGTGTACTGCCACCAGTGAACTCTGTTCCGTTGTCACTTCGAACACGTATGACTTTAGTATTTAAAAAATTTTCAACATACGAGAAAAATTCTTCCAACTTTTCATTGACTTCAGACTTTTGTGCAATGAAATAAACCATCCTGAATGTTGATGTCATAAAATATACAGCTCCACCAACATCAGTCTCTTTCATCGGTCCACATAGATCAATGTGAAAGCATTCAATACCACTTACCAGATTTTTGTAAGCCATCGCTTTAATTTGTGCTACGTTGATGTGACCCAATCGTCTGTATCATTGAATTCGATGAAATGTTCTCTGTCATGGCAAAACACGACTCCAATTGTCTGTTTTCTGGCATACGAAAAATCATACGTATAAGCCCGTCATCATGTTTCATTCCTATTGCAACAACTTCATTCGATGAACTGACCACAATGCAGTGCTTTGCTTTGAATTGAGCTGTATATCCCTTGTTTACCGTCGATTTTGGTGCATTTTCCAAGTACCGTTTTATCCATTGATTGTTGAAGAGCACCTCAATTTCGAATTTGCCTGTTCCCAACACGTCGAGTGAATCACCATTCGCAATCTTTACACTGCGTTGTGCACCCGTTGTTTTCAGTGAACCAATTTTTGCGCATAATCATGTGCTGTGTTGCACCTGAATCACCAATCCATATCCAAAACTGTATCGATCACTGGAAAAGCCATTCTCTCTGATTCTTTACTTGCTTTTTCATTCGATTGCTTTTTGATTTGCTTTTGACAAACAGTCCTTTTTACAATGTCCAATTTTTCCGCAAGCAAAACAAGTAGACTTTGAATTCCGTCCGTTTTGGACTTCTTCTTCTACTTATGTTTGTCAAACTTTGTCACACTAACTGCTGCATCGACTGACCCCGCTGATTCACGCTCAACTTTGTTCATAAAATCTTCTTTTAACTGTAATTTCCCCAACAGTGTATCCATTGAACGACATTCGGCGATGTTGTACCAAACAGTGCGAAAATTACTAAACTTTGAAGATAAACCGCTGATTATTCGACATAACTTGAGATTATCTGTCAACTTTTCTCCGTGTTCCTCAAGTTCATGATCCAAATTATTGATTTTTGACACATACGCCGCTACTTTTTCATCTTAAAACATTTTTACTGCAAAATATTTTTCGTACAGTCTCATCACCTTTACATCGCTCTTTTTGTTGTGAATGCTCTCCAACAAATCCATAATTTTCTTTGACGATTTGCAACATAAAACCAGCCTGCTCTGATAGACATTGAATTAAGCAAATAACACCGATATTGCCATACCGTCTTTCTGCAACCACTTCTTCAATTCAGTTTCTGCAGTATCTGCCGGTTTTGCTGATGTCCCATTGACAACATCTTCCAAATCTTTGCTATTAAAAGAGCATTTATTTGGAATTTCCATGTCTTGAAATAACTGCCGTCGAGCCGATGTGAGATTAATGAATTTTCAAATGCTGTGCCACTCGAACCGTTCATGTTGACTCTCGTAATATACTATATCGAACTTCACAATACCTTTAATAGAAATTCCTTTTACTTCGTTCACGTAAACTGGGCCTGTAACCTGTGAAAATTATTTATTTCTATTATTTATAAATGAAAGACAACAACGATTTATTCAGTTTAATAAATTTAATGCTGGTACGACATCAGTAGCTGTACTAAATAAATATTACTGAATTTAATACTTTAAATAACTATCAGCAATCGGCTTCAATACAACATCAGCAGTAGGAGCTTATTTACACTAAGTGCGAACATCAGTAACTAGATATTTCACCACAACTTTACGACAAAGGTTTCTGGGTCACCAGAGGTTAGTGTGATTGACCAAGCAGAGTTTATTGACTTAAAATTCAAGGTTAACGATATGAAAAAGAAGACAGACTTTTTCCCAAGTCAAAGTAGCATTAATGTGCATGATTACCATCAATATGCGCTAAGTTATCTATCTATTGGGAAGAAAATTAGAAAAGAAATGTTAAACTTAGTGGAGAAACAATTAACTCAGAGGCCTTATAAGAAATATCAAAAAATTCTATCCTATTCACGTACTTCGCTAAGGTTCTTGTCAAATGCGGTCCTCAGCTCGCCAACCTCTCCGATCTTTAGATGACCCCATCCAGTTATGCACATCAAGTCGGTTGGGGGCCCCTTTCAATTTATGGGCGCCACCTTAGCTGAGGTCTTTCTATAGTGAGTTGTCGCTCCAGATTAGATTCGAAGACTCTGCTTTCCGTAAAAATCGTGTCCATTCGCTCGAAATGTCCTTGCCCAGATCGATGTCGCCGTATAGTGTGTATGGCTCATCGTTGACTATTCTGCTCCAAGGTCCTTAGACGCAAATGGAAACAAATTTTGTACGATATCGGAAAGTAGAAAGAAGATCGAGGACTTGTACTTAGTGTGTCCTCGTTGTTCGAGATAGGGCTTTACCACTGAAATGACTCCTTGGTTCAACGGAAGAGCAATTGGCAAGAGTGATTCTTCGTTTAATTTCTATTAAGGTGTTGTTAGAGGATTTGATAGCCGAGCCAGAGAAGATAATATCGCGTACTACTTTTCCAGTTCGTCGTTGTTGTGTGTTTGTGTACTTGCTTTTGTACTCCTTTTATGGGCTTATATGCGGCCTAAAAATGGGTGAAAAGATAGTGGGTTTCGATTTGAACTTCTTGAGTTTTTTGTTGGATCTGCCGAAGTGTGAAAATTTGGTCAACTGTGGACTTACCTGGCCTAAATAAAACCAATCAGGTTGTTGACGAAGGCCTTTACAAATTTATTGACAAACAAGATAATTGAGACTTATACCTCTATAGTTGACGCAGTTGAGGTGGTTTTCCTTTCTGTGGTTCGGGCAAACGGTGCTGAGATTCCATTTATAAGACATTTGAATTTATGTATGAACATACATTCTTCTGACCTGATAACTGAGTTGTTGTATGCCCTTCTCAAAGTCACCTGCGGCCGGTAAGCCTTCAGCAACTTTGTTCTATTTCAGCATAGATATTGTTATCTTTACTTCGTTTTGGCCATCATCGTCTAAATTGAAGGAACTGTTTTGCATGCCGTCTCACATTACATTTTGCAGAACGTTTTTTTTTCCATATTCTTAGCAGCATAATACATATTCTCTGTAGCTCTACTACCAGATTTCCTTCTATATCTCTAAATGTCTCTGTAAAAGTATTATTGCCTTTTTGGTAAAACTTCCGTTTATTGTTTCTGGAGTACCAACACTTTAAACCTTCAATCGTGCTTCTCGTGTCCTTATTTCTTTTTTTATTCCCGTTCCTTTTGATCATGAAGCTCATGAGCAGCTCTTGTCCTTTGCTCCAGCGAAGCTTCTTGTTTGTTTACATGTGCTTGACGAGATTCTTTTTTGAATCAATAACTTCTTGGTGGTGGTCGAGTTAAACCCAGCATATCAATTGCGGTGTCTCTTATATAATGGATGATCAGATAGCAATAATAGTTTTTTCAATTTTTATGTTTCAGCAAATGTCAAAATTATCAATGACATCCAGCTGTCAAAATATTCAGTAGAGTTTCTCATTTCATCATGCATCGCTTTGCGCTTACCAAACGTGCGAAAATTGTTAAAAAATATTATCATAATTGTGGCTCAGTTGTAAATACGCAACGTGAATTTCTTCGTGTGGTTGGCCATCATCATGGATTTAGTGTGCAGGCAATTTGTCGCACCGTGGAAAAGTTTGAGCGTAAGTACACTCTTTTTAATCTTAGGCCACCAACCAGATAGAAAATAGTTCGAAATGAAGAAACCATTTCGAAACCATAGCTGCCGTAGCGGCCAGTATCAAAGAAGACCCAGAAATGTCAATTCGGAGACACCGTTACAGTTAATGGTCTAGGGTATAGACCGATGTTTACCGACTTTCTGTGATCAGAACTCGACAACATCGAAGCATCTATATATCTGAGTTGTGGTTTCAACAAGACGCGAGCATTCATCACTTGGCTGCCACTATCATGCGCTTTGACACCACTCGATTATTTTTTCTGGAGCTACGTCAAGTCCCTAGTCCCTAGTTGCCGGAATAGCGCCACATATATTGGACCAAGTTATGAACCGACCGCTTGAAGCACTGCCAGCGAAATCGAGGCGGGCATTTAAATGATGTGCTGTTCCACACATAATGGCATGAAGATAGCTTCAAAATAAAGCTAGAATAAACTTTATATCTGACACCGTTGTTGTTCTAATCCATAAGAAACAATTCTGGCCATTACAGGGGTATTGAACCGGTCCAAAGATTTTACTACGAATGGTTAGAATACCAGAAAAGGGAAAGAAAAATTGTGAAGGTTTTAAAACAAAAGGAATCTAAGGAAGAATCAACAGATTGTGATATTTAAAAGCATATGGTATATCTATTACGACCTTCCTTTATAATGGAAGCCAACTTAACCTAAAGGGAAGCTAGAGTGGTTTCCTTAGCGGAATATTATCTGGAGTGATGAATCTATGATTAAACTCTTTTATAGTGACGCCTTCCGTTATCAGTTCACCTTACTTACTAAAGTCTTAAGCGACGACATCGTCTTGACCTGCTACCCCGATGTCTTTTATTTCAATTATATATAAATTAATTTGTAAATTATTTAGTTTCACATGCTAAAAGGTTTAAAGTTTTATACATACCAAAATTAAAGACGTTTTATGATTTCTGTAAAAAATTATGCTTTCTTTTCTATTCGTATTCGTTCAGGTTCTTAAGGATTGTCTAGATCGACAAGAGTAAATAACTGATTTGACAAGGATTAGGCAATCGTAATATTCCAATTAGAGATGATACACCTTACATAGACATATATTTCATAGCGAACATATATCATCATTATCTTATTGTTTCAGTCATTCTCCTCCGACTGAATTTCTGTTTGTTTAATGATTATTTGGTTTTTTTTTTTCTTTTTCTTTTTTTTTTTTCTTATAGGAATGCTCCAATGAAAGAAAAATTAAGGAATAGAAAGTCTGAAGGACTGTGTTAAAATATATAATTTAATAAAACAAGTTAGAAAACAAACCTGATATTTTGCTATTGCTCTTGCAGAAATAGAAAAAAATAGAAATATATAATACTCTAGAAAAAAGGAAACAAATTTTTACATATCGTTTTTAATATTTTTTTTTATTTCATGTCTTGCCATGGTTTTCATATTTGTTTTGTTTTTAAAATTTTTGTTAACACATTAACTATATGGTGAAGTTTTGTGTTTTTGTTTTTAATTTGTATTGTTTTTTTTTTTATTTCATACGAACTTTTCGACTTGTTCGTTTCTTATATAATAATGATTAGTTTAACTAATTTATTTATTCTTACATCTAACTGATTCTAAATTATTTTAATATGTTTTATCTGTATATATACTCTTATACAATCATAAATAACATTATAATATGTAAACAAGTTTTGTTATTTATGTTGAGCAAAATATTTACATGTTTTTCAGTAATTTTTTTATTTTTAATTTACTACTTAGCTAAATTTCACATACTGTGTATGAGGATATATTCAATGAAATATAAACTTAAACACTTTTCTTGAAATTGAAGGGTGAGGGTTTGACTTAGCTTTTAGATTTTCAGTATGCTTAATAAAAAACTTTTGTTTTGTTCATATATAATCTTATAATAAATATGTATGTTATTATATATTAATTTAAACTTTTACATTTGCTTAGCTCTCGCAAATTCAGTCTTTGGAAGATTTACTCTTTATTCACTTTACTTAATTTATTTCTTAATTGAATTGGTTTTGAATAAAAATAATAATCCTATTATAGAGGAAAAAAATAAAAAAAGTATTTTTTGAAAAGTCTTTTGTCTGGAAAACAAAATTGGGTAAACACATCTATGATCTTTAGTTTAATAGATATTTTCTCAGTACCTGCAAATTATTTTACGAGTGTATTTCTGCGAAGACATTAGAAAGTACATTTTACAGAATAGAGCGCAAGTCTTTCTAGTTGTGCTTTCTTTTTTTTTATCTGGACTTGTTCATTTTATGATTAAATTATCTATTTAAAACTATACAAAATTGTTGTGAACACGTGTTTCCAATTCGGATTGAATTTTTAATGCTTATTACAATAATTTTTGAGAATATGTAATGATTTCGGAAAGGTGTGTCCTTAAATTGAATTAAGCTTCTCCTTGTTTATTTTCAATGTTTCTAGGAATATACATTTAATGATCTTATTCTACGATTTATTTTTTAATATTCTATTGTTTGGGTAAGTAACTTTTTATGAAATGCGTAGGTAAACAAATTTTGATTTAATTTTTTGGAGGATAGCTTTTTTGGTTTTTAATTCTTTAGCATAATATTGATACCAATATTTGGAACATACATTTACATTTAAATATGTATGCACATTTAACAATGTGCTTCTGTTCAGAATTAAATAACAGTGATGAATCGACGCGCGGAGAATTTTTTATTAATATTTTTTGATTTGCGAAATTCCAAGAACTTATTCGGACAGTATTTGGTCATATGGAAAAATACCCAAAATTCTAAGGGAATAAAATGACCTTATAAATGTGTTACTTATCATATAAGGACTTAAAAGCAATAATGACAGCAAAATATGGAAATTGTATGGAAGTTTTTTTAACTATAAGAAAAGACCTTACATTGCACTAGTTTTGAAAATGTATAATGCTTTCTTATTTTCTTGCATTTGCAGTTGCTTTCTGTTTGTTGACATTTTGGAACAGCGTATGATGCATATGATCAGCTGTGTGTTTTACATAATAATTTGAAAAAACGTTGTGAAAAAAAATTTGTTGTAACTCTTTCAATAAAAAATCTTTTAAAGAGCTATTTTCAAAATAATAAAACATTTACAAAATATTTACAAATCAGTCATCTTTTGTAAATATACACAAAAACAACCATCAAACAAAATAAAAAAGTAAATAATGGCACCTTCATCGTGCTAATTTACAATGAGCCGTTTGCATTTGTTTGCGCAGTAAAATCTGTTCTGTGTTTGCATTAAGGAAGGTTTACATATGCACAATACAGGCAGTACTCCATTTAAGAATTCAGCTCATACCTTACGATATGGCCCCCAAACGTTGTACATTTTTACAAAATATAGGTATGTGAGTGAGTGAGTAACTGAAATATTTTTGTTTTAATCTGGTCTTTCCAATCTGTAATAAAACCAGTAGTGATAAGAAACTTCAAATGTACTGCATACATGTTTACGATGATAAAGCATACATAGATCATACACAAATAAGATTGTGAAAAGATTAGAGAAAATGGATTTCAGACTAGGATATTTTCTACAGCTAATCCAGTATTTAACATATTTCAATTAGTATCATTCAATTCAATTCATACTTCGTGGACTTTAAGGCAATATTCACCTCAATATTATGCGTCGGAATGTGTTATTCTGCAAGAAACACAGCATGTATTTTAACTTAAATTTCAAAAAATATACACCGATAGCAAGAAAGTGCATGGTATGGTAAGTAGTTTCAAAAATATAGGGTTTTCCAATAGGGACTTGACAGCTTTGAATTTAATTTGTGAACGCACTCTTTCACTAATCATCGAACTGTCACTATCAATTTATTCAGTAAACATTTTGATCATAGTAAAGTACACCAACGAGCAACGTCTGCAAATTATAAAAATTCTCTACAGATATTCGGAGTTGCAAAATCATCTTCAGTGACGAAGCTAATTTTTGGCTCAATGGGTTTGTCAATAAGCAAAATATGCGTTATTGGTCGGGTGAAAATCCACATGTGCTTCGTAAATTACCACTTCATCTACAAAAAATAACTGTTTGGTGCGGTTTGCATGCCGGCGGCGGTATTGGGCCATATTTTTTCGTCGACGATAACGATCGTCCCGTTACTGTGAATGGTCAGCGTTATCGCGCCATGATCACCGATTATTTTTGGCCCGAATTGGAAGATGTGGACTTGGATGACATGTGGTTTCAACAGGATGGTGCCCAAGCCACACAGCACACGCTAAAATCGATTTATTTAATAGTAAGTATGGTGAGCGTGTTATCTCAGGACATGTGCCAGCCGCTTGAATATTTTCTGTGGGGCTAAGTTAAGTTATTGGTTTATGCCAACACGCCGAAGACGTTGGAAGAGCTCAGAGCCAACATTGAACGCGAAAAAGTGGCCGTTTCGGCCGAAATGTGTACCCGAGTCGTTGAAAATTGGGTCCATATGCCCGCGGTGGCCATATGAATGAAGTCGAGTTCCATTCATAGATGTTTTGATTGTACTTCAAGACAATAATAAAGTTTTGGGAATACCTCAAATGGTTTGTCTTTTATTTAAAAAATCGTTATTAGAAAATCCTATAGTAGTAAGATACATTTGTGTGCTGAACCCAAGTTAATTTTTATTTTTATTGATGATATAACATGTGAGGAAAGCAACACCGAGAATTGATTTTAAAATTTTGCGAAAAAAATTCTTATAAAACGAAAAGAACCAGGAAGTTTCTGTTAAACTAAAGGCCAAAGCTGTCGATATTATTGCAAAGACATATCATGCGTTGGGTAAAAAGTATAAATAGGACGGTAACCAATTACGCAAGACGTATCCGACAGTTGAATCTAACCGCGTTCGCAATTTTGTTATTACAAAGTCGTTTTTTTTTCAGCGCACTCCTATTTGAACTTTGACAAAAGGAATAAGTAGTCTCTGACTACTCTGGTCCCGCTTGGCTCAAAGTAAAAATTTCAATTTCTAGGTTTGGAATGATCAAAACTTAGCTGTTAAGTAAAAACTAAAATTCAACAAATCGCAAGTTAGAGGTTTGTATGTAGAGCAGAAATGGTATCAACAAATGAAGAAGAGAGGCTGATTCCGTTCAATAAACGGACAAGAATATAAGCAGATATTTGAAAGGCGAAGAAAGATTAAAATAGGTATATTAGAAAAATTTCCAAAATCAAAGAGGAAAAATTAAATATTCTAAAAAAAGATGTAAAAAATAAACTAAATTTCAAAAAAAAGTTTAGTTTAGCGCACGAAAATGAAATAAAAGCTCAAATTGTAGGTTATATGTTAACATAAAAAGTTTGAAATTTACAGAGCTGAGTCGGAAACGACTCGCAAACGAGTGGGCGAATGGAGATATGAATTCGATATCACTTCTTACACGAAAGAAATACGGCAGACGTGTATGACTTACGGAATTGGGGTAAGTATATTTTGAACCTGAGTGTTATAAAATGTGCAATAGAAAACGGTCCCAACTATTTTAGGTAGGCAATCAAAGCTCATTAACAATTAGTTCAGTTGCTTGTCTCAAAATTTGTTATTTTGCAAAATCACCAAATCGAAGGAGTTACCAACCAGAAGATATTTATTGCTTGAAGCTTATAATAAAAAGAGAAACTTATGATTATAAATGAAATTCAGAAGGTGCGATGGGACTTAACAAAGAACAAAAAACTGTGACCATTCTTACTTTCTAACAACAACAAAAAAAAAAACATTGTAAGATTAAAGCTGCAACATATGTTCATACATATGTAAATCAGTACAAATTTTGGAAAATTATTAAATATATTTTTATGATTTATCTATTCCTTCATAATTCATTTCACTTATGTTATTTAGTCGATATTCCGACTGGAGAAATTGTGTATGTAGGCCTTCGAATTAAGTCACTTTTAAAGCATATCTTTATGTTCATATATACAAAGTGATATTGTCAAGCTCATTTGAATCACTTAAATACACGATTAATCGTATATGCTATATAGTTAATACCATAATAAAAATCTTCAATGGGTCTATGGACCTCAAAGAAAACTTTACGAATTAAAAAAATTCATAGAAATATGTAATATATGATAAATGGTTTACCATTATTTAAATGTTTACCTTATTTTACTTCAAAACCTTGCAGTAAAAACATGACACTTGAAGATAATAA
The DNA here is from genome assembly GCA_907269105.1 of Volucella inanis. Taxonomy (NCBI): domain Eukaryota; kingdom Metazoa; phylum Arthropoda; class Insecta; order Diptera; family Syrphidae; genus Volucella; species Volucella inanis. The sequence goes on from OU026153.1 coordinate 68,194,638, forward strand.
ATAAGACTGATGACACTACAGTCCGGTTAGTTTCACAAAACCTCGACACCGAAACAAAGATGTCAGGCAAGCGTAGAAAAAATAAATATGATACTAATTCATATACCAAAAAAAGGAAAAATAATATGCACTATTACTGTATGCAACGAAAGAAAAATTAATCAAGTTTTCTACAACACATATTGATGGATGGACAATAAGTACAACTTCCCCGATAGAAAAATGAAGACACAACGTCACTTGCTACGAGAATATATATTAGTTATCGTAGTTTAAATCTATTTAACCCTAAAACGTGGTTGAGAATTATTTATCTGAACACTCCTTGAATTAATATTGACCCTAGCATGTGTTTGTCGATATCTTTTGTTCGTTAATATGGTATATGTGAGGTATGATCATGTAAATAAGTAAATAGTAGAATAGAAGTTTTTTTTTATAAGTTCAATATTTATAAAATAAATATGTAAATGCGCACTCTATCACAATTAGGAAGGAATAATAAAGAAACAAAATTATTTAACTGAGCCATTATGCATTTTGACGAAAATTGTAATATATATAGTATAAGTTTTTATTATATTGAGAATATATAATAATTGTTTTTGAATGCTGCTTAGAAATGAAATTTTTATTATCACCCTTTGGACAGAGCTAGCAGCGGCTTCCCTTTGTTTGCTTTTATAACTGAGGGGAAGCAACTTTCATTAGATGGTGTCAACAGGGTTTGGATTCCTCACGATTTCTTTTAAAAAAGTATTTTTTGGTTATGAATTTTGTTTTTGTATGTATGGAGTAATTGATTGGATTGACGTATAATCTAAGAAATTTCATTACTTCACGACGAAACTATCTTTGCAGATGTGATTGAGTTACTGTGAGCAATGGAATTTTAAGCTGCCCCAACCATATTTCAAAATACAATTTCATTTCGCCATTATTTTGCAAGTTAAGGGTAATATCCAGTGTGTAATATTATTACCGGCCTCTTTTCTGCTTGAGTACTTACGGATGACTATATTACTGTAGAAGGGGACTGAGTTGATGAATCAAGTCAAATTTCGCCAAAAAATTATGTTCTAATATGCTAGTCTTGGAACTTTTGAACCACCTGTTAAATAAGTGACATAAAAAAGCAAAAAACAACAAAAATTATTGAGTTGGGGTATGTTACAACATTGTTTTATCTTTACAAGTTCAAGCAGACTTGAAGTCAACTTGCCCAAAAGCGTACAATGTGTATTTGCAGTATATTGACACTGCAACATATCCCTGTATAGTGTGGATAAAATAGTAACTAAAAGGCTATGAAAGAGTCATGATGTTATACATATGTTACATGATGGTAGTAATGTATACTTTCGTCAGTTACTGAGTAAAAGGCATAATTTTAAATAACAAAATATTTTATGTTATGGAATAAATAAGATATTTGTTTAAGTAAACTATCTTTTACTTTTATGAACGTAGTAAAATTTATAGCTCATGCATAATGTCACTTTGGCAAAATTGCAGATCCTGGATATGCACCTAAAAAAAAATTTTTATTTGAAAATACTTTGGCAAAAAAATATATTCTTTTCGTAGTCTATTAAACTAAAACTTTTGTTGTTAAAGGATATATTTTTCTGTTATTTGTTAACCCACGCACTTACTAATTTTCAGATTTACTATTTAACTGCTCTGACTAATAATTGGTCCTAATAAGTTTTCATATATATTTTCATTTTTTTACATAGTCGAAAGAACCTTAATGTATGTAGTGAAAGAAGTTTACTTTACATGTACAAGTAGTGACTACACATGGTTTTCTTATAAACCTCACAGAATTTTATGTACAACCCAAAAACTTGTGTTCACAGTTTTATTACGTCGAAGTTAACTTTCTTAACAGATACTTACAAAATAAGATACACAAAGCTATAAAGTACGTTTATAAAGTGACAGTAATTTGACTAACGATTTTCACTCTTAAAAAACATATTTTCCTTTTCATTTTGTTTTTTTCACTACTTTTAAATATAATAACAATTTACAGTCCCAATGTTAATATCCATTGTTTTCTTTTATTTAGTTTTTGTTGTTTTATTTTGCTTCATTTTAGATATTTACCTAATAACAAATAAAAAATACACTTTACTAATAATAATAATAATAGTTCAATTGTAAAAAAAAACATAACGGAAATAGATAATCAATTACAAATCACATTTAAAACGTACGGTTAATTAATGTCACACTCTCAGTTCATCCATGATATTTTGGTTCGTCTGATTGCTCTGGTTGCTCAAACCTCCACCCGGCTGTTTCATGCAACTTTTCTTCGTAAGTGTACCACACTGGTTACCCATTACTTGTAGAGCATGTGGAGGTGGCATCATCCCTCCGCCGCCACCTCCACCGCCGCCGTCAGGCACAGATTTCATGTGCTTCGGCGGAGGTGGTGCTCTATGTGGGATATCTGCAAATTCTGGCGGTGGCAGCTGATGGTGTTGCATTGCATGATGATGACCTAGAATTGTGGCTGGATCACTCTTTGTGTGTATCGTTAGGGTTTCCAAGTCACCACAAATATTATTGGGCATCTGGCCATTCTCGTTGCGTTTCTTCGTTTGATTTCGGGGTTCGTTTAGTCGAGTTTTGTCCCGTTGGTAGTAAACACCGGCAAAGATTAGGACGTTGAGTATGAGGAGACTACAACCGATCGCTATTGTTACACTTAGTGCTGTACTGTAGGCGGCAAATCCATCCTCTTGGGGAGATGTTGTGCTATGTTGACCACCCGGGCCACCACCTTCGTCCATCAAGTCCAATGGGTCCAGTGAGTGAGGAACTTTTTGATTATAGCGACTGCTGGAGTTGTTGTGGTGCAACGATGATGACGGTGATGATAAATTGAGTAGTGAGAATACTTGTGATGTGAATATGGTGTAGTTTGATTGGACTCGACCGCCCAGTGGGGGATTTAATGGTTTTACAGTTGGTTCGGCCTGTTGCGATACAATGGAATTGTCATCGTCAAGCTGATGATGCGATGCGGGCACATTATCACCACCCGGCTTATGTAAATCAGGGATTAAGTTCAGCCAGAATGATAATCGGTGCGCTCGATAATGGTTTTTTAATTTCGGTTTTGTATCTGTAAATGAAGAGAAAGACTGTGAGTGACGGCGAGAAATGAGAGTTTAAATTGGTTTGAAAGTCGTTTGGGGTTTTGCACTCATTTGGACATTAACTGAATAAATTAACTGATAAAAGATAAAAGGTATGCGTTTTTAACCGGTTAAGTGGTGCTAACAAAGACAGTGGAAGAACTAATTTTGTATCTTAATGACTTATTATAATAAGGATCCAAAAACATAATTTATTAAAAATTATGCAATTGAGGTAATGTAGTTAATTATTGTTAATATATACGATGTTAAGTTTCAAATTTTCAAAACCACCAAATTATTACCAAAGAAGCTTTGGACAAAATATCAATACATATTTACTTAACTTAAATAACTACGAAATTAAATAAAGATTTAGATGTTAATATAGAGAAAAGCATATGCTATAAATATCATGCTCAAAAACCGAATGCGCTGAAACTGGGAGCGTAGAACACTCATCTCATGGCAACAAAACAATAACATGGAGCCATATTTGCGTCAAGTTACTTCAGTATCAATAACCCGATCATTGAACTTCTTCAAATACAATATATGAGAGTGACATATACATTGTTGCTGAGTGACATACCATATGTACTTTTGTTAGTTTATCCTACTATAAATATCACGTGAAAAAGTTATCTTAAAGCCAAATCAAAAACCAAGTAACTCTCGGGAAGACTTACACCATAAACTTACGTTGAAACATGAAGAAAATTTCTTTTTATAACATCCTTGATATATGATTCTCTTACATGCTAAAAATAGAGCTGACAGTGGCTTCCTTTTGTTTGTTTTTCTGACTGAGAGGAAGCAACTTCCATAAGATGGTGTCAAAAGGGTTTGGGTTACATTATGTATCTTCCTCACGATTTCTTTTTAAAAAGTTATTTTTGGAAATTAATTTTCTTTTTGTATGCATGGATTGGCAAATATTCTAGGAAGTCTCATTGCTTTACGACAAAACCACATTTTTATATGTGATTAAGTAACTTTGAGCAAGAGCATTTTAAGCCAGCCCAACCTTATTACAAAAGTTTGAGGTTTCATTTCATAATTATTTTGCAAATTTTGGATAATGGGAAGTGTGTAATATTATTACCGGACTTTTTTTTTGCGGGAGTGAGATAAATAATTAATAACTAAACAGCGACGACAAGAATTCGAATTAAGAGTTGGCAAATCCGTTTGAAATTTCAGCTTTCAGCTGAGATATATTGACAGATTCTGCATCTCAACCAGTTATCGCGTCCGTCGCAAAAAAAGAAAAACATCTTATAAAAATCTGTTACAAAAGACTGTGTTGAATTCTTGATAAAATGGGTCCGTCTTGGTTATCGATGCCAATGCAAAATAAGTGTGTTGGGAAATTCAATATACAATATACAAAATAAAAACTTTATTATTTCCTTTAATTTCACTTGTTTTTTACAATTTCAAAGGTTAATAAGAAGTGAGTTACAAACTTAGCAAGTGAGGCGGAGAAGCAAAAATGACAAAAATGTCAAAATTATGTAAACATTCAATAATTGTGTATTCATAAAAAAGTAGTGTTGCTAAATGAAACATTGCTGCCCGGCGATTATGTTCGGGGTAATATCATACAATGTTCTGCAACGCCTTTCCTGGTTTTGAAAATAACTGTAACAGACGAAGGTATTATGTGCAATAATTTTATTGCACCTGATCTTTTATTAAGGGTTGATGATTCCCTGTTTTGGCAGTGGACAAAATTTTATAATAGGACGTCGTACTAACCCGTGTTTAGTTTTAAAAGTGACGATACGGACCAAGTTGTCAGGTCCCGGACGCAGTTCGACGATTCGACCAAGCAGCCAATGGTTACATGTAAACTTTTCATCTTTAATAATTACGATTTTATTGATCTTCAAATTACAATTGGACTTCAGGCACTTGGGACCGTGTTGCATACTCCATTGCTGCCAAAATTGTTGCACCAGGATCTGACCATGACGCCAATAATCGGTGTGGCTTCTACGGCCGGTCTACAATGGGAAGAGCTAGAAGTGATTCTCTGACAAGGAAGTTTTCTAGAGTAAGGATCATCAAGTTATTAAAAGCATTCATCAATGCGACGTAATGGTCTTGAGTTTGAGCAGGACTCTATTTAAGCTAATACCGTACTTAATTCCATGAATGTCAATCGTTGCTCCCCAATTGTCGGTTAAGCTGCGTCCAGGGCTCCGGTCTATTCCGGTACAACAGTGCATGTTTTAATCTACCTTCAAGTCGAATAACTATTCTTGTCAAAAGAATGGCTTGAGCGGACTCAAAATACTATATTCCGGAAGTGGTCGGTCTGAAGGTAATTTTTTTTCATTCGGAAGGGATGACTTCGCGCTGTATAAGTCGAACGATTGTTATAACTGTTAAGTTTAACTCACAAGTTGATAATCTTCCAATTGATTTTGATACAATTTTTGCAGTACGGTTTTTATCAAACCGCATACAATATGCAAATATTGTAATGGTAACCATTTCCTCTGTAGCTACAAAGAATTTTTTAAAGAATCAGACAGAATTATCATTCCCCGATGCTGATATCGCTCTTGCAGTGATAGACTCCCGGATATTGGTAAAAGTATCGATATAAATCTCTTCGAATTTGTTGCACAATTCATCATCTAGGTATATGTTTCTCCTTAACAGCAGAATTTTCCAATTGCCAAATTAAAATACAATGATTTGATCGAAACTTCTCTCAATATAGTGGCAAAGAATCCAGGCGGACGTTATGGTTGCTTCAATTTTACTGATAGAAGAATCTTTCTTAAAATAACGTACTGCCTTTTGTATCAAATCTATCAGTCTCAACTACTCCCCAACAACATCATTAATGTTGATACTACCTTACCTTCAGTCATCATTTATTTAAAGAACCAGAACAAATAAGTCAGAGCAATTATCTTGTCTTACAGAAATTATCATAGCTTAGTTCGGATCTCTGATATACTACATTTATATTAAGATATCCCTAATAACCAACTCTGATCCTCTCAGGAGGCACAAATGTTGAATTCTTGATAAAATGGATATATGATATGGAAAATATGTGCGTTAACAAATTCAATATACATGCATATACAAAAACTTTATTCTTTTCTTTAATTTCAATTCTAATAGTTTAAATCAGAGGTTAATAGGAAGTGAGTTACAAATTTAAAAAGTCAAACTATGTAAACAATCAATAATAGTGTGTTCATAAAATACAATAGTAGGTGCCGTTAGAAACACAGACTGTGTTTAGAAAATGAGGAAATACTCAGAATGTATCCAATTAAAAAAAAATAAATAATAATAATAACTTCACCCTCACAAAGCACGTAGTAAGCTTTCTGAAAAATCCAATAGAGAAAGAATAAAGATGAGTGGGTTATTTCAATCCGTGGGTAGCACGCAACATTCAACAGGGAGACTAAATTTATGGCATAATTTGACTATAATCTCGTATTCGTAGCAACTATTCATTTTACATGATTTCAACTGACAACAAAATAATTGCTTTTAGGGACCAAACGAGAATTAAACGCCGAACCGTTGAATTAATAAGCCAAAAGTATACAACTTGAGTCACGGAAAGCATACATATGTACATATATATATATGTGTTTTGGATAGTGAATCGAAGACTTTAAAGGGAGATTCCTTGACATATGTTATGTATTTTGAGAAAATTACTGACTTGAGAATAAATGACCTGACTGTTTTTAACTTCCTGATAGGGAAGATCTTAAATTCCTCTAGTAAATCGAAAATTAAAATTGTTTGTAATATTGCATGTAATGTTTTTAGACGGTTTTTAGGAAACTAGATATGCCTGTGTGTGTATATGTGCGTGTATGTATTTTTGTGTATTTTTTTTTTTTGGCAAACGATAACTCTAAAATGATGATGAATACCCAAAATAGCGGCCATTAAATTATAGCTTAAATCTTCTGATGACTTTTTAAGTTATTAAAAAAAAAAGCATAGACAAAGTACAATAATTTTTTCTTTAAAATAGGAACCCTTTGTTGAAACAATCAATATCTTTTAATATAACCTTGGGCTGAAAAGTCAGTGCCGTTTTATAGTAAAACACAATATTTTACAAAATTCAACTTTATTTATCAATATAGTTGCCTTCGAGGGCGATACACTGATTGAAACGATTTTTCAATCTTTCGATACCAGTTCTGTAGTACGATTTCGGTTTAGCCTCAAAATATGCCTCTGTTTCGGCGATTACTTCTTCATCGGTCTTAAATCTCTTTCCGGCGAGAATTCTTTTGATGTCTGCGAACAGGAAATAGTCGCTAGGGGTAAAATCTAGAGAACACGGTGGGTGGGGAAGCAATTCGTAGCCGAATTCATTCAATTTTGCCTTCGTTTTCATCGACTTATGACGCGGTGCATTGTCTTGATGAAACAGCACTTTCTTTTTCTTCAAATGCGGCCGTTTATCTGCGATTTTCGATTTCTTCCTTCAAACGTTCCAACAACGCAATGTAACAGTCGCTGTTGATAGTCTGCCCCTTTTGGAGATAGTCGATGAAAATTATTCCATGTTTATCCCAAAATACGGATGCCATAACCTTGCCAGCCGACTGTTGAGTTTTTGGTCGTTTTGGACGAGGTTCGTCGCCTGCTCGCCACTCAGCTGACTGCCGACTTGACTCTGGTGTGAAGTGATGGAGCCGCTTTATTGCAATTGAACAGCTTTAAACACTCCTCTAAATCATCAACACGTTGTTGTTTTTGGTCAACGCGGAACCCACTTTGAACAGAGCTTTCGCATGTCGCTCTTTTGATATCTTCAGAGCCTCAGCTATCTCGATCAACTTCACTTTACGTCATTCGTAATCATTTTGTGGGCATTTTGTGCTTGTATGACTACTTTAAAATTTTTCAATCCACTTGCGAATGGTTCGTTCGGCTGGTGCAGAAGAGTCCGGGTAACACTTATCAAGTCATTTCTTTCCATCGGCTGCATTTTTTCCCATCAAAAAGCAATGATAAATCATTACACGAAATTGCTTTGAATCCATTTTTTTCACAATAACAAAAGTTGCTTCACTCACAACGCTATATCTCGAGAACTAATCGTCCGACAGCTGTCAAATTTATACACGTATCTTTTGAAGGTTGGTACTGACTGAAAATAGATTTAATTCAAGTGGTGCTCTCTCTCTTAGCCCATGTATTATAACACAAGTTTAGCGAGAGCAAGAACTACATATTTTATAAAAGGAAACGTCAGGTTTAGGTTTTTTTTTCAAAACCTAAAACCACGATTAGCAAGACTAATTTTAAATCTTTTTTAATTATAAATCCAGTACATTTATTTAACCAAAAGAAGTCTAAAAAAAAGTCACTTGACACAAACAAACAAACAAATCAAAAAAAAAAAAAAAAAAAAAAAACGTATGTCCGTACTACACCGACTATGTATTAAAAAAAAAATGTTTTGCTTAGATCATTAGTTGAAGCTTTTGTCTAAAGATAACGATAAAGATGAAGAAATATTAAGAAATATGTTCAGCTTAGATCATTAGTTGAAGCTTTTGTCTAAAGACCTGTAACTTTTTTCCAATTCCGTTCAAGTTTGTAATTATTTAACTCTATTTAACTTGGCCCAAAGTCTTTATAAAGCCACCTGCTATATTTTTTTCTTATTTAGCTTAACTGGTTTTTGACCATTTTTGATCAAACTATCCCAAATTTTAATTGGATATGAAATATCAAAAGCCATTGGAGAATACTAAAAGTTCTTTTAATTAGATATTTTTTCGGAAAAAATTATGACAAAGTCAAAATTTTAAGTTAAAAAAAAAAAAAATCACTTCTGATCTTTAATAACTTTTGAAACATTAATGGTATTCATTTAAACTAATAAATTTGCGCGTCTCGTAATTTTGTAAATATACAAACTACTATAAGTTAACATCCGCCGGAAGCAAGTGTAATTGAATCAGCTGTAAAAGATGAAATTGCCGAAAATTATTGAAAAGAAAAAACTTATTAGGCTGTTAAAGGAAACTGCGATATAAGCTTATTTAATATTGGAGGTATTTAGCGAATGTAACAGTTGTTATTGACCGTTAATTGAAACGTCATTAATTTCACAGCTCTTTAGCTCCTCAAAAACAAAAAATGAATAAATAAATAAATAAATTCTTGACGAATTGACTTAATATATTTGCTGATGACTGCTTTTCATTTTCGATATGCTGTTATTTTAGCTTCAATCAGTTCCGAAATCAATAACCTTGCTATGGATATCTTACACATAGATATCCTAGATTAAGAGGAACAGTTCATTTTGGAACTTATTGGGTGTGATAAAATGTTTGAAAGCCCTCGAGCTTTAAAACAATTTGTTTGTAAAAATGCAGTTAATGCTTGTCTTATACCGATTTGGATCAAGTTTTGTTTTGTTCGCTTGTTGAGGATGGTGGGGCCATTCATGTTATATATAATAGGTTTTTTTAGAATTATTTTAAAATTAAAGAATGAATATCTTTATTGTCCAGATGTGGAGGAACGTCAGCGTATTGTTGAGCTACCGCACTGACCCGGATACGTTGGTGGAACATAAATTAAATAAGCTGAAAAACCTTCCGAACCTCCCGAGGCATACCTTTTGCGGAGGAATATATATATATTCTGTGAAAGAACAAATTTTTTGTGACTACAAAAAGAGAGCACGCCTATGGTTTTTGGATACACAGGTTGTGTGCATGACAGCAGCATTTATAGTAATTGCGATCTTTCAGTTTATGAAACCAATGCTTGGAGCTTTTTCTTAAGTTTTTTCATAAAATTGTTGCAATGTGAGTTTCTATGAAATGAAAATTAAAATATCGTTAACGTTTAACTTAAACTGGTAAGTTAATTACCGCAAAGGACATAACATTTTGTTTGACTTCCTAAACGACTGCTTCCAGCAAATCCGGTGTCAACACATCCGACCTCCCGTGGTTTGTATGTAAATGTTTAGTCTTACAAATCATTGCTTCTATTTGCTGTATTTTACAAATATTTCATCTCAGTTTTTTTCTCGAATGTAAGGTATAAATTTGAATTCCTACCCCTGCCATAGTTTCAGTTAAATTTTACACCAGCACAATTTGTAAAAGCATTTTTAATTTTTCCGAAGTTGATTTCCGAGTCAAAATTACGGGGAACTTATAAATAATTTTCCATATAAAACTAGAATGCTTAATTAGGCGAAGATAAATTTATACGCTTAACGTGACTTATGAGGGTTTTACGAATTTAAGTGAATTCCTTTTTCAATTTTAGGGCAACATTTATTTTGAGACATATAAGTTCTAAGAATTAAATTTTTAACTATATACCATATATGAGGGCGGTCCCAGAAGTACCCGACCCAACTAAGAAAACACAAAAATTTTGGAAAAAAATTTATTTATTTTTCAACATAATCGCCTCTCAGCTCTATACACCGATACCCTTTTTATAATAAAAGCTGCTTTGCTCCTCAAAATAGCCATTAACTGCCGACATCACTTCTTCATCGTTGGAAAATCTTTGACCACTGAGCCATTTTTTCAAGTTTGGGAACAGAAAATAATCCGAAGGGGCTAAATATGGCCAATAGGGTGCATGAGGTAGCAATTCAAACTTTAATTCATTAATTTTGGCCATTGCAATAACGGATGTGTGAGCTGGTGCATTGCCTTGATGAAACAACATTTTCTTCTTAGCCAAATGCGGCCGTTTTTGCTTTTCGCTCAAACGTTGCAATAAGTTTGCATAATACTGGCCGTTGATAGTTTTTCCTTTTCTAAGATAGTCAATGAAAATTGTTCCACGCGCGTCCCAAAAAATCGACGCCATGACCTTGCCTGCGGATAAAACGGCCTTCGCCTTCTTTGGAGCAGGTTCTCCCTTTTGAATCCATTGTTTTGATTGTTCTTTTGTCTCGGGTGTAAAAAGATGAACCCATGTTTCATCCATTGTTATGAAATGGCGCAAAAATTCTGCTTTGTTGCTGTGAAACTTCGCTAAATATTCAATTGAAACATCTTCACGAAACTGTTTTTGCTCAAGTGTGAGCAAAGGCGGCACCCATCTTACACACAGCTTTCTCATGTCCAAATTTTCAAGTAATATGCGATGTACCGGACTTTTCGAAATGTCTACAATATCTGCTATCTCGCGCACTTTTAGTCGACAATCATCTAGTACCGCTTTGTGGATTTTCTTTACTATTTCTGGAGTCATCACCTCATTTGGTCGACCAATGCGATGCTCGTCTTAGCCGCTCGTACGGCTTCGTTTAAACTCAGCAACCCAAAATTTTACTGTTGTAAACGAAGGAGCAGACTCACCCAGAGTAGAACCTAGTTCAGCTTTTATTTTGTTTGGGCCGAGACCTTTCAAATAAAAGTACACCCTGACTGACTCGAACTGCAACTTTTTAAAATGCTTTTATTTTTTTATTTGTTGATAAATTTTAATGTGCCAAAGCAAAAAATGTTGGAAAATGTTGTTGCATCATCGCACGCTGCACGCAAGTGGCTCTGCGGTATTTTGGCGCATTCCCGGCGAAGTGCTTGTTTGAGGTGGTCCAAATTTTGGTATTTTTTAGTACCAACCTTCGCCATTAAAACGGATTTGCATCCGGAGAATTTGCAATGCATTGTGTCGAAGAAATGAAGTGTGAAACATTGTTTTTTAACCAATGTTAGGTGTAAATTTTCGAAGGACCTCTCTGGCAAGTAAACTCGGTCATTTTGTTTGTTGACATATTGCTCGATAACAAATGACGACTCATAGAAAAAAGCAAATTCGGCACTCCTTCGCTCTTTCGACTCTAACTTTTTTTCTGTTGCGGTGTAAGATCGTGTGCTTTTTGGAACTTCAATGGCTTGAGCCCAAGCTCATTTTTCAGTATGTGTTGCATCCCTTCCAACGATATGTTGAGCTCACGAGCCATTTTTCTTCCACTTCGACGCGGATTTCACTCAATTCGAGCCTTCACTTTCCGAACCATTTTTGCCGATGTCGCTGTTTTTTTATGCCCACCTCCATGGCGTTTTGCAACGCTGCCGGTATCACGGTAACGTGCTATGGTTCGAGACACAAATGATTCTTCACTTTGAGGTGCTGGAGGGCCAAATATAAAGCAATCACACTATCACGTTTGAATTCTATGGCGGATAAAAATTTTTCAACACAACTGAGACGCAAATCGTTTAAAAGGCTTGTATATAATAAAATTATCTGTCATGTTTCAAATTTTGAGCTCACTGTCATGAACGGTTTGGAAATTATAGCAGTCTGAAGTTGGTTGCAGTTCGAGTCAGGCAGGGTGTATTATATCACATAATGATGACCAATTTTATAAATTTTCACAAATGCACTAACAACGTACACTATTGATGTTAATACATATGCTTAATAGACTGCGTACTTTCCAATGCAGTAAAATTTTCAAATAACTATTGCCATATCTTGGTCAGGCCGGGTACTTCTGGGACCGCCATCGTAAATTAATTCTAAAAAAGTTGTTTTCAATTCAAAACAGGGAACCATTTTGAGGTTATTAGTGCGGTCTGATACGTGTGTAGACCAAAATCTTTTCGCAACATTTTCTACATAGATAACAGACAAAAGCAAAGGATGTTGCCATTAACGCCGAATTGATGTTTCTGGATTTTTCGCACATTATGTTACACTGTTTAGTGAGAGGTCTGTAGGTTACTCTAACTACTATTCAGAAAGCTGAAATAAGTTGGCTAAGCGCAATTAAAGGAACTCTTCCAGGGCGAAAACCAGCTATCCTATTTACTATAAAGAAAACATTAAAAATGTCTTTTGTACTTCAACGATCATTGAATAAATATATAATTTTTATTACATCCAATTTTTAGTCCAGTCCGGAATAAAAATATGTATCTCCAGTGAACATTTACATATTCCAAAACGTTCAATTTGCTCTTTTTTTGGAAAATAAAATAGTACGTGTGTTTTACGCTTCAGACTTTAAGAGCTTGTTGCAATTGGGAAGTAATTCTGAACTCTGACTAAACGAAAAAGCGACATGAAATAATTGTAAAACGAAAAATTGCCATGAATTTATTCTGATCTTCGATTAATTAAAAAAGTGACATGAAATTATTCTGAACTCCTATGAAACGAAACATCAAGATGAAGTCATTCCAAACTGCGATTAAACGAAAAACCAACATTAAGTGATTCCGAACTCCGATGGAAGGAAAAAGCGACATGGGTAGTTATTATTCGATGAACCGAAAAAGCGACAGGAAACGGGAGAGAGCAGCGCACATGGTGATGAGGATCGTCCAGAATGAGGCATGGGAGAGAAACAAAAGGCAACAGACTCAGAGAGGGTTTAAAGGGCATGGTGGGGCACTAACTCTGAAGGAATGAGCGGTAAAGGAGTCGTCTGAGTTTACAATTCCCGAGTTACGTGCTTAACAATACTATCAGTATCTTCATTGTTCCCATCTTCAAAGTACCTGCCTAGACTTTAATTGGTTACAACATCATCAACATGTAAAGGAAAACTTCTGCTTAAGAACAAAAATTGGCTTGGCATGGCTTGGCTTGACTTTTGCTTATCTACCCCAAAAAAATAGGCTGCAAAGAATAAGCAACATAATTACTCCAGTGTTTTCGGCTGACCTAGTTTGGGAATAGCGGTATTAGCAATGCAATATATATACATAATGTTTTGTATTATTGTATTATTATTATAATTAATTTGATATAACAAGTCAGTCGTGTAAAAGTCCTTCAAGTGAAAAGAGATTATTCAAATAAGTTGTATTTTATTTGTAAAGGCTAAACAAAATACATTACACTCGTGGGATACCGATGCTCCATCTAATGTCTGTATTGTAGAATTGACTATAGGCACATAGAGGTATGGCTGGCTTCGTACGAGTATGACGAGTTCTTATAAGAATTTACATAGGAATTAGCTATGTTGTAGAGTACCTAGCATGAGTCATCAGTCGTGCAGCGTCTGTTATTTATCGATTTTATATATTGTGTCAAAGTTATTGAGGTTTCAACAAAATGGTTTCTTTTAGAAAAGTTTTTTTACTAAACCATTGAGAGCTAAGCTGAGAATCCTCATTTTAACTATTATATATATCGAGGTATGATCCGTTACTATTGTATGACAATCCAAGGTCCAACCTCTGAAGCGTAACGGTGGAATATCGGCTACAATTAAGATTTGAAATTCTTTCCCATTCACGGTACTCTCCTGATATTTTCCTAAGAGACTATCATCTTCTCTGCATTCTAGAGTTCTGGAGTTTTACTCCAAAATTGGACATTTTGTGTCCTCACCCACCCACACCCTCACATTTTATGTACACTAGCGAACCTTCGCTTTGCGTGAAAAAATTTTATTTATTAATTTTTTTTATTTTTATTTTTTTTATTAAATTTATTGTAAGGCTTTATTGTAGATTATATTTTTTGTTTTTCTTCCTTTTATGAAAATGAATAATGCCGATGGTTTGCCTACTCGTTAGCATGCACCATAGAGCTGTCCATTGAAACAGACTAGATTTTCCAAATACTGGCATTGCGCCTTAGTAATGGTTATTGCAAAAGCAAAATGAAAAGAAAATTGAAGGCACTTAAAATCAACTGTCAAATTGGGTTTAATTATTGGATTTCAGGGAATCAAAACTTCTTCGCCTTTTTATTTTCCCTTCCAAATAGTTGCTTAAAATACATTTTTCATTAGCTGTTCCACAGCAAGTCTAGTACCATTACAAAGTCGTGGTTGATTTATATTTCGACACATAACAGTCCGTGCTCCTGAGTTTGATTGCTGATTGTGTGGTGGCAGACCTGGCAAATCAATTAAATTCAAAAATTCAGTAAGATAATTTACTACGTCATCTGGATTCAACATAGTGCTAACTGACTTATATGATACCAATTGGGTTGCTATGTTAAGTTGAATATATATGTTAAGCTGGTTGATATCTTTGGTTTTTCCTGCCAATATTGCTCGTTAGCTGAACATGATTTTTGTATTGTAGTATAAACTTAAATTTGAATCGCTAAGAAAAATATATTTTCCAAATGTGAAAACTGTTTTAATTCAGCATTTGTTTATTATTCTGATATTAAAACGATAGCCGTCTTCTTGTGGCCAAAACAATATCGGGTATTGCAAAGAGTTTCAGAGATACATGTCTCTATCTATTACTATTGCTACCTCCTTAATTGTCGGCGGTTTAAATCTTTTTTACTGTTCCCCAGCAAGTATTTTGTCAGCTCGTACTCTGGCCGTGAATCTATATGGTAGAAATAATCAGAAGTGGGGTCAGAATTTGTGTGAATGTCACAATCTTCGCTTTTATCATAATTGATTATGCCGTACGAAGAAATTGCCTTAATAGTTGGCATGAAGTTATCTTTGATCATATTGTTTGCACCAAACGTCATTTGAAAACAAGAATTATATATCTGGATATTCTTCAAAAAAAAAAAAAATAAATAAATAAATAAATAAATAAATTGCACAACACATTTCTGGTGTTTCAGTTATGAAGTTTACTGCCTTGCAATATTCGCATATTAATGAATCTATAAAAAACCATAATCAATTGTGTTATTATACCTATGCGAACGCAGTATCCTGTAGCACGTGTTTGTATGCGTATTCGTTCATTCAAATTTTTTTGTGAATGGAATTCATCTAATGGATCTGGAACACCTCGATTTTGTCTCATTCTTAAGGGTTCATACGCATTTGAAAGGACAAAATAAGACGTTTTTTTCTGGTGCTTTCCTGCAGACGATCTCTTGGAGGTCCTCCAAAAAAAGGTTTTCACCGGTGATCACGGATGATGAAATCAAGAAATCCGAAAGATTATTTTAGATAAAACTAGGTTTTAATGGAAGGAATAATCCAAATTTTGATTTTCGATAGAAGCCATTCGTAAACACAAGGCTTCGTAAAAAAAATCGTATTTTCGATCAAAATTGTAACGTAAAATTTTTTAAAAAAATAGAAATTATTATCCGATATATTATTCCTTCGATCAATAATATATCGGAAAGTTTTGTTAAGAGTTCGGACCGATCGGTTAAGCCCTTTTTTTAGAAATCTTGATGACCGGCTTCTAAAACGTTGTTTCGAGAAAAACGCGTATAACGTTTCTGAAGAAGTTTACACTTACTTACCGGATCGATTTAGGAAAAACGGATATAGTCATGTACATTACGAAAATTCAAAAATAAAATTGACATTTTGAAAATTCTAACTGCGTATAACTCCATAATCAATAATCGATGTTACGTGTTTCTCGACGCGTTTGACTGTGCGCTCAGCTCATCACTTTTTGCTGTTCTCGTAGCCGCTTGCCATGTGACTTCACGCGTGTCTCTACCCATGTTGCTTCGTTTTGGCAATATTATTTTGCAAAATACAAATCAGAAGTATTTATTTAACCCAAGGAAAACACTTACGGTAATACAATTCACTTGCAATAACGAAACCTGATTAACATCACTTTTTAATTTTAATTGCAACTATGCTCTGTAAATATGACTTGTAGTTAAAGAGTTGATTTATTAAGATCAGTCACAAATAGCAACTAAATATCAAAAAATTCCCTTTTGAATGGAACTTCGCAGAGTTGCTCACACAACTATCCATGGTAAGTATCGTAGCAGTAGTCAGCGGTCAACTCTATAAAAGTTTTCCATTTGGTTGTTGTTTTTTTTCTTGAATATTCACCTATGGCATAACTACACTTACCAGAGGGATAGCAGCTATTCCTGGAGATAACTACATACACTTACCGGAAACCCGTATGCGAATACAAAACGACGTGCTTGTGAATTGGTGAAAATCTTTTCTGAACACAGTTCTGTGGCAACACTTACACTCCGGTTCACTTGAATAAAAGCGACTGTGTTATTTTACAAAACAGAGCATTTTGTTCTGTAAATTCGTAGAAAATTATCAGCAGCGAGTGAAACTTAGTTCGTAAACAGTGTCGGAAATACAAGCAATAAAATTGGTCCAGTTGAATAAAGGCAGTTGCGAAGTTAATAACATTAAAGAAAGTTTGTCAGAAAAATCCGTGTTAGATTATTGAAGAGTGAAGTTTTAATTAAAGTAGACAAGTTTTGTGCAGTTTTTAGCAAAAATGGGCAAAGGAAACACTTTAACTACATCCGAGAAAGCCAAAATAGATGTGTACCATTCAGAAGGTTATTCCAACCGCTACATCGCGAAAAAAATTGGTCGAAGCCCAACTTCTGTTGACAATTATTTAAAGAATCCAGATTTTTATGGAAAAAACTATAAAGAAGAATTTCTACAGTGATTTCAGCAGCTGACCGGCGCAAAATCATTCGTTGCGCTTCTAATTCCAGTAATTCAATATCAAAAATTAAATTTGAGGCCGGCGTAAATGCCAGTAAATCCACTGTTAGACGTGTTATTGTTAGTGCTAAGAACCTGAAGCGGTTAAAGTTGGTTAAAAAACTTTCTCTAAATACTGCACGTAAGCTGCTTTGACTGCAATTCGCAAAAGACCATATGGCCTGGACTTTAGAACTGAGTCAAATTAAGAATAACTGGCGAATAGTTGTTTTCACGGATGAAAAGAAGTTTAATCTAGATATACCGGATAGGTATAACTTCTACTTTCATAATTTACGGAAAGAACAAAGGTTTTTAACTCGTCATGACAGCCGAGAGGGTGAAGTAATGGTCTGGGGTGCGATCAGTTATTATGGAACATTTGAGTTAAATGTTCAGAGCACAAAAATGACGGGATATACCTACAAAATAATATTGGAATCAGCTTTTCCTAAGTTTAGTGAGTTTTTTGGACCGTTACCTTGGATTCTGCAACAGGACAACGCACCAATCCATACTGCTCGTGTAGTAAAGGCATTTGTTGTAAGCCAAAACATGGAATTACTGAATTTGCCACCATATTTACCAGACTTGAACATTACATAAACTGTTTTGAGCTGGCTTACCCGTAAAGTTTAAGCAGTACAGCGATAAGGAATCACTTCTCAGGGGTATTAAATTAGCTTGGACCGAAATTTCTCTAAATTACATAAAATTACTGTACGACTCACTTCCAGACCGCGGTGGTGAGGTAATTTCACAAAAAGGTGGCCATACACACTACTAACTGTTTTACTTAATAATTAGTTTATAATAATTACCAGAAAATTCAATAAATAAAAACAAAAAGAGTACATTTTCCTTATTTACTGTCTTTGCCTTTATTCATGTGAACCGAATTTATTGCTTGTTTTTTAGACTCTTTTTAAGAAAACCGGCTTATAGTCCCATTACCTTTTACTTTCAAGAGATTTTGTGATTGTTCGATCTTGTAAAATTCCTTATCTATATTCTTCATTTGTTTTTGCACCTAGATCTCTTGTTTTTTGAAAAAAAAAAAAAAAAAAATAAGAAAATTGTCTTATTAAAGGGTTGCCTTTATTCAAGTTAACCGGAGGGTATATACATTTCTGAAGACAAATCCACAGCATTGTTATTTATTTGTATGTCACGTTCATTTTCAACTTAAACGTTACTTTAAACCGTCCACAGACCATAACAAACAATTAAAAAAAAAAAAATGTAAATAGGTTGAATAGTTCGCGAGCCCATAAAGAACAGCAAATTATTTATGTATATAGGTACATTTAGATAGATACAATAAGAATTAATTGATTCATTGATTTTATTAACAGATGTATATAATACAGTTATACAAAATTTGTGTGTATCTGCAAAGCCTCAAAGGTTTGTCTGCAGAAGAATAGTTATAAAAAATAGCAAATATCGTGAAGTCTCTTATATATTACATTATTAAAATATATTTATTTAAGTAAGTAAACAACTCTAATATAAAACACATGGGAAATTTCAAGATAAAAATGTAAATAAAGTTGTTTTTTTTAAGGATCTCGGCTATTGATAGGTCTCGAAGTTCACTTGGGAATTCGTTAAATGTAGTGAGTATAGAGACCTTATATTTACTCTTACTATACTCCTACCATACTCCTACTATACTCCTACCATATTCCTAACATACTCGTTCCGGAACCTCGATATTGTATTATGCTGTTATCATCTCCTCTTGGAGTTGAATGCCTGTTGAGTTAAGATCAGACAGGTATTGTCATTATAGAAGTGTCTTAATATTTCCAGTTTATGCAGCTCTGAGATGTTTAGCATTGTTATGTCGCTAGTGGTTTGTTGCCTTTCATAGTTGCGACCTAACGTCACTCCGTGAATCATATTTTATATTTTGTTTGTAGTTTTGAAAGAGTTTGCGTTCTTTTCGCTCTTCCCCATGCCTGTATTCTGTATCTAATATGGCATTAAGCCTATCTGAAATGGTACTTCCGAAGTGTTGCTGGTGGGCAGAGATTCCTCACATGTTGAGTTAAGTTGTTAAGTTCCGCTTTATGGTAGTTCCACTTTAGGTTGTAGTCCGCAGTAATTCAAAGCTATTTGTATGTTGATACATTTTTTATATATTGCGAACAGATATCTTTGTCTTTTAAGACCTCAAGTTCTGTGTAAACAGACACATCATGAAACTTAATTCTAAGTTCTGTTTTGCGTATATCCGTTAGTCGGATGAATTTTCTTTGCTTTTTATTTTTACGACGTTGATTATTTTTATTTATTTATTTATTTTTTTTTTTTTTTTGGATTCCATAATGTTTGTTATATTATATTCATACTCACTCCAGAATAGATGGCATAGTGATGGTATAAACAAAAAAAAAAAAAAAAAAACAACTTCTATCCAATTCAATCAGCGCGCAGTACACTCAAAGGAATAAAAAAAAAAAACAATTAAGGGAAAACACAAACAAAAACAAAATCAGTGTGCCTTTAGTGCAAAAATAAAAATCATAGGGTGGGTGTCATTCCTGTTGCTTTATCGCTGACATACGATAAAGGCAATGACTAAGTGCAAGTGACTATTTGCATGGTGCAAAGTTTTCTATTACTGTAAGAGCATAACACCTACAACAATTTGATTTGGTAAACCGACATATAACTTACACTTCACAGCTTTGCTTAGCATTGTCGGTGGTGTGTTTTTTTTTTTGTGTTTATTAGTAATAATAACTCCGGAATTCGCAAATAAATGCGCGCCACTTCTCTGAGTACGCTCACGTCTTGCTGGTTTGGCACTTAGGCACATAGGTAGATTCCCACCCAGACCACTTTGACACTCTAATTGGTGCTATTATTCTTTTCTCGTCATTTAAGTGCGAAAACTTACCATACTTCATCACAATGAAGCTAGTGTTCCATATGGTTAAAATTACATTTTCTTAAGCAAATTTTCCACTACTGCTTTATTTACAGAACCTCCGAACTGGACAGCAATTCAACATTTAATAGGTTTGACGCACTGTCTGACTCCATTCTAAGAATGGGGCCAAAGCCTAGCTTCCCGCACTCATTTGTGTTTCTTACTTTGTGAATTTTTACACTCCTGAGCATGGTCTACTGTTTATTGCCGGTTCCGAACGGCTCTCCTGACAAGCTTTTTCATAGGCAGAAATTGATTTTCGTAGGTTTGCCATTGCCCGCCGAAAGGGTGATGTCGATTTTGAAGAATTTGTTGATGTGTTTCTACCGGGATACGAACCCAGGTAGGTGGCGTGACAGCCAGTGAGTTAACCATCACACCATCGCCTCCACCTATTATTACGGACGGTTTTAATATACACAACTTAGGGTAGCTTCAACATTCTTGACAGAAAATACCCAAAAGACGCTGTATTGAGATCTTCGCTGCGGACAACCAACTTGGTCAAGCTTGTAAATGAGCCCAAATTTATTTCAGACGTTGATAACCATAATGCCAACACGTTTGATTTGTTTTTAACTTATCCCCTGATAAGTGTGATAAAAGAGATTCGTAAAATAACGTGTGGCAATACGAAAAAGCCTTTTGGAGTAGATTTAACAGCTTCTTTAGGAATTTGGGATAATATTCTTTATTCCCCATCAGATAAAGAGTATTAAGCCAAAAGGAAAGGCTCGGTACGACTCCATCTGTAAAGACGCTGGCAGAGAAAAGAAGAAGAGAAAAGAACCGACGTCTTTCTTACGGATGTGAAATTTCAATACCGACGTGTTTCTTAGCGTGTAAAATTTCAGTACTACCAAAAACTGAAGCAAAAAATACTACAATGTTCCAAAGGTCAATCAGCTTGCTGCACACTGTGTGGCCAGCTCAACTCTTCCAGATGGTGTTTTGTCCCTACCTACACTTGAGTGCGTCGAATCTGCTTCTGAATTCGTTTAATATCAAGCGATTTGCACAAATTTGCTAATGAAAAGAAATTTTCCTCCACGCTGGAATAACCACTGTGTAAGCTTTTTCATCAATCCTGCTTTTTATGATTCTTTCCGAGCATATAGAATACAGCATGTGTACCTAAAAAATGCGAATTTTTTTCCCTCTCTTCCTACTGACCCATTGCACTTGCGTCCCTTCTTTCCAAGGTCATGGAAACCGTCAACTCTGTGGTAACTGGTGATTTAATGGTATGTTTCGCCGAAAAGTGGAACCAAAGCGTACATAAATCTAGCGAAAGCAAAATAGTTGCACTTGATATCTCTAAGGTAATTGATAGAGTTTGACATCAGGCTCTTAAGCCAAAAATGCGTGCATTTGGAATCGACTACTCTCTAATATTCACAAAGTAGAGTCTGGTGTGCCCCAGGGTCCCGTTTTGTCTCCGACAGTCTTTGTATTTCATTAATGATCTCTTATCTCTTACTTCTAATTCAATATATTCCTTCGTCGGCGACAAAACTCTCTGCTTTTCATATTCGTTCCCGGATTTACGCCCCTGTTCTTCGGCTGTAGTACGGGAACGGCATAATAATCATAGGATAATATAATTAAATTCCGATATAAGCAACCCTACTAAATGGCACTTGCTTCGTTGAAGCCCAAAAAAAATTCCATTCTTTATCTTTGTGTCAATGACGACTTAGGTTAGAATGACCACATATTTGATGCCGCTAAAAATACTGCGAAATGTCTATGTTTCCTTAAGCGATGACCTAAATATATGTATGAGGCATTCATCCAAACTTAGAGTAATATACCCACAGCTGGTTAGATGTTCCCAAAACCTCTCTGCACCTGATAGGTAGGATACATAGCCATGCAATGAGACTTACACGTGATGCTTATTTCATCCCAAATAAAATTATTTTCACAACCAGTGGTCATAGAAATTGCCAGTAGCATTCCACTTCTTCCAACCTTTAACCGTAACACCCGTCTCGCTGTGAATACTTGTCAGTTTACCCTCAAGCCCACTTTCTTTCTTAAAACTCGGATGTGGAATGCACTGGAGAGCTTTTATTTCTTAGACATTATAACTAACAAGCACTCAAAATTCATAATAACATATACCAATTATAATGAAAAACTAAATCCATAGGTATGCTATGTTATATCTCTCGTGTTAACTTATGTAAATATTTTCAATGACTATTATGTTTTTATTTGGTCGAAAACTAACGATATGGTCTTTAGACTGTTAATAAATTCATTTATTTGTATGCGTGGTGGCTTATATATTATTATTATAAGAGCTCCGGTTCAATATTTATATTGACCGTGTAATTCTCATATGAGTCTCTGGTTCATTCCACTGTGTCGAACTTAATATTTTCTTTCAGATATATAGCTCACTTCCTCCTCCGCGTCGGTTAAGGTGTTTACCATTAATATTACAAATTTTAAAAAAATCTTTTTCCTGCTAGCTAATTATTTGTGTCACATAATACATACATCACATACCACTAGTTAGTTGTTGTTGGCAAATAGTGCAGGTGCATTATCGTGATGCAGAAGCCATGAATTGTTTTTCCACAATTCTGAAGGTTTCTTTTGTATTGCTTCTCGCAAATGGCACATAACTTTAAGTTAATACTCCTTATTGACGAAGTACGATTGAAGTACGAACTTGAGGTAAAAATTCCTGATGCACTACGCCACGGCGAAAAAAAAAATTATTAAAACTTTGACATTTTCTCGAACTTGGCGTGCTTTTTTCGATCTAAGTTCTGTTGGGAGCTTTAATTGGGACGATTGGACTTTGGTTTCGACGTTATAACCATATAATCATGATTCGTCACTAGTTACGACCCTTTTAAGCAAGTCAGGATCATCATTGATGTTATTAAAAAGCTCTTGTGCGATGTTCATGCGACGGTTCTTCAAAATTAATAAGTTTTGGAACAAACATTTTTTGTTGAAGTGCTGGTGTGTCCAGAGCGAGGTTCGTCATTGGCATCTTCTCGACCATCTTGGAAAAGTTTGTACCATTACCAACCACTTTTACTTAGAGCAGATTTACCGTATGGCATTGTCAACATTTTAAATGTTTAATAGCACTTGATTCCATTTAGCACAAAATTTGATGCAAATACTTTGCTTCATTTTTTACAATAATTGGAAGTCGCCGATCACACGAAAACCTTTCTATATGTCAAAAACAAACTAACTTTGATATATACTTGCAACTGTAAACATATGTTCGAGACATGTGTACCAACACAGCAAAAAAAAATCAATATTCGAATGAACGTTGCCCACGAAATTTTAAAAGTCACACACTTCGTATATGATATTTTCATTTCTAAAATTCGTGTTGTGTTCGTCCACTTTCTAAAGCCCAGTCCATCTGATCAATCTAGTCGTCGACGAAAAGGTAAATAAACATCCATGGTAACGCAGCTGAAGAAAAACAATTCAGTGTGATTTCGTGGTGTACTCACAGAGGACAATCCAGTCACTATACACCCTGGTTATTCAATTACTACCTTCTTTTTTTTAATTGAGTCAATGTATTCGGGTAATGACAATTCTCAGCAACAGTTTTCTTCAAAGTATGGATGACACTGATCTGGATGAGATATAGTTTTATCAAGACGGCGCTACGTGATAAATCTCTATAAATAAAATGATAGTGGTCATACGCGTATATCACACAAAAACTCCTGGATTAATTTCAATATTTTTTTTTTTAGTTTTACTCCTTACATACTTGGCCTCAATATTAAACAAAAAGCAGGACGATATCCTTAGTCAATACAAAAAACTTAAAGTTTAAAAAACTAATAAGGAAACTATGGTTTCCAAAAGCGTGTTTGGTCAACCTATAGATAGCCAATTTCTTGGAGGTAAATTATTGAAGCGGGAAAAAGGAGCAAGAACATAATTTCTAGGTGAGCATCGCTACGGAAAATTCTTTCATGGCAAATTTGGAGTAAGGCACACATCTTCATTTGCACTGACGACTTAGTTGTGATCAATTGAAAAATTTCGTAAAAGCCGCGACTCTTTTGATAATTAAAAAAAAAACAAAAAAACAATATGCCTTCGAGAAAGAGAAGTAAATAAAGAAGATAAAGATTATCTTGGTCCTTGAACATAGGGTCACAAGTAGAAGGTGAATCTCGGCTCCAAATACAATTAACTCTCCGATCACAACTCTTCATGGTCACATAGAGACAGAAGTGGCTTTACCTATACTGTACACATTAAGTATCCTGATTATGGACATACTACCTTGATCAAAAAAAAAAAAAAAAAAAACGTTTAACCACCGTGTGGCGCCCCCATTGTTCCGATTTGAGTTTTTTTTGTTAAGTTGGTACATGTTGTTGACATTCTCTCTAAATCTTAGCGTCATAGGTTGATATTTAAAAAAATAACGTAGCCTAGAGTACATCTATCTCTGTGTGTGTTGGCGATTTCTTACAATTTTAGAAATGGATTTATATTTGCAACAACGAACTTGTATTACAATAAATTTTGCGTAAAAAACGGATTTAATGGTGCGCGGACGTTGGAAATGTTGGGAAAAAAAGTGGTCGTGATTCAATCGAAGATGATGACCGCAATGGCAAACCATCGACATCGAAAACCGACGAAAACATTGATGAAGTATAAGAAATGTTGGTCAATAACCGCAAATATATAACCATCAGAGAGATAGCGGAGGACTTGAACATTGCCTATGGATCCGTCCAAGACATTTTTGTTAATGATTTAGGTTTCCGTCGTGTAGCAGCAAAGTTTGTGCCAAAAGATCTCACTTTCACTCAAAAAAGAAACTGTGTTGACGTCACCAAAGAGATGATTTGCGAGGCTGGATCCGATCCCACATTCATCAAAAGGATCATTACTGGAGACGAGACGTGGATTCTTGAGTACGACACGCAATCTAAGTGAATGGCGTTCACCAAATGAGCCGAGACAAAAAAAAAAGTCAAAAAAGAAAGCAGTGCATCATGAATTACTGCCAGAAGGCCAAACAATAAACAAAGAGTATTAATTGGGCACTATAAGACTTTTGCGTGAAGCAATTCACCGAAAGAGACCAGAATGGTGGGCAGAAAAACTCGTGGATGTTGCACCATGATAGCGCACCGTCGCACAGTGCCATCATTATTCGTAATTTTTTGACGAAAAATGCAAAAAATACCATCCACCAACCACCGAATTCACCTGATTTGACTCCCTGTACCTTCCTTCTGTTCAATCGATTTAAAAAACCACTACGGACATCGCGTTTCAGCAGCCAAGAGGAAGTAATGGAAAAATCGCAGGCAGCACTGACGGATATATCAAAAACCAAATATAAAAAATATTTCGAGGACTGGATCAAGCGCTGGCTTAAGTGTGTTGCAGTCGATAGGGATAATATAGATTTAGATGAATAAACTTGTATTTTTAATTTTCTGAATAATATCCGAAATTTTTTTTTTTTTTGGTCAAAGAGGCATTGGCGCAATGACTGAAGAATGTTTGTATTGTCACGCTCGAAAATGCAAAGGAGACGCAAAAGGGATGTGTTGTGCATCAGAAACGGACAGATCTACTTGAAACACTGTTGAATGGGGACCATCCGAAATCGGTAAATTTTCTTAATAATATAAGAGCATACAACAGCGCCTTTCAATTGACTTCATTCAGAGTGAATCAAGTTATTGAAGGTTTATTCATGCCAACTTTTAAAATTCAGAAACAAATCTACCACGTTATTGGCTCTTTGCTACCCACTGATGTGCCTTCATTTTTACAAGTTTATTTTATAATAAATTACGCTGAACTATCTAACGTTAGGGGGCAGCATATCTCCAATTTAGACTCTGGTGTTATTAATGAGTTACTATATAGAGAATTTTACATGACGTTTATCCCTATGTTAATAGCTTCAAAACGGCTCTAGAGTATATGTCTGATGATGAGAGCAATAAATATAAGTTTGACGTTCACGCTGACCGACCGCAACTCATCTGGGGCGATGTAACGCACCAACGAACAATGAGGCTATGTTATTGGTCAATCAAGAATGTGATAAAACTTATATTGTCTTGCATATGTTATGCATAATAATCGTCTTTAAAGAATTAGTGAGGTACATCGTTCTTACGATGCCCTATAATACCCACTCATATTTTGTCGCGGGGAGGATGGTTATAATTTTTCAATGTTTTGTGTTGATCCTGCTACAGGTATTCCAATCCAGAATAAAAAAATATCAGCAATACAATTCTATAGTTATCAAATTCAGCTTCATTTAAATGAAAATCCTCATTTTTTAGTGCATTAATACGCTAAAATCGAAAGCGAAAGTTTGATATTAATGGTATTCGAACTCATCAAAAACAGCTACGAGAGAAAATTATATTGACTTGAAAAACGCTATTCAGCAGAATTTGGATCCACAAAAGATAATTCTTCCTTCTTTTACAGGAAGTCCGCGATACATGCACTCGCGCACGCAACACGCCTTTTGCTATGTGCGAAAGTGTGGGCGACCTCTTTTATTTATTACCATCACCACTAATTCTATATGGCCTGAACTTACTTGAGAGCCCCTTGAAGGCCAACAATAACACGACAGGCATGACTTGGCGTCTCGGGTATTTGATTTAAAATTGACATGCCTGATGAATCTTCTTTAAAAAAAAGTGTTTGGGGAAGTCCCCTGCTACATGTATTCAGTCGAATGGCAAAAGCGTGGCTTACCTCATGTACATATCCTTTTATGGTTAGAAGAAAAAATCAGACCTAAAAAGATCGATAAAGTTATTAGCGCTGAGATACCGATTTCTTAAGTTGATTCTGCTCTTCATCAAATAGTCAAGAGTCACATGATTCAAGATCCTTGCGGCTTATTGAACACAAAATCACCATGCATGAAGGATGGGCGGTGCTCAAAAACGTTTCCAAAAAAATTTGTCAGCGACACTATCACAGACAATAATTGATACTCGTCATACCGCCGTCGATCACCCATTGAGGGTGGATTTAAGTGCGAGCTTAATATGTATAGGAAGACTATCGAAGTTAATAATACCTGGGTTGTTCCATATTCTCCAGTCCTTTTTAGAACCTTTCAAACACATACAAATGTAGAATCCTACAGAATCCTATTAAGTATATCTGCAAATACGTGAATAAAGGCAGCGATCAAGCTACATTTGCATTATGGGTAGTTAACCAAACGAAATGAATGAATATCAATCTGAACGTTACATATGCATGTCAGAATCAGTAAGGCGAATTCTGGCTTTCTCTATACATGATAGGTATCAAACGGTCATGCATCTAAACGTTCATTTGGAAAATGACCAGCGGATTTATTTTAATCCCGATAACGTAAGACAACATATTGGGAACCCACGATAAGCAACACTGTTGTCATTTTTTAAATTATGTAAAGAAGACGAATTTGCAAAAAATTCTGATATATGATGAAGAACTATTCTACTTCACGTACGATAAGGAAAAAGGTGAATTTAATCGACGCCGACGCGATTGTTCTGTAGACAGGGACAGTTTCCAGGGATTTTTAGAGACATGGTAGGGTAGCAATGGGTATGGTGTATACTGTGCATCCTTATAATAGTGAATGCTATTATTTGAGTCTATTACTGCACACAGTGAGGGGTCCAAATTCTTTTTTATTTTTAAAAACAGACGATAACGTAACGTACCCTACTTATCAGCTTGCAGAGCACATAATCTAATTGACTGTGACCAACACTGGGATAAAACCCTCGAGGAGGACATTATTAGTGATAGTCCCAGTCATATGGGACAATTGTTCGCGTTAATGTTGATTTACTGCGGACTTTCGAATCCACCGGACTTACGAGATAGATATTAATGCTATCTGAAGATTCCTTCCGAGCTTTAAGACGTACCTGTGAGTTATACGACGATATTGTGGATACAGAAGAGCGTGTAATAAATAATTGCTTTTGCTCAATTCAAGACATTGTATTTTCTATTGTCGCTAATTTATTAAGTGAGTATGGATTACCGACCGAACAACCATTGCATGATGAACCTTATGTGAATCGTGAGTATGCCGCTGAAAATAACTATAACTCAGGCACGATGTCTGACATAGTTAATGACTGTGTCCAGAAGTTCACGGCTGAGCAAAGGCAAATCTTTAATACCGTATTCCAAAATGTCAATCAAAATTAAGGAAAAATAGTCTTTCTTGATGCTCCTGGTGGAACGGGAAAAACCTTCCTTATTAGAGTTATCCTGGCAGAGATAAAACGGCATAGCTGCGACATTACTACCTGGTGGCACAACAGCGCACACAATGTTCAAGAACTCTATGGACTTAGACAGCAATAAAGCTGCTATGTGCGCAATAACACGTAATAGAGACAACGCAAAGGTTTTTGGTATAGGATGAATGTACAAGGCCAATAGGAAAACAGTTGAAGCTGTAAGCCGAATCACGCAATATATTCGCAGAAATGATCAGTTAATGGGAAAAGTGACAGTTCTCTTTAGTGGTGATTTTCGACAAACACTACCTGTAGTGACTAAGGGTATTTCACTTTTTATGGTCAAAGATTCACAGATTGCGTCTGACAATGAATTTAAGGATACGATTCGGCGGTAATATTCATCTTCAAGAATTTTGCAACGTATTGCTTAAAATTGGTGAAGGAACTTTACCAGAAGAGAATAAGTTGGTTAACGCTCGGTACGTTAGAGGAACTCATTCTTTCAGTGTACGGAGACGTTGCACAAATATTGCATCAACGTAATTCTTGGATATGTGAACGAACCATTTTAACGCCAAACCTAACATACTGTTCGCAATCGAAGGATAAACACCGTTGTCAATCAAGAAGACGTTACTAATTATATATTAGAATTTTTAAATTCTCTCACTGCAAATGGTCTTCCTGCACATCAAATTATACTTAAAATTGGTGTTCCGATTATGCTCCTTCAAAATTTACCCCTCCAAAATTGTGCAATGGGACTAGACTGAAAGTAGTTAAATAACAAAAAGATCTAATTAAGGCAGAAATTTTGACAGGAAGAAATAGTATTTATACCACGTATACCACTTATACCAAATAATTTTCCTTTTCAGTTTAAACGAAACACTAAGCGCTGCCGGTGTCGATCTAAGGGCAAATTGTTTCTCTAACGGTCAACTATATGTTGCTTGCTCTTGCGTTACTAATCCGGATAATCTTTGTATATATTTTAACTAAGGAAAGAGAAACAGCCAACATTGTTAACAAGGAAATTTTGGCAACAAAATATATATCTGGTATAAGATTTTTTTGTTTTTCTTCCGTAAATAATATGTAAATTAAAGGTTAAAAAAGTTTTTTTTTGTTCTTTCATCTGTTATCCTCCACTTAAAATCTTATTTACGTGCCATATAAAGAATTTACTTTTTATTATGACCTGTCAGTTTCGCATGTAAAGTTTAGTTAAGTGTATCATCAATAAACTTTAAGCCATTTAAATATATCGTAGTGCATGCGTTTTTTTAAAATGACATGTCACAGGCTTAGAAAAAAGAAATCGAGTAGTCAGCAACAGGTAGTAGTCACTAAAATCACCAAATCAATTTTGACGGGAAGGTGTTGGACCTGTCAATTGATCTAGGAGATCATGCGATTTGACAACTCTTGTCCTCTTGTTATGGCCAACTTTAGGTGTTTGCCAATACAGATCTGTTAATCACTTAAAAAAGAATATCCTGTCCGCCAGAAAGTTCTTTGTAAGAAAATATGCCCGATATCATATTCGAACGTTAAATGCCAATTTGAAAATAAACAAGTATCATAATTGAAAGAAAGTATTGCGAAATTTGTAAATCTCACAAAATTCGCACAGTAACCCTATTGTTTACCTTTTGTTTGACAACTGGTTAAGGTGAGTTCTATGTGATGGCACGTTCAGTGAATTCAGCAGATGCAGACGAGCTTGTCAGCAACAGTATCACGAAAAAGAAGTGATACTCTGTCGTTTCTTGTGACGTAGAGCTTCTCCAAATAGAAGCAGTTTTTGAATGTGCGCTGGATCTCAGCACAACGGGTGCAAAACAAAGATATAGGACAGTTTTTAAAGAAAAAAACAGCAAGTGTAGAACACTCAATGGTGCTTAAAAGGAGCAGGAAAATTGGAGAAGAGGGAAGTCTAGAAACTGGAGCCAACGAGGAAACAAAAATACATTGATTAATTTGTAAAGACAAAACAAAATCAAAAAAAAAAAAAAAAGAAAAAAGGAAATAAAAAATTTAACCTCTCGGGAAGCAGAAAATTTATTCGTTAAATATATTTATAAATTTAATTATTCGTTTTTGTGTGCGAGTCATTTTATATTTCCTTTTTTTGCAGTTGTAAGCTCTGAAGCCACACTCACATCAAAATTAAAAAAAAAAAAAAACAATTTTTTTGAATGCATATACCTAATTCGCATCCTGTTCAAGCATTAAAACGCATTAGTAGATTTGGAAGCATGTAATTCGCATCTTATCGTAATTGCCACAAGTTTGAACACGTGGCCAACAATTGTGGCATGTGATAGAGATATGACAAGAAATTTTCCAAGAACAGCAGGAAACATAAACGATGAAGCGGTGTACTGCATAAACTGGAAATCCAGAAAATTATAAAGGATGCCCTAAATAGAAGAAATAGCTGGTTGAAAAAAAAAAACTAATGAGAAAAAGAAGGAACAACACCGGTTTTCTGTTTCTTTCGCAGGAAGGAAGATCACAGCTGGACCGGCCTTTGCTAACATTCACAACGATCTACAAATGATCAATGATGTATGTAATTTTCACACGTACTGCTTTATTGGTGCAGACTTCAAGGCAAGACATCCGCTCTGGCAAGACGACGAATCATCACCGTAGGAAGTGGCTATCATGCATTGGCTTAGTGATAACTATCATATATACCCTTAAGTAGTGATGCCACAGCCAAAAAAACGTTTCTCTGCTGGACTTTTTTTTGGTCTCGTCTAAATTTATCAACAACTTGCCGAACTTTCGGAACTACATTTGCTCATTCCATGTGATCTATTCTGAACAGCTGGTGGTTTAGCTAAGAACCTGCTTGAATCTCTGCAATGGCAGAAGGACTAATCTCTCAAATAACCCCTCCAATGGTGAAATAAATACTACAGTAGAAGAAGTCGCAGAAATAATTCAAGGCGGCAACTCTAAAAATTTTGCTGATAATGACTGGATTCTAACTTTTTTCTAAAAAAGTTACCACGTCTGGCAATGCTTTTGATAACAAAAATTTCTTCCTGTTGAAAAATAGCAAAAGTTGGTTATACATATATCTATTGCTCTACCGTGCTGAGTAAGCAAAATACTGGAATCGGTACTGCTAAGAAAGATCAACATTCTATGCGAAGACAGGGAACCACTGCCACCACATCAGTATGGATTCAGAGAAAAAAATTCAATAATCCACCCTTTGCTGCAAGTGCATAATGTTGTCAATCGATGTCTCAACAAAAAAGAAACAACAGTGGCCTGTCTCATGGACACCGAGAAGGCGTTCGACAGCGTATGGATAAAGGGTTTCCCAGAACATCTGGTAAAATTAATTTACAGTTTTTTAACCAATAGATTTTTTCTTTTTACAGGTTTCGAACAAAAAATTCGGTGTGAAAATGATTAAAGCTGTATTACTACAGATCTCGAGACCGGCACTAGTCCTGCTTAGTCTCTACGCAGCAGACCAGCCAACAAATGTAATAGAAAGCAAGACACTTGTACGCTGGCGACTCCATAACATATGCTCACTCTCTAGCTCCGGAGATAGCAGCAAGACATGTATTGGGATACATCTAAAATTTGGAAATATTACCTTAAATTGGGCCTGAAAATCAATACTAGTAAGGCAAAGCTTATATGTTTCCGTAATCCAATAATAGCTTTCAGCGGACGAAGAAAATAAACCCTACCAAATAGGAGCAGTAACATAAGGATACACCTTCCGAACGGTGCGACGATCTTACCAAAGAAGAAAACGAAGTACCTCGACATAAACTCGAGTGAGAAGTTTTTCTTAGTCTTGTTAGAAGGAAAACTGGGCTTAACGAACAGGCCAAGCTACATATCTACAAGGAACTCATTAAGCCGATTATAACATGCCTGTCCCACTTAGTACAAGATTTTATCGAGTATCCTGAAAAAATGTTTATATTCGAAAGGAAGATTCTCCGTTCCTGCACGCGACTCGATCGGCATCCAACTACTCGAAAACATCAGAAGAATGAGAGGCTGTACGAATCAGCAAAAGTCCCATCAATTTATAGTTTCATGACGCAGCTCTCCACTTAATAATTACAGAATCTCAATAACCACCCAAATCAGGGAATGTAGAAGCTCCTTCAGCAACTGCTAATACGACCATAGATACCTCAGCGTCTGGGCCATTATTGAACGCAGCCCTGTTCTACAGAAAAAATACCAGCAGACATTATCGAAGCTGAACTTCTGCAGCTTCGGCAGCCATTGTATAGTAGTACCTAATAAATGTATGTATGGTATGTGCTGATGAAATAAAACATATAGGGAGTAGTAGTTCTGACTCTGAAGTATTTAAATATTAAAAAAAATTTGCTCGTAAACTAGTGCTGAGTTCGTTATTGACAAAAGATAATTCAGCGAAAGTGGAAAGTGAAGTGTGTCAGTGGTGGAATAATAAAAAAACACGAAACCTTCGAAACTAAGAATGGGTAAGGAAAGCCAATGTTGGAACCCGGTCACAAAAGAAGTAAAATTACGCTGCCGTCGTTAATTATACGGATCCGGAACTATGGTGGCTTGCGCGTTGCACAAGCACTGGATTCGTAATTGGCATCTAAAGTCCGCGACCTTACAGTGCAAGTGCTTACGGCGACTCTTGGAGATAGAAGAGATGGGTGATAGGAGGCCAACGCAATTCCAACGGCATCTTTAAAATTTTGCAGGAGCTACAGTGCCGGATTCCATGTTGCACGCCCTGTGGTTTAACCTGTCTCTAGAATGGTAAGCAGAGCCCGCTGACTTCATCTTGCACCTTACGGTAACTTCCAAGCCAGCCTTCACAGAAACTATCTCTCCGCTATCAGCAACAACGGCACCTGCCACAGAAAATATGGCTGACTTACTCAACCAGCTCCATACCGAAGTGCGTCTCGAAAATGCTGAAGTAAGAGGCGAAACGACAGCACGAATTACTCCTCGGTCTCGCACTCGATCAAAATCGCACGGTAAATACACTGGTTAAGAAATTTGTTGGAAGCTCAAAAGATTCGGACCGTAGTCAACAAAGTGTACTTAGCGGTGCAAATGGACTTCCGAAAATATGGTAAACGCTCCATTAAGGCGGTGATGGCGGTGATGGCGACAAACGTCACATGCCGTGCAACATAGCGCATATTTATCGATGACAAGGCAACCAAAATACTATTTCTGGTGGACACAAAGGGCTAACGAACATTTCTACCTACGGAACATTAACCATGACGCTTGACCTGGGCCTTCGTCAGGACTTAACGTGAAGATTTGTCGTTGCCGACGTCACCAAGCCAATTCTGGAAATTTTCTTGTACGAGAATATCATAACTTGCTGGTAGATGTCAAGCATAAAAACATATAAGTGGATATGGATGCATATAATTCGTTCTAATATTCCATCTGCAAAGCCAAAACCTCCTTATTTTGATCAGTAATCAAACAGTTACCTGTGCCATTTACTCATAGCTAAGTACGTGGACATGTTTTCAGACACATTCAAATAAAAATATTATGTGAAAAGGAAGCGTAAATAATATATGGTATAGTAACATATATGGTATAAAATAAATAATTGTATTGGCATCCAAGTCATCAACCAAGCTGTCGATGAAAATCGAAATTGTATTATATTGTAGGATAAAATATTTACACCTGTTTGAATGTATGTCATCTTGTTATGATGTTATGCAAAAAAAAAAGAAAAAAAGTTAAAATAATATCATACAAACATTTCAAAACAAATAGACCACAAAATCTTCTGAAGAAACAACTTTAGGGATTCATTTCAGCATTTTTATTTATGTGGAATGGATGTATCCCGAACGACTCTGGTGAAGTATATGGCCTATAATTTGTTTTTCATATTTGTTCTTTTCCCACTACTATAATTTGTTTTTCATATTTGTTCTTTTCCCACTACCGATGATAGATGTTGTATACGAGTATATGTTTTTGTAAGGTCTAAGCTTAAGAAAACGAACAACTTACCAAAATTTAAATATTTTTTATGAACACTTTCGTATGCTGTCCACTCAACAGTTTTGTATCGACTTCTTTCTTGTCTGCTGCCATGATCCCCTTCCATTTGTTCATTAGGGTTTCTATTTCAGATGGATCGCATGCAATATACAAAGAAAATGAATTTCAGTGCTGTATGCTCAATTGAAAATTAGAAAAAGAAAAATCCAGTAACAAAAGATAATTGTTCTGAGATAACTTACCCTGTTCGAACGAAGTTCGACCAATATAACATGACAATTTCCGAGAGGCCGATTTCTGATTTAGTGTAATTTCTGCCAAAATGACTGAATCCACCTACAAGAGGAGCTCCAAATATATACGGCAAATCCTCTCCGTGAATGCAACCTTGTCTCTGAAAGAAATAAAGCAAAATAAAGGCAATATCCATAAAAGGTCTTTTCCGCTTGAATATCTAGTCACAACAAATGAAATTTTTGAAATTACTTTGCCTCTGGACAGAAAGAAATGTGGAAATTTTCTTCTAATGTGTGTAAATGTAGAGTCTGCATGTTAGTAGCAGCACTAAAGGCATAACATAAATGCCTTACATCACTTTACCTTACATCTGCACATGTCAAAGCACATTTCATTTGTTTACAGAAGGTAGAGTGCATAATTCAGAAAGATTTCGAGGATGCACATACCGTCAAATATTTTCATTCTCAAACAAAAAGACCGAAATGACGAAACAATTGGATATATACAAACCAAAATGCCTACCACAGTTGTAAGCAAGGGCCATCCTTAAATTTGCTGGAGGTTTGTACAAAACTCCTGAAAGGATACATGTACTCAAATTGCAGATCCTGACTTTGACTTTGTCAAGTAATTGGAAAATTATTGTCAATGCAGCACACAAAGTGCTTAAGCGTGTGGTGTCATGTGGTGAATGTACTATTGGGTATTGCATACATTGCATATGTTTTCGTTTGTTTGGGCACATCAAGTGCTTGTATCCTTTTCAAAAGAGCAATAACATTTCCTACTGCACGAGTACATATGTACACGTGTGGTTTGTTTAGGATACCACATAATTCCTTACCTGTGGGAAATCTCCATATTTAGTTTGATAATCGAACACGTACAAATAGGAATTCCTATGGTCAGCCGAATGTAAATCAACTGTTTGTGCTGCTGGTGCTACAACCTGGGCGTCACTAAGGGCTTCCAGAGTTTCATCTCTGTGGGTAAAAATAAATTGAGAAAAATTAGTAAATTAAAGTGTTATTACATTGTAAAAGATGCAACAATGAATTTTGAAGCATTCAATAAATAGTTTTCAACACTATAAATAAAAAATTGTGATTGCTACTAACATAACTACAAGATGAACATATTTTTATATAAAATAACCAGAGCAATGATAAAAGGCTTAACAAAGGTGCATACCTATAAATAATCCTGTATGCCATAGGTAAGAAAACGTACTATCTTAAAGAATTAGTTTCATAGGGTCGCAGAAAACCTCTCATGATATAAGTTATCACCTTACAAGTTTACGTTGCCAAATTCCATTCCCACAGAAATCATGCAGGTGCCGGATGCACTGCACATGCCGTTATCAGACACCCAGTATCATCATACAGAACGTTTCCCAAGCTGCATTATTGCTGACGCTATGTCTGCACCTGAGCAAAGAGCATTTCGCACCTTATAAATAGGAACATTTAGAAATAAGTATTCTGAATTTTAATTTAGTCTCCAGAGAGTGTAAAACGTTTGTTTAAATAAAAGTTGGCATTTAGCCATAAGGAAAAAAATTGTTTTTTTTATGATTTTTATTAAATAAAAATTTAACTGGCGCCCGAGCAGGAACCACAGGGTTACATTCGGTAAATCGTTACAACCAAAAGGTCCTCAAGAAGCACCAAGTTCGTGTTAATTCCGTAAAAAAAAGTCCTCAAGTAGTACGGACGGAAATTTCGCGTGTGTTCTCGATAATTACCAAAATACCCTGTGGCTCCCCCGCGTGTGTGGTGAAAGTGATATTCACAAGGGCCCCTGAGTAATCACCGGCAGCTGAACACTCGACCGACGAGGGAAAAGGAAGCGTTTGACCGCTAGCCGCACCACGACAACGCAAAAGTCAGGACCAATGTATTGCCTGCAGATTATAGTATTGTAAGCTTAGTCTTAAGAAACAATTAAATTAAAGAATTTAAAAATAGTTAAAAAAATTTAACATTACACATAACCATCTTGTAGACAAATAAGTCTAGATAATAAGCAACTGTGTGAAGTGTTTAAAAATTTAAAGTAACAAATTAATTTAAGTGTTTAAATTAAGAAGAAAACCGTAATTAATTAAATCTAATCTGGTAATCTCTATTCTCTCTATTGTTCCTTGCCTTTTTTTTCTCTCTCTCGAATCAAATTTATTTAAACATGGCAAATCCCAATAATGTAATAAGACCTCCTGTTCTTAATGTTCCTATCTCCAATCCTGAAACCCCACGACCATCTGTAGCTAATATCGGTGGAGTTGTCACAAATGAGGCTCTGGAAGCCCTCATTACAGGTGTGGTAACTCGCGTTCTTCAAAACGAAGGACGACAACTTATCCAATCTGCTATAAACCCCTACCATGATCATTTCTCTGGCATAGACCAAACCATTAACCCTGAATTTAGGCAGAATATTTCTGATTTAGATAAAATACCCGATGTTGTTCGTTGCCTTAAAGACTTCAACGGTCAGCCAGGAGAATTTAACTCCTGGAAGAAAAGCGTAGACCGAATTCTGCAAATCTACGAAAGCACTAGAGGAACACCCAAATATTTTGGGATCCTTAATGTGATTCGCAATAAAATCGTAGGTCAGGCTGACGTTGTATTGGAATCGTACAATACTCCGTTAGATTGGCAATGCATAGCTCGTTGTTTGACAATGCACTATGCCGATAAACGGGATTTATCTACACTTGAATACCAGATGACATGCTTAGTCCAAGGAAACCTTTCGATGCAAGAGTTTTACCACGTTGTCTATTCACACTTATCTCTGATTTTAAATAAGATAGGTTGTATGGGAATCGGAAACGAATCGCTTAACGTTCTCACTCAAACTTACCGAGACAAGGCATTAGACACATTTGTCAGAGGATTGAGAGGCGATCTGCCAAGACTTCTTGGCATAAGAGAACCAACTGACCTTCCCCAAGCTTTACACTTCTGTCTAAAGCTTTAAAATCAAAATTTTAGGACTCATCACGCCATATCCCACGCTGGACCATCTCGTGGATCTCAGCAACCTCCCATGCCTCCACAAAAACATTTTTCTCCCAAAAACCCTACAGGTAATAAAGCTCTATTTTATCCTCAGTTAGCCCACATACCGCAGCCTCAATTCAGCCAAAACCATTTCGGACACCGACAAAGACCTCATTTCAATCAACTTAATAATAACTTTCGGCAACAAATACCTCCGCGTCCAATGGCACCTAAGCCACAACCACGA
The DNA here is from genome assembly GCA_907269105.1 of Volucella inanis. NCBI lineage: Eukaryota > Metazoa > Arthropoda > Insecta > Diptera > Syrphidae > Volucella > Volucella inanis. Next base: position 68,232,921 of record OU026153.1, read on the forward strand.
CCAGTTCCAATGGACATCAGCGTGCAAACAAGAGCGATTAATTACATGAACAGGCCCCAACAAGACCATAACATTACAGGTAAAAGGTATGCACCCTCAACACAACAAGTCCAGGCACCCAACAAACTCCAGAGAAACTTCCATATCCAACCTCAGGAGACTGAAGCTCAACAAGCCCAAAATTCGTATCAACAAGAGCAAGCAAACTTCCATATCCAACCCCAGGAGACTGAAGTTCAACAACCCCAAAACCAATATAACCAGACACTAATGCAGTACGTAGCGTCATATGGAAATCCAAATGACACTCAAGAACAACTAATTGACTATACAGACATCCATTTTTTAGAATAAATCGCTCTTCACTGCCTTACTTTGAGTGCAGGACGAAGAGTGGAGAAATTTTGAAAATTTTAATAGACACGGGCTCCAATAAGAATTATATTCAGTCGGCACTCATCTCGAAACCCCTTCCTAACAAACAGCCCTTTTACGCCAATTCTATAGGCGGTAATATTAAAATCAGTCACCACGCAATGGTGAACTTATTTGGTATTAAAGATACGAACATTAAAATTTTTCTCTTACCCACACTCAAATCTTTCCACGCTATCTTAGGAAACGATAGCCTAAAAGAACTCTCTGCAATAATCCATACTGACGAAAATTTCATGATAATAAAAGACAAGGTTAAAATTAGAGTAAAGCAACAAGCCTACACGGCAGTCAACAAAATCGATATAAGAACGGACCATATGAATGTTGAGCAAAAAAACAAAGTTAATCGGTTAGTTCAGGAATTTCCGAATTTGTTCACAGAACCGGATGAGAAACTAACATTCACTACCACTGTAAAAGGTGAGATTCGCACAACCTCTGAAACTCCTGTGTACTCAAAGTTTTATCCCTATCCGATGGCACTAAAGGATGAAGTAGGAAAACAGATCAGCCAGCTATTAGCGGATGGCATTATAAGACCTTCACGGTCGCCCTACAACTCTCCTATATGGATAGTACCAAAAAAACTTGACTCTTCTGGCGAGAAGAAGTATAGGATGGTTGTTGACTATCGGAGACTGAATACTGTCACGATTTCAGATAAATATCCGATACCCCAGATTAATGAAGTGCTGTCGCAATTAGGCCAAAGCAAATTATTTTCAGTAATCGACCTTAAAAGCGGATTCCACCAAATACCGCTGAAGGAGTCAGACATTGAGAAAACAGCCTTCTCAGTCAATAATGGTAAATATGAATTTACAAGACTTCCTTTTGGTCTCAAAAATGCACCGGCCATTTTTCAAAGAGCCCTAGACGACATTTTGCGAGAACATATCGGCAAAATATGCTTCGTTTATATTGATGACATTGTAGTCATCGGAGAAAATGAAGCTACGCACTCTAAAAATTTAAGGAAAGTCTTTGAAACGCTAGAAAAGGCGAACTTAAAGGTCCAGTTGGATAAATGCTCATTTTTCAGATAAGAAGTAGAATTTTTAGGATTCGTTATTTCTGCGAAGGGAATCAAAACGAATCCTGCAAAGGTAAAAGCGATAGTGGATTTCCCTTGCCCAAAAACATTGAAAGATCTCCGCTCTTTTCTCGGTCTTTCAGGGTATTATCGCCGCTTCATCAAGGGATACGCAGATCTGGCGAAACCCCTTACATCCCTTTTAAGGGGGGAAGGAGGACGAATTTCGAAAAATTCTTCAAATAAAACTCCAATCTGTCTAAACGACGACGCATCCAACGCATTCCAAAAAATAAAAAATTCACTTATATCAAATGATTTGCTCTTAATTTATCCCGATTTTAACAGGGTATTTCAACTCACAACCGATGCCTTCAATTACGCAATCGGAGCTGTATTGGCACAGAACGACCGACCGATAACCTTTATCTCCCGTACTTTGAATAAGACAGAAGAACACTATGCTACAAACGAACGAGAAATGCTAGCCATTATTTGGGCCTTAAATACACTAAGGAACTATCTATATGGTACAGCAAAAGTTCAAATATTCACGGACCACCAACCGCTAACTTATGATCTAAGTAGCAAAAACAATAACAGTAAGCTCAAAAGGTGGAAAGCCATACTGGAAGAGTACAATTACGAGCTTAAGTACAAACCAGGTAAAATGAATATCGTAGCAGATGCTCTTTCTAGACCCCCAAAATCATCAATAAATTCACTCACCGGTACTCAACACAGTGCCGAAAGCTCAGGTCAAGATTTAATTCCAGCCACTAAAATACCCATCAACGTTTTCAAAAATCAATTGATAATCACTACAGGTACAACTAACTATGGATTTAGTATTCCCTTTCCCACTTACTATAGACATATAGTAACTCAACCAAGGTACACTGAAGACGATCTCATTCAAATTTTCAAAAAATACCTCAACCCAAGTGTAGTTTATGGACTGCAGACTACAGAAGAAATCATGGGCCAGATCCAAAACATTTTTCCTACACATTTCAAAAATTACAAAGTCCGCTTTACCCAAAAAAGAATAGAGGATTTAACAGATACAGCCAAGCAAGAAGAGGAAATCATTAAGGAACACAGAAGAACACATCGCAACGCCCGCGAAAATAAGGCTCAGTTGCTAGAAAAGTTCTACTTTCCCAAAATGAACTCAAAAATATCTAATCTAATAAAACAATGTGTCACTTGCAAAGAGCAGAAGTATGACAGACACCCAAATAAGCCCGAGTTAAAAGAAACCCCAATTCCTAATTTCCCAGAAGAAATAGTACATATAGATATCTATACCACTGAAAAAAAACTAGTCCTTACAGCAATAGATAAATTTTCCAAATTCGCACAAGTAAAATTACTAAAGTCAAAAGCCATTGAAGATATCAGAGATCCGTTACGCGAAATAATCTTTGCATTTTGCGTTCCAAAAATTGTAGTAATTGATAACGAAAAATCCCTGAATTCCCCATCCATAAACTTTATGCTAACCGACCAATTAAAAATTAAAATTTTTAAAACTCCCCCTTATAGCAGCTCAGTCAATGGACAAGTGGAGAGATTTCACTCCACCCTTACTGAAATCATGCGTTGTAAAAAGGCTGACGAAACATATAGATCATTTCCCGAACTCTTAGACATAGCCGTCTATGAGTACAATTTCTCAATTCATTCAACAACCGGTAAAAGACCGCTCGAAGTATTCTTTGGGAGAGGTGTTAGTACCAATCCAGAAGACTTCGAGAAAGCAAGGCTCGACAACATTAACAGACTTAAACAGAAACAGGTAACTGATTTGCGATATGCCAATAAAAAGAAACAGCCCATCAAAGATTATTTCCCTGGTACTACAGTATATGTCAGAGTAAACAAACGAGTAGGATCAAAATTATCTCCTAGATTTAAGAAAGAAACAGTAAAACAAAACTTTTCTAAAACCATCCTCACGGAGTCAGGCAGAACCGTCCATAAGAATAATATTAAGAGCTAAAATCTTTTCTTAGATGGCTTATAGCCATTTTTCTTGCAGAAATTCAAATTCTGGATTATTCTAACTCAAGAGCAATTACACTTAATGTCGGAACATCAAAAATTCAAACTGGAACACTCAAAATTATTCACGTAATCAATCTGGAAACCTATGAAGAAACTATCTACGATTTACAACAAACAACTCAGCACGAGGTCGATCCAAGCCATCCAATTTACCCATTCCTCCTTCATGAAATCAACAAAACCTTATCCCTTATTAACCAATTGAAACCCCGCACTAGAACAAAAAAATCTTTAAATTTTATTGGAAGCGCGTGGAAATGGGTTGCAGGTAATCCTGACCACGACGACTTCGAAATAATTAGATCAAAAATTAATAATATCCTAGTAAATAGTAATAAACAAGTAGTAATAAATAAATCAACAATTGAGAGAATAAACGAAATTACCAATATTACAAATAAAATTGTTAAAAACTATCAAATAAATGAAAAAAATAACATTGTCAATCATATTAAATTTAAGCTAGAACTAATTAAGGAAGAAATTGTCAATATTGAATATGCCTTACACTGGGCAAAATCCGGAATAATAAATTCCTTCATTTTATCACTTAATGAAATAAATATAATAGAAGATTTTTTTGAAAAAAATTATATAGATTATATAAACATAGAAGATGCACTTGATTTTGCTGAAATAAAAATAGCAACCAATAATTATACCATACTTTATGTTATAAGTTTACCAAACACAGAAAAAGAATCATGTAAAACGAGGTAAAATTGCCTCAAAAATTATATATGAAAACATTCTACAATGTAGTACTAAATTATATAGAATAAAAGATAAATGTAATTTAAATAATAAAATAAGCATATGTAAGAAAAATCAAATTGTAGATCTAAGCGAATCTTATTGTATACCTAATTTGCTCAGGAGCCGACCGTCTAACTGCACAGAAATAAGCAACCAACACATTGCAACAGTAGAAGAACTTTCCCCAGGAACAATACTATTAAACCAATTCAATGGAACGATATTCGTCAATAATGAACCAACAAATCTGATCGGCAGCTTCATTATACAATTTCGCAACACAACAATTACCGTCAACCATCAATCCTACATCTTTAACGAAATTACAAGTACTCAGCCACTTCCTCCAATCTTGCACCCAGACTCCATCTCGGGACCATACGAAGAAATCTTAACGCTTCAAACTATAAAGGAATTACACCTTAACAATACCGAACACATAAAACTGATCGAAGACCAAAATCAATCTAGCTTCCTCATAAACTTTGGCCTTACCACCATGACGATTATCCTCTTGATAGGACTTATGATTATGCGGTCGTTGACATCCTGCAAAAATCAATCAATAAGAAGTACTACGGTCATAGAAGCAAAAGAAGTTCCGGTGCTCAATGTGAGACCAGATTATCAAACAAGGTCACCAATGTCATCGCAAGAATTCATCAGGGCCAGTCAAATACCCTTCTTCTGAAAATGAGGACATTTCCATTTAAGGAGGGAAGAGTTATCACCTTACAAGTTTACGTTGCCAAATTCCATTCCCACAGAAATCATGCAGGTGCCGGATGCACTGCACATGCCGTTATCAGACACCCAGTATCATCATACAGAACGTTTCCCAAGCTGCATTATTGCTGACGCTATGTCTGCACCTGAGCAAAGAGCATTTCGCACCTTATAAATAGGAACATTTAGAAATAAGTATTCTGAGTTTTAATTTAGTCTCCAGAGAGTGTAAAACGTTTGTTTAAATAAAAGTTGGCATTTAGCCATAAGGAAAAAAATTGTTTTTTTTATGATTTTTATTAAATAAAAATTTAACTTATATAAAGGTAAATGTAGATTTCTAAAAACAATTGTCAGCTTTAATTGTTAATTTAAGAGTTCATCAAAAATACCAAATGATAAATACATCACCACAAGGCAAATTTATATTAAAAAAAAAAATAAATTTGTTAAACAATTTAAATATTCGATTAACATTTTGCCATCTTACCATTCATTTATATGAACGAGGCTGTATCTTTATGTGTACTGAAACCGACTATGAATGTGTAGACCCAGCTTAATACGACTGGTTTCGTTTGACTAAGATATATAGATACATATTGCATTAGGGCTGCTCTCTGAAGCTTTTATAAATTATGTTTTTATGGTTTTGAAAAAAAAAAAAACTTGAAAATAATTTGAATGAACAAAATATTCTGCATTTCCTTAAGTGTGTTTTTATGTATGTACGAGTACATAATGCATATTTCATGCTTATATTTTTATAAGCAAATACCCACATACCTTTGTAAATGAATGTTTTTCTTATACAATAGTTATGTACAAACATGTCTATACAGGTTGGTCAGATTTAGGATACAGATATTTTGGGTGATCGTATGGGAGAGGGGATTATCTTCAACACCCACTGAGTTAAAAGGTGTTTAAAAAAGTTCCTTCAAAGAAATAGGTACCTTCAATTACAAAAATTACAAATCCATTGGTCTTTAAACACAAGATTTTGTTATTAAATTGGAAAAGTGTGCCCATAATATTTTTTATTTTTTCTTATCAGGGTCCGCAATAATGTTACCTACAAATACGATACAAAGCTTACAATTTTCCAGGTATAAGGTTAAATAAATTAATTTGTCTATTTTTTATTATTACCAACTAATTACTGTAATATAAATGGTTAACCGTTATAATAAATTATTATATTTTTAATCGTCATTTACATAACCTTCAGTCTACAAGCTAATGTTCTTGAATGGTTCTTGTAATATTAATATATGTATAGTTGGTAAAGTCTATGTAATGTCATCTTTAGTGAATTGCGACTCATCTGTCCATAAAATATTTTGTATATATTTATTTATTTTTTTTTTTTTTAATAATCCCGCGCGTTCACCAAGAGGATATGAATACCCTTTTATTGGCTTTTCTCCCGGTCGCGGGCGGGTGGTGTAGTAGTTTGAAACTCAGGTGTATTAGGTTTCGATATTTTTCCCAGAGGTGGTTGTCAAACTGGACGGGACGAGCTAGTACATCCTCAAGCAGTTCGTTACATTTAGCCCAGCCAGCAACCACTCCAACATCAGTGTTTCATAAAACTACATACAAATTCCATGAATTGTCATTGTAATGCCTTTCCAGCAATCAATTTTCGATCGTCGAGGCAGATCTGCTGGTAATAACTCCTGAACTGATGTTACATATTAAGTAGAGAGGTTCTCTTTATGCAAAATATGCTAAATTCCTCGCCGGGAAAGATTTTGGTGTTAGATTTATTTACGTGTACTAATTGATGGCTCTGTTGCTACCGTATTCAAGATTCGTTCCTCTAATTCCACACCTTTCACAGCTACCGCAAGTAGTTGTTCCAGTTTCTCGCAATCCTCGCAATCCTTTGTGATAAGGGACACTTCGTGTAGGAAGTCGTTAATTGGGACATTATATTATTAGTGTAGATTGACTTGTTGTATTTTAGGTAACCATTTATCTCACGAGATTTTAGTCGCATGAAAAAAGAATGTCTGTGTTTGACGACCAAGAAGACCAATAGTTTTTATTTAATTTACTATCAAACGATTGCTCTAGATTTAATACTTTTCTTAATGAAATTTTTAAACGCCCTGTAACTCAGTGGGTGTTGTAGATAGATTCCCTTCCTCTTACGATTTTTTTCATAACATGAACCAATGATTCAGATCCTAAAATATCTGTATTATCCCAAACCGTGCCACCCCCTATATGTATGTACATCTTATGATAAATGTGGGGACTTTTGGAACGCACTTCAGAGTTCAGATACTCTAATAAACAAACAGCCTACAATACAATAAAACGAAAACAATCAACAACCTTGCGTTGTACTTACAATTCTCCACCCTGGTGGATTTATAAATCTATGCGCCTTTATAAATAGAATCTTCTAAGAGTGGGCAAATAATAAAAACACTTTTTTCTTTTTCCTCTATTGCCGGCTATTGTAGGACTTAAGATGTGCTTATTTTGAACTGATGAGACAATCAAGATGAGAATGAAGAAAAAGAGACTGTTTGACAACCAAATTAGAATAACAAGTTATTATGCTCGTACGTACTTAAAAGTATTTTTAATGGGAAAAATAATTCGACACTATGGGAAAAACATTTCCAGCAATTTTGCTTTTTAATTATTTTGATAAAATCGTAACGCAATAAATTGGGTATTTATCTATACTAATCCTGTACGTATTCACGCTCATGTCCCTATTCTGGGAAAAATTTAATTTCCGCTGCCTTGAGCTTAATCGATATAAGGAGAATATACGAAAAAGATCCAAAATTGAGCATGGATTAAATTGTACATAATGCAAGTTTACTATTTGGATGTTTAAAATTCATTTCCATCAGTCGTATTATGAGACTTGAGCAAAACCATAAATACTCTGACTTTCAGTGGCACAACTCACTCTTTGGTGACGTTTTAGTTTAGAAAAATTAGTATTAAACTAAATACCTTTTAATGTTTTCGCTGCCATATTTTTTTATTTTTTTTTGCTTTTTAATAACTTATACAGAGCAATATTATTGAAATAAGCATTCACGAAAATACGTCACTATTGATTTTACCAAACTTTAAAGAATGGTCGGCTTCGGCTGTATAGAGGCTTTCTATAACAACTTAAATGAATACTTTCCGACATCTCTGAGAAAGAAGCGACTTTTCTGATGCTTCTCAGTATGAAAGGCTGCAGAGAGCTTACTGGCGTCCTGATGGGGCACCACGCTCTTGTTAAGCACTTAAATTGCTGAAATGTGCACAAGGATACAACATCTTGCAACGCTTGCTGTGAAAGTGATGGAGTCACCCTGGAGCACTACCTATGAAGTGTGCAGTTTTCTCACGGATGTTAGTTTTTTTTTTTTTTGCAAACAATATCAGCGAAGCATTCAAATTACCTCTATGCTAAATATGAAATATGAAATAGGGTATTGACCAAGTCTTACTCGTTTTTGCTTTCATTAAATTTATTTTCATAAAAAGTGCAGAGTAGAAAATTTTTATTGGATTAATTTATGAAACTACTACAACACCCATGGATTACAATTCCAAAAAAGTGTGTTTTTTTTTTTTCGAAAGTACAATCTATAGATTAAAAAGGATTCTAAAACATAACTCAAGCGTTCTTATTTTGGTTTTTCCTTAGTGATGGTAAATAAATATGTGCTCGCATGTTAGGTACTTTGTAGGCACACTTACACAAAAGTATGTACGGGTAAAGATGTTAAAAACATTGTTTTACAACTTAGTTTAATGGAATGTCAGATATCACAACGAAAATACAACATCGAAAATCTCAAAATATATAAAACCGCCCCTTATTATGCTGATTGTGAACTAACATATAAAAATTCTTCAAACCTTTCCTCGACAACCTGATCGGTCTTTATCAGTGCAATTTTGAACCAGTCTAAATAAAGATGATACCATATTGATTAAGTCTATCAGAAGCACCTACATGAATATATATAGGATGATAGTAGCTAGTAGCAGGCCGCTTATCTCAAATCCCCACTTCGGAGTTCGGCGCATTAGCGCTTTTCTCATATAATCTGTTACATATTGACAATTATGGTCTTACTTAATTAAAGCTGCTTCATTTCACCTTATAATCAATTAAGGTGAGATAACTAGAGGCTAGAAGCTTAGGATAAAGAGGATGGTTTGAGACAGTTTGATATGAACTTGGCAGTTTTAATAGCTTAGTGATAAAATCATGAAGCCCCTTAAAGTAAAATGTTAATTAGATAATAAGATTAATTTCAGAAATAAATCACACAAAATGTGGCAATCAAACATCTCTGGACGCTAATTTTGTTTATGTTGTTTTTAAGTTTTCCAAGTCACGACAGGTACATTCCCGCGATATTATCTACACATGTATGACGACTACGTTCAATAAAGTTTGATGCACGACTTTTATGAAATTTCATAAGCCTAGTTTAAAGATTTATATTTCTCAGAAGTTATAGCCCGTAAACATTGAAGACCAACTATTTCAAAACCTGACAAGCCACCTGAATACACGTATCGTAAAAAACACCCTTTCAGATTATTTATTCATATGTATTATTCACTTACCTAATATTAATTGGATGTTGCACAGGTCTTTCCCAGTCCGTATATTCATTAACAATTGTTGCGAATATTTCATTAAGGTGATACATGTAGGTATTTCGAACATATGCTTTGAGAATTTTCGACCTTCGATCGGCCTCAATGCCATATTGAACATCACCAGAGTTAAAAGAGAAAAAAGCCTCGGCACGTGTTACTCCAGCCATTAGATCATACCTGTAAAATGAAAACAAAAAATAAAAAATTATAACAAAACTGAAACTTACAAAATAGATAAAAATACAAGAATAAAAAAAGTAGCTATGTGAATAATGTTTTGACTTTTCCCAATCGTTTAGTTATTGGAAACACTTCGCTAGGGGACAAAACATGCCACGTTTCATCTTGCATGCAATAAAAACGAATACGCTTTGAATCTGCAAGCATCTTAAAGTTTCAGTTTGACTTTTGTGAGGTACGAAAATTACTAAAAACGCAAAAATATGTTCTTAGCTGATTGTTTTGCACTATAACTTACACATATGTATGTACTACATATAGGTACATAGTTTACATAAGTAAACTCAAAATATGCCTTGTTCGTGCGGTTTAAAAGTAAATCGGTTGGACGCTAAAACTCAATGCGTCGGTTTTAAAGCCCTATTTCACTTAAAGTGAATTAATCTGGGTCAAATTGACTGTGATTACATAAAAAAGAACTCCATATAACATTTTTGTGTATTATGTAAACAACGCAGAAGTTGGAACCCAACTTTGATCAACTCCTGCTCTAATAAAATTTTGCATAGAGGTGCACTTTCATTATCGTCAATAGGGGAGGAATCTGTTTTGTGTTTTTCACGCAGCGCTCTAACGCCGGCGCCACCGCTATTAAATACAAAAGCAAAACCCCTCCAGTAACCATAACAATTGAAATGCTTTACAATAAGTTAAATGCACTTCAACAAATAAATACCAATGCGTTATTTGTTCAATCCCGATTAATATTACTCGGCATTTGGTCGGCATTTTTTTTTTTATTTCTCTTTTGATACTACTAAATGCTGCATTCACACTATTCAGTTTTCACTCTTGTGATTTGTTGTTAAAGTTCTCTCTCTTCTTTTATTCGCCTTCGCCAATCGTCTTAGCATGGTCCTGGCAGGCAGTCCTTATCATTAGCGGGGTTTTTTCTTTTGTTTGTGATAATAATTTGAGTTTTAAAGACGTATTAGGTTTAACTAATGCAAGGATTGCTGGTATGGAAATAAAAAAATGAAGACCAAAGGAAGTAGTGATTAATTTGTATGTAGAAAAGGGTAGTTATGGATAAATCCTTCTTCTTATTTTATCTTCATTTTTTACGAGAGAAATGCAAAATGCAGACGGCTCGTTTTGTAATTGTTTAGGGATGAACAAGTAAAAATTCAATTTGATTATTTGATTTTAACAGTTGTGAAAAAAGATTTGAAGCGAAAAAATACAAACATGAGGGATGCAATCAAGCATAAAGAAAAATGAACAGCCACTTCAAGCCTCGTTACAGCAGGATAATTGTACAAAAGTACAAATTACTATACAAATAGCTACTACATTTAGACCGTTTCAAATCGCCATTCAATTGGGAAGCTGCGCGAAGAGAGCCTGGAAACGCATGCTACTCATTTGCTCAATGAAAAATGATATTTACAAATCGGCTGAACTTTCTTCACTTCCTTTCATATTTAACCCATTTGCATCATAAGCCCATATATGCGCGTATTTTGCTTGCCAGTACTTCTTATGACAAAATTCAATACTTCCTGCAATAAATGTATATGTAATAAAAAGAGATTCAATTCGAACACATATTTTTATAAAAAAGGTCAGGTAAAAGATATATATTCTGACTATTTTTTGCGAATATAAATGCGCAAAAATGGATTTTTTAATCTACATAGTTTTAAAAAACCTTTGCAGGGAGTAAAAGTAAGAAAAACGTAAATTTATAAGCAATGGACTGCTTTAAGCCAAGAAAGCTTTTAACACGCCAAGCAAAAGTACTTACGCTGAAAATTTACCACAAAAGCTTGGACTATGAAAACAACCATGAAATTGAAGCTCCTACGAGAGCAGCTATAAGGAAAACAGCTGAATTTGTTGGAGTTTCACATAGGACATATGGTCCTACAAAAGGAACAAGGAAATTCCTCATAGGCACTGGATCACTGGATAAGATGACTTCGACTTAAAGATCCTTCAAAACGATGATCTACCCCTTCCACCAAATTGACAAGAAAGTCGTAACATTGAGCGCCCTTGGAAAAAAAATCCGTCAAGAACTGGAAATTAGGATGAGCAAGACATCCGTTTAGAGGTATCTGAAAGCAAAAGGATCCATCTTTCGTAAGACGGAAGACAAAAGCAAAATTTATTGTGAAAGGACGAAAGTAAAAATTCAAAGGTTAAGATATATCCGTCAAATAAGGAACTTTTGTGAAAGTGGATATCAGGTAATCTATGTAAATGGATCATATATACATAGCACCTACACAAGAGGAATGTCTTGGACTGATGCAGGTACGGAAGGACTAAAAAAGCCTATTGGAAAAGGATCTCGACTTATAATTTCACACGCTGGTGGTTCAAATGGATTTGTCAAAAACGGGTGACGCATAGCTCTTCAATGCTGATTGAACTGTATAATTTAGTTCCACAAAATAAGACTTTCCAAAATTTGAAGCCAATTTTCAAGTAAAGTTGATAGAATGAGGGAGATTTGCACGTGTGCGTGTAATGTGGATGGATATTTTTCTTGTAAAATGGGAGGGTTTTGTATAATAAGAGAGGGAAATTGCCGTTGATGACAATTCACACATATTCACAGGGATGGTCACATGATAGAGACGATCAGTAGTAAATCGGTTTTGATTTCTTAATATCTTGAAAGTATGGTTACCCTCGAATTTCGTCTGGATCACTTTCAGGATTACTAGAAAAGACTGCAAAATAAAGCACAACCAACAACTTGAACAACAAAGAATAAAGAAAATGAACAGTACAACGAAACTTAAGAAATACAAAAGAGAATGCAGAAAATAGATAGAAAATTGTGGACCAAAATGTTTCACATATCTCTCCATTTCTAGTTCTTGTGCTTCTTTGGACATTTATAAAATGCATGCCAAAAACTGAGTTTAATATGATTCAAAACAATTCTCTCCTAAATTTGGTCACATAAAAATTTGAATTAAAAAAAAAAAAAAAAAAAACAGAGGGAACTTTACAGCAAAAAATAGGCGAAAATTTCGTTGAAAGAGAAAAAAAACGCACACCCATGCATTTTCATTCTCTTACTCTTCTGGGTGTGTGGCCGTTACGTTGGCTAACTTATTTGAAAATCAGTATATATATGAAATTGTTGTTAAGCCTAATAAATTGTTATTAGAATAACATTCCGTTCCATAAAAAATGGAATAACGGGATAATTTATGAATTTGATTAAGCGCGTTCTCCTCCCTGCGCATAAGCTGAAGTTTAAAGTTTTGGCATCAATAAGTTTCATGCGCAACTTGGATTTCCTGAAACTAGACAATGAGACTTCACGTCAAAAAACAAATAAGCAAAGTCAAATAAGTCATAACTTTAAGCGGATATGGCCGCGGGTAGGATTTTTCATCTCGCTAATTTCACTGATTCCTTCTAAATTTCGTTTCAAGTTCAATCGACTCCAATTCCCCGTCGCCCTCCGCTTCACCCCGGTCAACAAGTTATTATTCACGTTCCAACAATCCGGCACGTAAAATGGGACTCAGAAAGACCTTGAATTAAAGTTTCGGTTCGGTTCGACTTGGTTCTTTATAATTCCCTCCGGCAAGCAGTGGAGTCACTTCACTCGCAGCGTCTCTGTTCGCTGAACAACGTATCCCGACTGTAAGTGACTTGAAACCACGAAAAAACGAATTAAAAATTCTAATGTAATTTCAACAAAAATTAGTTAAACATTCACTTTGGATTGGATTTACCTTGAAATTTTCATGAAATTTATTAAATGTTATTCGTTAAAAGCTTATGTAATATTCTGAAACTCATTATACCAACGCGAATGAAGTTGTGGTAATTGATGTATGTTTTGTGATGACAGATAAAAGTGTTTTAAAATGAAGACACTAAAACATTGGATGTCAAAATATTTATTAGGTGAAATTAATCTGAAAAATAATCCTTGCCTTAATTGCAAAAAATACCCCAACTGCATAAGAATTCATGAAGTTGCCTTTGAAAGTTCATTATGCAAGAAGAATTATTATGTTAATAAATTTCATGGAACTTAAGGTGACCCTTGTTTTAACTATAACAATATATGACCGTCAATATAAAATGTAACATATAGGGTTTTCTAATAACGACTTAAGAACTTTTTTTTTTAATAAAAAACGCTATTTCGCGTCCAATGTTCGCTCTGAGCTCTTCCAACGTCGTCGGCGTGTTGGCATAAACCAATGACTTAACGTAGCCCCACAAAAAAGATTCAAGCCGCGTTAAATCGCATGAACGAGGCGGCTAATCGACTGGCCCATGTCTTGAGATAACACGCTCACCATACTTACTCTTCAATAAATCGATTGTAGCGTGTGCTGTGTGGCTTGTGGCACCATCCTGTTGAAACCACATGTCGTCCAAGTCCATATCTTCCAATTCGGGCCAAAAATAACCGGTGATCATGGCGCGATAACGCTGACCATTGACAGTAACGTGACGATCGTTATCGTCGACGAAAAAATATGTCCCAATAACGCCGCCGGCATGCAAACCGCACCAGTTATTTTTTTATGGATGAAGTGGTGATTCATGAAGCACATGTGAGTTTTCACCCGACCGTACGTCGCTTCAAATGGTCCATCGGCTTCAATTCTTGAGTCAGCTTGATCTTGTATGGGTGTAAACCAAGATCCTTACGCAAAATACGCCATAATGTTGTATGAGCGATGCTCAATTCTTGAGAACCAACCCGTTGTCTCACTGACACGGCAACATCACACAACGAATATGTAGACTCAAATTTTTGCACTAAACTTGTTATTGCTCGTCTACTAGGGCGAGAACTACGACCGAAAATTGGAGTTAACCCTCTTAAAGTTGCAATCACCGACTCCGAATATCTGTAGAAAATTTTTATAATTTGCAGACGTTACTCGTTAGTGTACTTTACCATGATGAAAATGTAAATGTTGAGTTTACTGAATAAATTGACAGTGACAATTTGATTATTAGTGAAAAAGTGCGTTCACAAATTAAATTCAAAGTTGTCAAGTCCCTATTGGAAAACCCTCTACTTATCGCATTATACTGAATTAGAGCCACTACCATAAAGCTGAAATCTGCCAAATTTTCATTCTTTCCTTTTTTCATTAAATTAATTAGTGTTTGTTAAAGTAAAACATCGAGCTCTTAAACGGAACCTCGAATTCTTAATGAATTACTAAACAAAAATATTTACATATCTTGTAGCATTGTCTTGCGTAAAATTTGAAGATATCTATATACATAAGTAACCAGACTTACATAGCCAATGTCTTTAGCGAGTTCTTCGCATTTGCTGGCACCAATACCTGCTCTGTCTAGTGCATTACAACTAAGAAATTTTTTCTTTGATCCGGTCTCCTCTTTGGAACTAAATGCAAATATTTAGAATTTGCGAAAATCAGATTCAGTCACTCGTAATGGGCATATTCACATGGTACAAAGTTTCCAGATAGCGTGAACATTTCTGAACTTATACCACTTTTTAAAAAAAGGTGACAGAGAGAAATCTTAAATAATTCTTTATTACATTCTTAAAATGTAATTTTTTTCCAGTGTGCATAACTGTTTAGCTTCTGCAGGTAATGTAAATTATTGTCTGGATAAAAAAAAAACATACTGCTGCACTTTTCATTGACATAACTAATGCCTTCGATACTGTGAACGCTTAACTACCATTGATCAAATAACCAAAAATTGTACTTGCGGGTTTATTCTTGTTTGGTTTGCGTTATATCTAAAAGATAGAAAGTTAGTTTGTAAGGATAGGGAGATATTTCAGTGAGTGTTTAAATATTCCAATCGTTGTTCTACAAGGTGCTGTTCTGGGTCCAATTTTTTTCTTTATATTTACAAACTGTAACAAACATTCATTGGCAACACCTAACACCATATGTCACTTACCAGCCGGTAAACCCGTCCACAAAAAGTTGATCTGATAAACACCAAAAGCTCACATCAAGCATGCACGATACATCACGTAGCAGAAAGCTCCATCCAGAATCATATAAAAATAGTTCCTCAGAGGCACTAGCTTCTGGTCTTTTTTTTATCTTATCTCACTGTATATGGTATACTTTGTTGAAAATAAAAGAAAACAGTATTGCTTGTATACGCCTTTTACAACTGACGCCCAACTATTGCCGAATCAAAATAACAAATAATTTCGCACCATATAGTCGAAAAATAAAATAAAGAATATTGCACCATTTGGTCGATATATAACTAAATATAGTTGTACCTTCAAGGTCAATAATAATAAAGGCAAACTCTCGCACCTCGACTGGTGGAAGTTTCAAATAAATAAAAACTAAACTCTTGCACCTCGACTAGTCGAAATTTTTAACAATTCATCTATCTGCACTCCTTTATCTCACCCAATACGGCTAAAAAAACCGCACGAATACAAGGTAAAAATATGAATATTTTACAAGCTCCGTCATGGCGACGCCATATGAAAAATTATCCAACTGCACAACGCGGTGTAAAACTAAAGGTGAATGCGTTCATAGCTAGCGCAACTATCTATGTACAAGGAAGTGACAAATATATCTGATAAAAATGTTATCTTCGGACTCCCACTTTTGCTTGAAGACATGGCATCAACTTGGTGACAGGGTGTAAAAAAACAAGCCAAGACATGGGAAGAAGCTATGACTATGTTGAGAAATTCATTTGCTACGTCGAGACCGTCATATCTTCATATGCAAGAAACGCGCACTGCTGTCTAATCTAGCGGAAGGAACACATGACGAAGCACAATAGATAGACATGATTTTTGGTCTACTGAATATAAAATTTCAACATAAATTAGAAAGGGACAACATCAAAACATTTGAAAACCTTCTTTGCCTTGCACGTAAAGTCGAGGCAAATCTGGAAGAAATTAAAGAGACATCTCAAAAGAAAACTGAATAAAAAAAAACTTTCCCAAAAAGTGTGAAGTGTGTATATTACTCTAATTTTCTACATAGTATTGAAGAGTGTAGGAAAAAAGCAAGGAACGCAACCAAGCAGACAGAAAATAAAGGCCGGGATAGTCGTAACAAATCTCGGGCTGTTCTCAGTTGTTATGGTTGTGGTTAACCAGGGTACGTTAGAAGTCAATGTTCCAAACAAAAGAGCCGACCAACATAAGCTTTTGCTCAGTGGACTCTTTCAGCAAAAAGTTCCTACCACTATTCGGTCAACGACATTCGATCAAAATACCAATTGGTGGACAGATAGGAGTTGCATTTGTTAACAATGGGGCCAGGATGAGTAAAGCTAGCCACCAGTTTTACAAACAGCTAATAACACTTGGCTACAGATTCAAAGCGTATCGAGAGCAAATTGCTCTGGCTGACGGGATCAAACGCCTGCAAGGTGTCCTAGTAAAAAATGCTGTCGTCAAATTAGAAAAACGGCTTATGTCAACCAAGCTCATGGTTATTGAAAGTTCTACTAACAACAGAATGCTACTTGAAATCAACTTTGTCGAGGACGCTTAAATGGTTATGAACTTGCCCCAACGTATGTGGTATTTTGCCGACGCTCCATCGAAAAAATATGATTTTTACCAAACGGAAACGAAACCATCAATGAGTTTAGCACCATCACTACTGACTCTAGTCAAACTAGCTAGTAGGCAAACGTTCTCCGATCCCAAGAGCCATCAGCCCAATACAAAATACGCCATATTGTAGCATATCTAACTAACCGTTACGCAATAAAAACCACTCTCTTAAAAAAAATGTTAACAAAGAAGAAATCTATTCTCCAGATTCTACAGATAGAATCTTTAAAGATGTAATCCCAAGATACTCTACGCTGTCTCGGCTTCAAATTTCTGTATACGACCAGGACTTTGTTTTTCTGGAATCAATTAGTGGTGAAAATATAATAATAAAGAATAACGAAGCTTCACACTAAGAAGCAATAAAAAGAAAAGAGCTAAACGCATTTCTACTCCAGAACAAAGGGTTGTTCGACTTGTTCGGTAAGCCAGCTGCTACTGTTGAGCACACCATTCCAACAGGCAACCATGAACCTTCTGCAGTTCCACCCTACAGAACAAAAAAAGAAAGTGCTACAGGATGAAGTGAGCCAGATGCTTAAAACAAATATAGGGTGATTCATCATGTGTTTGATTTATAATAAATAAAACACATAAATTTGAAAGTGAACTTAAAATGTTTATTACCATTTACCTTTTGAAAATTATATCACGTAAATCTTGGCCACGACTATTTTACATATCTCCAGAGAAAACAGTCTAATCGCACGATTTAGGCGGTCAATTTGCCGTGGCAAAACGTGAAATTAAGTGCTCACCAAAATGATTTTTCAACTAGTCCATTGTTTTAAGCGCTGTATAGCTCGTAGCGCCGTCTTTTTAAAACCAGAGCTCACCGAGAGCATGTGCTTGAATTTCAGGAAGCACATAGTCCGTTAAGATGGCACGATAACTGTTACCATTGACGGTAACATTCTGATTTGCCTAATTTTTGAAGAAATATGGACCAACGATTCCACCAGCTCATAAACCACACCATACCGTTATTTTTAATGGATGTAATGGTAGATCTTGGTACTCTTCAGCTTGCTCATCAACCTAAATATGGCAATTTTGTTTATTAACGTATCCATTAGGACAGAATTGGTCTTCATCACTTAACAAAATTTCACGATAAAACACCGGATTTTCATTGAGTTTTTCCAGAGCCCATTCACTGAAAATATGACGCAAATTCAAGTTGCCTGGCTTCAATTCTTGCACAAGTTGAATGTTGTACGCTTTTAGGCGTACGTAAAATACGCCAAGTTGTCGAGTACGCCAAGCCAAGCTGCTGAGAACGACGGCGAATCGATTCGTCACGGTCTTCGCGTACACTCTCAGCTACAGCTGCTATAGTCTTTTCACTACGTGCTGGATGTGGGCTAACTGGTCGAGTATCATCCAGTAATGTAAACTGGGACTCAAATTTGTGAATGGTATTGGCAATAGTGGTTTTAGTAGGTCGATTATGCGCACCGTAAGTTCCTCGAATCGCACGAAAAAATTTCTCACAGAACGCTGATTTTCGTAATACAGCTGAACAATTTAAACACGCTGTTATGATGTACTATAAGTCTTTCCACGTTGACTTGCCAAACGATAATGAACAAAAATGATAAAGCAGTTTGATAGAAGTCATGCGTGATCTAGTCCCAAATAGTCCCAAAGATAGATGGTGGAATACGAGTTTGTATAGACTACCGTAAATTAAATTGCGTAACCAAACGCGATATCCACCCTCTACCACTGCTGCAAAGAATTCCAAAGTTATGTCGATCATTGACCTTCTCTCGGGTTACTGGCAAATTAATATAAAGGAAAAAGACAAGGACAAAACTGATTTTATAACTCTATATGGTGTTTACCGCTTCCTTCGAATGCCTTTTGGATTAAGGAACGCGCCATCCACATTCCAACGGTTAATAGATAGAATTAAAAAAAAACTACCCTTAGTGCGCCTGCTGGCCTTTCTGAATTATTTGCTGATATTATCTTCATCATATGAGACCTCAGGGACCTCAATCAAGTTTTTAGCGTTCTCAGTCAGTATAATATACGGATTAACCGCAAAAAGAGTTTTTTCTGTAGAACCGAAGTTTTTGGGGCACGTCCCTGATCCTGATAAGATATCACCAATACAAAATCGCAAAACTCTAAGAAACTTAAAGGAAATCATCTCGTTTTTGCAAACATGCTCCTGGTTTCGAAGTTTTATTCCAGATTTTATAAAAATCGATCGACCGCTTTCCGAACTTACGAAGAAGAGCGCAAAGTGGACGTGGGAAACAGCCCAACAAAACGTATTTAATGAGCTCAAAAATCGTCTAGTTATCGCTCCAATCCTTAAGCCACCAGATGAAAGAAAACCATTCATCAAACGAACCGATGCTAGTAGTTATGCCGTGTGTGCAGCTTTACTACAAGGGGAGGGTCCAGACGAAAGACCTGCAGAATACGCCAGCCGACTTCTATCCTCATTTGAAAGAAACTACAACACGACAGAAAGAGAAGCTTTAGCTGTCATTTGGGCTATACGCAAGTTCCTAAGCTACATGGAGGGTAGCGAAATAACTGTTGTAGCAGACCACCAAGCTTTGCAATGGCTTCTGATCCTCAAGTCTCGAACTGGACGGCTCTCAAGATGGTGTCTGCAGTTAAGACCATACAATATCAAAATACGATCATGAGAGTGTTGCTAACAGTCCGGCTACACCAATTCGGTGTCATGGTCAATAACTGGCCATTTTGAGAAAACCCCTACAGCGTATTCTCAATTAAGATAAGCATGCATACAAATTGTAACTGACTCAAGAACTGAGGCCTACTGAGCACGCAGAACGAACAGAGTTCTTCGAATGGATCATGGAACAACAGCAAGCCGATGTTGATTTTTCAAACAAAATCATTTTTAACGATGAGGCTTATTTTCATCTTGATAGCTTTGCTAATCATCAAATTGTTGAGTTTGCGACTCAGAAAATACATGAGTGCAAATTTTGGTTTGAAAGCATAATCAGACCATTTTTCATTGAAAATACGGATGTTTCTAAATTGCAAGATATGGATGTGGACGACATGTGGTTTAAAGAAGACGGTACCACATGCTACACAACCCAAGAAACAATTCAATTATATTACAACATGTGTCATTTAAAGATCGTGTAATTTCCCGTTTTGGTGATCAGAATTGGACGCTTCTCAAAGCCGTTAGATGTTTTTGTTTGGTTTATGCTAACAAGCCAACGACCACCTATGGCTTGAAGGAGAAAATTGAGAGCATTTATGCAAAACAGTCATGGTTTTGGAACATAATTTAAAAATTGTTGCTGATTTACATAAGCTTCCTTAAAACATTTCTTGCGGAAAATAATTTTTGGGATTCACACTTCCCACCCCTGTTAAGCGTAATTGAAATTCTGATTAAGTTTCGTAATAGCTCGACATTTGGACACTATCGACAATCGTGGCTGAAGGTCAGCTATGTTTTCAGTGTACATCCATGCAATTTAAATGTATTTTTCACTTAGCCGATTACGAGTATAGGTGGGTAAATACTCAGATAATTTTTTGAGTCTATCTGGATATAAGCTATTGTCACAATTATTACTTTTTATTCTTTTCTTGCTGCGGCCGTGCCGTTTACTTACTTACTGTACTGACTACAATACCTTCATGTGGTTAAAATTCTTCCTCCGTAAATAGATTATTCCTTACTGTTTTATTTTATTTTAGTTTCTTTCAAAAACAATGTACATCGGTAACTCCCTTTCTCTTTTCCATAGTTTTCTTCTGTTCGCACAATTTCAAAACATTTCAAGTACTATACATTCGTAAGATTCTTAATTACCCTCCTTCTACTATATGCAAAAAATGCGCAAATCTTAAGGAAAAATTATGTATCTTTGTAATACAATACTAATTTACCTAACGTGTTTCATAATTTATAGTTTCTTTAATCGGTTAAAATGGTACATCGAACTTTGAGCAATTGAGTTGATGTTTCCCATACTTTGCCATTCATTTTGTAATCGCGGTGACTTTTTTTATTTTCTCTTTATAGGATTTTTTATACCTTTAACTATAAGAAAGAGACATGCTTTTTAAAGTGGTGACAGAATAAAATCTTGCAATGAAAAGTATATCTTGCCAATTAAAAATAATAAATTCGAACAATGATACACACCTCCGATACACAGTCACAAAGTGTTTAAATACTTTTCGTTACTTGCTACCAGTATAACAATTCAAGAATTATCAGTGTGGTTAATTCTTTTTTCCACAATGATATGTTAATTGTGGCTTTTGCATTACCCATGTTGAAAACTAGCTCACAATCATTGCCACGCCGCGCCGAGTCATGTTGGTCGAAGAAACTAGTGCTGCCCACATCAAATGAGTCGCTATACTAAACAACCAAATTGTATAATGATTATGGAAGATACAAAACAACATCTGGGTAAGCGCTTTAAAACCAGAATTCTTTGGAAGGATTTTCCACACACAATTCCTAATTTCGCCAATTTACAGTAGGAGGTGTAGCCGAAATTTGTTAAATGTTTTCACAAACAGTGACGTCAACCAGCCTGTTAAACAGATGGCTATGACGTCGTTAATATGTGGAACCACTTGTTTACTTTACTTTACGCTACACTAATACTTTACGTTCTGAAAATATAAATGCGACCTTACAATACTATTTTAAGAGACGAATTGTAGGATGTCGCACAACCGGCACATATGTCTCGAAGTAGTGCACGTTTTCTTTCTTAAAATACCCTTGGTCAACCAAACGTGCCTTATTCTTCTCTACTTCCCCAACTGTATTTCGTTTTGTTCTAAATGCCCATTTACAACCAATATTTTGGTGTTTTGGTTCACTGACAAGATCCCACGTATTTTTGTCGACCAACGAAGAATACTCCTTTTTCATCGCATCTCTCCACTTCATAGCGTTAGCACATTGTAAGGCTTCTCTCACATTGGTCGGATCTGGGACAATTGAGACGAGTTATTTTACAACTTTTCGATCAGCTTTAGAAGCAGCAACTTCTGTTTGCCTGTACGCAAAATTCTTCGTCTTCCTCCACTCCATTTCGCATTACGCTTTTCTTTGACGGGCTCTTTCCTGCCATCAACAACACAAACAGCATCTTTTCTGGCAGCTTCGGGAACATCACTCCATAAACAACAGCTTTGTCCACAGTAACATCACCACCAGCTTCTTTACTGTCATCTTCGCAGACGTCTTCATTCATTACGCCATTGTGGTCATCTGGATACGAGATAAAAGTAGAATTTGTACTTCCTGCTTTGTTGTTCGACACACTTTTAATATCACATTTAGCTTCTGAGAACTTCTTCTCAAAAAATGTAACATCTCTAGAAATGGCAATTGGTTTTAAATGTTAATGATAAAACTTATACCCTTTGGTATGATCAGCATAACCAGCAAATAATAGTATTTTACCTTCAGGTTTCAATTTAAACCGGCCAGGTTGCAATAGTAGATATCACACCCAAACCAACACTCGTATGGTGTTTTGCCTTTCAAAATCTTTGTCGGCGAAAGATTTTTGATGTATATGCCCATATTAATGGCCACTGACCATAGCATGCATCGTGCCATTTCGATAAGGGTTATAATTGCCCTCTCGACGACACCATTCTGCTGTAGTGTGTACCTTGTTGTCCTTTGATGAATTATTCCGTTAAATTAAAAAAACAAAAACTATCAAACTCGACACTGGTATACTCCTGCCCATTATCACTATGAATACATTTTACCTTTTTTCCAGTTTGCTTTTCCGTAGTAGCTACAAACTCCCTAATTACCTTCAGGCCGTCGGATTTTTTCCTCAGAAAATATGTGGTCGTGTACCTTGCAAAGTCATCTATAAAGGTGATTAAGTAGAAAGATTCACCTTGAGCTGTAATACGGAAAGGGCAGAAGATATCGGTGTGAACCACATCGAGCAAATTGGAAGTAAACAATGCATTAATATATAATGATTAAATGGCTTTGTACATATTTTACATAATGCACATGTAACGCATTTTAAACCATCTTTTTTATCTACAGTCATACCGCGAGCTATTCTTTCTGTGACATCTTGTATAAATCTTTCAGTTTGTGTCAAATAACGGCTGTATTCTCTTGACGACCGTTGAAAAATATTTTGTGTTCCAATGGTTTTCCAATATACAAATGTGCAATAAAGATTGATATATTATCTTTGTGAAGGTAATGTCGGTATCAACTGATTTCGATGTTACTTGACCTATCTCATTCGCTTCAACGTTGTCACCTGATGCCATAAAAACTTTCTGAATATGTTTCCTCAGTGACGAAAACAATTTTTTGTCAGAGCATATGTGATGTGATGAGTACAATACATGCGCAGAGAATGACATCATGCGCCTGCGATTGATTCGAGCTAAAGTTTCTGCACTGTAATTTTATGTGCCCTCTTATCCCACAACCGTGGCACCAAACGTTTCTTGTGTTTTGTTAACGTTTGCTCTTCTGCTTTTTGTTTTTAACCGAAAACAACCGTTTGTTTGATTCGATCTCACACTCGCCGATGTTCTTCCTCTAAAATCTTAACCTTCTTTTTAGGCTAATTGATGGCAGATCGTCACGACTCTCGGTAGCAAAAACAAAATTCTCCATTTTACCTGGTACACTACCAATCATCAAAATAATATGTTAACTAGGTAATCAGTCATCTGAACATCAATTTCATTTAAAGCATTGACAATCGTACAAAACTCATTTATTTGGGCAATAAATTTTTGTCCCACTTTAAGTTAAAATTTAACTAATTGTTTAAATAAATTTACCTTACGAGGCGGCTCTTTTGTACTGTAGGTTAAAGTTAGCTTATCTCAAGCGGTCTTCAAGAACCACATTTCTTCAAATGTATTGATGCAAAAGGTTTAACACATAGAGCTTACATTGCCAACGCTTTGGCATCTGTCCTTTCCCATGCAGCCTTATCCGCAGCAGACAGCTTTTCATCCTTTACCTTCTCTACAACATGCCAATAATCCAACGTGATCAGAAAGCTCCTCATCCGGACCTACCAAGCTGTGAAGTTATTGCGGTCGAGTTTTCCAATGTGCATCGCTGACACAGACATTTTATTTCTTTTTTAATTAAATTAATTTTCCGACACGACGTACTAGTTTATTTATTCAACAAATTATTTTTGTTGTGGTACTATTCGATTGTTAAAAATGTAAGTCTTTTAATACACGTATTTTGGGCCCATAACCTTTGTGAGCGAAAACAGGTTGAAAGGCAAAAAATAAAAAAAGGGAAGAGCACGACTGACATCAAGAGTGGTTTTTATTCAAATGATTTCGCGAGTAATTATTGTTAATTAAATAGGCGGTCAAAGTAGACAGTAGTAATAGAATAATAAGATTAGGGTTGCCATCTGACAGAAAATAAAGTTGTTGTTTTTTAAGCAAATCCCGCGGTCCGTGTTTGAACTTGTGTATCCAGGTGCGATTGGCAGTGGTGATCCACTAGCAAAATGAAAATCCACATTAGTCTAGCAAATTGACGTTTGCGGGATTTGTCGTCTAGACTTCTACCACTTCGTTCACCATTCTAAAGTCACTAGAGAGGATAGCACCAGACGAACAGCAATCGTCATTGAAAGACTGCCTGGGTCAATCCTTTGCCTCGTGTAATCAAGTGCGCATTCAGACTGCCTTTACCAAAGACAAATATAGATTGCGAGAATAGAATAACTATATTTGCATATTCACGTTAGAAAAATATTAAATTTTTCTACTCATAGGTATAGCATACAATACCCTTTCAGTTTTCAGCTTTACTATTCCAAAGGTATTTTAAGTAATAATTCTCTCTTACACTACAAGTCGTACTCGTCATAGTTGAGAAACACTGCTTCCATGACTTTGTGAACAGTTCTCAGAATAAAGACAAACCGGAGCAAATTTGTAGACAAGTAGTAAACATCAATGTTGAGGCAGATTTTAATCTAAGAAACTTTATATCAAATTATCCAAGTTTACAAACTGCTTTAAATGCATTCATTCTTTCCATTCTTTTTATTATTTACTCATTTACATTTGTATTATAAGATTTAAATAGTATAATTATTCGTTATGTTATAATACGTAATTAAATACATAATATAAATATATACAATAAATATATTATATACATATATAACATAAAAATGCAAAGCCATAAATACAATAAATACAATGCCGTGAATTCATTAAGGTGACAAACTACTTCAAATAACAAAATTATATATGGTAAATGTACTATAATACATTGCATAAGGCAAGAAGTAACTAGTTACTGACAAATAGCAAAGCATCCATATCTTTATAATTTAAATTAAAGAGCCATAACTTCATGTATCTATGAGGTACTCCAAATGGAATAGTATTGAAAGAATTAAGAACACCATTGATTTTAACTGTTTGCTTTCTAATGGACAAATAGTTACATAACCATTTATAAATAAATCCTCTAAATACACATTTATAAAGCATATCCAAAAGTATTTCGACTGTATCAAATGCTTTACTTATATCCGTAAAGAATGCCACAAATAAATTTCCGTCATTAAAGCTGTTATAAATATTAGAATAGAAATTTAAAACGGCACCCTCGGTTGATCGATCAGAGCGAAAGCGGAACTGACACAAAAAAAATTATTTTTTTCTAAGAAAGAAACAACTCTAACTCTACTTATTGTCTTTTCAAAACCTTTGAAAAAACTGACAGTAAAGAGATCAGTCTATAATTATTTAATAATTTATTATCTCATTTTTTGAATAAAATCATCTGGAAAATTACCATTTAAAGCGCTTTTATTGAAAATATGACAAAGAAAATGAGTTTGTACTGACGATATTCGAATTTTTAAAAAATGTAATGATTTTCTATAATTCGAAAGATGTGAAAGGCACGAAAAAAAAAAAAACACTATGAGGGGAAGAGACTTCTCTCGCCAGAGAGGAGCACATATTAATATCAGAGCAATTATCAGAAGCCACAGAGGCAAAATATATATTGAACCTATCAGCTAATTCTACGAGATTTGTTATGATCTTATCCCCATATTTTAAGAGTTGACCACGTTCATTGCGATTTGTTTTATTTAGTATTTTGTTTACTGATATTCATTTTTTTTTTAGGATCACCTTTGACATTTTTAAAATTGATTATACATATATAAAATGTTTTTTCAGTACAAAACATCTTTAGAAATTTCCTTACCTATTTTGTATATACCTTACTTAAATTAAGATTATTAGGATGTTGTAATTTTTGATAAAGTTAGTGCTTCTTGATTATTTTTATTAAATCATCCATTACCAGCGATTTAGCTTTTTTTGGTTTAGCACTGCTTTCAACTATAACTTTTGAACATCGCTCAACATGCTTATTATTCTTTTTAGTTTTTTAAAAAGATGTTGGGAATCATATGCGAATGAAAATTGTCTTTTGCATATAATTCGCAACATCTTTTCCGGAACGGTAGCACTCAAACACAAACCTTGTTAAATTGGTACTGAGATCCCATGCGGTCCTCCATTTAGGTACTTATCGCACCCAACACTGCTTGATTTGGTGGAAACCGGTGCTCTATATGCTTTGATATGCATCATTTATAGGAGAGTTGGGTGTCCTGACGCAGATGAGTAGGAAAGAATGCATGAATTTAGGGTTGAGCTGAAGCTTGCAAATTCCTGAACATAGTAACGTGTAGGTCTTCCTCAGCTCTATACCATATATACTTTATCTGCCAAACTAAAATATCTATTTTTTTTTTTTTTTTGTATACGGTTCTTTTTATTCTGATCGGAATTTTTACTTAATTTGTAGAGAAACACCCAACTGGATAACAAAATAATGTTTTGAATTTTTTAAAAATGTTCCGGAAGATTAAATTGGTAGAAAAATTACGAATTCTTTATGGTGTTTGTTATTCCATGAGCTTTTTTTTTTTCTTAAACGCACGGCCAATCCCTTAAGTATTTTCTAGAATGTCCCTATACATAGTTAATGAGTTAAATGCGCTTAACACATTATACTATTTCAAATTATACCCAAACCGTTCAAGGATTCTATAACTAATTACCAAAAAAATCAATGAAACACTATGGACCTTAAATATATAAACAGCGAAGTTTCATAAGCATTAAACATTTCAGACAAGCTTCAGAAACAGAATATGGATGCAAATGTACTCTCACTCATAAAAAAAAGAACTTGATATTAGTTGATAACATGAACAATCAACGACTTATTGTAGTCATTAAAAATTAAAACTGTACTACAAATTTTATATTCACATTAAGGTATTTCTATAAAAATACTAAGTATCTAGATACTTGCACACAATACAAATCACCTTTATATGGTGAGTACATAAATGTACAATGTCAACATCATTTAACAGATTCACATTTTGTGCTGCTGGAAATAACTCAATCTTTCATATCTTAGAATGAAGGACTTCATTCGTCAATCTCTCATATCCGGTCCCAGTTGGTCCATTTAAACAATTTATTGCTAAAAGATTCTTCATCTACCGGTATGTGCTTCTAGTGTACGTCGATTCATCTATTCTCTGGAAATAATTAATGAAGTCAATTCAAAACAGAAATGTTATAACTTGTTTGAGCTGACATTCAAGAATTTTCTCAGAAGATAAAATTCCTCAACCCTAATAGCATATTTATAATGAAATGCCGTATTTAGTTTCTTGAAATTGAAGGTTTTCTTTTAAAGGATTATATCTTGTTTCTTGTACAACCTGCAGAGATGATTTATATTTCAAAGCTTATGCCAATTTATAGAAAAAAAACAGAATTTTGTTTTTACAGAGGGAAGAAACACTTTAAATTACTTTTTAAGAAAAAAATATTCAAGGGTTCTTGAAAAATCATTCAGTCTTTTCAGTTTATACCAAAAGTGTCTTAAATTTTTCTTTTATTACTTTTAAATATATTTTTATATTTTCAAGGAATAACTCAACTTTCCAAAACAGGCATTCGCTACCTACTACTTACACTACTACGAGCTAAGACTGACATACCCCCATATCTCGATCTCCTAAAATTGATAGACTTAAAACCTTTTATACAATTTTTTTCCATTATCCTTAAATCGGTAACATTGTATATTCTGCAAACTTTTTAAAGTGGAAAACGTGAGTATTCGTTTCTATAAAGCCTTGATACAAAAGCTGACAAGGTATTTTCGAATTAAATTACATGTTTTGACATAGAGGTGAACATTTTTACGTTATAGGATGATTTCTGATCAGATATACTATATGCTTATCTACGTGGGCGGGCAAGAGATTACGTACTTGTGTGTACAAAGGTGAGGTGCAAAGAATAGTACGCGACATGGAAACTTTCTACATTTCCCATAAGTCTATGAGAATAGCCGCGTAGCAAAAGAAATATTCCGGCTTGGAGGTGTAGACAGAAATCGTGACAAGTCCACCAAACCCGCATCTGAAATTATGAATACAAAAGTACTTCCTCAACCTTAGCTACCGCCGTTGATGTTCACCACTTAAGGACCCTGCTAAAAAGTCATGTCCCGCATGTTTTGCCTATCACGAGCGAAGCAATTGTAAACATATTGATTCCGTTTTAGAGCTCACATAAAAAGCGTGTGTTTGTTTAACCACAAAAAGGGTGAAGATGACCATTCTCAATCTCGACGACGATAAAAAATCTGTCGGAGACGTCAACCGAAAACCAGTACATAGGACAACAAGAAGACTCTGTCCACGCTATTAATTGGGTCGATGGGTGCATGGAGTCCAGTGAGTCAGCCTTAATGCAATAAACAACTCAAAGTCAACAATTCAACGCTTCAAGTAAACAAACTGTGTTTCCAGTTAGTTGGTGGAGCTTCTTACGTTACGGACAATTCCGATCTATCATAGATCTCGATCTATGGAAATGAGTACTCGCAACTTTCTTTCAAGACCTCCAGTTCAGCAGCTATTTTTCAGCGTTATATGGAGCAGCTTACGGCGGATTTAAATTTCTGTATGTCCTTGATGTAGTGATCATCTCTGGCAGAGGAACAGGAACATCTTCAAAATTTGGACATTTTTCTGGAGCGTAAGGAACTTCATGGAGTACGCTGCCGATTGGATGAGTGCCGTTTTGCTAATGGCAAAATCGTCAATCGAGTAATTGCGTCATATTGTCGATGAAGCTGGGATTCGGGAGTCGCGAGTTAAAGCTGTTCTTAAAGAAGTTGGAGGTTTTCATCGTTAAGTTATACTATTATAATTCATTTATCGAATATATCGAACGAGCTTGGAGAAAGGAGAGCTCTCCAGCAGTCCAAAGACACTATTACAAAGGTTTCTAACCTGGATCATTTCCGAAATGATTAACTAATCAACCTGGCGACTGACGCCTCATGCCACGAAATTGCTGCTGTATTCTCGCATATTTGCCCTGGTGTTTCCAAATCAGTTGATGAAACCCAGAAGAAGTATAGTCTGCTAGATTAGGAGGAATTATCGATCATATATGGCGTGAAGAATTTTCATCAGTATATGTTTGGTTGGCAGTCGGTTATAGTCGAAATAGAAATTTTCCGTAATCTCATTTTTCAAGCTATCCAGAATTGCTGAATAAGTGCACTACATGCCAAGAGTTTTCTAAAGGAATAAACACGTAGGCATACGTAGATGGAAAACTCTACAAATAATTTTGCAAACCCTTAACTTTCGCACAGACAAACTGTTCAGACGTCCGTAGGGTTTTCTAATAACGACTTGACAACTTTTTTTTTTTTTAAATAAAAGGCAAACCATTTGAGATATTTCAAAAACTTTATTATTGGCTTGAAGTACAATCAAAACATTTATGAATGGAACTCGACTACGTTCATATGGCCACCGCGGGCACGTTTGCAGCGGTCCTATTCGTTGGACCCTATTTTCAACGACTCGGCCACACATTTCGGCCGAAACGGCCTCTATTTCGCGTTCAATGTTGGCTCTGAGCTCTTCGAACGTCGTCGGCGTGTTGGCATAAACCAATGACTTGACACAGAAAATGATCAAGTGGCGGTAAATCGCACAAAAGAGGCGGCCAATCGATTAGCCCATGTCTTGAGATAACACGGTCACCATACTTACTCTTCAATAAATTGATTTTAGCGTGTGTTGTGTGGCTTGTGGCACCATCCTGTTAAAACCACATATAGTTCAAGTCCATATCTTCCAAAAATAATCGGTAATCATACGGCGATAACGCTGACCATTCACAGTAACGTGACGATCGTTATCGTCGACGAAAAAATATGGCCCAATAACGCCGCCGGCATGCAGACCGCACCAAACATGTTTTGTACCCAATTCTTGAGAACGCCGTAAAATTGACTGATTTGGATCGTTTGCTACGGACGTCTGAACGGCAGCGATATTTTCGACACTTCGACCAACCCGTTGTCTCACTGACACGGCAACATCACACAACGAATATATAGACTCAAATTTCTGCACTAATCTTGTTATTGCCTGTCTACTAGGGCGAGAATTTCGACCGAAAATTAGAGTTAACGCTCTAAAAGTTGCAGTCACCGACTCCGAATATTTGTAGAAAATTTTTATAATCTGCAGACGTTGCTCATTAGTGTAAATGTTGAGTTTACTGAATAAATTGACAGTGACAGTTTGATGATTAGTGAGAGAGTGCTTTCACAAATTTAATTCAAAGTTGTCAAGTCCCTATTGGAAAAACCTATATGTAATGTGGATAACTTTTTTGAGTAAAATGGGCGGGTTTTGTGTAAAATGGGAGAGAAATGCCAACTATTGCCAATTCACACGTATTTACAAAAAGGGTCACACGGATAGAGGCGATCAGTAGAAATCGTTTTTGGGTTTTCCAATATCTGGAAAGTTTGCCATCTATGTAAGTACATCTATGCGCGTTGGTTGTCAATAAAGGTGGCTGAAAACGTCTGCCACGTTGACTTCGCGGGGCCTTTTCAATGTTGTTCGTACCTGATCGTAGTTGATTCAAAGTCAAATGCAGTCCGGATGTCCTCAACGAATTCAAGAATGATAATCAATGATTTGCAATCCATATTTTCATTAGAGGGACTACTACTTCAAATCTGAGTCACTTAAAATTGCTCTTCCCTATAATTCTAGTTATGCCAAAAGTGGAGCTACAGTATCTTCAAAAGAGCAAGTGATTAGAAAGTATAATAAAGCAACCCATGGGGAGAAGGTCGTACTTAGTAGAAATACGCAAATGTATCTGGCATCGGCATCAAAACCAAATACGTAATCGAACACCGAATAATACTAAACTCTCGCTTAGCAACAAAGATTCTGAGCAGATACCACATGCAAGTAGTTTGAATCCTGTTTCTAATCGGTTCGTGAATTTCAGTGTGACTGCAGAGAGAAATCATTACCGGGTTTGGATGAATTCTAACGTCTTTTTGAATCCAGAGAACAACCCACGAAATGTTGATCTTACTATACCAAACATAGCCGTTTCCCTACAGTCATTATACCTTGAAACACTAGCAAGTGGTGACACACCTGGAACTGCACCAAATCAAACAATATTGTGTTGTAAGCAACCAGGGCAGCTCATGTTCTCTAAAATATCGCCTTGTTTGCAGAAAACTACTAGGTAGAGTGAAAAGTAACCTCCTTGACTGCCAGAATGCGCTGCTACTGCAAAAAAGGTGCCTTGAAGTCCGTTCATATCTAGGCAGATATGCCGAATTTCAGTGCGATACTGTCTTTAGTTTTGTTTTGACAGCTGATTGTTGTTAACGTGTTTGGCATCATGTTGAGTATGGACAAAAACGATTTTCGTTCTCTCATGAAACATTATTTTTTGAGAGGCAAAACGGCAAAGGAAACAAAAGAAAAGTTGAATAAATATCAGATTACACCGTCAAATATTGGTTTCGAGAGTTTCGTGGTAGCCGCAACTCCACTACCGATCAGGTCCGCAGCGGCAGGCCCTCCGATGCAGTTACAGAGGGCAATGTCAAAAAAATACATGAAATAATGTTGGCTGACCGGAAAGTGAAGTTACCGCGAGCTAGCAGATACCACAAATATTCTGCATATGAAAAAGTTATCCTGCCGCTGAGTGCC
This sequence comes from Volucella inanis, assembly GCA_907269105.1. Lineage (NCBI taxonomy): Eukaryota > Metazoa > Arthropoda > Insecta > Diptera > Syrphidae > Volucella > Volucella inanis. The sequence goes on from OU026153.1 coordinate 68,265,514, forward strand.
GCGCATACTCACTCCTGGACAACAACACGAACGCGAGAGCACTGCGAAAGAGTGTTTAGACTTGCTGATGCAGAATCGGGCGGACTTTTGGCGTCGATTGGTAACTGTCGAACACCAGAGAACAGTATGAGTGCCCGGCAGTGGACTAAAGACGGCACGAGTGCTCCGAAGCGGCCGAGGGAGGCTCGATGGGTCGGAAAGGTCGGTTTTCTGAGATGGCCATGGCATACGCTTCGTGGACTACCTTGGAAAAGGAAAAACCATCAACAACGAGTATTACTGTGCATTATTGGAGCAATTAACGGCCTCACATGAAGTGAAAAAAAATTTTTGTTTTTGCAAGACAATGCACCGGCGGACAAGAGCATCGCAACCATAGCTAAAATCAATGACTTACGGCTCCAATTGCTGTCGCATCCACAGTATTCGCCCGATTTGGCTCCCTCGGACTATTATCTCTTCCCAAACCTCAAAAGATGGCTCATCAATAAAAAATTCAGCTCACTCGAGGAAATCATCGACGACACGGAGGAGTATTTTGCAGACCTTCCGGAAAATTGTTTTTCGGACGGGATCAAGAAGTTGGAAAATCGCTAGAAGAAGTGTATCAAACTAAAAAAAAGACTATATTGAATAAAATAAGAAAACATTTAAAAAAATTTTTTTTTTTCATTCCCAAGGAGGTTACTTTTCACCCCACCTAGTAAGTGTATGGATAATGTAGTAACTATAGCAACGCTGTCAATATATCATATGAGTATAATGTAATTATAGCAATACTGTAAGTTAGGGTAGCTGATATTTGTCACTTTTTCACTCTTCCTCCTTATATCAAATAAGCACAGGTGGTTAACCTAGCCTTTCTTTGGCATCTCTTTATAATGAATTTTTCACAAAATGAATTCATTGTTGAAAAAAGAATCCAGTTTTAATTTCAGCAAACACAAAACGCTGAATGTTAACCGACATAATTCCGAACGTTCATAACACCGAACAAATGAGTACCATGTTTAGAATGCTACTAATTTTTATTACTAGTATTAATTAAGCTGACGGACATACTCAACGCGCTTCATATTCACACCTTATGTGGGTACCATAAGATTGATCTACTTCACGATTATGGCGTGAGCGAAAATATCTCTGTATAACAGTGAGTAAATGAATGCAAAAGCAAGTCCTTTAATTAACAATGGGGAATAAATAGGTAAATTTGTACGGCTTAGTAATGAATCACGATATTTCATGTACTTCCAAAAAGAAGCTAAAAGATATACTGATGAGCATTCACAGCGAGACGGGTCTTACGGTTGAAGGTTTGCAGGGGGGAATGCTACTGACGATTTCAATGGAGCACTGGTGGGGGAAATAGCGATAGAACAAAGTGAAACAGGAGACAATTTGTCTGTGATCGTGCGAGTTTTAAAACAAGGTTTTGGATAATATTTAGCAAGTTCAGATTTTTTAGGAGCACCTGACCCGATGTTGGCACTGTACTCCAATTTTAGGTGGATAAATGTCAAACATATTGGGGACAGTTCAGAGTGAAATATTTTTTACATAGCTTGGGTAAACCTAGGAATTTTTCTGCATTTTTGACGGCTTCGAATTTGTGATAATTCCAATCTACGTTGTTATTGACACACAGATAACGGATGGAAAGTTTTCTGGTTGTAACAATTTAATTGCCATTTATGGATAATACCTGGGTGTTCAGATTTGGCTCTAACAACAGCAGACATAGATATGTCTTGGAACCATTAAATTTCACTCTGTTGGTGGTTCCTCACTTAGTAATGCTGTTTATATTGGAATTTAATAAGCTCAGCATAGACTGCCGTTCCCCTTTTACAGCCAAAAAGCAAAGACGTGAGTCGGGAATCAATATGAAATCAAAAAGTGTTCTTATTACCAAAGGAGTATATTGGATTAGAAGTCTGAAACAAGACGGAGCCCTGGGGTACACCAGCATTTATTTTGTGCACTAGAAAACTAGAAAACATCTAAGACAACTGGAATTGAACGTTTCGAAAGGCAGTTTAAAATCGATTGAAGAAGATAGTCATCGATCCTAAATGGACGTCTTTTTGACAAAAAAACTTGATGCCAAACTCTTTAAAGGGCATTAGAAATATCTGCTTTCAGCAGATTGATGTACGCTTTGATTCCACCTTTCTGTAAGATAGGCCACCAAATCACCAGTGGACATGCTGCTACGAAAACCATACTGCCGATCATTGATGCTGATGGTTTCCCAGCGTTTCCATAACCTTTGAAAGAAGGGACGTAAGCACAATGGGTCTGTAGAGCGAGAGAGAAGAAGTTTGCCTTTTTAGGGACGACCTGGACAAATGCTGTTTTTCGCCTATTCAGAAAGACTTCTAAAGAATAGGATTGACGGAAAGGCTTACACAGTGGTTTCGCCAGCGTGGAGGAACACGTTTTCAGATATACAATTTGGGCCAGCGAGTTTGTGTATGATTAAATCTCTTGCTTTTACAAGAGTTCGAAAGTGAATTCGTTTCATTGAAGAATCGACGCAATCAAGTGTAGGCGTTAATAAAGCACAATCCGGAAGTGTGACATTATAAATGAGCGTTTGGATGGAGTATGAGGCAGAATTTCTAATATTTATGACGAACAGAACAAATTTTTGACAAAACTTTTCTTTTTATTTGTAATGATTTAAAATAAAGAATAATATTTGCAATTGAGAATCTTAAAAGAAAAGATCCAGTTATTTTCACCAGGTTAAGAGCGGACACTTACCGTACCCATGGGTTTTTAGTCAACAAAACCGAGCCAACAGTTTGTTCAATTAATAGCACGCTCTCGTTTAAATATATATTTCCTGGTATATCAATTTAAGGGCACAATTTGAAATATTAAATTTGGACATAATAGTCTCTGATATGTTTGAAGGTAATGAGAACAATTTAAAATTCATCAAATAAACTTTTATGTATATAAATTAATATGTATATGTACAACACTTCCTACTTATTTTTTTCGTAAAAAAAAATATCATTGCTTTTTTATTTGCAAAAGAACCTTCATTCACTTACGTGAACAATGCTTTTTTGTATTCAAACATCGGTTTTACCGTGTTGTAGGTAGGATGAACAGAAGCACTAGAATAAAATCAGAGTGAGACAGATATAGATTATATATGGTACGCTACGATCCACTTTCGGTACATTACGTTTCTGCTTTTACTTGCAACTTTTCGTAATCGTGCCCTCTTGTGTTACCATAATCATACGTTTTTGTATTACCCTGGACTTGATTAGTTCTCAAGAAAATGCGAACACGCGGTGAATGCCGTCGTAATGCCTCTGCCGCCGCCAGATTATATCGCAAAAGGTACCCAAATGTGGCGCGTCAACCAGACCACCGCGTGCTCATCTATGCACATCTTCCGTACTCGCAAGAAAGGTTGCCTAGTATTCGTACGGTCGGCGAGAGACCTGAAGAAAACAACAACGACGTTTGTTTTAAATGAAATGATCCCAGCGCTTCAGTACGTACGATTGAAAGATTCACTGGAATACCGAAAAGCATTGCTCATCGGATTTTGTAACAAACCAACTACCACCCGTACCATGTGCAACGCGTACAAAGTTTACTACCTCGTGTCTATCCCAGAGTCGATTTTTGCAGAACAATTTTGGTGAAAAACAGTAAAGATCCGCAATTTCTCAATTATATTTTACGGACTGACGAATCGACATTTAAAAAAGATGGTCTTATGAATTTACATAATCTACATGAGTGGCACAATATCAATTTAAAGTAAATATGTGGACCGGAATTTTAAATGGACAAAAAATTGGTCAATTTGAGCTGCCAGAAAATTTAAATGACGACAACTACCTGCATTTCTTACAAAATGATTTGCCGAGATGTACCACTCAGCATCATTTGTAACCACAGAACCAAAATATGTGAACTAGGGTATCGATTTTCATTATTTTTTTTTTTTATTTATATTTATATATTTATATTTATATTTTTGATCATCCTATCAAGCGATGCCCGCTTGACGTTGAGTTTCGGAACACACATGTAAGTTTTTAACAAAAAAAAAAAAATAAATAAATAAATAAAAATAACAATAAATAAATAAATTAAAAGACTGATCTTAATAAAAGTTCACTTCTTTTCATTTTTAATGCATTTTATTTCACTCTTCCTAAATTTACTATACTTACATGCGAACAGATAAAATGCTTAAAAGCTAGCTAAACATAACTTATTTAACTTATTTTAACTTACTGGCCCTCCAACCGGGCGCTCTTAGCTAAACTACTATATAGTAATATGTACTTAATTATATATAATAATATATATAGTTGCATTTCTACACGTTACATGTTGTAATCAAAACAGAAGAATACTAAATTTATGTTTAAGGTCATTTTAAATCGAAAAACCTAAGAGTTTATTTTCTCGTTCTCGTCTCCATTTTGACTTATAACGGTCTTAATGATTTTTGGCCTCATTTCATTTAACTGGCCCTTTCTTTGCCAAGCTGCAACCGATTCTTCTTTGTTGTTATTTACACAAGAGCAGATAGCAGGTTTTATCCGCTCTACAACTTTTTTATATATGGATAACAATATTCCAGCAATATATTTGGCATTTTTAGGCTGTTTTTTGACTTTGGTATAATTTTTTTTTTTTACAAAAACACATTATTAAGTATCATTTTTTCTCTTTTTTTATTATGAAAGCCTAGTTTTCTTCTTAAAAATACCTAACATCTTTTTACCAAAAACGTACATTTAAAGTTATTGACAAAGTAAAAACAAAAAAGGAAATTCAAGAAAATTTTAATATTGTATTTGAATAAAAAAAAGTTTTCGACTTAGAATTACCTCAGGAACCCATGGGTTTCGTCTGCGGTGGTGACTGTAGGATACCCTGTATATGTAAAAATCCGAAACTGGGCGGATACGCAGCTTTAAGTGAAGTGAATTAAACTACTTGTAGGGTGAGTTAAAGAAAATCAAATCCACTGCTCTTTAAATTGACTCTATATTGACTGATATTTTGCACGTACAGAATATATTTTATTGGTAATATGGTATAACTAGTTATTACAGATGTGAATATATGTGTATCGGCTAAGACATATGATAAAGTAGCTAGAATTAAACTAATCATAGTTAGAATTAAAATAAAATAAATTGGTACAATGTGGTTCACAAATTTGGAACTATTGAACGAAAGTTACCCTATTTCATACTGAACACAAAATTCGTCAAATGTCCGAAGTCATCTTGACACCAAAAACGTCCACGATGGCGAATTTTTTATAGGGAATGTATTTTATCTTTTCCCTTTAGCTCAATGTCTACATACATCCTGAATATGATTACATACTATCCTTCGACATTTGTCAAATCATCATAAATTACATAAACTTTCTGATCAAACTCTGTATATAAGAGGTAAGTACATGCTTGTTATATGTGTATGTACATTATAACATACATACGTACGCATAGCTGCTTTCAAAATAAAATTCAAAGAACTTCATGCGTGCAAAAATGTGAAAATATCCATAACACATATACATACATACATACATAAGATAGATGCCATCAGAAGCTTGAATTCCAATGAAAAAAAGCATTCATTCCAATAGCACGCTTGTTAGTATATTCACGTTCGACCAGATCACGAACCTTTTCCATTTTCTTCCTGTTATAGGAAACACATTAATAACCTAATAAATTTATAAGCACCATCATAATCCATTGATGCATTCATTCAGGCGGGTGGAATTAACTTTTACTGCTTGTGGCTCACTGACTTAAGATCAATAAGAAGTGAATGATATTGATATACAAATGTACGTGTGTGTATATGAAGTTCTGTCAAGAGTTAGGACTCGATACCGATTCGAATTGTTAATAGAATTCTCATATGAAATGTATTTCATTAGAGCAAGGTTGCTTTTGTTGTTTGGTTTATTCTGCGTAGTTGATTGTACGCAGAAGTACCTTAAGAGTACATACTGACACAAGTATTGAATTAGCGATAGGAATATGTGAATTTGGAATTGATTTTTTATAGTTCGATTGTTATGAGTTGTTTTATGGTGGCTCAATTGAGATTGACAACTTGAATGGTATCTTAACTACATAATTTAACATATGAAATGGATTTATTCAAATACTCAAACAGTTTAAAAAATAAGCAAAGCCCGAATATCGCCTCATTTTTTTTTTTTCTAAGCAATAAATAAAACTATATCTGAAGAGCTTAAAATGTTGATCACGATAAAAATTCATAAAAAAAAAACATTAGAAGAAAAAAGTTGGCATTAAGTTTTTTTGGGGTTAAAGCAAAATTTTATTATGAAATCTTGGGATTATTAACGCATCCGAAGTTTATTTGAAGATTTAGTAAAACCGATAAGCTACTCGTCAATTGTAAAGTTTCTCTTCCAAGCTACGGTTAAGTATAAAAATATTTAGGCCAATGTTTTTTTTTATAAAATGTAGATTCATATACCAAGTATATTGCCAGTTTATATAGATTAATATGTGAGGCATATGATAGTTGCAGATTATCCCTTAAAAAATTGAAAAAGTTTCCAGAAATGAGCAGTAGAAATCTTAATTTTTTTTATAGGCAAACCATTTTCTTATTCTGTAGAATTGCAATATATAAAAATTGATTAACACAGTCAAAAATCGTTGATTGCCATTTCAAATGTTTCGTTGTTAAAAGTATTTGTATTCCAAAAAGGTCAGATATAATCACAAGAATTTTATATAGAATAAAATAAATTTTCACTTAATTTTTCCTAACCCAAATTGCCCAATAATTCAATTATTGCTAATTTTGCCAATTTTATACAAAACTGTCCTGGAAAAAACAGTGCCAATGTGCTATTCCATACATAACCCCATACTGTTTACTTTCTTAATCAATAAAAAAAAAACAATTTTTAACTAAATAAACAGTGTTTTCTATTAAAGTTACTTCTTGCGTGAAAAAAAAAGAATTTTAAATTGATTCACATTCTTTATATCATACGTACTCGTATGATTATATATTATAAGACGTTTTCCGAGGAAAGCACCGACTGTGCTGTTTAGAAATTTCTTTCTGTATATACTTCAGATCTCGGCATAAAGATATGCTACGCAGTAAGGCTAGTTTTTGTAATGGTAGATTATATTTTCAAGAAGCTCGTCAAATAGTTGAGTTATAAAGGCATTGACGCCGCAGGTCTGCCATTACAGAGCTCATTAGAGAAAGCTGTAGATATAGACCATATCATCGCGAAACGCCTATAATATAACATATTATAGAAAATTCTTCGGACCTCTGGCACTTAAGTTGGAGATGGTAATCCATACCTCAAACGGTGTCAGAAGTTTGGATTTACTATAATACATGGGCCGTTCCGTTTCTAAGAGAGGGCACCACTTGAATTAAATCCATACCATTTTCAGTTAGTACCAAAAGATACGTGTATAAATTTGACAGCTGTCAGACGATTGGTTCTCGAGATATAGCGTTGTGAGTGAAGCAACTTTTGTTATTGTGAAAAAAATAGATTCAAAGCAATTTCGTGTGTTGATTAACCATTGCTTTTTGATGGGAAAAAATGCAGCCGATGCAAAAAAATGGCTTGATAAGTGTTACCCGGACTCTGCACCAGCCGATCGAACCATTCGCAAGTGGATTGAAAAATTTAAAAGTAGTCATACAAGCACCGAAAATGATGCACGCAGTGGACGTCCAAAAGAGGCTGTTTCAGATGGAAACATCAAAAAAGTCCACGTCATTACGAATGACGTAAAGTGAAGTTGATCGTGATAGCTGAGGCTCTGAAGATATCAAAAGAGCGTGTTGGATATATCATACACGAATATTTGGACATGCGAAAGCTCTGTTCAAAGTGGGTGCCGCGTTTGCTCATAGTCGACCAAAAACAACAACGTATTGATGATTCAGAGGAGTGTTTAAAGCTGTTCAACCGCAATAAAGCCAAATTTTTGCGTCGGTATGTGACAATGAATGAAACTTGGCTCCATCACTTCACAACAGAGTCAAGTTGGCAGTCAGCTGAGTGGCGAGCAGGCGACGAACCTCTTCCAAAACGACCAAAAACTCAACAGTCGGCTGGCAAGATTATGGCATCCGTATTTTGAGATACACATGGAATTATTTTCATCGATTATCTCCAAAAGGGGCAGATTATCAACAGCGACTATAACATTGCGTTGTAGAAGCGTTTGAAGGACGAAATCGCAGAAAAACGGCCGCATTTGAAGAAAAAGAAAGTGCTGTTTCATCAAGACAATTCACCGTGTCACAAGTCGATGAAAACGATGGCAAAATTGAATGAATTTGGCTACGAATTGGTTCTTCACCCACCGTATTCTCCAGATTTGGCCCCAGCGACTATTTGCTGTTCGCAGACCTCAAAAGAATGCTCGCCGAAAAGAGATTTAAGACCGATGAAGAAGTAATCGCCGAAACAGAGGCCTATTTTGAGGCTAAACCGAAATCGTACTACAAAACTGGTATCGAAAGATTGAAAAATCGTTTCAATCAGTGTATCACCCTCGAAGGCAACTATATTGATAAATAAAGTTGAATTTTGCAAAAAAATTGTGTTTTACTATAAAACGGCACGCCCATGTGTTAAATGTACACGATATTTTAGTATTTAGTATTTATTTATATATATTTAATTCAACAAAACTTATGATAAGCTTTAAAATATAAATGTTAAAAGTTATAAAAAACTCAAAATAATTTAAACTAAAAACAAAGGCTCATTTTAATTTCAATTTCCACTCATGTATTTAGTAAGCTGAAAAAACAATGGTTAAGTTCGGTCTTTATTTAAGACAAAAAAAAAAATAATAATAATAATGAAAAATAAATAAAAAATAAAAGCAAACCATAATACGATTGTATATTATGGTTTAGTTTCTTTATTCACGTAACTAAATTGATATGAATAAACAAAAAAGGCTTATTTTTAAGTAACGATGTAATTGTAAAAAAATGAATTTAATTAATTAATTTATAAATACGAAGGCTGTCGTGTGGTAATGATTTTATGTAAAAACTTTTTTGTATAAAAATCAGAATACTTGGTAACATTCTTCGAGTGGATGGACACGTGATCGTGTTGATCTAGATCAAAAACATAATGAGTTATGTTATTAAATGCAATCTGGAGCATGCGTTGTGCCGTAGCATTGCTGCAATAAGAAATTTTACATCCATAGGTAAAATGAGGGATAAGAAGCATTCTCGCGACCGTTAACCTTGTGTTTACTGCTGTAAAACTTTGTATAGGGAAATGATTGCTTAGGTCGTCATTGCTATCTTGCTGACCATTTTTATTTTTTATGTGGCCGTCCCAGTGAAGACTTTCATTAACCAAGATACCGAGATTTTTAACGTTATGAACAAATTCAATCAAAATCAAAATCGTATTTCCAAGGCGAATAGTTGGGAGCCGGCTAAAATCAAGGATACGTCTACCAATTAAAAGGCTTTTCGGTTTTTGTTGAGTTTAATTTTAGGAAATTTATTTAAGACCACTAAAGAGTTTTGTTTACATTATTGTTATGCTTATGCGCCGTATAACTAGCATTCCTAAGCTCATAGGTACATTAAATGTCATCTGCGTACATATGTGTCGACGAGTATCGATTTTGAAGAACAAAGGACTTAGAATGAACTCTTATGGTATACCACTTAATGCAAAACCAAACTCCGATTACGTGTCATTTATTCAAACGGCTTGCTAGCGACCTGAGAAGTAGAAGTTCCTGAGAGGAGTGAATGAATTAACTTCTCTTTGAAAAAATATGGCAGTATTGCAATTGATCGGTATTCCCGCAAGTAGTGTACATTGTTCTCTTCTTAAGCACAGGAATGATTTTTGTCGGCTTCTAGAATACAAGGAAAAAGGACGTGGTGATAATGGTACTGCAAGTGTGGATAAAGACGGGAAGGATATAAGGCAAAGTCATTTTAACGAAAGCCGGATGCATAGCATCTAGCCAAGAAGCTTTAGATTTAATATACCTGGAAGAACATCTTATTGTTTAACTCTCGCAAACTCAAAAAGCCAAAGTTGGATAGAGGTGTGTTGATATGAGGCATATTGAATATTAAGGAAATCCATGTTAAGTTAATTAAGATCAGCATAAGCAATTACAATATAAGTTTTGCCACCAATAAAATTTACGCAAATTTCTCCATAGTGTGTTACTTGAAAACTTATGGCTTAGGTCAACGCCAAAGAAATTAGACTCAGCTTGTTTAATCTTTGCGCTGACAAGATTTCTCAGAGTTTTAAAATCTTTAAAATATTCTAGAAGGCGAACGAATTTCCACTTTCAATATGCAGTCTCACGATCATTCTTCAGTTTCATAATCTCTCTTGTGAACCAAGGGTTGTTGTTATATGTTGTTACTTTAGTTTTTAGTGGAACCTGAATATTAAATAACTGGGTAATCGCACTTTGGAAACATTTTAACTGTGCATTAATAGATGCAACACTAAATACTGTATTTTTAAAAGCTCTATATAGATAACGTTTTTAGTTTTTTAGATATTGCGAATTTAAAAGAGGTAAAGTCTCGTGTCTAGAAAAAGCAGGAACAGAGACTTGATTAAAAAAGGCATTTTGAATACTGCTCGCAAAGAATGCATGTAGGAATGTCTAGTTGAGCTAGTAAAATTTCTAGAAAATGTTCAAATTTAATGCATTTATCGTCTTCTTTAAGGATAAGAAAACAAACCCATTCAACAGATTGCAATTGAAATAACAACACACACACCCGTTTACGAGGAAGTTGTTTCTAAGAAGCAAAACAATTGCTATAAATCAGGATACAACATCTCACTAGTCTTTCACTAGTCAGTGTAATAAATTGATATTGGATAGCGCTTCCATGAACTTGCAGACGGTCGCAAATTCGATCGTGCATAAATTGATTAATCTGTTTTTCTAACATCTAGAATACACTCTATCGATATCGATAAAGCAGATTTCTGATACACATTTCACATGTATGTATATCTGAACTAACAAACAAACTTCTGAATTCGTCAAGTTCATTGACTTAACTTTACGCATTCAGATGACAAATTCGAATGTCTCCATGTTATGCACAAAAAAGCACGCGCAAATTGTCATTCACCTGACATTCGCTTGACACAATCTTCCACTCGTAGAAATGGATTTGCTAAGTACTTCGATACGATTATTGAAATTGACAGCGAAAGGATCGAGTTGTTTTGTGAGGCATAATTCGAATGTTCTACTTGGCTTATCCTCCTTTGAAGAGATGCGTGTTAGGAGTCTGGTGTTTTTATCTAGTAGTCTGGTTTCAGGTCTATTTAACTATGCAAGATAACAAAAATGATTGCAATTCGAGCAGTTGCATATTTATTTCTGATTAAGAAAATATTACGGCTATGCAGCTAGTAAAACTTAAATTTATGTTTAAACTTCGATACTTACGCACAGAATAAAACTCATTCGGTATGTTTAAGGAATATATAGTATTTTAACTTGAAAACAATTGTTGTGGGAAAAAGAAAAATGTTTATCTGACAGCGGTAGTTCCACAGAAACTTGTACCCAACACCACACTGTATGGTTAAATTTTATACCTACAAAATGTAATCAAATAAATATCAATCCAGTAGACGAGCTCTAGGCTAAATCTAAAATACAGAGTAATATTTCGCATTACACTTCGAAATAACATATTCCATCAAACTGTAATAACTTTAGGCATATAGACAACAAAGGCACATCTGTGAGGTTCTCAGGTTCAAACCAGAACCGATAAATTTTAAATCAAAGAAATAACTATTAAACGGGAATTAGAAATATTTGAATTTTAACGCCAACATTTCATTGCACATAAAATATGTTTTTTAAACATTTTTTTACCATTTATATAAACTACTTTTCGGGAAAAGTAGTATGTTCAAGAATCGTCAACTAACGTATTAATATGAGCAAGTAATTGGAAGACTAGTAAGTCTGAGTAAAATATGAATCAATTACGATGATGTATCATATTTATGTGACAAAAATTAATAATGTTAAACAAAAACATATACAAAGGTATTAAATAATTAGGATATATGTTAAAATACAATCAATTATGCGAATAATTAAACTGTTAGTTACACGATAATGTATTATCATCTTCAACTTACCTTGACAGTTTGTTGATGGCCGTTTTCCTCATTAAAACTGTATAAATCATAAATAAAATAAGAATATATGTAGATATATATGGTAACATAAGTTTTATTTTTTATTATTCTCAAATTTACTGCATCTTATTCAATTAAATGTCAACAGCGCAACGATGTGCTGCCTGGTTGAAACAAAATAAAATTATAATTACCTATGCTCTCCTGTCGACTACCCATTGTACCTGAAGAAGCTACACCATCACCCCCATCGATAACCACACCATCAATGCTGGGTCCAAATGCGTACCCGAATTCAGGTTCACGTATTGGCACCGACAATAATTGATCGAGTGTTCTATCCCGCAGGCACTTCATAAGGTGGGGATGTGGCAGTTCCGGTGAACAATTTACATGATGCGCAACAATTGCTGCATATTTTGATGGATTATCAACCAGCGACCAGGGTGTAAGTCCTGACCCAGACATCAGAATGGCACGATTGAAAAGAAGTCCTGGAAATAAAAAAAAGTTTAAATGTTAAAATAAAAATGGCGTTGAGATGTCGGTCAATCAATTGAAATTGTTTACTTAAACCTATACAAGCACACCATATACTATAAAGTATTTTTATCACAACCTAAGAGAACGGTGTCATGTTAGGATTTATTGGCGTTGTGATATTAATAAAGGTCTATTTTCAGAAAATTAAACGTCCATCAGCCTGTTGAACCTCTGACCTATTTACAGAATTAATTTAAAACCAACGAAGCATTGATCTAAGAAGCGTTGAGCACAAAATCTTCAGTGTTGTGAAAATTTCACAAAAAAAAAAGATGTTGACACTTACATATACCATATATTTATAAAGTTTTTATAACAATTTTTGTTACATTGCTTCTTTACTTGAATAAATTGAAAAGTTTTGAACTATTGTAGTTTTGTTTAAAACCCGGGCAGATAATTAATTTGATTTGATTAATTAAATTTTTCTGGAAATTTTCCAGATTTGTTACAATGTGCCAATATAATTTCTATTCATAAAAGGGGCAACAGACAAAACAAAAGCAACTACGGACCCATCTCCTTACCCCCTACAATATCGAAGATATTCGAGAAAACCGTTAAAAGCAGAATTCTGAAATATCTTAATGATATAAAATTCTTCAGCGAAAGGCAGTTTGGGTTCAGAAAGAGCCTCTCTACGGAAGATGCTCTCCTAGAATTTTGTGCAGTTGTTTACAAAGGACTTGATGTTAAAAAATTTTACGCCGGACTCTTTGTAGATATTACCAAAGCCTTCGCCATGGTTGACCACACCATTCTCTTGGAAAAATTGCATTCTGCGGGTTTTCGCGATTTTATCTTAGAATTGTTTGCATCTTATTTTAAAAACAGAGCACAAAGGGTAAAAGTCGGGAATAATTTACAATAAGAAGTTTATAATTAATCAATATACATAGGTATATTAGGGTAGATGTACCCCAAGGATCCGTTATTGGCCCTATTTTGTTCCTAATATACGTCAACTCTATTTTTGCAATCCCATTTTTTGCCGACGATTTTGCATTTCCATATGGATCAACAAACCTTTTAAGTCTAGTTGCTGGCATAAACCACGACGTTCACTTGCTAAGACTCTGGTTCACCAACACAATAAGACTAAATTAATGTATTTTAGTTTAATAGTGAAAGATTCCCCAGACTTTGACATTATATTTTATGCATCCACCTGTTGTAGACGTAGCTTGCTGAACTGTGTTTGTGATGTGCAATGTCCTATATGATGAAAATATTAGCTGCAACTCGAATTGCTTCAAAATAGAATTAGTTGAGCACTATAAATATCTAGATGTTATTATTGATCAAAATTTGAGTTAGAGCGAACACATCTCAAGTTTGAAAAAGTATCTGCAATCTTCTCTACGCACCTTTTACCGTCTTAGGAATTACTGCTCTACACAGACCCTAAAAACAGTTTACTTTGGGATTTTTCACTCCAGACTTCAGTATGTAATAAGCTCATGGAAAGGTACATACCTTAATAAATTACAGTAGCTAACTGTCCTACAAGAGTTCGCAATGAGAAGTGTATGCAAATCAGCTCGCCTCACCCACTCTATAGAATTATTAAGAAGAATGAATATCCTGCTTGTATGACATTTATCCTTTTTTAAAGTCTTCAAAATATTCTTCATAAGAGGTGGCTATACGCAGAGTCCTATATCTGACACCCATTATCTACGGAGCAATACTGGTACCGTCTTATATATTCCGCCTTTTCACACATCAAGCTTTAGGAACTTTTTCTCAATCGTTTCCTGCAAGCTATTTAATAGTCTACCCGAGAATATACGAATTATTAGAACTGCGTCTGTATTTCTTAAAAAAGTAAAATCGTAGCTTCTTGCGATTAATCATAATGAAATCGAAATTTTGTTACGTTTCATTATTTGAGTTCTTTCTTAACTTTTAACTTTTTGAAATCTTAATTTCATGAATTTATGTTAGCTCATATTGATAGATATAGGGTTTTCTAATAACGAATTGACGTTTTTTTTTTTAAATAAAAGGCAAACCATTTGAGATATTTCAAAAACTTTATTATTGGCTTGAAGTACAATCAAAACATTTATGAATGGAACTCGACTACGTTCATTTGGCCACCGCGGGCACGTTTGCAGCGGTCGATTCTTTGGACCCAATTTTCAACGACTCGGCCACACATTTCGGCCCCTATTTCGCGTTCAATGTTGGCTCTAAGCTCTTCCAACGTCGTCGGAGTGTAGGCATAAACCAATGACTTAACGTAGCCCCACAGAAAATAGTCAAGCGGCGTTAAATCGCACGAACGAGGCGGCCAAGCGACTTGTCGGGCGGCCCATGTCTTGAGATAACACGCTCACCATACTTACTCTTCAATAAATCGATTGTAGCGTGTGCTGTGTGGCTTGTGGCACCATCCTGTTGAAACCACATGTCGTCCAAGTCCATATCTTCCAATTTGGGCCAAAATAATCGGTGATCATGGTGCGATAAGGCTGACCATTCACAGTAACGTGACGATCGTTATCGTCGACGAAAAAATATGGCCCAATAACGCCGCTGGCAAACCGCACCAAACAGTTATTTTTTGTGGATGAAGTGGTGATTCATGAAGCACATGTTCGTTTTCACCCGACCAATAACGCATTGAGACAAAAATGAAAAATGAAACCCAATCGGAGAACGTAGCTCGTTACTGTACTTTACCATGATGAAAATGTTGAGTTTACTGAATAAATTGACAGTAACTGAAAATCCATACAAGAATTAGCATTATTATTGGTAATGCAGTGGATTACTAATGTTTTACATTTTCCATTTTACATATATTATATTTTACAATATCATATATTTTATTACATATAATTAATTGTTCTAATTTTAATCTCGAACATCCTCCCCGGCAGTGAACGTAGTTCTTAATGTGTTTCGACCCTTAATTTCTTAAAGTGTCTCTGCCTTCATGTTGGTGCTTTCTTTGTCGATCACCCACAGCCATCTTCTTCTTTGTTTGTTTTTATCATCTTCGTTCGTTATTGAAATTTATTGTGTTGTTTGCCGAACCGGTATAATGTGTATTGTAAGTGTTGTGTTGTTGTTGCGTCGAATAAGAAAAATAAAAAATAAAAGAAATAAACGGTTTTACTCAAACTCTGAAGTATGGCGATATTGAAAATTGTAAGTATGGTGTGTTGACCACGTAATTTAAAGTACAATAAATTGACAAATATTTGAATATGCCTAATGGGGCAATGGCCATTGTTGTTGCAACTGTGCATCGTATTTCCAATGAGAGTTGTTCATCCTTCTTCTTCCCTCTTTCGTGATCATAATACGTGTAGGAAGTTTTAAACGATTTGGATTCTCGTGAAGTGTCGTGTTGTCCTTGAACTCCAATTTCCGAAATGTACATTTTGTACGTGGAGAAAAAAAAGTTGAAAAAAGGGCATTATTGAACATATTATTATTTTTTTTTTGTTTTTTGTGAGAAAAAATAAGAGCATAGCATGAAAAAAAAAAAAATAAATAAAACGACGGCGCGTTTGTGGTATTGGTATTTCGATTCGCGGCGAAATTGTGTGCGAGTTGTATTCTGAGTTTTTTGATTTGCCGTCGGCATTTTGAATTTTGTATAAATATATTTTATGAACATTTATTATTGTTGATTTTTATTGTGTATGTTTTATAAGAGATGATAAGCGATTAAATTAATTCGTCGTCTTTATATGTGCTGTTGGTCGGTAGTAAGTAAGTAAGTTCGTCAAATTATCGATAAATATATGCGAACATAATCCTCTTCTCGCTGTGAATCGTCGTAGGGCTGCGTTGATTTGTAGTAAGGTCGCTCACCAATTCGATGTGTATGGCCTTGGTAGCCACACACACAAAAATGGCAAAGTACGCCTTGAAGATTTTGACCCCCGTCCTTTCCATGACTTTACTTCGATCGGACCTGCGTGTGTAATGGTTGGGAGATGCGCACTCTTGGGACCGGTAGATTGCCCATCAGTTGGTGCGTCGTTTTAGCTCGATACCGAAAGCAGATGGTGCAGCTATGTGAATATCCCTTACCACAATTTTTAAATTTAAGAATCCAGTACCTGTTGCGCAAGTATGCTGTGGTTTTCTGTAGTCCTCAATGAAACGTAGATGATCATCAGCAATCAAAAGCTTTGTGAAATGATGATTTCCTTTAAGTATGATTGAGTGTCGTTGATGAAATGGAAGGTCCAAGTGTTGTAATCTACCTCCGACTCGCAAGATTCCATCAGAGTCCGTATAAGGGCAGAGCGCGCTTGGGGCTTTGGCTTTCAAGTCGGGAGTGAACATGTCTGCCTGTACAAGCTTTACGGCGAACAGTGTGGCAGAATGAATTTCGACTGGAGAAAGTAAATTAACTTTTCTCGACTCAGGTATTTTTCGTAAATTTGTTATAAATCGTTGACAGTACGCAATGATCCTTATAAGTTTTGTAAGATTAGAGTGTTTTGATATTAGAGTATAAAAATCATTTGTTACCTGGATCCCCATGTGAGCTTTAATTGACCGTTTTTCCTCGTTTGTAGTTAAGCTCGTCGGTTGTTGTGGACATTGAAACTCCCAAGATTCTCGCAGAAAATGTGGCCCATTCCACCAAAGTCTGCTAGCATGTAAGGCAGAAGGCGTTGTTCCTCTGGATGCTATATCCGCAGGATTCATTTCACTGGGAATGTACTTCCAGCTTTCTGGTTTCACCAGTCGTTGTATTTCGGCTACCCGGTTGTTAACAAAGATGGCTCACTTAGTAGGAATAGCAGCAATTCACGATAACGCAATGGTTGAGTCGGTCCACGCATATTGCTTCACATCTGGAAAGCCTAAAACCTTCGAAGTCCAGCAGTGTTGCAAGAGTAACGGCTCCACAGAGTTCTAGTCGTGGCACTGTTTGGGTTTTTACTGGAGCGACTCTGGTCTTGGACATAAGCAACTGTACATGGATGACGTCGTTGGAATCGAGAACTCGAATGTATATAGCGGCACCGTATGCCTTCTCGGAAGCGTCACTAAAACCGTGTAATTCTAGTTTCTTAAGAGTGCTGTGCGTGTGGATCCATCGAGGGATACGGATCTTTTCAAGTTGCGGCAATTCCTCACGAAAAGCGTTCCACTCCTTCAACTTTAATAAAATAGGCTCGTCCCACTTCAGCTCGCTACGCCACAGTTTCTGCATTAAAATTTTGACTTTGACGACGCAGGGTGAAATCCATCCTAAAGGATCGAAGAGCTTAGCAATGGTGGATAGAATTGTCCTTTTTGTTGGGTCAGCACCGTCGAGTTGGATGTTCTGAAAACAAAGGCTATCATCTACTGTAAACCACCTAATTCCTAGAGTGTTGACGTGGTCTGGGGTATCTAAGGGCAAATAAAAGGCAACTTCCCGCTGATCTACAGGTATTTGATCCAAAACCTCGTTGGAATTGCTTGCCCATTTCCGCAGATTGAACCCTCCCGCGGCCAGCAAACTGTTAACTTCATCACGCCTCAACGGTATCAGCTCCAAGGAACAGATCGTCTACATAAGTGTCTTCCCTCACTATTCGTGCGCCCAACGAATAGTTGTGCTCCTCATCTGTAGCCAGTTGATTGAGCGATCGAATGGCAAGGTAGGGTGCACAGATTGTACCGAACATAACTGTTTGGATGCGATATACCTTGATTGGATTGATATCACAGTCACGACAAACAATCATCTGGTAATAAGAGTCGGCTGAGCTGACACGGATTTGCCTGTTCTTTTTCTCAATGTCTGCTGTAAAGGTATATTTATGTTTTCTCCATCTTAATATAATTTCAATAATATCCGTCTGTTGTTTAGGTCCTGTCATTAAATGCTGGTTCAACGAAGTTCCGTCTGAAGTTTTGGCTGCAGCATCAAAGACGACCCGGAGTTTTGTTGTTGAACTAGATGCTTTGGACACGGCATGGTGCGGCACGAAGTAGTAATAAGGAGTTTTGAGTACTTCGTCCTTGCTGACTTCGACTTCTTTCATATGTCACATCTTTTGTACTCTAAGTGTAGTGTCATACCTGAATCGTCGTTCTAGTTGAGCAAACCTACGCAAGGCTTCTTTCTTCGAGGATTCAAGCCCAGGTCTGCTCCCTTCCTTAAATGATAACGATACCTCGTATCGTCCGCTATCCAAACTTTTCGTCGTTGCCTTGCAGAACTCCTCACATACTTTGTCCTCATATGTTTGGTGAGCTTTAAAGCGTGTTTCTTTCATCTCCCAGAAACGTTGGAGTTGCCGGCTGACATCACGTACTTGAACGAAGTTCCTTATGGTTCGACTGGGTTTTTGTGCTTTAAATCCACCCAAGTGACGTATTCTACGCAATGGGTGACTTTGCTTCTTCGCCACGGATGATTTCTGGAAGTGCTATCTCGGAGTAAATGTCGTTTCCCAATAGCAGATCGACTTCGGAGGGTTTATAGTAGGTCGGGTCAGCTAGAGTTAATCCGTGTATGTGTTTCCACTGCTTTGGTATTAGCTCCTGGGCCGGAAGAAGGCCAGTCAGCGATTCAAATATTAAGGCTCGGGTGCTGGTTTCATAGACCGAGTGCAGAGATCCTAACCTTAGGTCAACGTAGCTGTGACAAGCTCCGCTGCTGACCTTCCCCAACCCGGATACCTCTCCGAAAGTCCGTTTTCCCTTCATACCTAATCTCTTGAATGCCCGATCAGTAATAAAGGTGGCCGTTGAGCCCGGATCTATCAACCCGCGGAATGTAACGTGTATACCTGAAGAGGATCTTACTTTCACCAGCGCTGTTGCGAGTAACACGTCTACATGGGATTCTACTGCGTGAAAAGTGTTGACCTGTTATCTACAGTTATGTGTACTGTAGATAAATGGGATTGTGTGGGGGTGTATGTGTGTTGGGTGATGGTGACCGAATTAGGCGCTGCATGTGTTGTGTAGTGTTGGGTATTGTGGGTGTGTGAATTGAATTGTGAATGTGACGGAGGGTTAATGTGTAAAAGGGATTGGTGAAGCTGTTGGCAAAAGTAGCAGCGGAATCTGCTGGGACACTGTTGGGTTGCGTGACTGTATGCCAGACAATTCTCGCATACCCCGATTTTATTCATGATATTCCTGCGGGACGCGATGTCCATTTTTAAAAATCGGTTGCAGGTCCGCAGTGAATGAGGCCCTTTATTGCACCCTTTACAGCTTAACTGACTCTTTTGATTCTGCTTCAAGTAAAACGATTTTGTTTTTGTTAATGATGCCCTAGAGATCCTACTGACTCCTATATCTTCCCGTTGACCAACTGCTTCCAATGTCCTAAACCTCGCTTCTAAAAATTCAGTGAAACTTTCAAATTTTGGTTATTCCTTATCTGTCCCTAGCTTTTCTTCCCAAAGTTGTTGTGTTATTGTGGGAAGTTTTTTCACTAAACAAAAGATAAGGATAACATCCCAGTGTTCCACCGGTACATCGAGATTTTTCAAAGCGTGTCTACACACCACTGATGTATCTAGCAATTTTTTCAGATGTGCAGCGGTCTTGTGGCTAATGTTGTCTTGTGCAATAAAGATTCTCAACTGTGCATTAACAAGGACACGTTTATGGTCATAGCGAGATGTGAGAATGTCCCATCCTGGTTTATAGTTCCCGTTGTCAATGACTAAATGTTGAAGGAGACGCTCGGCTTCACGGCCCAAACTAGATTTCAAATAATGCAATTTCTCAACCTCTGTTAGTGCTTTATTTGTATGTATTAAAGATACAAAAAGATCATGAAATGATCTCCAAGATTCATACTCCCTCAAAAAGGCTGGTAAATTTATTTTCGGCAATCGAATGATGTTCTTATCGCTAAAGGTACTTATATTATCACTTGACGGAGTCTGAACTGTTGCTTGAAGTTTATCCATGATATCCAGGTAATTGTCTTTAATCCTGTCGAAGATTTCCTCTAATTCATTCTCCTTTCCAGCTTCAATTGAGGATATTCCATCGGTGTTATGTTGGGTACTAATCTTGAAATTTTCCTCCAGCACGGCAATCCTGTTGGAGATGTAATTTTTTGTCCTCTCCTTCGGGGATCTCTTTCCAAAATTTTCCCAATCCTTTGTAATTTGCTTTAGCAAATTCTTTTGGAGCTTCAGAGCAGTGCTCATTTTTGAAATCAATTAAAATTAAAAAATACTCGTAAGAGAAAAAAAATTTAAATGAGGGTGTATTTCAACTAACGTATCTTTTAGATTATTTAAATTGCCGGAGATCTACAGAAAACTGATTTGAAATCGAAACGGTATTCCAGATGTGTGTCGCACAGTTGTAGCGGATATCCCAACGGAGCCTTTGCGGTAGTAACGGACTCAACGGTGAGCAGAACTGTTAACTGGAACAGCAAAATGGTCGAACAACGGAGATGACGGGTATAGCTGCTATTTTACTGTAATCTTTTGTTGGTCTTATGTTTTTTAAAACACAATTAAAAAACGAAAGAAATTGCACGACGCGGGATACCGATTTGCACCTTAAAAAAAACTCACTGGTAGTTTTGTTCTTCACTTTTGTCTTTTTTAAGTTAATGTCTGTTTTTTTTTTGGTTTTTTTTTGGTTCTTATATTATAGTTTTATCACACACGTTGATTGATTTATTATCAATCGTAAGGACTCGAAGGACCATGAAAATCGATACAAGGATAAGCATTATTAATGCAGTGGATTACTAATGTTTTACATTTCCCCTTTTACATATATTATATTTTACATTATCATATATTTTAATACTTATAATCAATTGTTCTAATTTTAATCTCGAACAGTAACCGTTTGATGATTAGTGAAAGAGTGCGTTCACAAATTAAATTCAAAGTTGTCAAGTCCCTATTGGAAAACCCTATATATATTATATTTCTTTGTAAGCAATTGATTTTATTTTTTTTAAATTTTATGAATATACACAGAAATGCTTGTTTACCTAACAGTGGACAAATAGTTGCCTTTCTCATTATTTTCTAATCTTTGAATACGTTATAAACATGAAATTATAAACACATGCACTCGCATATAAATGCAAATGCTGTTCATGTGTTCAAAGCTCTTTTTCAGAACTCTTTTAAAAATAAAATGTGTGCTGAGTATGCACTTGAGTGGGTAGGTATTTGTAATTCTGAAACTGAAGTGAAGTTATATGAAAGACGGTGCACGTCAATGTTTTTTCCTTAGTTCAGAGGAACTAGTCTGAACTGTTGCTTGAAGTTTATCCATGATATCCAGGTAATTGTCTTTAATCCTGTCGAAGATTTCCTCTAATTCATTCTCCTTTCCAGCTTCAATTGAGGATATTCCATCGGTGTTATGTTGGGTACTAATCTTGAAATTTTCCTCCAGCACGGCAATCCTGTTGGAAATGTAATTTTTTGTCCTCTCCTTCGGGGATCTCTTTCCAAAATTTTCCCAATCCTTTGTAATTTGCTTTAGCAAATTCTTTTGGAGCTTCAGAGCAGTGCTCATTTTGAAATCAATTAAAATTAAAAAAAAAAATACTCGTAAGAGAAAAAAAATTTAAATGAGGGTGTATTTCAACTAACGTATCTTTTAGATTATTTAAATTGCCGGAGATCTACAGAAAACTGATTTGAAATCGAAACGGTATTCCAGATGTGTGTCGCACAGTTGTAGCGGATATCCCAACGGAGCCTTTGCGGTAGTAACGGACTCAACGATGAGCAGAACTGTTAACTGGAACAGCAAAATGGTCGAACAACGGAGATGACGGGTATAGCTGCTATTTTACTGTAATCTTTTGTTGGTCTTATGTTTTTTAAAACACAATTAAAAAACGAAAGAAATTGCACGACGCGGGATACCGATTTGCACCTTAAAAAAAACTCACTGGTAGTTTTGTTCTTCACTTTTGTCTTTTTTAAGTTAATGTCTGTTTTTTTTTTTTTGGTTTTTTTTGGTTCTTATATTATAGTTTTATCACACACGTTGATTGACTTATTATCAATCGTAAGGACTCGAAGGACCATAAAAATTGATACAAGGATTACTAATGTTTTACATTTCCCCTTTTACATATATTATATTTTACATTATCATATATTTTATTACATATAATCAATTGTTCTAATTTTAATCTCGAACAGTAACCGTTTGATGATTAGTAAAAGAGTGCGTTCACAAATTAAATTCAAAGTTGTCAAGTCCCTATTGGAAAACCCTATATATATTATATTTCTTTGTAAGCAATTGATTTTTTTTTTTTAATTTTATGAATATACACAGAAATGCTTGTTTACCTAACAGTGGACAAATAGTTGCCTTTCTCATTATTTTCTAATCTTTGAATACGTTATAAACATGAAATTATAAACACATGCACTCGCATATAAATGCAAATGCTGTTCATGTGTTCAAAGCTCTTTTTCAGAACTCTTTTAAAAATAAAATGTGTGCTGAGTATGCACTTGAGTGGGTAGGTATTTGTAATTCTGAAACTGAAGTGAAGTTATATGAAAGACGGTGCACGTCAATGTTTTTTCCTTAGTTCAGAGGAACTAGTCTGAACTGTTGCTTGAAGTTTATCCATGATATCCAGGTAATTGTCTTTAATCCTGTCGAAGATTTCCTCTAATTCATTCTCCTTTCCAGCTTCAATTGAGGATATTCCATCGGTGTTATGTTGGGTACTAATCTTGAAATTTTCCTCCAGCACGGCAATCCTGTTGGAGATGTAATTTTTTGTCCTCTCCTTCGGGGATCTCTTTCCAAAATTTTCCCAATCCTTTGTAATTTGCTTTAGCAAATTCTTTTGGAGCTTCAGAGCAGTGCTCATTTTTGAAATCAATTAAAATTAAAAAATACTCGTAAGAGAAAAAAAATTTAAATGAGGGTGTATTTCAACTAACGTATCTTTTAGATTATTTAAATTGCCGGAGATCTACAGAAAACTGATTTGAAATCGAAACGGTATTCCAGATGTGTGTCGCACAGTTGTAGCGGATATCCCAACGGAGCCTTTGCGGTAGTAACGGACTCAACGGTGAGCAGAACTGTTAACTGGAACAGCAAAATGGTCGAACAACGGAGATGACGGGTATAGCTGCTATTTTACTGTAATCTTTTGTTGGTCTTATGTTTTTTAAAACACAATTAAAAAACGAAAGAAATTGCACGACGCGGGATACCGATTTGCACCTTAAAAAAAACTCACTGGTAGTTTTGTTCTTCACTTTTGTCTTTTTTAAGTTAATGTCTGTTTTTTTTTTGGTTTTTTTTGGTTCTTATATTATAGTTTTATCACACACGTTGATTGATTTATTATCAATCGTAAGGACTCGAAGGACCATAAAAATTGATACAAGGATAAGCATTATTAATGCAGTGGATTACTAATGTTTTACATTTCCCCTTTTACATATATTATATTTTACATTATCATATATTTTATTACATATAATCAATTGTTCTAATTTTAATCTCGAACAGTAACCGTTTGATGATTAGTAAAAGAGTGCGTTCACAAATTAAATTCAAAGTTGTCAAGTCCCTATTGGAAAACCCTATATATATTATATTTCTTTGTAAGCAATTGATTTTTTTTTTTTAATTTTATGAATATACACAGAAATGCTTGTTTACCTAACAGTGGACAAATAGTTGCCTTTCTCATTATTTTCTAATCTTTGAATACGTTATAAACATGAAATTATAAACACATGCACTCGCATATAAATGCAAATGCTGTTCATGTGTTCAAAGCTCTTTTTCAGAACTCTTTTAAAAATAAAATGTGTGCTGAGTATGCACTTGAGTGGGTAGGTATTTGTAATTCTGAAACTGAAGTGAAGTTATATGAAGGACGGTGCACGTCAATGTTTTTTCCTTAGTTCAGAGGAATGTAACATAAGATATATTGCATTTGATATGACCGACTCAACAAGTATCAAGTGGCGGTCAGGAAAAAGTGGATAATATGTTCACACGTTAAGTATAGCTGGGTCTTAAAATTATACTTGATATTCGTTGATTATAAAGCAGTTTTGAGTCTAAAGACTCCATATTCTTTGAATTCAACAACTTTTGGGTCTTACGTTTTTTTTAACTAATACAAAACCTTTATGAGAAGAACTGGAACATAGTATGTGATAAAAACTCTAAGGGTAGAAGACATAAACATAAAATATTAACCACAATACGATGATCGTTTGTGGCAAGCCAGAGCCTACATATGTACCATATGTATACCACAGGCAAATAAACTTGCAATGAATCTATAGATGGTTGATAAGCAAGGTTGCTTAATAAGAGTCTTATCTCATGTTGTCCTTGTGCGACAAGCCAATTTATCTACCAAGAATAATTTAATATGAAATGTTAATATTATAGGCTTGTTTTTATCGTAGTCTATTTAGGCTTAACAAGATATGAACGAAAACAATCCCTATTTGAGCTAACAAATTTCTTCATCGCATCTTGGGCGTATGGTTTCCTTGTAATAACATTATCAGCTGTCAAAAAAAAAAAAAAAACAATCAGTAGGTTTACAGAAATAAGACAAAAATTTCCGTTTACTAATTAAAAGAGAGGAAAAAGCATACAGAAAAAAGCGTGAAAATAATTTGGAAGCACAGTTTTTGCGGGCCAAGTATTGTACATAAGACTGTATATTTAGACAGAAAGAACAATACATAGTAAAGACAAAATTCTAAAATGGTATATTTTCGTAACTTTGTGCTAAATTTAAAAATGTTTATCAACATCATGTTGGCAAACAATATGTAATATTGTAACAAAATTTATATGTTGTTGCGTTTGATATTAGAGATAATCAATATTTCACATACGAACACAGCAATCCTACTGAAATTTCAAAATATAAATTTTATTCTGGCATTGTCATTATTAGGAAGAGAACAAATATAGTATGTACTATACATAACAAAACATTATAAGCAATATTTTAAAACCATTACTCTAACTTAGATAAAGTTTTAATTTATACGGGGGAGAATCAATAAGTCCGTGACCTTGAGAATGGAAGATATTTATTTCCATCAAAAAACTAGCTCACTAACTATACACTTTGAGGAACGTTCCTCCGATTTTATAACACCTTCTAGATAATCAAATGGTTCGAGGTCGTCGAAATAGGTGCTTGTTTGAGCTATGATATCACTAATGTGATAGTTTTTGAAAAATTATCAATGTGGATTATGACGCGTGCATTCCAACAGAATATTGCTCATGACCACAGAATCGACTTTGCCTTCTTCTACTCCACTACATCGACTACTGCTTGGTCTCCAATGTGTTATAGTGGATGGTGGATTCATGTTTCGCCCACGAGTATGAAACGAAATTGAAGTCGAGCTGCAACTGCACTTGAGACAGTTCTTTTACAGTGATAATTTTAAGTTTGAATTTGTAATCCAATTGAGACTTAATTTTTTTAAATTCAGATTTTTTGGTTGATTGATTGAGATTTGTGTCGATCCTAGACAGTTTTATACGAGTATAAGCAAAAACCAACTTAAAAACAATTTTTTAAAGTGCAATAAGATGTGAGCAGTAGATATATGTAGTATGTAGATAGCTATGTTAAGAGAGAAATTGCTTCAGTGTTAACATACTTTACAAAAGAAAGAAAGAAATTGATCTAAGATTTCATGTGGCAACGTTAAGTGATATAAGTTACAATAAAGTGAAAAAGTGAAAGCTACCAGTTTAAAAGTGATGACCGAAAGTGTGTCACCAACTTCATGATATTCATTAAAGAAAGGTCGGACATACGTTATACAAAAGAAATTTAATAACATATGGTATGTGTCGGAAAATTTCTTATTTCAACGTTCGACGAAACCAACAGCTTTTCATATGAAATCACATTGTCCCAGATAACATATAATTCTCACATTTCAATCACTATAGGAATATTGCAATCAAAAATAAAGTTTAACCCATGTCAAGTTGTTAGACATTTTCAAGTGCATGTTATAGGTAATATGGCATATGTTAAAATAATTTACACACTACATGGAAAATCTGTTATTTTCTCTTTATACTTTACAGGAAATGATATACGCCGGGAGATTTTGATGTTTTTTTCATATCCAAATATAAGGCAATCGCAATTTATAGATTAATATCGTAAATGTTGAATGTCAGAGGACTAATGTGCTTTTTTCCCGATACGTTGGGGAAAAATGAATTAATCTTTATGTGAAAACCAGATTGAAAGTTTAAGAATGTCAACCTTTTGCAAGATTTTGATAAAACTTCCGTACTATTTCTAAAAGGTTCCGTCAAGTAATTTTTTCAAAGTGAAAACGTTTGATAAGAAGGAAGATACAATTTTCGGTCTCAACTTTCTTCAATAACATTCCATCCAATTTAAATTCAGCCTTTCGTATTTCGACAGAAATATTTTGAAATTATTGAACTCAACTTAGAAGCGTTGGGAAGTAAAACCTTTTGTGAGTTGTTCAAATTGATTTTAAACTTAAAATTGTTTGTGGCAGTTAGAGTCAGCAATGGAAGACATGATTGTACATGGGAAGTAAAAGTAGCACAAATGAATTTGAAAACACTTCCTATTGTCTTTAGAGTTGAACTGAACTGAACTGCATATGCCCGCAATCCGCATAATTATCCTAGACACAAAATTCATATAATCAGTTTTAGGAAAACCTAAAAAGTCGATTAGGTTTTTTGAATTAACTCAGGTATATAATTCGGCTTTCATATCATAATAAATAATATTATTTTTAGATGATAGATCTTTCAATAAGGGTAAGTTTAAAACTTTGCCGTCACTTTTGACAGATCTTTGACATCTGTGATCCTCACATCATCAGAAGAACGCCTCCACAGCATTCAAACTTATTTTCAAAATCCGACAATTTGTGAAACGTATAAAATATTGTATACGCATAAACATATGATTTTTGTGCCCACACATATTGCTGTGCCCGGATAAGTTGCATCGATAGGAATACTTTGTAGAACTATTGAGCGAGCAATGGGATCTGATAGACGAAAATATATAAAGGAATCATGGAGAAAGACGAGATGGGCTTCTAGTTTCGGGTACCAAGAAGGTACGACGGCTAACGTTAACAATCGCTATTTTTATCAAAATAAATAAATGTTATTTATAACATAAGAAAAGATGTAAATATTTTATTTCACACAAAATAATGCAAAATCAACAATGCAATTTAATGTGCATACAGAAGACACTGTAGCCGTAGTTAAAGAAAGTATGGTATATTTGAATTGTCAATTCGGATTTGGTCGCAACATTTTCGCTTTCGTCTATTCACTATGTGGAAAATGTAGCGAAAAGATCTCGACCACAAGATCATGGTTTGCGACGGGAATCAAGGGCCTGAGCGATTGACCAGCTGGGAGTCGAGCCTTAACTTTTTTTTTAAGAAATTAGGACGGAGTTTGTATTGCAGTCAATGGCTTACATAATTGAACAATGAAAAGTAATGTAATATATGGTTCCAGAAAGACAGCACAACCACATGAGCCATACCTGATATTTAAGTATATAAAATATTTTAATTAAAACTCAATTCGTGTTTTTTTTTTAAAAAGTTCAGCTCATAATACATATATAAACTTTTCATATATAACAAAGAAAGGGGGATTTATTAATAAGTCTAGATAAGAGCAAGGCATACGAGTACTATAATATATGCATTCAGAAGAAACAAACTGGTAATTCTAAGCCGATAAATGCATTATTGACGTACCTTAAGCCTTAAGCAGAAAACATAATAGCAGTGGAAACAGGACTCCTCGTTGCTGAAAATCTCTGTTTACTTCCGGCGTTATAGATTCTACAATATTTACCAGTGTTCAAAAAGATAGTGATTCAGCTAAGTCGTTACAAATGCCGAGTTACAAATGCCATCAAAAATTGCTTTGTCGAATGTATCCTCAATGTCTACGAAAATAGCAATGCGTACTCCTACTTTTCGAATGAACATTCAATTCTGCCCAACAAATTTTGAAGCACGGTCTCAAGGGATCACCCGCACTGGTAGAAATGTTGTATCTTAAACAAGGAATGCATTCCCAAAGCAGTTTGTGCGCAACGGTCAACCATTCTCTACATGCATCATGAGAAAATTCAGACTGATTGCTCTGAAGCTCTTGGCGAGCTTTCTTCTACGTTAACGTCTATAAATTTTTGTCACATTATCATCAGTTTAACATTAAATAAAAAAAATATAGCGTAATTCTCATATTTTATTAATACAAAATGGAGTTTTAAAAACAATATCGTCTTAATGCCGTTCATTCCTCTGAACACACTCTAGCCTTCAGATTGTTTAGTTTGTGAGCACGCGAAAGCAAAGCGTTGGTTTAATGGCAGCAACTTCATGGGGCAACCTTTAACTTCAAGACAACTTGAACGCTCTGTAAGATAGAGTCGTCAATCACAAATGCACGCATTTTCGACAAAAGTGCCAGATGCCAAACTTTGTCAGATGCCTTGGAAATATTAAGTACAACTATCTTGCTTTCGCCGGATCGCTGTAGGCTTTGGTTCGATAGCTACGAAAACCTAACTGCCGGTCATTGAGAAGTGCGCAAAGTGTGCAGCAAGCAGATTCGCCTTGTAAAAAGATCTGATAGCTGGAATATCATTGTCAATGACCTTTGGGACATTGTAGTATTTTTTCCCTAATTTTTTGAACGTATTGAATTTCACAAGCTTAAGAAAGGCGTTGCAGTCATTTATCAGCCATTTCTCTAACCCTGCCAGTCTCTTTACAGCTCGAGTCGTACCATGCCTTTTCTTTTTGTTTGATATTCATCATTCGATGAGGGATAAAGGATCTTACTTCTTCAAAATGAAGAGTGTCAGTGATCATAACAGCAGTGGCATCCACGTCGCTATCGAGGAAAGATAGCGACCAATTAAAATTCCTAAAGGAGTTAAGTCCACTCCAATTGGCTTTCTCATATTGTCATACGATCTTTTTTAGGAATTTTTTGTTCTAGCTGATCAGTATACGACAAATTAGCTGATATGACACAATGGTCCGACGAGCCTAGAGAGGATAGTACATCTACGGTTTACTTATCAGGTAAAAATTGAAAAACAAGTCTATAGTGTTGGCTGTATGACTACCATTTACGCAGCTTGTAAGTTGCTTTCCGCAGCGAAGATCTCAACAAACTGTCGTGCGGGTGCTGCCTGTCCAGAATTTCGAAACCACACAGAATTGTGTATATTGGAATCGCCCTTAATAACGATTTAACTATGAGGATACAGGGATACTATTCTTTGAATGGAGTCAGACAGGGCTTTAAAATCGTTAAAGGTCGAATTGGTGTTCAGTTTGGGGCTTCTATAAATAAAACAGTACTGAATAATTTGTTTACGGAGATAGAATTTTAACCACAGGATATTGAATTCCGGATTATAACAAGAACTTTTGTACATTGTGATGGAGTTTGGTCAGCTACATCAGTACGCACGTAAATAACGGAACCGCGCACATCCTCTTCATTTTTTTTTTTTTTTTTCTTATGCAGCGATCATTTTCGTGTATTTGTGTTGTACCTAAAGTTCCTTTTTTTTTAAATTAGAATTTTTGGTGAAAACAAATTTAAGGGACCTACGCAGTTGGCCATTTGTTTTGAATAGCACTATGGTATACCTGAATATATACATAGTATCATGTGTATAGGCTATCTAAATATTCACCATGAATCCGAAGGTTAATAAAAGATTGCGAAATATCTTTAAGATGCCTATTTTTGCACACTATTTAGCGATAATCTTAACAATATAATTGTATATATTACATAATTGTAAATATATTATATATTATATAATCCATTAAACATAAAGGGCGACCAAATTAGAACGACAGGAAAAAAAAAATTAAATAAAACAACAACGTTGTGAGATATAAAATTGATTGATTGAGCCAATTTCTAGGATGCTTCGTGAAGTTAACGATATTCTGCTGCTCTTCGAGTTTCATCTCAGCAAACTCTCCCTCAAGAATATTCTTATTTCCACCTATGCCTCACGTAACTTTCTTTAACCGCTCCCAACCTTTAGCTTTTAAGTGTAAATGTTAGTTTTGAAGTATGTATGTTTGCAATATAATAAATAAATAGATTCTGGCCTTTATTTTAAAGCTACGTTCATGGCATTTTGTGTGAAAGAGAACGTCATTTAAATGGCCGCTGCACATATTGGCCTCGAGCTTGTTCAAAATGGAAAGCTTTTTAGCGTTGACTAAGGACTTGAAGTAGCTCCTGAGAAAATAATCGAGTGGTGTCAGACCCTATGATCGCGGCAGCCAATTGATACGCTCGCTGTGAGATGACCCAGTCGCCAAATTTCTCCTTCACAATTTTGAGCGTTGCGTCGTTTGTTTGGCATGTTTGACAGTAACGTCACCTTCCTCATTTCGAAAGATATGAGTTCCGAAAAGTTCCATCTTTGTAGATGCATTAATGCTTGGCTGAACACTTGTGGATCGTGTTTGCTCCAATAATGGCAATTTTGCTTGCTGACACAGCCGCTGAGCCAAAAATCCGGATCTCCGGCCAACATTTCCAGCGCCAAATTAGCGAACTCACGTTGTCTTCGGTCGTAAGGCTTCAATTCTTGCGAAAGACAATCTTATACGGATGTAGGTCCAAATCCAACCACAAAATAACCCGGGTTGACTCTCTAGCGATGCCCAATTCAACCGAATCGACATTTCTGGGTCTTCTTCGACACTGACCGCTACGGCGGTTATGTTTTCTTTATTTCGCACCATCTCTCTTTGGTTGGTAGTTTAAGTCCAAAAGAGTATACTCACGTTCAATTTCTACGGTGCGATGAATTGAACGCACACTAAAGCCATGATGGCGACCAACCACATGACGAAATTCATTTTGCGCACGTTCAGTAAGCGTAAAACGGCAGACTTTATAGAATATTTTAACAGCTGGATGTTATTGTGTAACTTTGACTTTGACAGCTACTGAAATGTAACAATTAAAAAAAGCTATCACTGCTATATGATCACCCGTTAGAAATTACATAAAATTTGTTTACATTTCTTAGAATCGTAATAATTTTCTGTTTTCAAATAGTACTTCACTTCTAGCATAATAACGCACGTGGCAAGTTTACAGAGATTTTCGGAGTACTTAATAAATGTAAGTGTTATACTTTTGCTAAGACTAGACAAACACCAATGAAGTATTATTGCAACGATTAAAAAACTCAGATATTTTAAGCCGTTTCTCGTAATAAAATTCGTTCGTTAATTAGTTTTCTTGTTATTAGGGACACACATATCTCAAATAGTTTCAGGATTTCCAATTTGCATGAATGATCTATTAATAACGCCCTATGGGTTATTTTTCGGAAGCGTTAATTTCCACTCCATTCTTGATTTCTCAATGGGTTATATCGAAATTTTATAATTTTTCGTTACCATTTGATATTGTTTTCGATACAATAGAAGGTATAAGTGAAGTGACAATAGAAGTTACTGTTACAGACCGTATGGAGCCATTGACGATCCGGCATTTACGAGTACATTATAAATATGAAACCGCTAAACAACTTCAATTTAAGGCACTAAATGGAAATTGTTAGTTAATTTTCAAATTCTACGCAATTTACACAAATAAGTGGGAAACAAAAATTGTAAATTTAACTTTGTTGCTTTTATCAGATCAATGTAGACTTTTTAAATTTGGATAGGGTGTGATATTAAATAATTGATGATACTATGTATTACTTAAAACATGTACTGCGTTCTTTGAGTGTTTTGTTTTTTCTATGGGTATAATAAAACTTATATCGTGATATATGACGTTTCATATCTTTGAGTACAAGGAAGGCAAGATCCAGAAGAGAAAAAATAAAAAGAAAAATAAATATTCGCCCCTATGAGATGCTATGGACAAATACTGATGTACATGAAGAGAAACGTCTTCAGAAGATTCAGAGAATAAACTTTGAGCCTGGAAAACCTAAAATATTTATTTAGGTTTATTATTTATTTAATGTTTTTTTAATTTAATCTAAATTTTTTACCTACCTTCTATGGCTTTACGCTTTTGATGACTTACTTACTAAGACGGTGCTACAATCCAGAGTGAACCATGGCCGTAACCAACCAACTTCTCCAATTATCGTTGTTTTTGACTAACTACCTCCACAACTCACTACTATGTACCTTAGTTGAAATCTTTCTCATCTAGGTCATCCCTACGAAATCTACATAAGTACTCTTATGCTACCATTTTTTAATTTGAGCTACCATAAGGATTGGAGATTAACACTTCACAATTTTAATAATGTAACTCCAAATAATCTTGAAAAATTTTCTCCTTGGTCAACTTTGACCGTCCTTAAAGTAGTATTGTCATCAATGGCAAAGAGGTGAAGAAACAAAGTAAAATACAATTTTAATTCTAAAGGCGCTTATCGAAAGATAAGCCGCTATCTTAAAAGCTTGTTAAGGCGATTAGATATTTTAGTAAAAGTATCAAAAACCACCAACAGTATCCTTGGCTTTCTTCAAATTTATTTTTAACTGTGGGTCAATAACTATTTATTTTTAACATAGTTAAGTAAGGCGAGAAGATAGTGGTAAATGAATTTGCTTATTGGTTACGAAACTAAATAAAAAACTGTGAATATAAGCCGACCAAATTTGATGATTTCATATATGACTGGCCCATTCCATGGATTGTTTGTAATAATTATAGCAATATTTATATGAACTATCGATGTTGGCGCGTCATAGAATGAATGAATGAACATTATAAAGATTTCATGTGTGGTAATAAAAAGCATGAATTCGAAAAAAGTTATTCCCGTCCAAAGGGTTATAGTGATAATTTGATCGTGCCTTTTAGTATTTCCAAAATTGAATTTAAAATAAACGGCATTAGTAAAAAACTTCACTTATAAATTACTAAAAAAAAAGTATATTCCAATAATATCGAATATTGAGTCAGAAAAATTGAGGCTAATAACATTGAATATCTGTAAAAATCAAGTAGTTATCACGAGTAGAATACAAATTAACAACGTCGTGACAACAGCTAATTTTTCAAATACAAGCAACAGCACGAGTTGCAAAGTATTTTGTTTAGTTTCAAAGACATATGTATTTTATAGTGATTGTAAGTTAGATAATCAACTTCATTTACTATGGCCAATAACTTAATTGCTCCGGTTCAGACTCATCCAAGTCGTATTCTAATTTCCTTCCGAAAAAAGCTAAAGCAAACGCCTTATTTTTAAAAAATTTCAACAAAGAATAAGGAAATGGTATATGTCGCTGCCTTTAGAAGTTCCGGACAATTAAATTTGTGCGAAAAGTGAGTACAGACTTCTACATATTAATCTAGTACAAACATTATGTTAGAGAAACTATTTACATTATTTCCTTGGGAAAGTACAACAACATTTTTTGTTTCCGATTTCGTCGTGTCTAAGAGATGGCGTAACTTATATTATTCCATTGGAACATGCGTTGGAAAGCTAGTGATTTTTTTCACTTAAATATGTCGAACTTTGTGCCTGAAAAACTGTTTTTGCGGGGAGTTCTTCTTCACTACTTTAATATGAAGAAAACTGCTGCCGAAAGTCATCGTATTTTGGTGGAAGTTTATGGTGAATATGCGCTAGCTGAGCGAACGTACCAAAAGTGGTTTGCACGACTTAAAAGTGGTGATTTTGGCTTGGAAGACGATGAACGTCCTGAGCAGCCAAAAAAGTTTGAAGATGAAGAACTGGAAGCATTACACTATGAAGATTGTTGCCAAACACAAGAAGAGCTCGCAGAATCTTTGGGGGTCACTCATGCAGCCATTTCAAAACGTTTAAAGGCAGTTTGATATATTCAAAAGCAACTAAATTGGGTTCCACATGAACTCAAGTCGAGAGACGTCGAAAGGCGGTTTTGCATGTCCGAAATGCTGCTGGAACGCCACAAAAGGAAGTCATTTTTGCATCGGATTGTTACTGGTGGTGAAAAATGGATCCATTACGACAACCCCAAGCGCAGAAAATCATATGTGAAACCCGGCCAACTAACCAAATTAACGGCAAAGCCGAATATATATGTCGCGAAAGTAATGCTCTGTATTTGGTGGGATCAGATGGGTGTTCTGTATTATGAGCTACTAAAACCGGGTGAAACCATCAATGGACAACGCTACCGAACACAATTAATCCATTTGAAGAGAGCAGTAGCCGAAAAACGCCCGGAATATGCGACCAGACATGAGGAAATAATTTTCCATCATGACAACGCTCGGCCCCAGGTTGCTTTTCTGGTTAAGAACTATTTGGAAAACAGTGGATGGGAAGTCTTACCCCACCCACTTTATAGCCCAGACCTTTCCCCTTCTGACTACCATTTGTTCCGGTCGATGCAGAACGCCCTCACTGAAATACGATTCACGGCATAGCAGAATATCAAAAATTGGCTTGATTCATTCTTGGCGCAGTTCTTTTGGAATGGGATCCACAAATTGCCAGAAAGATGGGAAAAAGTCATAGCTTCAGATGGGCTATACTTTGAATAGTACTATTGTAAATGTTTTTCTTAAATAAACGTTCAAATTAAAAAAAAAAACGCACGAATTAAAATATATACCCAATACGACAAAGCTGATTAACCCTTATAACATGTAATGGAAATATTGTATATTATTATTTAATAGGTAATACTTATAAGTCAATAATAAGTACGAATTATACGAAAGAGTGAAAAGGGAACCTTTATTTGAAAAAAAAAATTAAATAGAAAATAGTTGAAGACTAAAAAATAGGCGTTGCAATTATTTCTTCAGAAAAGGATTTGCAAGATCAAGTAACTTGGGTAAAAAAGACATACAATTAAAGATACGAATTATATTATATAAATGTTTTCTGTTCAGTTAGAGAGATGGGGTGATGATGTGGTTAAGCACGCAACAGATAAAGTCAAGAAAAAATGGCAACAAAGAACCGAATAATGACGGCAATATGTAACCTCTCGTTCGCATCACTTAAGATATTATTGGACCGAACAAGCAACATATGTTGTGTAAAAATTGAGCAAAACAACAGGGAAGCGATAAATAATCAAAAGCTAGAGCTTTGTTGTGAGAGATGAAAGCCAAAGTTTATGCAGTTCAGCATAGATTTGTTCAACGCTATAATTATACTATAGAAATAATAGATAGTAAACTATTATTTTCTGAGCTAGCAACGACCACGAATTTATGTTTTCTGTCTTTCGGAAATTTTTTTAATATCCTATGCTATTTCAAAAAACTTTTTAAAATCAATTGTGATTTGATGAGATTTATATAAACATTCTATTACAAAGTGATTGTTTTATACACTATAAAATTTGTATATGATACTTGCATGCTAAAGCAAAATGAGGCTCTCTCCGATTCAAATTCTGAATTGTTTTTCCTTAGATACACGAATCAATTAAACCTCATCATACTTCTTATAAAACAAAACAGCCAAAAATAAAACTTGTAGAAAGAAATATCTACATACTTCCATTCAGTTAACTTTTTTTGAAGTGGAATTACTCACGCCTGAAATAATAACGAAATAATAATAAATAATAAAATAACCAGTTTTTTTTTTATCAAAAGCCGAGAATGAATTAAATTTCATAGACGTGATTTTGGATTTGTAGCATTTATCTCAAAGTGAATAATATAGAAACAACTGATTCTACTATCAATGATGAAACCAAAAGCTAGATGAGAAATTTTAGTTTGCATGGTTTAAACGCCTGACCATGGTATTGGAAACGATGAAGAGTTAACATGAACTAGTTCATAATGTACACACCCTTAGGGTTATATTAGCCCCTTGTTTAATTACCACCTCAACAGCTCAACGAATCGATGCTGAATCCTCTTTAAAAGCTAAACCACAATATCAACGCACTCTATGGGATTTCAGCTCATTTTCCCGAAAATGATTTTCTCCAAACAAAATCTCTCTTATTTCAATCCTCCTAGCAGTCGAGTTGTGCTCATACAACTGCGTCCTTTCGTTTCTCCTACTTATCACCATCATCACTTGCTAAGCCTTTCCATACCAGTTTGCTTCAAATAACCCTTGTATTCGAATATTCCGACTTATTCTGAAGCATGTCATCGGAAAATTTTGCGGTTTCAACTGTAAGCCGATTTAACGCCCCTCCACCTATTTGTTGTAGTGGCACTGGGTACCTTCCATACTCTTATTCGCTTTACTCAGAATGACTACTACTGACTCCATATAGAAGTCCATACCTACATTCTTCTGTATGTATGTATTTGAATAACTATATGGTATACTCACCTTCAGGTACAGCCATAGATGAGATTAAAAAGTGGACACAGGCTGCCCCGGTACCATGTCCGGCTAATGTTATGCTCTGTGGGTCGCCTCCAAATGCAGCAATATTCTCTTTTAGCCAATGTAAAGCAGCTATGATGTCCATCAGGCCATAGTTGGCTGGCAGTTTTGAATATCGATCCGTGTTGGCATTTAGAAATCCTGCAACAGATACAAGCAAAAAAAAATAACCCTGATTAGTATACATTATAGGTTCGTAACTGCATTTTGTGGATACCATAGGTATCCGTATAGTTGTTAACATATTAATCGACAGGTACTGATTAAAATAATTCTTCTTTTATGGCCCTAGAATCAGTGAAATGCGTTTGAACACTTCATTTTACCACAGTTACATATACCTAAGTTAGAAATATGTTTCTATTCAATGAAATTGGTAAAATTTGTCATCAATTTTAAATAAAGTATTTTACATATTTTACTCGTATGTAAATACAGCTTGATGCATCGACAACATATTATTTCCCTGTACCATTTTAATACGTTAATGTATAGAAGGATACACGAACGAGTATGTGGAAGTATGTAGTGATTATTAGTTGTTAATTAGTCGACCGCAAATTGGATTGGAAATTAAGCGGTCATTATTATGATATATATCCTATGCACCATAACACGTGAAAAGGTACTTATCATTTGATGTTGAACAAAAAAGAGATTATTAAACGGTGTTGAAAGGTAATTCTTTTACATATCATCTACTTATCTTTATGAAGTACTGTAACAAGTATTGGGTGTAATACAAGTATTTAGGACGAAAAACTTAAGAGGTAATTTTCTCGTTTTCGGTTCCTTCTTGACTTAAAACGGTTTTTTATAATTTTTGGTCTCGTTTCTTTTAACTGACACTTATTTTGCCAAACAGCAACCGGTTCTTGATTTTTATCTTATTTACAGGAAAAGAGTTAGCAGTTTTTGCACGCTTCACAACCTTTTCCATTGCGGATAACGGCTTTTCCGCAATTTATTATTTTTATTGGCATTTTTAGATTATTTTTTGACTTTAGTATTATACTTTAGTATAATTTTGTCTTTCGTATTATAAAACCCCAATTCATCCTCTCAAAATCACTTTACATTTTTTTTAATAAAAAATACACTTGAAATTATTAACAAAATAAAAACAGAAAATAGGAAATTCGAAAAAATTTAAATATTTGAATAAAAACGTTAAGAAGATATCGATTCTAATGCAATGAAGGTTAATTACGTTTATCTCGGAGAATCTGGCTTCTGCAGTATCTCTACTTTTTTTTTTGACATTTTGCATTCGTGATTTCAATTTGAATGGGCAATTGTGAAAATGATATTAAAATTCAGAAATGGTTATAATATTCTTATTCATATATGATGAACATGTTTTAAATCGACAATACGTGCTTCCAGGTTATATTGACAATGAAGACAAAGTTTTGCGATTCTTTTGTGATGAACCTTTAACGAGCACGCGAAGAGCAGCTCGTACCTTAGCGGTGCCGAGGAATACGATCTGACGTTCATTGAACCGCAATAATTTTCCCCCATACCATTTTAGCAAGGAACAACATCTCCATCCCGTATGAATTTTATTTTTAACATTATTTAAACGGACAAAGCAATTTTTCATAACTACCTTTTCTGTGCTGAGGAAAATCCTAAAGTCTCATGGGCTACACAATTCCAACACCAATTCAGTTTCAATTTGTGATCTGGGCTTTTAAATGATTCCCTGGTAGGTATTTCTTAATATAACATTTTTTTTGACTAGAAGACATTTAATAATACTAATCGGAAAATTGTTTTTGAAAATTATAATTTTTGAAAATCATTTGTCTTTTGTTAAGATCGGACCTTGGAAATTGCCCTTAAATTGATGGTGCAAATTATTCAGGTTTTTAAAGAAATAATCTGCCAGATTTAATAAAAGACTTGTCCGTTGCGCGCAACGATCTCAATGAGAACTTCTCGGGACAGTGGATCAGCCGAGGGGTTCATTCAGTTGGCCACCGAAGTCAGCAGATTTCAACTCACTAGGTTATTTCTTGTGCGGACATTTGAAAAACGTCGTGCATGAGTTCCAAATAAACACATTGGAGGACTTAAATCACCGTATTAAACTGGCGTATCGAACCGTGACACCGGATATGATCATAAAGGCAACTGCATGTATTTTGAGCAGTTGAGCACAGTTGTGTATCGACCAGCAGGGTAGGATTTCAAACACCTTTACTCGCTACAGACGAAGAATTTTTTTAGTTTTTGTTAAGTTTTAAATGTTTTTTTTTTTTGTAATAAATTGTTTACTTTAAAATGCGCTTACATAACAAAAAAGAAAAATTGATGCTTAATAACATGTTTTTTGTGAAAAAATACCAAAGTCAAAAAAATAACCTACAAATCCCAAAAAGATGGGTTTGATAATAAATTGCGGGAAAATCGTTTTAATACATGGGCTTGAAAGTGCCGTGCCGTTTCTAAGAGAGGGCACCACTTGAATTAAATCCATACCATTTTTGTACCAACCTTCAAAAGATACGTGTATAAATTTGACAGCTGTCGGACGATTAGTTCTCGAGATATAGCGTTGTGAGTGAAGCAACTTTTGCTGTTGTGAAAAATTGGATTCAATGCAATTTCGTGTGTTGATTTATCATTGCTTTTTGATGGAAAAAAAATGCATCCGATGCAAAGAAATGATTTTATAAGTGTTACCCGGACTCTTCTGCACCAGCCAAACGAACCATTCGCAAGTGGATTGAAAAATTTAAAAGTGGTCATACAAGCACCAAAGATGATGCACGCATTGGACGTTCAAAAGAGGCTGTTTCAGATGAAAACATCAAAAAAGTCCACAAAATGATTACGAATGACCGTAAAGTGAAGTTGATCGAGATGTTGTAGCTGAGGCTCTGAAGATATCAAAAGAGCGTGTTGGATATATCATACACGAATATTTGGACATGCAAAAGCTCTGTTCAAAGTGGGTGCCGCGTTTGCTCACAGTCGACAAAAAACGACAACGTGTTGATGATTCAGAGTCAAGTCAGCAGTCAGCTGAGTGGCGAGCAGGCGACGAACCTCGTCCAAAACGACCAAAAACTCAACAGTCGGTTGGCAAGGTTATGGCATCCGTATTTTGGGATACACTTAGAATAATTTTCATTGACTATCTCCAAAAGGGGCAGACTATCAACAGCGACTATTACATTGCGTTGCTGGAGCGTTTGAAGGACGAAATCGCAGAAAAACGGCCGCATATGAAGAAAAAGAAAGTGCTGTTTCATCAAGACAATATACCGTGTCACAATTCGATGAAAACGATGGCAAAATTAAATGAATTGCTTCCCCACCCACCGTATTTCACAGATTTGGCCCCCAGTGACTATTTCCTGTTCGCAGACCTCAAAAGAATGCTCGCCGGAAAGAGATTTAAGACCGATGAAGAGGTTATCGCCGAAACAGAGGCCTATTTTGAGGCTAAACCGATATCGTACTATAAAACTGGTATCGAAAAATTGAAAAATCGTTTCAATCAGTGTATCGTCTTCGAAGGCAACTATATATTATAATATATTATATTACTATAAAACGGCACTGACTTTTCAGCCCATGTGTTACGTATAGAAAAAAGTTGTAGGTTGAGTAAAATGTACTAACCGCTGGTGTTTGGCAAAGTGAGAGTCAGTTAAAAGAAACGAGACCAAAAACTATAAAAACTGTTATAAGTTAAAATAACGAGAAAATAACTTCTTAAGTTTTTCGACTTAAAATGGCCTCATGAACCCACAGTTATCGGGGGGTGACTGTGGAGCACCCTGTATAAACAAAAAAAAAAAAAAAAAAACCAAAAGTTGTTACTCATACTGAAGCAGAGTAAAAGGATGGAAAGGGTTACATATATATTGAACGACGTTGGTAGCACACCAACTAAATAATAATATCAGTCAAAGAAACAGCAGTAGAAACTACAATATTTATGTACACATACAGAGTGTTCTTTGTAAAGTATCGGTAATCGTATTAATTGGAATATTTCGGAAATAAAATTGCATGGGTGGAAAAGCCGCAGGGCTGAACGTGGTCTTACACACCCAAATAAAGCTAAACACTCTAGGTCTAAAAAAATCAACAAAATCGTTTTGAATAACCGTAAAGCGATAATGCGTGAAAAACCTGACATCGTAAATACAATATGTCAATAAACCGTGATCAGCAAGGCTGACCCTTTGGTGAAAAGGTCTACTTTGCTTTAATTTACACCAAAACTATAGGAATTGTGGGTTCTGTGTGCCGTTTTTGGTTGTGTTAGAGCAAAGTGACTCGAGTTGAAAGTTTTACCCGCAACGATACAACTAATGCTGCAGCAGCGGACAACGATTAATAAAAAACAAATATGTCAACGAGTTGATCGTAAAAGAAAAACAGAGTTAAGACTTAGCTTTAATTTATAATACTACAACTGGTATAAATGTTAACGAAAATTAATTATAAAAAATATGGCAGCTCGAAATACTTAGGCGCCAAATTAAAAAAAAAAAAAACAAATTTAGTACAATGAAGATTTCTAATTAACAATAGGAGATTAGGTAACAATGTAAAAAATATCGTGGATGTATGATGCTGATGAAGTGCTCCAGCAGACCGTGTATATAATATTATGCAAGAGTATTTGGGTGTGTGAAAGCCCTGTTCGGAGTGGGTACTGCGTTTACACCAAAAACAACAGCGTGTTGATGATTCGGAGCGCTGTTTGGAACTTTTGAAGCAAACATAAAAAAAATGCTCACCGGAAAGATATATGGCTCGAATCAAGAGGTAATGACAAATTTTAAGCGTATTTTGAAGGATTTTACAATATAAAAAAGCCATAAAAATGTCAGAGAGGCGCTGGAATGATTGTATCACTCTAGAAGGAGACTATGTATGTTGATGAGTAAAGTCGAATTTTGGCAAAAAGTTGTGTTCTTATATGTAAGGCTCTGACTATTCGAACTACCTGCTTGTGTTTGTACATAATTTATTAGTATTTTTTTCGACCGCATCTATTTCTTACGAGGGCCCACACAGGATCTCACGGAATCACTTCATACTAATGTCCTTATGTGCGCATCTTTGTATACGATAAAGTATGAAAAGAATCTAAAAAAATTTACAACGCAAGCGCGGTATATTTACGTTTCATTAAAAAAAAAAAAAAACATTTTATGGCAGACTTTTCAACGCAAGAATAGCTAGGCATTGCCAGATTGAAATACCAAAGACGATATCTGGAAGGGACTGTTCATCGAATCCTGCCAGGGTTCGAACGATGTTTTACTTAATTCCAGAAACATCCGAGTGCTAGATTTTTACAGCACGTGTACAGCTCATTATATACGATTATAAGTACATAAACTAATGTCCAAGTCTTTGTATTAGGTATATATTTTAATTCGTGCGGTTTTTTTTTCAAAATTTGAACGTTTATTTAAGAAAAGTATGTACAATAGTATAACTCAAAGTATTGTCCATCTGAAGCTATGTCTTTTTCCCTACTTTCTGGCAGTTTGTGGATTCCATCCCAAAAGAACTGCGCCGACTTGGCAGTCAAGAATGAGTCAAGCCAATTTTTGATATTCTGCGCTGATGTGAACCGTATCTCAGTGAGAGCGTTATGCATCGACCGGAACAAATGGTAGTCAGAAGGGGCAAGGTCTGGGCTATAAGGCGGGTGGGGTAAGACTTCTCATCCACTGTTTTCCAAATAGTTCTTAACCGGAATAGCAACGTGGGGTCGAGCGTTGTCATAATGGAAAATTATTGCCTCGTGTCTGGTCGCATATTCCGGGCGTTTTTCGGCTACTGCTCTCTTCAAACGGATTAATTGTGTTCGGTAGCGTTGTCCATTGATGGTTTCACCCGGTTTTAGCAGCTCATAATACAGCACACTCATCTGGTCTCACCAAATACAGAGCATTACCTTCGCGCCATGGATATTCGGTTTTGCCGTTGATTTGGCTGGTTGCCCGGGTTTCACATATGATTTTATGCGCTT
The DNA here is from genome assembly GCA_907269105.1 of Volucella inanis. Taxonomy (NCBI): domain Eukaryota; kingdom Metazoa; phylum Arthropoda; class Insecta; order Diptera; family Syrphidae; genus Volucella; species Volucella inanis. The sequence continues at coordinate 68,308,696 of OU026153.1, forward strand.
GGGGTTGTTGTAATGGATCCATTTTTCATCACCAGTAATAATCCGATGCAAAACTGACTTCCTTTTGTGGCGTTCCAGCAGCATTTCGGACATGCAAAAGCGCCTTTCGATGTCTCTCGGCTTGAGTTCATGTGGAACCCAATTTTCTTGCTTTTGAATATATCCAGCTGCTTTTAAACGTTTTGAAAGGGCTGCTTGAGTGACACCCAAAAATTCTGCGAGCTCTTCTTGTGTTTGGCAACAATCTTCATAAAGTAGTGCTTCTAGTTCTTCATCTTCAAACTTTTTTGGCTGCTTATGTCGTTCATCGTCTTCCAAGCCAAAATCACCACTTTTAAATTGTGCAAACCACTTTTGGCATGTTCGCTCAGCTAGCGCATGTTCACCATAAACTTCCACCAAAATACGGTGACTTTCAGCAGCAGTTTTCTTCATATTAAAGTAATGAAGAAGAACTCCCCACAAAAACAGGCACAAAGTTCGACATATTTAAGTGAAAAAAAATTATTTTTGTTTACGCTTCAAATGAATGACATATACTGAAATGACGTACAATGACAGTAGCTTTCCAACGCATGTATCAATTTAATAATAACAATGGAATAATACAAGTTACGCCATCTCTTAGCAAAACCGCATTAAACCGAATTAAGTTATAGACCCAATATAAGCTCTTGGAGTTAATTTTTGAAAGACCCTAAGTCGACAGTTTTGAGCCCTTTGATAAATGGATCCCAGTTTACAAGAGTTAATGATTTTAACAATTTGCAAATCTAGATACAAAACAACTCCATGAAACAGAGAACTTTTAACACAAGTTCAATTCCAATGTAAGGTCAGGCATATTGGAACACAACCTAATAAGGCAAAATTTGTTTCCTTCGAAGTTTAATTCTAATCTGTAATGTGAATTTTTGCGAAACAATACAATGCAGAAAGCAAAACGTTAGCTAAAGCATGTCTTTATGAGCTTTTATTGGTTTCAGCGGAAGTCGATTTTCCAAAAAAAAAAAGAATTTGCGAAGAACCTAGAAATAGAAAATAAAGGTTATATGTCTAAGCGTTCCGTAGAGAAAAGTTTAACTGATAATTTCCCTACAAATATTATTAATTGCTAACAAAATATGGAGTTGTGCAGTAATACCTGCAACCAAAACTTAGCATTTTAAGGATACGAAAAAGTCACTCATCCATCAGAATATTTTATAAAAAGAGTCAAGTTTTATGGAGGACTTACTTCTTTGCAGGCATGCAATGCATGTTTCAAAACACAACGCTCTGACAATAACTGCTGAGAATTACACATAATCTGCCAGGTCGTATACGATGAGCCCACTTTCATTCATATTTCACTAATATAGAATTTAAATTAAAGTAAATGAACAAAACCATAAAAAAAGTTGACAGTACGTCAGGGCTTCAAGACAAACAATACGAGCTGTTCTTCAAATATTAGGCGTACATTTCTTATGACAGATCTGCACCGCTAGAGGAAATGAAGAAGAGGGACAACTTACTGATAGGCCGCGACGCCAACGCTAGGCATACAGAGATCCTAAATATTACTCTCAAAACAAATCGTGACTATTTTAGGGTCGAAAATTCGAGAGTTTCCAATGTGGAGTCACTTTCAGACTACAGATTGATTCTCTACGATTTGAGGCCGGGACCATTAAACCATCTAAGCCTAAGCCTAAGAGCGTTAATTGAACACAGTTTGGCCTAATCTTGAGAACAAATCTCAAAACCATACTCGAAATAAACACCATAGCAATCGATGAAGTGAAAGCAAAATTAAAGACTTTCGACTTTAGAAATTGCATACAAAGACTCGTGTCCAGTTAAATCCCTAATTTCAATCAGATGAACAGAGCGAATTTCGATATCTGCTACAGACACAACTTCTGCGAGCCTTAAAAGTACTTATTAAGTCTGTATAAGAAAATCATAAAGACATTCTAGAAGCAGGCCTGGATGGAGTATTACCATTTAATAAAAAATCATCAAACACTCCGCTAAACTTAGCAAGATTCTGTCCGAGGAACATCTCAACCCTTCCTTTCTAAGAAGGTTAAACAGAGGTTGGACAGAATAATCTTCGTAGACTCCATATCTCCAAAAGAAAAAAACCATTTCCCGGATGCAGTGATATTAGGACGGAACCCGGGAAGTCTCAGCAAGTACAATCTGCGTACCACAGTAATATCAATTCAATCATTTCTGAGGAAAAGAATTCCTGTGCTATAAACAGCTTCTCCCTGTGAAAGTCACCCGGCCTTAACGGCATACTACCTGTCATGCTACAGGGGACGCACAATCCAACAACACATTGGCTAATGTCAATCACCAGAAGCTGTTTAATACTGAACTACGTATCCTACTCTTGGAGACACGCTCGAGTAGTGTTTATACCGAAAGAAGGTAAACCTGGACATGAGTCCTCAAGGAATTTCAACTTTTCAACAACTTTTGTACTTAAGACCCTGTGTCTTAGACATCCACATGCAAATCATTCTAGAAAAATCGTTGCTATTCAAATCATAGCACACCTATCTCAAGAGAAGATCCACGGAAAAGTCTCTCCACTAGGTGGTGCGAACAATCAAAAAATATTGTACATACACTACAAAGAATATCCCCTAGCCTCTTTGGGAAGCATGGATGGAGCTTTTACTAATAAACACTTTTGTCAGTGTTATGATTCTATTTTTTGACATTTTTGACGGCGATGACTTCCTCGTTCCATCCGTACTTCTTTCCGGCGAGCGATCTTTTAAGGTTTGGGAACAAAAATAAATCGCAAGGAGCCAAATTCGTAGAACACGGAGGATGGTTTAGCAATTTGACCAATTTGGCTGTGGCAACTGCGGAGGTGTGAGTCGGTGCGTTATCGTGGTGGAAGAGCACTTTTTTCTTCGCCAAATATGGTAGTTTTTTCTTTAAATCGGCGTTGAATCGGCCCAATAAATAGACGTAGTATGCTCCTGTGATTACTTTTCCGTTCTCCAAATAGTCAACGTAGATCACATTTTGCATGTCTTAAAAAACGGTGACCATCACTTTTCCGGGCGAAGGCACGGTCTTCCCCTTCTTTGGAGCACGTTCAACGGGTAAATCCCATCGTATAGATGGTTTTTTTTTGGTCTCTGGTATGTACCAATAAATCCATGTCTCATCGATGATCACGAAACGACGCAGAAACTTCTTTGGCTTTCGATTAAACAGGGCCAAACACGTCTTTGAAGTGGTCTCACCTTTGCGTTTGTTCTCCGGTATGTGCAAACATGGCATCAATCGCGCGGGAAGCTTTCTAATGTCCAAGATCTCGTACAGGATATAGCTAACGTGTTCAGTTGAGATGCCCTCCTATCTCAACCAACTCGCGAATTTTCGCTCGACGGTCCGCCAATACGAAATCATGAATTTTGTTCACGGTTTCCTCTGTGGTAACCGTTTTTGGGCCACCTGAGCGCGGTTCGTTAAAAACCGACGTGCGGCCATGGCGAAACTCTGCGAACCAATGGTAAATGGGTACCATACACACCATCGAGAATGGGCTTGATTTCCTCGCAGGTTTTGCTACTCAAAAACAAGAATCGGCTCACGGAACGATACTGCTCTTTTTCTATGGTTGCTAAAAGACTAACACGATGTTTTGAAATGGATGTTAAAAGAAAGCTAAGCTTCGGATTGTCACCAAATTTCAACAGGCGGGCTAAAAGAGGTTATACCAAATGATGGTATACTAATTTGGGATCAGTAGCGCCACCTATCTTCCAATGTGGGTACTCATCAAAATTCCATCGTAAAATCTACATTAATGTTATAATATGTATACAGAGATATGATTTACAAATGTATACCTTCCTACCGGAACATAATTCATTAATTTTAAATGAAGTCTTAGGAAATAGAATAAGGAAATAAAATATGTCGAGGAAACAACAAAAAAAATATATATATATATATATATATATATATATATTAATAAATGTATGATTTGATGTTATATTATATATGTAGGCGATTCATGTTTTTGTATTTTATTCTACATTTAATTGATTTAGTAAAGAATTATCGGTGTCGCACGAAATCGTAAATGAGCCATTAAATTTTTGAATTTTATTCCAAATCAGTTTAACATTAGCTTTAAGATAAAGGTTTTAATATTTTATTTTGGAAAATTTCTAATTTCTTAACATAACATTTGGCATATGTTCCCCATACTTGACACCCGTACAAAAAGATAGACTGGAAAATTGTTTCATGTATTATTATTTAATTTCCATTTGAAACTTAATGATTTTTTGTTAATGAATTTATATAGCATTTTAATAGCAATATTTACCCTTTTAGGTGTATGGATATAATGCACTTTAGAAGTTACTTTGTATTGAGATGAATGCCCAAATCATGATAAAATACAACGTGGATTTGTGACAAGCTTAGACTTAATGTTTTTGCTCTTTCCATATTAGTTAAATAGATGTTAGAACCACTTTTTAGGGGTGGAATTTCCTTCGTATTATTTTTTTTATAATTTTGACTACGCTCCAAAAGGCCTTGGAAGCTTTATCTAGAGTACTTTTTTATTCTACTCTAGGTTTCGATGATCTTGAATTGTCTTATATATTATTTTAGGCTAGCGAAAATTTTGATTAATTCCAATATGTGTGTTAGAATTTGAACACAGTAGAATATTTTAATAATTTTTGGAATGTTATTATAAGCTGAACTTATGATTTGATCTGAAAACTGATGCATAATAATATGTATCAACATCGTATTTTGATGAAATATGATCAAGATTCATAGAAATTGCTCGAAATTACTCTTTCATTTCTTTTTGAAAAATTTTCCACTTTGCATTTTTAGGACTTTTTCTAAGCCTGACCTATTAATGTGAGAAATGACCAGATTATGATCAGAGCTAAGCTGACCCAATGAAATGGGTGCAAAAACGAAAATTTTTTGCAAAATTGTATTTTAGTTTTTCCGTAAAGGTAAGAGGGCTGCTGATACTCCCAAGTGCTATGGATGTCAAGTTTACAGTTTTGACAGAGCGCAGTTGTCAGAATAATTGGTTTAAAGAATTCTGTTCTGGTGATTTTTCACCCAAAGTTTACCAATATTTTGGTAAACCACTGAAGTTGCTGATGACTAAATCAAATTCATAACGAGTCAGTTGTACATATGATTGTTGCAGATGAGGTTAAGTACATCACACATAATAATCACTTAAAACGTCTTAGACTAGTAAAAGCCCTCGATGATTGCGTTTTACATTAATTGAAACAAATCCACTTAACCCAAAGAATCAACATTTGGGATATGGATCTCAAATGAAATAAAATTTATTCTTTGTGAAACAAATATCACTAGGGATGAGAAATGGATCTCATATAATCGAAAACGTTCAAAGAGCGTGATGAACCAGCACAAACCATATCGAAAGCTGAGCTCCATCAAAAGAAGTTCATGTTGTCAATTTGGTGGGATTATTTTTATTTGTTTATATTAGTATTTTATATTTTATATATATATATTATATTGTATTTATATTTTTTTGGTGTAGTGTATTTTGAGCTACTTTCAAGGAACAAATCGATCAACTCAGAGGTTTATTGTCAATAACTAATGAAATTGGAGGATGAAACCAAAGAAAATCTGCCAGAATTTGCATATTATAAGAGAACTGCATTCCATCATGACAACACTACCATACAACTTGTTGGTAACTCGTGAAAAATTATTGAATCTTGGTTGGGAGGTGACGCTTCATCCACCGAACAGCCCTGACTTTGCGCGATAGATTTTTATTGGTTTCGAAGTTGAAAAACCGCTTTTAATAGTAAAACTTTCACCAATAATGATGACTTGAAATCGCTGACTTGGTCTAGTTTTGTACTTTTAAGAGTCAGATGGTCTATTAGCATAGAATAATGAAGTTGACAAAAAGGTCGAAATGCAAAATATATAATTGATAAATGTTCACTTTTGAGTAAAAAAGAAAGTCTTATTCTAAAAAACCGATATTGTGATCGTTTCTTACCAACTTAATAGAAGTTTTAAAAATAAATTTTTATAAGCACTTGGCGAACTTCTACCTTATCTCATTCATGAAATTGACATCTAGTTCGGAGCAAGGAGATTAACGATTGAAGATAGCAATCTACACTGCTGACCATCTGCTTAAAGGTAACATAACAGGGTAACTTCTCGTCGAAACCTATGTGTTCGTATGATATATTAAAATTAAAAAAAAAGTTCTATTAAATTGTTCTATTAAATTCTATTAAAATGAATGACATATGTTTGTATGTAACTTAGCTTTACTGAAATCCTCAAAGGTTTTTAGTACTCCATATGGTAAATGCTTTTGTTTACTGTTTTAAGCCTCAATACGACTTTACTTTTAAATTTATATAAATTTTTGGTTTTCTTTAAAGTCCCCTAGGTTGGAAATACTTGCTAATAATTTGTTTGCAAAAACTATTGAGATATCAGACAAGATGGGGGATTGAATATACTATATTTCTGGTGGTTCAATTAAAATAACCAATGTAAAACAACAATATCTGAAGCATGACTATTTTGAAGCTATCGGAGGATATCTATCAGTGCTAAAACGATAAATATTTACATTCAACAATTCATTCTATTGAAACTTTTCATTTGGTACAGATACAAAAAATAGCATTGATCCAGTCCAACACAAGTACATTGTAACGAGTTGGAGCAATTTCCTGAGGCAGAAGGAATTAGAGTAAAGAAATGGAGCGTTCCACACTACAACTAAACTACAAAAAAAAGAGCGAACTCAGTGAACTCACGCATGCAAATATAAGTACATAAAATAATAACACACGAAGAATTGTACCTGCTTGGTCAGTTAGTTATAAAGAAGGTGGCATAGTGATTAATTTAAATTTAATGTCAAATAATAAATTATGCATTTAAAATAGCAGTATTGAATCAAAATAAGAGTTTAATTTTGCCGACTTGTCGATTTTGTCGCCAAACCCAAAAATCCTACATAAATGCATACATATTGTATAAATTTATATGTAATCTGATTGACTTTCAAATTGTACACAAATCTTATAATTTGTAATTGAGTTTGTATATCTTTTCCAACAAATATCTTCTAGTAAAATCAATACCATCTATTATTAATAATCTCCTGAGACGCTTAGTCCTCTATAACCACTAGTGTATAATATAATCCCTAAGCTCAACTTTTTAAAACTTTAATATTGTATATATGTATATAAGTCATTGAAAAAAGCACATAAACTCCATGTAAACTTACCCAGGACGCCAAGGCGATAATTAATTGTGACTACGAGAATCTGACCATAGCTAGCCAATACTGAGCCATCATAAGGATTTCCACTGTTCCATTCATACGATTCTCCATGGACAAAAACTAAAACTGGATACTTGGCTTGACCACTGCCACCAGAGATGCCACTTCCACCGCTACTACTGCTGCCAGTACTGCTACCGCTATTACTCCCACTGCTACCACTGCTGGATGAATCCCTGGAACCAACTGCAAAGGCAAATAGAAAAAAAAAAATAAAAAATTAAAGAAAACTAATTGAGAAACTTACAATCCGGAAATTTATTGACTCATTTTCACAAATAGATTGAAGGGAGAAACAGCAGTTTGAGAATTGGCCAGCAAGCCACAAATGGGAAAAGAAAAACAAGAATTTCCAGCAAAAGCCCCATTGAGTGTGAATGAATCACTTTAAAGCGATTAAGTCGGTGATTCCTTTTCCTTGCCTTTTTTGTGTTTTATTTCCACAGCTTAATCGGAATGGAAAAATGGCAGTTTCAGAGTAAATGGATTTTTTGTCTTAGTCATTCCTAATCAAATATTGCCTGAACTGTGCAACAGTCGTTTTTAGTTCATTACTTAAAACAAAAAAATAAAATAACTTTTCCAGCTCTTAGTATAACATATTGAATTATATTTTAAATACTCGTTTATGTAAAAATATATATTGGATTTGGGTAGAATACATTCTTTTTAACTGTGTAGAAAAAAACAGATTCTGGGTAGGATATATGGTGTTCGGTAAAGAGGAATTAAAAAAAGAAAACATTGGAAGACTACGTAGTGCCGGCGGTATCGAGTAAATGTACTTACATTTTTGATACAAGGCCATTCTCAAAATTCACACACAAAATCATCATGAATGCCAGAGAATACATTCACCTCTTTCGGCAAAAGTTAAAGACTTCGGTCAACTGGAGGCCGTTCAAATCAGAAACTCTTTGAAAAGAATGAAATAATTGCAAAAAAAAAACAAGGGAAACTTGTCGAAGAGTAAAAAGGAGGAGCAGTAACCTGATTGTACAATAGTAAATATTTTGCTTAATTAGATTAGATTAGATTTCAAAATACCATACTTTAAATTAGAAGTGAAACTTCAACCGCTACGCCATTTAAAATCACTCACAACTTCTCATATTCTTCTTTACAACCTGAGTTGCTTTCCACCTTTGGTTATCTTTTCCACGTTAAGGAACTCTAAATATAATAACAACACGCATATATGTACAAAAAATTTTTTTAGTCTTCAAAACTTCCACCTACATTAGGTAATATAAGAAAATAAAATTGCAGATAATGGCAAAATCAAATGCGATGAAAAAAAAAAAAAAATAATAATAATAAATAAATAAAATAAACGGCGCAGGGTCAGTAAATTTTCCTGATGCCATGTATTCGTATTTTACGAGCGAGACCCAAGTTTTATATCCAAGTACAATACCTAACCCCTGTCGACCCCAAATAATCAGATCTTATTGTGGTGCTATCCTTCTTCCTCTCTCCTTACTTTTGATTTATTGACAATTTTGATATTTAAATTCGTTGTCATAAAAGGAAGTGGTGTTATCGTGAAGCGTGCTCTCACATACTTATACATTCGTCTTGGTTTAGTGTTGTTTCTGCTTGGATCCCTTTCGTGAGCACACAAAACTGGGGAACAAAATCAAATTCACCATCAACCCACTGTCAATGAAAATATTTTAAAAGTATACGATAGTCAGGCATGAGTCATGCATATATGTACATACATATGAAAATCTAAGGGTGCGGAATTTTTTATTTTATTTATTTATTTATTTATTTATTTATTTTTTTTTTTTTTGTTAAAGCGGACTAAATCGAATAAAGAATATAAGGATATTTGTAAAAGCTTTTTGCGTAAAGTTTTCCTTACAACGGTAAATAAAAACAAAGCCTTACCCATGCAGGGAATCCTTTTAGCAAGAATATTTTATTTGCAAATTCAACGCATGTTTGTGGAAAAAAAAAAATAAACAAAAACAAAACAACCAGAAAGGAGCAAACACAAATCCTTGCCTTTTGTGGAGTGATGTTATAATAAGTACGTAACAAATTACGTGGGAATAAATATTATATTAATGGGGTATATTAACAGCTGGAAGTCATTTCCATTTGACTAAGCAGATTTAATGTACGTGTAGATAGAAAGGAGAAGTTCAGGAAAAAGAGCAAAGAAATTCAGTATCTTATAAGATTTATTATGTTGTATGCGTTTTGGAGCGTGAGAAGTTAGTAAATTAGCCAGTGTACTCTTTTCTTTTTTCATTTCAAACATCAAAGTCAGTCAAAGTTAGGACTTATACTCATGGCATACAAGTTTTTTTTTATTGAATTTCTCATGCATACATACTTATGTATGTTTGAGTTTTGAAACATAGATATAATGATAATTTGATTTAACTACTCCAACTGTAAGCTTTTTCAATAGGATTATTCTGCTTGCTCCGCACTTCGGCGCTTTAAGTAATATATCGATTATTGTTCAAGACCTTTACAGGAATAGTTAATTAAAAAACCATGTTTACACTCATTTAACAACAAGAAACAATACATAAAGATTTAAATACGATATAAATAATATCTCGGCTCCAGGCACTGTTAACACTCATATTCCTAGGAGGAATACTATTCTAAATTAGTAGGTACTTAAGCAAGTTGAATGATGTATTGCTACAACAGACCACTAGGACCAGCAGTAGTCGAATTATGCATCAGCTATAATAAGAATAAGAATAGCGATAGGAACCTGTCAAGTAAGACAGCTAGTTTTGAGCCACCAATATAAAAATATAAATATAAGGAGGCTCCTACACTCAAAGATATCCACGTCTAAGACAACAGGTAACAGCTGGACTCTATCTCCTTATCGTATCTGCATCTTTTGCAGTTAAAGAAAAGATATCTAAATGAACCATACGATAATACTTAAATGCCAATTGGAGTGGACTTATCAGCTTCTTTACAAAATTAACTTGGTTATTATGTTTCTTCGAAAATGATGTGGATGCTGCTTCCGATATGATTACATATCATGTTCCATTTAGAATAAGACTCTTTATATCTCATCGAATGAAGAGTATCAAAACATTTAAAATTTTGCCTCATCCTCCATTCCAATGCTCAATTATAATGACAATTCAGCTGTCATTTCTATGGGCAAGGCAAATCTGCTCACAGCACATTTCGCAGCCCGGTCCACATTTCCATCTGCCATGTGTCCGAATACACTTAAGTGCTTTGAGTCATCAATGTGACGAATCTAATTTTACACCCATGTAGTAGAACTTATGCTTAAACATCTTAGCTTACAGAAATCTGCTGGTCCAGGTGGTATACCTCCCCCTCTTTTAAAAAGGTATTCTTCCACGCTTTCAAACCCACTTCGTAAACTTTTCCATCACTCTTAGTCCTAAGGCTTGAGTAGTTGGAAAACAGCATTTGTACAGCCTGTACCAAAAAAGGCGAGTCTTCTTCTTTTTCTTCCAATAGATCTTTTGTACTCGTAGTAAATCCCTTCTTGGGGACTGAGGTGGCCATTCCAATACATCAACATTATTTTGGGTAAAAAACTCCTTAGCGAATTTGCTCGTATGCTTTCGGTCGTTATCTTGTTGGAAAATATAACTTCCCAAAGACATTTTAGAAGCAGAAGAATTTAAATTTTTCCTAATAATGTTGACGTACGTTGGACCCTTCATTTTGGTGTCGATTTTGACAAGATTTTTCAACTGCTGCTAAAGAAGAAATATCCTCAGACCATTACCGAACCTCCTCCGTGTTTCACGGTTTTTTGAATGCACCTTTGGCTTAGCCTTTCGGACGGTCTGCACCAAACTCGCTTTCTTGTTTTAGGGTTTTTCGATTTAAATTTGGATTCGTCGGGCCAAATTACATTTTGCCAGAATGTTGGCGGCTTTAGTAAAAAGTTTCCTGCGAAGGCGAGGCAATTTTTGATGTTAATAAAATGAAGCATAGGCTTTTTCTTCGCTAAAAAGTTTTTTAAGCCGCTTTCCTGGAGTCGCCTTTGTACCGTCCTTGGTGTGATATTCAATTCCAGGTCTCCCTTGATACTCCTGCCCGAAGATAAAGGGTTTTTCCTGGTCAACAGTTGCATTAGTCTTCCGCTTCCTTCCACAAGAACTTTTAAAACTGGCAACTGTTCCTCGTTGTTCAAAGTTAAGGCAGATCTTCCTTGCTCTAGAGATCGATAGTCCATATTTTTTAAAAGTTATTTTTTACAATTTTTTACAAATATTTACAAAACTGTAAGCACACATGTGTATGATGTCAGCACATAACAATTGAGGCATAAATGCCCTTTGCTTTTAACTTACAGGACTTAACAGGATGAATCAGGTGCTTTTGCACTTTATTTTGTCCAATAGTGTACCTAGGTTTTCTTAAGTGATGTAAGAAATATAACATTCCCATCTGGCCTCAATATACATACATATAAAGCATTAATTGTATTAAATTGTAGGATTGAAAACCGTGCAATTAAGTTCATAAGTAATTTTAATATCACCCAATCGAACACAAACGGAATGTCTTTTGTCTAATTTTTTTATTTTTTTTTCACCACTACTGCTTCATCGAAATCTCCAGTTGCATTCCACCCGTTCAAACTTTCAACTGTAACTCCCGTCTATGAAGCTTCTTCAGTTTTTTGATAACAAACATTTATACACATATATACCTTTAACTCTATTTTAATGTTCATTTATTACGTTTAATCAACATTTATGAATTAACTTAATTTTAACTATACTCCTGTGTTTAAATAAGAAAACAAAAATAAATTTAACTAATTAAAATAAATGAAAGCTCTTTTAGGTAAAACGATTAAACCTTCTGTAAAGCTCCTGCAGATTGTATGTAAAAGCAGACGTCTCATCAGTGTAAAATTACTCAAGTTTAGTAATTCGCAAAGGGCAGTCGGGTACATCTGCTGAACAAAAGTCTCATGTTACACTTTCAATTTATTTTTACTTAGATACTACTCGTATTACGCATTTATCATGTATCATTTTCGATTTGTAAGGACCAATTTATACAGCTTCAGACTCTCAATTCACAAATTTGCCTGGGTTTCAATACCAGACAGCCTAACAAAAATATCTGCTCATAGGTTTCTATAATTTTTTATAAAATTTTAGAATATTCATCCTATTATATTTTCTATGTGTGTATTTTCATGCAAACGGATACATGTGTACTTTCATGAGTCAAGTCCTATATGAAATCTTGGTATACAAATCCTTTTAGCGAAAATTGAAAAAGAACTGTAATGTGATTTTCTTAGATTAACCTTTCACTCACATTTGTATCCATGTACGACCTTCAATCTCTATTATACGTAATTCCATTCGCTCCAAATGTCCCTCCAGAAGTACTAGACGACAAATCAAAGAATAACAAATTCGAAAAAAAGATTAATGAAAGTATATGCTGTTTCCTTCCTCTAGCTAAGCCAACTCCTTTACTAAAGTCAACTACATTATTCGTTTCAATTTACGTTCGCCCTTACAGTGGATTGTTTCGTTGTAATAAGAAACAACTTTGGTATCGAGAAAAAACTCAATTTTGACTTGTAATTTTTGGGTTGTGAGTATGTACCTTTACGAAGTCGAACTTGGAATGCTTAACCACTGCTCTGATTGAATTGTTCTTTCATGCATAAGAGTATCTGATTTTTCTTTTTATCGTTAGATTTTCAATCACATTAAAGCTTTTTGGTTGACATCTGCATTGGAATAAGAGTTTCATTTCTGAAAGTTGTGAACATTATTACTTAAAAACATCGATTCACTATCTATTCAGCAATAAATTGTATTAATTCTAAAGATACAATCTTAAATTTACATATGTATAAAAAAAAGAACAGATTAAATACTAGTTTTAATTGAAGATTTCCAAAATCTTTTCTACTGTAAAGAAAAAACGTACTTACATTTAAAAATGTATCTGAATTGCACTTTTGTTTTTTTTTAACAATTTATATATGAAGATTCTAACGCTGTTCCTGTTTCCAGTTTGTTAGGAAAAGATTTCTGGCATTCATGATCATATGACCTTTGACACAGAAATCCAGTCCACAATAATGGCTCAAACCAGGGACTACGACTTGAGGATTTTTATGGATGTGGGATTACCTTCTTTTCATTTGATGTGACCGATATAGAGAAATTTTTTATACTAACTTTTTCGATTATATCCCTTCGTACAGTTAACGAAGCTTTTCTTTGTCTCTATTTCCTATTCATTATAACTTGCAAATATTTAAGACCAATATACATCGGCATCTCTTTTTTTTTCTTCCTAATTTTTCTTCGCCCGCGCTGAGTACAAACATTTTAAGGGTACCCAAATTCCTTGAGGGCGCGAAATCATTATAAAACAAAAGCAAAATGTTTCTTTCGAAGAAAATTGGTATTGCTTAACATTTGGCAGGGTATAGTTCATTTTTTAGAGGATAATCTTTGTCTTTCGAGTCAGAGGATTTGACCAGAATCATTGTTGTTGTTGTTGACCAGGTAGCAATAATTTTCTCTCGGTTTGTTAAAGGGTGTCCATTATGGGTGAAAATCCACTGTGGCTTCGCAGTGCATTTGAGGTATTCATATCGCAAAGATTTGTCGTGCGAACAACTCAAGCTACTTCTTCGTTTTCGACTACTTGTAGCCACTGCTTACTCTATTACGATTCAAACTAAGATTTGAAATAAGGTGGTGGAAATGTTAAATAAAGGAACAGAATTATCAATAAACTTGCTTGAGATTGTAACTTTATGCAGTTTAGTTAGTCAGATAGTAGCCAGAATAGTCATTGAGAAAAATAAAGAAAATCTTAAGACTAATCAGTTATGGCGAAACAAATATAGCATACTAAGATACGAATGATAGAATTTTGGAAAAACATAAATAAGGTATGGAGCAAATATCAAAAACTTTACTCAGGGCCCGATATTGTTTTTTTTTTTACCAACAGGCTCATACTACTTTTTTCAGCTCTGCGATTCACTTTAACAGGATGAGTTAGATAAGCTACAATCTGAATTTATGCCGACCTCAAATACAACAGCCGTTAAGTAATTCTAGACTTACTCAAATTTTCTAATTAAACATAAAGGCGACCTTAAATTTCCCTTACATAAGTAGCTTTGCCCTCCAAGGTTCACATTTATTGATTTTTGACTCACTCTCTCACGACTCTCTTCCATACCCTTATTCTTCAAAATATTTTCCTATCTTTTAAGTGAGCTACTATATTTCACTGCTTTAAAAAGGTCACAATGAAATAAATTATCTAATATCACCTATAGTTTACGAACCGATGTCTTGCAGTAATACTGCAAACCTATTTTTTTTTCCTGATCAACATAGTTTTCTCTAGGGTACATCAACAACTTCCAACTTAACGGAATTTGCCTTTAATATATATGTATGCTTTGTGTTTTGAAAAATAAAAAAAAAATTGACATCACTGTATACAATTTCAGTAAAGCCCTTGATAAAATTTCGAACAAAATGATTTAGAAACTTAAAGCTCTCAGCTTCTTAGCGAAGATTATAATGTGACACAAACTTTATTATATATATGTTTGTGACATTTTGGATCATATAAGGCATCCTGAGAAAATCACATCAGTCCCCTGATCTTCGTCCTGACAATTTTTGAGGTAGATTCCATTTATTAGGAATCTTACATTTTTATCTATGCTGGTGACAAGAAAAGCCCGTAAGCACATTAACACGTCCAGTGATTTTACCACGACATGATTTGTATAGATTTGTAGCTTCATCTCAAATATGAAACTCAATGTCTGTAACAGTTAAGTGCTAAGAAATAATTCATTTTGCATTATAAAGGACTGCTCAGATTAAACTCCCAACGTAGACTACATAAAATTTCCAAATCTGCAAATCCTTTAAAAATTTCGAGACGTTGCTGGTAATTGGCTGCATTGTATATTAGCACTACTCGGAATGTCTTCGTTAATATCAACCCATAGAGGCTAAGCTCTATGGGTGTAACAAATCATTTAGACGGAAGCTACTTGCTGGCGAATAGCATTAAGCATGAGATTGATTTTAACATTGACAAAACTAGTCTTCGAAATTCCCTTGTACTTTTTGCACTGAGTCAAACACTTTGAAGTCAAAGTATAAATTAATATTTATTTAGAGTTAATAATTCAATTTTATGGTACTAAGCATCACCTTTTCTAAATTAGCATTAGCTTTAGGACACTGTCATTGTACGTCATTTCAGTATATGTCATTTATTTGAAGCGTAAACAATAATAATTTTTTTCACTCAGATATGTCGAGCTTTGTGCCTGAAAAATTGTTTTTGCGTATGCCGAAAGTCATCGTATTTTGGTGGAAGTTTATGGTGAAAATGCGCTAGCTGAGCGAACGTGCCAAAAGTGGTTTGCACGATTGAAAAGTGGCAATTTTGGCTTGGAAGACGATGAACGTCCTGGGCAGCCAAAAAAGTTTGAAGATGAAGAGCTGGAAGCATTACTCTATGAAGATTGTTGCCAAACACAAGAAGAGCTCACAGAATCTTTGAGTGTAACTCATTTCATTTCAAAACGTTTAAAAGTAGCTGGATATATTCAAAAGCAAGAAAATTGGGTTCCACATGAACTCAAGCCGAGAGACGTCGAAAGGTTTTGCATGTCCGAAATGGTGCTGGAACGTCACAAAAGGAAGCCATTTTTGCATCGAATTGTTACTGATAATGAAAAATTACGACAACCCCAAGTGCAAAAAATCATATGTGAAACCAGGCCAACCAGCCAAATCAACGGCAAAGCGAAGGTAATGCTCTGTGTATGGTGGAATTAGATGGGTGTGCTGTATTATGAGCTGCTAAAACCAGGTGAAACCATCAATAGACAACTCTACCGAACATAATTAATCCGTTTGAAGAGAGCAGTAGCCGAAAAACGCCCGGAATATTCGACCAGACAGGAGGCAATAATTTTCCATCATGGCAACGCTCGGCCCCACGTTGCTTTTCTGGTTAAGAACTATTTGGAAAACAGTGGATGGGAAGTCTTACCCCACCCGCCTTAAAGCCCAGACCTTGCCCCTTCCGACTACCATTTGATCCGGTCGATGCAAAACGCCATCACTGAAATACGGTTCACATCAGAGCAGAATATTAAAAATTGGCTTGATTCATTTTTGGCTGCCAAGCCGGCGCAGTTTTTTTTGGGATGGGATCCACAAATTGCCAGAAAGATGGGAAAAGTCAAAGCTTCAGATGGGCAATACTATGAATACTACTTTTGTACATGTTTTTCTTAAATAACCGTTCAAATTTTGAAAAAAAAACCGCACGAATTAAATTACATACCCAATGAAAGTAAATTTTTGGCGCCTTTTGTAATAGGGGTCTTACAAAGGGGCCAACTCCATACTTAGGCAGAGTTAGGAAAACCTTTTTATAAGCAAAAGATATAACTTTTGAAAATTTGCTATTACTGTCAATCAAAAAGTTTTATTTATTTATTAAGAAAATTTTAAATACAAGTTAATTCATCTAAATCTATATTGACCCTCTCAAAGTAATCCCCATCGACTGCATCACACTTATGCCAGCGCTTTTTTATATTCAGTTTTCGGTATGTCCGTCAGTGCTTCCTGTGATTTTTCCATGACTTCCTCTCGGCTGCTGAAACGCGTTTCCCGTAGTGGTTTTTTTAACTCAAATGACAGAGAGAAGTCATAGGAAGCCAAATCAGGTGAATTCGGTGGCTGTTGGATGGTATTTGTTGCATTTTTCGTCAAAAAATTACGAATAATGATGGCACTGTGCGACGGTGAGTTATCATGGTTCAAAATCCACGAGTTTTCTGCCCACAATTCTGGTCTCTTTCGGCGAATTGCTGCACGCAAACGTCTCATAACAGCCAAATATTACTCTTAGTTTACTGTCTGGCCTTCTGGCAAAAGTTCATGATGCACTACACCGTTGTAGTCCATGAAAACCGTGAGCAAACCTTCTTTTTTGACTGAAAACGACGTGGTTTTTTTAGTCTCGCCTCATTTGGTAAACAGCATTCACTTGCCTGATATCTGGATTGCGTGTCGTACTCATAAGCCCACGTCTTTTGATGAATGTGGGATCGGATTCAGCCTCGCAAATCATTTCTTTTGCGACGTCAACACGGTCTCTTTTTTGCATGAAATTGATTTTTTTTGGCACCAACTTTGCTGCTACACGACGGAAACCCAAATCATTAACCAAAATTTCTTGGACGGATCCATAGGCAATGTTCAAGTCCTCCGCTATCTAGTTGATGGTTAATTTGCGGTTATTGACCCATATTTCTTTTACTTCATCAATGTTTTCGTCGATTTTCGATGTCGATGGTCTGCCACTGAGTTCATCATCTTCGATTGACACAGGACAACTTTTGAACCGCTCGTGCCACTGGTAAACGACCGTTTTCTTTAGAATAACATGACAAAGTTAGATGTACTCTTAGCTCAAATCGGAACAATAGTAGCGCCACAATTTCACCATTGATCAAGTTGCTAATCATAATGGTTATATTCGAAATAATGCGAGACGATGCGTAAAAGATTATAAAGATATCTTAGGCTAATCAGCAGCACCGAATTTCGCTGATATAAGTTGAAAGAGGTTTTATTTGCTGGAATGTCTCTAAAGTTACAAACGCCAAGAAAAAGAACTGAGCGCACAAGGTTTGTGGAACAAATTCGAAGAAAAATGTAAGGTATTTCAAAATACCGGCTGTACATAAATAAAGAAACGTGGTGGTGGAACCATAAAACATATTATTAACGTTGGTAAAGAGGGGAACAAAGCAGTAGCGGTAAAGGCCTTGTACGAGGAATTAAAAGACGTATTTTAACCACCAATAAGCTGGCGGTATACAGCAGAAGAAGTACAATGTCGAATCACGTCTTAACGACCAAACATTTCAAAGATTGCGGCGCAACGAAGAAAAAACTCGTAATAGATTCAATCGCCGAAATGTGTTAAAGATAAGAAGGGAAATTTTTTAACGTGAAACATTGTAACTGACATTCTATGGAAGGAGTTCATTAACACCTTACTAAACGAGGAAATTTGATCCAACACCATACCCCCAGCTGTCGTGTACGAAGAAGCGAATTAACGATCGGTGAAAACTAAGATCGCATACCTACTATGAAAATAAACGAATGAGTTCTAGACAGTCGACAACGGAATATTGTTAAACTCCATGGTAGTTCACGTGGCTTTATTGGCTTCAGGGGGACACAAATATTCACGATTCAACGTTTCAAATAATGCAGAGTAAGCATTGCGAAGCTTAAAAGAATTTCCCCATCCTCTTCACCGACTTGGAAAAAGTGGTTGGCGGAGTCCTCAGAGATCTTATTGGAACGGCGCTAAGACGTAAATACAAATGATGTGCGATGATATTAAAATGAAAGTTGAATGCACAGATTGAATAAGCAGACAATTCAAAGTTAAACTTGGAGATCGCCAAGGCAGTGTTAATAGGCCGCTCATTTTTAATGTAGTTCAAGAGTTTCTATTGATGCATCGTATTAACGTGTACCGGACAAGTTCTGTCTTCTTCGCTAGCGATAGCTCTTTTATACGCAACGACTTGTGCTGTCAAGTCAAACAACTCTCAATAACTGAAGAAAGGCGCAAAAAGATAACGGGTTAGAAATCAGTCGTATCAAATATCTGAAGTTCCGTTTTTCCGAAGCAGCAGACATCCATTTAGAAGAAGTCATCGTCCAAAAAATAGATGTTTTCTAATTAATAGTTTCTATCTAATTTGGAGCATCGGAAATGATGGCCTTAATTTACATATTTTATGGAAATCATTAAAAAACCAATTTATTTTAAATAAATAAATTTTTGTATTTCCCGAAATGTTCGAATTTGCAATGCTGAGATGTCCCACCTTGCTTATCCGGCTTGTGTCAGAGTCAATCTGTCAAATATACTCGTAACTGAAACAAGAGATTGAAACAGACATACTGGTAAAAAAATCATAAACACGTACATAGAAAATTATGCGAGTACTGGAAGTAGTGATTTACAAACTCTATTCAATCTATAAGTTTAGCAAATCACCTTAGGTAATTTATTGATTTTTTAATAGTCTCGGAAGTGTGTTTTTTGTTTATAATGGAGCAGGAATTTATGCACGTTAGCAAATAAATATTTAAAAAAAAAAACTATCCGACTTTAAGGCATACTCGAATCTAACTTTCTTTAATTTAATTTTGTAGCATATTTTCTAACAAATTTATTTTTAAGTTATTAAGGACCAAGATGTACTTAGAAGATAGATATATGTACATAGTACTACATATATGTTTAATAACTTAAGGCATAAATATCTATGGCACACCTACTTCTCTCGAAAAGATATGAGGTAGTTTTTGTTTAAAATTCTACATATTCTACATACTATATATACCATGTTTCTGAAATACTGTATTTAAAATCTAAAATTCCAATGAGCACAATTTTATTATACATATATCAGATACATAACAAATATGCACGCATATAAAAATAATGGTTTTCAAATTTTTAAACGTTTATATACATATAATTTAATATCTTTAGTTCTGCGATGTTGTAGCAAAAAAAAAAAAAAAAAAAAAAATATTAAAATATGAAAATAAAAGCTTTTAAGCGAAAACCTCTGCATTACAAATTTATAGTTTTATCAGCTTTGATAGTTGAGTAGCAGCTCCGCATGAAACGTTCATCTATCATCATTATGCAGCTCTTAAAGAATTCATGAAAATTCACACATGTCAAGTTAAAGAGTTTCACCATCTGTGGCATGACATGAAACTTCTCCAACTCTTGTTAATTAGCATGAATATTGTATGTCGCAGAAGTCATGGTATGTAAATGACAAAAGCGTCATACGTAACTTTCCTGAGTTTGACACTAATAGAACACGTATGTTTTCTTTTAGATGAATATGAGTAATTATTGTGATATGTTAACATGTTGACATTTCATAAGATTTAAGACTTCTCCTCGCAATTATGAATTACTGATTTTAAATGACCTTAGCGAAGTAAGGATGACAAGATCCAAGTTGAAACCTAACAACCTGCCGTTGATTTGATAGTTGAATTATTTAAAAAAGTTAGTACAAACTTAGTGCAAAACATTCGATTATGAATGTAAATTTAATTTCTTGTTAAAATGTAATGTAATTTTTTTGAACGCACCACACTTACTCATAATAGAGCTATTTCGACATGTGGCCTTAAGTTAAAAACGTATAAACGGGATTACGAAATACCCCGACAGTGACTTGAAAAAAATATGGTAGATTTCTGACACAATTTTGCACAGTCTGCAATCCTTGTTCACAAAAAATTACGAACTTATTAGGAAACAAACACCAGGTTTGAATACCAATTGCCTAAATCACGTCTGAAGTCGGTCAATTAGAAATGCCATTTTTTCTAGATTTGTCCTATTACAATTACTCATATATGACATAACTTATACGAAAAACAAATGCGTTGTGCAAAATAAATACTTTCTCGACCACCGTGTATGTATTAATGGAAATGTATTAAACATATATCATACGTACTCCTAAATATGAGAATCGAACTCACAGATTTCGGTACCATTTTCATTTAAATTTGATTTGATTTTATACTGGTCATATTAAAAGTCTCTGCAATTTTTTGTCACTAGATGGTTTTGGTGTCCATTTAACAGGAAACGCTAATCTGATTGTGTCAAACGAACACGTGTTTAAAATGTGACGTCAGGCTACATTTGTGAAGACAGCTGTGTAATTCGTTGCTCGTTTTAAAAGTTATACTGATTTGAATATGAGCGAAATATCTGAAGAAATATGCTATATGATACTTTTTTAATATAAAAAGGGAAAAACGCTGCAAAAACATGCCGAAAAATTTGTGCAGTTTACGGTGAGAATGCTGTGAGTGAACGCCAGACGCAGGAGTGGTTTGTTCGATTCCGTTACGGAAATTTCGATGTAAAAGATGCACCTCGCACTGATCGGCCTGTCACTGACCAGTGACAACTGGAGCAAGATCGGCACGGAAGCTGTCTGGAGATACCGGAGGCACTAAATATCAACCGAATGACAGTTTGGAATCATCTTAAACGAGTAGGCTACTCAAAGAAGCTCGATGTTTGGGTGCTACATGAATTAAAAAAATGGAACCATTTTTGAAGCGATTCATTATGAGCGATGAAAAATGGATTAAATACGAGAATATCCAAAGCAAACGATCATGGTTAAAGACCGGTGACCGACCACAAACGACTTCAAAGCCTGAATTGACCGCAAATTGAGTGTTTGGTGGGATTGTATGAGAATTATCTATTATTAGCTGCTAAAACGTGGCGGAACCGTCAACTCGATCCTCTACTGTGCACAATTCGACCGTTTGAATGAAGCTATCAAGAGAGGGCGACCAGCATTATTACGATTTGTTTCATGGTTAAGAATTGGCCGACAGAAAAGCCGCTCAAAATCACTTGGCCAAGTTTTTCGCTGATAAACAACGGAAGTTCTACACCGATGGAATTATGAAGTTACCCGGAAAATGCCGAAAGGTCATAGATAATAATGGCCAAAATGTACTTGATTGAAATTGATTTTGAATAAAGAAAGTTTTTTTTTAAAAAATGTACCAAAAAACTACGAAGACTTTATATATGACCATTATTTTCCTTGATTTTACCATTAAGTATTGTAGCATAGAGCTTTAAAATGAAATAAAACACAAGATTTCGGGGAAATAATCGCCACGGGTGGACCCAATAAATCGCATTCTGGAAGTATGGTATCGTACATTGGCAAAAATGTGGTAAATGTTGGTATCAAAACACTTTTTAAACGTCAGGTTCCTCTTAAAACTAAAAGTGTTTAAGTTGCTAGAGTTCCTTTGTTCTCTGGGTATATGGAGAAATTTATGATGGGAAGGCACAATCCCTTTAGACCCTGGCGTGCAGGTGCAGGTGCCACTGACAGAGTTAAACACACTCGAAGCTATTGTAGCTCTCAACAGTCCACTTCTGTCTTATGGAAAAATCTTCGATCATTGAGACTTTTAGATAGATCCACACCATAGAGTGACTTAAATCAAAATTATCTAAATGCTCACTTTCTCAAAGTCGACGGTAAAGGTTGCGACAACACAAATTCGATTACTTTTCAAAATAAAAGCAATGAATCTAACTGCTTGGAGTTTCGTGCATGAGCTGGATCATATTAACTAGTAAACCAAAATCTTTCCGGAAGGTTTTCTATGCAGTGGATTGACACAGCACCATTTCCTGTACACGATGGCGAATCAATAACACGACGCACTTTACGACGTCTTGTATGTGTATGTGTGGTACGAAAACGATTCATGATTTTTTGATTTATTTATTTTTTTTTTTTTTTTACCTTTACACAAAATAAAAGTTTATAGTTTAACGTACGATTTTTCATGCAGTTGATATTCGTACATACAGAATAGCTAGTGACATCTTTATTTAAGGAAAATAGAGATGAAACCACATTTTAATAATCTTTTTTTTGGTATGGAGTGTACAAAGGTAGATAAACACAATTTTGTTTTTAATTTCAATTAATAAAAGAGAGAAAAATAAAACATAAAAAAGGGATATAATCAATTGTTCAAATGATTATATCGACTGAAAATTGAACATAGTGCAGGTTTGTAAACTCTTTTCCTTTATGAACGATTTTTAAGAGAAAATTTGAACAATTTGGCAAACCAAATTGAGCATAAATATGCTGTTAGCTGTCCAATTGTCTGTCGCTAGAAAAAGTTAAGCTTATTCAAAGAACAAACCTCTAAAAACAATCCATTATAAAAACAGTCAAACAAAAGGGCCGAAAACTTTTTGTCTTCAAAACAACGCTGAGGTACAATATACGCTTACATACATACGTATATATATATACTTAGAAACATATACTCGTATACGTATAGTGTTAATAGAACTGCAAATATTTTATATACTTTTTAATTCAAATACTCCATATTATTGTTGTGACTACAATCTAAATTTTGTAGTAAGATAAACTAAAAAAGAAAGAAGAAAAAAATATATATATGTACGTCATGTTAAAATTGATTGTATATGCACAATAACTGATCTCTCGAATGAATCCGTCTTATCCAAAAGTTTAGCTCATTTAAACTAAACTCTTTTTGAAGTCCTTATGTAAAGGAAGTGGATACTCAAAGATCAGTAACCCTCTTCGTCACAATGTCTTTGTCAGCTCTTATTAAAATAAAGTACCTTATGTAATCAACTGGTAAAGAATCGGGAGATCCAGCAGTATTCAGCACAAAATAAAACGGTTAAGTATCTTAGAAACTCAAATCCACCTACACAAAGAAAACAGCAAGAATTAATTCGATTAGCATCTAACCACATGAACAGCCGTTGTTGTTGTCTTCGATGATTTCTTTTAATGGAATCCATCCAGAAACCATAATTGAAGCTACTTCCAGTCGAATTTGAGGACTCAGTAAAAATCATAAGATTGGTACATATATTATCATTCCTGCGAGTTCTTTATGATAAGTTAGGACTAAGCTTACCATAAACAGCGAGATTGATGCGATCGGATCTTACAGCTCGGTGAAGATCATATTTTGCAGAAATTCGACATGACTGTGTGGTTCGTCATTTAGACCACGTTTCATTGAGTATGCTGAAGACAATTGATGCGGCGTTAGATGCTTCATAATTGTCGGCTTTCACTCTCTAATAAGAATTAAGAGTAGTGATAGGTAAACAAAAAGGATATTTAACTTTTGCAATGCGCTATTTGACGCAAATCTCGCAATAGTATGCAAGAGAAGATTACCTACTCATACCTACACGTGTCATAAATACTCGTAAATTAAATGAGAAAAAATCAAAGGTTTAATATTTCTGTCGTGTGTAGAAAAACGAAATGTTATAGAGTACTATAGCAAACTCGTCACTTTCATTTTAATGTTTGATAGTTGCGATAAATATAGTTTTGTTTTGTCTGTAAGCCGTCTTATTTTTTAGTAGTCGTAAATATCTAATGCAAAGTTGTGCTTCGTTAAATGTGTTCAAGTTATTTCTCTCGAAGATCAAAATATTGCAAACATATAAGCCTCAGAACTTTAATGTCATTACGCATCTGAATTGAATTTAATTTATTTAACATCATGTTTGAAAAAGCCAATAGCAGATGCACAATTTTTCAATACATAAACAGCAGAAATGGACCAAGCATTAAATGAGAGAAAACCAAATAAAAGCCAATTTTAATAAATAACAATTTGCAAACGCTAATAATGATAATAATAATAAAGAACAAACATGGAGTATTGTTAATGAACTAATAGAAAGTAAGAAACGTTCAATAGATGAAGCTATTAAAACCAATTTTCAGATATTGCCGATGATTTAAAAAAACATTATGGAGAATTTTTTCATATCTGCAACACAAGCACATCCAACAATGGGAACTGGCAACTTTAAAAAAACATTTATTTTAAGGAAGCAATGAAATCAGAAGTCTAAACACTTCTGTGTCAATTAAACACCAAAAAGTCTCTGGAGCAGATATCCGTAGTATTAGCCCAGCTGATCTTAAAATCCTTGATGTGTGTCCTGATCCATTAATTACTAAGATTATAAACCGAAGTATATATCAGAGTTATGTTCCAAATCTGATGGAAACGCCGATCAATGCATAAGGGAGGAATATTACATATATATTATAATATATTACAGACCAGAAGCAATATTGTTAGCTGTTGAAAAATACCCGGAAAAGTACTTGTTAGTCGACCTTATTCATGAGCAAACGCAAAGTGTTACACTTAAATCAATACGGTTTTTAAAAAGGTAAAAGTACTGGATTTGGGAAAATTATCAATACAGTTAATGCTGGAGTAAATACAAACCATCTATTTATCTATTTTAGCAAAGCGTTCTATGCTCTAACACATAAAAAGCTTGTTGAAAGTGTCAGCAGAAACTGTTTGAGAGGAGTACTGGAAAGCTAGCTCAAGCGAATATTGTGTAACACAAGTCTCAAAATGTGAAAATGTGAAACACAAATACTTAAATTATGCGCTGGAGATATTGAAAGACGAATTCAACGTAGTGTCTAGCTGGTGTCACGTGTCCCATCCAAGTGAGAGATAACTATTCAGATATATCACCAAAACGACTGCTGTCAACTATCAGCTAGCAGTAAAACAATCGAGGTAGTCAAAAGCATCAAATATCTCAAATTTTTGTGGCGTAAGCACATAAATGCCCTGTACCTTCACCTAAAGAGCAGTACTTTTACTATGGTGCATTTAAAGCAGGTGTAATACTCGCTTCTTGATTCGCGCTAGCGCATAGATAAGTAATCTGGCCTAGGGAAACACAGGGAAAACTGATTTGGATAAAATATCTAACCTGCAACATCGTCTTGTAAAAATTTTTAGACCAAGTAAATCATCTGCTAAATTTCTGGATGTCAATGCAATCTTCCAGATGAAAATACTGCTATATTTCACGGATGACCTGCGGTTTCTGTAGCCTATACGCTACACGCTGAAAACAAGAAGACGGTCACAAGGGGTGCTAAACGTTCCGGAAACTTACAACACTTACGGAAATCGAAAAATACGATGTACTATCCTAAAATTAACTAGTAATATCCCTCAATTTTTAAAAGTCATTCCGCAATTTAAAAAGCGATAAAATGAGTTAATAAAGAACTAACTGCAATTATAAAATAGAAATTTGTATGGTGAACTAGTTTTTAAATTTACACTTGATTAAAGCCCAGGTGTACACAGGGCTCCAGCCAAATAATTATTACCAAAATAGTTATAAAACTTCGTGGTAAGCTAACGAATACTACACAATCATTAAGTATTGCCAGTATAACCCTTTAGTATCAAGTACCACCCGGTACTTACCCGGTGAGTGAATGCTATATCTTGGAAGAAGACTCTAATTAAACGCCATATAAAAACAGTGCGACGAAATATTTTAAAATCCTTCAATCATCGCCTGAGCTTGAGACATATTTATTTACATAAATCCTTCAATTTTGATTATACTAGCACAAATATTTTGGAAACCCAAAAGCCCGTTAAATCAATTTTTAACGGAAAGAGTCAGATGTACGCTAATATTTTAAATAACAAGTTCATATGTACTATAGGTTAAAGCAGTTAAAGATATGGCGTGGGACTCGGCAAAGGTCCTTCCCACATACCTTACATTTGTTGTTCATTATTACTTTTACCATAAAATCTTACATTTGTTACGTATAAACTTTCTCATATCATGCTGCGAATTTTGTGGTGTGTAAACTTATTATAAGTAAGTTCCTTCTATTTCTATTTTTCTGTAGTCTTAAAGAAAGAAATTAATTAACTATATTGTTGGGCATAATAATAACATTGAAAATTTATTTCACATGTGAAATGTATATACACCCATAATTAATTTAATTAACGAAATATGTATATACGAAAAAATAATTTTCTCCTACCGACCATATATGTCCATATACAATACTTCTACTCCACCAGAAACGAACTGAATCCAGTTCAGGCTGTAGAAAATAGTTGTGGAGCAAGAACCCTACCTTATTAAGAGAAAAGTCATTTGTTTTGGATTTAACGATTCGCTTAAGGGGAGATCTTCTAATCTGTTCCGAAAATAAGTCATTAAGTTTAATACTTTATAGAACTTGCAGGAGGGAAACAAGATAATGAATACAAAAATGTAGACGATTTCTTCGTCGGACTTCCTCAGCTAGTGCAAACTATTTTCTTTAATGTTTTTGAGCGCTGGCAATAAAGTGAGGGATAAATAAAAATAAAGGAAGAAGTTAGTCGATTAGCGATACAAAAATATGAATCATTGGCTAATTTATTTTTATACACTTGCAGAAGGTAAGATTTACCATGAATGAGAAACTTTGCAATTCTTGGCCGATTTTTATAATTTCAGTTTTAATAGAAAAGAAAACCATTTTGAAACGACTGTATGTATTTCGTTGGTTTAATATTGATATGCAAGATACGGGACAGGGAAACTTTCATTGTAGTAAACACAGCACAATATTTGTGTCGGACACCTTTCGCCTTTCTTTCTGTTGTATTTTTACCCTGTCGATACATGTATACATACTACCAATTCAGCAATTTCTAGTGTAGGTATATACATAAAATATGTGTAATAATTTAGTATAATAATTCAGATAATTACTTGGTAAAGTATTAATTTGTATCTCTTATTTACAGAAATGTCGAAGGAAAATTATATCATTTTTAAGAAACAATTCCTTTTATCCTTCACGTTTTTTGTGAGCATGTAGGAATAAATACTAAATGTCCGTTTTAAACTTTAATTTCAGGATTAACTCTTTGTAAGCCATACATTGGTATAGTTGTAAAATGCCTCCGTTTGGTTGGTTTGTTAAAATTGCTCTGAAAGCTAAGATTTGCTAGAAAATAAATAACACATCGACTTCGTAAATGCCTCAAATAGCGCGAAAGTGCTATTATGTATTATACTTTCTTAAAAATTTCACTTGAACAAAAAGAAAGAGAGTCAAATGCCAACATTAGAATAACAACTTTCAAAAAAGGCGCATCAATCAAAAACCAGTAATGTGCTTTTAATAAATATAGAATATTTAACTTACTTTACTGCACTGTTCCTCAGGGACGTGGCTCAAGGCTCAAGTGGTAGTGGACTGGCTTTCAAATCGGAAGGCTCGGTGTTAGAATCCCATTACCGCCCGAAAGATATTTATTTTTTCAGTTAACGAAAATCAAGGAAAATGAGTAGTTGATCAGAAATCAATAACAAGTTAACTTCCACTAAGAATTTAGTCTCCCCATTAAATGTTGGATGCCACCCATGGTGCGAAATTAACCACTGAGCCCAAACAACTTTCTTTCTCTCTCTATCCAATTTTCCAAAAAACTTAACAGATGCTGAGGCATTATAAATACATTCATACCCACTTGTGTGTTCTTTACAAAAATGTCAAGTGTACAGTTTGCCGTTTTATCTTCTCTTCTCTCAACGTCAACGATTTTTGACAAAGTCCATGCCTCTGCGCCATAGAGCAGGACTGCGATTATTAAGGTTTTATATAGAGTAACTTTTCTCTTTGCTTTGGTTGTAAATTGGCTTCTTAGCCCAAAGAAACAGCGATTGGCAAAAGTTGTTCTTTGTTTGATCTCAGTGCTGGTGTCGTTATCTGAATTGATAGCAAAATTTTGGTAGACAAAGTCCATAATTACCTCAAAGTTATATCTGGCGAGGTTGACATTCTGTCCGAGACGTCGGAGTTGGATGTACTTACTGATTGAAAGCATACTATATATACTATATACTTGATCATGCCCTTGTTGACCGTTAAACCCATCTTCGCCGCTTTCGTCTCAATATTCGCGAAAGTGCCACTGAAGTTACATGACAGCGCATCACCTTGTCTGAGTCCTTTTTTGACATCTGAAGTCTCGGTGAGTTCTTTATCGACCTTAATGAAGGAGCGTGCATTTACAATCGCCATCCTGCACAAAATAATGCGTTTGGCAGGGATGTCAAAACTAGACATTGCTCTGTATAGCTTGTCTCTATAGATGCTGTTATACGCCTTAAAATCTATCAATCGTGTGTATCGGTGTGTATCGATTTGGAGCTCATTGATTTCTTCCAAGATCTGCCGTAGTATAAATATTTTTTTGATGATGGATTTGGCTGGCTCAAAGCCAAACTGATATGGAGCCAACAGGTTGTTGATACGGCAGATAGGATCTTTTTGGCGATGTTAAGAAGACTGTTACATCTGTTGTTAGCACAGTTTATAAGGTCTTCTTTGTTGAACACATAGCATAGGACTAAATACTCGTACTATATATGTGGTTTATTACAAAATCTTTTGCTATGAATAGTTCTTTTGACTGAATGGTGGGTATCCAACCCATTCGAGGAGTAGAATGTTCGCACTAGTGCATCTCTTCTTCATTAGGACGGCGGCGGAGGATTCCGATATACGGATCGATGGCGTCATCCACACCTCTAGTTAGCTTGAGCTAACCCTTGAGCTAAGCCCTTCAAGGCTTCAACGCACAACGTTTTTTCGAATAAATCGCAAAGGCCTTAGGCTGCTACAAAACAGATATTACTACAATCTAAGAACTGCAATGAGGTGGGTCAGCAAATAGCGGACCGCAACTGCCACAACAAAGGAAGACGATGCTTATTTGCAGGTACTTTTGACATGAACGTCTCATAACAATTCGCATCAAGGTCAAATTTGGAAATATAATTTGGAAATTTATGAGTAATTTGCCTTCATGTTCCCACAGAGGATAAGGATGACAACATGACCCAAATTGTGCTAGGAGATCTTAACGCAATGCTGAGTAATTAGGTCGTACGGCAATGGATTCAGGTTTTTAGAATTTGCAATGAGATATAACCTTTTAGTTTCCACCATGCGGTTTTTATATTTAGACATTCATAAATAGATTTGGCTACCCCTGGTCAGTCAAGCGTCAACGAGATTTCAACCATGCAAAACGTAACATCAAAGAAATGAAAAGATGTTACTGCAGGAACGTCGTTCGAACGTTTTATTAGAAAATAAACAGAAAATAAAACAAAGACAGAATGAAAGCCTGCAATGATGAACTTCGACAACTAGTAGTAGAATCGCAATCAGTGCTAAGAATATGAAAAGACTTCTTCTGGAGACTGTAAAATGGCGCTGACGGTCAAAATGTGTTAGGCCGAATGACTCTTTTACCCTAAATGAAGACGACCTGCGACCCTCTGACCTAGACGAAGTTAAGGTAGCAATACACAGGGTTGTCAAAATCCAAATTTCTTTGTAAAAATAAAATAAAATGAACAAAAGTCAATTATTGATTTATTAGATTTATTAGATAGCGCGGATATTGCTATTAGGTATATCATAGTTACAGATCTCATTCATGTGGCCGCATCAGCTGGATGCCAATGGAATTATCCAAGAACTTCTTGACTATTTCTAGCATTATTTCACGAATGGCTGAGACGAAGACTTGAATTATTTCTGGATAACACTCACAAAAGATTTCAGTGTCAAAATAAGATTCAAAGAGAAATTTGTACTTGGACCACGCCTAATAAAGTTGCTGGCGTAGACGAACTGTGCTTTGTATTATATTATTTAAAACACCTGGAGAAGACCTGGACCTGGAGATACCTGGGAACATGCACTTGCATCTGAAATGGTCAAAGGAAAACCTGTCTAAAGCATGGAATTGCAGGTTCGTTTGTTCGAACTACAAGGACGAGACCTTCAAAATCAAGTAACTTTTTAAGCAAGACGCCGCGCTGTAATGTGACTTTTTCAACATCGCCCTAAATGGAATCGGGAAAAATTCACTACCCAACAATAGAGGCATAACAACGTGCGTACGCAGACTACATTTATATGATTGAGTGAACACTACGAGCCGTCAATAAAGTTTTAATGTTCTCAGAAAGGATAATTACCACCGACGGCTTGATCCAAATGTGACGTAATAACATTTAGGTAGTTAAGCTCGTTGGCTACGATAAAACACAATCTGGAAAAATATCGTACAGTGGCAATAACGCGGCGAATTTTTGCTCCCACCTCATCTATTATGTCCAGTTTATTACTAAAGACTAGTCGATTCCATTAGCCTCTAAACCAAACAGCGATTTTTCGTAAATATAAGGGGGCATCAATAATGGCCTGGAAAATTGCTTCACTCCAGATGTGTCAGGTTTGCTTGTTCTAGTAGCTGCTAACTAGCAAGCGAGCGGTTACGACTTTCACTGCCCTAATTGGATCTTCAAATTTAGCTGGGCTTAGTAAAAAAAACTCGAAAGAAAATCTAATACATGTTAAATATAGGTGAGTGAACGGCTGAGTCAACAAATTTAACAATTGCGTTATAGCAACCACCTTCATGTAGACTTATATTATAAATACATAGCTGCTTTGATACTATCTAAGGTTGTTCAAATAATAAGATAAGGCGCACTATACTATAATTGAAGCAAAGGAAAAACAGAACCAAGAAAGAACAGAACTCGAAAGAAAATCTAATACATGTTAAATATAGGTGAGTGAACGGCTGAGTCAACAAATTTAACAATTGCGTTATAGCAACCACCTTCATGTAGACTTATATTATAAATACATAGCTGCTTTGATACTATCTAAGGTTGTTCAAATAATAAGATAAGGCGCACTATACTATAATTGAAGCAAAGGAAAAACAGAACCAAGTTCTTGCGATTTACAAGGAAATAAAATATAAAACTGCATTTTTTAAAGAAATGTTACGAGTAATTAATAAATTATTTTGAAAATACAGATGCTTCTAATTATATGCATAACACAATTATTATTCGATGACTTTAACACATTCCTTCATCAAAAAAAAAAAAATTATTGTGTGGTTTAATGCTGTAGCGGGGATCTTGAATTTAATCATCGCCATCACCTTTGTAAATTGATTGTGTGTAAATATGTAACACCAAACAATAAGGAGTGATGAAATGAACTCTAGCTCACGTTAGTGAAAACAAACCAACCATTACCTATTAACTTATGGATTGAAGATATCTTTCAAAGCACAAACCAAAATTTTCGGAGCTCTGCTGTGAAACAATCTGCATATCTTTGGCTTTACATGCTGATAAATTATGAATATAATCCGAATTCTGTAAATATAAAATAGATAAGAAAAACCACCGACCTACCTGATTTTGCTGAGGTACGAGAAGCAAAATCCAGACCTAAGGTAAACCAGTTTGTTATGATATACTAATGGGGTTGCTGTTGAATTGTTTAAGACAAAGCTTAGTCAGCATGTGTACCAAAGCAACTAAAGCGTAACAAATTGTTATTATGGCTGAATGAATTGAATCTGAGCACTGCTTATCTGAATCTGGAAAAAAGTGACCTTTTTAATTGGAAGAAGTATCAGGCTCTTGAATAATGCCTGTAAACCTTCATGATCATAGTTTTGGGAAAAAAATACTAATTTTGAAGACGTATTGACTTGTTTCAATTAAAAAGTACTTCGAATGATTTCCAGTTCTACGTAATACCATTGACTTAGACCAAAGAAATCTTAGTCTTTCAAAACAACAGATACATACATGGTACATGTAGGTCCTGATTACAAAAATTAAAATAATTTCGTATCTGTTAGTCAAAAAAACTGTAACAAATATTTGGTAGATTTTCAATATTCTTTACTTAATTTACTTAACATCCAATAAAATTCAGATGTCCGGAACACTAGTAAAATATGTTAGGAGTTAAAGGTGTTTGTTATTTCCGTCAAGTTAGAAATAGCTCCCTTGTTATGAGTTAAACATGATGGTATATCCATTGTTTTTTTATATTGCTTGTAAATTTGTTGACGTAAAACCTCTCTTTGTATATAGAAAGTTTAATAGTAACTTCTTTACAAATTTAATGATGACCGCTATAAAATGGTTATTATAGGGGTTATTTTTTTTTTACTTATTTTTTTCATATAATTTTTTAATCAGATAGTTTAATACCCAAGGATTGGACTTATTTATTTATTTAGTGTATATGCGAATATGTAAATGCATTGATATATTTCAACGAGTTTATGAAGTACCTATGCTATAAAACAAGTCAAAAGCAATATTATTGTATTGTAGAATACATTCTTGTCCATGTCTGACCAGCTTTCCTGTCGTAAGCGAATATTTAGATATTTTCGGTTCGTGGCTTTTGAATAGTGATCAGGATTTATTCTTCTTATACTCTGCACCTTATTAGACTGAATAAGTAAACAGATCGTGGAATGATCAATAATACTAAAATTAACAGTGCAGAGAGAACTTAAAATTACAGATAATCCTAAGAAAAATACGCGTAGGTCAATACAAGTGTTGGAGGGTTGCTTGTAGGAAAATTAAAGTTTCAATCGTAATGTGCAAATAATACAAAATGTTCATATTTTCATTTTTACTAAAGACATAAAAGCAACAAAAAGAATTCCTTAACAAATTAAGCTGGTTTACTATAAATAGCGGTACTCACGTGAGAACAAATGGAAAATATGTTTCTGTTTATTTGTTAATATGTACATTTTTGAAATGTACATATGTTGCACAGAGCAACATTTTAAAAAATAAAAATTCATCTTATCACTTTGTGGCACAAAATACGTTTTAGTGGATTTTCAATCCTCTTCGGAAAATGAGATCATTCTGCGGTTGAAATACTTCCTGGAATTAAGCGTTTTAAAACTATTTTATTTATGGTTTAGTTTCGTAAATAGTGCTGGATAATACTACGCTGAAATTCTACAATAGTAAATCCATCTTTGTTTCAGAAGCAGAATTGAACAACTTCCAAGCGTTCTGTTATGTTGAATTGAGCATCGATACAAAAAGAGACCACAAGCATTTCTTACTGCTGTTTTTATTTTATTAGATAATTGCAAAAATTCGTGCATGATTTGATAATGAAACGCAGTCGATTATAGTCTAAAGAAAACAATGTAATTAATCAAATATAACATTTTACAAGTTTGCGGATTCCGTTTTCGTAGACTCTGGGAGGTTTTCCTTCAAATTTATTAAATTAATTTCAAACCGTTCTGAAGGGACCGAAACAGATAAAAATCTGCTCTGGATCAGAGGAATGTGGTGGGTATTGAAGGATTTCCTATTTTTTCTTTTATATTTCACATCTTCTGTCGGGCGACATGTGGTCTGACGTTATCATGATGAAAGAAGACTCCTTTTCGATTAGCCAAAACCTAAAGATTTTCTTGAACTTCCTCATTAGGCCCAGAGAGTTTCTCACAGTACTTATTCGTCTTGATTATTGCGCTAGGTGAAAAAAGATCGAAAAAATTATATTCCTCGAATCCCACCAAACAAATCTTCATTGGATGCAAGCTAGCTTTTGCCACGAGTTCTGCACCTTGACCTGTTTGTGTTCAACTCCCTTTTCGTTACACTTTGTGGAACAGAATCGACTTCTCGCCATCTGTTACGACTCGATCCAAAAAATGTTCGTTTGTTTAGCGTCTAAGCAGATACCACAAAACGGAATAACCACCGAGTGGCGCTCCTATTGTTCCGATTTGAGTTTTGTTTTTTTTTTTTTTTTTTGTTAAGTTGGTACATCTGTTGTTGACATTCCCTCTTAATCTTAGCGTCATAGCTTGGCATTTGCAAAAGTTACGTAGCCAAGAGTACATCTGTCTTTGTGTGTATTGGCGATTTTTTTAATTTTGGAAATGGATTTATATTTGAAACAACGAACTTGTATTAAATTTTGCGTAAAAAACGGATTTAATGATGCACGAACGTTGGAAATGTTGGAAAAGTGTTTCGGCAGCGATTCTCTAAAGAAAATGCTCGTTTACCAGTCACACGAGCGGTTCAAAAGTGGTCGTGAGTCAATCAAAAATAATGAACGCAGTGAAAGACCATCGACATCGAAAACTGACGAAAACATTGATGAAGTAAAGGAAATGTTGGGTAATAACTGCAAATTAACCATCAGAGAGATAGCGGAGGACTTAAAGATTGCCTTTGGATCCGTCCAAGAAATTTTGGTTAATGAATTGGGTTTCCGTCGTATAGTAGCTAAGTTGGTGCCAAAAGACCTCAATTACATGCAAAAAAGAGACTGTGTTGACGTCGCAAAAGCGATGATTTGCGAGGCTGAATCCGACCCCACATTCATCAAAAGGATCATTACTTGAGACGAGACGTGGGTTTATGAGTAAGACACGCAATCCAGACATAAGGCGAGTGAATGGCGTTCACCAAATGAGCCGAGCCCAAAAATACGTCGTTTTCAGTCAATAAAGAAGGCAATGCTCACGGTTTTCATATATTACAACGGTGTAGTGCATCTTGAATTTTTGCCAGAAGGCCAGAAAGTAAACAAAGGGTATTATTTGGGGGTTATGAGACGTTTGCGTGAAGCAATTCGCCGAAAGAGACCAGAATTGTGGGCAGAAAATTCGTGGATTTTGCACCATGATAACTCACCGTCGCACAGTGCCATCATTATTCGTAGTTTTTTGACGAAAAATGCAACAAATACCATCCAACATCAACCGAATTCACCTGATTTGGCTCGCTGTGACTTCTTTCTGTTCAATCGAGCTGAAAAACCACTACGGGGAACGTGTTTCAGCAGCCGAGAGGAAGTAATGGAAAAATCACAGGAAGCACTGATGGACATACCGAAAACCGAATATAAAAAATGTTTCGAAAAGCGCTGATTTTAAGTGTGTTGCAGTCGATGGGGATTACTTTGAATGGGACAATATAGATTTAGATGAAAAAACTTGTATTTTTAATTTTCTTAATAAATTCCGGGAAGCGGAAAGCGGTTAAGCTTTTGTTTTTTCGTCAAACAATGCGGCACAGTCAAGCTTGAAAGTGAATTCCAAGATCTAAGCGAAATGCTCGCGAATGGTCAATACTTAACTTTTCAGCAATCTCCTCAGCTGAAAGCTTCGGGTTATTTTTCAATAAGGCTCGCCCAATGTCGTCATCAATTTCGGAAGGCCGTTCAAAACGGGTTTGATGGTCCAAGCTCATATCACCGTCCTGAAATCTACCAAGTGATTTTTCAATGGTCTTTAAAACAGGAGCACGATGCGAATAAACTCTCTGAATGTTTCACTCCGTTTTGAAACTCGTACAGCATTACATGGTGAAAGTGTAACTTTTCGTTCTATATTTAATATTTTTTTTTTTTCACACACAGTTTGAAACTCAACGGGTTTTATTAATAAAACGACTTCTGATAACACGACCTATCAACTGGTATACAACAAATCTATAAAACAAACAATAGTTGCGTCATATAGCAAACTTTCCGCCACGTATGAAGATCAAGTACGCACTTTTGCAATGATCAATATAAACGTTAATAGCCTGGTCATGTAGATCGAGCCCGCACATGCTTTTGTTATAGTCAAAAATCAAATTGAATTGTGGAATATATATCTTTTTTTTCTCCGCAAAGAAAGATGGTTTTACGGATTTTAAATGCTCAGTATAATCGAAGTTTTTTCCCGTTGTATATTCGAAATATTTTTTTTCTTTCTGAAAATTTTTTTTTTGAAATTCTTATGTAATTTTAGTGGATACTTTTTTGTTCTGTTCTCTCTGACTGCACCTGTAAATCTAAAGTCTTTACTTTCCAACAATCGTTGTTTGTCTTTTTTCTTCGTTTTTATGTTGAAATGGAATTATAGGGTGGTCGTGGTATAGTGGTATATGCATAGACTCCTCGAGCAGGGGGTACGCGGGTTCGACTCCGGTGCGAGGCAATTCTCTGAAAAAGTCTTTTTAGAGTCTTTTCAGAGAATTGATATGTAGTTATATGAAAATCCCGTCGGCGTTTACTCTGTCATGAAGGCATAACACTGATGTTGGAGTGGTTGCTGGCTGGGCTAAATGTAACGAACTATCAACTAGAATGTAACCATTGGTTGAGGATGCACTGATTCCAGTTTGACAACCACCTCTAGGAAAAATATCGAAACCTAATACACCTGAGTTTCAAACTACTACACCACCCGCCCGCGATCAGGTGAAAAGCCAGTAAAAGGGTATTCATATTTATTACAAAAAAAAAAAAAAAAAAATAGTACCGTTGAAAAGATAATTAAGCCGAAGGAACTACCTACCAAGCGAAGTAACAAAATTGACCATAAGAAAGGTTTACTTCATATAAATTTCTTTACTGTTAAGCGGGAAAAAGTTTGTTTCGCCCTTGAGGAAGTAACCACTTAGACTGGTTACTAAAATCGACGACTGCATAAGTATACAGCAGTGAAGTGACGCTAGCTCATCACCTCACCTAGCGATTCAGTTACCAACGACATAAGCAACATACCATGCTCCGCATTATATTATTTATTGTATGTACTTTGATAATGCCCTTGGCGGCTATGTATCAAGCGAACGTCACTCACTGTGTAGCGGTTAATGGACGAAAGGATGAAATGGCGCCAGCTAAGAACATGAATCACCCATGCACAATACGCGGCGAAAGAAATTGCTCGGCTGTCAGTCGGTTGCTGATGTTAAGTACACTGACCAATTGATATGTCTGTAGGTATGTCGGTGGATAAAGCGAAATGCCTTTGAATCTCAAACAATCGTAATAACCCATGCAACTTTAAGAAATCGTCAAAGTGGATCATATAATCGGTTGGAAATTGTACAAACTGTAAAAGGTCGAGTACAACTCACGATCTTGAAGGCATTGGCTTTTTACCAGGTATACTCCTAACATTTTTGGTACCACAATACTTGCCAAAGTTATACAAAAATCGAAAACTGCTGGTAAGCATCCAGATTTTGCAAACAAATCTCACTGATTTCGCTTTTAGAAACTGCTTTGGGAAATTATGTCCGAAATATTCGTACTTACCCATCGCTTCTCCACAGAAAGTTTTTTTATGCTTGAATCCAAAAAAGAGTGCGTTCACTGAATGTTAATTTTTGAAAACAGATCTCATTGCTAATAAAGGTACATCATCTTCGCTGTCGTCGTCATCACCGCAAAACTATTCAATATTTCCGGAAACATAAACTGATGTTAAGTTTTCCATATTCTCAATATCAAAATTTATCTGTGTTATAGGCTCCGGGTGGTAGATTGTTAATTTCAAAAGCACTAGGAAGATTTCTATAGTTTTTTGTTTTCGTATAAGCTTGCTGTGGACAAGATTATTAGATCTTATTGTAATATTTATTCTCATTGTACACATTGTTTAAAGAGTCACTTATCTTTACGGTTTTAAAATTTATTTTACATTTTTTGGCTTACTTTTCCTCGTACTCTGTTCACTTTTCTAAGAAACAATAACTCTCTGGCAGAAATGTATATTAAGCATGATTGCAAAATGCCAAGCAATTGCTCAAAAAGCCAACAATTTTAAAAGAGGTTCTTCTGACTGGTTGCAGCAGCATCGCTATATCGTTTTTCTTTCTGAAAGAAAAACCAAATAGCTGTAGAAAAGCTATCTAAGTAGTCATGGAAATTGAAAAATTTCAAAAACCTTAACATTTTGATCATTTGAAGTTGAAAGAAATTTAAGGTTTTTCTGTACTCAGTCGAATACAATGCCAGTCAGTATATGGATTAGTTCATGACTCTGGAGCAATTTCACACATTAATGATTGCCACCATGAAAATTCGTCAAATATGATAAAATATTTTATTTTTCCCTAAATTAATAAGGAGTTTATCTCATCAATAAACGCGTCTTTACTCATACCATAAAGTCTATGGCAAAAACTAAGGAACAACAATCTGTGCGTAAATAGCGCAACTTACTTAAAATCCGTCCGAACATCCAAGATCCAAGCTATCACATCTACATATATATTTTCCGAACATGTTATTCACATAAATTAGAGTATCACCTGCAGCGTGAGTATTTGTATAGTGAAGTAACCACTACACCACAGCGCCCTCCAGATCTTAAACATACATATAATACCATTATTTCTGAAATAACTTTTCAAAGAACCTAGCTAGACTATTAAATGAATACAAATATTTCTCAATATTCGTTTGGAATTTAAAATGTAACATAAAACTAATTAATATATGGTATATCCATTTCAGACATGTACCATATATCACTTATTATGAAATGAATATTTATTTTAATTTCCCACAGAATAACAAGAATAGAGTTTAATATGTCAAAACATCCAAATCATTTCACCTTACATAACATATGTAAATACTATATACCTGAGGTTCTCGTACTACAGAAAATAACGTTCTAACCATCTTGATTAGTGTTATCGAATTTGCTCATCTAAATTCGGTCTTTTCAATGAACTTATTTCCATTTTTAATTTTAACCCAGGGATATCTGATTTCAATTAATTGCAGATCCACAAATACATATATATGTATATCGAAATCAAAGAATCGGAATCGTTATATTTACCGCATCGAATTACCATAAATCAAATTGATTACAGCGTCCATCGCGTCAGCCGTTTGTTCGTCTTACTTAAACGGATGCCTATTCCTTTGATCTGTCCATCAAGCCTTTAGTCCAGTAGTACTTCAGTCCTTAGGCCCGATTCATTCAGACAGTCGGAAAACAGTGATAATTTCATTAAAACGAATGAATACCCGGGTACTTTTGCGTTTTCCATTCAAGAATAAATTATTTTGATCTCTTCTACAGGCTGATACAAGCAACACGATATATACGAGCAAGGAAAAATAAATAAATAAAAAAAAAAGTAAAAGGATGTTTTCGGAGAAAAAGAAGGAAATACGCAAAAACATAAAAAAATCGAGCAGGAGAAAAATGACTAAAATTAAAATCACGCCAAACAGTTTACAAGCTTTTGCGTTTGTAAACGAAATGGTCGGATCAGGATGCCAACAAAATAATTGCTTTCGGTGGAAATCCTTGTCGGTTGCGCCTAGCATAAATTATCTCAATTTACGGCGGAGGACGCATTTCAATTACATCGAAGGATAAGCCGAGGATGAGCAAAAGAAATGCGCGACAAGGACGAAAAATATAACAACAACGTGGAAAAATCCTAGGCTATAAATTATCAATTAAATTTGAGTTTTCGCCTCTGTGCCGCTGCCGTTGCTACCGCAGTTGTTACCGCTACCAGTGCCACCACTTTTCGCATTTCTAATTAACGTTACTATGGTATGAGATAAATTCATTAAAATGTTCCTGTTTATTTACTTATTTATTTCCGAATTTTTATTTTTATTTATTTATTTATTTATTTATTTTTTATTTTTTTTTGTATTATTCTGCAGGTTGTTATGAACATATATCTTATTATCATTTATTTCCATTGACAATTAGGAGGTGGATATCAGTGATTTTGGAATACATTGTGTGGAGTGGAGTTTCTGTGGATACACGTTGCTCTGAGTGGACTTCAGGCGAAATCTTTTTCTTTAATAAAGAAGCCAACCATATATTCACATGGTAACCATTACTAGCTAACAACAAATCGTTGAACGAATCACACAGATTTTCTTAGAAATATCGTTAAAAAGAACAGAATCAAGAATTATATTGATTGAGATTATACATGAGCTATTGTGAAAGAAATAAAGTTTCCAAGATGAACGGATATAACTATGTATAACATACAATACATGTATGTACGTACGTGATTATTAAAATAAATATACGCGTATTTAGAGCAAGGTGTTAGCGTATTTGTGCGTGAATGTTTCTGAGGAAATAATTCCAATAAAATGTAAGAAATGCCTGATGCACTTTGGTTTCATGAATTAGTTCCGATTAAAACCAACTGTGGTAAAGGTGAACTTATAAAATTTAAGCGTCAATTTAAATCGGATGTCTACTTTTCAGCATCACTTAAGAGTGTAGAGTACATTTACAATTTGATACATTTGACCATATTGTCCAATTAAAAAAACAATACATACATACTTTTATATATATTTATGTATAAATATATATATGTATGTATATTATAAAACTATGTACAACTAGGATGTTTTATTCCAATATAGTGTTATATTTTCTTTTTTATATTGTAGCAGAGCACATTTTGTGAAGGAGATTTACTTAATTAATTTAAGGAATTTGAGGTGATTTTGACCAAGCGGATTGTGTTGGAAAGAAATTAAGTGAGCACATCTAGCAATCACTACCTAGCTAAACATACTGCAAAAATTAAGTGTGTGGCCGGTCTTAATTAAAACTGAAATTGGGTCACTTCATTCCGAAATACTGCAAGATATCATGACTTTCAATGAGTCCTCCTGAAAGGAATATATATAATCCATTGCATCTTTCTGTTTTTCTAATTATAAGTCTAAATTTGCTTATATATATGTATAATAACTTTGGTTTCTAGTCAAGAAACTAGATGCGTTTTATGATTAATTGTAATGCAAAAGATAAAATGATTTTCTAACCTATAGAGTGCGTGCCTATAGAGTTAACGTTTTGAGGATTTTAGCATGTCGCTTAGGTTTACGGGAAGCATTCCGCGAATATCCGTAAAGCATACCCTCATGTCGATAGTACATAAATATGTTAATTACATAGGCAAGTTGTTGGGAAAAATGAATATTCTATAGGTAAGAAAAAGCACTTGCGCAGTTTTTCAAACCACGAGGATATTGAAAAAATGTAGCTATCGGACAAAATCTGGAGAAGTCCAGTCATAAAGATAAGAGAATATTATTTGGATAATAGTGGGCGAAGGAATGACAACACATGTAGCGGCCAATAAATATTAATGTACGAACGATATTTTGGTCTTGAATAAAAGTAGTGGTAATGATGGCAAAATGTAGAAAAGACTATCAGTAACCATAATTGTTTACCGATTCTTAGTTTTTTTTTTTTACAATTAAAGTGTGCTCAAGGGCTTATTTGTACGTTTTAAATGTTCTCAAACAGCGTGGGCAAAGAAAAGTTAGGGAGGAAAGAATATTTGAAGGTTATAATGGCCAGGAAATAAAGACCTTGTTGAGGAATTCCATAAGCGAGTTGTACAGCTTAGGAAATCATGATATTTCAATAAATGTCCGAAAGTAGATTTGAAGGTAAACTGATGAGCATTCATAGCGAGACAAGTATTACGGTTTGAAGGGGCGGAATGCTGCTGCCAATTTCAATGGAGCACTGGTGATGGAAATAGCGATAGAGCAAAGTGTGACAGGAGACAGGTCGTTGGTGTTCGAGGTTGTCGTACGATTATGATGACATTATTTATTAATTTAATTTAATTAATTTAATAAATTAACTAAAGTTTAGTTACGAAAAATTGTGGAAAATTGACATTACTAAGGTCTTATTTTATATCACAGCTTGTATTACAGAAGTGATTCCATTTCCTGTACAATTAACTTAAGAATTATTTTAAACATATTCTCTCCAGAGTTGTAGCTCTGTAGCTCTTGTAGCTGATCAAGACATTTTTGCCTGGAAATATGCTATCAGTGTCAGGTGACTTGCATCCTACATTCTGTTTAGTCCTGAGCTCAGATAGAATTTTGACTTCTTTGCCAAGCTTATTACTGAAGCGTTTCCAGATTTTTGAATCCTTTTTTTAACATGGCCAAACTTTTTTTTACTATTGTAGCCTTGAATATCTCAATCAATATACATATCGTCACATTACCGAATGGACTATAAGGCAGCGAAGTTGTGTTCGAAACAAATTTATTAAACAAAAATT
This sequence comes from Volucella inanis, assembly GCA_907269105.1. NCBI lineage: Eukaryota > Metazoa > Arthropoda > Insecta > Diptera > Syrphidae > Volucella > Volucella inanis. The sequence goes on from OU026153.1 coordinate 68,351,381, forward strand.
GCAAGCTTTGATCAAACAATTCATACTGCTCTGCTCTGAGTACTAATTGAACTGTGAAAAAAAAATGGTGTATTTAAACTGCTCAGCATAATATATTTTACAAGGTGGGGCAAAAATAATGTCATAATGTGAATGTCCCATAATTTTTACAAATGGGGTCAATTGTCATTGTGCTTTGACATTTACGTTGGAGCAATACACACTTGCAGAATGCGGAATTATTGTTATTGCTTATTTGAAGAATTTCCGGTTTGTTGTTTTAACGCACAGTAATTTAAGTTATTGTTTTCCTCGTCATCCGCGGACAATTAAATGTGTGCCTGAGCGTCTCATGCAAAACTGGCTCATTATAGATGTCACAAGAATTGGCCGGCCTCGTATTACTGGTTCGGCAGAAAGAATCATTGCTGAAGCGGAGGACGTCCGACGTTGGACAGGACGTCCAAAAAAATCGACGAGACAACGATGCACACAATTTCGCATCAGCAGACGTGCGTTGCGTCAAATTTTGATGAAAGACCTGGAAATCTGAAGACCTTATAAAGTGCAAACTGTTCAGCAGTTGCTGCCTGCTGAGCGTCAAATGCGGTTCACTTACTCCCATCTCCTGGTGCAAGAAGAGGATAATGTCATATCCAAAATCATAATGAGCGACGAAGCTTTTTTTCACTTAAGCGGTTAGGTGAATAAACAAAATTTGCATTTCTGATTTTGGTTTGGTGATTGTTTGGTGCGGCATTTCTAGTGAAAAAGTGATTGACCCATTTTTGTGAGGACCCCGCGGGCACCAACTGGTGAGCGCATACAAACAGATAAGAGTTTTTTTTTTTTCCCGCAAGTTACTAAATTGGATTTCAAGAATGGTTGGTTCCAGGAGCACGGAGCAACCGCTTACATAGCTTACATAACGATGGAGATTTTGAATCACCAATTTCCAGACCGTATGCTTTTTTGTTTTGTTGATTTAAAATGGTTGCCAGATCACCAGATCTGACGGTGCTAGACCTCTTCCTTTAGGGCTTTTTGAAATCTCGCGCTTATCACAGCAAACCACAAATACTGAAAAGCCATTGAAGAAGAAATCACCAATTTGGAGCCAGATGTTTTGCGAGTAACAATTCAAAGTGTAGTAAAACGTGCATCAAATGTGCATCAATTTAGAAGGTTTTCATTTGACCGATATCATATTTTCAACATAATGTTATCAATTTTACACTTTCAGATAAGCTTTTTGTGAAAACAGAGCCCGATTTTCTTTATTTCTAACAAAATAGCAACAAATTCATTTGAACTGAATGAATTATTTGAAAAGATATAAAAAAATCTGATTTTATTTAACCGGACTATAATCACCCAATTCCCTTCATTTTGATCCTGAGATACGTACATATCATATGTTAGTCATAGTACAATACATTACACTGATCAACATTTTAGAGTTGTTCGGCGTGGCTGTTGTCGCCGAGAGGGTTTAACTTAATCCAGGAACATCGACTCGCCATCAATCTCAACCACTCAACATTTTACGCACCACCCTGAGTAGAATTTTTCATAAAGAGACCCAGTCAACATGGTCTTGGAAAATTGGGTTGAGAGGATACGCTACTGCAAAGTCTTCTGAAGCAGCCGCTCGAATTCAATTTTATTCCATAACTAATAACAATGTTCGCTCTTATAGAAGCGCTCTTTTATTTGTACAACCCTGTATCAAACCGCCTACCCATTAGCTATATGTAAGACTGGCGTACACTTTTGTGTATGGAAAAAAATTTATTTATTTTTCAACATAATCGCCTTTCAGCTCTATGCACTTTTCCCAGCGATGTTCAAAAAGTTTGATACCCTTTTTATAATAAGAACTGTCTCGCTCCTCAAAATAGCCATTAACTGCCGACATCACTTCATCATCGTTGGAAAATCTTTGACCACTGAGTCTTTTTTTCAAGTTTGGGAAGATAAAATAATCCGAGGGGCTGCTTTGTTGCCGTGAAACTTCACTTAATACTCAATTGAAACATCTTCACTTTCAATCGACGATCATCCAGTACCGCTTTGTAGATTTTCTTCACCATTTCTGTAGTCGTCACCTCATTTGGTCGACCACTGCGATGCTCGCCTTGGCAGCTCGTACGGCTTCGTTTAAATTCAGAAACCTGAAATTTTACTATTGTAAACGAAAAACCAGACTCACCCAGAGTAGAATCTTTTATCTTGGTTGGGCTGATGGCTTTCAAATAAAAGTATTGTATCACATAACGATTACCAATTTTCTCCATTCTCACAAATTCACTGACAACGTTCACTATTGATGGCTACCAAACAAATAATAAACAACGTGGCGGTTTCAAACTTAAAACATATGCTTTATAGACTGCGTACTTTCCAATACAGTGATATTTTCAAGCAACAGCCGCCATGTCTTGTACAGACGGGATACTTCTGCGACCGCCTTTGTAAATTACTAATGGTAGGAGAGACTTTTCCGTATAGGGGGTGTATTTTTTGGACAGTTATTTTAAACGTTATTGTAATTGGCTGATGACTTGAGTATGAAACTTGCCCTACCTCAGAGTTTAACATATGATTCCGCCAGTCGCCTTCAACGAGATCAAAGTCTATGACTAATGTCCACTGATGCCCTACAAGAGTGAATTCGCCACACGTATCAATTTCACTAACAAAATTTAGAGTTCATATGTGTCATACAGTTTCAGGAATTATGTGATTATGGCATTGCAGATATTGTCTTTAGATTTTCTGGGCAATACTGCTAACCAATTCCAATTCAAGCACTAAGATCGTCTACAACTGCGATATTTACGACAAAATGGCATAGCATGATTTCTTCCAAATTCTGCTCCCAATGCTTGCAGTTTATTTAGGCTAGTATAATTCGAATAATTTGTCATCGAACACAAAATTCTAAAATCTATTTTCATCTAGAGTTTCAGAATTGAACCGACTCCATTCTGTTTTTTTTTTAATCCAAAACGCAGCTTTCGCTTCCTCTCTCTCTTATCGAGTACTTTGTTTGCTGATATCCATTTTAAGTTATAATTCAAAAATCTTGTCTCAACCTAACTAAATTTATTTGTACAATCAACTTTTTTATATCAAATTGTTATCTCAAATTCATTAATACAATTTTAAAACTCCTTGTATAATGACTTACTTTCTAGGCATTACATATAATATTATAAAAAAATATTCTGTATTCAACTAGATTCCATTATAACTAATACTACTTTTATTTTGGTAGACAGCTTTATAATTAAAAACGTTTCTTTAAATTTCCCCCCACAGTTTCAACGCTAGCAATTGATTTCCATGTGTAACTGGATACACCCACCTAAGTACTCTTTTGGCTAACATTCATCCGCTGCTAGATAAGTGTCAATGCACTTTCGCCATCACCCAAAAGTTTGTTATTACTGTCAAAATAAATGATTTTGTGTACAACAATAAGTTTTAGTGTTCTTATTTTTATTTGGGTATTTTTAATCTTAAATTGAATTTCCCTTTAGAGTGATTGTAAACGTTAAATTTTCTTTCTTTGTGCCAACAAGCGATCTTTGTATATAGTATGGTAGTATGACGTCTGTATCTCCAAGTTTTCCCGAAGCCTTCAAAATGCGGCTTACTTACATATGTGGATTGATAGAAATGACAACTGAACAATTTATACTTGACAGAAATTATTACAAATACAAAGAATATTTAAACTATTATAATACAAAACACATTAAACATATATTCACAAATTAGTGAGCCCAATGTAACTTGAAAGGATATCCCCGTACTTGCACATATCGGTGCAATGAAGTTAAGTTTAAAAAACAACAACTTTAAATCGTCAGAAAGTGAAAACTCCAAAACAGTTCCAGAGTCCAGCAGCAAAACACTGAGAGAAATCTCCGCTGCAGACTATCAGACAGAATAAGCGCCGGAAAACATGAAAGACAAGCTATCCGCAATTCTACACAACAATCGTCGCCAGGAACTTCCATAAATCAACCTGGATAATTTGAGTCTGTGGTTCATTTTAGCTGAGTTTGAGTCCAAAGCACTCAAAATCCAATAATATCAGTAATCCACCGGAAAAAGCTAAGTACGAATACTTAAGAAATTTACTTAAATAAGGTTTGCATTCCCGAAGAGGAAAAATTGAGACAAGTCCCCAGAAGCATTACAACTCCCTTTCCATTTCTTCGAGAAATCAAGGACAAAACTTTTAGGAAATTATATGGAAACCGCCAACCATTAGTTGTGAATCGAAAAGCTACTAAAAGATCCGTATCCCTTCCTAGTCATTTCAGACTACCTCAGCTTTGATCAACTATCAAAAAGTAGGGTGACTTTTGAAATTTCGCTGGCAACGTACATTCGATTATGGATTTTTTTTGCTGTGTTGTAACACATGTCCCGAACATATGTTCATAGTTACAAGTATATAGCATACTTAGCTTGTTTTTGACAGATAGAAAGGTAAGTCGTGATTTGATGCGATCGGCGATTTTCAATTATTATAAAAAATGGAGCAAAGAATTTGCATCAAATTTTGTGTAAAAAAAAAAAAAATAAAGTGCTCTAAAACATAAGGTGAGTCTTTTTTTGGAAAATCGTCAAATTACTATAAAAGAAGCTGCTGAGGATGTTGGAATATCGGTCGGCTCGCGTCATGCAATTATTCCGTATGTTTTGGGCATGAGACGTGTGTTAGCGAAGTTTGTTCCGAAACTTCTTAACTTTGCGCATCGTTCAGAAGCTCTTGAGTGACGTCAATGATGATCCTGACTTGTTTAAATGTTTATCAGTATATAGTTATGACGTCGAAACCAAAGCCCAATCACCCCAATGAAAGCACCCAGGACAGCCAAGACCGAAAAAAGCACGCCAAATTCAATCAAATGTCAAAGTTTTGATCACTGTTTTTTCGATTACCGTGGCGTAGTGCATCAAAAGTTTTTACCTTAAGGTCGTAGGGTTAATAAGGAGTATTGCCTTGAAGTTGTGTGCCGTTTGCAAGAAGTCATGCGAAAAAAAACGTCCGGAATTGTGGAAAAACAATTTATAGCCTTTGCAGCTTCTTCATCGTTATTTGTTGGCCTAAAACAATACTACAATCATGCCTCAGCCACCATAAGACCTATTTAAAGACGGCTATTTGCCACGATTGAGGAAATAAAAACGGCATCGCTGGAAGAGCTCAAGGCTAACATATACCAAAAAGTGCTTTTAAGCAGTGCTTCGAGGATTAGAAAAAGTGTTGCCACAAATATATTATATCTAAGGGGGATTACTTTGAAGGAACAACATAAGTATTTTATTGCAAATAAATATTTTTTTATAGAAATATAGTCACCTTGCTTTTTGAACACACCTCGTATATGGCAAATTCGAACTAAAGATGCAAAAAAGCAGCAATCGCCATTAGCATTATAGGCTATGTCCAAAAGCGACTTTCCCAGTCGACTGTTCATCTGTGGCAGAACAACATGTCAGAAGTTTTAGTGGTTTCTGGCCCAGTTGTTTCTCCCATCCTAGCTGTAAGATTTCGAGATGCCCAACCACTTATACACCAGCCACCTACACAGTTAGTCTTCTATGCTGCGAATGCATCACCAATTGGCACATATGGTTGCAAAAGATTATTTTCCAACTTTAATCTCCGTAGAAACGTAGAAACTTATCTTGATCCTTGACACATTTGCTTCTTTCTTGCTATACTAAAGCTTTTTTTTAGATGCTATAAGTTCAGCGATATTTGACTCTAGAAAATCCAAATATGTCGCCTTAGCTTTACCCGAAATCTCAGTGCAATTTTCCATAGCTAATCGGAACCCAATTCGTATGTGGAGGAACTGCTCCAATACCATTAACCAGGTGGACAACACAATCCCAAATCATAAATCAGGCCAATAGTTTTCACATAGTGATCAAAAACACTGTTCTGTGTTTAATACTAAATATAATATCTTTGATTGACTAGATATAAGGGAGTGTAACCAACGCAAATAAAATTTAATCATTTGTCATTCTTTTGCCGAATGGGGGTGTTAAATGTAGTTGTGTTATCATATACATATGACTTATTCGACTATCATATGAGAAATACAAAAATTCGTTAAAGCATATTTTTAATAAAACACTCTCATCGGCTATGATGCTATCGATTTTTTCGAAAAACTAGGTTCCATTTTTAAGAAATAATTTCCCGACAGCAAATAATAACGGAAGTTTGTTCGTCAGACTCGTAAAGAGACCATATAATATGCCCATAAATTTCCATACTTGACTAAGCATTTGTCAATTCTATTTAATCGTATACACCATAATTGATCCAATCGAGTTGAAACTTCAACGAGAATAAGAAGAATAGCCGGAAGTATCTCTTTTGAAAGCAACTATCCCACGAGCAGATACAAAGAATGTCCATTTCTTATATTTATTTATTTCTTCTTCCTTCTGATTGAGTAAACTTATAACAATGATATGCCACTTGCTAGCTTACTGAACCAGAAATAAAATAAGGAAAGTAAAAGATAAGAAGAAGGATAAGAACAATGATATACCACTTATAAAAATAAAACAGAAAAATAAGTTGAAATTCTTCAATCATCGTCTTTTTACAGTTCCACAAACAGGACCAAACCATATCAAGTGAAATAATCCCAAGCGCACCCATTTCAAATAAAATGACGACCTAATGACCCGTGATGGGATAAAAGGAAAGCAAAATATTATACTCAGCCTCAACCGTAAATCAGGCAGCAAAGCATTCCTTCCGGCATCCACTTGGATTTCTGTCATGTTCAATGGCAATTAACGTGTTTCACCGGAAATGTCACACCCCTGGTTATTCCCATCTGTAGGTGGTAGCATGCTGCGACTTCGCCCAATTTGCGTCCTTCAATGTCTTAGGACAAAAGAACATCATGAACGGATATTACATTCCCTTAGATGGAAGCAGAAATTTCATTTATTCATTCAATAGGATATTGACGAACGAATGAAGGAGAATTTCAAAAAGGACGAAACTAATCATTTCGTTATACACAATTTACTTAAAAAAAAAAAAACGGAAAGAAAAAGAATAATATATCTTTAATGACATCTTAACAGGGAGTACATGAAGGCGGCCGATATGTGAGTACAACTCGTATTGACAACAAGACATTGTCAATCCAATAAAACCAACAACACCCGAAGGACTATTGTGTTTCGACAATGTCTTTTTTCGAGTTGCTTTTGTTTCCAAATCTTCTCTGTTTGGATAACATAATGATGAGGCTTTTTTTTTTTTTTTTTTTTTTTTTCTGAACAATGGGGGTGAATACGAGTACATTATCCCATGTTGATCTGCTTCCTTTTTAAAGAATCCCTTATGGAAGTATACATAGAATTTTGTCTGGATGATAACTTTGTTGTGGTTTAATTGCGACCATTAATCCATGTTATTGCTGTAGGCGATTCTTAATGGGGAGAATAGAACACTATTGCAAAACAAAAACCAAAGTAGAGATTTCAATAAGATACGTGTATTAGCCATAGAACAATGTCTAACAACAAATCTAAATGGAATAAAAATAATGTCAAAAATGTCAAGCTGTCTTATGCAAATGAGCACAAACAATTTAATTTAAATTAGTAAATAGATTTGACATAACTTTTTTAGTGAATTACGCCTAAAGGTTATATCAACAGTAAAATATTTTCAAACTTAAAGCTATGATATCGGCCTATAATTATAAATAATAAGTCAAATTATTGAATATATTATATTATATTGAATATTAGCCACTTTTAATATTCAAAAAAAAAAAAAAAATATATATATATATATAACTTTAGGAAAAATAATTTTGGATAAGATCAGATCGCATATAAATTCAATAAGTAGACTTTTGCTCTGTATCATGCAGCACCGAATATATCATCAGTTCGTCCGTAGGAAGGAATGCAGGCTTGCTAAAGCTACATATATGTCAAGTTGCTTAGAGTCAGGTTCCATGCAACGGTAAACTGCTAGGTACTTTTAAATGCCATGCGGGGTAAAAGTATTTTGTATGACTGCTTCTTCTTTTCAAAATAATAAATGTATGTAGGACAGTCTAAGGCAAGCAAATAAATGGGGACGTCCTTGCACTACACTGTCGCCATCTGCTTGCTTTTGCGAAATGTTCAAAATAGATGTGTCTAAAATCGAAATCTCTGCCCTGGACAGAAAATTTAAATTGATAGATTTTATTGCCCAGGAAACGTCGCTGTATCTAACGGAAGGACCGAACTTGACAACAAAATCTAGAAAGAACGTTCGGTAAGCTATTTAAAACCTGGTAAAGCAACGCTTGTAGCATTCAGACTAAGTTAAAACCGTCTCGCTTTTGAAAAGAAAGTTACTTAATTGCGCACAGCTTCAGAAATGAAGACAATTCCATTGGGAAAAAGTCTGTAGAAAGAGATCTACAATTACTTACCGTAATTCGGAAACGGCGTAAAATCGTGTAAGTGCTTTATTGACCCCTATGTCCATGAGAGGTCACATGAACACTTTGCCTATACGTTAACGTTGATTTAGCCACTAACCATAGCATGTGGTAAGTATAGCATAGGCACTACCACAGTGGCCATACGAGTACTTAGATACATAACATATTTTTCGTTTTTTATTTTTTATTCAAAATCGTGAAAAACTGCCTCAGCGTGTTTGATGGAATGGAGAAAATTTTAAGTGTTATTTCAATGTTCGTATTAAGTTATTACCATAAGATATAACAACAAGAAGGCAGAAATGGAATAGGTTATATATTATAATATTATTATTGGGTATATATTTTAATTCGTGCGGTTTTTTTTCAAAATTTGAACGTTTATTTAGGAAAAACATGTACAATAGTATTATTCAAAGTATTGCCCATCTGAAGCTATTACTTTTTCCCATCTTTCAGGCAATTTGTGGATCCCATCCCAAAAGAACTGCGCCGGCTTGGCAGCCAAGAATGAATCAAGCCAATTTTAAATATTCTGCTCTGATGTGAACCGTATTTCAGTGAGGGCGTTCTGCATCGACCGGAACAAATGGTAGTCAGAAGGGGCAAGGTTTGTGCTATAAGGCGGGTGGGGTAAGACTTCCCATCCACTGTTTTCCAAATAGTTCTTAACTGGAATAGCAACGTGGGGCCGAGCGTTGTCATGATGGAAAATTATTGCCTCGTGTCTGGTCGCATATTCCGGGCGTTTTTCGGCTACTGCTCTCTTTAAACGGATTAATTGTGCTCGGTAGCGTTGTCCATTGATGGTTTCACCCGGTTTTAGCAGCTCATAATACAGCACACCCATCTGACACCACCAAACACAGAGCATTTCCTTTGCGCCATGGATATTTGGCTTTGCCGTTGATTTGGGTGGTTGGCCGGGTTTCACATAAGATTTTTTGCGCTCGGGGTTGTCGTAAACGATCCATTTTTCATCACCAGGAACAATCCAATGCAAAAATGACTTCCTTTTGTGGCATTCCAGCAGCATTTCGGACATGCAAAACTGCCTTTCGACGTCTCTCGGCTTGAGTTCATGTGGAACCCAATTTCCTTGCTTTTGAATATATTCAGCTGCTTTTAAGCGTTTTGAAATGGCTGCTTGAGTGACACCCAAAGATTCTGCGAGCTCTTCTTGTGTTTGGCAACAATCTTCATAGAGTAATGCTTTCAGTTCTTCATCTTTAAACTTTTTTGGCTACCATCGTCTTCCAAGCAAAAATCAGCAATTTTTAATCTTGCAAACTACTTTTGGCACGTTCGCTCAGCTAGCGCATGTTCACCATAAACTTCCACCAAAATACGATGACTTTCGGCAGCAGTTTTTTTCATATTAAAGTAATGAAGAAGAACTACCCGCAAAAACACTTTTTCAGGCACAAAGTTCGACATATTTGAGTGAAAAAAAATTATTGTTGTTTACGCTTCAAATGAATGACATATACTGAAATGACGTACAATGACAGTAGCTTTCCAACGCATGTTCCAATGGATTAATAACAATGGAATAATACAAGTTACGCCATCTCTTAGCAAACCGCACGAATTAAGTTATACACCCAATATATATAAATTTACAAATAAGCGGTTTTTCAAAATAACTTAAAAAAAACTTTAATTAAATTTTTAATTCTAATACAATATAACATCTATACAGTCTGCAACTAGTGTGAGACTGGGCATGTCAAAGGCTTTTATACTTTGGATATTGTAGATATGAAGGTCAAGGGATAATGATATTTGTTTTTTTGTTGTCGATAATGTCGATAATGATATCACTTTCGGATTGGGTTGTTTGTTGTTCTGATCACACCGTGTCGTTATCGGAAACGTGACAACGTGATGTTTGCATGTAAAGAATTTCGAATGATATGTATTTATTGATTACTGCTTCGTGTTAACTTATATGTTTATATAAATAATTTTAGTTTTAATGGAAACTGATATCAATACCTAACACTTTCGGATAGTGGTAAAGCCATCATTGACTCTGGCGTCGCACATCTGAATATCACTAATGTCTTTTATTTCGCTTATTAAAAACTTAATTTTGAAGAGATTTTCAATATTCAATCATTTTAAATTTAAATTTTTAAATTTAATTTCAATCGAAGCAACCTGCTGAATTTTAAAAGATTCAATATTCGTTAATAAAAATACTAAAAATCGTCAATTATTATCTTACTACGTGCAGCAGTATATCAGAAAAATGAACACCTTCGTCATCAACCAAATTAACACCGACTTACCCTAAAATTGAAAACGACTGAACGAAGAGAAAACTAAAAAGAAAAGTAAAATCCAGGATCCTTGGTTGGGCACAACCAATAAAACCGTTTTTCTTTTATTTCCTTTTTATTGTTGGGCTTTTTACACTAACCAATCTAACACAATCTAATTGACCAAATTAATGAATAAAACATCACATCAACCACCTCACGGCATATATAATTGACCCTTACTTGAATGTAGCACTTGACCCAACTGAACTATGTAAATGACAATCGTCAGGCAAACCAAGATACTTCTACCACACCTGAAAGCTGTTGAGATACTCCATAAGATACTTATGGGTTAAAATTTTTTTTAGATAAGAATTTTTCTACAAGCAAAAAGGTCACGTTCGACCGATATTCGAGAGTGGCCTTCCGTTATAATCAATAACGAAACAATCTAGTCTCGCATTACATACCATACTACAGTATCTGTACATAGCAAAAAAGAAAATTTTGTCTCCAGGCGAACCGATTTTTCATTTCAATTCCGAAACAGAAGTTGTCCCTTTATATTGATAAAAAAAACTTTGAGGAAGCTGGAGGCTTGTGAGAGCTGAGTAAAGAGCTTCTACGACAGCAAGGAAACGACTTAAAATTGTATAAAAAAATGAAAGACAACACTATATCCTTATTTGTGATGGAGAAATTGAGTGCTGCGGAATAAGTAACATTTTTAAGTGACAGTATGTTATAAAGGAGACAGTCCTAGTTTTCTTCTTATTGTACTTTTCGAAAGATTTTTGCGTCTGTGTTTTTGTTACGCTTAATGTCGGTATATCAAAGCTCATATTGGATTAAAACTATCATTTATCATTGTAATTTAAACAGTTTATACCCATCTTACAGACTTTGGGATGCGTCAATGAACAAAAGTATTTTATTTGATCATTTAGACAGTATTTTGTGAAGACAAAAGTAAAGTATACGATATACGATAAGGTCTGAAAGATAAGTTTAGCACTTTAAGACATGCGTAGGTCTTCTGTTACCAACTTGAAAAACTATCAGAATTATAAAGAACATAACGAATAAAATAAGAATATCAAATTCAAAATACAAAATGTATCCGGTCACCATGATACAACAAATGTTAATGTGAAAAAGTCACATCTTTTTAGTAACCATTAAAAATGTTGGTGGCAGTGATGAAATAATAATAATAATAATAATAATACTCTACTAATACTTTTGCACACCCTTTATTTTCGCTCAGACACAAGGTAAGTGAATTACCAATACTTTTACATCTCTATAACTTGCCAAAATTTGCTAGAATGAGAGCAATTTACAAGTAAAGTTTTGCTAAAATGCAGAAAACGGCTTTCACAGAATTGATGTGATGAATCGAATTAATCGAAAAATAGCATATGCAATAATATACATAAATCGTATTACAAAAAGTTTTCGATGACTGGTCGAAAATATTCTCATAGAAAATCGACAGAGCTCAAATAGTAATTTTCATTTCATAAATCTTCAAAGAAGAACAACTTCTAAATGTTGAGATTTGTTTAAGATCGAATGTGAAGTACACCGTTTACCATATGTAAGGAAAACATAATCAGTTTTCAAAGTCATCCTAAAAGCTCGATCATTTATTTGTGACTTATGAGTCCCGTATCCTGAAATCTCTAAGCCCTTGAGCACAGTTAAAAAAATTTGTCATAGACTATGACTATAAAAAAAGACAGTTTCAGCAAATCCTTAATACTATATTTATGATAATCTAGGGGTAGTCTACCACACCCGTATCGAATCAGCAGATTTTATCAGCGATAGAATGTCTATGGGATGATGATACACCAGATGAAATCAGAGAGAAACCATAGGGTTTTCTAATAACGACTTGACAACTTTTTTTTTGAATAAAAGGCAAACCATTTGAGATATTTCAAAAACTTTATTATTGGCTTGAAGTAAAATCAAAACATTTATGAATGGACTCGACTTCGTTCATATGGCCACCGCGAGCACGTTTGCAGCGGGCGATTCTTTGGACCCAATTTTCAACGACTTGGCCACACATAGCGGCCGAAACGGCCGCTATTTCGCGTTCAATATTGGCTCTGAGCTCTTTCAACGTCGTCGGCGTGTTGGCATAAACCAATGACTTAACGTAGCCCCACAGAAAATAGTCAAGCGGCGTTAAATCGCACGAACGAGGCGGCCAATTGACTGACCCATGTCTTGAGGTAACACGCTCACCCTACTTACTCTTCAATAAATCGATTGTAGCATGTGCTGTGTGGCTTGTGGCATCATCCTGTTGAAACTACATATCGTCCAAGTCCAGATCTTCCAATTCGGGCCAAAAATAATCGGTGATCATGGCGCGGTAACGCTGACCATTTACAGTAATGTGACGATCGTTATCGTCGACGAAAAAATATGGCCCAATAACGCCGCCGGCATGCAAACCGCACCAAACAGTTTTTTTTTGTGGATGAAGTTGTGATTCATGAAGAACATGTGGGTTTTTGCCCGACCAATAACGCATATTTTGCTTATTGACGAACCCATTGAGCCAAAAATGAGCTTCGTCACTGAAGATGATTTTGCGATGAAATTCTTCATCTTGGCGCATCACCTCCAGAACCCAACCGGAGAACGTAGCTCGTTAGCGTACTTTACCATGATGTATGTAAATGTTGAGCTTATTGAATAAATTGACAGTGACAGTTTGATGATTAGTGAAAGAATGCGTTCACAAATTAAATTCAAAGTTGTCAAGTCCCTATTGGAAAACCCTATACAAATTGTAACTAATACATAGTTAATAAAAGGGTACTTCAACTAACTTCTGTTATTGTTGAAGTCCTTAGCCAATAACAAATTTCTGACAAATTCAAAGTATGTCGTTACTCTTCCTGCATTTTGAAAGTTATTTATTCCAATTAATAATTGAAATGTTAGTAAAAGTGTATATTTTAATAATATTAAGTTATCATACATTTTTGTATAATCTATTTTGGTAGTTTTCGAACGTTAATTGAACTCTATCGCGGATGACAGAGTGTCAAACTATGAAAATCGTTTATCTTTAATTTTGCACTTTCTTTAGTGTGATATACATATGTCGAGTATTTTAATCCTATAGATAGAATCCCTTGAGACGTCCGCCCTAATATATTTTAACTCACAATCAATGTGACTACATACTAAAAATTCCACACGGAGTCATACGCCTTTTCAATTAATTTGACTTATGATCACTGTTGTTTGACACGATAACTTATTGTGGAATGTCTGGAACCAAATAATTAATTTAGTAGAGTATTGTAATATTTAATATTGTAGCTTAAAGGAGTTTCTATGCATTTTTTCTGTGCATTTTACTTAAGATATTAGGGAGACTATGGGACGGTAGCTATTTACAAGTTTCTTCCAGATTTGAGTATTGGAATTAGTTTGGTAAAAATTTGTAAAGAATAATTAAATCTTCAGTGGTTGACATGATTTTGGAACACACTACCTGGTAGGATATATTTTATATTTTGACCATCTACTTTGCAGGCAACGGTTATTTCAATCTACGTAATTGTGAATTATTTGATGAATTTTCTAGTCTTCAATTAGTAAGTAAAAAACCTTAAAAAGATATGGAAAAATAAAAATTGTGCTCAGAGCACAGAAGAACGATTGAGCAAAAAGCTGTATGGCTGTCATCAAAAACAGAGGAGTTCTCATGAAATATTAAAATAATAAAATTAAAATTTGAAATTGGCAAATGTGCTTAGTTCGTGTCCAATCAATTTGTTAAAATATTTTTGTTTACGTATTACATTACTTCAAGATTTGTTAGTTCATTAATTCTATAAATAATAACATATTTAATTTAAAACATGAATAAACTAAATTCTGCCTCTGACTTCTTAGTCTAATGCGTCTTAGTCACTTTATAGTTCTAATTATAGAAAAAATCTTTCGATAATCTTGTTTTGCATGCCTTAATGTATACTATCAAAAGAAACCCAAATCCTTTGACAATATAATTTAGTTCGTCTTTGCACAATTTATTTAAAAGTTGTCTACTAGATTCGCGTCAGTATAAACTTTGCTTCAGATGAAATGTCGATCTTTATTTCTCTCGGATTCATAATTGTTAATTTTTTTTTTCTATTTAGTACTGGTCACCATGATCTTGTACTGAATTATGTGATGTGACCAAATTATATATCACATATGTATTTATTACACAAAATATTTAGAAAATATTTTTTAATAAGCACTTGAATTTCCAGCAAGGTCTCATCGGATCCTTTATTATTGTTCGAACAAACAAATATTTGAAAACAATTAGTATTATGGAAAAACACTATATGACAATTACAAACACATAATTTTACGGATCCATGCATCTTCTTCTTTTATAAAATGTAGAACTATGTAATGCGTACAGTTACATCTAAAGTTACAATACATAATTCTCCATTTTATTTGTTAAATTGTAATACATTAGAACTATTTTTCAAGTCACTTCATTTTAGATCACCTCGTTAGTGAGGCCAAAAGTTTCCTAATATTTTCGAAAAATCTGCATTCAGTTAGCAATGACAAAATTGTATTTGTTGAATTATATTATTAATAAATGCAAGAGATATCCTAGATGTATTTCGTTGTGGAACTTTGTCTATGCGAACTTTTTCAAATCTATATTATACATCACGAGACCAATTCCAATATTTTAGAAGGCAATGCATAGCATAAAGAATCGAATATTTTGCAAAAATTCATATGAAGGACATCAACTTTATACTTACTTTCTACAACATAAATACGAGTATGATATCTTGTACTACAGGGTATCCAGAAAAAAAAAAAAAAAAAACAGATAATGGCATTGTATGATATGATGAAATAAAGCGGCTTAAGAAACAAGTGTTAATAATTTCTCAATGCTTTTGCAGAAAACCTATTAGTTCCAGTTTAGTATTGGGCGTATGTCCCAATTGTTTGGCTAGTATCTGTCGGCGTAGAATATAGTTTGGGCGAAGAAATTACTAATGAGGGTGACAATAACAATTCAAAAAAATTGCACAAATGGTTCAGCAAATCATTGAATGTCCATGAATAAATCATTTCTACAAATTTACTTACCTAACCCAGAGGAGTAGGTGTTTTGATTTATATATGACTAAAATAACTTAGATCCATATTTAGGTTAATATATTTATAATGAAGAAACTCTCTGATCTGATCTGTACTGATAAGTACCCATTTGTAAATTCTGATTCGTGCATACTTATCACCAAATACATATATGCATACATAGAAGCAAGTTCTTTGTAAGATTATGCAAATCAACAAAACGTGGGATAGCCATTAATGAAAAATGGCGTAAGGGTTTGATTTATAATGTAAAATAAAATACATAAATTTGAAAGTCGACTTAAAATTCAAAAGAACAATTCATGGCATTTATTTTTTGAAATGATATCATTTGGCCACGACTACGTCTGAGGTGGTATCTCTCGTGGTATACACGAGTAATGTTGGCTTCCAAAGCGTCAATCGAAGCTGGTTTATTCCTAAAGACCTGAATAATAACATATCCCCAGCGAAAATAGTCCAAAGGTCACCAAAATGATTTCTCAACAAATCCATTGTTTCACGCGTCTTATGGCTCATAGCGACGTCTTGTTGAAACCAGAGCTCACCGAGACCATGTACTTAAATTTCAGGAAGCACTTACTCCGTTAATATAACGCGATAACACTTACCATTGGCGGTAACATTCTAATTTGCCTGATTTTTGGAGAAATATAGACCAATGATTCCACCAGTTCATAAACTACACCATACCGTTGTTTTTAAGGGATGTAATGGTAAATCTTGGTTCTCTTCCGGTTGCTCATCAGCCCAAATACGGCAATTTCTTTATTAACGTATCCATTGAGGCAAAAATGGACATCATTTCTCACCGGATTTTCATTGAGTTTTTCCAGAGCTCATTCACTGAAAATATGACGCAAATTCAAGTCGCCTGGCTTCAATTCTTGCACAAGTTGAATTTTGTATGCTTTTAGGCCGAGATCCTCACGTAAAATATGCCGAGTTGTCGAATACGCTAAGCCAAGCTGCTGAGAACGACGACGAATCGATTCGTCACGGTCTTCGCGTACACTCTCAGCTGCAGATGCTAAAATCTCTTCACCACGTGCTGGATGTGGTCTAACCAGTTGAGTATCATCCACTAATGTAAACAAGGACTAAAATTTGCGAATGGTATTGTCAATAGTGGTTTCAGTAGGTCGCTTATACGCACCGACAGAACGCTAATTTTCGTAATACAGCTGAACAATTTGGAGACACTGTTTTGATGTGAGACTTTCCATGATGACTTGCCAAACGATGCTGGATAAAAGTGATATATTAGTTTGATAGGACTCACGCGCCATCTGTCAAAAAAAGTCTACTGAAAATCAAACGTCACGATGAATCACCATATATAGTATAAGGAATGATGAATAAAGCCGCGATTCTGATAATATTCACTAAAAATATTCATATCAAAATGGATATAAATATGAACATAAGTAATATAACATAAAAGAACTGAAATAAATGTTTTTTTTTGATATAAAAACAAAAAGCTCTTTCATCCCCTATAAGATAACCTTTCTAAGCCACACACACAGCTTTGATCATTGCTACCTTTCATCAAAATAAACGTACCTATTAAATAAGAAAACCCTTTCCGCAGAAAAAGTCGGAACACTGTTATGCACTAAGTTTGGCGGTCTCAATGATGCTACAATTTTTCATTAATGCAAGCAATCTATAGGTTTAATAAAATCTCTGACTAATTAAAGGATTACTTTCTTGAACTAAAAGCATTGAACTACTGAGAAAATTGTAAAAGTGAACACAGATTATAATAGAAAATTCGCTCAATATATTTTATTTTCTCAGAACGAGCATTAAAAATCGTTGTTTAAATTGCCAGTTTATTATTTACCATATTTTTAAAGAATAAATGTGTATAAAAAAAGATAAATTTTTGCCTACAATACTGTAGTTTTTTTATTCATATTCTCGTATACTTCTACGATATTAGATCACGTAGAGACTTTTCGATTTGTGATTCGTTATCCTTCAATCGAAGACCATTTGAAACGAACAGTTTTTGTGTCCCTGTTTACTTTTACCTTCAAAACACGTGACGTTCTGAACATTTATCACACAACAAATATCCTCGATAAACGGAATAACAAGATATTTGCTTTGGGTTCTAGTGTTGTTTTTTTTTCCACCCCCTAGATATCCTTATTTTTCTATTTTTTCTCTTTCCCGGAAATGGAAATATGTGCTTGTACAAGTATTGATGAAAAGAGGAAGTTAGAACGAAAGATGGCTAAATACAGAGTCACTTTTGAGGTAGTCCTAGTCTCGTAAGTATTTGCGAGGTATCGTGTTTTTTTTTTTTTGTATATGTACATATATTTTTGGCATCTAAAGCAAAGAGCCCAAAGTCAAAAAGGATGACTGCAAGGCATGTAAAACGAAAGAAGTATGGTTGTTCAATCGTTATTAAAGGTGGCGTCATTTATCTATGTCAAAACGAAAATCGGGGGTCAGGATAAAGTGGGTGGCAGCAAAAGCAGTACTATGTACGTATTCTCTGTTCATGTGGGGTTGTAAGAATATGCCTTTGGCGTCTAACATGCGTTTTTAGCTTAACCTTTTTCCAACAATAACGAATTCCTTTCTTGGGTTTTTGGAAAAAAATGTATTTCCAGAAAGAAAGACCGAAAGAATTCATGCGCATCTATGAAAATATATTCAGTGCTAGGTGCTAGGTCAACCTCTTCGCTTTTTCCCATTCTGTATGCTGGAAAAATAATATTGACACGGAAAATTAATGGCGACGAAAATGATTTAGAAGCTTAACAGAGAGTGTTTTTATTTTTATTTTATTTTTATTTTTTTTTTTTTTGCCAATAAAGGAATAGGAAAGGCTATTTATATAATTTCTATATACAAGTTAGCTTACAGTTATAAGTGTGGGATATAAGTTATAGTCTCGCAGTTGTGCTTTGCTTAGTAAATATTAAAAGTTTAAGTCTTCAATATGGTAGAGGTTACTTTAAATAAGTTGATTTTTGGGGTGTTTTTTCGTGAATATGAATCAAAATAACTTGTGATGTTATTTGAGCAATATTTCAAGCTGATAAACTTTGGTAAATTGAGACTTATAAAGAAGTGACGTCTGATCACTACATCCTCAAATTTCAGGATGAGAATTTTGTTTGAATACAGATTCTGTAAAGCCATGCCAAAAGCTGGCAATTTTCCGAATCCCGCCATACTAAAGTATGCCAAAACACGTCTCAAAGGATTGTTTAAAAAATATAGCTGCATCAGTAAAAATAAATTATTGGCCGTAAAGGTTTGGTAAATACAATTTTTCTTAGATAATTTTGCAATTACTAAAGCTTCCTTAACTTTTTTCTAATAACATTTGCCGCCTTGCATTTCCAAAGCTAACCTTGTTATTGTTTACAATAATTATAAGCTCTTATTTTTAAACGCTTTTAAAGCATTTTTCACAGTTCAGCCAAATCGTCAACGTTTAAATGCTCGTTAAATCATTTCATTGTAACGCACATACTTATTTTGCTTAATAATAATAATTATAATAATAATTTTGGTATTCATAGTTGAGCCAAAAGAAACACATCTTGGAACTAAGCCTAGATATTCCACTCATTATGTCTTACAATTTGCATAAATTCAAGTAATATTACAGTTGCCGCCAACATGTACACTTAAAGATAGCAACGACGCCAAATATGTAATTAACGCTATTCCAAAGGATATACCCAAGTTCAGCGGCAATCCTCAAGACTGGCCAGCTTTCATTAGTTCCTTTGAACAGAGTACGGAACTAGCCGCGTTTTTAAATGGTGAAAACCTTATTCGCCTACAAAAATATCTCTGTGGAAAAGCAATAGAGGTAGTAAAACATCGACTTGTACTACCGGCTGTGGTGCTCATTAAGATACTACAAATGGACCAGATCCATTATAAAGATACTGATTGAAAGGGCGACACATAACACCTCCAAAAGCCTGGAATCGTTAATTGTCTACGCTCTAGCTATCAAAAATGTATGTGAAACGATGGAAGCAACAAACACAACATCACAAGGAGACAAGCTGCCACAGCATTTCTTGTTAAATTGGGTAATCTTCTCTATAAATATACAACCTGCTTTGCTGTTGGAATCTATTAATTATCTGTATGACATCGCTGAGGCTGTATGCACCGTGACAACGCTGTCTGCGACACTTGTGTCAGGCGGAAAACGATCATCAAAGCAAAATGCTCATCTTTATGCAAATGCAGCAGTTAACAAATCCAACGTGAGACCCCAACTAGGTACAGACAACAAAAAGTGTGATATCTGTCAAGCTAATCTGTGACGTCCAAATGCAAAATGTTTAAAGACGCTGGATTGTCCGTAAGGTGAAAAATGGTGAGAGAACACAATTTTTGCCACTCGTGCCTTGCAAAACATACAATACACATTCGTGTTGCCGAATAGCAGAGGCGTATGATATTGGCGGATGTGCAGCAAAACACCATGTTCTTTTACACAACTATACAAGGCGGACTGCAATCACCCACCCATCATAGTCATCACTTCTAACTCACCACCAGGGGGTGGCCGTGGTGTAGTGGTATATGCATAGACTCCTCAAGCAGAGGGTCGCGGGTTCGAATCCTGTGCAAGGCAATTCTCTGAAAAAGTCTTTTCATGGAATTTGTATGTAGTTATATGTAAATCCCGTTGGCGTCAACTCTGACATGAAGGCATAACAATGATGTTGGAGTGGTTGCTGGCTGGGCTAAATGTAACGAACTAATAACTAGCACGTACTTAAGACAGCCACTGGTTGAGGATGCATTGGCCCCAGTTTGACAACCACCTCTGGTCTGCCAACGTATGTTAAAGGTTAACTTGAGCACCACTAATTAGATGATTTCGTCGACAGCGCCCATCCCGAAGCTGAGGCAATAAAACTACCCAAAGACGTGAAGTTCATTCACCAAAACGCTTGATTCCAACATCCGCAATGGGGACTCCCATTAACCAAACGTTGTAGAGACCCTAAAAGAAGACAGCGGGGGATCAATTAAAGCATTTAGTGCGAGCGATACTCGGGCAGCAGAGAACGTCCTGGGGCTTTATTGGTGTACTTCATCCAACGGGTTTACATACGTTCTTATGTTCAACCGATTGAAACAAGATGTGCTTAATAGGTGGACTGTACCTACCAAACGTAAGGTACTTAAAATCCTCATGTTAGTGTTTGCCCCTTTGGGATTCTTGTCACATTTCCTTATTTATATCTAACTTCTACTGTAAGAGATCTGGAGGACATCGATTGGTTGTGACGATGTACTGCCTGATATAAAGATTTCTGGATGCTATTCGCCAATGCTAAGTCAAGCTAATTCGAAGGTTCAACTGCATACCTTTGAAGGTGAGACGAGAACGCATATGCGACTATTTTCTACTTCCGCATCACTTGTCAAGACAGTATCGATGTTACGATCGTGTGCGCTAAAGCGAAGGTTGTCACGCAGCGCCCAATTTCTGTTCCACGGCTAGAGCTCCAGGCTGCAGTCCTCGGCGTAAGGCTTGTGACTTTCATTTGCAGGTCATACAAGTTTCCTATAGTTCAAAGGCTCTTTTGGTCCGACTCGAAAACCATGCTGTCATGGCTTAAGAGAGAAGGCCGCAAATTCAAGCAATTCATTAAGTTTCGGGTTGGCGAAGTCCCGGAGAACTCTCATATCTCTAATTTGAGATGGGTTCCAACGAACTTCAACGTTGCCGACAAGGCCATCAAATGGAATTTGGAGCACGACTACCGTGCTACGAGTGAATGGTTTAGCGGTCCTGCTTTTCTGCGGCTGTCAGATGCGGTGTGACCTCAGACATCGGAGATAGATAAAAGCAATGAAGAAGTTGGCACAAACATATCTTCTTCACACTGGCTCAGTGTCAAGAAATTGCCTTGTGGAGGAAAACCGCTTCAGCAGTTGGACACGTATGTATCGCACTCCAGCTTATATTATTCGCATATATACATTCGTTTATCACCATCGCTGGACTTACTTCAGGCGGTCAAAAACGGCAGTTTATCGACAGGCTCAGCATGCAGTGTATCCAAGCGAAATTGACATATTGAAGAAGAATTAATCTCAGAAAAAAACCAAGCTATTTGTCGAGAAGCAGTTCACTAGCAAAATTCCCACCATTTTTAGACGACAATGATGTCTTAAGGATAAGCGGTCGCATCTTGTTAGCGCAGCAAGTAGGCCATAACACCGATCATCCTCCCGAAGCTCCACCGATAAACGTTCCTCTTAGTCGACGAGTATCATCGAAAACTCCATCATTGTAATCACGAGACTACACTTAACGAGATCAGGTAGAAATACTACATAGTTAACCTTCGAACCATTCTCAGGACTGTAAGACGAAGCTGCCAAAGGTGCCCGACCAGTTGTTTCCGAAATGGATAAGTTGCCTATCGCACGTATGAGGGCCTTTTGCCGTTCATTCTTATTTGTAGGCCTGGATTACTTTGGTCCTATCATGGTAATCGTGGGACTCCTGTATAATGTGCTTAAGAAGGCAAGGCACTACATTGGAAATTTATTGCGACAATGGCACCAACTTTCGAAGTACTGAGAACTACGCGAAGAACTAGCAAAACTGGACTTGGATAAAGTTGCTATGCAATATACAACGGCCGAGACGACCTGGAATTTCAGCCCACCATCTGAACCTCACATGAGTGGCAAAGGTTATACAGCATTCTTCCACGCAATCACAAGCCCCCTTGCAATCTGGAGGCTCCCAACCTGAGAAAAATCTGGGAGTGCTCGCAGATGATGGCCAATCTAATGGAAAAGGGGATCTGGTTATAATAGTAAAAGAACGTCTGCCAAGAAACTGCTGCCCAATAGGAATTATGATCAACACTGTGGTAGCCGCGGACGGTCAGGTGAAAAGAGCGACAATACAAACCTCAGGAGGAGTCTTCGAGCACCCTACTGCTAAACTTGCTGTTCTAGACATAAAGTCGGGTGTCGGCCATGAGAGTAATGCGGAGATGAAGATGACTTCAGCCCCACTTAATGGAGAGAGTACGTTGCCTCCATCTTGTACAATTAGTGATAGTAGCGACACCAAATAACAAAATTCTCACCTTATATGGTGTATATGAAAATAAAAGCCATTTTCAGATTTGTGGCAGTCACGTAAGATACTTTGGCGAGTGCATTGGTAATAAACTTATTTCTTTAAAGCATCGCCCTAGTAGAATTAGTTTTCTTCTGTCTTTTTTTTTTTTCTGGTTTCAAAGTTACGGAAGTAACACTTACAATGAGGAAAAATTCTAATGAAAACCAACAACCCTTACCGTCTTCAACTCAGTTTTGTGATGGATCACCATCTAGAGTTCGTGCAACAAAAATAAGAAATGGTTGACAAAATTTTTTTAAAACCAAATTGATGGTTTTTAAGAAGATTTAGGGACAAATAAAATTCTTGCATGTTTCCATACAATATGTTGCAATAATGGCATGAAAAATATATATCATATGTACCTAAAGCAAGAAAATGAGTATTTTGATTACCAAAATTGAACTAGGGACGGAGCTCAATAGATTTCACAGCGTTAGAATTGAGGAAAACGGTTGCCTCAGCCACAGCCATACAAATATCATCAACACATCGCAAAGAATCTGAAACTAGTGAATAAGAATTAAAATATAACTATCAAAATGGAGAAATCCGTTTTAGTTGAGGTTATTTACATAGATCTTAGTTATGTGGAGAGAAATCTACTATTACCATGCCTCTAGCTTGTTAAATTGTTTTCCAAGGAGCGGCGCTAGATTTTTTCCAATATGAGAACATAAAATAAAATAGTATTCCATCTTTACCAGTCTCCAAATTTACAGAAATATTGGAGTGTGTTTTTGTTCAGAGGTTCGGAAATATAGTGTTTTCGAATAGGGACTTGACAACTTTGAATTTATTTTTTAAGGACGCACTCTTTCACTAATCATCAAACTGTCACTGTCAATTTATTCAGTAAACTCAACATTTTCGTCATGGTAAAGTACACTAACGAGCAACGTCTGCAAATTATAAAAATTTTCTACAGATATTCGGAGTCGCAAAATCATCTTCAGTGACGAAGCTCATTTTTGGCTCAATGGGTTCGTCAATAAGCAAAATATGCGTTATTGGTCGGGTGAAAACCCATATGTGCTTCATGAATCACCACTTCATCCACAAAAAATAACTGTTTGGTGCTGTTTGCATGCCGGCGGCGTTATTGGGCCATATTTTTTCGTCGACGATAACGATCGTAACGTTACTGTGAATGGTGAGCGCCATGATCACCGATTATTTTTGGCCCGAATTGGAAGATCTGGACTTGGATGACATGTGGTTTCAACAGGATGGTGCCACAAGCCACACAGCACACGCTACAATCGATTTTTTGAAGAGTAAGATTGGTGAGTCGACTGGCCGCCTCGTTCGTGCGACTTAACGCCGCTTGACTATTTTCTGTGGGGCTACGTTAAGTCATTGGTATATTATAGAAAAGTTTACTAGCTATTATATTATCAATATTTTTGATTTATTGGTTTGGAACTTCTTTGAGCTTTTAGAAACGTACTTTTTGATTTAGGAAAAGACTATGTACAGTGAGAACTCTGGCAAATTATGTTAGACACACTGCAATGTTATAGGTATTTTATCTATGGCACAATACATAGCATATAAAGACAATAAAATATTTAGACATTTTTTTTTGTCTGTAATAATATATGGTGATTTTTAAAGCGTTTGGATTTTAATTGTAAATTTTTGCAATTTTCCTTTGTTTACTTTTTTGACTATTAAAAAGCAAACTCCCAAAAAATCGCGCATTACCTTTAAACATAAAAATTGATCCTTTTACCATCAGTATCCGTTCAATAGCTATTTTCAAAATATGGGCTACTTTCAAAGTTCAAAAATCTCACGACACTACTAAAGAGGGCATACTTACTAGAAATATAATAGTCAAATATCTAGAGGCTATTCTTCTGCACAATTTGTGAGAAAATTTAATAATGTAAGAGCTTGTGAAAAATGAAACTAACTTAAAAAGAAAAAAAGGAACAATTCTGTCCTCTCTGCTGTAGCATACATTTCGTAATCAAAAGATGATTAGATTAAAGCTTCGTGTAATAAATTGTCACTGAGCAGTGCAATTCAAAACCAATTAAGTTGGCTCAATAAATTCATAATTATAAAAATTTGAGCTTAACGAGCAGGCAGAAGCCAAATATGATATTTGGCACGAGAGAACAACCACATACATTATTAGGTACGCAACTAAGGTATCGCGGCTTTTTTTTTATGAAAATGCAACTTTACTGTAAGGAAATGGTTACAAATGAATCATTTATAGTAATGCTCGTCACTAGCTACAACTTTTCCCATCTTTCTGGCAGAGCTTGATTATCATTACGGTAAAAGTGTTTATCTTTTAAGGCTATCCACGAGTCAAGTCATTTTTTGATGTCTTCAGGAACTGCTGATGAGTAAGACCATGTGCCATCAAACGGAAGAAGTAATAATAGGATGGCGTAATATCTGGGGAATATGGCGTGTGGGGTAGGACTTCCCATTTGAACGTTTCGAGGTAGATTTTTAACGAGTTTGGCAACATGAGGCCGAGCTTTGTCGTGATGTAGAATTACTTTTTCGTGTCTTTGTTCGTATTATGGCCGTTTTTCGCGCAGTGCTCGGCTCAGTGCATTAATTGCAGTCAATACCATTCTCCAGTGATGATTTCGTTGGGTTTAAACAGATCATAATAAATAACAACGACCTGGTCCCATAAAATACAGCAGCCAGCTTGAATATTCGGCCGAGCCGACGACGTGAAGAATAAACATGATTTTCTTCTCATGCCGCTACAGCAGGTTGTTCACAGGCGAAAAAACGACGCTCAAATCAGAAGAATCCAAAATTCCTTATTTTTTAACCATTTCCAACGCATGCAGTGGAAATGGCTTAGTGGGTAACTCCTAATGCTGAAGCAAGCTCTTCTTGCTTTTGGCATTCAACCTCATCGATCAATGCTTCCAATTCAGCGCCTTCCTTCACGCGGACGGTCGTCAACACCGAAATTATCGTCCTTAAGGCCACGGCACGTTATTTCACTTAGAGCAGCATGTCCGTTAACATTTTGGAGCTCTAGATACGTTTCAGCCGCGGTTTTTTTTTTAAATATAAGAAGAAAATCAACACAAAATCACAAAATCAGACATTTCCACACAACCAAAAATATATGACGCCAAAACAAATTACTAAAGTGTCAAAATGGTTTGTTAACTATACTCGTATTTCTAAGCTTGGTTTATGATGTTTGGATATGTCAAAATCGACCAGTATTTACTGCTGGAACCATCTTTTGATTTAGTTGCCCACCTTATTCATACGAGTATACTGATAATCTGTATATACTCGTATATAACACAACAAATAAGATATATTCAGGATGAGCAAGGAAACCTACTAACGAGAAAAAACAAAATTTGTATAAAATGGAAAGTGTACATTAACGCCTTACTAAAAAAGAAAAAGCTGATTTTACAGAAGCCGAAGATAGCGAATCTGTAAAAAGAATGAACCAGGAGATCAGTCAAGGTGAGAGCGACAATCGGAAATTTTGGGTTTAAGTGATTCGCTATTTTATTCAATAAAATAATAAGAGGTGATTCATAACCAGTGTAGGGTCGTCTTTCTGGCTCAACTGTATAAAGGGAAATTGGAACAACTACTGATCAGTGAAACCAATATCGCATTATATGAAAATATACTAGTGGAATCAACATTATCGACGACAGAATATTATAAAACTTCATAGTTTAATGCGGATTTGAGGCTTGAGGCTGACGTGACATATGACGGGATTCAAAGTAGAGCTTTCGACAGATTTCCGACGTATATAAGATTGATATACAATATCTTTGATGCAGTTATTAAGTTCAAACGAAAGTTAAATGCACAGATGGAATAACAGGAGCTAAAAATTAAATACACAAAGTCAAGTACACAAATAAACTCCGCTACTTTTTAATGTCGACCAAGATTTTTTATTGAAGCAACACACCAATGACTCCAGAATATGTTCTCTTCGCCGATAATAGAGCTTTTCTAGGCAGCGGCGTGACAGCTGTTTAAAAATTTTAATAGGCTCTGTCGTTAATCGCCATGAGAATTGCGACACACAGAGTCAGTGTTAAAGCATTATACTAGCTTTATTGATAAATTCGCTAACATAAGCTTAATATGATCTCATTCTCGTTCGGAACATAAGGACAACATCACCAAAGAATATTTCTACGAGCTCCTCGACAAGAACAATGCCTGACATCTTTGGTGCGCATAGCCTACACGACGACACAACGTCTGGCAACGGGCTTAGGCTTATCGACTTTACGGTGGGACAAAATATTGCTGTAGTAACCACGTTGTTCCCCTATCTTAATCTGCACAAAGGGAGAAGGCGGGCTCCGGATCATTAAAAGCTTAATCAAATTGATTATATTTCAATTTTCTGCCCCCATTATTCTGGAAGTCCGAAAGTTGTGTGTGAAAAGTGTGATTTAACGGTCTTTTGCAAGTGTGGTCTTGCAAAAGACCATCAAAATCTTCACTGAACTCTTATCCCGAAATCTGTCAATAACTCCTATGCTCCCAGCATCAAGTACCGAAAACCATTGCAACGCTACATAAGTGATATCCAAGGCAACAGATTTGATGTGCTGGGTTTCACCTGTTTACTACCAAGAAATTCCTGGTTTGATGAAAAATGCCAGCAACCACATGCAGCTAAACAAGACGCGTACAAAGTGGTGCAGCAACGAAGAACAAAAGCCGCTCGCAAATACTACGAGCAGAAGAGAAGGAAACAACGTCTGCTTCTCCAGAAGAAAAAAAACACTATGAGAAGCGCGCGATTAAAGATATTGAAATGTTCTACCCCAGGAATAACACAGGCAAGTTTTATCAACATGTAAAAAGAAAGTGTCAATGCAAGAAGACTTTAGAGATGAAGAAAGAAACCTTGTAGGAAAGTCACAATATATGCTGAGAATATGGAAATACTTTTTTTGCAGACTGTATAACGGCGAAGAAGCCTATCATTCCGCCGTTAAGCAGAATAGACCATTCAATTTAGACGATGATAGCCAAAACTGCCGTTCGCCTGACCAAAATCAATAACTTATAGCAATAACTAAGCTGAAATTTAATAAAGCAGCTGGACCTGACCACTCACCGGCCAAGGTATTTAAAGTTGCTGGAAATGTATTTTCATTTCACAGATCTGGTCAGGAAATTGTATGCCTGATAAAAGGAATCTCAGTATCGTTTACTCGATACAGTCAAAAGGAGACTCCCTTACTTGGGCCGAATACAAAAATATAAGCCCCCTTAATATCGCAGGCAAGATCTTACCTGTCATATGTGACCGTCTGAAATCCTTTACCAACAACTTGATTAGCCCCTTTCAGCTCGGTTTCAGACCAGAAAAGTGCATAATCACAAATCCAACAGATCTTGGAAAAAACTCAATAAGCCCACCATACCCATCATCTTTGCACTTTTATAAGGCCGCATATGACAGCATTTATATACTCGTAGGCGAGCCATGTCTAATTTTAGTTTCCATGCCAAGCCCGTCGGACTGTGCAGAATGACGATGGAGAACGTTCGCTGCTCTGTCCAGGTCAGTAACAACTTAACCGATAAATATAAAAAAGATATTAGACACCTTGCTTGAATGAATTGTGCGGAACTCAACAGCGAACACTGGGGGCACAATCTTTCAAAAGCCTGAGCAATTATAAGAGTTAGCCAAAAATGCCGACATAATTTGGAGAGCATGGCGGGATATCACCGGAGTGTTCGCTAATACTGAAACGGAAGCTGCCAAAATGAGTTTAGCGGTAAATAGTTGCGGAACCAAATAAATGATGTCAACAAGAAGGGACACACATCATCAACGATTCGGACAGTCATCAACTATAATTTCGATGTAGTAAGGGACTTTGTCTACCTTGACTCTGCTATAAATTATGCAAACAACACCTCAGCAGAAATAAGATAAGGAATCACTCTTGCCAAATGTTGCTTCTTTGAACTAGGAAGTAATAAGGCCAAATCTCGAAAAAGGAAAGAGGCTCTATACTCTTAATTTTCGTAGTCCTACGTTATGGCGCTGAAATATGGACTCTATTGAAAGCAAATGTAGATATCCTCAGAGAAAAATCCTTCAAATCAATCTTACCTTGATGGGCTTTACAGAATAAGTTTCAACGACGAGGAATACGATCTGTACAGCGGTATCGATCTACTCAGAATACTGTGACGGCTAGGACATGTAAAGCAAATGAACGCCAATGCTTCTGCCCACAGAATTTTCGAATCTGACCTGGAGGAACAACGCAGTTCAAAAATCAATAGAGACTTAAGTTTTAGCCAAGGTCCAAGGAAAAGGCTGACATCAATAAACTCTCGATATCACTAATGATGTGATCCAAAAAAGAGTGGCTTGTAGAACGGTTTTAAGGCCCGCAACCAAAATATTTAAAACTGGGTATGTATGAGCATGTACAGGTATACAGTTAGCTGTGTTCAATCTCAAACATCCTGAAAATTCATAAAACCTTTAACATAAAAACTACAGTGTTTCGTTCATAACTTTTAGTAATGTAAACGATTTCAATAAAATTCAAAACTGACTGTCAAAAAAAGCTAAATTTGCAGTTTTTTAAAAATACTATTCCCGTGTCCACCCTAAAGATTCCTTGTAGTTTCTAACGATAAAGTTTCACTCTGGAATACAAGTATAGATACTGGCATCCCTTGTGCATACTGTGCACAATCATGCACTCATTTCCTAAACTATTGTCCGAGTCCGAATAACTAAAACTTTTTAAATTGTCAATGAAATGTTTGTTTGCACGTAAACAGCAAACCACACCAATTCCCGGTTCCCCGTTCAAATAAACAGAATCCGGTTGGAAAAGGAATGGACGGATGGCAAATTGTTGCAGTTACAATTTGCTACATTTGTTCACATCTAATGCGCAAAAAGTTTACAAAGTTACGTATACTTATGTTTGTTTCCTCTTTGGTTGCACCCTGTGTCCTCTAGCCCTTTTTCTCCACTTCTGTGTGAATGTTGGGCCAAAAATATCTGCAGTTGAATCAAATTCCGCTCCTTCCAGTATATATTTTC
Source organism: Volucella inanis (assembly GCA_907269105.1). NCBI lineage: Eukaryota > Metazoa > Arthropoda > Insecta > Diptera > Syrphidae > Volucella > Volucella inanis. The sequence goes on from OU026153.1 coordinate 68,381,528, forward strand.
ACTTCTTTAGCATGCAAGCCCCAGATCTACCATGTGGTATTGCAGGCAAATTTGTTTCTGCTAAAAGTTTTGATTGAAACTCAAACATAAATTTACATGGAGTAGACGTAGGGCCCTCGCTGAGGTGGTATGCATGGAAAGGAAGGAAAGAGGATGTTTTGGTATTTTCCTTTTCTTTTTTAAAGGGATCCGGTGAACATATACATTGTCTGACTGTAGCTAAATGTTTAAATATAGATTGTTAAGGTTAGCAGGAGAGAAAAGATATTTTTTATTCACACCCAAAGTCCTGGTATTGCCTATAAGTTTTTTTTTTGAAAATAAAGTTGATGTCGGTGGGTGAAAACTGGCAACTAGGAGTAGACCATCCAACTGGAGTAGACCATCCAACTGGAGTAGACCATCCTCTCGGAATTAAAGTTAGGGTTCTTCTCTCGTTAAAACTCTAAAACAGATATTAAGTAGCTGCTCCGAATGTTACGTTGGGAATCGTGAGAGAAGTGAACGGGGAATGAATACCATAAGTATTTGAAAGTGCGATACTTTCTAAAGTAGTAGTTAGTAAAACCAACATCTGAACCGGTCACTCCAATGAGGATCTTGGCAAGTCCCTTTAAATTGCACACAAGAGGGTGAAGAAGCTGAACGGTGCCTTAACTTCAAAAGTTTTAAATTGGTGTGTCCTGCAAAGTATAATTTCTGCAGATTCAAATGCTCGAAGTAACAAGTTGACTGGTCCAAGATCATAAAAGGAGCAAGTAGGCCAAACTGAGAACAAAAAACATCTAGACTGAGTAGAGAGTCAGGACTCTAACTTTGCGAAATATGGAATAGTGTTTCAAGATTCTGTAAAAGATATCTATTCCGTCGACAAGATGTTCAGACCTCTTCATCCGCGATGAGCTAGTCGTAATCGACGGTACACTACAAATGGGATTTGAGCCAATCCTCTCAAAGCTAATATTGTTTTCTTTACAAGAATTAAGAAGCTGACTGACTGGTGAAATAACCGTAAATGTCGTCATACGCTTGCTTCTTGCGTATTCAAACAGTACAAGACACCTACAGCTTTGATGCTTCCGACTGAGAGATTTGATTTTATTTTTTGATTTAGTTTTAAACAAATAATCATTTTTAAAGAAACAGCAAGAGTTATTAAAAGTAAGAAAAGTAAGAAAAGGGATGGCAATCTTCAGCTTTTTCTTGTCCTTTTGTTTCTTTTACTGATACATGCTCCTGTTTGGGAGCATTGTATGCATACTATGAGCGGCATAGTACAATTAATTTTAAGTATTATATTGGGTTGCCAATTTTCAGTTAATGTGACAAAAAATCACAAAGACTTTATATCAGGTAAAATACAATGTGTCCAAAACTTGTCACCCGATGTTCTTTGGCTGTAAATTTTTATATGAATGAAAACTTTTGGTTCTGTTTTTGTGTTATGTTTATTTGAAGTCTTACATTACATCCGAGAAAATGATATCGGCTAAGTGGCCATTGCTAGAATTGATGACGATTCGAGCCCAATTTGTGGCATTTTATATCACTTTTGACAGAACTTCGGGCGGTAAGTCATCAAATTCTTGACGGAATATCGTCTTTGAGTCTGAGACTTGCTGACATAGACTCGTGACTTTATGTAAACCCACAAAAATAAGTCTGGATCGGTTAAATAAGACGATTTTGGCAATCGCCAAACCGAGAAATTAGGCGACAATCAGTTGTGGTTCGTGCAGTATGTGCCGTTGCTCCAGTCCCAATATATGTGATTAGGGAAGGAAAAATACGTTAAGCATGGCTCTGTAGCACTCGCCGTCCATTGTAGTCGTTTGGTCCCCGGTGTTTAAGAAAATATTACGCCTCCAGCGTAAACAGGACACCATGCAGTAACTTTGAGCATGTGTAATGGCTCTTCGTTGGTTAAATGTCAATTTTCGGTGCGCTAGAAGTAATAATTTTGCTTATTTACCATACATATCCACAGAGATGGAAATGGGTCTCGTCGCTCATGATGATTTTTGATAAGAAGTTGTCTCACTTGTGGTCGAGGTGCAGGATGTATTGAGCGTAGCTTACATTCACTGTAAATACCGCCGATTGATGTCCAATTGCGTTCCACGTCATCTGGTTGATTCTCCGGGGTCCTCTAAGACATCTTCGACCACAGCTGCGCACTTTGCAGCATAACGACTGCTCCGGGGCCGGCCACAACTGGAAGCATCTCGTGTTGTCTCATACTCTTATTGGCGAGCGGCTTAACCTCGTGGCATTTTCTCAGTTCACTTATCTTATTGACCTGTATTTTGTATCTGTTTATTTCACAATTATCAAAGTGAAATTCACATTTTCCGCCATTTGCCGCCATTTGGAAATTTTATACCATCTTCCAATAGAGTGATGATTTTCGCACCACCTAGTAGTAGAAGCAAGTAATGAAAGTAGATTGCGCACTGGGTAAAAATACACAAGATTAACATGATAATTGCCTTGTTTCTGATAGTCAGGGTGCATTGCTCTGACTAAAATTCCTGTATGGCTGTTTAACCGAGAGTAAAAACTCATACTTTAACTCAAAAACAAGGTTCGTTTGCTGAACTGTGCTGACTAGGGTTGCTCAAGTGACAAAATATTGCTCCAAGAAATGATAAACGCATAATAGAAGATAACTTTAAACTAATTTTAATATTCGAGATTTTGAGAAAATTAATGACCGACAGCAATGATTATCGAAGCGTGATGCTTAACTTGGCAACGGCCAGTGTTGTAACTGTTTCGATACATTAATTGTGCTTATTTTACCTCCAAGTGGTAACCATCGGATATTGGTTGAAGTTTATCCTGACTCCGCTTGCCAAACTTATAAGCGCAAGTGCTGACCAGCAGATAAAAATAGCAACACTATAAACAGAGAATTAATTTTTCAGGTGGAATTAACCGTGAAATAAAATCCCGGAATAAAACAAATAATGGTCAGCTTAGTAAACTAAGTTAGATAGAAACGAAACTTAACGAAGCTCGTTAAATACAGGTAATTAAAATGACGATGCTTACCCTATATTACAAGCATTTTAAAAAAGAAAAACTTTTCTTTGATAAAAGAAACCATTTTTAATTATTGCGGAACTTTTGTGGAAGTATTTCTAACTTCTTTATAATCTCAATAACTTCGAAACATTATATATTATATACTTGATAAATAATAAATGTTGTACAAATTATAACACTCGCTAGGGATCCTCTACAATACAGCTAATTTTCATGTAAATTCTCATAAGAACTCGTCATGTTCATACGAAGCCAACCATGAATACATGTGTCTATACTCGGACACGGGATGAGACGCCAGTATCCCGCGCGCGAGTTATGTATTTGTTCAGCCCTTACTAATGAAACACCACTTATTTGAATAATGCCTTTTACTTTAAGTTCTTTCCATGACTGACTTGTTATTTTAAACTAACATAGCCTAATACTAAGAACAATACAAAACTTTATATTGTACAATGAAGATATAATAGTTAGCAGTCATAATGTTTCGCTTGCATTTCTACTCAAACTATCGCTATTTCTAAACTAGGTCAACCAAAGTCGCTGGTTGCTGGGCTGTTCTACTCGTATGCTGCTTATCTTCTTGTCGTTGACAAACAAAAGTCAAGCCAAGTCAAACTATGTTACTAAGTTTAAGATTTCCGTTACGTGTTGATGATGTTTTTGATGTTGTTAGCAAGTTATGTTGTTGTTGCGATCGTGCATTGTACATTCCCCACGACGTCCGCTTTACCGCTCGTGATTCATTTTGACCGAGTTAGTGCCTCACTATGTGCGCTAACCCTTTCCGTTTCCTGTCGGTTTTTCGTTTTATCGAATTTTTATCATTCACAACGAGTGGGTCTTAAAGAGACCACTAGGAACACTAGTGGTGGAAATAGTGATATAACATCGAAAGTCAACGAATGCTTCATCCTTGTTGGATAATGTTAGCGTATAAAAGGCGCTTGTAAATTAATACTGTTTTCTTTTATTTTAAACAAAATATATACAGTGAGATAATTATTAAATTTTCTAGGGCAAATAAAACCAGAGGCTAGTGCTTGTTTGCACTCCACAAAAGAAAAGCATGAAAAAAATTATTTCCCGAAGATCTCCTTTTATATGATTCCGGATAGAGTTTTCTGCTACTTGATGTATCGTGCATACTCGTATTTTTCACAGAATTTGTTTTGTTCAGGCATTCAAGGAATAGCCCCTAAAATTGTAATCTTGGTGTCAGAAGTGGGATCTATTCTTCGTTTTTGGCAGAATGACAACTGATTCTTTACCTCAACCTGATGAAGTCCTTGGTAAAATAACTTTACTCACAGACACCCTCATAAAACAAAAGGTGGAATTGGTCGAGTTAAAGAAATACGTACTTTAGGAGCTACGATTTTTGTTGAGAAAGTTTTCCGAAGTTCCATCCCAGACGAATAGATTACACCAAGACAAGGAGAGCAGACCCCACTAGCAAAAAAGAACAACCACGCTAACGAAAAAGCGGAAAATGAGGAAAATGCGGAAAATGCGTCAACCAATCCTGCAAAAGAAAACCGCAGCCTTTTTATGGCAACACAGCTAGCTGGCGTGTCTATCACTTTCAATTTAAGATAATGGCTGATGCTAAGAGATTCCATTCTGTGCATCCTAAGTGACAAGGATCGCGGTGACTATGGAAAACTTACATCTATCCTGGAGCTTAGATGCCTTTCTCAACAAGCGTACATCACCCACTCAACCTTCAGAACCAGACGCTAGCGGTACAAAGAAGACTTGTGCGCTTTCGCTTATGATATTCAACGGCTGACGCGAATTGTTTTTAATGACTGCCTACCCGAAGCACAAGACAGAATTTCGTTGATGCAGTTTTTTGATGGAATAGTCGACCGCTTTGTATAAAATGGTTCTCGAGAGGCCAATCCAGTAACGCTAGCTGAAGCTTTAAACATGGAAGTGAAATCTCATTCTTCATCTTTCCAGCGAGAGGAAAATGTTCGTAGCGCTGGCAAACAAACTCCAAATAGCGTGCATCTGGCTTCGAAAAACTTCGAGAAGTCGTCGTCGCGAGCCAGTCGTTGACTCAAATGCAAAGACCTCAAATTTCCCATACCTTCTTCAGTGTACCAGTTTGCGTCGGAAATGTCGCTTTTAAATTGGTGATTGATACTGGCTCGTCAAAAATTATACAAGTCGAGATGCCATCCCAACCGATACACCATTTCTCCCTAGTAAGACCATCATAATGACGTTATGTGGAAACGCTCTTCTAGTTTCGTACGAGTGGCGGACTGTTGTGCATTTAGAAAGGTTCAAGCGACGCGTCAAAGTTGTGAATTTTTCCCTCTCGCCTACTAGCCAAGGATTTTTCGTTTTAGATTTTTCGTCGAATGAACTGTGCGTCGGGTGTAAGAAAATCCCTTTAACCAATGAATTTTCTTCTCTCCCATATGATTACTTGGGAGAGGACGTTTGCGTTATTTGCCTCAGGACTTCGGATTGTGTAGATCTTCCTCCACAAAGTGAATCATCTCACGACGTGTCGGCTAAAGGCGTAGTCAATCCAGTTAACAATAATTTACCAAAAGGTGTTTTGATTGCAAAATCTATAAACCATAAAAACAAAGGGAGTGTCTTAGTTCGACTTGCAAATATAGCTTCGTCACGCTTCCCGCTCAAACATAAGTAGCTATATTTAAAGAGGCTGCCTACATGGATCCTGGTTACGCAGACTCTAATGCCATACCTGCTCATCTAAATAAAGTCTATGAAGAGGCACAGAAGGATCTCTCGCCATCGCAATCGGAAGCCCTCAGGTAACTTTTAGTTGAATTTTGTGACATTTTCTCAACAGGTCCCGGGGACCTGTACCAAATGGTACAGCATACAAATAGCATCGGTTCTGCAAAGCCAATAAAACAACCGCCCCGGTGATTACCAATGACAAAACATTAAGAATCTCGGTAACTCATAGACGATATGCTCAGGCGAGATATAATCAAGCCTTCGTCTAGCTCCTGGGCATCTCCGATTGTCATGGTGAAAAAGAAAGATGGATCTGCCCGATTCTGCGTGGATTATGGCGGGTGGTGGCAGGATATTCCTGGTTAAGTGTCGTCGATTCTATCAGTCTGTTTATTGGTAGAGATGCACCCGAGTGATAGAGAAAAGACGGCCTTTGTTACTTGTGATGGCTTATGACAGTTTAAAGTTATATTATCAATGCAAAGGGTTCGCGTCCCGATCCATAAAAAATAGAAGCCATTATAAATTGGCCAAAGTCTGCCAATATTTCGAAAGTAAGGAGTTTCACGCGTTTATGCACCTACTACCGCTAGTTCGTCCCGAACTTTGCCAACATTGCACGACGTTTTCACAAGCTTACAGAAAAAAACGTACCTTTTATCTGGTCTGCGGAATATGATGAAGCGTTCCTCCTCCTGAACACATGTCCACACCACCAATTTTAGTCCATGTTACTGGGGATATTAAATTTATCTTTGATACGGACCTCATTCAAACTTACGACACTCGGATGCAGTTATAGATTACTTCAGTAAGATACTCAGCAAACCCGAAAAAAATTATTGTGCTATACGGAAGGAATGGCTCTCTATGATCAAGGTGATAAAACATTTTCATGTGTATCTATTGTATATGGGTGCGAATTTTTTATTAGAACCGATCATGGAGCACTACAGTGACTGTTGGCATTCAAAAACCCGAAGGGAAAATTTGCTCATTGGTTAAAAAGACTGCAGCAGTACATATATCGATTTCAACATCGACAAGGTACGAAGCATATAAATGCGGATGTCTTGGAAGTCATGTGAGGAAGGATGTTATCACTGTACAACTAAAGAATTGAAATGTTATGGTGGGTTACAGCATCAAGTAAAAACTTTTTTATTTATTGATAGTGAATTGGACTCCGAGCAGTAGAAGCTAGCACAAACGAATGATAATTTTCTGTCGCATATTCGAATTTGAGTAAACGAAGGGCAAAGACCAAGTTGAGAACGCGTGTCCGGTGAGAACAAACTTTTTAAGACTATTTTTCGCACTTTAATGCTCTAGTAAAAAAAAAGGCATTCTGTGTAGAAAATGGGTACCCATTTTGCAGCGTGAGTCTGAACGAGCTAGCTACTGTACTCTATTACCAATTATCAGCCATTAGACAAATGTTTCATAACACACCTTTTTGAGAAAATTTTTAATAAGGAAAAACCCTCGCAAAAATCCGTAAACTATTTTATTGGGTCGGCGCAGGTCAAGACCTGCTGGGCTTGTGACATCTGTGCCTCTATACAAGGCCCTAGAAGAAAGAAGAGGGTAGAGCTAAAGCTGTATTTGTTCGGCGAGCCGTTTCAATGAGTAACGGTTAAAATGTTGAGACCATTACCCTTAAAATAACTATTTCACAAAGTGGGTTGAAGTTTTTGCCCTCGCAGACCAGACGGCCGAATATGTAGCCGTTCTCGTTTCGTTTACCATGGGAGCTGCATTCCGTTCAAGGAAGAAATTTTGGGGCTGGTATTTTCCAACAGTTGATGCGAAGCATGGGAAGTAACGAACAAGAACTATACCTTCCCATACGCAAAAGGATGGTCTTGTAGAGAGGATGAACCGGAGGATTTTACAAATTTTATCAAAGTTCGTCAACGATAAACAAGATAATGGGGAAGACTGTCTTCCGCTATTCACCATAGCTTATCGCGCAGCTCAATAAAAAACCATTAAACAATCTCCATTCGCAGTTGGAGATGAGACTGCCATCCAACCTGATCTTCAGAATCCGGAACAAGACGTTTCTGTAAGCGATTACTCTAAGGCACTACGAGCAAAACTAGAAAAGATACATGAGAAAGCGAGACACCAGATGCATTGAGCTGCCGCAAAAAAGAATTTCAGGTATGACTTATTCTCAAATGCTATTCGTTTCCAAGTTGAACAGTTTGTATGAAACGCAAAGCATCTATTTGTTCAAAATTGCAATCGGATTGGAATGGACCCAATCGCATAATGCCGCCGAGTAAGTAAGCCCGAAATCGTTCATATTGATCGGTTGGCCAGATACCAAGGAACTAACATCGGTGCGTGGGAGCTCTGGAAACAAGCTCCAGTCGGAAAAGAGGAGATTGTAACAAAATTTACTTGCTGAAAAAAAAAAAAAAAAAAAAAAAAAAAAAAAAAAAAGTTCTTAATAAATAAAATTGATTTATTTTTTTCAAGTAATTCGACTATTGGAGTTGAAAAAACCCGAATAAAGATAATTTTCTAAATAAATGTGTGTCTATTCGGAGGTCTTTCTTATAGGAGTTGTTCTGTTCAGGCATTCAAGAAATAGCCTGTCGAATGTTTACTATGCACTAATGCATAGTGCATATTCAGTGACATGGTGGCTCCAGCGGAAGATATAATAACATAAACAAGTTAAAGTGACGAAATTTCAAATGAAAGCATAAAATCCCAGGAGTCTGAAAAAAAAATCATATAAGACAGCAAACTATTGAAAAATTGATTCGAAACTTAAAAGTGAGATGAGGAGACACTAGTGACGTGTCGCTGAGTACTGTCAATTTCATCACCGTATGTAAGTATAATAGTTGTAAAACTTTCGGAAAATTGTGCTTCTAATGTTGCTCTGCGGGTTGCGCACAATTTTATTAAGTATGATATTGAAAAAGTTACATGACAGCGCATCGCCTAGCTTTAATCCTGTTTTGTCATCTCAAAGAGATTGCTACCGATTAATGGAGCAGCGAGCCTTCCCCATTTTCCTTCTATATAATCTGACGGTTAGACATGGTTCTGTTTAGCTCATCTCTATAGATGCTATCATATGTGGTCTTAAAATTGATAAAGAGGTTCATATCAGTTTGAACCTCTAGGATTTTTCCCAAGATCTGCCGTAGTGTGAATATTTGGTCGATTGATTGCAGATTTAGAGGACATTAAAAATCGCTTGAACCGTTCAAAAAAGATCTCAATATTTGGGGCAGTTAAGAATGGTGCAGTTTCTGGTGAATCGAGGAAGCGGTGCTAGGTTACTATTCTTCAAGCATACTTTCTGTCGACAAAATCTTGGAAATCCCGTACGCTCTTTACTAAGTCATCTTCAGCTGCCATAAGTAGTTCGGCAGGTAGGCTGGCCCTTCCAGAAGCCTTATTGTACTTAAAATTGGATATTGCCCTCCTCATCCGTACATGCTGAACGGGTAATTCTACCTAAAATGTGGGTAGTCTTTCTTTCCTCAGTACCGAATATGACTCTACTAACCCACTTCTTCGTTCAGGTCGCGAATACTATAGCACTCGGCTGCATTAGTCTTTCGCTAGCGTCATCTTTTTGCTTTTTGCTTGACAAAATGTAGCTCTATTATATGTGGAAACACAAAATAAACAAAATCTAAGTCTGCTACTTGCAACCAAACCGCACCCAGACTCTATTGATTTTTTCTTAAACAATCAACGTAGTATGTTTTGTTATCGTATAAAAAAAGGGAAAATGTGAAGAAATCCAGAAAATTCTAACAACTTTTTGTGTTGTATACTGATGACCCATATATGGCTAATGACTTGTAAATCTTTTATGCCATTTTTAAAGGAAAAAGAAAAGAAAACTTCCAGTTTTGCAATATATTGATATGATGTTTAATTTTTCCATTAACGTTTTTCCATCTTTGTTAAGTTGGTAAAATTATTAATTTTTAAGGCCTTCTAATTGTTAGTTTTAGTATTGTGTTAGAGTATGAACCATTTAATAGAAATGGAAATTAGAGATTTAACAAAATGTCTCACCATTCCGTTAAGAAGAATTTATCGGCTATAATCGGTGTTTCTCTTTCATCTTACTTAACCAAGTTTGTAGAAATAAAAGCACGTTGTCTCGTTACTCATATAAAGGACGGTGAAATCCGATTTTGATTTTAAAGTGAATTTTTTTTTTTTTTTTTGGCTTACAAAGTGTCCTTGAATAAATCTACAACATATAGACAAGTTGTGGAATTTGAGTGTAGCACAGTTACACAAATTAAAATTTGTTAACATATTTTCGTTCTTTATTTTGCTTTTTTTCATAAAACATAAAAAAAGAAAATTGAACTGAAGCTTAAGCTTGATGAAGAATTTTATTTATCAATTGCTTTTTTTGATTAAAGGGACAACTTCAAAGCGTTCAAATTAACCTTTATCTTATGTTCTGTTTTATGAAATTCTCTATTGTATATATATGTTTATGAAATATATGTATATTGCAATTTAATTTGTAGTTTTCATTTACGAAATCTGAGTTACACCCAGGTTCTATTAGTATCACTAGGCTTGATTCAAGTAATATTGCTTAGTCATATTAGTAGACTTACTTAAATGCTATCTTATTTAAACGTATAATTTGTTTGTTGTAGCATATCTTTCTGAATATTGAATACAGTAAAATGTGATTCAATTTAGAGATAATAATATCAGAATTCGAAAGTCAACAATCTTCCCCTGGTCATTTATTGTCTGCTGCAGTTTCTGTTGTGTCGTCAAAAAGCTCAAGTATAACATGTTCCCATCCAAAATATCGAAAATATTCTTAACCCTTATATTTAAACTTCTTAAAAATGGCAAAAAACATTAAAACATATCAATGTTTGGATTGGTACGGGATGTTATGAGAATATTTAATTTGATAAATACATAAATTTGACCTATCAGCATGTAATCAAAGCAGAAATAATAATAAATTTGTTGAAATCTACACCGCCCTCATTTCGTGAATAAATATCTGAAAAAAGGATCCAAATATTAAAATCAGCAACATTTATCCTTGGTCATTAAAGAGCTCATTGAAAGTCACCAAAAACGAATAACGATATTTAATTAAAAGAGTTGCTGCTACCGAAAAAAAATCAATTACTCCCACACTTCAGAAGTAGGAAGGATTAAACTGTCCACTTACAAAAAATGGTCATTAATTATGACAAGTAAAAAAGCAGGCTCCGAAAAAAAAACTCCTTCCAAAAGCCACTATACTTAAATGACCGTCAGGACCTACATTAATTTTAAGCAAAACCATTTATTGGCCTAAGCATTACAATTTACATTTTGTGCATCGCTGTGCTGATTTTTTTCCTCATCCTTCCTATTAATTATAAAGCTTACTAATAATAATTACAAGAACTCCCCGCAGGGGTCATATTCAAGATCTTATCTAACTTTTTTAATAAGGCGACAAATCCATCAAATTGGTCACTTCCTGAATTTTGATAATATTTTTCTTCCTCATTTTATTGATGCGTGTGGTTCTTGGCTGCTTCTATCCCTCCATAGAAACAGAAAAAGTAAAAAAAAAAAAAATTCAGATCACGCAAAATGTGATTCACCCTTCGTGAAGCCCCTAAATAGGATAAGTATTAAGAAAGCCGAACAAAACTAAAGAAGCCAAAAGGAAAAGAAATAAGCATTCACTCCATCATCCAGTCCTTGACGTAAACTTTCAAAAACTTGGCATTCTTTCAATTAAAGGAATCAGGGAATGGATACAAAACAACATCTTAAGTTGAAAGAACGCTTTCAAGTACGGTATACCCATATTTGTATAAGTACACTTGTATCATATACTCCTGCGTATGTATATATGTAGAGTATAACTTTATTTTCCTTTTGTTTTTTGACTCAAGCGCTTTATGTTGAGTACAGTTCTTAAGGATAACAAAACTCACCTTGTATAGGTACGTAAATATTCAAATAAAGGCAGTCCTCGGATTGGTTCTTAAGATATGGTAATAATCGCTTAAGGTATTCCAGACGGCCTTTTGGCATTCGATCCAGTGCGGCTGTTTGGTTGGCGATATCAGGAAGACGCTGGGGGCAAACGGGGCTGAATCTGCAATAAGAAGAATTAAAAGTGAAAAAAAGAAAAACAAGCAGTCACAAAATTAAAAAAACCTTAAAAAAATATGGAAACCTGGAGTAAATTTTTATTTAATTTTTTCCCTCATCATTAACCATCATTTAACTTTTGTTCTGCATAAAAATTTCTTCGCTTGTACTGGGATTTCAATTTATAAAAAGTAACAATACTTTAGAAGCAAGTATTTGTTGTCATTTGTTTGATGAGTGATTAAACGAAATCACTCACAAGATGAGAATTATGAAGAGAAATCAATCCCAATCACTGAAATGATACACTTTTCGGTACATCTTCGAGTATGTACACATACATACATGTGTATACACAGATATTTTATTCGATAAGTCATATCACATTTAATATTAAACCACAAAGAGGATAGCGCTTTTGGAATACTACTCTTCCAAAAAATTAAACTATTTTTGCGATGATTTAAAAGTGATTTTCATTTTGTTAAGGTTTATTGAATTTGCTGTTTTTTCCTTTCGTTATATATACTCTTTCTTTTAAATCATGATATTTATGAACCGATACATTAACACTTCAGAAAATCATTATTTCCTAATATTGTAGATTTTAGAAATGAAACTATTTTTTTTTTTTTTTTCATAAAAAATTTAACGATTACTTTTGCACTTTTCAGTAAAGTTTAACAAATTTTGTCTTTTTACTGTAAAATTCGGCTGCTCGATATCATTGGCAAATAGTAGTATATTTAAGACGTTTCACGCCTCAGTAAATAAACAACTTCTTTGATAAATTATAAAAACACCAGCGCTCGTCAGCATAATCTGACTTTTATTATCACACATATTATTGGCAAAGTTGCTGTTCCAATTTAGTTAAAGAGGTCATTAGTCGGACTTACCGATACCGAACACAACTTCGACGTTTGCAGATTTTTTTTAATATAACAGCTCGGCTGAAAAGTTCGTAGGTTAACATAGTAAAACATATGTTTTTTTGGTAAAATTATATTTTATTATTCAACATAGTTGCCTTCGAGAGTAGTACAACGATTATAGCGGTTATGTAATTTTTCGACACCATCTTAACAGTACGATTTCTGTTTAGCCTCAAAATAAGCCTCATTTTCAGCGAGTTCAGTTCAGTTTCCTTCATTAGTTCTGAATCTTTTTTCCAGTGACTATACTTTTGAGGTCTGCAAACAGTAATAAGTTACTGGGGATTTGGAAACAATTCGTAGCCTTATTCATTGCAATTTTCTGGTGCCTTATCTTGATGAAACAGCACTTTTTTTTTTTAAATGGGGCCATTTCACCCATAACAGGCTCTTTCGGACGTCCACTGCGAGCAAAGTCTTCAATGCTCATTTCGCCCCGTTTAAATTTTGCAAACCACTTCTCGACAGTTGATTTTCCTGGTGCAGAGTCCAAATAAAGTTTATCAAGCCAAGCTTTTGTTTCAACAGTATTTTTGTTCACAATAAAGCAATGCTTTATTAACACACGACACTCTTCTTTTCATTTCTTTCACAATAACAAAAGTTTCTTAACTCACAATGCTATATCACATGAGCCAATTGTCCGACAGCTGCCAAATTTATACACGTGTAGTTTTAAGGTTAGTATTACAATAAACTTTATAGATTTAATTGTATATCTATGTCTTGGTCCTAGAACTTTGCAGCCGACCTGTTATTCTATGGGTTGTAACACAACGTTAGGTGAAATATATGTAATGTATATAATAATACAAATTTGTTTAAAGTTACAATTGTAATCAATTTCAATAGATACATATTTTCATTATAATAAACAATCATTTCATCTGATCAAGTATAAGAATTCAACCCGCCTTGAAGTATCCGTCCGATACTTTAACAATTTACCAGCAAGAGCGCTAGACGATGAATAGCGCCAGACTACTCCCTTATTTTTTTCACATCCACCATACAAACCTTGCCGTCTTGTAAAGGAATTATTCTTAACTAGTTATGATGCTGCCCATCAATCACTGTTGCGATGGCGTATTGATATCTGCGATTAGAACCAAAGTTTTGAGTATGACATTTTCTGCCGTTGATTTCCACTTCACCCGCTTCTGCAGGTCTTAGAAAGTATTTTTTTAACCATCGAGCAATAAAATAGTGCTGCTACTACTCCTACAGTTGACAGCTCTTCAATTGTCAAATATGGTTGGCTAACAATTTTAAATAAATGATTCTTCGCAGATTTTACGGCAGCCTTCGCATAGCCCACCATAATATGTTGCTCTATGAGTTATGTAATGAAATTCTTCGTAGAACAACACGACACAATGATTTTTTGGTTTGTTTTTCCAAGAATTGTTGTCAAAGTCGCATAGCTCATTGCGGGCTGCCGCAAGATTTGTATCATTGTTGCAAAAAAGATTATGTCATAAGCCACGCCGCGCAACAAATCACCTATGAGCTGCGGTGGGTTGACAAGTGTGAAACAAATTCTAGATGAACTGCTTTAACTGCTTTAAATCAGACAAATACTTCAACATATGTCTTGTAGGTACAGGTCGTCCGCGTTCTTTAAATATGAGTTGGATGGGCCGCAAAAATCTACACTGGTTCTCAGAAATGGTCGGTTTGGCTGCACTTTGTCTGCGGGTAAATTACCCATAGCTTGCGTGAACATGCATCCCTTTTTGCTATCATTCGCACGTCAATCACCCAAAAGTGTTTGCTTACAATTACGATGATTGTAATTAATCCCTGAGTTCCTACATGGTAGTTCTATGTGTGTACATAGAAAAGTAAATTACAGAGAAGTGGGACCCAGGAAGAAGGAGAGGACGTTTAGCAGAATAGTGAATGTTTGCATTTTTCAAACGCTCACCAACTCTGAGGAGTTTTAAATTTGAACCATCTGGAAAGGGGTTCAAGTTTTTCTCAACACATTGGGAGCTAACCAAATCTTCTTTTTCAATCTGTTCAACTTTATTTTTGAAATACATTGTTTGGGTTTATAGTGGAAAAAACGTCATATATCTGACTTTTTTCATCTTCCTTTGGGTTTGGTTTAGTCAAAGCCCTGACAAACTTAGCGACGTAGCTAAATATCCAAAAATTTCATAGTAATGTTCGTAAAACGTCGAAAATTCTGATGCTATACTTCACGTTCCCTGTCCCGAAAAAATAGTAAAATATCCCCGCAAGTTCAATTCATTTTTTTTAAAAAACTTAATTTATATGTTTGCATGAATGCTTAAACATATAATAATAATAATAAAATAAATGTAAGTAGGTAATACCACGCTGGAACACATGTGGTTCAGTAACTAACAAAGACTTTTTGATCCCTGCACGTTAATGAGCCACATGTGTTTCAGGTAATTTATTTACATGTTTTGTTTTATAAGCCAAAAATTGACAATATGTTTTTTTTTTTTTTCTTTTTATAAAATTGCGATTATAATCACGTAATTCTATTATAAGGCAATAAAAATATATAATTTTTTTTATCACGCCCTTTTTTACCTATGCAGTGGAACTTCAATTATCTGTCTCAGTAAACAAAAAAAAAAATTTTTTTTTCGTTATGGTTATGGACCGGTGTAAGCTAAAGTTGAAGCCCAAAGCAGTGCTCGATTACAACGCACGAAAGAAGGGCATAGATATATCAGATCAACTTTGAAGTTACTTTGACCCTAAAAGAAAGTCAATAACTTGGTACGAGAAAATTGCCACAATAATATTTCAAAAACTGCACCCGACTGAAAGCGGAAAATCTCGTAAAACTATACAGCAGATACAGCAAGAAATCATAAGAGACTTCTAACGTATATTCAGTGTAAATATAATTCCATGTCAAGCCAACACCGCCTGACCAAAATTCAGAGAAAAGAAGACGGTAAAATTGTACGTAAACGATGCCACATATGCTACTCTACTTTACGAAAAGACTGTGCTGATACAGAGTGTTTGCATTGCAAAAAAGTCTTTTGTTTGCGTTGTTACCAAAATAACGATGTCGTACGTCGTAAGAATACGTTTCCTGAGCTACATGTGGCTCAGTGAACAGGGAACGTGTTAATGCCACCAGCCTGTCTCGCTTTTGCGTCGTCTAGGATTGTAGAGAGTTTGGCACTGTGAACCAAACCTTTCCTTCAGTTCTTCTTCATACGCTCATCTCCATATAATATTCGCATGGTTGTTTTTACTAGTCATCATAGGTCATCCTGAATTGGGGATTCTCCATTTAGAAGATATATTTTATATTTTCCAAGAAAAATGATGCGCCAGCGTAGATTAAATTCATAATCTGTACAAATATGTGACAAGTTCGGTAGAATAATTAGCAGAAACGTCATCTACATTTCGGCTGTGCACAACCCCAATCTGGGTAAATCTTGTGTTTAAATGGTACAACCCTGGATTTCGTCGCCAATAATTTGAATGGTACCTCATACTTTACGTTCATCCTTGACTATATAAACAAAATACATAGGCTATACAGATTCATCACAGTTTTCCCTCTTTACCCAAAGGTTTTGTAGGATTATTTTTCCTTTCGCAACCACCGGATTTATTGGATCTTAAGGGTCAAATATGTCAAACATTGTCGGTTTGGTAATGTTCCTTACCTAAGGGAATTGTTGAGATGCAATTGAATTTTCCTGTCCGAGTTAAGAGTCTGAGCCATCATTTTTTTTTTTTTTTTTTTTTTTCAAATTCGTCCACAGAACCGTTCTGGTTTCCTGTTAAATTGTCGCAATTTATTTCGGGATATCTCCACTGCTTATTAAATCGTCCTTATAGAAATCTTCACGCAAAACTTTTGATGCTATGTGATGATTTTCCTTGTCCAAGTGTTACAATAATTTTAGAGAAGGGTAGCTTGGATCTCAGAGTTCCTTCACACTCTTCTCTTCAAGGCGTAAAACAGTTTTTTTGGCAATCTCAACTGAGTTTTCTAAAATGCTTGCCGTATCCGTAAATGGCAATCAGACTACAAATGATCCTCACACTACTTAATTTCTATGCTCAGCAAACTTCTTTTGTCAACCACGGTTTCTATTTTCCAAAAATGCACTAAAAGTCAAATTACCAGAATATTATGGCTGACTTTCCGACTACCACTCACCTTCGAATTCGGTTTCCAATATTAAAGACTTCGAGATGTTTTTCTACTTTATGTAAAGTCAAACTTTAAGCCTCTAGATATGTCATGATATTCCGGTGTGAATCCGGAGCACACACTAGATAATAAATCCCTACACTATCCCGTGCTCCTATTAGCGCAGTACCTAAGACTAGGTACTTTCGTTGATTACAAATGGCCCTTATCGTTGTTCACGCCTGGTCCTTATCGTTCTGTGTACGTCATACTTTGAACCGAGAAAAATGTTTGAAGACTACTTCTATCTAAATGACGCTTGCGAAAGTATCCTTCTGACAAGAAATGATGTTTTACTAGGTCGATCTGTTCTAAGTTTTTGTACCTGTGATCCTTATAAATTCCTCAACGACAAGGACGTATCTTTTGAAACCTTGGGAATTTCCAACAACGAATTTATATGCTCTTCAAACATAAGGCTTTTATTATCAATCCCTTTAAAGCCTTTTTATATTTTGCTCCTATCATATAAAATTCTTTTACGCAATTTAATGCAGAGCCTGAAATATACTTTTTTAAGTGATTGAACTTTTTCAAAACTAGCTTCTTAAATAAACTAGTGAAATTAGTGTACTCCGAAAACAGACAGTTTATTTTTATTCTAATTTTGAGCGTGACATTTGTTGATGGTGAAGCAGAGTGGTAGTAAACGTTTTACCTGCGATAGAGTTATACTTATTCCCATTACAGAGCTCTAATATCTTCGATTTTGAACAAATGTAGAAGTATTTCCCTTCCAATCTGAAATTATCGATGAATAATCCATCTTCTTCAATGTAAAAGTGTTTTATTGATATTTACAAATTAAACGCCTGCTTAAGATATGACTCAAATATCCCTTATCAATATTTTAGTTCAGCCAGCCAGATTTCTTTTAGTATTTGCTCTCGCAATTTTGATCTGCCAATGTCTTCAGCTCATTTTCCGAAACTTGGCGGAAAGCAGTGAAAAATTCATCGATCTCACCGTTACCATAAAGTCAACCATAACGGTAAACGCAAATAACAATATTATTGAAAGATTTTATTCCATTGACTAACAACAAAAAATTTCTTTTTAAGAGGCTTTGTTTCTTAATCCCAAAGACTGTGTACATAAAATGCAGTATTAGGAAGTAAGAAAGGAGATATCGAATTTATTTATTTTGCATCAAGTTCAGTACAATGATTAAGTATATTTTATTGATTTTTACTTGCACATTTAAATATATACATATGTATGCATACATACGGGCAAATGAGGACAAAAACTTACTCGATTCCAAGAAAGCTCAGTCCAGCACCCAGTGTCAATGCAATCCACAACTTCCCCTTTCCATATTATTCAGCCGACAAGCTCTTTTGACGATTCTGCCCTTAACACCCAATTCGGCATTCGTGCTTGCTTGCTTTGACATGTCGAGTATAAATAAGGCAAACAAAAGGGGCAACTCACAATGAGAATTTGAGGAAAAAATTATTAATCTGGTAAAAGCACATTGAAACATTTTGTTTATAGTTTTATTTTGCCATGAATTTGTACTTTTATTTTTATTTGCCTATGAATTATTGTATATATTTTTATTTTTATTTTAAGTGACTATATTTCTGTTCACACACTGTATACAGTTAACAAAAGCTTTCACAATATATTGAATAAACTTCTAAAAAGCTCTTACAATTTTGTATATAAAGACTGTAGGATTACTGAAGAGATCATTCAGACATGATCTACTTTCATTTGGCTACTCTAAGGTTTTCCTTGGAGGATCGTTGGTATTTTATTGTGTTTGAATTGTTTAAGAAAAACAAAAATTTGTTTTAAGAAAAATTTCTTTATTTTATTAAGGGGATAAATAACCTATTACATTGGCACCCAACTTGCAGCCGATGTCACAAGCAAGGAGCACAAGGAGAACCGAGAGAACAGCACCTATAGCAACAACAACTTGTGTGGGATCAGCACCAGCAGCATCATCTGTGGCAGCAGTCCCAGTAGAAGCTATAGTAGAAGCAGCACAAGTCAGAGAAATGGCAAACTTTTCGCCTGAGCAGTTCGACCAGCTCCTTTGGATTATCGGAGAAAACAATAACAAGAAACAAGGCTCGTTCACTACATGCACTGCACAATGATGATGATGATGGCACAATCAAGGCAATGCCAATGTTACTTGAAGACGAAGCTGCGTCTTGGCGGCTAGGGGTTAAAGTAAATGTTACGAAATTTGATGATTTTATCAAGCTTCTCAGAACAGTGTTTTCACCCCCGAAGCCCGATTGGAGAACATTCCTGGAAATAATGCAGTACAAGCAACAACCAAATGAGCCTTTTGATAGCTTCATATGTTTTGTTCTCTAGCCTAGAAGACAAGGTGAAGGAAGACATGCAGCTTAGTATGATATATGGTCTCTTGAATCAGAACATTAGAGATCGACGTTGCACTTTCTGTCGGCGAAGAGGACACACCATAGAGCAATGTTTTAAGAAGAGAGGAGTACAAAACAACGCTAAAACAATGCTTGCATGTTATGGTTGTGGAGCTCCAGGGGTGACAAGGGCAAACTGTTTGGCTTGCTCGAATGCGAAAACAGAAAACCCACAATCCCTAAACTTCAACCTTATTGAAACCACAGTTATAGGTAGAGATGTACCAATAGCCCAAATAAAACTGTTTGGTATGAATGGCGAAGCATATTTGGATACAGCGGCAAGAACAAGCGTAGCTAGCACAAACAAAAAAGTTGCTGACGAAAAACAAAACATGCAGAAGGTTGGAGCAGATGTCACATTGGCTGATGGATCAACAACCCACCAAAAAGTCCTCTCAACTATATGCGAAATAGAGATTGGTGGCCGAAAAAGGAAAATTCGATTCATTTGCTTAGCTAATGCAACGAAAAATCGTACTTTGATTGGGACCGATTTTCTACAACAAGACGGAATAGTCCTTAACATGGGACAGAAGTATTGGTGTTTCGAGGACGATCCCGAAAAGAAATTTGATTTCGAACGTTCGATGCCACTATCCCTAAATAGTATACAACTAGCGGATGATAACATTCAGAATATTATTGAAGAGAGCACAAACTTTTCTAATTGGCTGAAACAATATTCCACAATAAGTCCAATTAAAACACCAGTAAGAAATGATAATATGAACTTTTATGGACCATGCACCAGCGATTATTCGCCCGACTCTATTGAAGAGATATTCAGAGATGCGATACCAACTAGTGCAGTAACACCTGAGCGAGCTTCAACAACAAAAATTCCCCAAGCCAGAAAAGTGGAAACCTGGTGTACTGCTATACATTCGATTGACTTCAAACTCTTAAAATCTGATGATGGATTTGATCTCAAAGAAGATCAGAAAATAGCATTGGAAAAAGTTTTACGCTAGAAAGCGAAGATTTTTCACCCATCGAACCAAGTTACACCGTTTGCAGTTCATCGCATCGCAATACAGGTAACAGTGACCCCATTTCATTACCACCGTATAGACTTTCTCGGCCCAAAAGGGATCAGCTCAAGGCAGAAATTACGGAAATGCTAAAATTGGGGATAATAGAAGAAACGGAATCTTCTTGGTCAACTCCAGTTGTAATGATCCCAAAAAAAATGGAGGAATGAAAGTCTGCATAGATTACCGGCGACTCAATTCAGTAACTATTCCAGATAAATACCCAATGCCCAGAATTGACGATTTGTCGATGTTACGCGCATTTAAGGGGTTAGGCCATTCTAGAGGCCGTAAAATAGGCTTTTTTGTAATTTTTTTTTAAGGAAAAATATAAAATAAATCGAGTTTACAACGGTAGATGTTTATTGAACATACAAATGAATAAAGCATAATTTTCATAAATTAATTTATTTAAAATTGGCGGCTGTGAAGATTTTCTGAGATAACCTTTCTTTTTTTGAAAAGTCTACGGCCATGCGAACAGCTCCTGTAAATTTTAAATTATGATAGGTGACTAATTTATTTTTTATTTTACATTACATCATTATATTTCAAGATATTTCAAGGCCATAATCTTTTGGGATATCATTTTAAAGGTCCTAAGGGACCATTGAAAACAATAAAAGAAAATAAATTTTGCAGTAAAATAACTAGAGGAGAAGGAAAAAGGCAGTAAGCAAATGTAAACGCCGGGTAAGTTTAGCTTGGAAACAAACCAGTCTGAGTTGAGAGCAACTTCGGTCTGATGTCAGCCATAGTTTTTTAAAATATAAAATGGGCCCCAAGCTTCCGTCTTCAGGGTTTTTTTTCTTTTTTTTCTTTTTTTTTTTTGACAGCTCGAGGGCGGTGGTGCCTTTTCCCTAGTCCTCGTGTTTCATCGAAACTAAAGAAATTTGTAAAATAGAGATAAGCGTTAATTTCAAATAAATATGCCAACATTTTTTGAAATTCCTAGAGTGGGTTTCGTATTGACCACTGTTTGTTTTCCTTTTCCTCTTTTATCCTGTTTGATATGATAATATATTAATATTCTATTTGTATTATATTGTATATACTGTATTTATTTAGCTGTACTAAAAAACTATAGCCGATTTTAAAAAATAATCTATCAAACATACTAA
The DNA here is from genome assembly GCA_907269105.1 of Volucella inanis. NCBI lineage: Eukaryota > Metazoa > Arthropoda > Insecta > Diptera > Syrphidae > Volucella > Volucella inanis. Next base: position 68,403,131 of record OU026153.1, read on the forward strand.
AGTTTCTGGAATAACTGGCGTACTAAATTTCAATATATTCTACGAGTATTTCCATTGCCTTTAGTACTAATAGGTATGAAAAGCTAAACAATATGTCAGAAGAGATCTCTATGAACTCTATGGTGACCAGATACGAACGAAAGGAATGTACAAAACAACGATATAAAACAACAACGGTGTGAGATACAAAATTAATTCTGGCTTTATTTTGAAGCTATGTTCATACCATTGTGGGATAGGACGTCATTCAAATGGTCGTCTCGGTTTCGCTGCCAGTGCTTCAAGCAGTCGATTCAATTTTTGATGACTCGGTCCAATATGTGCAGCGTTATTCCGGCAATAACGTGTAGAATGTTGTCCTCGAGCTCGTCCAAAGTGGTTGGCTTGTTAGCGTTGACTAAGGACTTGACGAAGCACCAGAGAAAACAATTGAGTGGTGTCAAATCACATGATCATGCCGGCCATTTTTTCTGCACAACCTTGAGCGTTGAGTCGCTTGTATAGCATGTTCCGCCATCTTATTGGAACCACATCACAGATATACTGATATTGTTAAGCTCTGTCTACAGAAAAACGGTTAACATCGCTCTATACCTGAGACTATTGACGGTAACGGTGTCGCCTTCCTCATTTCGAAAAAAATAAGGTCCGATGATAAAGTCAATTTTTGTGCATGTATTTACACTTAACGGAACTCATGTGAATTTTTTTCGGTCCAATAACAGCAATTTTGCTTGTTGACATAACCGTTGCGCCAAGAATATGATTTTTTGGCCAAAATCCGGATCTTTGGCCAACATTTCTAGCGCCCAATTGGCAAACTCACGTCGTTGTCTATGCTCGCCCAGCTTCAATTCTTTGGTCAGGACAGTTTTATACGGATGTGGACCCAAATCCAACCCCAAAATAAGTCGGGTTGACACTCTGGCGATGCCCAATTCAGCTGATCGGCCCCAAATTGATATTTCTGGGTCTTCTTCGATACTGAACGCTATAGCGGCTATGTTTTCTTCATTTCACAGCATTCTCTGTATGGTTGGTGGCTAGCGACGAATGGTCTGCACACTGAACCCATGATGGCGACCAACCTCGACGAAATTCACGTTGCGTATTTACAACCGAGCTGGAATTTCGATAATATTTTGTAATAATTTTTACACGTTCGGCAAACGTAAAACGAATGCTATCCAGCTGTCAAAGCATTCAACAATATTTTGCCATTTCATCTAGCATTGAAAACTTGTCAGCTGCTGAAGCATAACAATTAAAAAAAAAAATCATTGCTATCTTGTCACCCAGATTACTACTTCTCAATTAATAAGTTCTGTATTCCATTTAAATAGTTCAAGTTTCCCTAATATAAGTTACTCGTTATTTGATGAAAAGAATGAATAATAATATTTAGCTAAACATAAAATAGAAATACAATTAAGAAATCTTTTTCTAGAAAGTTTCTATCTCAATTGCTGGTGTTCGCTTATACGGATGATCTGGCAATTCGTATTTCTGTTGAATTCCTGGGACCTACTTCGAAGGAATGTTAAGAAAAAAAAAAAAAAAAACCAAGGAAACTTGAGCAATTTAACTCTTAAGAGTTTTTAAAAATTCATGAGCGCAATTATTTTTTTGTTTGGCTGATCTACAAAAATTGTCGGAGTTAAGAGAACCGCTATTCATGCAGTCAAAAACTTGATCAATTTTACTAAGAAAAGTTTTTGTAGAAACTGCATCTTCCTAAAACCACAACTTTGAGTTGCATACTCAACTCCCATTTTATTGAAATCGGTAGGAAATATGTGCTGACCTGTTAGTTTTGGGCACGTTCTTGTTTTGCCATTTTGTTCTGCCAAATTTCTTTGATAACTTCGAAACTAACCAAGCCATCAGGAGTATTAAGATCCAACTTCAACAGCACAGTTACGCAACGATTTTATCAAATGTGGAAACAGAAGATTTGAATGCTATTAATGAATATATATGGTTTCACATGCGAAACTCATAACAGGCTATAAACTTTTCTATTAAAAAATCCTTGGCCACACACAACTGCCCTTACTGTAATTTCGAATTCAGAAAGAATTTGTATATTTTTTAACAAAATTATTTTCAAATATTTAACTTATAAGCCATTTTCGCCTAAAGTCTAAATCTAATTTTAAGTTGTACCTAAGTTTTCTTTTTATTGTGATTTCATCAAAGAGTAGCACAACATTGCCTTTGTCCCTCCCATCTATTAACTTAATATTTAATTTTAATTCCTCAATAGCATTATTGATAAACCGAGGTTGAAGGAGTTTTATGTAGGCCCATCGATGTAAAGTTGAAACATGGGGTATGTTAAGATTCAATTTATCTAGTAAAAATGAATAGGTGTAATGTGAAACGTAGAAAATATTTTGTGCAAGTCATCGCTATATTCTTTGGGGCTCTTACTTATGAGCAACTTGCAAAATATTTTCGACTCTTCGCTTATTTTTAAAAAGCTTATATAGGTTTTAATGGTACTTAATTTAGCTAACATGTTTAATCGTTCTTTTTTCGTACGATTTCATATTTTTTAAAGCATCTTTAAGTTTTTTTTTTTTAATTATTGTTTTGCTTTTCTAAAGCAAACTTTTTTTTCTGTACCAGGTGGAGTTAAAAGCAACCTCAGTGACCGCCAGAATGCGCTGCTATTGCAAAAAAGGTTATGGTGAATTGAAGTGCGGTTTTCTAGGATTGTCATGACATACTCTTCGTGGACTACATCGAAAAAGGAAAAATCATCAACAGCGAGTATTACTGTGCATTATTGGAGTGGTTGAAGGCCAAAATCGCTGTTTTTGCAAGACAATGCACCGACGCACAAAACCATCGCAACCATGGCTAAAATCAATTACTTACGGCTCCAATTGCTGTCGCATCCACCGTATTTGCCCGATTTGGCTTTTTTGGACTATTATCTTTTCCCAAACCTCAAAAGATGGTTCATCAATAAAAAATTCAGCTCACACAAAGAAATCATCGACGCCACGGAAGAGTATTTTGCAGACCTTCGGGAAATTACTTTTCGGACGGGATCAAGAAGTTGGAAAATTGCTTGAATAAGTGTATCAAACTAAAAGGGGAATATATTGAATAAATAATACTGCCTAGTACATGGTAGTAGTTTTATTAAAATTTTCGCATTTTGAACAAACAATAGATAAATTGGTACATGAAGAATTCCTCTGATGTAATTCTTCTAAAAAAAAAATTCTCAGGACCATCATTACCAATAGGGCCTTGACAACTTTGAATTTAATTTTTGAACGCACTCTTTCACTAATCATCAAACTGTCACTCTTAATTTATTCAGTAAACTCAACTTTTCATCATGGCAAAGTACACTAACGAGCAACGTCTGCAAATTATAAAAAATTTTCTACAGATATTCGGAGTCGCAAAATCATCTTCAGTGACGAAGCTCATTTTTGGCTCAATGGGTTCGTCAATAAGCAAAATATGCGTTATTGGTCGGGTGAAAACCCACATGTGCTTCATGAATCACCACTTCATCCACAAAAAATAACTGTTTGGTGTGGTTTGCATGTCGGCGGAGTTATTGGGCCATGTTTTTTCGTCGAAGATAACGATCGTCACGTTACTGTGAATGGTTAGCGTTATCGCGCTATGATCACAGATTATTTTTGTCCCGAATTGGAAGATATGAAGTTTGACGACTTGTGGTTTCAACAGGATGGTGCCACAAGCCACACAGCACACGCTACAATCGATTTATTAAAGAGTAAGTATGCTGAGCGTGTTATCTCAAGACATGGGCCAGTCGATTGCCCGCCTCGTTCGCGCGATTTAACGCCGCTTGACAATTTTCTGTGGGGATACGTTAAGTCATTGGTTTATTCTAACACGCCGACGACGTTTTAAGAGCCCAGAGCCAACATTAAACACGAAATAGCGGCGGTATCAGCCGAAATGTGTGGCCAAATCGTTGCAAATTGGATCCAACGAATCGACTGCTGTAAACGTGCCCGCAGTGAAAAGGAAGTCGAGTTCCATTCATAAATGTTTTGATTGTACTTCAAGCCAATAATAAAGTTTTTGAAATATTTCAAATGGTTTGCCTTTTATTTAAAAAAAAAGTTGTCAAGTCGTTATTAGAAATCCCTATATCTACGGGCGCATCAACGAAGCGAATGAGACACAAAGTGTGTCTGCCTGTGTGTGTCTGCCTGTGTGTGTCTGCCTGTGTTCGCCTGCGAGATACCCAAAATCTCTAAGAGCGAGTCGTGATATTATAACCCGACATACAAAATTTTTCAGTGCAAAAATTTGAATGAGATGCTTCTTCCTTTTGATATCAATTAATTCCACTCGGTTGGTGGTTACCTAATAATTGATGCTGTTTATTTCGGAATTTAATGAGTTTTATAGTCGAAAAGCATGGACGTATGTTTGGACATGAATATGGAAAATGACTTCATTTAACTGTTATCGTAAAACAAATATAAAAGATAAGAAGTAGCGTATCAATTAAAAAGTTTACGAAAAAGCATCAAACAAGTGTGAAGTGGAACCTGGGGCACATCAGCATTTAGTTTTCTGATATCAGGCCTAAAATTGCCTGAAAACTTAAACTGAATATTCATACAGGTGAATTCTAAAATTCCATTAGGGATCTTAAGATAACATTCATAGATACCAAATGCACGCAATTTCGTCGGATGAATCTAATGTTCTCCCCGTTCTCTTGCTATCAGCAGATTGGATTAGATTTTGATTCAAGTTTGGGGTGAGGTGATGCCAGTGAACCTTCTACAACAAAAATCTAGCGACCGCTCATTGAGAAGTTTTTGTGTATCTCGATATTTCATGATCTGAGGGTTTAATAGGGTTTGCATGGATTTGGAGAGAAGGTATATCAATGCAATGGGTCTGCAGGAGAACGGTGAAGATGATTTACGCTGGACGGGCTGGACAAATTAAGATTTTTAATAACCCTTACTACGTTACGGGATTCGTTCCATTAAACATTCGACCCGCTCTCGTGCATGCGGAGACATGAAACCAACTCACAGTGGCGGAAAATCCCAAAAACATGGCCAAAATTATTTTTTGTATTTTAAATGCAATAAATACTTATATTTAAAAGCATTTTTGATTATATTTAATTGAAGAAAAAAAAAAACGGAAGTATATATTTCCATTACATCAAATTTCTGGTTTCATTTTCCGTTACACAACAGAAACAAATATAAAATATATCTACCACCGAAAATGAATTTAAAACAAATGAAAATATATTTAAGTTCAATATACTTGGAAATCGTATAAGAAAACAGTCTCATCAATTATTTTGTTAGTACTCGGCAGTAAAAGTATATTCAAGCAATTTCCGGCTAAAAAGCTACGTAAATTGACGTTAGCTTTATAGCTGAAATTGAAGCAGTCACTGGTCAATGGAAGCGATAAAAAACATATAGTCAACCATTAAATAACAAATTGGATGATTATGAGGGGGAAAAAATCAAATTGGGTACATAGACGTCTAGACAGGATTTTATAAAGTAATTTGATTTTTTTTTCTCATTTCAATTAAAAATAGGGGTCTTAAGGCATTTATTAATTTGTATATTTAAATACAGTAAGCTTTAAAATGAAGACAATATTGTGAAAAACGCCTGCAAAGTAATTTGTATTTAAATAAGGTGCCTGGATTCCTATAAATGTGCTCTTGACATTTAAAGATTATTAATTTAATTTGAAACAAGAATGGAATACAAAGATATCTTATTAGTGCAAGTAACTGCTGCAAGTCTTCTAAACATGTTTTGATTGTCAAAATTTGTGTTAAATAGTAAATAATAAAACATGGATGTTGAAGATTAAACGAAGAAAACAAGATAATTAATGCAATGAATATAATTTGAGAGTATATAGAAAGAATTGAAATGAAAGAATAAATAAGTTATTGAATTTTAAAAATGAAGATAACCAAATATATTTATGAAATTAATTTAATCAAATAAACAACGAAAATTAATGATGTGAGTCCGGAACAATGGAATTAAAATGGCCTGAAAAGCCGCAGAGACACACAGCTTTGCCAATTAATTTAAAGTTCATTAAGCGGTGAGCACTGTAATCGTATCAATTCAATTTTAGTCACTGGTGACAGCTATCGAAAAATGGGGTGTAATATATTAAGTTAATTACACGAATTACGCTGATGAAATAAAAGTAGCGCCAACAGTTGCAGTAAGGACGAACATCTCAGTATATAACCTAAGTAAACCTTAGCAGCTACTCTAGCGTATTGTGGATAATAAGGACCATTTCACATTGCCGACACATTGAGATATCGCTATACTACCCGAAGTTACAGGATAAAGGTTGCTTCCGAGCTATTTTGCAATTTTAACACATCGTGAGAAACTCAAATACTACTCGTGGATTGTGTGATCCTAAATTATACATTATATTGTATATTGTACTACATAATACAAGACTATTAAAAAAGACCTAGGTTGCGGCAATAACTAAGGCGCAAGAATATGAATTCTTTGATGGAAATCTTTGCAATAGATATGAATGAATAACAATGAGGAAAAGGGAAAAATTGTAGAAAATTGAGAATTGTTCCTTGATATTTTGTATAATTTGTAACACCGCTTATTTATTCAAATAAAATCAAAAAAATGTAGTTTAAAGCCATTATTTACGAATAAGTGTATCGAATATCTTGTACATGAGGAATTAGTTAAATAGAGATCTTCCCCTAGTAGGACAGTGTAGCGGGAAAGAATTAAAGTTACTTCGGAAGTATTGGTATTACTTCATTCAACATGTTTAAACTTTTTCAGGTAATTAATACACACTTTTTTTTAACATCGCTCTCCAAGCCCGTCAACGCAAACGGGACTGAAAATTGTTCGAATAATTGTGAGTTTAAAATAACAAAAGATACCTACGTACTTGTACAAACTTCTGCCCAATAGAGCAGAACTAGGAAGTTTCTTAACAGGGATTTATTACTCAGTTGCCTTCTATGGGTAAATATTACTGACGAGGTGTCAATATCAGAATTAAAACTGATAACGATGTCAATCAATTCCCCACCGTCATCAAATTTGACTATTCTGCGGTTATATGTCATACGTTGATGTTGAGCGACCTCTTTTGTTGACACCATATAGTACACTAGAATTTGCGCGCATTCAAAAATAAATTAATTACTACTATAAACTAAAAACACCCTGCGTACGTTTTAAAGAAGATCTCACTTCGCTCTTCATTTCGCCGACGATAGTGAATTTGACCTTTATGTACATGGTCTTGTGTTTTTTTTTTACAATAATATTTTTCCGAACCTTTTTCTTACACTTCTCTGTAAAAGAGGGGTCAGACATATTAGCCATTTTGAGTTTTGTCATCAGTTAGTAAAATTATTATCTGGTTTTATCTAGAATACAAATGAGAATATTTCATATAAAAAAGTTATGTTTGCTTTAGTTACATTGTATGTTTTCTTTGAAGTCCACCAATTGCTGGTTTTCTAGTTAAGAAAAAATATGTTAAATGCAGAAATAGTTCTTTTAACACACGTTAAAACTTTATAATGATTAAACGCCAAACATTTCTCGTATTCAAACGTTATCTCCAAACATTTTTTTTGTTACGAAAACAAAAGCGAACACATGTCGTTGCTTCATGCCATACAAACAGGATACTTCTGTGAAAAGGTTATTTTCATGCCTCAAGTGATAAGTTGGGTAAATATATAAATATATGAATAAATATATAAAGTTTTTGCCTTCCATTTTAGAAACTCTGACTAAAGGAGTTTGCACATTACTGGATTATCCTTAAAATTATGTATAAAAAAAAACATAGAAAAAAGAACAAAATGACTAAAGAACATCTAGTACACATTATGCAGTGGTGGAGAAGTTGCTACAGAGTGTGGAGCAGCAGGTTGTGGGTAAAATTATGAAAATATTTCCATAAAACCCAACCTACCCATCTAAGTTATTTCAAACTTCGGGGGTTTTCCAGAGTTTTGAACATTTTAGAGGACACATAAACACATTTTCTAGCATCAGTATTTATCAGACACTCTATTATCTCTTGAAAAGTGCTAGCTTAATCATTGTGATCCTTATGTGTCATGATATTCTAGAACAGGAAGAAAATTTGTGCAACACCAACAACAAATGTCTTACGTTAAGAGATTTCTCTTGATGAACAATTTTTAGAATGCATTAAAACTGCAATTATTATTGTAGAATAATGTATAGTTGCGATGCTTTCTTGATTAAAATAATTGTTCGATAATTGAGATGTGTATATGCGCCTTACATATGTACTACCTAAGGTGAGATATCTGCGTCCTTCAATGAAAACTCCTTAAGTCCATTATTTTCAAAACTGGTAAAAAAAAGTTACTTAGTTATCTATACATAATGACCAAGCCTTAGAATATTAAGGTTTTTTTTTTTAAATAACGAAAACTATTACATTCTAATTTTTAAGATATATTTCGCTGATCAAACGTTATGGATTTCATTCTTCTCACAGTAAGGCTCTTTAGCCAACATAATGGCTATGCTTTCAAAATTGATTTAAATAAAATTAAAAAAATGTTCTTTTAGCGACAACTGTGTTGGAAAGACATTCATTTAAGAACAGAAGTGGTCAAATTTTAAAAGCAATATTCATCTAAATTATATTTAAGAAAAGTGATTTTTCCCAAAATTCGGTTGGCAAATTTAAAACGTTTGTTTCCCCCTTTTTTTTTATTAAAATTTGAGCTGTTATATTTTTTGAGAAACTCTTCAGCCTTGATTCCAATGGTAAGTAATTGTAAGATTCAATTGGTAAGTAATTGGTTTGTGATTTTTATATATAGGTAGTTATTATTGAAAAATTGTTAAAAAAAAGTTTGAAAGTCATATCATATGGCTGTCATTTTGTTACAATAGAAAATGAAAAAAAGGACTCTGTTTTTACGAAAAGCTTATAGTATAGTATTTGAAGGTGTTAAATTGATGACATGAAGTTGAAAAAATGATATCGGTGAAGTGACTATCTTCTGAGTGGATATACATCTGTGTTCGCTTTACGGTATTTCGAATTGTTGCTCGCAAAATATCTGGCTACAAATTTGTGATTTCTTCTACAATGTTGGTTATCAAGATTTGCAAAATTTGTCGTTTGTTGTGATAAACATAAACATAAACACAGATCACACGGTCTGGAAATTGGTGGTTCAAAATCTCCATCGTTACCTGAACTGTGTGAGCGATTGCTTCGCGATCGGGATCCAATTCAGTAATTTCTGTAGCCCTCATCAGTTTCAGTTACGGTGGTGCCGTCGACGTCCTCAAAAAAACACGCTTGACAGATCACGCGTGACTCCTATCAGATTACTTTGTCATTTTTGTTCAGTATCGTTTAGCAAGTCATCATAAGCATAAGCGACCTACTGAAACCACTATTGTCAATACCATTCGTAAATTTGAGTCCCAGTTTACATTAGTGGATGATACTCGACCGTTTAGATCACATCCAGCACGTAGTGAAGAGACTTTAGCAGCTGTAGCTGAGAGTGTACGCTAAGACCGTGACGAATCGATTCGTCGTCGTTCTCAGCAGCCTGGCTTGGCGTATTTTTCGAGAGGATCTAGGAATAAAAGCGTACAAAATTCAACTTTAACAAGAATTGAAGCCAGGAGACTTGAATTTGCGACTATTTTCTCTGGGGATATGTAAAGTCTCATGTATTCAGATTAGACTTGAAAGTTACCGTTGATTAGGACTTTAAAAGAACCACTTGAAAAAAAACGTTGGACTATCTTACAGAGAAACAGAGGAAGGTTGTTAATAATCATTTTATATAATGTCCAAAAGCAATATACCTGTCTATTTCCCTTGTTGGCGGTTTATTTTTTAACAAAACTACCAATTTAAAGAACTTGGTGGGAGATACTATGTTGTGGTCTAAAAGCGAACGGTACGTCAGGATATATGCTTCATTCGGTAGCTATATTTGAATTTTTTTTTTTTTTTTAAATATTTTGTATATTTTACTGCCACTGCTAGGAAAATTTATGCGCCTATATCTTTCGAGGTTGTCAAGTGAACTTGGTGGAGTAACAAGGGTCAGCATGTTGAAATCCCACATTGTTTCACTAGCCAGTGCAGTTGTTGGTGAATCACTTTAGCTTTTTAATACACAGTGATTTTTTAAAAAATTATTGACAAGATTATTTGCTTTTTCGTCATATTAAATAAGATCCGTTTTGAAGCCCAAGTAGTTGTTTTTTTTTTTTTTTTTTTAATTTGAAGCTATTGTTATTTTAATTTTAATTCCAGAATGAGTTAAATGTTTCGAGATCGACTGACTTAGGTGCCCTATTGTCTCGATATACCGTCTCGTCTCGATACACTGGCTCCCGGAGATTTTGCCAATTTGTTATTTGTTTATTTCTCAATTTAATTAGTTTTATTATAAGCTTTTTTTAAAATTTATTTGTTTAAGCTTTGGGTACAAAACTATCTATAGTTTTAAGGATTAGATTATTGAAGTCAGTAACAACAGCATCTACTTCTTCCCTAGTAGAAATAGTTTCGCTATTCGCAGAATTTTCTTGAGCTCTTCTTCTAATAATTGTACCATAATTTTTCCAGTTTGGGTTTTTTAAGTCTTGGAAATAGTGCATATGTACGTTACCTGACCAAAGAAGTGTGCCCAAGACTAGATTGTGGTCAGAACATAGCTCTTTCAACGATATTGGTTGTGTTGGACGAGTAAGCTCATTTGAATAGAGATGCAATATCACAATTGGAAGTTGTATGGGAACCAGAGCAGATCGCACAATATGTTTCTACACGGCAATTTCGCTCACCATGGCCTTACATTTGGAAGTTGCGACATTGAATTATCTGCTTTTAAGTTTTCAATGGAAACTACAACTAAGTTGCGTTTGAAAGATGAAACGATAATTTTTCTTCAGGTCTCTTAGAACAATTGAACCACTTTCAAAAGATATCACATAAATTTAGTTCATATATTTAGCGGTTTTTAATTCGTATTTTTTTCATTACTTTTTTATGTTGATGTACTATAGACTGATTAGTTCGTTTTATTTTTAAGTATAGTAACATAAACATCATTTATGCCTTACAGGACAACTTGACAAGTTTTTACACTTTGAAGATCATGTGAAAATAATCGACAATCATTGTTTTTTAGCTCACCGAGCACAATCTTTTAAGATTAAAATGATTCACAGACAATCTTTATTCCGATAGAAACATTTTTAATAAAATAATCACTTATTGTAAGTGATTGAATTAAATGATGCATCACTCGATTTCTGAATTAATTTATATGTGGATCATACATCATCCGTTTGACACTGAAGGGGACTGCAGAAGTTAAATTTAGAGTCGTTCTTATGATGGTTATCGTCGGATACATTGACACGAATTTCTATCCCAGAGGACAGTCGACAGTACTCTGAATTACGTGATCTATCTCGTTTGGTAATTTTTATAAATCATTCACTTATAAATGTGAAATAGACACGTCATACGCAGATGAAAGCTCCGGATTGACAATATTTGAATTCATATCATCGTTTTCATAATTTTTCTTTCAGAGAAAACTTCCTATTTCACACTTTCCAGGTTAACCAGTTTCGAAATATTTTATTTGTCAATGGATATGTAAAGTTTCTTCTATATTCGAAACCCAAGATGCAATTGATTACGAGCATTTTTGGCCTTTTAATATTGATTACCAACTTTAATTGCAAATATCTCGAAACCAAAAAATGGAGTTAGGGAGTTTAAATTAAACGACGACGATGTGTACATATCTAGCCATCGAAAATTATTAAATTATTTTTATTCTTCTAATTGCATCGTATAAAACCTGCTGTGATAAAAACGTTACATATGCGATTTAATTATTGCCCTCATACATACCCATACATAGGTACTGGAATAAGCTAACGTATTTTACGTTTTTCACAACTGTATGACAATTATCGTCTGCCGATATCGTCTTGACGATATATTAGCATCGTGTTACCTTCAGAAAGTTTAGTCGTTTGGGCAATACCGTTTTGACGATTGAACGATTGCTTCATAACAAAACCATAAACTGCAATCGTCGAAAGATAGCGATTGAACGATAGCGATTAAACGATAGCGATTGAACGATAGCGATTGAACGATAGCGATTGAACGATAGCTATTTTAATAACGTTTCGTATCTCGTTGTGTTGTTGTAAAGTTATAAAAGTGAAAATTAATTTTAAGGAAAAAATTTGCCGTTATTTGTTTTTATTCAAAATCAAAATGAAAACGAAGAAAAATTGAATGTGTTATGAACGCGAAGAATAGTAAGGGACACATCCATTCATTTATATTCATTTTGGCCTAAATTAACTTAAAATGAGGTTTTCGGTCCACATATATACCTCCTATATTGAGACTTTGAGACGAAAAATGATTTTGGCATCTCCGTCGCACAAAGAATACTTCCATGAATTCGGCTACGAATTGCTTCCCCACCCACCGTATTCTCCAGATGTGGCCCCCAGCGACTATTTCGCAGACCTCAAAAGAATGCTCGCCGGAAAGAGATTTAAGACCGATGAAGAAGTAATCGCCGAAACAGAGGCCTATTTTGAGGCTAAACCGAAATCGTACTACAAAACTGGTATCGAAAGATTGAAAAATCGTTTTAATCAGTGTATCGTCCTCGACGGCAACTATATTGATAAATAAAGTTGAATTTTGCAAAAATTTTGTGTTTTACTATAAAACGCCACTGACTTTTCAGCCCATGTGTTATTGTTGAATTAGAAACTACAAACAGACATTTCAATTCTGACATTTCCATTAGGGCCGAAAAAAAAAGATTTTATCACACATAATTAGATTAGCGCAGCTTGATTCCTCGTCTCAAACGCACTTAGCGCCTTTGCTTGGAAAATGTATTTTTGAAATTACTGTGCACTTGTTGACTCACAAGTTAACTCCAGAGGCACCATTCAATTTCTTTTATTTACCATTTAGTTGTTCTTATCATTTGCTCTTCTGAATTCGCTTACGTTAGGACGTTTTTTTTTTTTTTTTTTTTCTGTTATGCCATTTACCGTAAAACCTACAATAATAAGATTGATTACTACAGATGAGTTCTTATTTGGAGCAATACCAGGGAAAACGAAAGTGTAACAATTTAAATTAGAGTTTATAAACTACGAACTGCTTTTGTATCTTCGTACTTACTTCACTTTCAAATGCATTTCCCAATTAGAATTTAATGACTTTTAACAACACTGGCACAGCAGTGCATGTATGAAGATTTATAGAGTAATCATGATCTATGTATGTTATAATCTGGCCAAAAGCAAGAAAAGCAAGTAGACAATATTTTCATGGCTGCTTTAAAATCAGTCATTCACAATGGACTTTCCAAAAATAAGTAACTGCAAAAGGCAGCTTAAGTAATTGGCAATTATTATAAGGATAAACAGTTTGGCTTCAGTTAATTCAGTTTTTAAGTGCCTGATGGACTTGCTACATAAGTAGATTGGTAGTCAAATTATTTAATAAAAAGTTTTTTTCACAATATACTCGTGGTACTCTTCTTAAATAAAACAAGAGCTACAACCAAAGCGTCATGTAATATTTTTCTATCAACAGAAAAAAGTATATATTTATTTTGAGAAAAGTCAAAGCACAGGAAAGATAAAAAAGAGAAGAAGTTCGGAACAGATTTGAGAGCTGTTCGCATACCGTTTCTACTTTTAAATGTAATCTTAAAACACCTGCGCTTCGTGATTGAATATAATATCGTGGAAAATGAAAATTTCTTTTTCACCTTTAACATCCATTAATTCTCATTCTGTACAGGCACACATTCACATAGGAAAAGCTATAGCTGCTGTAAGATTGCTTGCATTTGCCGGATTCTAAATCCATTTTTTCCTATCTTATATCCTTACCTGTTAGCAGGTGGATAACACGCTAGAAATACATTTAATTCTCAATAAGCTTCTGGGTTTTGCGGTGAAGAGCACTTGGAAAGCCCGTTGTTGAATTCAATAAAAATTTTCCTTTATTTTTTGCTGTCTTCAGTTTGACTAGAGGGACGATTACAGCTAAGTGATGATGACGGGAACGATGACGATGAAACCGAAGACAGAGGGATAAGTGGAACCCTACTTTTACCAAAGCCAGAACCAAGGATGATGATGAATCACTTAAAATGGAGGCAAACTACATTAAAGATGGTCTAGTGGTTACGTGCTCGGTCGGCCTCAATGCCAAGCTCTGCATTCGAAGTGGAAACCATTTTCAATATTTCAATTTTCTATCATCGCCAGCCATCTTTATATGCCGCAGCTTTCTCTCTCTTTCTCTGCCTCTTTTTTTTTTTTTTTTTTTTTTTTTTGTATCCTTATATCCGCTCTTGACATGGAAGCACGTTCATACCTAGTAATAATAATTTCCGGAGTTGCTCTGCGTTGCGTTTTATTTTCGTTTTCGTAATAACCTTCCTAGGAATTACGTACATTATTTTTCATCATTAAAACGTTAATTTCCACAGTCTCATTCTCATCTGGTATGAATCATGTTCATCCCTCTAGGATATCTCGAAGTGAGGGTACTAAAATCTAAATAAAGCTTCCACTTTTTTTTTTCTGCTGATTAAGTGATGTAAATGGAACATACACGTAAACTAAGCTAGGCCTAAGCAAACACGACACATGAAACAGGCGATGAAGATATAATGTAATTTAAAAAAGAAGAAAGGGTGTGATGAAGGTGACGAAAGCATTTCACCTTTCATTAAACCTTTTACCAAAAAAAAAACACACAAAATTCCTACAGGAATTTGAAAGGCATGAGTGTACTGCAGTCAAGATACAAATTATGTACGCATTTTGTCTAAAACAGCAATTTTTATGACATATACTTGTATCTACAAACATAAGCATACGAGAGAATATTTATCCATTTCTCTGGTACGGACAAAAAAGGTATTGATCACGTTATTAGGTTTCCCAGGAGGTGGTTAAATTAATTTCGGTTTGCGCACATCAGGTGGAGGCGTAATGAGTCATTTGGGGGTAAAGTAATTAAATTTCTGTTTTTTAAAGGTCTTTTTCGAAAATTTATTTTTAGTTTAGTCCAGAAATTAAAAAGGGTAAATTACGAAATGCTGTATTTATTTGATTGTTTATCGATTTATCATTACATAAAGATAGTGAAAAATTGGGTTTGCGTTTGGCTAAATAAGATGTTTGTGGGAGAATTATTCATTCAATTCGTTCATTCATTCAAGCCTTATCTTTTTTTAATGCTTTTGTTTGTATTTCATAAATTCAAAAAGGGCAGAAATTGACTTAATTAGCTTAACTATTTCATTGTGACTGACTAGCCCTTTGCAGATGCTCTAAGTTAAACATAACACTTAGTTTATGTCATTAGACGAAATAACAGTATATTTTTTCATAAAAATTAATACTTAGAAAGTTTTTTTATTTCTAAAAAAAAACTTAGTAATTGGACCTTTGTTTTACCTAGACTATGTGTGTTGGCCATGGCTTAAAACAACAATATCGACATTGCGCCTTGCTGAGCTAACTGGAAGAAACAATTAAAAGTTGTCAAACTCATTGTGGATGGTATGTTAGATAGAAAGAATTCGAAACAAAAAAAGAATTTACCCCAAACCTTCTTATTGACTCCAACAATTTAGGACTAAAAATATATTATGAAAAGCCGTGTCATGTAATAAAAGCTGAAATCTCACTTTGCAAGGATATTTATTACCGTTTAAAACTAGCTCAAAACATGGGTAACAATAAAAATGAATGGCAGATTGTTAACGAGTTGTCATATAGAAACAAGCCAATTGTAGATATCATTTTAAACAGCAATAAGGCACCTTTATTTGAACCTGCAAAGGTTGCTCAGATTTTTATTTCTTCTCTAATATATCAAGCTATTTGCAGAATTTCCCAACCGACACTAAAATTTGGGATATTTCTGATATCTGAGAAAATCGGCATTTGGAATGCAATATCTTTGATCACTTTACACCGTTTGAGGTTCACAGAATTAAAGCTTCACGAAAAAGTTCGGTTCATCAACTAATGAAAACATCTGCATCATAGATTGATTATCAGAAAGACAAAAAAGGTTTTTTATATAAAAGAGCCAATACACACACACTTGTCTTTGATATCGTCGCCCTAATATTGGGTTACCGTAAGCGCCAAAATTCGCTTTTTGAGTTTGGTATGAAGTCTTATGGTTTTGGGGAAGCTCTTTCCAAATCTTATCCATTTATCCGTTTTGCTCTTTCTCTTTCCATTGCGAAGATGTACAGAATGGTTTTGACGTATATCCATCAAATGCATCAAGTTAAAATTTTGTTTCGACGTAAACGCCAAAATTCGGCATTTACGTCTAATTTTCCATATAATTTAAAGAAATTTTTGTACAAAAATTTTTTTAACGTACGACCTATTGTACTACAAAGTACGCCATCAAACTTCAAATGCCTGTTCAGTATTGTTTTGAGTTATGTGCCAAACCATATGCACATACGTCATTAGAGAGAAATTTTATTTTTTTGGTTTTGCCGTACGTAAAAAAGTATAAATACCATAGTTCTCTTTGAAAAATATTTCAGTTGTTGCTTTCCATCTTTTGTCGTGAGAGGACGTAATTCAAAAATCAGAGATCCTCCAGTACCCACTACGGATGAATTCTTTCTTTTGTAAGGACTTATAGTCTACATAGGTATAGGTTTTGATTCAATGTTTCCAATCTTTTAAGTTTATTAGATGAGCTAGTCCCAACTGAAGCAGAGTTTAGGGAAGAAACAAAAACTGTAAAGAATTTAAAATCACCCTGATTTTCTTTTTCTTAAATGTCGTTGTTTCATGTTTTCAGTTTTCAGTTTTAAATGCATTTTATTATCTTAATCATTAACCCTTACATACCAACAAAAAATGCTTAAATGCTAGCTTAAAATTACTTAACAATCTTATATTAACTTATTGGCCATACACAGGCACTCTAAGCTACTCTAAATTCTTATATCTATGGCTTTCGACTTTATTTACATTTTACTTAGGAATATTTATTTTCTATACTTAAGGCTAAGAAAAACATTGTTAGCAAAAACTTAGCATGTGGACTTAATTTTTTATAAAAACTTAATATCTTACTTAAAATAAACCTTAGTATACCTAATCTACATACACAATACACACACAAAGATATTATACACAATTATATACATATATTAGTATATACAAAGGTATATACTAATATATGTATATATTTCTTAAATATTAACTTAAAATTATGTAAGCTTTCCATCGCTATTCACAGAGCAAATAGAGTCAAATAGGTCAGCTCTGCCTCATTAGTGGGGCTGGCCCGTAATTGACGGAAACGACGACAACGAAATATCTTCTCAATCATTTAACCACCGGAAATGCTGGTGCTGCCGAACGACATCCCTCTTATCGCCATTCCCCACCGCCCTACTGAACCTGAGACGATTCACACTGATGTGTGCGACGTCTCTGCCGTAGTTGAGTCGACTGTCCCCAACTTTTCGAGCGACATGGAAGATTAACGGGACCGCGATCTATCCTGGATCAACCCTATCTGGTAACTGGTATCTGACTACATTTCGACAGGTAAGAGGCTGTCCGTGTTTTCCAATGATCGAGAACTTTTGCCAATTTCTTCTGGTATCCTTGGAAGCTCCAGATAACGGCATCCTAAAGAGAATGGTTTCCGACTTCTGAAAGTTGATTTTCGACTTCCAGTCATCGCAAAATCGTCTTATCTCATCGAAGTCACGCTGCAAGAGAGTATTAATGACCTCGATTTTTGGACCTTTTCTGTACGCTATCAAATTGTCTGCGTACGCAATAGTATGGGGAAGTGAACCTATCAAGTCGCTTGTATAAATGTTGAATAGGATTGGCGAATTGACCGCGCCTTGCTGCAGATCATTTTTAATTTTAAATATTTCAACAGAAGTCACATCACCATTTTTCACGATAAACTGTCTGTTGGTTAGCATATTATAAAGAATGTACAAGAGTGGTTTACTGATCCCAAGCCAAGTTAGCTTAAAGAAAAGACCCTCTAACCATACGGTGTCAAAGGCCTCCTCAAAGTCAACAAGGCAGGCACCAGTACATTGGTTTTTGACTTTATTTCATTGGATATCGGACACCAGTTTAGACGCGGCATGTGAGATATCATGCCCCGCCTTAAAACCGAATTGATTATCCGGAACTATATGTTTATCCTCAACCCACTTAGACAGAGTGATATTACTGATATTCGGAAGGAGACTTATCGACCGGAGATTCGCCGGATTGGATATATCCTTTCCCTTTTTGGGGATCAGGTTGAACCACCGCCGTTTGCCAATGCGCTGGATAATGTGCATTATTCATTGCATTATTAAACAAGGTGGTGTAAATGTCCACCACCACCACATCGTGTCGAAGCACGATGTTCGAAATACTATCGGTCCTCACTGATTTCTTAACCCAGATTGTGTCGAAGATCTCATTTCTTCCTTCGAAATGAACGGGGGTAGGTCACCCTCTCTGGTAATGACATTATTTGCCATATTTTCGTCACTGAACCGGGTGAGACCAGAGCCCTCGGATCGCCAGTTCTCTACTTCTTTTCGAATGTAGAAGTCGTTCACCAAGACGCGATTGTCCAGGTCATAATTAGGACCAATAGTATCAGTGGCCTTGTATATTTCCTGGAAAGTCGCTCCTATGGCCTCAACCTTCTCCTCTATCAATAGTAGGATTGCGGAACAGGTCTTCGTTAGTCGTACGTCGACACCGCGGTATTGTAGCGTATATAATTTGTTTAATTGTCTCGTCCATTTTTTTTAGGTAACTGTCGATCTCCTCGTTTGACAAATTCCTATTGGATGGTGGGTGCATCGTATTTGAGGAGAGCGCACTTGTCATGGTTGCGGAGAAGCGTGTCCATCGAGTCTTACTGTAGTTGTAAGAATATCTTTGGACAAACTCCTCCAATTCCGCAATTTCGTTGGGAACTGTAATTTCGATGCTAAAACCGCAATGGTCACTGTCATACACGAATGTGCGCAGACAGTTTAGCGTTTGTAAATTCGTACCTGTCAGTCCTATACGTTCGTCGTACAGCAGTAGATCCAAATAATACCCGCCTCTGGAAAACGACGGGTTATCCGTCGCTTTAAGACCGAGTCAGTACATGACATTGTGCTGACCCCACCAATCGAGTAGTAGGTTCCCTCTAGTATTTGGCAAATTATTTCCCCAATCTCTGTGTCTAGCGTTGAAGTCCCCGCCGATTATAAAAAAATTCTCCCCCGATTCCAGCCTCAGAAGTCGAAAAAGCGTGTCGAGCTCTGTAATGAATAAAGTGGATTGTGGAGCCTCAGGTGCATAAACAGAGGCCAAGTACAGCCGCTTTCCACTCCGGAGCGGGATATAAATGCCGACTGCCTCCAACATCCGGAACTTACGCAACACTCCCTTGTACACTCTGTGAAATTTTATACCTTGTTTATTGAAGATCGCGACACCGCCTCCACGTTTGGATCGTTGCCGGTTTCTTCTTGTAACAGTATAATTATTGTACTCCAGTTTGTGCTTATCGGTTAGCTTGGTTTCGCTAGCAAAAAGCACATCAGGAGCTTGGTCTTATAACAATTTAAACATCGGGGCTCTTCGTTCGATCCTAATCAGTGAATTAACATTCACCGCAAGGACCTTTAAAGTTTGCTCCACCATGTGCGTACCCATTACGACATGTGTTGCGTCCACATGCTTGGCCCGCTTGGCCTCTTCTTGCACCTGCTTTTGCAGCTAAGCCATCTGCCTTTGGATTGCGAGCAAGATGGCCAGCAAACAGTGGTTTGCTGTACCGTAGCCCCCCTACTTGCCGATATTTGGGCGTAGGAAATTTGGGACCTGACGGCTGGCGTTTGAAACCTAACAGGTGAACGTTTGACTTCCACCTTCTGCTGCTGAGCCAGTTTTGATTTTTTAATGTCAGCGAACTTAGGACAACCCTGATAGTTTGCGGTGTGTCCCACGTTCTCACATAACACGCACGAGAGCTGCGTCATATCGGACGCTCCGTCCCTGCCCAGAGCACACTCCTCGGAACTGTGGTTTTTTGCGCACTTCACGCATCAAGGCTGCATTTGGCAGTTCGACGCGGCGTGCCCGAACCTCTGGCAGCGAACGCATTGTAACATATAACACCTTCGCTCCTTTTTAATTTTGCCCAATGAACCACCTGGTTGTCTAGGACATTGATACTACTTAGACTATCCACACAGCTTTCAAAACTAAACTGCACCAGGAAGAACGGCAGACTTCATTTCTCCCTCCTGGCTTTAGCTGTGGTGAATGGCTTTACCCCCACAAACTTGAGTCCTTCGCACTCCTTCTCTTTGAGCAGTGCCAGGATCTACTCAGGATCAGAAGACCGTTCCAACCCCTTCAGCAGCATCGATTGACGCTTTTCACACTTCGGTGTGAATGGGTAGTGCTCCGTTTCCTTTAGGAGCTCTTTCACTTTCGCGTAGCCCTCTACTATATTACAGTCGATGGCATGGCGATCATTCCCCAATCTCTTGATATTAAAATTATTACCAATTGCCAGCCTACACAGGTCCTTGGTAGTATTTACCTCCAATTTATAGGTGTTGATAGGAACCACCTTGTCCTTCTTCTTCTGCTGCTGCTGCTGCTGCTGTTGTTGCCGGTGTTGTGACTGCTTTTGTTGTTGCTGGTGTTTTTTAATCTTTTGTTGTTGTAGCACTTGTGCTACTTTATTTGTTTGGTGTTGTTGTTGTTTCTGCTTTTGAGCAAGCTGCTGTTGTTGGGATTGCTTTAGCTCTTCCCTCTTCCTTCTTACCATTTGCTTTTCTTTTAAGGACAGCACTCTTTGTTGTAGCATTTTTATGCTGCTACTTATGGCCTGCATTTCTTCCTCTTCATCGTCAGATTCGCTTGCGGCCAATGAAGCGAAGTTGTTTCCTTACCTCACTCCGTCAAGCAGCTTTACAGTGGTCGTTGGTAGCTTCTTCCTTCTCTTTGTCTATGGCGTTTGGCTTGAACCACTCGAAGCCTCACCTGACACTTCAGCAGATCCCGCTATGGGTATAGCGGACCGCTCACCACAATCCATCACGTGATGTTAATCCAAACACTTTAAGTATAAATTATTTTTATTTAAAAAAAAAAACTGTCTGCCGACTACTCGAACCCGCAGCCTTTGCAGTCACAAGCGAACACACTATCTCTGCACTAATTGGAGCCTAAACCCAATTAATATCTTAGTTCAGCGTCTCACTTACAAGTCGAAACACGTTTAAACTTCGTGGAGGTTTATGAACGGCTGGCGTTGTTTCATGTTTGTAGGGTCAGATGAAAGCGTAAATGATCCTAATTATGTTTATGAACGAAATTTGTCACAACCTTTAACAGAGAGTGTAAGAAGTATGCCATCACAGTGTGTTACTTCTGGTAAATACCATAAGATCTTATACAAACATAGGAACTATTTCTTACTAACTTACATTATATATTTTTTAAAAGGAAGTGATATGACTCCAAAAAAATCTATCCGAAAAAGACAAAAGAATTCAAAAATGTGAAAGCAGTACCTTAGAAAACGTTTGCGAGAATCTGAAAAGGAGTACACGAAAATTAAAGGAAAAAATGTTAAGGAAAGGAAAGTGTTGGAACCGTATAGGCATACTTGTTTTTATTTGTGTACAAAAACCTTTTCTCGTAAAGTGAGACAAAGCATACTTAATTCATTTTGAAGCTTATCCGACCAAGAAAAGTAAACTTTTTACTGCAAATTTGTAAAGCAGGTTCCAATTAGGCGTGGAAGAAAAATCTTCTAAAAAAACACAAAATTTTCATTTCTATTTGGAAAAAGATAAGATAATTCATCAAGTCTGCAAATTTTTTTTTTTTAAATACTCTCACAATAAACGAGAAGAGAAATTACTATTATTTTAAAAACCTCAATAAAAACGGCATCCAAAATTCCTACAATAGAGAAAAAACACTAAAAAAGTGACCCCTCCCAGAAAAATACAAGAGATTCATGATCATATAAAAAGTTTCCCTACAGTAAAGTTTCATTATTGTAGAGCAAGCTCCGACAGAAAATATTTGGAGCCACACTTAAATATCACAAAGATATAATCCTTGTATAGGGAGTCCGCGAATGACTCTGCCAAAGAATGTATATACCGCAAAAAGTTTAACAATGCATTTAACTTGTCTTTTTACAAGCCAAAAAAAAAACCAATGCGATCGGTGTCTGACTTTTAAAGCTAAAGAAATACCTACAAGTAATGAAATTACAGACTTTAATGAACATAAAGATGACAAAATATTCATGAAGATCGAAAGAGACCTAGACAGAAACAACTTAGAGCCAAGCAAATTAATAATTTGTCTTGACTTCCAAAGCATTTTTTGTCTTCTCAAAGGAAACGCTTCCTCATTCTACTACAAACGAAAACTAAGTGTTGACAGCCCCGCCGACAAAAAAGAAAAGTAACTTACTGCGCTATATGGTGTGAAGTGGTCGTTCTGGTGACGACCAGCTATTGCTTTGATTAAAATATTACAGATCGTCTTGGCAGAATATCCTCATGTGGAAATTTTGACATTATGGAGTGATTCTTGTGTCCCTCAAAATAAAAATAAGATAATGTCAACAGCATTTAACTCTTTTCTTCACAAGTCACCGAACCTGAAAATGATATTACAAAAATTTTCGGAGCCTGGACACTCACTCGTACAGGAAGTTAACAGAGTCAATAGTGCAAAAGACAAACATCTTAAGAACATTGAGATACATAGTTCATTGGTACTTCTAAGGCAACTTAAGGACATGCGCTATGAGAAAGTTAATCTGAAATTAATTTAGATGCAGCCATCAGATTTCAAAGCGTACTTTGTCAAAGCAGGTCGCTTAAATTTTGCAAATATAGCTTTTTCTAAAATAAAATTTATTAAGTATGAGAATCCACACTTGTTTGAACAATCTTTTAGAACAAATGCTATAGACGTACATTATGTATCGATTTCATTAATTAAAAAAAAAACATACTAAAAAACTACTTTAGGAACACCGAAGAACTTATATAATCAAAATGTTAATACCATTCAGAAAACAAAAAATATATCAAAGGAAAAAATTATTGATATAAAAAGTTTGTATTCTTTTATATCATCAGATGATAAGAAATATTTTGAAGTTCTTTTCAAACAACTGAAATAATAATTATTCAATTTTACTTAAGTATCTAAAATGAAAATGTTGTTTTTTTCTATAATTTTACTGCTTTGTTATTTTTGTTATAAACAAAAATATATAAAATACTTCAAGTTATTATTTTTATTTTTTATTATTTATATTCTTTTTGTATTTATATTGTTTATTTTATTAACGAAAGACTGTGTGACCGTGAATTGAATGAATGAATTGTTAAAAAGTAGTTTTCTACTTTATGAAATATGAAATAAATATATGGTATTTTTTGTTCTCAAAAACTTTGTCTTTTTCTGAAACATAAAAACGTGTGCTATATTTTTTCATTTTAAGTAAATAATTTTTTTTACTAATTTATTATTGAAATCGCCGTATGTCCACAATTTTTGACGTATGTGTTTGAGTAAAAGAAAATATTGATTTTAGTGGCATATACGGCAAACTCATTTTGTAATAAATTTTAAGTGTTTTGAAAACTAAAAACGTTTTAGAATAACTTCTTACATTTTTTGAAAGAGCATTTCCGTATGAATTCGTGTTAAAAAATAAAAAAATGCCAGCGGTTGGTTATCATGCAATAGGTTTTCAAAAGTTTAAATGCGATTTGCCAAAAACATTAAAATGACGTTTACGGTAACCCAGTATTAGGGCGACGATATATCATCACCGTGCTGACCTAGACTTTCTCTATATAAAACAAATTTGATACTCTTAAACAATAATGCAAATTGCGCCCGGGGTGCTTTCAGATTGAAGGCGTACTTAGGGATTATATTGGATAATAAACCTAATTGAAAGGACCATACCCTGTACTTTAATCAAAATTTCATGAAAGTTCTGAAGCCTATACTGTCGTCTACTAATCTTAAATATATTGCCTATTTCATTCTAAATTGCAGTTCGGCATTTCTTGTTAGGGTGCTACATAATGTTATTTATCTTCTGTTTATAAAACAAAGGCATACAATTCGGATTATGCTTAGGGTCGATCGTCGAACACAATGTTATGAGTTTTTCAAGATTCTTGGGATATCTACAAAGTCTTAAAACAATTTTTTTTATACGGGATACAACATAACCATTAAAAGTAATAACTTTAATTTACGCAGCAATACCAACAATTTAGTTATCATACCCACGATCTATAAAGATATTTTTTCTATTTATTTCTGCTCTTAATTAATAAAGTACCAGACAGCCTTAGATCTGTGAGAGAGAAAAAGTATTCTTATTTGAAATTAAACAATGGCTTTTCTCATTTTATCTTCTTATTTATTAAAATTGATACCTTATCTTCCTATATTATACTCGTATTCTTCATTTCTAATTGTTTTTTTTTTTTTTTTTAATTAAATTTTTGCATTTTTCTCCATCAACTGTTATTAACCATTCTGTGTATTCAAATGATACAATTGCCACTTGTCCTTCTAGCAACAGTTTTGTATCTAACTATTAATTTAAATAAAATAAGAGCTTTGTCATATATCAACTAAATTTTATATAGTTATTTATACTTAATGTAATATATAGACTTAAGTTTATTATTTGAAATAAAGTGAAGTAAAAAAGTAAAAAAAAATTACATGACAGCATCAACGGTGGCTTCAACGGTCAGTGTGGCAGTTAATTTATAGGGACTACTTCAATGTACTTGGAGCTGAGGTCAGTAAGATTCCAAAGATGGTGGCGGATGAACATTTATTGAGTCTACGGAGCTCTCACATTTCATATGATTTTAGCATAGGAAGGATGGTTATTTTTCGCAGTGCGATCGGGGAGCAAAGCTTGCCAGACATCACGTCTGGTAACTGACTTAGGCTAATATAATTTTTGGTATGAGGTGGAATACCACAATGAGTGGCACATAATTTTTCTAATTTACCTGACCATCAAAATTTCAACCACATTGGTCATGTTGCAATCGGTGCACCTCCGAACTACTTCGTTACAGTTGGATATCTCAAACACCACAGTAACAAAGAAGTACTGTGAGGAGATTAAGTGTTGAACGGCGGCAGTAACAATAAACAACAAGGTTTGCCGATCGCGCATCCGTCAACCTCTCAACATATTCTATGCAAACAACATCAAGTGCTGAAGAATATTGGTATCGATTCTAAAAAGTCATCAGAAACGTCGCAACTGATTTTCTGGGTTTAACCAACCACCTCCATGAAACTGACATGAAACACGGTTTGCAATAAAGGCAAGAACACCTACAGAAACAAGCGGCAATGCATAAAGAATAAGATTTTTCCGGGGCTCTTAACTAAAAGAGCTTTTCCGGAGAAAAAGACAACATGAGAAACGCAATAAAAAAAAAAAAGAGAGTGTCAATAAGATCTAAACAGAGGCCTGAAAACATGAACAAGCAAACATAGTAGAAGAGTCACAGTCGGTAATAAGGTATGGAAAATCCACAACTGTTAAACGGCGGGATGGATTAAACTTGGATGATGAAAGTGCAACTCATTTATAAGATTTTGTCGCCAGAAAGTATGCCTGAAGATTAGAACCCTTTCGTCGTTTGCCCGATCACCAAGAAAAGAGACCATCTTAACTTCTCCAATTATACATACGCATACAACAATTGAAGCACCTATTAGTGCAGTTTTAGACCAAGAAAGTCCACAATCGACCAAATATTTACACCACGACATGTTCTGAAAAAAAAACCCAAGACTGAAGGCCGCATATGACAGCTTTTACAGCGATCAGCTATACCAAGCTATGTTCGGCGTTGGTCTCCCTACCAAACTCGACAGATTGTGCAGAGTGATGGAAAATGCTCGCTGCCCTTAAAGGTCAGTCCCCAAAACTTTTAATGTCAAAAAAGGATTGAGGTAAACTTATACGCTACAATGAAATTTTTTTAACATTATACTTGAATTATGGGAAACGCAACTGTCTGTACAACTACTATACGCATACGCTGATTGATTGACATCATTGACAGAACTCTCACATTAAGTGCGAACAAATTGGATTCACATGCTGCAATGAGTGCTTTTGACATTTTCATTATATGTTTTATAAAATGTTTTACCTCATCAGCGATGGTTATTCTCAATAATCTTATAATACAATGAAAAGAATCACTAAGCCCTAAAGGGGGTTTATTTGACTTCAATGTACGCCAAATAGCTCATAGAAATAAAAGAATTTGGATACAAAGACTTAAAAAACTACAACGATTTTATGGTAAACAGTGGATAGCTTTGTGGTTTCTAGTTGTTTTAATACGTTGACGTCATTGCGCTAATCCTTGTTGGAATATCTAACGTGTACAATGGCATTTGGTTTTTGATTTTTTCTTACTCTTGTGTATCATACTTATTTACTCGTGCTTTGTTAATCTGTTAATCTCAGACTATGTATACAAATTGTGTAAAAATTAAAAAATTAAAAAATTAAAAATTTAAAATTAAAAAAAAGCATCTTTCAATGTATTTAAATTTGAAAATATTATTTTTCCTAATTAATTAGTTTTCCTAATGTCCTCAATGTAACGTATTTCCAATTATGTATAATATAATAGTAATATATTTAATGAATTCTCGCGAAGTATATTTAATGAATTCTCGTGAAATTCGCAGTAAACTAAAAGATTGACCTTATGAATACTATACTTGTTTTATTAAGCTAAGAATACTGAAACAAACTGCTTAGCAGTCTTTCGCTATGAAGATCGTACCTCAAATGCATAATATTTTTTGTAATGTACCTTTAAGCTAATATAGTTTTTGGGAGTAAAACACCAACATTTACATTAGAACAAAACGGTAATTTGATTGCAATCCAAAAAAAAAAAAAAAAAACAAAAAAAACAACACAAGACACAAGAAATAAATTTGAAAAACACAATTACCTGTCAGCCTTTCTCACGCCTGACCACATTGCCGCAGATACGGGTGGCATGAAGCGTAAATTCCCCATGGGTGGTGAGGCATATGGTATCCCTCGATACGATTCTACCGGATCTAAATGTCGGCCCTCTAGTTGTACAATTACCCCCGATATGGCACCGTTTCGAGTGTGCACAATCCGGGACGATAATGTAGGGGGTAATTGTTGGTCATTACTAACTCGATTTCGTCCACTGTCGCCACTGCTGCGACTGTTGCCACCGCTATTACTGCCGGAACTACTACTACTACTACCACCACCGCCATTACCACCACCATTGCTGTTACTACTGGCGCTACTGCTACCACTTCCACCACCACTTGTATCACTGCCGGAAATGTTGATGTTGCTACCACTATAACTAGTACCGCCGATGCCACCACCTGGACTATTGCTACCTAAACTATTTGAACCGGAACCAGTGCCTGCGCTTAGACTGGCAGTTCCACTCATGACACTGCTGCTGCCACTACTGCTACCGCCCCCAACGCATCTCACTATGTACGGTGAAGCAAGCAGATAAAAGTATAATACAACCATAACCATTATGGCGAACGGTTCGCCACAAAGGGCAATTCAATTTCGCTCCCTTTGCAAGGAGTCTTCTGTGGTTAGGGCGTCGTCCTCTGACAGCGTCGTCGTCCTTCTTTGCTAGCCGTAGCAGCAGAAGTCGTCGTTGATGCCGCTGTTTTATTTGAATCACCGTCGTCGCCGTTGTTGTAGTCGTAGCCAAAGTTGCACACGTTTCTGCCACTTTTGCCCTTTTCAGTTTAGCAGTGGAGAACATTCATTACAATTTCATACGTGTGTGTGGATTCAGTTTCCAATAGTAATGCGTTGAAACAAAATCCGTTTAATCCGTTTTCTTTGTCTCGAAAAATGGCCCGTCGTTTGAAGAAATTGGCCAAGAACACAAACCAAAGTTTGTGTGGGACACTCCCTATTACATGTTTTTTCTAAATAAAAGTCTTCGGATCGACGTATGTGGATCGGAAGTTGCACTAGAAGTGAAGTCAGTTGTATAGTGTGGCAAAAGCGTAAGTCGATCTTCGTGTCTCTTTTATATTTTATGTTGAAAATGTAACCGCCCGTTAACGACTCAGCACTTAAAGCACTTAAAATAAATTTAAAAGGGTCCCAGGGGCAATTGCCTTGTAAGACTTTTTTTTTCTAAACCTAAAGTGGTCGACTCCTTTTTTTCACAGAAATTGGTGTATTTAACCTGAAAATAAACAAAAGAAACAGTTATGAGTATTAAAAGGATATAAAAGGTTTCGCTTGGGTAGCGAAAGTGAAAAACTTTTGTTTGGATGAAGGGAATTAATGCAGGTTTGACTACGGTTGGATACAAGTATTCGCAAAGGTAAAACAAAACTCTTTACACAGTGTTTGAGTTGAAGGTGAGAAACTGCCTTTTAATATATAACATACCTATATGTATCTCCATACACACATAAATATTTGTGTGTGCATTTGTCCTTTTTTTAAGGATTTCATAAAATTAACACTTTAATTTCGTATTAAATTTTACTTTCAACTTATTATCTTTGAACAGCAATGAAGGAGCTTATTTTGTATGTATATGTAGACTTGGAAAATAATACAAAGAAAAATGTATCTATTTTTCTGACGTCACCACCCTTTTAATCTTCTTCTTCTGCTTTTCAATGCAGAACCAAGTAATATGCGCTTTTTGGTTGTTTCAAAGAAAATAAATAGCAGAAGCATTAACATTCAGTTAATTCAGCATTCAGTTATAAAATTGATTCGAGTTACTTTCCAAATTGATGAAAGTATCAAGGTAGATGACACACGTTAATGGATTTAGGTTTGACTAAAGCTCAGTAGAAGGACAAGTATCCCTATGTATCAAAATAAATCGTTAACTTCGACCAAATCAGAGAACTTGCAACTAAATTCCTACTTACCTACTTACTCTAATTATATAGCATTTGCTTTTCTAAGGGCGTAAGCCTATGCCACAACTAACAAACCTCTTCAGTTAGCCCGATCCTTAGCTAACTCCTTCCAGTTGCACATTCCATGTCGGTTGAGATCCCCCTCTACTTGTACGCACCACCTAAGGTGAGGTCTTCCTCTACTGCTTTGTCCGGGTTAGACTCCAAGATTTTGTTAGCCGGATGGAAGTTTTGACCATCATGTTTTAAGTTGAATGGTCCATTCTGCCTGGTGGCAAAATATTATAAAGTGTGATTCATTGTAAGGTTTGATTTATAATGTAAAAAAAAAAACACATAAATTTGAAAGTAAACTTAAAATTTTTATTATCGAGTAAAAGAACAATTCATGGCATTTGCTTTTTAAGAATAATATTATAAAACTGTTGGCCACAACTACGCCTGAGATGGTTCATTCAGAAGGTCCAATTTTGGGCGACTCGTTCGAGCATATCGACTGGTATCTCGCGGATAACACGAGTAATGTTGGCTTCCAAAGCGTCAATCGTAGCTGGCTTATTCCTGAAGATCTGAGACTTTACATATCCCCAGAGCAATAAGTCCAAAAATATGATATCGCACGATCTAGGCGACCAATTTACCGTAGCAAAACGTGATACTAGTGCATAGTTTTACGCGCTGTATGGCTCGTAGTCTTGTGGAAACCAGAGCTCACCGAGACTATGTATCTGAATTTTAGGAATCCGTTAACATAGCGCGATAACGTTAACTGTTAACGAAAATATTCTGATTTGCCTCATTTTTGAAGAAATATGGACCCATGATTCCACCAGCCCATAAACCATACCATACCGTCGTTTTTAATGGATGTAATAGTAGCTCTTGGTACTCTTCGGGTTGCTCATCAGCCCAAATATGGCAATTTCGTTTAATACCGTATCTATTGAGACAGAAATGGGGTTTATCACTAAACAAAATTTCATGATGAAAAACTGGACTTTCATTGAGTTTTTTCAGAGCCCATTCACTGAAAATATGACACAAATTAAAGTCGCCTGGCTTCAATTCTTGCACAAGTTGAATTTTTTACCATTTTAGGCTGAAATCCTTACGTAAAATACCGCAAGCAAAGCTATCTACACTAATGTAAACTAGCATGGGCAATAGTGGTTTCAGAAGGTCGACCATGCGCACCGTAAGTTCCTCGAAACACACGAAAAACATTTCTCACAGAACGCTTTTTTTTCGTAATGCAACTGAACAATCTGGAGACGCTGTTGTAGTGTGAGTCTTTCCATGATGATTTGCCAAACGATATTAAACAAAAATGCCAAGCAGTTTGATATAAGTCACGCGTGAACTGTCAAAAAAGACTATTGAAAATCAAAGCTCACGATAAATCACCCCTTACAATCTGCAGAAAAAGGATTCCCATATTCTGACCATCGACTGTGACTCTAAGTACTACAATGTTTTCTTCTTCTTTTCTTTGTATGTTCCTTATTTAGCTACTACATTCGTCATTAAACCAGGAATTTCTTGGTGAGGATCCACATCACACATAGCAAATCTACATGTAAATGACTCTCATTCTAGCAACTTTACTTATAAATTGCTCTCATTATAGTAAATTCTGACAGGTTATAAAGATGTAAAAGGGTTGGTAATTCACTTACTGTGTGTCTGTGCTAAAGTTAAGGGTTTGTAAGAGGATTAGTAGAGTTTGACATCTAGGTTAGTTCATCTATGTTTGTGTCGTCTCTGATGGCTGGTAGCATCCCCACTGCATTTCGAGATACGCTCTAAGTAAAGATTCTGGCGGCCTTCGCATTCGTACCTTGGCTGCAACAAGGTAGAGATCTGAGTCATTGTTAGCTGTGCGGAAGATTCTGGCGTCCAAAATACTGGATGCATGTCTTACGTTAATCGCAATGTGATCCATTTGATTTGGCGTTTTATGATCGTGCATATTGCGTTGAGGAAAACTTGTGTCGCAAAGTCATTAAGCCTCAGGCCCTTCCCAGACGTGGATGGGTATGCTTATTCCTACCAAAGATGTCCTGCTTTCCAATCCTGGTGTTAAAGTTGTCAAGTACGATTTTAACGTCATACTTAGTACATTGCTCATGTATGTTTGTCGACGAACTCGTATAAACATTCTTTGACTTTTTTAGGGTCAATTGGCGCATATTAGACTAATTTTAGCGGGTTTAGCCTTGATCCGGATTGCCATAAGAAGCTTGATCACAGGTCGGAAGCTCAAAACTTATTGCCTTAGACTGCCATGCGTGATAAGTCCACATTCGAATAAGCGCTGTATCTGTTTCCTATAACAATCACTATCCCAGTTTTTCGTCCTCCTTGTGCTCGGCCCATTCCAACGCATTTCTTTGCCTTTGAAAGGCCCGAACATTTCAATTGCAGATCTTATGGTTGTTGTTCTTTAATCCCTGGCTAAGGTTGTCAACAGTGTGTCCGTTATTATCCGAGGCTATTAGCTGGTTCGTCATATTTTTCCATATAGGGTTGTGAGCCCTATGACGGGGTAGACCATTATTATGCTCCTGGTCGAGAATGGACTGGCGCTTGTTACCTGCTTGTTTTAAATAAATGAAGAAGATAGTAGCATGAAAAGCATACGTGCATGATGTGAATAAAGCATGCTCCTCTATTCATTCTGCTCAGCATGATGGTGCTGAAATTTTTGGCAACAATATACTCATCGACCGTATGAAAATCATTATGAATAAATAATCGTGTTAAGTGGTTTCAATTAGAGCCAAATGAAATATCTTATGTCAACAATCCTATTGACATCATGTTACTCTCAATACTAATACCAAAAAAAAAAAAAAAATCAGTGTAGAAATCTGTAATTAAATTTATTACATCTGTAATTAAATTGGTTTCATCAATTTAAATGAAGGCATCAGACTGTATGCATTAATTTTGTATAAAAAATATTTAGTGCAATAAAGATTGTGGTAAGTAAGCATCATCCGATTTTCAAAGAAATTTCACGATAAGTTTTGTTCATTTATATATTTTCCTTATGTAATAAAAATATTCCATTAAATGCACGAAAGATGTCCCATAAAGAAAAGAAAGTAGCTTGAACAAAAAAACACGAGGGTATTCGTATAACTTGATAGTATAAAAAGGAATCAGTTTTATTTTTTCTGCAAGCTTGAAGAGTCCAAGAATAAATAGCAGCTAGAAATTAAAAGGCAATTTTAGCTTTAGTGTAATTATTTTCGTTTCCTTTTGTATGCCCTAACTTCAGAGTTAACTGGAAATTTTGCACTTTTTTGTGTTTGTTTTATGTGTGCCCACTGCCTAAGTTTGAAAAATATTATTCGGAGTAAAACAAACAGAATTTTATCTAAATCTACCGGGGGGATATTGGATAGCTTAACACAATCGCTCAAGTATATGTACATACACATATACGAATATTTAACTGTGAAATTGGGTTTTATATACAGCAATCGAATATATTTTTCCTGTTTTGTAAAGAGTTCTTTTCATAATTTCGAAGCCATAACTTATAGTAATCTAACAAATGTATTTTGTATATAACAAGAGTTTTTTGCATGTTGATATACATGCATTCACATCCATTTATAATAACATAGATTTATAAATATTATACAAATAACTTAATAAAACTATAATACACATATTAAATAGGACCCGAGATCTTTTGAAAAAATAGTGTCTAAGTGGATAATCTAAGAAATACGGCTAACCTAATAATTGAGATAAAACAAAACTGATTTCTCTGTTGGCTTTTTTCAATTGTCACTCGTAAGTAGGTGCAGAAGTAAAATTATCCCCACATTCCACGTAGGAGCAAGTTCTCAATGTAATTATTCACTCTACAAAATGTCCCCTGAAACATCTTCCAGTCAGAATGATGTAGCTGCTATTTATTTTAACATACCGGGGAACTCAACTGTGTGTGATTGTGTTGCTACGGAATGTCTTATACCATATTTCGGTTGAATTAGTTGACCAATAGTGTTTGTGATGAACTGGTTGGTTTACTTTTATGCAGTTGTTCCTCAGAATTATTTGTAACCAAGTCCTTTTAAAAGTCATTGCATCGTTTCGTATGTCAGACTTGAATACATATGTTTAAACATATGTGTAAACATAGTTATTCTAATAATTCGTCGTTTTCGTTAAATAGAGTTTTTTTCAGGTTGGCTATATGTTGCAGAAATTTATAGAAGGACAGGTGCCATTCTGTACAACCAGAGCATGACGGGAATCAGATTTAGATGTTACTAAAGTTAAGTTCCTGCAATGATTAATATCTTCAAACCGGTGGTGCTTTTCAAAAAATGGGTATGCATCAAATATCATCCCAAAGTTCATCTCAAATGTCATGTCAATGGCAATATCTTCTTTGTATATGTAAACAACATGAATGTCAAGGTTTTGCTTTTTGATGTAGTTGTTTAAACCTTCAAGGGAATTGATGATCAACTTCCTGGCTGCAGCAACTGAAAATAACAGGTCATATAAAAAGTTTATTTATACAAAATCAATTTCTATTAAGTACATATTGACCATTATTATCTATGACCTTTCGCCATTTTTCGAGTAGCTTCATAATTACATTGGAGAAGAACTTCTGTGGTTTATCAGCGAAAAACTTGGCCAAGTGATTATCAGCGACTCTTTAGTTGGCCAATTTTTTACCATCAAGAGAGTTTTGCGGAGACCGAAACAAATGGTAGTTAGGGGGTGCAAGGTCCAGGTTATACGGTGGATGTATCAAAACTTCCCAACCAGGCTCCGTCGATTTGTTCCGGGTCATCAAAAATGTATGTGGCCTAGCATTGTCATGATGGAAAACAACTCCCTTTCTGTTGGCCAATTCTGGTCGTTCTATCTTGATATCTTCATTCGAACGGTCGAGTTGTGCACGGTAGGGGATCGAAATGACCGTTTTCCACGTTCTAGCAGCTCATAAAAGATAATTCCCTTCTAATCCCACCAAACACGCAACATAACCTTGTTTGCCGTCAATCCACGTTTTGAAGTGGTCGGTCATTGGCCTTTGACCATGATCGCTTGCGTTGGATATTCTCGTATTTAATCCATTTTTCATCGCCCGTAATGAATCGCTTGAAAAATGGTTCCATTTCGTTACGTTTCAGCAGCGTTTCACTGACGGTTATTCGGTCAATTAAATTTTTTTTTGTGTTAATTCATGTATAATGGTGTTGCTCCATCAGTTGCAAAATTTCATCAACTTTTTCAGTCACAGGCCGACAAGTGCGGGGTGCATCTTTGACATCGAAATTTCCGGAACGGAATCGAATTAACCACTCCTGGGTCTGGCGTTCACTCACAGCAATCTCACTGTAAGCTGCACAAATTGTTCGGCATGTTCTTGCAGCGTTTTTCCTATTTTTATAGTAAAAAAGCATCACATAGCGTATTTCTTCAGATATTTTACTTATATTCAAATCAGTATAACTTTTAACACGAGCAACGAATAATACAGCTGTCTTCACAAAAAATGTAACCTGACATGTCACCTTTAAAACACGTGTTCGCCTGATACTATATAATTAGATAAGTATTTCCAGATAAATAGACACCAACACCATCTAGTGACATAAACCGCGGAGATGTTTTAAAGACGTCTCTTTTTGCTGTGTCCGACTCTTCAATAAGGACTAACATTAAAACAACGATTTCAAATTGTTGAAAATGATTTCCAAAATCAAAGCTCTTTCTGCGAAACTTCAGGAGCACTTCGTGATATTTACGGCCATCTGAAAGTGCTATTTATCGAATTATTGAAGAATTTCATACCCAATTAACGCTATTAGATACCTACCCACCAACAAGAATGAGGACAGTACGTTCGAGTGAAAATATTGCGGTTGTGAAAGCTTGTGTTGAAGAGGGCCCTAAATAATTGATTCGTCGTTGTTCGCAGCAACTTGGTCCTTGTTCATCCACTATCTAGAAAGTTCTGCATAAAGATCTTGGTCTCAAGGAATATGAGATTCAATTTGTGCCAATGGACACCAGAACAATGCGATGATCAAGGATTATTTGTTCCCAATGTTGAACAATGTTGAAGAACTGCGATTCCAACAATACTTTATTGTGAATAAAGTAATTTTATGTGGAATTTCGTCAAGTCACTAGTTTTATGCCGATAAACCACAAGCGATTGACGTACAAGGAGAAAAATTGTTCGAGTAATACGGGATATACGCACCCCCCTTCCCCAACTGCCGAAAAATGATCGAAAGTTGAACCTTTAGAATGCGCTTTCTACAAGGCAACCATGGTAAACGTATGTCATGAAACAGGCTTTCGAATGGATTTAGTAAATCGTCATCATGTTAATTTTTTGTGTTTTATTTAAACAAAAATTCTAAACCTCTTAAAATAATATTTTTTATATCGAATGATGTACATTTTTCCCACGTACATATCATAATTTTTAAGATATTTAGGGGCCCTAGAATCATTCCACAGGCTGCTCTATTTTAGATCACTTCGTTACTGTTTGATGACGTTTTTGTGTGTGAGTGATAAAATTATTTTTCTTCGTCGTGTTCCTTGAACCTCAGCTGCAACTTGAGCCTCTTTTGCTTCTATTTTTGTTCGCATTATGCGACATCAGTTTCAGCAATCGGTAATTGCTGTGATATCGCTTGTTTTCCTTACCTCCATTTACATCTCATCGTTTTATGTTACCATCACTTTTCTTTCATAAGGAGCCGGGCTCTTACAATGTGAAGCAGTGTTTGCACTACTCATACTCTTCGAAGTTGTTCTACTTAACTTGTGCGCTTAGTTTTTCTTCTTGATTTATGGTATTTTAAAGCCATTATCGTAAAATTAGAGCCCAGAACTAGCCTACTTCCTTGATTAAATTAATTTACCAGT
This sequence comes from Volucella inanis, assembly GCA_907269105.1. Classification (NCBI taxonomy): domain Eukaryota; kingdom Metazoa; phylum Arthropoda; class Insecta; order Diptera; family Syrphidae; genus Volucella; species Volucella inanis. Next base: position 68,439,238 of record OU026153.1, read on the forward strand.
ACATTTATTTTTTTTTTTAAAAATCAGCGCGCGCTCAAGGGGTTTTTGTACTCTTAAAATGTTCGTACACAGCACGAGCGAGTGAACTGGAGCGTTTAGTTAAAAATGATTTCTTAGTCCCGGTGAAACACAGCAGTTGGGCATCACCCATCGTTTGCGTCCCAAAACAAAACGGAGAGGTCCGAATATACATTGACTGTAAAGCCAGCGTCAATAAGTTCGTTGCAACGGAACACTACCCCATACTAAACATTGAGGACATCTTCGCAAGTTTAGCTAACTACAATACATTTTGTGTTCTAGATTTAGCAGGAGCCTACCAGCAGTAAGAATTAACAAGTAATTCAAGAGAATTGCTAACGATAAATACCAATGGAGTTTCTAGCGTTGCTTCTATATTCCAATCGGTTATCGATCGCGTATTAGTGTGAATCGAGGGGGTTTTTGGATACATCGATGATATTATTGTTGGCGGAGACTCAGAGCTCCAGTGTAGGGCGAAACTGCTTGAGGTGTGTGAGAGACTCAATTCAGATAAGATTAAGATTAATGTAGCGAAATGTAAAATCTCGCGTAAATCAGTTGAGTATTTAGGGCATATAGTTTGTTTGAGGTAAGACCGAACCCTAGGAAGGTGGAAGCAATTTTAAAAGCTCCATGCCCATCCAATGTCAAGGAACTTCAGTCATATTTAGGCCTAATTAACTACTATCGGAAGTTCGTTCCGAATCTTTCAGGGAATTTGAGAAATGTATATAGTTTGTTAAACAAGGGTGGTAAATTCATTTGGGACGAAAAGTGTCAAGCAGAATTCGAAAATTCTAAGAATCTCATTCTGAGAAATAATGTACTAGAAATGTATGATAGAAACAAACCAATTATTATTAGTACAGATACTAGTCCACAAGGGGTGGCGGCAGTGTTGTTGCACGTTGTTGATTAAGTTGAGAAGCAGGTTTTATTCGCAAGTAGTACTCTTCAGTCGCGGAAAGGAACTACTCTCAGCTGCACAGGGAAGCCCTGTGTTTGCCGTGAAAAAATTATTTAAATATATATACAGGAAACCGTTTGTGATATATACGGACAATCAGGTTCTGAAGAAGATATTCAACCCAGAAAAAGGGACTTCATCTGTTGCGGTCGCCCGCTTACAGAGATGGGCTATCACACTTTCTATGTTCAATTATACCATTAAACATAGAACCGCAAAGGATTTAGTGCATGTAGATGCTTTATCGAGATTTCCAAGTTGAAATCATTTGCATAAATTCTATAAATTTCTTTATAGAATTACCTGTAAATAGGGATATGATAAAAGAGGGGACAAATGAAGATAGGAAATTATCGAAGTTATACAGGTATGTCAACGAAGGATGGCCTAATACGGTAAAATTAAAATCGTTAAAATACCGCGCAGTTAGAGATCAGCTTAGTACGGATGATGGATGTATCTTTTATAGGGACAGAATAATTATCCAGCCAATTTAAGAAGTGAGGTACTTAGGGCAATACATAGCAACCATAATGGGATCGTGCTAATGGAAAAAATGTGACGGTCGTATGTTTGGTGGCCTAAAATAGATGCGAGTATAAAAGAGTTTGTAGAAACATGCAATATTTGTCAAGTAACTTCAGTTACACCAAAGGGAGAGGTTATTTCAAACAGGCCTAAATGCTTTTATCCATTCGAAAGAGTACATCTCGATTTTTTCTTTTTCGAAGGGAAAACACTGCTACTCGTGGAAGATGCATTTAAGTGCTTTTTAAGTGTTATCAGTATGAATGGAACATCGGTTGGTAGCGTAATAGAAAAACTTACACATAACATGTTTTCAATTTTTGGATTTCCAAAGATTGTGACTGACAATGGTCCACCGTTCTTTTCATTTAACTTTAAACAATTTTGTTCTAGTTGTAAAATTAAATTATCACACAGCCCGGCATATCATCTATCATCGAATAGATAAAACTGTATTTAAAAAATTTCTATTGGGTTCGAGATCAAAATTGCCACTGCAAGGAAAAATTAATTTATTTCTTTTGAATCATCGTAACTCTCCAAATTCTCTATCCAATGAAACTCCATCCGAACTGATCTTTTCGTATAAGCCTAGAATATTGTTAGATAAGTTAAATTCAAAAAGTAAGCAAAATAGAAACAAATGTAAAATTAGAACTATAAAGAAATTTAAATATGATACTTGTAATATTAAAAAATGTACAAAAGCGACATATAAAGAGGGGGAGAAATGCCTGTATAAAAATAAAGTGAAGGAAATCAGAAAATGTCTCCCTTGTAAAATCAAAAAGATCTTAAGCACTATCAGATATATTGTTCAAATTGGTTCACAATATAGAACAGTACATATTAATCGATTAAAGAAAATTGCAATCAAATGTACGTTTAATCCAAGTTATACTATTATTCCTAAGCCGTATGATAAGCCAAAAAATAGTAAAGGTATACAAGTAAAAGCCCAGAAGACTAGTGATTCTGGAATTGTTCCGCTTCGAAGAAGTACAAGAAAGCGAAAAGGAATCAAATATTTTTAGTACTTAAATATTGTTAGTACTTATGAAATGTCATAGAAAATATACACAAATGTTTTATTAATTAAGAAACTGAATTGTACACATAGCATCGTAAGGAAAATTTTGTAAAGCGCACTGATCGTTCAATAAGCCCGGGAGGATGTAGTATATCATGCATAGGGAACGCAGACCACAGTTTGACATTTACCGTATTAGTTTTGACAACCAAGGGAATAGGGACTCGTCCGCCGACTGAAAACTGAGAAATTAATAAAGGATTGAAATAAATATCAATAAATATTATAGAAACCTAGACATTTCGCAGCATTTTTGGCGACATCGAATAGGTAGTTATTCCAACGTTAGTTGTTACTGATACACATACCGAGAATGGAAAGTTTATCGGTTTTGACGATGCAAGTGCCATTCATGGATAATAGCTGTGTATTTGAATTTTACTTTAATGACAGCAGGCAGCGTTGAGTTTTGGAAGCATTAAATTCCACTCGGTTGATAGTTCCCCAATTGGTTATGCTGTTAATATCGGAATTTAATGAGCTTAGCATACGCTGCCGTTCCCGTTCTATAGCCGAAGAGCAGGGGCGTGAGTCCGGGAACAAAAATAATGAGAAGCAGAGAGTGCTGCAAAGGAATAAATTGGATTAGAAGTAGCAGACAAGAGATCATTAATAAAAATTAAAAGGAGTGTCGGAGAAAGAATGGAGCCCTGAGGCACACCAGCATTTATTTTGTGAATATCAGACTTAAAACCGTCAAAGACAATTTGAATTGAACGTTCCGAAATGTAATTTATAATCCATTGAAGAAGAGAGTCATCTATCCCAAGAGCACAAATTTTCGAAAAGAGAGCCTGATGCCAAACTCTGTCAAATGCCTTAGAAATATCAAGTGCAACTATCTTGCTTTCGCCAGATTGATGTACGCTTTGGTTCCACTTTTCGGTGAGACATGATATCAAATCACCAGTGGACCTGTTGCTACGAAACCGTATTGTCGGTCATTGGCAATTGGTCATTGGTATATGGGGCGATATACCATTTGGACCAGCGGATTTATACATGTTAAGATCTTTGAGAGCTCTTGCTACTACACGAGTGCGAAAGTGGATTCGTCGCATTATAGATTCGACGCTCTCAAATGAAGGCGGGGACAAAGCACAATCTGGGAGTGTTGAGCTAGCCGCAAAGTATGCAGCAAGCAGATTGGCCTTGTCCAAAGAGCTGACAGCTCGAACGTCATTGTAAATGAGCGTTGGGATGGAGGATGAGGCAGAATTTCTAACGTTTTTGACGAATGAGCAAAAATGTTGTACTGCCTTTGGGACATTGCAGTATTTTTTGCCTTAGTTTTTGGTCGTATTGGAATTTTACACGCTTGAGAAAGACGTTGCAGCCATTTCTGGCTCGTTTAAACTTTTTTCAGTTTTCCTCTGTCGGGTTGGTCATGTAGGACCGAAAAAAACAATTCTCTAACCCTGACAGCCTCTTTACAGCTCGAGTCATACCATGCTTTTTCTTTTGGTGCGATACTCTTCAACCGATTAGGGGTTCAACCGAGGAAAAATAACGACCAGTTAAAATTCCTAAAGAAGGTATTTTGTCCGCTCCAATAAACTTACTTGTATTGCTATACGGTTCTTTTAGGAATCTTTTCTCTTATGAGAAACTAAAAAGGTGTACGAGAATTTAGTAGATATTACACAATAGTCCGACGAGCCTAGAGCGGAGAGCACATCAACACAGTACTTGTCAGTGTGAGAAGTTAAAAACAACTCCAGGGTGTTGGCGGTATGACTATCAACGTCTGGTATTCGTGTGGGCTTATTCACAACCTGGGTTAAATTATTTTCTGCAGCGAAGATCTCAACACACCTTTCTTCGGGTGTTGTCTGTCCAGAATGTTGAAGCCAACCAGAATTGTGTATATTTAAATCGCCCGTAATCACGATTTTAGTATGAGGATACAGGGATATTCTTTGAATAGAGTCAGACAGCGCATCAAACTCCTGAAAGGTCGAGTCGCTGTCCAGTTTGGGGCTTCTGTAAATAAAGCAGTAGTGTATAATTTGCTTACGGATATGGAATTTTAACCACATAAAATTGAACTCCGGATTGGAACAGGGACTACTTTGTGGTGGAATTTGGTAAGCTATATCACTACGCACATAAATGGTAAGACCGCGTTGGAGGAAGAATAGTGGCACTAGTTCTTCGTTCTTATTCAGATCAGAGTGATCTGAGGGGTGTGGGCCGGGATCTACCTGTGTTTCACTAAGTGCCAAAGCAGCTGGTCAGTATTTACAAACGTGGACGTACGCAGAGAAGTGATTACTTTTTAGCTCGCGTATAATAGCTACGTCCACCCTGAATTTCCTAGTCATAATTACAAACAAACACAGCACAGCAAGGCTGCGAAGTGAAAATACTGGCGATGGTTTACTGAAACATAACAATGAAGGCATTTTTTGCTTCAAAAGAGTCACCGAAGTAAATGTGGTTGAAACAATTCTCTCGGTGAAATCCAATGCTACTAGTCTCAATTGCCTTAATCCAAAGTTTATAAAACTGCTTCTGCCTGATATCCTTCTTCACATTACTCACATCTTTAATAGTATATTCACTCCTTCCACTTTTCCCTCCGAACGGAAAATAGTAAAAAATAGTTAACAAGTTGAAAGTACTCCTAATACACCGAAGAGCTTCTGATCTGTCAGATCTTCAACCTGTCTATATAAATCAAATTCTCATAGAGTGGGCTGTCTCTGCAAAAAAACTTGGTGTGAATTTTAATTCAAATCTTTCTTGGGATACTCACATTAATTCTTTCTTGGTTAAAGTTTATGGTGTACTTCGTACTCTATGGGTCACTTAAGATCTTCTACCAGCAAAAAATAAAATTAATTTTAGCAAAAACTCTTCTATAATCAATTTCTTTAAACGGATGCAAGACCTTTTGCAAGCCTGACCACAATAATCTCAGCAGCATAATGCAGCAATATCGCGAGATACATTTTTAATATGACAATCACGAATAAATTTAAGTCATTCTTACTTGAACTACTAGGTACAATCTAATATGCACAAACTTATATGAACATGTTTTTGAACTCTTTATGAATTCATCTTAAATTTACTACATTGTTTTACCTATCTTATTTTAATTTCTTATTATTACTCTGTAATTTTTATTTTTCTTTTTCTTTCTTCCTTTTTTTAAATTAAAGCCTTGCAAATCATTGTATAAAATTAATATGTTGAATATAATATGTAATTTTATGTTGAATACTATGTCAATACTAATACTGCTCAATTATTAGTTTCATTTATTATAAGTAAGTCGCAAATTTGTAAAAAGCTTGCAATTGTATCCAGAAGTTCAGGAGTTAAGATGAAAATTTCGTCATGTTATAATATATTTTGTACTCTTTTATTTGCAAGTTTAAGAAGGGGGACATATTTTCGACACTTTTCGACTTGGTTTCTTGAGCGCTTATAGTATTTAATTAAAGTTGCCGTAATATGGTTACTATTCCGAAACTGTTGCATTAAATTATGACAATGTTCGCGTTTGCCTATGTGGTTTACTTTCGCAAACGCAAGCGATGCCGCACACACGTATTTCTTCCGGGCTTCGTGCGCAAGAACATGCGTTCGAAATAATAATAATAAAAAAAAAAACAGTAACACAGAACTGTTACTTATTGACGTAAAAATCGTTGAAATAATCTGTGTTAGCACATATATCAGCAGAAAATTGTGAAAATACTATATAATTAAAGCTAATAAACAGGTCAATGCAAGACATTTCTTTCTGTGAATGTTTCGCACATAATCAAAATAATGATCACTTCGAAGTTTATATAGAAAAGAATGCATTGCTATTTCAAGAATAAGATAATTTCCTTTCACAGTGAATCGTCAAATTGCACATTAAAATGTTTAGAATAAATTTATATTTCAATGATTAATTCGTTCAAATTAGTGATCGCGATTCTTGCAGGAAGTATGTTAGCCAATTAACTTAATAGCCTACAATTTATTACATTAACTAGGCTTAAGAAATAAGAGTTTCGCGGTACAGCCATTCTTGTCCAAATAAATGCATAAATGAATGCAGTCATTCAGATAACTTCTACCTTATTTCTACCTGCTTCATATTTATAAGATATTTGCGATCTTTGACAAATAAATTGTATTAATATTGTATGCTTCTAAGGATGAGAGCTACGGTGGTATACAATAAAATCACTTTATCTGATTTATTCAGGAACACTTTAAAAACATTATTACAGTTGAAATACGTTTATCAGATACTATATTTCTTTTTTTGGGAGGCATCTATAGAACTTTTATTTGATTCGGTTACCAAGTTATAATATAAAATAAGATATTCGCGGATGAAAAAGAACACAAGGAATAAACTTCTTATGGAGATACATCAGAAAATTGTAGGAGAAAAAATGCCTTAAAATTGTTATATTCGTCAATATATTCTTTTTCATTTCTGGTAATAAAACGAAAATTATTTTTTCCGGTTCTGAGGAGTAAATTTCCTTTTAGCAACAATACTTTGGTATTTTCATATGTACATATTAATTTCTTCCCTTGTATAACATAATTTTCTAAATTAAATTCATAAAAGTTCCAAAAGGAAAAAGTCAATCATTTAAGTCAACAAGATTAAATAAATAACTAACAGAAAACCACTCAGAAAAACAGACGAAATCAATAACACAAAAGTAGGCACTATATGTTACATAGGCAGATACAAAAATATTTCAGTATTGATTTTCTCGCTTCTTTTTGCCATTACTGCTGGAAAAAAAACCTCAATTGACTAAGTCAAATGAAGCACTTGTTTGCGGGCCCTTCACATTAACCACTTTCAAAAGCATAAACATGGTACAAAAGCTAAATGAGCTGGCATTGGATGTTGCTCCTTCATAAAGTTTCTTACATACCCAAAAGGGAATGTGCTTAGAAAAATAAAAGTCATTAGCAAAACCGAAGTTTTTCAACTTATTGCCTGTGCTACACATAACGAGAAATATGTATGCCACCACTTCATAGATAAGGGGAAAAAAATTAACGAAACCCCAACGAGAAACAATATCTGATCCTTGAAAATATGTATGAGTACGAGTATGGATGTGAATGCGACCGAGTGTCTACAGAAAAAAATATAAATATTTGTCCAACAATTCTGGAAGCTAATCGGTGATACAGAGCATTACCGTGCACATCTTTTAACAGAAACTATCGATGGAGACACAATGTCTTTATGACAAAATCGGCTACGCAATTAAAGCCAATGAGCTAGGGCGAGTATCCTTGCAAATATTTTCACAAATAAAAAGCCTCGTTCATGTGTGTCATTCATTCGCATGGGAGTATGTACATACCTATGTGCAGATATACTCGTACATTTATTCACTTAACATGCTTTGTGTCTAATTTTTTTATTTTTATTTTTTATTGCTCCAGAACCAATACGTTGAATATTCAATTCACAGGCCTCTTTTATATTCCATTGTGTTTAACTTTGCAAAGGTAAAGTAAACCGATGATAGCATAAACTATAAGGGTAGCCCACACGATTTCGTATTCCGCAGGAAGATTAATATTTGTCCATCACTGCCTTGGATTGCCCTATCTGGACGCGCGTATAATGCTTACGAAGCAAAATCGATGAAATGACGAAATATAATTGAAGAACCCTTATCCCATTATGTATTTTTTTCTCCTATTTTGCCGCTGTTGAAAGATACGGATATCTTTATTTCTGTTTTTATTTTTACGATTTCTGATATACTCGTTTATAATTTCGCTATGAATTTTGCTAGGATGCGAGATAAGTGCTAAAGGTTTCTCTAGAGAGTCGCATCAGGGAAATTAGTACTCATCAGGGGCTAGATAGACCTGAGATTGATTGGTATCGTAAAATATTAAATCATTTTTCTGTTATTCACGTGCAGCAATATGATTAACTACTATTGCCTGTTAAAATCCATTGTAATACTATTAAGCTAGGAATAGTCAAGATGTCGGATATACTAATAAATTTGGCTACCGATTTACCATTTTGTATAAGTTTGTTATGTGGTTATTAATGTCCAAAGTCAAAGTAGGCAGGCAACAAATGATTTTAAGCACTTGAATATATGAGAATTCATGATTAAAATTTTTCTCTCTTTTTAAATTAGAGAAAGACAACGTAACCAACGTAATCTTCAAAAATTACTGGTGATGTAGAGATGAAAGTAACAACACATTTTGTACACTTACCAGCCTCCAGCTGGTGGGATGGTGAGAATAAATCATCACTGGCATCACTTTTTATGTTACCGTACATTATATAGTATTTTATGCCTTTTTTAAATAAATGATTAATGATCTACATGAAAGTCAGATCTACATGTATGTATATACATACAGAAATATATGTTAACATTCATTCTGGCATTGTTTTGACCACAAAAATAAAAACTTTGCGCCATCCTGTTTGGTTCCTGCAATATGACTTTTCTTTCTGAAACTCATTCAAAGCATCAGCGAGTCATTTACAACTGTATTTCGTAATGTTTGTTTATGATGACCCGCTCTTTTGCCTATGTGGGTAAACAAATAAAGCTTTTCCATAAAGGACTTTGGACGTATCTTTTCAAATAAGCGATGAAGTTTCCGCTCCCGAAAATATTTTTGAAATCAATAAAAGGCACCACTGACATGCATTTAGTGCCTCTGTCGTTAATCTTAGCGAACCTTGAAAAATGACTCACATAATTTAATCAAGAATGTTTACGCAGAACCATTTTCTTGAAAGTCGAGCACGAAGCAGTAAAACGAATAAATCGGAAGCATGCAGTCGGGCCAAATAAGAGAGCCTTCAAAGTGTGGAAATCAACAATGAAATGATTGAATGCCTAGCAAGTTGATGGAAAGCTTTCTTGTTCCACTGTATAAAGCAAAAAGCGGCACGAAGAAAGACTACCGCTCGGTGAAACTTATGAGAAATTATCAGGTTCTGTAAGATTTCATGAGCTGACTGTTTATCAGCGTTTCCATGACCTTGAAAAGAAGCAACATAAGTGCAATGTATCTGTATCTGTATAGGAGTGAAGAGAAGAAGGTTCACCGTTTTTAGATACGGGCTGAACAAATGTTATTTTCCGTCTGCGCAGAAAAAATCCTAAAGGGTAGCATTTGTGAAAAATCTGACGCATTGGTTTTGCTGGCGTTGAAGCACATTTCTTCAGGATACACCATCTGGTTCAGCGGATTTGTGTACCTGTATATTTAGTTTTTTAATTACTTTTACTACTACACGACTGCGAAAGTAATTAGTCTCATTGAAGTTTCGACACACAATATAATATAGAAATGCTGAGCTGGCCGCGAAGTAAATAGCATGTAGATTGGCCTGCTTTAAGGCATAAAAGCTGGGACACTGACGAAAGCTGATGAAAATGACCCGGATCTTCGAAAAAATATTACTCTGGTGATCTGCAGTCTCGGTTGCATCAATGCAGAATGCAGGAGACATTTCAACAGCGAACCTCATCAAAAAAGTTCAGATAACCCGACTTGGATTGCGTGGGCACTAGCCCCGCGGCCTGAAAAGTGTTTGACCCCAACAAAGGGGAAGAAAGCAGTAGAGTAGGACCTGATCTTAATTGGCGCACACAAGTGGAAAAAGAACGTAGCCAACTTCATGTACGCAAATTCAGACAGCTGGCAAAAGGCCGCGCAAGATGAAGAGGCATGTTAGGTGAAGTCTTGATCCTCTACGGACTGTAACCTCGTCTAAGTAAAGAAATAAGATCTAATTTTGAATTCAAGTGATGTAGTGGATATGGATACTCTATTATATCCATTTCCATTAAGGACTTTACATGTTTGTTTTTTGACTTAAATAGCTCGATTATTTGGCCCGCTGTGTAGAAAGTGGCACAGTCGTTTTAGAACCACATCCCACCAATGTTGAGTGTACGCAGTTGAGGCCAGAAATCATATGCCAACATGTCCCAATAGCGATTGTCAATCTAACGTAGCAACCTGCATTACAAAACGATAAGATACGACCAAATGAGGCCGCTTGCATGAAAACCACACTAGTAAAATTTTTGTGAGTAGAGTGGAACATGTGCGTTTGTAGCCGTTGAATAGCCCATATTTTGCTTGTTGAAAAAGCCATTTAGCCAGAAATGAGTTTTATCGCTGAAGATGATTATGCGATGAAATTCCAAATCGGTTGTAATCATTGTAAACGTTGGGCGTTCGAGTTACTATCATAACTAAATGGTAGATATTCACAAGCAAAATAGTGATGACAGTACACAAAAAAAAAAGAGAAGAGGTGCTTTCACATTAAAAAAAAGAAATTCATAATTCTTAATAAAAAACACTTGTATAACATAAATGTTTATTTGGTTGAAATAAATTTAATTAAAAATTAAAATTTTTGAGAGAAAAAACGAATGATAACAACAAATTAACCCACAAGTTTCAGGCTTTCACTTGAAACCCATTAGTTACCGGTAGTTGTTGCAATATCGTTTTAGTTAACTTCAAGACGAATTTCATACTTAAAAAATTACTAAGAATTGTTTTACGAGAACTGTTTCTCTTGTGTCAGGAGTAAATTCAGTAGTATTGTTAAAACTTAAAGTTTTATTTATAAGATATTATGCTATGTTATGAATAATTTACATTAACAATAACAGGACAGTAACAGAAAAGTTTATGAGATTAGTGAAAACCAATCGTGTATAACTTATTAACTTTAATATATTTCTTAAACTAAGAATTTTTTTTATGATATAGTTATGTACAAATAATACATTATGAAAGCCTTAAAAGTGTCGTGAGTGCCACCTTGGACTGCCGTGTAAAGTTTCACTGAAATAACGAAGTCGTGTGCCACATGATTTTTGTCAGCAGAAGCACCATCTTTACTTCTTTTACTTCATAAGGTTTATAACTAAGCAACCGGTTTTTTTTTTATTTTAAAGGATAGTACGCTTTGAAAGATGCACATGTGCGTATGTAATATACACATCCATCCGATAACTTTACCTATAGTAAAAGATAGGGATATGGTAGTACTGATTGCTAAACTTCGCTACGAGTATTACCACTGTTTTTTTTTTTTCACTTTTTTCTTTTACAGTTTGAAGTTTTCAACTTATCTGCTGGTTCTACAATTATTTTCAGATGATATATGTTAACATACTCTTTCGACTTTGTCCTATATTAGGCATCTTGTATTTATTTCCTGCTTTCAAGAAGTCCTTACTGTGTGTGTTCAAATATGCAGTAGAATCTGAAGTTAGAAAGATGTTATATGTAGTTCTGTTTTTCTATTTGCCTTGGATTTATTTGAAAACACACACTTACCGGTGTGTGTGTGGCGTAACAGATGTAATATTGAACTACTTCCAAGTTTTATTGTAGTACTGTCTGTGAAGAAAACAATATATTACTATTCCTACTGTGGAAATGGGGATTTCTGTGGCATTGGTCCAAAAAAATGCTATCGATCTTAGTAATTCTATCCTTTCTTTATAAAAAAAGTTTATTCTATGTGTGTTTTGGTGAACTGTGCAGATGTGGAATTTATTCCAAAGAAGTACAAATTTTGATAGTGCTTAAATGTTTGTATATCGTACACATCAAATTATGTATTGATTTTTGACTTTAATTTCAAATGGTAAAATTAAGCAATACATTAAAACACGTACTGACTCACTTGATTACGAACGTATGTAATCACTATTTGAAGTAATGCATTCACTTCTTTCAGCTGCAATGAAAAGACTGAATGTCTATTCAACTAATTTTTAGATATCTCGAAAAGGATGTAACACTCATCCAGAAACCAGAAATCATAAGTGATAGCGCCGACTTCACATATTTATAATTGTCTCTTAGTCGTTAAAAGAGAACAGTTTCGAAAATCTCCACTTCGCTGAGAAAAATGAGACACAACACCTTTTTCAAAATTTCAAGGATTGATATAATAAGAGTTGTAAAATTGTCAATAAATCTCTTACTATAAAATTATAAAATTGTAATTAAGCCATGCCTGCACATTGAAGATGTTATATCGATATATTGGGTTATATCGTGTGGATGTGTCTGCCCAAATAATTTTTTTTTTTACATTTTTAGATTTTTTGTCCGTTTGTCTGTTTGTCAGAGCTTCTTAAAAAAAAAAAAAAACTACTGAACTAATTCTAACGGAGTTTTCACTGGTCGATATATCATTTCTCAACTGCGATATGTTTAATTACGATCCGTAAAATAAAGTCGGAGTTACAACTAAAGAAACATTTACAAATATGAATATTTATAAAAATTAATTACTACTATGTTACATATGTATGCATATTTATATTTTTTTTACTGCATACATAGTTCAAAACCAGATAGATTCAGTCAGCTAACGAAAACATAAATATCAAACATCATATACTAAGGTACATGTGCATTGTGCACGCTCATTAAAAAAAAAAAAAAAAAAAAAAAAAAAAATTTTGTTTTTGAATGCTCACTTGTGCATTGTAATTAAATTTTGTAAGGTCAATACTAAATACTAATATTAATCGTTTGTGGTAACGTAAAAAAAAATTAGTGATACCTTGGAATTGTTGCTAAGGCACAACGAACCTCACAACGAATTAAAATTTAATTAAATCCTTGTGCATGAGCTTAAGCTAAAAGTTGGGGCAACTGTAATGCTCGTGCACAAATTGAATACCCCGAAACTATGGAATGGGAGTCGGCATTAAAAAATAACTAAAGAGTGTGAAAGAGTAAGAATCTTAAGCGGAAGTAGCCACGGATAATGTTTTCATCTAGCGAACTCCGCTAATGGAATCAGTTCAAGAGACTTGAATTCCCCATTTGCTTTGCCGTGACCGTCAAAAAGTCGCGGGACTAGGCGCTAAGGACGGTTGGCATAGACATACGATACGATTGATCTGATTGTTCACTGAAAAATGTGACCTAGTTGTAAGTTTAGAAAATTCTGGAACCAGCGAATTAAAAATGCTAATATCAATTCAATAAAAAACAGTTAATTATTTACTTCGGACTTACATTTGTAAAATAAGCAATTTATTTTTTATTTTTATCTTATCTTATTTTCTGTACTAATGCTTTTTTATTTTATTTTTAGGAACCTAACTCTTATTAGGAAATGAAAACTCTTTAAACCAAAACTAAATACCTCACACGATTTTAGTTGCCTGCAAAAATGTTTGTCTTTAGGATCTCGGTTGGGATTGAATGCCGGACCGTCGGATTGAGAACCAAATTCTTTTTTTTTTTTTAATTGCATTTTTATTTCAATTAAATTAATAACTCTTATTAAAGACTACAAACTAATATTAAAGTACTAAACCTTACAAACTATCTACACAATTACTCGTAACCTTTTCAACCTACTTACAATATACTATCTTATTGTATATACAGTACAAATTTTTTGCATGATTACCCCCTATTTTAGCAGAGTACCTATCTCTTTAGATCTTTTATATGTAACACATGAAAAGTCAGTGGCGTTTTATATTAAAACACAAAATTTTTGCAAAATTCAACTTTATCAATACAGTTGCCTTTGAGGGCAACATCGATTGAAACGATCCCAAAATACGGATGTCATAACCTTGCCAGCCGACTGTTGAGTTTTTGGTCGTTTTGGACGAGGTTCGTCGCCTGCTCGCCACTCAGCTGACTACCGACTTGACTCTGGTGTGAAGTGATGGAGCCAAGTTTCATCCATTATCACACACTGACGCAAAAATTCGGCTTTATTGCGGTTGAACAGCTTGAAACACTCCTCTGAATCATCAACACGTTGTTGTTTTTGATCGACTGTGAGCAAACGCGGCACCCACTTTGAACAGAGCTTTCGCGTGTTCATATATTCGTGTATGATATATCCAACACGCTCTTTTGATATCTTCAGACCCTCAGCTATCTCGATCAACTTCACTTTACGGTCATTCGTAATCATTTTGTGGACTTTTTTGATGTTTTCATCTGAAACCGCCTCTTTTGGACGTCCACTGCTTGCATCATCTTCGGTGCTTTTATGACCACTTTTAAATTTTTCAATCCACTTGCGAATAGTTCGTTCGGTTAGTGCTACCCGGACTGTAACACTTATCAAGCCATTTTTTTGCATCGGCTGCATTTTTTCCCATCAAAAAGCAATGATAAATAAACACACGAAATTGCCTTTAATCCATTTTTTTTACAATAACAAAAGTTGCTTCACTTACAACGCTAAATCTCGAGAGCTAATCATCCGACAGCTGCCAAATTTATACACGTATCTTTTGAAAGTTGGTATTAACTGATGGATTTAATTCAAGTGGTACTCTCTCTTAGAAACGGCAAACTTTTCAGCCGTTGTAAAAGTATATAAATGACCTCGATCTTTGGAGCCGATATGTTTAAGCCTGTTCAGCTTGAAGAAGAGTCCCTCTAACCATATGGTATCGAAACCTTTTCCAACACAATCAGCTAAACATCAGTGCACTGGTTCTTGTCTTTGTACCATTGAATATCAGGACCAAGTTTACACGTCGCATTAATGGCGCTATGCCCCGCATTGAAACCGAATTGATTATCAGGAACTATATGTTTGTCCTCAACCCATTTAGGCAGAACTCAAAAAGGAATGCCTTTTCAAACAGTTTCGTTCAGAACGGTTATTCCGGTACTGAAACCGCAATGGTCAATGTGATACACGAAAACGCGTAGCACTTTATGTACTGTAAGTTACTACCTGTCAGTCCCATTCTTGTATCGGACCCGTGTCTAAGAAACGACGGAAAATCCGTCGCTTTTAACCTGAGTCTGTGCGTTACATTGTACTGAACGCACCAATTAAATACCTTCTGATATTTGGTGTATCATTTCCCTGATCTCTATTTGGTTTGGCGTTGAAATCTGAAATAATTCTCCTCCGAACTCGTCGACACGACGCATACTTCCAGCACCTGTAACCTACGTACTACCCGACTGCATATTTTTCTAAAACTCAGTCCTTTTCTTACAGAGATCGCAACTACTTCTCCTTGTATGGCATTGAGTCGATTTCTTCGTAACATTTCACATTTTCTGTATTTTGTATCTTTTGGTTAGCTTAGTTTCGCTAACACAAGCACAACAGGGACTTGGTCTTTAAGCAACTTAAATAGTGTGGTTCTTCGCTGAAAGGAGCGTCAGGGTTTGTATTCCATTGTACGTACCAATTACTTGTGGAGGTGAGTTAGGCCCGGCAGCAGCACGTAGATTTGATCAACACATGTAATTTGTTCCGTTATCTGGCGTTGGAGCTGAGCCACCTGCCCCAGGAAAGAGAGCAATATAGGTAGCATGTCAAGTACAGGTTCCGATTATCTAGGCGCTGTGGCCTGAAGAGCAAGCTTTGTCTACTGTACTTGCCGCTATTTGGGCGTATGTAACGTGGGGTGTAACGGTTGGAGTTTGTACCTGCACGAGTGAACGTTTTACTTCCACTTTCTGCTGCTAAACCAGATTTACTCTTTTTATGTATTGGAATTGTAGACAATACCGATAGTATGCATAGTATCCTGTGTTCCTACATAAGACACAAAAGAGTTGCCTTTTTTCTGAAGCTCCGTCCTTACTTAGAACGCATTCCTCGGACTTGTGGCTCTATCTAAATTTCACTCACTGATGCTGCATTTCGCAGTTTGAAGCGGCTTGTCCGTTCCTTTGGCAGGGTGTAAAGTCGCTCCTTTTTACTCATTCCTGTGACACAATCTGGTATTCAAGAACTTTTATACTCCTTACATCATCCAATTTGTTATTGGGAGTTAGCTGAATAAGAAAGAACGTTAATTTTCGTTTCTTCCTTTTGGCTCTGGCTGTGGTAAAAGGCTTGACTCCCACGACGGGGAGACTAATTTTTTAGTAGAAGTTGACTTGTTGATTTCAAATTTACTACTAATCTTAGTTGATTTTTGTAAATTGATAAATTAATGTCATTCGTTCGCAGACATTCCGATGTGGAAGCCAGCCTACTACCACTTGAACTACGGCTACCCACTGGCCACTCGCTCAGTTTTGACTGCAGCTGGGAGCCCTGAAGTAGTTGTTGCTACCCCTTCTTTCTTCTTGCTACTTTCTTTGCTGTAATGGCAAACACTTTTGTATTATGATGTAGTTGAGCCATTCAACTTCGTCCTCTTTGTCATCTGACTCCGAGGCCGCAAGAAATTGCGAAGTTGTTTTCATCTCCCGTATAGTACCCTACTCTACCATCAGACTCATATAAAATAGGTATTGGTCTTGCCTTTTTCGTAGCTGTGATACCCTAACCAATGTTGGTCGCGCATTTCCTCGCGCCTTATTCATTAAAACCTTGTGTAATATTCTAAAACCAATGTAATACCATGCATACAACCGTCAGAGACTTTTTATCAATTATTATTCACTATATCAACTCGAACGGGGTCGCAGGTATACACATAGTACTACAAATAAAATGTTCTACTCTGCATGGATTTTAGATTAATACTTTATAAGAGTATGAATGATTTGGAGAAAGAAGACATTTTGAACGGCTTTTCTTTTCTTATAAAATTCACATGAACCAGAATTTTGTCTCGCAGTAAACGAAAGTCAATATCCATCATTTATCGTTTTTTTTCCATAGTTCGTATTTAGAACGTCAGAAAGAGGATACCCTCAGATCAGATTTTTGCAACCGGTTTTATTTTCGTGCCGTCTCTTAGTTCATTTTTTTTTAAATGTCGAAATAGAGCACTCAAAATAAGAACTAGTCCATTGTACTCCTTGTAAAGTTCCTTTTTATTGAAATCTTTCAGCCTTACATAGTAAGATGAGTAAGGTGCCTGCAGTACCAACACCCGCCAGGTCATAGCCAAGTACCTGTAGCCCAATGCGAGCATAAGCCGGACATTCACAGAGATAGTGGTTGGCGATGCCGTCATCACTATCGCAGCAAGCATCGCAGGATGTTGCATCACTTATACCTAGCGCATTTAAGTGCTTTGCAAAAGTGTAATGTCCCGTCACGACGCAACTAAGCAACTTGCAGTCTTTGCTGTTGAGAGACAGCAGAAAGGCCGCTGACTTCCTAGAGACGTCGAGAAGTATTAGTTTAATCTGCCTACATCCCGCGGAGCTGTGCCTACATCGCTGTCACATTGCTTGGAGGACAGATGCAAGCTTTCTTAACGTGAAGTGAAATCTAAATTTGTCGTCCTCCAGAAAGACACCAGAGCCACGTTCTATATTGGTTTTGAAGCCGTCCGACTGTATTCTTTTCCTAGCTCAGATTCTGGCCGAAGCCAGTTCTGGGCACAAGGAAAATTCGATTTCTTAGTTTTTCCGCAACAGGAGTTCTGGTGTCATTGCATCGGCCGGCATGTCCATAAAAACATTGAAGCTTCAGTGCGTATTGTACCTAAGACCACTTCTTTTTAATCGGAAGATGGCTTTGGAGGTGCAGCCCATAATATCAAGGGGAGGGCGATTCATCAATGCATCTAGAGTGGAGCCAGGAGTTCTAGAAAAAGCCTCCATTCATCCGAGACAAACCGTTCTTTGGAGTCTGGTAAAAGCAGCAATTACGTATTTCCGCGAGAGCTTATTCCACCAGACAAACAACGCGTAGGATATAATTGGCCTTATAATAGCCGTGTAGATTCGAAGGACTCTCTTCGATGGCAGACCACGTGTCCTGCCGATAGCTCCTCTGCACTGCCAGAAGGCCGACAGAGAAGTTTGTTATCCAGAATTGGAGAATTGGATGGTGATGCTTTTAAGCACTTGATGAGTCAGACCAGGCAGCTTCCTCCTTCTCGTAGAGAGAACAACCTCAGTTTTGAGAAGATTGACTGAAAGCAGGCAGTCGCTAGACAGCATGTTTGTTGGCCTTATCCGTCACCACAACCGATGAGATATACCAACTACGACATTCTGTGTTGTTCAGCTCACTACCAGCTTCTTCGATAGGACCTAGTTGTGAACTGGTTTTGATAAGGTTACACGGGAAGTGAAACTCGAGTATGAGACGACTGCTCGGTATAGGTACCATCCGATTTTCTGAGTTGATCCAGCCTGGTTGACCTTCCTATTTTGAGGGATTTGACCAGCCTACTGGTTTCAACAGTAGTTTCAATCTTTTCATAAAAAGATTTGTAAGAGGCACTCTTCGAAGCCCGAATTGGCTTCCTAAAATGTTTATGCTTTGATCTGTACAGATTCCAAGCTTCCTCCAAATTAGTCTTAAGGAACCTGTTTAGAAGTTTCCTAGATTTTTTACGAAGACGCTGCAGGTCAGCGTTCCACCAAGGAACGCGCGATCTGCAGGATTGCGGAGTAACTGGAAATGCCATTTCCAAACTCTTGGTGAGGGTGCCGTTCATATTCTGAACATCTTCCTGAAGCTTTTGTTTTGTCCTTAGCTTAGGGGGAGCACTATTGTATTTTTCAAGCTTTTCTTTAAATCGTGTCCAAATGCGAATTTTTCTCTTAAACAAGGTCGATACCTCGCATCCGATTCTGAATTCGATGTATCTATGATCTGACATGGAGATCTCCGATAGTACTTTCCAGCCAGTAATCTCCTTAGCATATCTGTTGGATACAGTTAAGTCGATTACTTGCTGCCTTACTCTCGTCACAAAAGTTGCCAGTAGTCAGGTGAGACGATAGTTTGAAATCCAGGAGATAATTACCTCCCACATTGCATTTGCTACTGCCCCAGAAGGTGTTTTGAGCATTAGCATCGCAGCATATGACGAGTCCCATATTTCTGGAATCACAGTATTCAATGAGTTCTACTATCATTTCCGGTGGTGGTGGCAGTAGCAAATCATAGGGGAAATAAGCAGAGGTACCGACGAATTTATGCGATTCTCCGTTTGCTTCGTAGTTTATGTCTGCAGCAACCAAATCATGATTAGAAATTTTGACAATTTTAGTTGATGAGAGTGAATTCGGCACATAAAGCTGTCGGTCTTACCGATCGCTCGTCATAAAGTGGTGTGTAATGTGGTGTGAAAGTGATGAAAATGGTGTTTACTATATTCCACATCATGGTTCCTGATATTATGTGGGGTTTTGTATTCAACACGGATAGCCTCTTACATAAGGATGCAGTAGCAGACTTGGAATGTTGAAGGTTGATTTGAGTACACAGAGATATGCACTGTGGTGGTTGTCTTCTATCCGCACTCATTCGGAAACAAATTGGAAATTAAGCCTTCCAAGGTGCAGATATGGGCGTGAGTCATACCTAGAATTAATGGTCTCTATAGAAAACCACAACAAGAGAAGAGCCGTCCTGGTTTTTCCGTTCTTTATCTCCCTGTGAGAATAGATTTTCCACTTTTCAGTGTCAAGTCCAGGGTTCTGGGTTCGAAGAAGCATCATAACATCTTCCGTTTCTCTGAGTTGCCCCGAGAAGATGGCGCGCGTAAATTTGGGTTCTCTGAAGACCTTGAAGGTCTTGGTCTCCAGGAGTGGGATTTTCGGCGCAGATTGCTCAGCCATTCAAGAGTTTGCTGCGTGGAGCACTTCACTCTAAGTGTTTCACTCTCCATACTGTAGCCCTCTGCTTGAATGCAAACATTCTCTGATGTGATACAATGTTTGCACGCAGCATCGTCCAAACTGTAGTCATTGCCAGCCTTCCTAGTTCGAGCACCAGAGAGGAGATAGCAGCGTTCCTCTTGGTGTTTCGGGATTTTATCGGAGATAACTTTTCCAGCGACCAGTGTTGTTTGCAGCACCGTTTTTCAACCGGATCTTGTGCGCTGGAAAAGCTACCCCCAGTTTTGTTTCTCAACGGGGATTTCACTGCTTCGGCCGACTTCCGTCGATCAGAGCTACAACTTTTGCTGGTTGTAGCACTAACCTCGTCCCAGCGTCACGTGCGTGTGAAACCGCCGCTGGTTTTGGTGTTGTCAACGGGGTTAACTGCTTTAAGCGATTGCTGTCCACCAGAGCTGCAATTTTTGCTGGTAGCAGGACCAGTTTCATCCGGGACAGAAGAAGGGGGCGCAGCCCTTCGCGCCTTCAACGGCACTCGCCATCTCTTTGCGCCGTGCTTTTGCCTCGCGTCTCCATCGCCTCTTAAGCTAACCCTTAGACAGTAGTCCCTCAGTAGTCTCTTTTGGAGCCCGTTCCACCTTTTCGGTTTTCCGTGACAAGCCGTCAGAAACAGTACTCTGTCCAATCACTGGCCTTTTCTGATGGAGTTTAACCGTAACAGGCAAGGCTTCTCCGGTACTCTCTCCATCGTTCCAGCTCAATCTACCGAATATGTCGTAGAAAGAGCCGCAGTAATCGTCGAAATCAAGTGATATAGCACCTCCTCGGTCAGCGCCAAAAACGGCGAGAGTTTGTCGGGTGGGGTCTTCAGGGCCTTGACCCGTTCGTAGTCTTGACCTCTTGGTTCATCTCCGTACTGTTAACTTTTTTACGTCTAGTTAAGAAGTCCTTGGCGCTTAGTTCGACGTCTCACCTGGATTCTTTTCAGAACCTTAGGATCTGTGACTCTTGAGCCTTCCTGTTCTCAGTTGATAGTCTTTTATCTAAAGCAACGATGTAGTTTTCAATGTCAAAGAATCTCAAGTTATGTTAATGTGTAATAGATTCTTTTAAAATCTTTCAAATGGCTTTAATGGCTTTCCGAAAAATGGCCAGTTCTAGATTATTGGATTAATTAAACTAATTACTAGTAAATAAATACTGTGAAAAGACTTAAATATATACGTATATGCAGAAGCATGGCCTTCCTGTACATTAGAGAAATAGGAAGGAGCAGCAAAATGTTTTCATTTTAAATAATCAAAGAGCTTTTTTTCTTACAAAAAAAGGAAATAAATACAAATACAAAATTCTTCAATTTGCTTTTCTTTTTAGTCGTATTTATGTTAATGCAAATTGTAGGTTAGCAATAAAATTCGTTATTGCTTTAGAGAATATTGGATTAGTTTAATGAGATTGACTTAATTTTAGTGTTACTTCATGATCCTTTCGAAATTCGGGTTAATAAAGTTCTGTATTTTCGCTAATAAAATTTTCCATTTGCACCTCATAAAAAGCATAGCCATCAAATATTTGTTTATAAGAGCAGATAACATTTTAGAAAGACACTAAAATTCTCACATTATTTCCCACTCTATTATGACAACCTACAACCATTAAGATTTGTATGTAGTATTCGAGGAGTAAAATTTCATCTTTTTCTACTCCGCTTAATACGTGATCTGAATTTAAACGTAAGCCTTTAACAATTATTTTCCCCATATTTAAAAGCATACATACGAATATACCGCAGGACTATGGACAAATTGACTATATTGATGAAATGTCGAATCATAATAATAAAAGCATAAAAAACATTGGAGAAAATTTAATTTTCTTGTCCTTAGATTGTGCTTATAGTCGAGAGAATACAAATCGACCATAGGAATGCAACTAAAATATCAGACGTCTGCGTGCCAATCCGGATATTCTTTGAGATATGATAACAAAAAATGAGCCCTGGATTTTGAATTCATTTTGCGACACATCGTTGGTCATAGATAAATTCATATTTATAAATTTCATTCTTAGTTGCTATAGATAAACACATATAGGATTGTTCATGTACTCGAACATTATTGGTATCTGCCCATATAACTACTCGTAAGCCGGCTTTCCATCTAAAAATACTATAGTAATCATGTATATGTACAAAAAGAAAGTATTGCATTTCGATTAAAAATAAAAAGAAACTCAATTAAGCATGTAATGGGGTTTATTCTGAGCAGATTTAGAAGATAAGGATTTAAAGACTAGATATGTTTATAGAGTGATTCACAGTAAGGTTTGATTTCCAATAGGCTTTTTTGACAGATCACGTGTGACTCCTATTTCACTGCTTTATTATTATTATTCAGTATCGTTTGGAAAGTTATCATGGAGAGACAGGATTTTGAGAAATGTTTTTCGTGCGATTCGAGAAACTTACGGTGCACATAATACTGAAACCACTATTGCCAATACCATTCTCAAATTTGAGTCCCACTTTATATAAGTGGATGATACTCAACCGGTTAGACCACATCCAGCGCGTAGTGAAGAGATTATAGCAGCTGTAGCTGAGAGTGTACGCGAAGACCCTGACGAATTGATTCGTCGTCGTTCTCAGCAGCTTGGCTTGGTGTATTCGACAACTTGGCGTATTTAACATGAGGATCTCGGCCTAAAAGCGTAAAAAGTTCAACTTTTGCAAGAATTGAAGTCAGGCGACTTGATTTGCGTCATATTTTCAGTGAATGGGCTCTGGAAAAATTCTATGAAAATCCTGTGTTTTATCGTGAAATTTTGTTCAGTAATGAAGCCCATTTCTGGCTCACTGGGTACGTTAATAAACAAAATTGCCGTATTTAGGCTTATGAGCAGTCCGAAGAGTACCAATACCTACAATTACATCCATTAAAAACAACGGTATGGTGTGGCTTACGGGCTGGTGGAATCATTAGTCCATATTTCTTCAAAAATGAGGCACATCAGAATGTTACCGTCAATGGTATCTGTTATCGCGCCATGTTTACAGACTGTGTGTTTTCTGAAATTCAAGCACATAGTCTCGGTAAGCTCTGGTTTCAAGAAGACGGCGCTACGACCCATACAGCGGGTGAAACAATGGAATTATTGAGAAATCATTTTGGTGAGCACTTAATTTCCCGTTTTACTACATAAATAAATCAAATTTATGTGTTTTATTTTACATGTGTTTTATATTACCCATACTTTATTGGGTAGCGAAAATTATGTTTTATACACGTATGCCTATATGATTTTCGAAGAAAATTCGTAGAATTACATATTGTAATTATTGCTAAGTGGTTGCAAGATTAACGCCTTCATTATTTTGTTTAAAAAACTATAAATTGAAGCATACCAAAATAATACTAGGCAAAAATTATAAAATGCCACATTTCGACTCCTTACCACTAATCAGCAGTTAATTTTTTTTGCTGAGAAGAGAACTTCTACTATATGTTCGGTCGAAAGCGAAACGCTTTAGCACCCACTAGAAATACATAGCTCAACGTTTTAATTTTCTTCTCTGGGCTAACACCTCTTATGGACACACAATTATAATATTTATTATATCTTGTTTACACAATATTTTAAATAGTGTCTCAACATTCACGCAAGATTTGAATTTTATGCAACGAAAATCATTTTCATGTATTAAATAAGGAAGAGAAATTATAATATTACTAAATAAATTGATAAAATTAATGATTTGCTAAATAATATAAATTCATCAGACTTAGTGATCATTGGAGATTTCAATGAAAGAATATGTTTACCACAAAACAAACTTGCATTCGATGCATTCGACTGTTGAATTTTAAACGGAAGTTGAGATGGTGATTCTTATGGTGAATTTTCTTTTATACGTCCTACAGCAAGCTGTGTAATTGATTATTGTTTGATTGCTGTAAGCTGGCATTCACACATCTACGATTTTCAAATACGATTAAAAACTTTTTCTGACCACATGCCTCCAATAATTCTTAAACATAATCTCATATACTTCAAGCAATATCATGAATGAGAATTTCTTTAATTTATTGCCGAAATTATTTTGGAATGAAAGAAGATCTTAAATGTACCAACTTAATCTGAACAAAGAACTGGATAATTTAAGCAGAATAAATGTTTCTCCATTTATTGAAATTCTGACTTAAACATAAAAAGGGCTGTACTATCTAAACCAGATTCAGCAAATAGGAACAAAAGAAGGAAACAAAAGTAGTTTTATATTGATTGCCTGAAAGCCAGACAAAAGTCATTTACGTTCTTAAAGCTTTTAAGGTTACACAACATTGATATCTTTGAAAATTTGTATGCAGAGGCAAACAGAGAATATAAAAACTTGTACCGTGCAAAAAAACTAGCTTTAATCAGCAAAGAATATATAAAATGAGCTGCGCTATCTCCTCATAAGGTTTCTGAAAGACGGTAAAACAATTAAACGAAAGGAAATTTATCATCACCCCGAGTCTGCATGCTTAACAGTTGAGAGATCAGTTTAGGGGCCTACTTAATATTGAGGAAATATCCTTATCATTAGTATGCAGCTCCTCTCTTTATAGATGACGTTTTATGGTATATGCCCCATTCACTATAGACGAAGTTCAATAAACTATTAGGAATTTAAAAAAGAACAAAACCACAGGGGAATAACGCTTCGTGTTCGATTTCTATAAAAATTGTACAGTGGAATTTGTAGCTCTCACAGAGGAGTACAATAAAATATACGAATCTGGTTATATACCAATAAGTTTTATATAGGTGCTTATATTTCCTTTATTCAAAAAAGGAGAATGTGACTATCCGCAGAGCTACAGAAGAATATCTTTCCTTAACCATTTAACCGGTTTACGCAGTGGGTAAAATAAAAGAGAATCTTGCATGAATTTTAAGTGGGGTTTAGAGGAGCTTATTCAACGAAGTAAAATATATTTACACTTTTAAATATAGCCGAGATGTATAAGAAAAAGAATAAAAAGTTGAATACTCTGTTTGTGGACTTTCGTGCCGCTTTTGATTTCATACCACGTGAATCTCTTCTTAATAAATTGTACGAAATCGGAATTTCTAGCAAAATAATAAGGATTTTGAGAGCCTTGTAGGAAAACAACATAGAGATGGTATGAGATAGAAACTGCGTTTTTGAAGAATCATCCACAACGATGAGAGTAAAACAAGGATGTTTACTTACAATATGATTTTGCTATTCTAGCTGAAACCATATACAGTGTGCATCTTATGATTAATACACTGATAAATTACTGCATGAAGTGGAATATTCATGTTAATCTGGCTAAGATAAAAATGATGCTTTTTAGAAATAGTGGTGGGTGGTAATCGGAAAACGCTCGGGGAATGCTCTGGGAACGCATAAAAGTCGTAAAAGAATATAAATATTTAGGAGTCTTGACTACAGCTAATCTTAATATGAAAAAGCATATGAGATCGGCCAAATGCGCGATCGGCTCATCAGATGTATCAGAAATACCGCTCGATTCCTTCTGCCGAAATATCTCTTCGATACTGTATTAAAAAAGTATTCAAGCTACCATTTAATACACGATATTTTATGTGGTGTATGGTGTTTCTCATTTTCTAAACACTTAAACTGCACGTTGAATATGTAGTTAAATATGCCATGATCCCATTACGCTACAGAACACGCATCATTGAAGCCGATTTTTGAAATTTCGATTTATTTTATTTATTCGTTTGATATTTACCAATTAGAAAATAAAACAAATTGCTAATGGCTTTTTAAGAAACGTCGGAAAGAATTCGCTTGCGTTCTGGGGAGATAGAATGATAAGAATCCCAACTGTAAATAAAAGCCCTAATTGAAATCTCATGCTATCCTAACGTGAGTATAAGTTCTGAGAAGAACTTCTTTGAGTATTGCCTAAGAAATTCAACAGCGATCTTATTTTCCAAAGTTCTAGTGGAGCAGACAAGGGTGATTGCGTTCTTTAACTTACTTCGAGGTGCAGAAAAGGTGCAGTAAGACTGTTAGTGTGCTTAACTGTCGCTTCTTTACACTGCCAAAATGTCAACCGCGCTTTTTGGGTTATAAACCTAAAGAAATGTTTATTTAATAATCTGTTACAACCAGACCAACTGGAATACATGGATTGCAAAATCTGCAGCTTATGATACTTTGCATTTCCTTAGTCGTAGAACACTTCCGTTTCGATCATGGTGGTTTTCTTTTGAATTATCAAGACCAAGCTCTTCTGGGATTCTGATGCTTTTTATGAGGGGTTAAAAAAGGTGTAAAACTGTTTAATATTTAGCAGCTTATAGTTATCCTAAGCCAATACTGTTTCACATGCGTGACAAAAAGAAGAAGAATTAAGCGAAGGAAAAGAGAAAATCCTATTCGGCTCGATTCCTTCTGCCGAAATATCTCTTCGATACTGTATTAAAAAAGTATTCAAGCTACCATTTAATACACTATATTTTATGTGGTGTATGGTGTTTCTCATTTTCTAAACACTTAAACTGCACGTTGAATATGTAGTTAAATATGCCATGATCCCATTACGCTACAGAACACGCATCATTGAAGCCGATTTTTGAAATTTCGATTTATTTTATTTATTCGTTTGATATTTACCAATTAGAAAATAAAACAAATTGCTAATGGCTTTTTAAGAAACGTCGGAAAGTATTCGCTTGCGTTCTGGGGAGATAGAATGATAAGAATCCCAACTGTAAATAAAAGCCCTAATTGAAATCTCATGCTATCCTAACGTGAGTATAAGTTCTGAGAAGAACTTCTTTGAGTATTGCCTAAGAAATTCAACAGCGATCTTATTTTCCAAAGTTTTAGTGGAGCAGACAAGGGTGATTGCGTTCTTTAACTTACTTCGAGGTGCAGAAAAGGTGCAGTAAGACTGTTAGTGTGCTTAACTGTCGCTTCTTTACACTGCCAAAATGTCAACCGCGCTTTTTGGGTTATAAACCTAAAGAAATGTTTATTTAATAATCTGTTACAACCAGACCAACTGGAATACATGGATTGCAAAATCTGCAGCTTATGATACTTTGCATTTCCTTAGTCGTAGAACACTTCCGTTTCGATCATGGTGGTTTTCTTTTGAATTATCAAGACCAAGCTCTTCTGGGATTCTGATGCTTTTTATGAGGGGTTAAAAAAGGTGTAAAACTGTTTAATATTTAGCAGCTTATAGTTATCCTAAGCCAATACTGTTTCACATGCGTGGCAAAAAGAAGAAGAATTAAGCGAAGGAAAAGAGAAAATCCTATTCGGCTCGATTCCTTCTGCCGAAATATCTCTTCGATACTGTATTAAAAAAGTATTCAAGCTACCATTTAATACACTATATTTTATGTGGTGTATGGTGTTTCTCATTTTCTAAACACTTAAACTGCACGTTGAATATGTAGTTAAATATGCCATGATCCCATTACGCTACAGAACACGCATCATTGAAGCCGATTTTTGAAATTTCGATTTATTTTATTTATTCGTTTGATATTTACCAATTAGAAAATAAAACAAATTGCTAATGGCTTTTTAAGAAACGTCGGAAAGTATTCGCTTGCGTTCTGGGGAGATAGAATGATAAGAATCCCAACTGTAAATAAAAGCCCTAATTGAAATCTCATGCTATCCTAACGTGAGTATAAGTTCTGAGAAGAACTTCTTTGAGTATTGCCTAAGAAATTCAACAGCGATCTTATTTTCCAAAGTTCTAGTGGAGCAGACAAGGGTGATTGCGTTCTTTAACTTACTTCGAGGTGCAGAAAAGGTGCAGTAAGACTGTTAGTGTGCTTAACTGTCGCTTCTTTACACTGCCAAAATGTCAACCGCGCTTTTTGGGTTATAAACCTAAAGAAATGTTTATTTAATAATCTGTTACAACCAGACCAACTGGAATACATGGATTGCAAAATCTGCAGCTTATGATACTTTGCATTTCCTTAGTCGTAGAACACTTCCGTTTCGATCATGGTGGTTTTCTTTTGAATTATCAAGACCAAGCTCTTCTGGGATTCTGATGCTTTTTATGAGGGGTTAAAAAAGGTGTAAAACTGTTTAATATTTAGCAGCTTATAGTTATCCTAAGCCAATACTGTTTCACATGCGTGGCAAAAAGAAGAAGAATTAAGCGAAGGAAAAGAGAAAATCCTATTCAGATTTACAAATAACAATTACTTTAGTTGAGGTACAGCGGCAATTCTACACTTGACATAAAGAATTGATTTGCAATTCTATACCAATCTCCATTAGATATGAAAACATGTTCATCATTACCGCTTTTGCACAAACTGTTCTTTCGATAGAAATTAAGTTGGCATCGCATACATGTTCAAGAAAGCAAGTCGTGCGAGTAAAAACACATTACTTTTATATCTCAAAGCACTTCATACGAGTATATGTTCATGTCTGTCCAGCAACCGTTTAAAAAGTAAAACAAGAGAGAACTTTCTAATGCAGATTAAACGATAGTCCTGAATTACCTGAATTACATATATATATGCATCCTCATTTTATGTTGTCGATGAGAATTGTGTTGTAGTAGTGTGCCTTAGTGCTGATATGAATGTTCTTATATACTTCCAAATTCTGTAACTATATTCCACAATTGTGCTGTTTTGTCATGCGAAAAAAGCACAAATTGCAAATATTGTACTAATGGCAATATGAAAACGTATACATATTTGACAAGGGAAACAACCATTTTCTTTCAGCAAATTCATTGAATGACACAGTATTTGTCATAGTGGTAGTTGCAGAAAGTATACATTTTTGTCGAGCATAAGCGCAGAGATATGAATATAAACATGAAATTGATTGCACTTTCTTATTTCCAGAAGCCTAGACTTCAATGAAATCTGCCATAGTAGGAAAATATAGCTTTGGAACAATTAAGACACTGTTTTGATGTTACTACAAAGAATTGGTATAATAATTGCTTGTATATACCATGCACTAGATTATATGTACAATGTACATATGCCTGTGTGTAGCACGTAGAGCGGAAGATTGGTTGGAAGAGATTTTCTC
Organism: Volucella inanis; assembly: GCA_907269105.1. NCBI lineage: Eukaryota > Metazoa > Arthropoda > Insecta > Diptera > Syrphidae > Volucella > Volucella inanis. The sequence goes on from OU026153.1 coordinate 68,468,434, forward strand.
AAAAATATACCGATTCGGTTGTATGGGGATACTAAAGCAATGAACTTTATTGAGAGGAATTATGGGGAAAAACCTGGAACTTTTGAAATTTCAGAGATCTTTCAACCTTGTTCGTTTGATTTTTAGAGACTATTCCTTACGAAATTTAGGATTATCAAAGATTAGTTGACAGTAATTCAATTTTACTTCGAATAAAATATTTTGTTTTAAATTTAAAAGTCTAGTAAGTAAAGTGTTCATAAGTAAGCGTTTATTTTCATGGAATAATATGAAATTTAGAGAGCTTAAAAGCTAAAAGATCCATTAGTCTAAAAGGATATTTAAAAAAAATCCTTTAGAAGCATGAAATTTTAAAAACCTTTTTTTTTAATTTATTCTTATAATTTCATTATATATAATATATATGTACACATTAACACTTCATAATTAAAAAAACAAATATTCAGTAGATGCATTCAATTAATATAATATAATAGAAATAATATGGTGAAATTTTATATTTTCTATAAATAAAGTATTAAAATAGTGTTAAACACCACTTAAATGGGTTTTATTCTAAATATTATTAAATTTAGTTCTTAATTACAAAAAAAGAAAGACAGCGTAAAGTGAAGATACATTTATAGAGAGATACAAAAAAACAGTAAATTGAAGAAAAAAGAATAACAGAGAAAAAATATTCCATATTTTTGTAGGTAAATCATAATCAAAGAGCCAATTCCTTACAATCCTTTAAAAGCTTCCGGAAACTGTTATTGTTCTAATATTTAGAGGGAGCTTATTAAATAACCGGCATGATAAGACAATATAAAAGTTACGAAATGTACGGAAAGTGGGTAGAGTAACAAATAAAAAAAGTTTCTGCGTAGATTGCAGTCAGAAATTAATTTGTTATTTAAATTTCCAGATTTTTTAAAGAACGTTTTCAGCACTTTAAAATAATATAGATAACGGACTGGATAAATTTTCATATCATAAAACAATGGGAAAATTGCATGATGCTGATGCTTATTGCAGATTGTCGTCACTATACTTTTTCGGAAGACATTTTTAAGATAGAAAAAATTTCGAAGAGTGCTTCAAAAATATTCCTTTAACGACTCTGTATGGCTTGCAAAACACATCTTAAAATCAATTATAAGCCCAAGGTATTTAACTTGTCCACTTCTTCAATCAACAAGCTATTACCACTGCAATTAGATTTGCTACAGAAGGTTGAAACAGAATTGCTAATCCATACTTTTGGCATTCTAATGCATGAAGTATACGTCCTCATTTATATTCATTGCGGTAGCTCAATGAAAAAAAACATTATCTTGGTCTTTGAACTAATATTCAAATTGTGCTCGGTGACCTAGATCTAATCAATATCGGAGATTAGACTCAAGACACTCTAAGAGCCATAGGAACAGCCAACATCGTCTGCGAAAGCCGTAAGTCTACTCCTGAAATTGAGTGAAAACAGTGAATTTATATAAATAAGAAATAAAATGCGTCCCAGCAAAGAAACCTTAGTTCTTTGCTCCCAAATTAAATGAGCAAATCTCGCTTCCTACAACATCAATCTTAACTCTTTGAGATTTGTTTGATAGGTATGATCTAAACCAGTTAAGCATAAATCCACGAAAACCAACTCTTTCCATTTTATCCAACAATATAGTATGGTTGACCATATCAAAGGCTTTCGTAATATCAGCAAATAATCCAACAATACACTATCGTCAAGATTAAAGAAAATATTGAAGCAAAAATTTAGAAGGGCGTCTTCGGTAGATTTACCATGCATTGGACTGAAAAACTTAACATCATTCAAATAAGACAATATTATGTCTTTAGAAACCTTTCCAAAAAAATTGCTAAAGGTCGGCAGAAGTGAAATAGAATTATAGTTTTTCATATCGTCTGCAGAACTTTTTTTTGTAAGAGTGGATTTGAGCACATCAGCCACAAGGCATTCGATGCGTTTTAGAAGTATACTTGAAATACCATCAAAACCACATGAGTTCGAGTTTTTTCTAGGGATCCAGTTAGTTTTAGGAGCTCCAAAGCAGTGATAGGCTCAAAGGCAAAACTAATTCTTTGTGATATGTCACTGCAATTTCCTAAATTGGTACATCGAGTGCATCTTCTTTTCTTTCTTGTTGGTAGGCAAATTGAAAGACGTTTTCTGGTAGGAGACTTGTTCAAAATATAAATCTCTACTTGCCATTCTGATTTCAGGTTATCCTTAGCAGAAATGAATTTATTTTAGTAACTGTTATCGCGGCAAAGGGCAATGTCTTTTTTTAGTTTAAAGTATATCTTTTTGAACTTATTTTTTAGCCTAATGTTAAGGGAATTCGTAGAGCACTTTATTCTTAACTTTTTTTTTTTTTTACTTTTCCAATGGGTTGACTAGAGATCCAAGCTTTCAGTCTTTTATTAAGGTTTGTTAGAGGTTCTGTAGAGAAGAAGTTAAATATGAGTCTAGTTGGGCAAATAATAAACATGTCATAGGAAGCAGAAGTATCACTTTCCATGTAAACATCATCCCATGACTAATAAAGTAGAAAATTTTTTAGCTTCATGAAACTAATTGTTGTCTCTGATTTTTGATGGCCATTTACTTCACTACGGCTGATACTTTTGCTCCGAGTGTTTACTAACAGTGGTTTCCAAGTCATATGTGCACCTTTAGTCAGCAAATCGACTAAAAATATGATCTAAACACGTACCCGAAGCCAACCTTCTAGGTTTATTAATGAAACTAGCTAAGCCATAGGAAGCCAAAAGAGTCAAGTAATTAGTCACAGTTTCGCTAATATCTAAGAGGTTAAAATTAAAATCCCCCAAAATAATTCAGTTTTTTGATTTTAGATTGTCCAACAGACAAACAAATTTTCTTATAAACGAACAACGGAACAAAATCTATATGATTAAATCTAACAGAAACTTTTAGAATGTCTGCACTCAGAAAGCCGACACACTCCTTTATTACTGTATTATTCATTTACTACTATTTCTCTTTAACCTTACGTGCACCACGTGGGATTTAATAAACCCCAGCGAAACAAAAATATACCTATTTCTACATTAATATTTATTAATTTTTTTTTTTTTTATTACTTTAATCGTTTGTGTATTTGTTTGCAGGTCTCATAATGGCTCGACGTATACATGAACATGAAATATTATCGGCACTTATGGATTATAGTGATCGCGACACAGATGAGCTATATTAACCCAGAAGTAAAGGCGATTCGGATCATATGAGTACTCAATCTGAAAGTGACATTGAAGAGGATGTAGAGGACGTGCACATTTCTTCAAGAGGTGAGTCTTCTAGCTCGCAAGGCTTTTATATTGGTAAAGATGGCAAAACAAAATAGCAAAAGGAGCCGTTGAGAACTAATGTTCGTATAAGACAAGAAAATATAATTACACATTTGCCGGGAGTGAAAAGTCAATATAAAGACAAGAAAACTAGTTTAGAATGCCTTAAAGTATTTATTTCCAATGAGATACTTGAATCGGTTGTGAAACATATGAATGTAAAGATATGTTTTTCGGGACCACAGCCACCAGACAGTGAACCGCTGTTCTGTATAAAGAAATAACTGCATATGAGATGAAAGCAGTTCTTGGGCTTTTATTTTTAGCAAGATTGTATCGTTCTGGGAGACAAAACCTCTATGACGTCTGGGCTTCAGATGGTACTGGAATCGAAATATTTCGATGCACGATATCTAAAAATCGATTTTTGTACCTACTAAATAATATAAGATTTGATGACGCTACGACTAGAGGAGACAGAATAAAAACTGATCGTTTAGCACCAATCCGAGACATATTTGAAAACTTAGTCCAGCTTTGCCAAAATGCATATACATCATCCGAATACCTAACACTTGATGGAGGGAGGTGCGGATTTCGCAGTATATCCAATCGAAACCCGCAAAGTATGGAATCAAAAAATATGCCTTATTCGACGCTAAAACATTTTACACCGCACCTGAGAAACCGCAAAGATAATCCACGAATTCCAAGGGATTCTCGTAAGCGCATACATGTCTTACTTGGTGAACCTAGTGTGGAACCACCAAAAAAGATGCCAAGACGTGTAACAAGATGTTCGGAATGCGACAGAAGAAACGATCGAAAGACCAATCACAATTGCGAGCGATGCGAAGTACCTATATGCTTAGAGCACGCATAATTTTTTTTTTTTTTTTTTTTTGTAAAAATTGTGCAGATTTAAACCAACTGGGATCTCAAGAAGACTAATTATGTTTAGTTATTTTTACTTTATTTTTGTTTCTTATCTCATTAGGTCCTAAAATAAAGGACAATAAGAAATTTTTAGTTAATTTTTTTTTTAAAGGCTAAACCAAAGAAGATGGTCTCCTCTTAGTTATTAAAAAAGTACTTTTTTTTGTTACAATGCCTATAGATACTAAAAATGTTTATTATATTCAACAAATTTATTTTATTTTTATCTCCTTATAGTCCAGAAATAATATAAATACCTTTAAAATAAACTTTAAAAAGATATTCTCTGTATATATATTCTCTATAGATAGAATGATGTTGGGGTATAGGAAACCCCACATAGTGCAGGATGCAACTTTTACCCACGTGGTGCACCGAAGGTTAATAAAACAGCCGATCCCGTCTGCAGCGTAGTCTTCCTTTGGATTCGCAAAGAAAACAAAACCCGGCGAATGATAATCGGTAATTTTAAATTCGATAACAATATCCGGAATGCAATGAAAAGAATCAAGGTGGATAACAAGAGACGCAGAGTTGTCTCCCAAACTTGTAATATTCTGGTATATGACAAATACATAGTTTGTTTGCACTGCACAATTTATAAAAACATTTTCACTATTTGCAAAATTTATATCAAGAATAGAAAAGTCATCATTTGTATAATTAAATTCAGTATTCATTGAAATATTAAAAATGATTCAAACAAGGCCAAGATCTTTAAAAGATCTAATCGAGATGACTTTTTCACCCTCCTCCTTCCGCACAAGTATTTGTTGTTTTTAAACCACACAAATCTATAATTTTTCCGCTTCCTTACTTCTTTCGCTTGCATGAAGAGAGCCCGGATGTATGACGTAAGTGTTCTGCCGCCGCTGTTCCTGCTGTAGGCGCTCACGTTATCAGTCGCGTTAGAAATTAGGTTTCCCTTCTTCTTCTCGGTCATGATTCACTGCTTCATCGATAGGTCAGTTAACCTAACACAGATAATCGATTTGTTTGAAGGTCTGTTGTTTTGTTCTTTGTTTCGCATAATTTTCACGTAGCATCTCTCTAAACCAAATATTTGCTTTGTTGAATGCAAGCGAATATTTGTTTCTTTGAGCTTGGTTAGCTTCATAATCGTTAAATAATCCAAAATAAATCAGATTCGGCTTCAGTATGTGTAGATCTATCTGGATGCGCTGCTGTTGTTTGAACTTTATTGTTACTTCCTTGGTTATGGTTAGCAGAAAAAGATGGTACTCTTTCGTTTCTTACTTAGCATTGCATTTTTTTGTTTGTTGATAATTATGTCAGGTATGCGCACAGACTTGCGCCTGAGCACTTCGCACTTATCATAACGAACAATTTTTTCGGAAGAGCACATGAATTCTGCATCTTGTTTGCTTATATTTACGCAAAAAATGTGAAAGAAGACAAGGCAATCACCAAAAGATATCTTTTCATTCAACGTTTTCAGCACAAATAGAGCACTTCATAGTGAAGGTAAAGAAAAAACTTTGACTTAATGTTTTTACTGTAATGCGCACTCCACGACACTCACGAGAACCAAAACATTTAAATTATCATACTATAGGTTTTTTTGTTGAATTACTTGTCTCAAACAAAGTCTTTACACCAAGTATCGAAACCAAAAAAACGGGCATAAACTCCTGCTGGTTTAACATCGGGGGTTGTTTGATCTTCCGATAGGAGATTCATCTTCTTTAATGTCTCGAACCAGTGGTTGAGGCGCTCGAAGTGTTAAAATCCATTCGTTTGATATAACCAAGCAAATGTTGTTTTTGCATCTTTGACCTTTGGACAACGCACATCTAAACCTTGGAACCTTAAGTTGTGCCCGTAGTGGGACTTTTAACTGCATTTATTTTTCTCTCACACTAGATTTGTTAAACGACGATAAAGTCTGCCTTTCTGTTTCCTCAACACCTAGGTATCGTTTAACTGCCCGAATCAAAGTTTATAAAGCATAATCTACTCGTACTTTGAAAGTAGATATACCGACTGACTGTGACTTTTGATATGTTGTTTGCCGTGTTTAGCGTGTTTAGCGTAGCTCGATGAATTTCGTTGTCTAATTACTACTGTTATGTTTTTGTACCAGGAATTAAAAGCAATGCTAGAAAAAAATATCGGAGTCTTGTATGAATGCCTTGGTTAAAAAAATTCCTCGTTAGAGGGTAATATGGTAAGATCCGGTTTCTTCGCTCTATTTCGGCATATCGAGCACTCAAAGTGCTTCACGGAAAACTGATTTAGATTTTATAAGCCAGGGAAGTACTAAAACAGTTTATGTAATGAGTATTTAAATATCTATTAAAAATATTATTTATAAATAACATTATACTCAATTAAGTTGTATACAGTATTTATATTATTAAAATTGCGTTAAGCATGTATACTAAATTGTACAGATATGCTTCTTTTCGAATAAATAGGGATATTTATAATAATACACGATGAAATTAAGCAACATTTTTATATACAAACTCTTCCCCTTTAAAAATTCCAAAATTTAAATTTCTTTTAGCATTGCATTATTGCGCCGAGAAGAATTTTTTTTTTTTTGCTCATTTGTACAATAGCTTTCAACGAAGTTTATGTTGAAGTGTCCAGCATTAATTCGTTTCATCCTATTTTTATCCCTTTTTTAATGATTTCACTGGGGAATAGATTTTCTTCTACCACGCCTCTCCAGTGTTCAGGGTTTTGCCTTTCGTTTTTTATTTGGCTTATCCAAAGTTCGTAACTCCCAGCATTCTCAAACCCCAATTCCGTTAAACGCTAAGGAAATAGTTTGAAACGTACCCTTGGAGACCTTCTCAAAAACGAAACTACCAACACGAAATTGAATACTTTGTCCTTCTTCGAGTAAAAGAGGACTTCTATTTTTTATCCTCGCTCAGCATTTTTTTTTTTTTTTTTTCATTCCTTTATTTGTGACAACCTTAGAACTTACATTGTAGCTGAGTGGTGCACGTACAGAAGGCAAGGAAAGACAAGGAAACAGGTCAAACATCCTTGTTCTCATGAATTATTCACGAAGGGTCCTGAAGGTTGGTGCACCAGCTATCTACTATATCTGCTACTGGAACAGGCAGCACCGCCTTCTTTCGATCTCCATACACTTTCTTTCTACTGACGAAGAAATGAAACATCATTTATTGACTAAGAATCCTTGCGCTTTTATATGTCTCTTATTCCCTTTTTCGTCTTTGCCATTACTTAACTGAAATGTATATGATGTAATCAGTTATGGAAAAGAATTCTTTGCATAGTATGATAGAATACATACTTTTATACATGTACATACGAGAAATTCATAGATTCGATGGCAAAATCAAATCACTATGCTTCAATTTAACGATGTGTAGCAATTCCAAGGTGGCCATATAGTCTTACGTGTGTCTTAGCTGAATTTTCTACTCAAGCTAATTGTAAAATATGTAAAAAGACCCAACAAGCAATGAATATATACATAAAAATCGAATCGATTCAACAGGGACTTACTCGCATCTTGTTTCTTACTTTCATCCTTTGGATGAACGAGACATTATATTTCTCACCATAAAGAAATACTCCAATTATTCCAGCAATTATTCAAATTATGTTATTAATGACTTTTCAGAGAATCTCCGAAAATAAATTTGTGCAACTAATTTTAAAAATTTATTTTATTCGTAATTTTTGTTAATTTAATTTTTACTTCGGATATCGCTAGTGACTTTATTGATCTTTGAGTCAAGTTCATATGTTCATACATTATTCAATATTTCGTTATACCATTCATTACGAAATAATAAGGAAAACATGTTCCATTTTGGATAAAACAATTTGTTATACCTATATTATATTATACTATATGGATATTCAGAAAAATATATAACCGGGTAAGTTTTATGAGAGTCGGTGATCATAAGGGCAGTAAAAAATTTGAATTTTATTTATGGATCTATTAAGGGCTATGAGTACCAGTACACTCACAGGCAATTAGTAATCCTGATGCAAGAACGTTGAAACTCTATCGTCAGTGATAAATCCTTTAAGATTGGTGACTGCTAGATGATAGATAACAGGGAAACCCTTTTCTAAGTAGACTCAAACTTTACACTTCCCACTCCAACTTTTTGTTTTTCTCTAATGATTGGGTTAGTAGTAAAACTGGAGTCTAAATTTGATTATGCTATATATATAAAAAAAAGAAGATCAAATATTGATATAATAGATTAGGCGAAAATAAAATGTCATAACCATGATTTGTGCATAAGAAGAGAAGCGCACTTAAATCAAAAGTCATCATCTGATAAAATACTCAACAATTTAAATTTATTTAAAATTATTCGAGCCTCCACTACGTTTTACTAGAGTAAAATCAGCTATTGTGGTATACATCAGTACATCACAGTACCGGTTGTCCTTTCGTAGTGTGTGGATGCGCACGCAGCTTGGGTCAATATTGTCGTAGGTATGTAAAGCAGGGGGTCGAAATCTACCCCACCAAGGAATTAACGTTACTTTTTTGATTTGGCAATGTATATTGTGTTTATTCATTTTAGACAAAATGGACAGTCGTTTAAATGAAAACTTAATAAGGGAGTTGTTTTTTAAGTGACTTAGATTCAGCAGATGAACCAGATTTATTTGAAGACGCTCATAAGTTAAGTGACAATGTCATAGAAACATCAGACCACTTTACTGCCAGTGAAATAGAAGATGATAATAGCGGAAAACGCGGCTTCGAACAAAAAAAGAAAAGATATAGTAGCACAATCGGGTAATTTTTTTTTTGGAAAAAATCGATTAAAATGGTCTAAAACTGTCCCAGTGTCTTCTAGAACAACGTGCCATAATACGATATTATAACCCATTTTAAAAGTATAAAAGGTGCTGCTATGGAAAAACTTATTTCATATGCTGTTGAGTAATGGTCTTTGCTCTTTACTAAAGATATCATTTGTTCTATCATAGAGCAAATCAACGAAAAAATAACAGAACTTTTGGAAAAATGTGCGGGCTCAGTCTTTCGTGCCTTCACGAACCACATGGATGAAATAGAAATGAGGGCTTTCATAGGGACTTTATATCTTACTGGAATATTTAAATCCAATCATAAAAATGTACGTACATTGTGGTCTACTGATGGAACAAGACATCGTGTGTTCTGAGCTGCAATAAGTTACAATAGATTTTTATTTATTTTATCCGCATTAAGATTTGCTGACATAAAGACGCGAGAAACTCGAAAAGAGACTGATATCTAATATCATATGTCTTCGATAAGTTTATGGGAAGCTGTAAAGCTAATTATATTTTTTCCAGAATACGTGACGGTTAACGAAATGTTAGTACATTTCAGAGAAAGCTGTTTCTGTCGAGTATATTTGAAATTAAAGTATGGCTTAAAAATTATGTGTCTGTGCGACGCTTTTATTTATTCCGGCAAAGAGACAAATTTATTTAATAAATTAAGCATCTCTGGGCATATTTAAATTTAAACAACTCATTGCATTGCGCAATTAAAATTTGTTTTACACACCCATTTACAAAAATTATCTTAATCCTAATAACAAAAGGAAATAAATAGAATATGAAAGCGAGAGGAAAAATGAAAAAAGAATAGAAAATGAAAGAAAGGGAAAGATGAAGATAATAATAGTTTTAAGTATAGTTTATGTATCATTGATTGCGACTTGTGTAGTAATTTAATAGGTCTTTTTTGAAACGATTTTCTAGTATTTTAGTGATATTGTTTTATTTTAGTGATATTGTATCCAGTGAACACCCAGCTATTTGCTTAGTAAAGGCAGATATGTGATTTTAAATTCTCAAATTAAATATATATCTAGCACAGCTGTTAAATGCGACATTTAGCTTTCTCAAGGACGAAGAATCTAAGCATGCGAAGATTTCGCATCTGTACAGTATAATAGGCAGGACGAAAGACTTAATAAGTTTTATTTTGACTTTGACAGGTAGGCACCGGCTTGCCGTTCTCAATCCCCTTATAACGCCATATATTTTTGAGACAACGAAGTTTATGTGATCGGTCCAGTTGAGTTTTTTGTTAAAATTAATTCCCAAATTTTTAATTTTAGTAACAGACTCAATGACTCAAGCATTATTAATAAGAAGAGGCAAAATCACAGTCTCCTGATTGTTACTACCAATTAGCAGTGACTTAGTCTTTGAAGGATTAAGGCTAAGGCAGTTTTTTTTTGTGACCAAACAAATATGGAATCGAGGTCTGTGTTAAGGTTTTCGACACTAGAAGAAACGGCAAATCTGGGTATTTTTTTGTATAACTGCACATCATCCACATAGATATGATAATCCCTGTAGATAATCCTTTTATATATATCATTTATGAACATCGTTAAGAAAAGAGGGCTAAGGACAGATCCTTGAGGCAACCCAGGTGATACATGCAAGCTCGATGATATTCGATCACAATGAAATACAGCTTGGTTGGGATTTATGAGGTATCATGCTACAAGTTGACACGCTTTATCATCAAAAGCCAATTGGTTTTTAATTTGTATAAAAGAATGTCATGGTTTACGGAATCAAATGCTTTTGAGAAGTCAAGGAAAACTAGAAGTGACTTCATGTCTCTGCCAATGGCAGAACGGATGTCGTCAGTTACTTTTACTAACGCAGTTGTGCAGTTATGCTTTGCTCTTAAACCAGATTGATGTTGGGTTAGTAGGTTATTTAGTTCAAGGAAGATCTTCATTTGTTTGCTTACAATTTTCTCAAACACCTTACAAAGAAAAGTAAGGATAGCTATTGACCTATACTATACTACTTTCATCAGGAATAATTCCCGTAATTATAATTGTACTAAACAAATTTTTAATGTGTTTGGAGAGAACTGGCAACAAGATTTTAATAAATTTCGGGTGAATATCATCCAAGCCTACGTCTTTTGATTTGACATAGAGAATAGCATTATCTACGGTCGTCTCATAAACGCATTGAAATGAAAAAAGTGCTTCTAGCTCTAGTTGGAGCCCATCAAAAAGGAAAAGTCAATCTGCCTTGACTTGTGGGTACACTGTTGGTAAACTTTCTATTAAGTTCATTTAAGTCAATATTTCTACATCCAGTTTCACTTTTCTTAATACCAATCTTTTGAAAGGATTTCCAAAACCCTGAACTTGACTTATTGGAGTTAAACTTAGCTTGGTAGTAATAAGTACAGCGTTAAGCACTTGTCGGAATTCATAATATAACATATATGGACATTGGTATCTGCGCAATCTTAAGTATAACAAATTTCTTTTTTTAATAAGGTATACAACCTATTGAGTGAACCAAGGAATGCTAGGTTTCGTTATTCTCCTTTTTACAAGGGGTACATGTTTGTCAAAAAGATAGTCAAGCTTATTTTTGAGTCCAGAAAATTGCAAATTTAGATCAGATGTGCAGTATATAGGCGACCAATTCAGATTGTCACAATCATTGAACAATGTACGAACATCAGTGGACGAATACTGACGAAATTGTACATCATTTGAACTAGGAGAAGTAATATTTAAGAAAATAATAATCATGTCATGGTATGAGAATCCTGGTGAAGGAATTTAATCATAATGTAATACCAACTTAGTTTCAGAAACAAGAACGACATCTATCAGCGACGGCACTTTGTCGGGTTAAAAATGAATAGGGTTGACATCATTAGCAAAATGGAATCCCAGTGAATTGATCGTGTCTACAAATTGTTTATTTTTGCCTCTTAGAATATAGGGTTTAAAGTCTCCACATACCAAAACTTTAGTATACAGGGGTCCTAAGTCTTCAAGATGATTAGATTAGGTGCCAAATATAGGTATCCAATAAGACATTTTCTATTTTCAACACTATTTCAATTAAAATATATTCTGTATGGTACTTTGTGCTACAAATTATTTTTCACATACACTGCGACACCGGCCCATTGAGTCGATCAGCTCGGTACATTTTATATCCGTATATTTTAAAAAGATATGTCTCCATATCCGGCTTTAACCAAGTTTCTGTAATACAAATAATTTCCATAGATCCACTCTCAAAAAAAGAGCGCACTTCGTCTATTTTGTTGACAATGCTTTGCACATCGAAATGACAAACACTGATCCCCACAGTACTTGCTCTCAAAATGTTTAGCAACATCTTCGACGTTTCAAAGTGTCGCGCCCACCCGTGTCACTTATTCTGTGCATTGCCCTTCGAGGCAGAATAGTGAAACGAAGTAGAGAACACAGAAACACATAGTAACGCACTAAAATTGAGATCACTAAAGAAACAATTAACGATGGCTTTTACAAATTATTAAAGAAAGTGAACATTTAAATATAGGAAAATAAAATAGTAATAAAGATGATACGAAAGAAAGTAATAAAAGAAAAGAGAGAAGAAGAAGAAGAAGGAAGAATAGAAAAGAAAAGTAGTAGAAAGAATAATAAATTTTGAAAACACTTAGTTGTTGTTGTTGTCTTCTAGTATGCACATCTTTTCCAGTTCTTCTCTTCTTGTTATGGGTAACTGATCTCCATTTACGAGCCCATTTTGCGTATTGACAGAAGAGATTTTCTTTAGCAGCTTGAGTTTCAGTGCACTTCGTTGCAGAAGATAGTTCGCCATTGTTAAACTCTCATTTACGTAGATTTTCATGGCAGAGTTCATGCCAATATCGCGAAGATTCAAGCCGATATTTGTTTGCTCATAGTGAGCTAAGCTGCTTTTTAAGAGTTTACTTTTTTCATAGCATCAGCAAATTTTATAATAATGGTGCCGTCATACGAAGATGATTTTCTTTTAGGAAATGCGGGTTTATCTCTAAATACCTTTTTTATGGCCGGAGTGCTAACATTTAGAGCTGAACAAATGTTGGCTAGCACCTCCTCAAGCTTTTCACCTGCTACAGCTGGAACACCAACCAACACAGCATCCGCATTGGTTTCTCTCCTCTCTAGTGTCAATCCTAGTTTCCAGCTCCTTACAGCGAGCTTGTTGGTGATTTAATTTACCCTTCATGCTACACTCAATTGTGTTGATTTTCGTGAGGATGCGCTCTTCTACAGCTGTCAATTGCTCGAATTATGCATTGATCTCTTTATGGAATTCAGCATATCTTCTCTCAAAACGGATCCACAGTTCGTCCACGGTATTTGTTTTGAGTGGAGTATTATGTTGCTGAGGGTTTTGAGCGGTTTGCTTTCTAGTACCGGATGACGTTATGTATTCACACAACTTTTAAATTTAAAAATATAAATTAAAATGTTCACTTGATGCGTATATTTAACGCGAAATTAGTAGATAATGACCTTACTATTTATTAAAACAAAGTTGCAATAAAGTGCGAGGTTTACTTTACCAGAAAATTAAAAAGAACAGAGAGAAAGAAACAAAACACAACTTTCCACTATGACTCATAACACCTGGAGTTGTGTAGTGTAGTACATCAAAATTTTGATAATAAAACAAGGAGCAAAGAGTCTGTAGTACCAGGACCGAGTTAACCAAAAATGTCAAAGGAGTCACATATGTCCGTTCAGTAAGGACACAAAAACCACCAAAACATGCTATGAATGTGAAAAATATGCATGCAAAAAGCATTTTATTGACAAAAAAGTTTGTCTTACTTGTGTTGACCAAAAATAAGTCCCATATTTTTATTTTAGCCGATTATCTGTTGTAAAAAATTGCTGCTTAAATACCCATTGTCATTTTTTTTATAGGAAGTACGAGTTTTAATTGTTTCTTTATAGATTATTTTAATAATCTTTGCTTAGTCAAAAAACATTTATTTAATTATCAATTAAGTTCATTTTCTTCGTGAGAGAAGAGTTTCAAAAACTTGTTTTTTAAGTAGCCAGAAAAGGCTGTTCGTTAAAAAATTTTATTATTGGCAAATAATTTTCTATAAATCTGAGCCTTTTTCTTGTTTACTATTAAATGTCAAAAATAAACAAAAAAAGTAAGTATATATATTTAAGGCAAATTTCAATTTCAATTTCACGGCAAACAATTACCCACGAAGTAACCTACGTAAGTTTACATAACGAGTGTAGTTTAGAGTTAACTTGGCGACTCGGAAAATGGCATTTCAGCAAAAGGGTGGGTAGTGTGGTATCGCCAGGAGGAGTTTCCTTCATAAGAAGAGGGTGTTGACTTTAGGCACTAGTAGCTTTGGTTGCTTGTTTCATTTAAGTTCCGAATGCGAGCAGATGGGTATTTAAATTTGTCATATTTCTGTTTTAGCAACTTATAAAATGTGTCCAGGTTCTTGCGACTTAACCCTTTAGCTCGATCAAATAATGTACCTGTTGGCACAAATAAACTTAACTTTTTTTTATGTCTTCAGCAAAAGCTAGAGAACCAATCTTTCCCAGCGTACCCCTTCAAAATTAAGAATGTGTTAGGTATTTTATTCATTTTAGCTAACTGAAATGCTAGTGAACACATGTCGCGTTTTGTAAGGCCCCATAATAGAGTTTCTACAATATATCTAGATTTTCAAAAACTAGTCTTCATCCTAATTTGCTTTAAAAATCTGTTCAATGGTTTGTTCACTTGTAGCCATACGCTGCAGCGTCGTATGCGGTACTAAAAATGTTCCATATTAGCCGGTCTAAGCTGTACTGCATTAGACGATTTTCTCTTTGCGTATTTAAGTACTTTTAAAATAAAAACTTACCTCAGCATTAAGAATTTCATTGTCGTCTTATAAAACATTAATCTTATTAATACTAATACTAATCAAAACTATTAACCTTATATTAGTCTTTTATTTTAAAAAAATTAACTTTTTCAACCAGTACAAAAAAATCAAGCTATAGCCTCGCCACTTTAAACACAACTGTAAAAAAACTTTAAGGATTTTAAACAGGAGGAAATACCACCTTGATCAAAAAGTTCACGATGGCGTCACCGTGTTCATTGTTCCTATTTGAGTTGTTTTTTTTTTTCCTTTGTTAAGTTGGTACATCTGTTGTTGACATTCCCTCTAAATCTTAGCATCATAGCTTGACATTTGCAAAAGTTACGTATCCAAGAGTACATTTAACCATTTATGTGTTTTAAATTTTTTAAATTTTGTGTGATTTAAATTTATAACAACGAACTTGTATTAAATTTTGCGTGAAAAACGGATTTAATGGTGCACGAACGTTGAAAATGTTAGAAAAGTGTTTCGGCAACGATTGTCTAAAAAAACGGACGTTTACCAATGGCACGAGCGGTTCAAAAGTGGTCGTGAGTCAATCGAAGATGATGAACGCAATGGCAGACCATCGACATCGAAAATTGACGAAAACATTGATGAAGTAAAAGAAATTTTGCTCAATAACTGCAAATTAACCACCAGCAAAGTTGGTGCCAAAAGACCTCAATTTTATGCAAAAAAGACACCGTTTGACGTCGGAAAGGAGATGATTTGCGAGGCTGAATCCGATTGCACATTCATCAAAAGAATCATTACTGGAGACGAGACGTGGGTTTATGAGTACGAAACGCAATCCAGACACCAGGCAAGTGAATGGCGTTCACCAAATGAGCCGAGAAAAAAATACCACGTCGTTTTCAGTCAAAAAAGAAGCCAATGCTCACGGTTTTCATGGATTATAACGGTGTAGTGCATCATGAATTTTTGCCAGAAGGCCAGACAGTAAACAAAGAGTATTATTTCGGCGTTATGAGACGTTTGCGTGAAACAGTTCGTCGAAAAAGACCAGAATTGTGGGCAGAAAACTCGTAGATTTTGCACCATGATAACGCACCTTCGCACAGTGCCATCATTATTTCTTAATTTTTTTGACGAAAAATGCAACAAAATAAACCGAATATAAAAACTGTTTCAAGGATTGGATCAAGCGCTGTCATAAGTGTGTTGCAATCGATGGGGATAACTTTGACGGGGACAATATGGATTTAAATGAATAAACTTGTACTTTTAATATTCTAAATAAATTTTGATCAAGGTGGTATGTTATGCATTTTTCTTCTAACTGCACGACTATGAACATGTTTAATTTTGCTATACCACATTAGCCACCTATGCCACAATATCTGATTTTACTCTACTCTGCATGCTTATATCGAATATGATAACAAATACGATTTAATATAAATAAATCTATGATCTCCTAAAGATCTCTATAGACAAACAAGTGGCACATTGATGTTCGTTTTTCAATCTAAGCACAAACAGATTCAAACTGAAAAATTAATATTTTTACTTTCAACGTAATTGACGACGTAGCGAGCGGTGCTTAACAATTCGTCATTCATACGCAAAAAGTTGAGTGACCTAAAATAATAGTTTCCACCGGATTTCCAACAATTTCCTGCACTCAATGCTACTACTTTCATGCATAAAGTAATAGCAGAATAACTGCCATGAATGGATCTAAAAAAAAAATTTGAATGAAAAAAAACTACGAGGACAAAAAAAAAATTCGAATTGAAGAAAAGAACAAAAGCCAATGATAAATTAAACAAAAACGACACTAGCCCTCGGCTTATCTACAATATATACTTTTTTTATACATATCATTTTCCTGTATCCCTCTTCCCATATAAATATCCTATAGTTTTTATTTCTTTTCTACTTTTGATGTTCCTGCCAAAAGTGGAGATAAAAAAACGTTCAGGTCCTTGCTGGGGGGATATAGAGATATGCATATTTAACTGCATTCTCACGCTATATTTTATATATACTCGTACTCGTAGGTGTACTATGCGAAATAAGACAGGCCAGTTGGTGGTCCTTCCTTATGATTTTCTAGCTTCTAAACTCCCGTCAGTTACTTCCCTCAATTGCCACTATACATATTTTCCGTTTCCTCTTCGTTATTCTTTTGTTTTATTTTTAACAATAGCAAGAAGTAAAAAAGGCAATTAATTTACAATTTCAAGTCAGTCGATAGAATTTTAATTAGTGATACTTTTGGGGAATTCTCTTTCGCCATTTTTCTTATCAACTAGAAAATTTATGATTGCATAACAATGGGTCCAAAGTTAATAAAAACTTTAAGAGGGAAATTTAATTTACTTTGTTAAAGTTTGATTGGGTGTCATTCGATTTTTGGCTTTCATCGAAATTAACTTATAGGCTAAAGTTTGAATAGCCGTAATACAGTGAACAAAAATTAATGATGGAACCCAAATGTTGAGTGAACAGGTGGCATCAAAGCTTTGGTTTCACCTCCTAAGCTAGAGTGTAGTCCAACGAAAGGTAAGATTTTAAATTTTGCGCCATTGTTTAACTTTAAGCATTCATGTATTACTGCAATAAGTAATTAAGTTAGGGAGTTATTAAGTAAAAACTAAGGGTTTTTAAATATGGACCGATAAACAAAACTCAACGTGTTAAAATAGTGAAAATTCACTGCAAAAACAATGAAAATATCGTGGAAATGTTTTGTAAATTGCGTACTGCTTTTGGTTATTATCAAGTTTGTTGCGGTTTTTGGGCTGTGATTATGGCCACATTTGAGCCATATTTTTTCAAAAATGATGCTAGTGCGACCGTTTTAGTAAACTCATCGCATTTACGAATGATTTTGACTGGCTGGTTTTTGCTTAAGATTGATGCTATGGACGTGAACGGCGTTTATTTTTAGCAGAACAGCACCACATGCCGCACAGCTGGTGAAACAATGATTATATTGCGTGATATGTTTCCTTAATATCAGAAAAAAAATTTAGATGTAATTGTAATCAGTTTAATTATTTGAGTTAGTAAGATTAGGTAACGCGTAAAAATGAGAAGTTTTTTAAGTCGAAGTTTAAGAGGAAGGTTAATAATTGCTTTGCTTTTTTTTCATATGAATAACACACACATTTGCTAGATATTGACAAGAACGAACGATTCCAATATCATTGAGTTCCGAGAATAAGTTTGTTAGAATTTGAAGCAAACACATTTGAAGAGTGGATTTTCCAGAATGATAATGTCGCCAACCTCTCATATCGTAATCCAAGGAGTGAGTGCCTTAAGTCGGAAAGCATCAACGTTTTAAACTGGCCCGCCTGTTGCCTAAATCTCAATCTTACGAAGAAACTATTGAGATTGAGGTGAAAGATAACGTTCGTCTCAAACTTATTAAAACTTTCTTCTTTAAAATTGTATCAAAAACTTGTTTAAATGCATTCATACATTTATTGTATTGGGTATATAATTATTTATATTTTTTTTTCCAAAATTTTAACGTTTATTTAAGAAAAACATGTACAATAGTATTATTCAAAGTATTTCCCATCTGAAGCATCTTTTTCCCATCTTTCTGGCAATTTTTGAATCCCATCCCAAAAGAACTGCGCCGGCTTGGCAGCCAAGAATGAATCAAGGCAATTTTTGATATTCTGCTCTGATGTGGACCGTATTTCAGTGAGGACGTTCTGCATCGACCGGAACAAATGGTAGTCAGTCACTGTTTTCCAAATCGTTCTTATACGGAAAAGCAACGTGGGGCCGAGCGTTGTCATGATGGAAAATTATTGCCTCGTGTCTGGTCGCATATTCCGGGCGTTTTTGGGCTACTGCTCTTTTCAAACGGATTAATTGTGTTCGGTAGCATTGTCCATTGATGGTTTCACCCGGTCTTAGCAGCTCATAATACAGCACACGCACACAGCACAGAGCATTACCTTCGCGAGATGGATATTCGGCTTTGCCGTTATGATTTTTTGCGCTTGGAATTGTCGTAATGGATCCATTTTTCATCACCAGTAACAATCCGATGCAAAAATTACTTCCTTTTGTGGCGTTCCAGCAGCATTTCGGACATTCAAAACCGCCTTTCGACGTCTCTCGGCTTGAGTTCATGTGGAACCCAATTTCTTTGCTTTTGAATATAACGTTTTGAAATGGAATGGCTGCTTGAGTGACACCCAAAGATTCTGCGAGCTCTTCTTGTGTTTGGCAACAATCTTCATAAAGTAATGCATCCAGTTCTTCATCTTCAAACTTTTTTGGCTGCCCAGCACGTTCATCGTCTTCCAAGCTAAAATCACCACTCCTAAATCGTGCAAACCACGTGCAAGGCACGTTCGCTAAGCTAGCACATGTTCACCATAAACTTCCACTAAAATTTTCTTAATATTAAAGTAATAAAGAAGAACTCTCCGCAAAAACACTTTTTCAGGGACAAAGTTCGACATATTTGAGTAAAAAAAAATTATTATTGTTTAAGCTTCAAATGAATGACATATACGGAATATATATATATATATATATACATATAACGAAAGTTATAGACCCAATACAAAATGGAGGTAGCATGCATCACTGATACCAATGCGTATATGGTAGTTAAGAATTTTGTTAGTGTTTTTATAGCTTATTTAGATATCTGTTTAAAATAGTACTTACTTTTCGAGATGAACTATAGCAATTTGACTATTAGATTATTGATGATGACTATGTGATTAAGCCAATGTTTCGGTACATTGATCTCATCTTAGGTTCCACCCCATAGCAGAAAGATTTGCGCATGCCGACTGTTAGAGGTAAACTACAACACTAAGGCACATGAATTTGTGACTTGCAAAAGGCATTAATGGAATTATGAAGAATTGCTAGATCAAACGTTATAGGTAATGATAAGGTTGCCACAGTGCTCCCCTTCTTGATGCCACAATACTGAAATCTGGTTGGGATATTGACTCTTCATCCAGATCGAGTTGTCAGTGGTGGTTCCAGCAACAAAAGTGGTTTTTGCTTCTCCACGATGGGTTCATTTAAGATGAATATAGGCTTGAGCTATTCTGAAAAAAGCAGTTGTGGCTTTTCAATTCACCTTGATTTTTTAAATCTTTTCCATTTGTCATTTGTCCAATCTCAAACGACCATATCGCATCAAGCGAAATTCTAGATGAATTAAAATTAAAATTTATTTCTCTACGAGTATGGCAAATTCGAAAAGGCCTTCGCGTTAAGTACCAAAAACTGATTGTGCACCAAACTATTCCGTAATATAGTTTACAGATCACTCTCTTTCACAAGCTACTTCTTAGGATTGTATCACGAGTTATGTTATAAGGACGCCTAATTATCCCAAAAATTATTGTCTGGTGTTATTATATTCTGGCCCTTTGCTAGAATAAATTGCGTACTCCAAGTTGGTTAAGAGTCCAAGCAAAATATTATTTTAGTTTTAAAGGGTCGACCAATGGGTATTTTACAATGAGTGGCGAATAAAATTTAAATGTCAAAAATTTTTCACATCGCATGTGTCATCTGCAGTTACCACCAATTTAAGCCATGAATAAATACTGGGAGGCAACATTGATTTGGTGTTAATTATAGTCGACCAACAGAGCATACAATTTTGAATGTTGTACACAGATTCTAAGTAACTGGGTCAATTGCAAATGCATAAACATTAGTACGTGTGCGTACAGGCATTTCAGCCAAAAACATTGCTGCCATACATAAAAGTATGGAACGACATAACGTCGAATTTTTACAAAAGATTATAATATGCACGCATACAAACTTCGATTAGCGCTGCCTTGAAGCCTCCAGACAAGCACGAAAAAAAATTACTTTGATCAAGATTCTTTAAAGGAAATCATCTTTAGTGACGAGACCTATTTTCATTTCAGCAGATACGAAAATAAGCAAAATTGTAGCGTTTGGTCCGATAAAATATCAAGACTGAATGTCAATATGGCGTGGTTTTTGGGCTGGAACAATTTTACACTTTTTTTTTTTTTTTAAATGCTATAGTGCCGTAATGCAATGGTAATGCTGTTACTTTCAATGGAATCTATCGTACAATGATAAATAACTTTTTATGGTAAAAGTTAAATGAAATGAATGTGGACGACCGACGTGTGGTTGCGACAAGACAGTGCTCACATGACGATCCGCCAATTCAACAATAATTTTACAGTATGAGAATTTCCCGAAAAGCATAATTTCGCGAGACAGAGATGTCAATTGGCCACCGAGTTCATATAACTTGACACACTTGGACTTCTTTCTTTGGGGTTATGTATTTTAAAAATAAGGTCTATGCCATTAAAGTCAGCTAGACCTTAAAAGATATCAAGACAATGGAAAAGAAAATAAAAATTAGTACGTAAGGATGTCATCCTTAACTTGGACAAATGGAATGATATATGCCATTGGATATGTGGAAAGATGTGGCCGATATTATCTTTCACACCTAATTGTTATTCATCAATTATTATTATTCAATAAAAATTTCAAAATCATTCAAATGCAATAATTCAATAACTCTGGGTATAAGTTGTGAAATATACACCCTGACTGACTCGAACTGCAACCAACTTCAGACTGCTATAATTTCCAAACCGTTCATTACTGTGAGCTCAATTCTTGACATATGACAGATAATTTTATTATTTACAAGCCTTTTAAACGATTTGCATCTCAGTTGTTTTCAAAATTTTTATTCCGCGATGAAATTCAAACGTGATAGTGTGATTGCTTTATATTTGGCTGGAAAACCACAAATAGCTATCGTTAGAGCCCTCCAGCACCTCATCGTGAATAAACCATTTGTGTCTCGAATCATAGCTCGTTACCTTGATACTGGCAGCGTTGCAAAACGCCATGGAGGTGGTCATAAAATAACAGCAACATCGGCAGAAATGGTTCAGAGAATGAAGGCTCGAATTGAGCGAAATCCGCTCAAGTGGAAGAAAAATGGCTTGTGAGCTCAACATATCATTGGAACGCATGCAACACATACACATACAAAATGAGCTTGGGCTCAAGCCATTAAATTTCCAAAAAACAAACGATCTAACACCGCAACAGTAAAAAGGTAGAGTCTAAAGAGCGAAGGAGTTGCTACGTTTGCAAGAAAGTGATGAGTTGCCGAATTTGTTATAGAGCAATATGTCAACAAACAAAATGACCGAGTTTACTTGCCACCAGAAAGCAGGCAGCACCGACGGTGATAATTTGGGCCGCCATAACCGCCGACGGTCGCTCTCCGCTCGTATTTTTGGACCGTGTTGTCAAAATTAATTCGATCGTATACCGTGAAACTGTCTTAGAGACAGTATTGAAGCCTTGGGCAAACAATTATTTTGGTCGCAGACCGTGGACATTTCAACAAGACTCGGCACCGTCTCACAGAGCGCGCGTCAACCAAGATTGGTTAAAAAACAATGTTCCGCTCTTCATTTCTTCGACTCCGTTGGATTTCTCTGTCTGGGGTATTTTGAAAGCGAAGGTTGGCACTAAAAAATACCAAAGTTTGGACTACCTCAAACAAGCACTTCGCCGGGAATGGGCCAAAATACCGCAGAGCCACTTGCGTGCAGCGTGAAATTCTTTCTTCGGCGGTTTCAAGGCCATTATTCGCGCCAAAGGTGGACATAATGAAAACTACTCATACAATTTAAAAATTTATGTATTTTCCAACATTTTTTGCTTTGGCACAATAAAATTTATCAAAAAATAATGAAAATTATAGCATTTTAAAAAGTTGCAGTTTGAGTCAGTCACCCTGTATATAACTAAAAATTTAATGCCTTTTATTGTCTTCACTAAAATTCAAAATAAAAGCAATATCCTACACACAGTTCCAAATTCAGAATATATGTATATATATATTTTTTTTTTTAAATAAGAATAAAAGTCCTTAAAGTGTTGTTTTGTGAAACATTTTTAATCGTGGGTGAAACTTTCGGCCATACTCAAAGTACATTACGCACGAACGCATTGAAATGAGAAATTGAATCTACGAGTATCCTTCTTGTTGGGATGATGGGATTCTACCCTCCATTGCTCCATTTTTATTCGCATAGGCTTGGTTTTTTCCGTTTTTATTTCCTTTTCTGGGTCTTTTATTATGACCCTCTACTTGGTATTTTATTGATATTTTGTAGCTGACAGCAAGTTGGAAACACACCACATTCCAAGTTTGTCCAGATTTGTATCCTTAGTTCCGGTTCTTATATCCTTTAATACGAGTATACCATAGCGGTTCATACAAGCAATACTCATAGCTGTTTTATTGTATCCGGATACGATACCGTTGAAGAAATCCTCTTTGTAATCAATAGATATCGTACTTGGTGGGTGTATTTTATATAAAATTATGCGAAATGTGTCTGCAGGCAGCCGCCTCTTGAATGAATGAAAAAGGGGTAGAGTGACACCATAGTATCTTTGATGAATTCATGTGTTCGTTCTTTTTAAGTCGGAAGTAAAAAAAAAAAAATGAAATGATAGCAATTCATTGTTTAATGAATAATAATGGAGACAAAAAATATCCTTTCTAAAGCGCAAATATGAAAGAGTTCAGAGGTTTGTTGTTAAGTATAACATTTTTATACCAAGTCTATAGTTGAACTAACGAGGAACTTTCCTCTAGACTTAACGACTGCCAATTGCGGAATGGAAAAGAAAAGGGAGACCCGGAATGAAAACAAGAATTCATTTTACTTGAACAAATATGCCAATAAGCCAACAGATAATGTAAATGTTGGCTGTCAATTACATACTGTCATTTACTGAGTTCAATGTGGTTGACAGATGTCATACAATCTTTGGTAATTTTAGACATGGAGTCGTTTACCACGTAACAACGAATTTTTATTATTTTATCTTATTACGAAAATGGGCGATCTGTATAAGTAAAATTTTGAAAAATTCCTGAATTTATGCTGAAATCCTCAATATAATCGCTTTAGTGAGTCCGAAATTCGTGCAAGGGTGAATCGTTTTGAAGAAACTGATTCGGTATCGGGTCAAACTCCATATCAGCATATCGGCCAGCACATGCACGCACGAAAGTGTTCAAAACCAGCCAGGCGCCTCAATTCGTTGTCGAAGCCAATAATTGGGCCTCACTTATGGCGTTTATCAGTGAATTTTAAAGGTTATTTTCATTAGCATTTTACACAACAATTGGAGTATTTGGACCGTCTACGACATCATCAAATTGTTAACTGGATGTTGGATCCCCAGGACAATTTGTCATCGAATTTGATCTTTTCGGATGTAGCCCATTTTTGGATGGATGTTTATGTAAATAAACAAAATCGGTGCAGATTATGGGTTGGCGGTATCATTGGCCCGTACTTTTTTGAAGATGAGTTTAGAGACACAGTTGCAGAGAATGGAAAACGTTACCGCAACATGTTGACCGCATATTTTTCCAAAATAATCCAGACTTCGGTCTGGATGATCTCTGGTTTCAACAGAATGGTACAATCGCTCACAAAAGCCATCAATCAATAAATTTATTGGGTACGAAATTTGAAGATCACATTATTTTGGTTGTAGAATAAGTTAATTAGCCTCTTAGGTCATGGTCATGGTCATGACACCTTCAGACTCCTTCCTGTGGGATTATTATAAGAGTCTATGCTAATTACCCATCGACAATTCAGGATCTCAAATATAACATTCAAACTTTAATCGCGGCCATTCATCCATCTATTCTTCAAAAAGTCATTGATAATTTTGACCTCCGGATAGTCGCTTGTAGCAGAAGCCGTGGTAGTTACATGAATGATGTTGTGTTCCATTTATAATTGCCATAGACCGAATTTTTTTGATTAATAAAATTCTATCATACATTGATTTCACAATACCATATTTCACTACTTTTCGATATAGTTTTTCTTTCGGAATCAGTTGAAGGAATGCAGCGAATGATCAAACGACTTGAGAGTTATTTTGAACTTTGGAATCTGTCCTTTAACTTAGAGAAATCTAATATTATGATATTCAGAACTAATGGCGGTAGATATGCTTATAATGAAAAATGGACCTAGAGAGTAGAGACTGTTTTAATAGTTCGGGAGTATAAATATCTAGGCGTATTAATTACGGCGAAATTTAATATGAAAAAGAATCTCTAACTTAAAGAGACGAAATGAGCTGTTTCTTCAATAATAAATATATTGATCACAGCCCTAAGCTTAAAATATTTCGCATGACTGCTGTCTCTATATTACTGTATGGTGCTCAAGTTTGGGGTTACTGCGAGTTTGAAAAAGTTGAAAGATTATTGAGATATTTTCTGAAAAGCATTTTCCGGTTACCAAAGTCCATTCTAAATTACAATATATGCTGCATTTGGAAACAACAGTGTCACCACTATTTTTAGACACGCTTAAACAGCACTTTAAATATGTCATAAAAGTACTGGAGATGGATGAGGACCGGCTGCCTAGACTAGTACTCAGGAGATCTATAACGACAAGGGGAAATCTCATCAGAAAGTGGGAGGAATTAGGGGATAACATCAGCGAAAATGTGGGCATTGCCATGGACATTAACACTGCCGACTTAAATAAGATTTTTTCAAAACTATTAGAGAGAGCAAGCTCCACTTTGTACGACCAATGTAAAACGGAGTTTCACAGCATAGATTGCTTTACAGTTAACTGAATTATAATACTCAACAAAGTAAGTACTTCCTTAATCGCTTTGCGCTGAAGATGATTAATTTAATATTTAAAGTAAGAGGTGAAATAATCAATTTTAGTTACATCCCACACCGTTCTGACCTACCAATTCTATGTGAAGTGTGTAACTTACAAGAAAGGGAGGATGTATACCATTTTATTTCCAGATGTCCTATCTTAAGCGAGTTTCGTGTGAGATACTTTGGTGTAAGCACAATGGATATGAACGATGTTTTGAACATTTTAAACTGTGAACTTGGTTGGTAAGCTTTGTATAGATAAACTGCAATCGCACTTAATTACAGAACACGTATTATTGAAGGCGACTTCTAAATAAACATATTTATTCAATTATGAAAGCAAAATTTATTTAACGAATTGTCAATCTGATAGACGGCCTTAGGCCAAACCATATTCAACTTAAGTTTATCAAATTGTAATAGTTAATTTAAGTACTTCTTTTTTTAAATAAAGTTTTCAACACTACTACTACTACTACAATAAATGTGTTAAGTTACGCTTATTTATAGCATTCCCATTTCTTATACTTTTTGTCGATTTGCATTTCATTCATTTACTGAAATGCTGATATCGTTCCAAACATGTAAGCAGACACACTGGTATAAATTCACGAACTCAAGTTTCTGAATTGTCTCCCTATGTCTGTTCTCACGGCTGGAATCAATAGTCAGCAAGTAATAGTCTGAAAAATCTTGCGGGTGCAAAACAAATTTCTGTTTATAAAAATAATAAAATTCTCAGTCGTGTGTTGAGCATCGTGAAGTGCGGTCTTTCTTTAATCTTATTTGAATTAACATTTATTTGGCAACCGTGACAGGACATTTAAACTGTCTCAAACAGAAAAGTTAAGTGAACTGAAAGACCTGGAGTACTACGCGACTCAACACGAATCAGTGAGAGAAGAAATTTGTCGGATCAACCGCAACTTTGATAAAGATTCCGAGTCAAGAAAAACTCTCAGCTATCTACATGAGCGTGGTGATAAATTAGAGCGGAATTAGAAAAGGTTTGATGAAGCGAACACTATTATCCGAGAAATTGGACTATCCTTATTTCAAGAAGGACTACCTTGAGGCCGTGCAGAAAATCGCAGACCGCTTGCGAAGTGAAGAATACACGGAACAAGAGGAGACTGGTGAAAATAATACGACAAATTCTCCAAAGGGTGACCTACATGCAAAAAAAACGGCTACTCTTACTCATGAATATTCTGCAAAGATCCTTAGACAAGTGCTCAGCGGAGGTTTCTCAAGGACGTAGTAAAACATTCTGTCGAATCAAAGCAAGATCAATTGAACAGAATTGGTAGGAAATAGTCGAAAAGTATAGAAAATTGGAAGAACATGTAACAGTCGAAGAAGCGCAGATGTACTCTGACATGCAGGAGCGGTTAGAACAGGCACTGATGGAGCTGTGCAAAGAATTGGAATTTCCTAAGTCACCAAAAACTCCGATCTCTGCAGTAATGAAACTTTCTAAAATAGAATTGCCAAAGTTCGATGGGAACTATCTTCACTGGCAGCAATGCTAGATCTGTTTAAGCAGTTAATACATGAGCAACCAATAAAACCGGCACAAAAGCCTTATTTCTTGCGAGCAAATGTCACAGGAGAGGCGCACAACCTTATACAACACTTTCAACCAACTGATGACAATTACGAAATGGCTTGGAACACTCTTGTCGAACGTTTCGACAATCGCAGACTGTTGCTGGCAGCCCAATTAACCAGATTACGGTCAGAATCTCCGGTAATTGGAACCGCCTCCAGTTTAAGATGCTTGCACGCAATCACGAACCTAGGTTTCGAGGTTACCAATTGGGGTTCAATAGTTATCCATCTTATGCTTCAAACGTTGGATACGGAAAGCAGAGGATTGTTCTAGCAGTCACTGGACGATCCAAAAAATAGTCCTATGTTGGATGAATTTGGATCATGGTTCCAAGCACTGGAAGCCATTGGTAGTCGAGACGAAAGAAAGAGATCTTCCGTTCTAGTTGCATTAAATAAACGTAGAATCTCTCGTTGCTCACAATTTTTAACTCTTTTAGATGATGATCGAGAAAAAGCCGTCTGCAGACTAAAACTTTACAGAAATTGCCTGAAGGTGAGTCACTACTCCGACTCATGCCAGTCCAGAAGTTGTCAGAAATGGGATTGCAAACACTACACCCTTCTACGTCATCAGCAGCCACAGAAGCAGGAAAATCAATAGCAGCAGAATTCAGATAATAATCACCGGAAGAAAACGTCTTCTTATCAGCAGCAAGAGTGCAACCAACAGTAGCAGTATTCAGCTGAAAGTCAGCAGAAGAAAATGAAATCTAATCAGCAGAAAGAGTGCAGTCAACACCAGTCCATCAGCAGTGGTGATAGCCTTCAATCCAATCAATGAGGCAAGCGTTATAAAGATAAGAACATTTTAAGTATCGATCCACCATCTGTCACATCTGCCAATGCAGAAAAAG
Source organism: Volucella inanis (assembly GCA_907269105.1). Classification (NCBI taxonomy): domain Eukaryota; kingdom Metazoa; phylum Arthropoda; class Insecta; order Diptera; family Syrphidae; genus Volucella; species Volucella inanis. Next base: position 68,496,557 of record OU026153.1, read on the forward strand.
TCATGTCTATTTAGCTATTGCGATTGACAATGTCGTCTCTTCTAATGGGTCACGTATTCAATGTCGTGTACTTTTAGACTCTGGCTCACAATTCAATAGTTTCAAAGTTAGGCCATAGAAGACGTCGTATGACCACTCCAATCACTGGTATTGGGGGTAAGGAGTGCACAGCCGAGTTTGTCACTAATATAACAATTGAATCAAGGAAATCATCGTATAGGTCTTGCCTTGAGGCCTACATCATGCCACAAATCAGTGAATATCAGCCTACGTACGAAATAGATACAACGCTTTAGAGACTACAGCCGCATGTACAACTTGCGGATCCTACATACTCTGCGGCCCAACATATTGTTATGCTATTAGGAGCAGAAATATTTTTTGATCTTCTCATGCCAGGGGATATGAAGATATCAAATTACCTTTCAGTATTGGATAGATTTTGGCTGGAGGTGCATCAGTGATTGACACAGCAGCCCACTGTTATGTGGCCCCAAAAACGTAACTCGCGTCTTTAGACAAACTCGTGAGAAAATTTTGGGACTTAGAAGATCATGATTCTCATGTTAAAACCATGAGCGATTAGGAGCACGAATGAGAAGCTCACTTTCAAGTTAACACGAAATTAAATGCGAATAATCTGTAAGGCTACCGCTCAATGAGCAACCAGATGCATTTTTAGGAGAGTCGCTTGTACTAGATAGAAAACGATTATGAACATTGGAAAAAACACATAAGATAAAACATATGAAAAAAAATCATCGTACATGAAATTCATGCAAAAATATGAATCTATTGCACTCACAACGTAATTCCCCATCACTGCGTTGTTGCGACGAAAGTTCATCGACAAAACTGAGGGTAGTGTTTGATGCCTCAGCAAAAAGTACATCTGGGCATTCACTTAACGATATTTTAATGGTTGGTCTAACAGTCAAACCAGATTTATTTTCTATCGTAGCCAACTTTCGTATGCACAAATATCATATGTCTTTACGGAAGACATAAGCAAAATGACCGCAAATTTTAATAGATCCAAGCGACAGAATGCTATAATTAATTGTATGGAGATCACATCATTTTCACCCATTACGACTATACCAACTTAATACTGTCACTTATGACAGCATCGGCGTCATATTGTCATATGACAACAAAGAGGTTTATCACCGCCCCTCGCAGGTTATAAAGAAATGTTTTTATGTAGACGATTGCCTTACGGGCGCAGAAAGCATAGGAAATGCCAAGAAATTGCTAGCTGAAATTTGCCATCTGTTGAAACTGGGTAACTTTTAACTTGGAAAGCTTTGTGCCAATCACCCAGACATTTTAAAAACATTTCCTGATGAACCTAAGGAGCAACTGGATCCTGCTCAAGTTCAAGTTTGATTTTAATGAGGCCAACACATTACATGATCGAGTATGCAAGCGAAGTGTACTGGCTGATTTCGCCATGCTATTTGATCCATTAAGTCTTCTGGGGCCAGTAATAGTTCTTGGAAAAAATTTCCTACAGGAATTATGGAAGACAAAGTTATCTTGGGATGAGGATTTTCAATGTTGAATGAGTTAAACATCCCGGGATATATCTCCCGTCCTTGTAGCGATATTGAACTGCATGCATTTTCTGATAGCAGCCTAAATGCCTTTGGGTCATGTGTATGCATCAGATCTATTGATGACTACATATTCACAGTTGCTGTGTTGAACATCAAGAGTAGTTCCTCGCAAACAACATCTATTGCACGATTAGAATTAGTGCTGTTCTCATGGTTGAACTAGTGGCAAGGCTACAGCAAGTGCTAACCAATAAAATAAGATATTGTGCTATTACACCGACTCCACTACAGTACTATCATGGGTAAGATCACCTTCCTACACATGGAAAAAATACATTGCAAACAGGGTGGCGAAGATCCAAGCACGAACAGATATACAGCAATGGAACTACATAAAAGGGAATATCAACCCGACTGATATGGTGTCTAGAGGAGGGGATCTAAAAGGACTGTTAAAAACGTCAACCTGCTTCAACGGTCCAGACTTTCTGTCCAAAGATGACATGTCATGGATGCAATATGTTGCTCCGGAAGACATTCCAGAACGTCGAAATAAGAGGTCTAAACTGACGGCGCCAGCCGTTGATAATGAAATATTATTTGAACGGGTCAACCATAGAAACTCCTTTTATACATTACGAAAAATATTTGCATATTGCTTCCGATTTTATAATAATTGCAGATGGCACAAGTCACTTAGAAATGGAAAGCAACTAACAGTGGAGCTACTTAAACGTGGAACTAATTTTATTTGGATACACGTTCAAAAAAGGCAATTTCCGGATTACAACCATCTTTTTCAGAGGGGTAAGAATGTACTCAATGGTTCTAGTATAGCTTCGTTTTCGCCTTTTTTTGATAAAAAAATCAATCTAGTCAAAGTCGGCGGAAGATTAAAAAATGTATCAATTATGTCCGATGCAAAACATCAAATCTTACTACCAAAAAATAATTGTATAAGAAAATTACTTCTTACATACCTGCACCAAACACATATTCACATCGCACCTTGAACATTGAAGAAAGCCACACTTACATACGAACAACTGCTGGCGGTGGTAATTCAGAAAGAAGCTATTAAGGATTCACGTCCGCTAACTCCAATGTCATCAGACTCAGAGGCACCTCTGACATTACTCCCAGGGACTGATATAACTGATACAAATTTAACTAGATTAAATAAATTTCGTCAAATTCAACATATATGGTACATCACCACTTTTGGACAAGGCGGTCGAAGGAATATTTGCACTTAATGCAACAAAGGCTTAAATGGAAAAACCAGCCCAAGAGTTTAGCTCCTGTCAGTACGGTCATTATAAGAGAACAAAATATTCCACCAATGAGATGGAAGCTAGGACGTGTATTGGACGTTATAAAGAGTAATGGCGATTTGATTCGCGTAGCCAATATAAAAACTCAAACAGGTATATATTGTATCCTACGTAAACAAAGTTCAATATCAGATTCTACGGCAAATATTTTGAAACGTAATTACATTGAAGTTCACCAGCAATTTCGAGTTTTGAATAAATATCAGGACACTTACCAACTTAGAACGTACTCAGGATGTTCTACTCGACGTCAAATTGGACTTTAATCATGCTAAAATAAGTCTACAATTTATCACTCCAAAACAAATGAATTCGCAGCATGTTGATCCAGTTGATACGTCTTACTCTGCATCCAAGTTTGAGTTTACCAAAGGGTTCGGCTTTGGAAATGTACAAATTGGCCATAGTCAAAGTTCGTGTTTTCAATCATTCGATTGTATTTGAAATGCAGCTAACGATAACCGACAGCGAGGAATTCCAAATGTTTAATGTTGTTCAAGTACCTATTCTTCACAAAAACTCCAATTATGTAGTTAGCACATCAGCGCCGTACCTTGCAGTAACATTAGCTAGGGATAAGTTTTTTCCACTGAATGAAATGCAGCTGTCACTTTGCAAGACAATATTGCCTACAAATTACCTTTGCAATCAATTTAAACAAACTAACATACACCAAGCTGATTCCCTAACCTGTGAGTTGGCATTACTACATCAAGATAAAACTACATTATCCAACTGCTCTGTGAAAGCAACCGGTACACGAGATCGTTGGATTGTTTTGAAGGAGTCTAACATTTGGATTTTTCCAATTGTGTCCATTGTAACGGGACATCTGATTTGCGTGGACAAAACAAATACAATAAAGATTACTGGAAACGGTATATTGGAGTTTAGACATCCATGCATTTTAAGGTTACGCAACGCCATAATTAGCGGCCGAAACGTCTACAGCAGTAATATTTCAAAGGCATTCGTTCCTAGTCTTAATGTCACCGATTGGATGCTTGTCTCGAAGTCGACATCTGAAACTCCTGCACCACCAACGGTGGGCGACATTGACATACATAGCTAAATATACTAAAATTGAAAACAACACTGACGCGGTAATTGACAAATTGAAAGAAATCCCCAACAATGCAGGTCAAAATATCCACGACTACCATCATTGCGGATGGGGTTATTTTTGATGGCTGGCATGATTGGGATCTTCATCACCTACCATTGTAAAAAAAGAGGACCAAAGCCGGCGCCTAGAAGATGTATGGATTTAAAATTAAGAGTCTAGGAATCCTCAAGAAGGGGAGATATGTTACGTTACGCATAAGATTGCATTTGATAGCAGTGTCCATATAAATTCACGGACTCAAGTTTCCGAATTGTCTGCCTATGTCTGTTCTCACGGCTGGAATCAATAGTCAGGAAATAATAATCTGAAAAACCTTGCGGGTGCAAAGCAAATTTCTGTTTATAAAAATAATAAAATTGTCAGTTGTGTGTTGAACAACGTCAAGTGCAGTCTTTCTTTTATCTTATTTGAGTTAACAAAATGTGTGTATGCACACATGTTAAGTTTCATGTTACAAAAATATTCAAAATAATAAAACAAAAAATTCAAAGGTTTTGATATTAAATTTTTTAGTATACCGAAGGTTTTAATTACATGTGTAACTCGGCAAGGCTTTGTTAATGCGGATGCAAATTGAGCTTACCCGCAAGGTGGCGTCCAATCTCCACTATTATGTTGCATGTCGGTCAACTCACTGCTAAACGCTTTCAATAATTCGGACATCTACGCTCTGGCATATGTAGATGCTGTAGCTGTGGTATATGTTGGATCATGTCTAGCGACAACCTTTTCTAACGCGCTGGTAGTCCTAAACGTAATCGAAAAATGGTGGACTAGATTGATGCAGGGTCAAACCTTTCAAAACTGAGGTTGTTCTCTTTACGAGAAATCTGACTGGTCTGGTATAACCATCCGTTTCTCCAATGAAGCTTAGTACAGGGGTGTCATCCTGAATAATAAATTTCTCTGGACTAAACATGTCACGTCGAAAACTTTCAAGGTGCTGTCGGCATTCTGGCAGTGTAAAGAGATTTTCGGAAGATTTTATCCTATTTGTTGGTTGTCTGGTGTAACGAGCTTCATGAAAATACTCTTAAAATCTGTCTCGCTGCATGGGGCTTTTTCCTAACAGAGCACTTTGCTCTAGACGCACTTTTGAATCTCCCTCTCCTTAATATTCATATCATGGGCATTCATTCTCTAAGCCATCTATCATTTAAAACGTACGGTCTTTGGTAGAACACGAGGTGGAGTTTTTATGATCTTGAGCACCGACTTCCTGCATTGACATTAGAACTATTGTTGCTGGAGATACACGAAATAGATTTTTCTTGTGCCCAATCTGTGCCCAAGACTGGTTTTAGTCAATATCTGAGTAGTCAGATCTTCGAGAATGGCTTCAAAACCGATAAGTGATCTTCATCCTCCACAAGGATTTCAGGTCAGTATACACTCCTCGTTAGGAAAACTAGCGTCTTTCTTCCGACGCAATCCTGAGGGCAACGAACTATAATGTTAAGATTCGGTGGAGAGGTGAAGCGTTTGGATCTGTAGCCACAGCCAAGCTGCACTTAGAGCTTTACTGAACACTCTTACAACTTCCTGATTCTGATTCACTCAGTCTTCTCTGGGTCCCAAATCACAATGAGATCACAGGAAATGAAAGAAAAAGAGGACAGTTTTTCAGAACCCGAACTTACGTTAGGTCTCCCTACGTCCTCGTTCAAAGCTTCCGTTGATTGTTGACTTTCATATGAGCAGAACTGCAGATCAAATGACTCTTCAGATTGCCGGCACACCAACCGTATGCTTTTCGACATCTTTATGAAGTCAGCGGACTTCCTGCTGGCTGCTTACTGGTGACGTGACCGTGCACTACACTTTTGCTAAGCACTTACATGCGCTGGGAATAAGTGATACAATATCCTGTGATGTATGCTGAGAATAAGATCACGACACCACGGATCACAATCTATGTGGTACTAGGCGTTGACATATTGGGCGCTGGTAATGAAGGCACTTTATCAACGAAACGCTTGTTGGTCTATTTTCGATAGACTGGGAAATTCCGTTAAAAGGAGCTCACCAGAAATTTTTTGTCCGAATGTTCTGTTCCAAAAAACAAAAAAAAAAATAAATAAACAGAAAACAAGTAAAGTTGTATTCGCCAATGATTTTCGGATGTTTAATTAATTTTGGGAATTCGAATCTGACGTAATAAGTATTGGTAAACAAATTTCTATACCGAATAACTGAAGTTTAAAAAGCGGGATGTTTGGCTTTTTTTTTATAATACCGCGCGCGCACCAAGGGGATATGAATACCCTTTTACTGGCTTTTTCTCCAGGGCGCGGACGGGTATGGTAGTAGTTTGGAACTCAGGTGTATTAGGTTTCGATATTTTTCCCAGAGGTGGTTGTCAAACTGAATGGGACGAGCTAGTACATCCTCAACCAGTGGGTCTTAAGTACGTGCTAGTTGTTAGTTCGTTACATTTAGCCCAGCCAGCAACCACTCCAACATCAGTGTTATGCCTTCATGTCAGAGTTGACGCCGACGGGATTTTCATATAACTACATACAAATTCTATAAAAAGACCTTTTCACAGAATTTCCTCTCACGGGATTCGAACCTACGACCCTCTGCTTGAGGAGTCTATGCATATACCACTACACCACGGCCACCCCACGGCATGACTGATCACTTTGTACCACAGCCACGTATGACTACGTTGGCATCTGTGGGAGACTGGTCTTAAAAGAATTTTCCACATGGCATTGAAATATTAAAGAAACCTTCGCAGGAGATTATCGGTATAGTGAAGAAAAAACTGGTTTACACCTCAAAAGCATGAAGCAGAACTTAAACTATTAATTCCTTCTTGGTCGAGGCAAAATCGTTTTCGTTTACCTTCAAAATTCAGTAATATCAGATCAGCCATGTACCTTCGCTGTAGTGAATAAAGGGAAAAAGTGTTCCTTCCCAATTCTAAAAATCGTAGAGCATTTGGCTCGCAGCGTTCATGTGACAGTCTCTAAATTAAGGCTCCACTTTAGAAAGAAAGTAAACAAAGCTAACGTTTTAAAACTATTTCAATAAAATCTTTGTTCTAATTTGATTTTTAACTAATAATTTAACTTTTCGTATGGCTGCTAAGCATTAATTTTTTGAAAAATCTGTATATCCGTATATTTAAAAAAGTGTACACACGTAGATTGTTTAACAAAAGTTTCATACTTTAAGTCATTTAACTGCACTTAACACTTATAAAAAACTGGCTGGCAATGAAAAATTGCAAAGTCCTTCTGTTTCCACACATATTTTCATTAAACATTTTAAGAAAAATCCGCGTGAATATTTACATTACCAGACCTTTTCTAGCATACATACCATAGATCAGGTTTTTACAACAGAAGGGACAATAATCAATCATAAGCGAAAAAAAAGGGTATTTCTAAGCAAATAATCCTACCAAGCAACCACTATGTCCACTTTTTCTAGTCTATACATTCAGGAAAATATATCAGAGTAAACCCAAATAGAACCAAATCTGTGCTGAAATAACTTAAACATCTGTTAAGAAACCGCATTTTCCATGATCGATTTTATCGACATCCTAGAAACTACATATATGGAAGATTAATAGCATTATTCTAACATCGAATGAATTCAAATTGACTAAATCAGTTTAAGAAAAAAACCCATCTACACTAGACTGGTGGCAACATTTTTACCTCAAAACCTAAGTCACCAAACAATGATTTCCGTACGGGAATATACACATACCATATATGTATGAACCTTTGCAATAGTACGTGTGTATAAAAGTGTAAATACAACACACTAATTTGCTCTAACTGATTTTCCGAATCGATTACAAGGGACAAACGTATGAGAATAAATGAAAATAAATCATAATCTAAAACTTGAAACGGAGCAAAATATGAGCATATAAATACAAGTACGTGTTGTAGGAAATCCATTCGTCTCACAGCGAAGGATAATCAAGTGGGAGCATGTTCTTATTCCTGCCTCACTCAATCATCGTCACTAGCGTCAGCGTCGACATCATCATAATAATAATTCTTTCCTAGTATCACATTTTTTCTTCCGCTGTGACGTAGAGAACTCTATTGCAAAAGATATGCTCTATATAAGTTCAGAGAGGTTCAGAATTAAAAGCAAAAAAAAAAAAACAGAAACGATAAAGTCCATATGAAAGAAATTTGAATTGCTGCCATCGTTATTCATTATGCAGACCATATATGGATGCATGCGGTTTCATACATATAGTTTATATGTAAATCTACACTTAATATATGGAAAAGTAAAGTATACTAGAGAAGAATATAATATTTTTTTTTATAAGTAAGGGATTTGTGTACCCTTAAAATGTTTATACACAACGCAAGCTCGGCAGGGTATTCCAAAAGCGAGTTGTACGGCGTCCGAGTGCGAGTGCGTCCAAAAGTGAGCTTGAGGGTATACTGATGAGCATTAATAGCGAGACGGGTGTTACAGTTGAAGATTTAAAAAGGCGGAATATTAGTGGCCATTTCAATGGAGCACTGGTGATGGAAATAGAGATAAAACAGATTGAGACAGGAGCCATTACGTCGTTGTTCGAGGTTGTTAATTGACTGACTGATATTAGTATGAGTCTTATCACACGGTTTCGAGTCCTATCTAGCAGGTGCAGAGATGTTTAATGAGCTGGTAAAGCAACATCAATGAAAACCCCAAAATGCAAAAAGAGAAAAGACCGGGTTAGCAATGAGAATGACGATATAACCTCTCTGGTGTTCCGAATTGAAAAGGCTAGAAATGACAAAAGTCTGAACGACACTAAGTTCAAACTCTGTGTCGATCACTAATAACAGAAATTCGTCATTGTGTCTGGTTGTTTTCCCCATAATTTGTTATTGACACAACCATCGAAGAAGGAGTAGCCGAACTCATCATAATCGGATGAGAGGTCTCGATCTTGTTAAAAGGGAACAATCCAGAGAAAACCAACCGGGCACGATTTAAAGAGGAGCTCGACGAGTTCAGCACTTCTTTGCTTAAGCTCCGAACAAAACAAAAGCTACAATGAAGTGTTCACAACTCGAAGGTCCTGCAGATCGCCCGTTCCTTGGTGAAACGCAGATCGGCAGCGTCTTTCTAGATAAACCAAAAAAGTTCTAAACAGGTCACTAATCGAATAAACTAGCCTTCTCAACTAGATCAACCAGGCTGAAACTACTCAGAAAATCTTATGGTACCTGTACTGAGTCGAAAGTAGGAGCTCTCTATCTCATGTTTAAGGCTAATTGAAACCAGGTAATAACCAGTTCACAACGCAACGCAACTCTCAACGGGATATGTAACTTGTCTAGACAACACAGCGTAGAGGAATCATTAGTTTTGTGGATAAAAGCAATGGTTTTGAATAAGATACTGATAGCGGATGCTTACTGTGGCCAATATGTGATGGCAGGATTAAACAGGGGTTGCCCGTATGACGTTGTCTTGCCTTTACTGCTATGGAGGATATTGATCGATTCACTGCTCAAGGTACTCTATATTTCTCTAATCAAAAGCACAGGCAGCCCCAAACGTGATTGAAAATTTGTGCACTAGAAATGGGCTTTCGGTCAATCCCCTTAAAGCGGAAGTTGTTCTCTTTGCAAGAAGAAAGAAGCTGTCTGGTCTTACTCATCTATTGCTTAAAGGCATTACCATCCAATTTTCCAATGAAACTAAGTACTTAGGTTTAGGTTTAGGTTATCCTAGATAACAAACTTATATGGACAAAATGTGTTATGTCGAAAGTCTCTAAGGCGCTGTTGGCCTTCTTACAGTGCAAAGGAGCTGTCGGGAAGACGTTAGCCTGTCAGCGATAAGGTTCGTTTGGATCTGTACAGCATGATAAGGTCAATTACATTCTTGTCAAACAGGAAGCACTCTCACGAAATATTATGAAAAAACTCACATCACAACAGCGTCTTCAACTTGTTCAGCGGTATTACAAAAATAACCGTTCTGTGAGAAATGTTTTTCGTGCAATTCGAGGAATTTACGGTGCGCATAATCGACCTAATGAAACCACTATTGGCAATACCATTCACAAATTTGAGTCGCAGTTTACATTAGTGGATGATACTCGACCGGTTAGACCACATCCAGCACGTAGTGAAGAGACTATAGCAGCTCTAGCTAAGAGTGTACGCGAAGACCGTGACGAATCGATTCGTCGTCGTTCTCTGAAGGTTGGCATGCGTATTCAAATGATCGTATTAAACATGAGGATCTCGGCCTAAAAACGTACAAAATACAACTTTTGCAAGAATTGAAGAAAGGCGACTTGAATTTGCGTCATATTTTTAGTGAATGGGCTCTGGAAAAACTCAGTGAAATTTTGTTAAGTGATGAAGTCCATTTCTGGTTCAATGGATACGTTAATAAACATAATTGCCGTATTTTGGCTGACGAGCAACCCGAAGAGTACCAAGAGCTACCATTACATCCATTTAAAACAACGGTATGGTGTGGTTTATGGACTGGTGGAATCATTAATTGATTAATTAACATTCACAGAATGTTACCTTGAATGGTAACCGTTATCGCGCCATGTTTACGGACAATGTGCTTGCTGAAATTCAAGCACATGGTCTCGGTGAGCTCTGGTTAGGGAGCCATACAGTGCGTGAAACAATGGACTTGTTGACAAATCATTTTGGTGAGCACTTAATTTCACGTTTTTCTACGGTAAATTGGCCGACTAGATCGTGCGATATCACACCTATTGACTATTTTTTCTGGGGATATGTAAAGTCTCAGATCTTTAGGAATAAGCCAGCTACGATTGAAACTTTGGAAGCCAACATTACTCGTATTATCCGCGAGATACCAGTCGCTATGCTCGAACGAGTCGCCCAAGATTGGACCTTCCGAATGGACCACCTCCGACGTAGTCGTGGCCAACATGAAATTGTTCTTTTCACCGCTAATAAAAATTGTAAGTTCACTTTCAAATTTATGTGTTTTGTTTTACATTTCATATCAAACCTCACGATGAATCACCCTTTACAACACGAACTGGACTTTAATGACATTGCGCGCCTGCTATCTGTTGACTCTGACCGTATGGATATGCCCTCTAATCCAATGATACAAGAATACGAAAAAATACGAAATCGACTTTCTCTGTAACCAGGACTGATTTTGGCTAAAATCTGACCTAGGAAAAGAATTCGGTCAGGTCTTCATGTATGGCTCCAAAACCCCATACGGTGCTGGAGTCTATCTGGAGGACGAAAATGTTATAATGCACTTGGGTTTGTCTTCCAAGCGGAGACATACGCAATCCTGATGGCAACAAACAATTTATATTTTGAAGAGCCGGTGGAGGGTTCGAAGTACTTGCATCTGTAGTTCCTGTAACTTTCTAGCTATTTCAAGAATGTAAGGTATCACTGAACGCAGTTGGAAGGCTGAATTCGCTGAATCTTGTCTGGATCCCAAGCGATGAGCATGCTAGGGAAGGCTCAGAGGAGACCTTTTAAGACCCGTACATACATAAGGTCTGCCTGCGTCCTCGGTTTAGGCTTCCATTTACAGCTACATTTCATATGATGACTTATACAGATGGTATGACTCCCTACTTTTGCTAAGCACATAAGTGTGCTGGGCATAATTGATACAACATCCTGCAACGCTTGTTGTGAAAGTGATCTATCTCTATGAATGTTCGCAGGTACTCTGCGTTGAATTGGTGCGTGCTGGTACTATAAGTACCTTATTACTGAAGCGCTTACTCATTTTTCTTCTAAAGTCTGAAAGATTCTATTTAAAGGAACTTAGAAGGAGTGCAATGACCTAGTTATTTATCTTAGTTCTGTTGCAACAGAGATAACAAAAAAAAAAGTTGTTATATCCAAACTACCTACTTTATAAATAACAAACGTAGTCAGCTTGGCAAGCCAAATCAATACTATAATCCAAAGTATTTAAAAAAAATGTCTCTACTTATTTGAAAAAAAAAAAAAAAACAGCTTAAAAGGGGAATTAACATACAAAAATTACAAAGCGTTTAAGTCTAAAAATTTTTAAGGGATCCTTTTTTGAATTTGGCAGCACTCAGGCAAGTGACAGTTGATTTGACAGCTGACAATATTTTTTTATTCAGTTGTGTTTGGCAAATTGTCAACGAAAGACGCAATGTTTAAAAATTATAGAAATTTAATTCCAAATTATGTGTTCAGTAAAATGTTTATAGAGCGCTACGCTCATCAAAATAATCGACCAAATGAGTAGACTATTCGTAGCACAATTGAGTAATTTCGCACTTCGTTTACTCTTTTCGATTCCAGGCTACTGACAAAAAATGCTCAGAGTGTTGAGCAAAATTCATCGAGTCGTCATCGTGCGCAAGAATCTGACCTATATTCATCGACCTTGTGGAAGATTTTATGAAAGGATCTTGTTTTACACTTGGCTTTTAAGATTCAATTGCTACGAGAATTTGCTTCAATTCTTCTAACTACCGCTTGCGTGGTGACTTCGCTTATTGGGCGGTTGAACAGCCGTGCGATTTTTTTGCTATAAGGTTCATTTTAATTTCAGTGACCTTAAGTATTTATTTGGAGTAAGGAAAATCTAAAGCTCTACAGATCTATCGATGCGCTGTTTGGAGCGGTTTATTGGCTGGCGGTATCGTGCCGCCGTACTTCTACAATGATGAAGAATATCGAAGTGTCACCGTCAAGGGCGCCCGGGGCAGATCCATATCCATATTTTTGTTACATACCCTACCACCAGTGAAAGTATCGAGCTATTAATAGAAGTGTTAGACGGAAACGCTATCTTCAGCCGCTGGACTATAGCAACGATTTCAGCCTTGGAAGGCACAAATGCTTAAAAAGTTGGTCGAAAATTGAAAATCACCTAAATGAAGATATCTACACCTCTTAAATAAATTATGAGCAAATAATATTTTCACACTTTACAATCTAAACTCAATCAATACCCGAAAGTGGAATGGGATCAACGTTACCAACTCAATCATAAAAATATGCATATAGGTAATAAATGCAATGCAATTTTATCTAAAACTAACACAATTTTTTGTAAAAGCTCATATGTTTATGTCTTCATACAAGCCTACTAACATCCATCGAAGGAAGTGAGAGCTAAAAATGCGATATTAAAACAGGATCATTAAAGTTTTTAGTAAAATAATTCATAGCGGACAAAGAAATATTGTAATTTTTGTGGCAGTTACCCATAACATCCGCTTAGAAAAGTGAACGCTTCAGAAGAACGTGACTTAGAACCTTGCATATGCAGCCGAATTGCGGAGCCACTGCAATACACAAGAATGCCTTTGAATATATCACAAAATTGTTTATTGATCCTGAAACAGTGAAGATAGATAAATACGTACTGTTTTTTTACTTTTGTATTTTATAATATAAAATAATTTCCAAAGTGGGGTTATAAATTTTAAATTTTAATATATATAATACATGTGCTGAAAAGTGCCGTGCCGTTTCTAAGAGAGGGAACCACTTGAATTAAATCCATACCATTTTCAGTTAGTACCAACCTTCAAAAGATACATGTATAAATTTGACAGCTGTCATACGATTAGTTCTCGAGATATAGCGTTGTGAGTGAAGCAACTTTTGTTATTGTGAAAAAAAAAAAATGGATTCAAAGCAATTTCGTGTGTTGATTTATCATTGCTTTTTGGTGGATGCAAAGAAATGGCTTGATAAGTGTTACCCGAACTCTGATCCAGCCGAACAAACCATTCGCAAGTGGATTAAAAAATTTAAAAAGTCCACAAAATGATTACGAATGACAGTAAAGTGAAGTTGATCGAGATAGCTGGGGCTCTGAATATATCAAAAGAGCGTGTTGGATATATCATACACGAATATTTGGACATGCGAAAGCTCTGTTCAACAACAACGTGTTGATGATTCAGAGGAGTGTTTAAAGCTGTTCAACCGCAATAAAGCCGAATTTTTGCGTCGGTATGTGACAATGGATGAAACTTGGCTCCATCACTTCACACCAGAGTCAAGTCGGCAGTCAGCTGGCGAGCAGGCGACGAACCTCATCCAAAACGACCAAAAACTAAACAGTCAGCTGGCAAGGCTATGGCATCCGTATTTTGGGATACACATGAAATAATTTTCATCGGCTATCTCCAAAAGGGGCAGACTATCAACAAGCGACTATTACATTACGTTATTGGAGCCTTTGAAGGACGAAATCGCAGAAAAACGGCCGCATTTGAAGAAAAAGAAAACGCTGTTTCATCAAGACAAGGCACCGTGTCACAAGTCGATGAAAACGATGGCAAAATTGAATGAATTCGGCTACGAATTGTTTCCCCACTTACCGTATTCTCCAGATTTGGACCCCAGCGACTATTTCCTGTTCACAGACCTCAAAAGAATGCTCGTTGGAAAGAGATTTAAGGCCGATGAAGAAGTAATCGCCGAAACAGAAGCCTATTTTGAGGCTAAACTGAAATCGTACTACAAAACTGGTATCGAAAGATTGAAGAATCGTTTCAATCAGTGTATCACCCTCAAGACAACTAGATTGATAAATAAAGTTGAATTTTGCAAAAATTTTGTGTTTTACTGGCACTTAACAGCACTGACTTTTCAGCCCATGTGTTAGGTTTTGTTATTGATTGATTAAGGTATCTTACTTTCAACAATTTTCAATACCAAAAAATTTAAAGAAATATTATTAAGTGAACCAAACATCTATCTCATAATTTTTATGTTATTTTCAAACGAATAATAAATCTTAGTAAATTAAGTTAAAAAAATGTCCATCACATATCTAATCGTACAGTGTTTCTCCAATAAATTTCATGCATTTGGTAAAAAGGCGAAAAAAATCTTTATCTTACGAGTATACATATTCAAATTAAATGAATGAATGAATTTTTATTTCAGAAATAATTACTTTTACATGTATTATCTGCAAAGCCAAGTTCCTTGTCTGCAGAAAACCTCACCTTAACTTCTCACTTATAAAGTGCAAAAAATATCTTTCAAGCATCTGAAGGGCAAAAGATCGAAACTATGAATAAGTTCATCGGTTTTGACTCCCTCACGCTTACTTAAATCATCTAACAACTAACAAATTTAGTTATATGCGACCTCCGGCAGTAAATATTGCACCGGAATCCAAAGTTCTGATAACTTGTCTTACAGAGTATGTCAAAAATAATTCTGCGATCATTATTCAACAGAAATGCATACTTTTATAAAAAAAAAAACAGATCAAGTAGGTAATTGAGGTGCAGTATCTACTAAATTAAAAATTTTTAAAAATTGTAGGAAAATTGCTTTTTTTTATTTTGACTTTTTCATCAAAACTTTTATCATATCAATTGTCGATATTTTATTGGAAAACTATTATGTTATTCTATATTATCATCAAGGAAAAGATATAGAGCAAACATGTGAAATACAATATACCAATAAAGAGTTAGAGTTTTAAACAGTTGCGCCTTGTTCTACTATGCAGTTAAAATGGTGTTCGACAAAAAAAAAAAAAAAAAAAACAATTTCATCGCTTGAAAATGTATACAGCAAATATGTAGTGCGGATAACTTCCAAGGAGTCAGAACTTCCAGAGTCCTACAAATTAGTTTCCCTTGATAGTCATTTTAAAAATAAAAAATACAATACAATACAACTGTAAACAAAGATTTGCTCCACTTCGCATCGCATTATCCAATTCCCACTCATCTTTCATTTGGATTTTGATCTTTTGTTTTCTTCCTGCAAAATCATCTAAACAGAAGTACACATCCGAGTACAAATAAAAACATACACACAAATAAATTCATAACTCCCACAACCAGAACATGCTGTGCTGCAGGTCCACAGGCAACAGTGGTTAAACCATACGTTAGGGCAAACAATGTGGGTCATCACCAAAATTAAATAAAACGATTCACATACATGAATACGAATACATAGCAAGTACAAATACATTACCTACTCTCCAAACCCATCCCCTGTAGAGAAGAGCTTTTTTTTGTTAGTTTGTATTTTATTACTTCTACAACTCTTATTCTAGCATTTGGATAATTTTTTTTTCTAAATGAGCAGAAAAACTGCCACTTTTGAGTCAAATTTATATGCAAATAGCGCTTCTATGGCAAGCTGACAGAAGGGTTGTTTTTTTCTTATTCGTCAAAATCGCCTGCGCGCCTCCTTCTCTTTTGATAAACAAACAAATAAAATATCAAAACAAACAGTTTTAGTTTAAGTTGAAAAGCTTGGAACTTGAAAATTTAGTTGTTTTACCTCATACTTTTCTGTATAGTCCTTCACTACGCCCACTGCCACTCAAAGCCACCCTCAAGTCGTTTCAAGTTTGTATTTTCACGATGACTTGGGGCAACTTGAGGCGGTTTGGGTATACATACATACACGAATATATGTATAATATGGGGTGGCTCAAGAGCCAAGGTAATAACTCTCTTACACCCTTAAGGGTGATTTCGTCCCGATGGGAGAGTTGGTAATGCTTGTTTCAGTAGAGGATAGATATTTTCGTCTGAATCCAATGCGATGTAAATGAGATGAGCTACTTCTACTAACCAGCCCCTCCCACTCCAAAAAAAAAAAAAAAAAAATGGTATGGGCTAGGCATTCCACAAGCTTACTCCGTGCTTTGACTTCTTATTCTGTTACATTTTTTTTTTTTCTTTGTGCGGTAATGTATTCAAATGTTGAATCAAGCTGAAAATAAATGAGAAAACTGAGCAGCGGAAGTGGCAGAGGGCTCATGGAAAAAGAATATGCAATTGTGGCGACAATTATATATACAAGAAATGAGGGCGTGTGGGCAACAGCAACACAATTGCGGTTCTGCGGTTCTGCGGTTCCACGGTGTTATCATGGCAGGAGAAACAAAATTATGGTTCCGCACAGTTGTTTATTGGTAAAGGACAAAGTATTCTTGAAAATATTCTTCTCCCCTTCTTCGTATACCCTTAGTTTTGTATATTTTATTTTCCTAACATTTAGCTCCTAACATATTCATGTGAAAACAAAATAAAATTATGGCTACAAGCAGGATTTTCTTTTTTTGTATTTCATTTTTAATTTGAATTTTATACTTTAAAATTGTTTTAACTTAACATTTAATTAATATTTAAGTATAAATAGAACTTACTCGAGTGTATGGAGTTTCCAAAGAAAGAGATGGTTTAATGTGTGAGTTCCATTTTATTTGCAAAAAACAATTTTAATTTTTTTAAACGAAAATTTATATAAATATAATATTGTTTGTGACAAATTACAGTCCAATTACATCGAAACCTGAAATAATAAAATAATGAGCACTTTTGTTATTTGTTTATATGTATGTACATATTGATATTAAATTAAAATCAGAAAAGAAATAATTTCAAAAAGTAGTAAAACATGAAATAAATTTTATCTTCTATCTACAAAAAAAAACAAACATCAATAAAAAGAATAAATGGAAATAATAACGCTATTCAAATATTTTTTTAATTTTTGCTATCAAATCGCTAGAAAATATATGGCCATAAATACAATTGTAATTCACTATCTTTAAAATGTTTACTACTCCATGATCTACCTACTACCTCAATTATATGTATTGAAAAGTGTTTAATTTTAAGAAAGAGATTCTGTATACAGTTTTCACTTTATAAAGGTAATTACAATAAATTTTGGGATCCCTGGTAAAGATATTTTTAAAATACAAGACTTTTTTGAACGCAGTCGAAAGGCCAAATTCCATTTTGCCTGAGTCTCAGATCACAAAGAAATTAGTCGGAATTAAATCGTTTATGAACTTGGCAGCCAAGGCTCAGAGAAGGATTCCTCACGGTTGGGACTGCGTAATGGCTTATATTGATATTTGAGGTTCTTGTGAGCGATCGTGCAAGTAAGACTCTCCAAGATGCAGGCAGGCCAAACGAATATTTTCTGATGCCTCCAAAAGCCAACGGCATTCCAGCTATTCATAGGAAGGGTCGTAGGCTTACTACTGGTGTTAGAGCATTTCCTTTATAAATATCGACCTTGCTCTAGCAACAGATGAAGGTGCTTAATGCTGATGTAGGTACAGTGGGTACTTTACCACTGTATCAATTACTCATGACTCGATGACACAAAACAAGAATGTTATAGAAGAGTGATAAATGTACATAATACATGGGCTGAAAAGTTTCTAAGAGAGGGCACCACTTGAATTAAATTCACACCATTTTCAGTTAGTACCAACCTTCAAAAGATACGTGTGTAAATTTGACAGCTGTCGGACGATAAGTTTTCGAGATATAGTGTTGTGAGTGAAGCATTTTTTGTTATTGTGAAAAAAAAATGGATTCAAAGCAATTTCGTGTGTTGATTTATCATTGCTTTTTGACGGGAAAAAATGCAGCCGATGCAAAGAAATGGCTTGATAAGTGTTACCCGAACTCTGCACCAGCCGAACGAGCTGAGGCTCTGAAGATATCCAAGAGCGTGTTGGATATATCATACACGAATATTTAGACATGCGAAAGCTCTGTTTAAAGTGGGTGCCGCGTTTGCTCACAGTCGATCAAAAACAACAACGTGCTGATGATTTAGAGGAGTGTTTAAAGCTGTTCAACCGCAATAAAGCCGAATTCTTGCGTCTGTATGTGACAATGGATGAAAATTGGCTAGATCACTTCACACAAGAGTCAAATCGGCAGTCAGCTGAGTGGCGAGCAGGCGACGAACCTCGTCCAAAACGACAAAAAACTCAACAGTCAGCTGGCAAGGTTATGGCATCCGTATTTTGGGATAAGCATGGAATAATTTTCATCGACTATCGCCAAAAGGGGCAGACTATCAACAAGCGACTATTACATTACGTTATTGGAGCCTTTGAAGGACGAAATCGCAGAAAAACGGCCGCATTTGAAGAAAAAGGAAGTGCTGTTTCATCAAGGCAATGCACCGTGTCACAAGTCGATGAAAACGATGGCAAAATTGAATGAATTCGGCTACGAATTGCTTCCCCACCCACCGTATTTTCCAGATTTGGCCTCCAGCGACTATGTCCTGTTCGCAGACCTCAAAAGAATGCTCGCCGGAAAGAGATTCAAGACCGATGATGGAGTAATCGCCGAAACAGAGGCCTATTTTGAGGCTAAACTGAAATCGTACTACAAAATTGGTATCGAAAGATTGAAAAATCGTTTCAATCAGTGTATCGCCCTCGAAGGCAACTATATACTATATGTATAAATAAAGTTGAATTTTGCACAACTTTTGTGTTTAACTATAAGACTTTTCAGCCCATGTGTAATAAAGACACATATCAAACGACGAGTCTATCTATAGAGCCATTCCTTCCTCGTTTCGGTAGCCCTATCTATCAAAGATTGTCCTTCTTAGTTAAATCCTTATTATGATAACCCCAATGAATATATTTTTGAATTAACAGAAAAATAAAAATTAATTGACACAGAGTGGTTAGCTTTCAGATAATTAAATTCTTAGTCAGGACAGTGGAATAATTTTCAATTGTTAGATTGAAATTATTAGACGTATACTAATGGTCATGTGGTGATTAAATTCTTTGTTTTCCACGCAAAAGAGTTCAGGTTTACCTCAAAGGGTAGCACCAGAAAATAAGAAATACATTTTTCTAGCGTCACTTCATTTCTGTAAGTAAAGCTTCAAAAGCAAAGTTTCTGTCTAAGAAAAAAACTTGTCACTTTTCAGTCGTCCAGAGTCAACAAGAAACCGTAAAATCCTCCATCCGTGGATAAAATTACAAGGCGAACAAAACATTGAGTGGAGCGACTAGGCCACATTAGACAATTGTGCAAATAATTTGGCTATAATAAATTTAACATACGGCATGTATTATCTGATCTTAGAATTTTCGTGTATTATATAAAGTGCCGAAGTTCAAGTGTAACGATATGAACATATTATGTGAGATTTGACAATAAGATCTGATTTTAAAAAAAATGAAAAATGAAATGAATTAAAGTTATATTATTAATTGCATTTTTCCTGATGACTGATTACTGTATGATATGGGAAGACACATCCCGGGGTTGGTAACCATGACTATAACGCATCAATTGCTTGTTGTTACCAAATGGAGATAACTTTTTAGATGGGATCAAATATAATATAAAAACGTATTCAACGCTTTTTCACAGGTCAAGTTAAGGTCTATAGGGACCAAGAATCAGACAGGGCAAGAAATTATGGCGGATAAGCGATCACCAGTATATCAACAACACTTAAGCCCGCCAAGAAGGTTATTGACATCTGTTTTAACTGTTCCCTCATTCTAGCGGTTTTCAACAAGGGAGTGGTCCTCTAGATTGCCATAGGGTAGCGGATTATAAAAAAACACCAGCTTTGAATGCAAATGGTATTACCTTACAAAATCATAATTAGCAAAGTTCACAAGCTTTGAAATGCGAAGAAGGACATGGAACATTCGCACGTTGTAACGCCTGTCCCACTCAAAAACTAAAAGCTGTTCTAGAGTGGTATAACACAGATATCATTGCGATCGATAATATATGATAGATAGGATAACATTTAAGAAAAATATCGACATCTATTAAAGCTGCCGCAAAAGGCTTCTCATGTTAGAATGCGGTTTCTTCATGGGAAATCGATAAATTTCAAAGTTTATTGATTTATAAAACTATAGGGTTTTCTAATAACGACTTGACAACTTTTTTTTTAAATAAAAGGCTTGAAGTACAATCAAAACATTTTTGAATGGAACTCGACTTCGTTCGTTGGACCCAATTTTCAACGACTCGGACACACATTTCAATATTTGCTCTGAGCTCCTCCAACGTCGTCGGCGTGTTGCCATAAACCAATGACTTAACGTAGCCCCACAGAAAAGAGTAAAGCGGCGTTAAATAGCACGAACGAGGCAGCCAATCGACTGGCCCATGTCTTGAGATAACACGCTCACCATACTTACTCTTCAATAAATCGATTGTAGCGTGTGCTCTGTGGCTTGTGGCACCATCCTGTTGAAACCACATGTCGTCCAAGTCCATTTCTTCCAATTCGGGCCAAAAATAATCGGTGATCATGGCGCGATAGCACTGACCATTCACAGTAACGTGGCGATCGTTATCGTCGACTAAAAAATATGGCCCAATAACGCCGCTGGCATGCAAACCGCACCAAACAGTTATTTTATGTGGATGATGTGGTGGTTCATGAAGCACATGTGGGCTTTCACCCGACCAATAACGCATATTTTGCTTATTGACGAACCCATTTAGCCAAAAATGAGTTTCTTCACTGAAGATGATTTTACGATGAAATTCATCATCTTGGCGCATTTTCTCCAGAACCCAATCAGAGAACGTAGCTCGTTATTGTACATTACCATGATGAAAATGTTGAGTTTACTGAATCAAACAGTGACAGTTTGATGATTAGTGAAAAAGTACGTTCACAAATTAAATTCAAAGTTGTCAAGTCCCTATTGGAAAACCCTATACTAGTAAAATGACATCAAAACAAAATAGGCATACAATAGAATACACATACTGTACACATAAAAATATTCTCATTGTTTACACTGCCTCCATACACTTCATATAGAACTATAAACAGTTCTTTGCAATCAATTCTATATTGATACTGTGAACAAACTACAGATTTCTGAATGAGGCAAATGTTTTAACTGAATTTCTGTAGTTTCATTGGAATTATTTAATGGTTATAGGGTTAATAATTCTGAAAGTTTTAACTTAAAAAAACTGCACTAAACAATGCCAAACTATGTTTTAAAATGTTTTAACTAATTATCTAAAACGAATGTAAGCGCCAACATTGAAAAAAAATGATTAAAGTCTTTTTTGAGATGTAATCATATATATAAATACATAAACTATGTCTAAAACATGGGAAGATTGTTTGTACATATTTAAAATAAAAAATTGTTTGGATGGGTGGTTGAAAATGCATCCCCTCGGAGATGCCCAGGTTTTCATTATTATAAGTTATTCTGTTTTGAACCCAATTGAAAATAACATAATTAAAATATGTAAAAATACATAATATTTCACTAAACCAGATAAGCACTTTAATTATTTAAAAGTAAAGTTTGCCCTGAAGTTAATGTATCAAACGTTATTAAGGCTCAAAAGTGATTTCTTTGGGTAAATATACAATTTGGACTTTGTTATATATTTTTTTTTTGGAAAAATATCTAGCTAACATCCACTTTTGGCAACTTTGAAACCTTTGAAATTTTGAAAAATATCTAAGTAACTAAATTTTTTTATCTCAAGTCATAGATTTCGCACTACGTCCCAACTTGCTTAAACTATAATACTCAAAAATAGGGTACTGTTTAACAACAGCCCCATAAAATTAACTTGTCAATAGCTACTTAGGAGTTTTTCCCATAAAACATATCTCATGAAATTTTACAGTATATAAATTTTATAGTACAATAAAAATTTAAAAACCAATATTATTGACCTCTGCTCGGTTCCGAAAAACCTTCTGCCGGAAAAATGAATCCAGATTGTGGAAAAGATGGTAATCCGTTGGGAAAATATTAGGAGAGTACGGTAGATGCGGACTAATTTCAAATCCCAACTGCAACAGTTTTTGTACCGTTATGAGGTATGGGGTCTAGTATTGTCATGCAAAAGCATCGGACCGCGCCTATTGACCAATGCAAGTTGCTTTTCACCAAGTTGGAATGCAATATGTCGATTTCCTCACATTATTTGATAGCGTTTATTGATTCTACTGGTTGAAAAAATGAAAAGTGGACTGGGCCTAACGATGTCTACGAAATTGTCACCATAACCTATTTTGTGTGAAGATCGGGCTTGGAGGTGTGTTTTGGTTTTTCATCTGCATTCAACCACTGGCCAAATCTTTTGCGATTATGATACAGTATCCACTTTTCATCACAGATGACTATCCGGTGCAAAAACAGTTCATTTTGGTTTGTCGACTTATTGTCATTGGGGATACTCTCATGCTTTGTTCAATCCCCCGCATTGCGACCGCATCCACCGTTGCTCTTAAAACATCGTCGTTAAGTAACGCTTCCGGCTTTCCACGTGGTTCATTTTCGAGGCTGAAACCTCCCGAACGGAACTTTCCAAACCAACGTCATATAGTGCGTTCGTTTACCGCTATATCCTCAAATGCGTCATTAATATTTTTCATTGCCAATGACGCAATATATCCCATTTCAAATTCGTAATGGAAGAGGGTTCGAATTTGAACTGCCAACTGTATGGTAAATTATACCAAAAAAAAAAAAATCAACGGCACTTGTAACGAACCCCAAAAATTCTCACACGTCAAGCACATGTAAGTACCACTTTATTTTATAAAAAATACTAATAGAAAATTTAAAGATCGTGCACAGATTTTCACTCGAGAACTTATTTCCGACTGAGCGAAAATCATGTGGTACAACCCAATAAATCAAGTAATTTTTTTTTTTTTTTTTGAAAAAGGAAATAAGCCAACCCCATTTATGTAAATTCTATTTTTTCAGCTCAACACCATTTTGTAGTTTGTAACTGAGATATAACGCTTAAATCATAATATCAACACAAGAATACGCAGATATGGCTTATGTCTGTGGTTTCTGCAACGAGCGAGATCGGAATAATGGAGATGATACTCTGATTGCCCCAAATGAATATTCATTATAGCATTTTCCAGGTTGAGGGAGACAGGAATATGGTGGAAATCGTTGAGAGACTAACATTTTACTTCAGCAACAGCATTTTACTTTCGAAACTACGAAATTGCTACATTACGTCCGATACCATCCAAATAACAGTCTCAGGCAACTAAGGAGACATTCTTGTATAAGCAGGAATTATGTCACATCTGGAGAATTCTACAATTAGAAGGCATACATGCATTCCATCAAATACCAGTACAGGAACTAAAACCCGGGGACTCAGAGAAGGGTTAAAATTCAGCAATAACATTCTGGAAAAAACACTTTACGGAAGAAAATATTTCATGGACGGTGTCCCAATACACCAGGGATGGAACCATTTATCTCCACAATTTACATAACTGGGCATAAGGCAACTGAAATACAGAGCTTAAGCATAAGTTCAATGTCAGTGAGTGGGCAGGCATATTTGGTAACAAGGCGATCGAACTTTTTAAACTTTAATTTATTAGGATGGATGAAGGGCATTGTTAACTCTTCAGAAATAAAAACATTGGATGACGTGAACCCTATGATTGACGAGGCAGCTGCGAATGTCCAAGAAGAAAGGACATTGTTAGGAGCTTTCAAAGACGAACTCTGGACCCAAACCAAACCAGACCCAAACAAGGGTCTGCACTTCGTACAAGGTGGCGCCTAATAAGTGTTAGTATTTAACTATTGAATGATATTTTTATTGGATTTGAAGAACTTAAGAAATTTATGAAGGAGAGGCATAGAGCAAAGAACTAAAGTTGTTAAATTTTATTTTGGGAGGCAGTATTAGATTTTTCTGACCAAAAGATCATATCGTTATTTTCTTAATATTCGAAATGAGCCTGATGCTCCAACAACTTATCGAATGGTTCGACTATTGAGAAAACTTCCACCAGGCGACGTTCTTAGCAGTTGCGTGATATCTAGGCGGTTTTTGAAAATAGTTTTACGACAATTACAACTTTTTTACGAGTTAAAACATAATTAACCACAATATGCAAGTTTTTTCCAAAAATTGTTCCTAGAGAACAAGTAGTTTATTCACAATCTCATAATGAGCGGCGAGACCAATTTTCGAGGGTTATTCACTTGAAAATTAGTCTCATCACTTGTTATTCACTTGAAAATTGGTCTCATCGCTGGAATATGGGAAAAAAAAAAGAAAAATTATTATTGAACATCAAATGCACAGTATGGTGCACGATATCATCTTTTTTTAAGGCCATAGTTGGAGAATAATCCAGAGTTGTGGTTCCAACAAAATGAAGCCATAGCTCAAACAGCCCTTCAAAATAAGGCTCTTCTGAATTAAATCGAATAATATCGTAATTTTCAAATTTCAACTGGCTACTGCGTTCGCCCGGCACCAGATTTCTTTCTCGAATTCAAATAAGCCAAGAACCATACAATAACTTAAAACCAATAAGAAAAAAAGAAGAACTAGGACCTGAGATTCTAACAGAAGTTATAGAAAATGCTGTCTAAGGATCACGTTAGGTCGAAAACAAAAATGGACACCATTTAAAAGATGAGTCATAACAGTTAAGTTTTGGTTTGTTATGATATTTGTTTTTTATTGCCTAAAATTGTTCAACTATTTTTAATTTAATATTTTACTTGTTTCAATAAGTTGCGTCGTATCTGGAAAGCTTCTGACTTGACCTGACTGCAAAAATAAGGATCAATAACATATTTTTCAGAAAAAATCACGACAAAATCAAAATTTTAAATTACTTAAAAATATTAAGAAAATTCTTATGAATGAGTTGAATGATACCCCATTTGTTAACATATACGCACAAATTTGAAAGATATTGTAATATTTTCAAAAGGAGTCAAAACGGGGTAGAGTGATGCATCGCTTAAAAGCTCTATAACAGCAGGGGATACATTTTCAAACCTCCTCCCCTCAGCTCTGCATCACCCCGCGAAATCACCGACACATTATAACAGATTTTAAAATCCTCTAATTCGAACATTTATTGTGAACGGGCCTTCATTTGTTTTTTTTTTTTGTTTGGTTGCTATGACACCTGTCAAACATATTTGGTATACATTAAGTCATTGAGTAAACATCATATTTTTTCATCGTGTTAATAATGTCGAATTTTTAACCAGAAAATAATGACTTGCGGAAAGTATTAATTTTTTGTTTTCATTTGAAGAAAAGTGCTTGTCGAGGCATATGGTAATCATGCTCTATCAGAAGCAACATGCAATAATGGTTTCAACGGTTCAGAGATAACGATTTTGATGTGAGAAACGAAAAACATGGAAGACCACCAAAAAAGTTTGAAGACGCGAAATTGCAAACAATATTGGATGAAAATGACACTTTGAGTCAAAAACAAATGGCAAAAATATTAAATGCTGCACAACAAACAATTTTTGACCATTTAAAAGCTATGGGAAAGATCCAAAAGTCACGATAAAAAATCAGTCTTGCATAGAACTGATACTAGCGATGAAAAATCTGGGACAACCATCAACTTCGACTGCGAAACCAGATCGATTCGGAAAGAAGACAATGCTATGAGTCAGGTGGGACCAGAAAGGTGTGGTGAACCACAAGCTCCTTAAACCTGATGAAACCGTTAATACAGATCGCTACCGATAACAAATGATCAAATAGAACCATGCATTGATCGAAAAAGGACCAGAATGGGCCAGAAAACACGGAAAGGTAATTTTGCTCCATGACAATATACTTGCACACAAAGCAAAACTGATTAGGATGCAATCAAAGCACTTGGGTAGGAGCTGCTACCCCACCCGCTGTATTCACCAGACTTGGCTCCTTCCGACTACCATATGTTTTCATCGATGGGACACGCATTAGCTGGGCAGCACTTCGAATCCTACGGGGAAGTCGAGAATTGGGTGACTTTTTGGTTTGCTTCAAAAGACGAACAGTTTTATTGGAATCCATATATTGCCTAAAAGATGAAAAAACTGTGTAGCTAGCAATGGCCAATACTTTGAATAAAATGTTTTTTACTTTCCTATTAAAAATTAGTGTTTTATTTTCACAAAAAAGTTCACTTCATAAAGGTACACCTGGTAATGGGTGTGTTTTTGCTTTTTCACTAGAAATTTAGTGTCATATCAGATGTTGCATTAAGCTTCTAAGCTTTATTTATTTGCAGTAAGGTTAAGGTCAATCCGGTAGGTTGTAGTTCGGTGAAGGAGGGCTACTGCTCTTCTGCGCCAAAAACTTGGACAATTTTTGTACCAGTAGCTTCACTTGTTTCTATTTATGTAGAAACGTAATTACTTATATAAATATTTTAAATAATTAACTATAAACAAGTTTCAAGTTATGTTTATGTTTACCATATATGAATATTATGAAAATTTGTGATGCCATCTCTTGTAAATTGAGATGCGTTCCTCCAAAGAATTCTGCTTATAAACTCGTTGTCAACCAAACTTCCCTCCATCAACGTGTTAGAAAACTCAAGTCTTTGTTTGCAAATTCTTGGGAAGCAGTTCTTGCACAGGTGTATGGTTGTCTAGATAAAGATTTTCTCCATGCACTACGTTATAAATTTCGTGTCTGGAAACATTGAATTGAAAAACTAAGCGTCTTATGCTGATTGATGGATCAGTTGTAACAGCGTTCACAATTCTTTCATAAGCCGAAATTCTTCTTACTTGTGGAACTCACGCGGTCGTTTATTTAAAAATAGTCCCGTTTCTCGAAGCCTTCGGTACGTATTTCCAAATACTCCTTCTCTAGGAATAATAAAGTCGTTGATTAGAATAAAGTTCATAGTATCTTTGTACCTTTTCTAAGTAGGTCTTCATATTGTACATAACCTCACTTTCTTCCTAAGAAGGAAATGTGGTCATATAAACGAACACGCTTTAAAACATTTTAATAGTTATGCTAATTTAAAAAAAAATATTGGAGAATTATTTATTCTTGGTAAACCACTCTTATTGTCAACTGTTGTTAGAAACATAGATATAAAATCATAAATTACTTATTTTATTGTACCTGCAGGTTTTCCCGAGTATAGTAAAATCTATGGGTTATACTGCGAAATTGTTGATAATACTATTTCTACTTTCATAAGAAAAAAGTAATAAAATGTTAAGTTTAACAAGCATTTTCTATGGAAAAGTCTTCAAAGTCAAAAATTAATATGAGCAAGAAAAATTTAACAGGACTAGAAACCGGATATCTGAATACTCAAATAAGATTTCAACTTTATTTAAACGCAGTAAGAAAGGCTAGTATTTCTTTTAAAAGAAGTCCTTAACGGAATTTCTATCATAAGTATTAAGAGGGAAATTTCCGTTAACATGGGTCATGGTACATCAAACTTTCTTATATTCTCGATTAATGATGTCAACATTGGAGATAGACCCTTACTGTAATACGATTTTTTTTTCATAGAATATACCCAAGAGTCATTAACCAAATTGTCTTCGACGTATTAGGGGATACCCTGTGTATTAAAATATATAATATAGATAATTATGATTATATTAATAATAGCAATTATAAGTATGTCTTGAAAACTTTTAAATGCATATACAATTTATACTAAGCTTTTGATTGCACCTATATATTATTTGATCGCTAGCTTAAGTCTCTTCATTTACATGTGGCCTTTATCTATTGTATCGTTCCTTTGGTGTTAACTTGATTATCCTGTGAACTGTTACGTTACTATCAAATAGCGAGAAATTAATGGAGGAGAAACTCCTGCGAATCGAGCGAATCAACTATTGAGAAATCATGTCTAAGAAGGTCGTCTCTATGATTTTAGTGTCAATATTCTCTATTAAAAAATTCGACGGTACCTGACTAACTCCCATTAAGACAGGTTGGGTATCAAACAAATACGCATTTGCTTTTACACTAAGTTTCTAGTATTCATCGTAGAATCTCAAGAATCTCAAGTAGGACTTGATGCGAAGTCCTCTAAGATAGCTGACCTAAAGAAGATAGCAATGACGATGAATTTATTCTCATCTAATAAGAAAGTAAGAATGGTTATTCAACTCGTAATACTGCAAGACTTGGTGAAATTAATTTACATCTCAAGCTGATCTTTACCGAGAGATAAGGATATGTTCCAAAAGATTAATTGGAACTTAGTGTCCCAAGCTGGAAAGCCGGTCATACTTCTTTAAGAACGTCAACTTTCAGAATGTTGTTATTATACGTATACACGGAAGACTTACGCTGACGATGTTGTCATTTTGATTTCACAAAATTTATTTCAGCACTAAACGAAACCACGACTTATAAATAATTGGGCCAGTAGCTGATGACTAGGAATTAAGTGGTCAGATGGTCACTAATAAGAAAAAACTAGAAAAATTGAGCTTGCCACAAAGTAAAGAGAAGAATTGTAAAA
This sequence comes from Volucella inanis, assembly GCA_907269105.1. Classification (NCBI taxonomy): domain Eukaryota; kingdom Metazoa; phylum Arthropoda; class Insecta; order Diptera; family Syrphidae; genus Volucella; species Volucella inanis. Next base: position 68,525,622 of record OU026153.1, read on the forward strand.
CATTACAAGTTCTTTAAAGAGAATTTCTAACGATTTGAAACTACTTCCATGCTAAGCCATTGTTCAGGCTTTAACAATCATTATGGAGGACATTACGCAAATGTTAAAGTCCTCTCAATAAATTACCTTAATATAATTCGAATAATAGTTTAAACTCGTAATAATAACTTAGGTAACAAAAATAGAATAACTCGCAAGGGAGAAGTAGACAGTACCCATGCTTGCTAGTTTTCACGTTTTCTGTGAGACTCTTTACGAAAATTCGTTGATCCAGAAGTTAGTAAGGTCAAAACACTGAAGAAGGAAATATGGCCCGTTACGATAAACAAATCTAACTTTTTCACTTTTTTTTCAATTTATATTCACACAGAACGACTCAAAGTTCTATCCAATAAGTACTGCAAGAGAGGCAGAAAGGAAGGAAAATGAAATCAGTTCATCATTTGCAGTATAAATATCCAGATATTGCTGATAGAAAAATGAAAATTCTTAGTAATTATTTTCCCAGTGTATTAAACTAAAACAAATTTATTCTTGAGGTTTATACCTTGTCGGGATAGTTCCAAATCTTTACATAATCATATTGAAACTTTTTTATTATGAAATTTTGCTATGAAAACATCGCGAATATTAATATTTTAATCTCTCAAAATATAAAGTTTTAATGAAATTGGAAAGATGGCTCAATATATTGGTGGATGGGGTAAAATTTCCGGCACGAGTACGATAATTTTGGCGCCAAGAATTGATAACGGTTTTTTGTAGAGGAGTTAAAAACTAGCATTTTTTACTATTTGCTCAAAAACTAGAAGACATAAAGCCATGCGGTTTTAAAACCAATTTGGCACATTATTTCACAATTTTGAGTAATATTGTTAAATTTTTTTTTTTAATTTTTTAAAAAGAATTTGAGTTTGAATGTGAATTATTCAAAACCTATTCAATAATTTGATGTAAATTTTATATTAAAGAACAAGTTTCGGGCTTTCATATTCTGTATAGTACTTTATTGTGTTACCGTTGTTTTTTGATATTTTTTTTCCCATCTTAAGTCATTTGTCTTTAAATTGCCCATAACTCCTAAACGGGACGAGATGGACCCCCCTTCCCATAGTAAAAAAATGCTAGTTTTTAACCCCTCTACAAAATACCGTAATCAATTCTTGGCGCCAAAGTTATCGTACTCTCCCCAAATTTCCCAACCAATCAACAATTTTTTTTTGGACTGCTTTTAAGTCACATGTATTCTGGCGTTTTCGTGTTGAAAGACTACACCCTTTTTGTAGGCCAATGATTGACTTTTGCGCTTAGCATCTGTATTCCGTTTCATTTTGTTTAAGAATCTCAAAAGTTAGGTCGTGAGCAATACTGCATTACCTCTTCTGTTGCACACCAATTTCTGATGTTGGTGGCGGATTCTGGATTCTTTTTTCTGCAAATTAAATCGAAACTACAAATAGCGCTTTAGTAATGTACATATATAGTACATATATACATACATAAGTGACACTTTTTCCCGTAATTTGTCGGTGTTATATCTACATCAGCCTAGCACGAATATATAAAAACAAGAATTTTATCATTTATCCGATTATTTAATTTGGAACTGTGCACTTACTTATCGCCCCCAATAAACCTGGTTTATATACAATATATGTATACATATTGTCATATATGGACCAATTTATGTATTTATAATGTGTTACAAAATTCGTCAATAGAAAGATCATGACAGATGTTTTTCATTTGCTCTTGTTGATTATCATAAGTGAAGGCCTAGAAGATTATCCCTGGCTTGTATCAAATTTGCTATGTTTCTTTTGCAGCTGCTCTAGGGTGGTTCGTGAACTTCAAAAACAAGACCAATAACAACACCATCAAAATGGGCCAATATTTTCATTTCTTATGAGTTCGTGGCTTTTTTGCCTATTCCCTATTTATCTACCAGTTTTATTTTTATTTTGTCTTCAAGTGAATAATGAATACTTCATTACGTCACCAGGGACCGGTGAAGAGACGCGATGACATGAATAAATTTTAAAAAGAAATAAAACAAAATGCGTAACTTAAAATTTTTGTAAAGTGTCTTTAGTAAAACCTTTATTGTGACCGCAACGACCGCAGAACCCAATTTCGAATTTAATAATCCCGAAGGAGAGGGCACATTTCTTTTCAGTTTTTTTGTTTGCTAAGAATCATTTCCCCATTGTAATATTTTGTATTTATTTATTTATTTATTTTTTTTTTTTTTTTGTTTCATATTGCTTTTGACAAGTTAGTCCGGTTGTCAAAAAAGGAATACGAGTAAGAGCGAAAATCATAAATTATTAATTTGACAGCGAATTATTGCTTTTTTGAGACATTTTTTCGTAGAAAAGACTTAATTCCGCAGAAACGCAAAGTTTGTATGAATAATTGTGAACTTTTAATTCATATTTTTGATATTTATTAGATATTACTGAGTTTTACGAGTAATAAAGTTTGCATTATAATAAAATGATTTATCTCCACCAAAAAGGAAAGTTATGTAGATGTAAAGTTAAATATAGCAAATCAAAATTAATCTAAGAAAAAAAGCTTTAATTTACTTAAGAATATGGATAGGTTCGTAAACAAAAGAAATGTATGTTCAATATGGATCGGAGTTCAATCAGACTAAATTTAAAAAGAATTACTGGGTGAATTAAAAAAGCGCTTACGAGTGTAAAATATTGCTTTACATTTATTGGAAAGTCAAAAAATTCGTTTGTCATCAAGTAGAAAATCTGTCCAAGCCTGTGGGACATAGAAGAAACCGCGATAAGTACGTCTTAAAACTTTTATGTCATCTGCTTTAACTGAGCATGTGAATTTTCAATAATAAAACCAACATCGTTAATTGTTAAAACAATGTATAGTTATTTTAAGTAACTGTAGTGAGGTAGAGGCTACTTTCAATTGTTTCTTAGTGAGAGGATCTGAGATCAAGCAACAGCTAGCACCTGTGAAGAACCTGAGGAGGGTGTGAAGCATTTACATCTGAACCGACAGACAAACTACGCTTAATACCTTGTGTGAAGACTTTTACGACTTCCAAGCTAGTTCGAGAATGCAAGGCATTACTGATCGGAATGCTAAATTCATTACGTTTTGTTTGGATCCCATGTTACAATGGGATCACAGGAATTGAAATCACCGATGAACTTCCTAGGAAAGGCTCAGAGGAGAGTTTGTCAGGACCCGGACCTATATTATGTTTACCTGTGTCTTTGGTCAACGTTCCCATCCATTAAGAGTTGGATTTCATACAAACACAACTGCAGATGGCATGACTCTCTAGGATGCAGGCAGATCAAACGAATGCTTCCCGACGTCTACAAGAGGTCAGCGGTCAGTATATCAGCAGGAAAAACTGTAAGCTGCTTACTTGCGTTGTGACAGGGTACTACACTTTTGCTTAGTACTTAAATGTGCTGGGCATAAGTTGTACAATATTCTGCGATGTTTGGTATTAAAGTGATTATTGATTGATTGACCTGGTGCGTGCTGGTACTGTACCGCTTACTAATCTTTTTTTAAAGGTTGAAAAATTCCATTAAAAGAAATTTAGAATGAATACAATGGCCTAGTTTTTTGTCTGAGTGCTCTGTTCTAACACAAAAAAAAAAAAAAAATAATAATAATAAAAAAAAATATAAAATAAAAAAAAGACAATCTTTAATGATTAAATCTTTACTGTTTCAAGTTGGCAGAAATTAATTTTTCAATTTCGCTATGCAGAAAATTGACAAAACAGACAAAACACAGAGTGGAAAGTCTTGGCTTTGGCTGCGCCATCAATTTACGTACTTTGAGATGGCTACCTTGAAGTGTTACAGAAGAATTTTTATTTTGATCAGGAATCATTGTCAGTCGCCTAATGAACCTCAATTCATGTTGCACATTCAATTTAGACTGAAAGGCAACTACCTTCAATTTTGGAGCCCCCAAAGATTTTTTGGAATATATAAGGAAGTCAACATTAAGTCAATTATTCAGAAAAATTTGTGTGGTGGTAGATAGTTTTTGTAAGTAATTGCTGTAAAAAAAATGAAGCCTAGAGGACCCTCATATTACCGCAGATACCTTCCGGCATCGAAGTTTTTTTTTTTCAAATATTGTCACATGGGGACCTGTACTATGAAGGGTTTGTGTATTTCAATTAAGAGCGGAGACCGTCAGACGGGAAATTTCGACATCATAATAGAGTCAGTCATATGTTTTTAAAGCTCATTGCGTTAACCATCTTCCACCCAATTATTTTTGGTTGAAATACAGTAATTTGTTAATTTTGTTAATTTTTAGAGATTTTGGTTGATCCCATAACCAGGTATTCAGTATACTCTTGAAGCCATATGAAAACACCAAAGCAAACTGATTTTCAGTATCACTACCGAAGACATCTAGAACAATTGATTTTTTTTTTTACTATATGTGTATCTATTTACATATATCTAAACCGTAGATTTTTTGTGTAATTTTTAATGTACATAGACCTTTTTTTTTAGTTCTATTTACCCGTTTCTATGTATAACAACTATCAACACACACTATTCACAAAATCGGCGACAGGAAAATTAGTAGTCAAACAAACGTTTCCAATATTCATCTCAAACATATTCATATCTTTAGTACCAGCTGGGGGTTACAAATCGTTACAACAACATCGCGTACCCTGGAATATAATATACATTAAATGAATTTCGTTTATGTGATATATTTTGATACGAATAAATGAGTAATACACCAAATTCCCTTAATTCACTTTATTTATATCACTAATGGAATATGAATGAACTGAGTATTATTTACGGCTGAAGGAGTAATGCTGGAAAGTGACTCTAGCTGTTGAAAGTTCAGTGGTCGACTGAAAAATGTTGCCAATGTCAGTCTTATACTACTTACATGTTTTTCTTCTAATTCTTAAATTACTGTTAATAATTACTACATTTAGTTTGACTGCGCATACTTCATCATGAGTAACATTTGACCTAACTTTTGTATCGTTACTTCTGTTTAATTTTTTTTTTTTTTTTTTAATTCTATTTTACAGAACATATCTTTTAAAGTCACTTTTTTGTACTTCAATGTACAATGAACAATGCCTTTTCCAATTGAGATTATTACAAAGTATTTTGACTATATACCATAATATTGTTTGTCAAAAGGTTTAATAATTTTAGCTTTATACCAAGATACTGATTTACGAAAATCTTTCGTCATCACAAAAACACCAAACTTAAGATTTCTGAGTAATTTGCCTTTATAAAAATATTTTTGTTTCAATATCCATTTAGTTTAAAATTTTTTTTAGCATTATGTAAAATCTTGATTTTTTGGATTTTATAAGGAATCGTTAAATCTAAACGGGTCTTATTACATCTATTAAGCAACGGGGCTTAAACCAGTTGTACTATGAATGGAGCTGCGGTATTCTATTGTAATAAAAATCTCTGTAGACACTGGTTTAAGTTTAGAACTGGATTTTTAAAGTGAAGTGTTTCTTTAAGTTCTAATTCAACCGTTTTCACGCCGTTTTCCGCTTGTCCTTTTAAGGCTGGATAACCAACCGGAGAAGTTACATGCATAATTCCGTTATTCTTAGAAATTTCCGTTAACTGTAACAATTTGACTCAGTAGTCCAAATCGCGAAAATAAATCTCTTTGGTGTTCCAATAACTACTATTGATTTATTCATGTCTATGCATCCTGTCCATTTGCTATGAGCGTCCACCAATAAAATGAAATATTTATTAAAAATAGGACCCATGAAGTCTAAATTCAGCCTTTCACATGGCTTACTGGGCCATTTCCACTGTATGAGTTAATTTTTTTGAGATGTTCTGAATATGGTAAGCACTGAATACATGATTAAGCCACTGTTTCTACCTCTGTATCCATTAACGGGCACCAATAAAAAGATTTTGCCAGAGTTTTCATCTTAACAATATCCAAATGCGATCCATGCATTTCTTGAAGCACCTGCTTCTGCATGGTACTTGGAAAAACTAGCCTGTATCGAAAATAGTGCGCCGTTCGATATTGAAAACGAGTGTCTGAGATATTTTACGGCCAGTCGTTGAGCACAAAATTAAATACTTTTTTCAAAACAGAATACTTCGCCGTTTTCTTTTGAATAACTGAGATTGTTATTGGAATATGAATCTTATTATTTTCAACAAGATTTATGAAAACCTCATTTGTTATTATCCCAGGTGATCTCATTTGCAGATCAGAATCATTAAGATTTTCAACGGCCGAAGAAAGAAAATCAGCGAACTTTAAATTTTATATGTTGGATTTTCACATCACATGAAAGAAAGAGAGCGTACCTTTGTAGCCCATTTGTTGTCATCAAAGGAATGCCTTTGACAAATCGCTATTTATGGTTTGTTGTCTGACACTAAGGTAAAACTTTTACCAAACAAATACTGGTGATATTTATTAACACCGAAGACAATTCTTCTCTTTCTAATTGAGAGTATTTAATTTCTGTTTGTGACAACTTTTTAGACGTAAAGGAAATCGGACGTTCCTTACCATCTGCATACCTATGTGCTAATACATCGCCGAGTCCTACTGTTCTAGCGTCAACTATCAACTTTACTTCAGGGATCAAAATGAGCAAGGCTTACATCTGAATTAATAACTTAATTGATTGCAATAAACGATTCTTGCTGCAGTTTTTCTCTTTTAAGCTTATCAGGCAAAAGTTCAAAAGTTCATACAATAGTCACTAAGTAAGGCATGAATCCCTATAAAAAGTGACAAAGCCAAGGAAAAAATGCAGCTCAGTTTTATTCTTTGGCTCTTATAATAGGTATAAGTATACCTTTTACCTTGGCCGGGTGTACTATTTAGCTTGAGCATGCCAAAGTGCTTACGAAACAAATTTTCTGAAATCGCCGAGATAACTGCTCCGCTGTATACTTACTTCCATCTCTATGTCAACTTCATTCATATTCACTTTTACTGTGATAGGTTTTGATTAGTGTCCGGTCTAAAATAAAAAAGTGATAAATCATCACACTCATTACTTAAAAAAATTACAATTAAATGTTTTTTTTTTTTTGCCTAGACATATTTACACTATCACTTGCTTGACCACACACCTTCTTCAGGTGCCACTTTCTGCCACACTTGTTGCTCACGAAGCTCTTAAAACGACAAGTCCTGGGCGTGTAGTTTTTAACCGACACCTGTTGTACTAGGTAGAGTGAAAAGTAACCTCTTTTACCGCCAGAATGCGCTTCTACTGCAAAAAAAGGTTACCGTGCCTTGAAGCCCGTTCATATTTAGGCAGACATGCCAAATTTCGGTGCGATACTGTCTTTAGTTTTGTTTTGACAGCTGAATGTTGTTGACCTGTTTGGCATCATGTTAAGTATGGACAAAAACGACTTTCGTTCTCTCATAAAACATATTTTTTTTAGAGGCAAAACGGCGAAGGAAATAAAAGAAAAGTTGGATAAATATTATGGGGCTAATGCTCCGTCAGATTACACCGTCAAATATTGGTTTCGAGAGTTTCGTGGTGGCCGCAACTCTATTACCGATCAAGTCCGTAGCGTCAGGCCTTCAAGCGGTTACAGAGGACAATGTCAAAAAAATACATGAAATGGTGTGAAAGTGAAGGTGCGCGAGCTAGTAAATACCAGAAAGATAAGTACTGAGCGCACACGCCATATTTTGGGCAATGTTCTGTATATGAAAAAGTTATCCTGCCGCTGAGTGCTGCGCATACTCACTCCTGACCAAAAACACGAACACGAGAGCACTTCGAAAGAGTGTTTGGACTTGCTGATGCGGAATCGGGCGGACTTTTGGCTTTTGATAACTGTTGAACACCAGAGAACAGAATGAGTGCCCGTCAATGGACTGAAGCCGGCACGATTGCTCTGAAGCGAAAATTTTGTTTTTGCAAGACAATGTACCGGCACACAAGAGCATCGCAACCATGGCTAAAATCAATTACCTACGACTCGATTTGCTGTCGCATCCACCGCATTCGCCCGATTTGGCTCCCTCGGACTATTATCTCTTCCCAAACCTCGAAAGATGGCTCATCAATAAAAAATTCAGCTCACGCGAGGAAATCATCGACGCCACGAAGGAGTATTTTGCAGACATTTTTTTTCATTCCCAAGGTGGTTAGTTTTCACCCCATCTAGTATGCGGTGGTGGCTGGTGTTGACTGAGGTACATCTCAGAGATGCTGAGTTGATAACACTTTATTGTGGTTAGCCTTTGACCTACAGATATACCTCTTGCTCTTGTTTAATTTACGTCCTCTCCGACTCGTACTGCTGACGAAGGCACATGACTACCAGTGCTATTTCCACAGCTTTTTCAAAGGTTAATGTGGGAACATCTTCCAGAAACAACTTATCCTTTTCTAGACCCTTATACAGCCTCATAATAAATTTCTGCCGAACAGTGATATTAAGATTACTTTCAAACTTGCAATTCATTGCCAATGATCCAACACGTGCTGCCCATTGCTGCAGTGTTTCTAGCGAATTTTTTTTTTTCTTAGAATTTTAATCTGTCAGCAAATGAAGACACGGTAGGTTAGAAAAGTTCTATAACTTAATTCGTAACCTGTATTATTCCATTGTTATTATTCCATTGGAACATGCGTTGGAAAGCTACTGTCATTGTACGTCATTTCAGTATATGTCATTCATTTGAAGCGTGAACAAAAATACCTTTTTTTTCACTCAAATATGTCGAACTTTGTGCCTGAAAAAGTGTTTTTGCGGGGAGTTCTTCTTCATTACTTTAATATGAAGAAAACTGCTGCCGAAAGTCATCATATTTTGGTGGAAGATTATGGTGAACATGCGCTAGCTGATTGCACGATTTAAAAGTAGTGATTTTGGCTTGGAAGACGATGGACGCCCTGGGCAGCCAAAAAAGTTTAAAGTTGAAGATCTGGAAGCATTACTCTATAAAGATTGTTGCCAAACACAAGAAGAGCTCGCAGAATCTTTGAGTGTCACTCAAGCAGCCATTTCAAAAGGTTTAAAAGCAGCTGGATATATTCAAAAGCAAGGAAATTGGGTTCCACATGAAATCAAGCCGAGAGACGTCGAAAGGCGGTTTTGCATGTCCGAAATGCTGCTGGAACGCCACAAAAGGAAGTCATTTTTGCATCGGATTGTTACTGGTGATGAAAACTGGATCCATTACGACAACCCCAAGCGCAAAAAGTCATATGTGAAACCCGGCCAACCAGCCAAATCAACGGCAAAGCCGAATATCCACAGCGCGAAGGTAATGATCTGTATTTGGTGGGATCAGATGCGTGTGCTGTATTATGAGCTTCTAAGACCGGGTGAAGCTATCAATAGAAAACGCTACCGAACACAATTAATCCATTTGAAGAGACCAGTAGCCGAAAAACAACCGGAATATGCGACCAGACACGAGGCAATAATTTCCCATCATGACAACGCTCGGCCCCATGTTGCTATTCCGGTTAAGAACTATTTGGAAAAGTCTTACCCCATCCGCCTTATAGCTCAGGCCTTGCCCCTTCTGACTACCATTTGTTCCGGTCGATGCAGAACGCCCTCACTGAAATACGGTTCACATCAGAGCAGAATATCAAAAATTGGCTTGATTCATTTTTGGCTGCCAAGCCGGCGCAGTTCTTTTGGGATGGGATCCACAAATTGCCAGAAAGATGGGAAAAAGTCAGCTTAAAATGGGCAATACTTTGAATAATACTATTGTACATGTTTTTCTTAAATAAACGTTCAAATTAAAAAAAAAAAAAAACCGCACGAATTAAATTACATACCCAATAGTTTTTGCTTAAACGTTTTACAATCAGCTCTACAACTTTCTTTGGATGAACTAGATCGGTTAACAGCTCCAAGGTCTTGTCGTGCAATGAGATTAATAAGAATGCCCTCTTTTGTTCCAATTTATTTATAAATATACTGAAATTATTTACTTCATGGCGGAACTTTGGTAATTCTACAAAATTTACCATGATGTACTAATGTCGTGATTTTAACCTTTCGATTTTCACTTTTTACACGTAAAAATTGACACTATTTGCCAATTGCTATTTGCGTTGATTTGTTTTGGTCCTCGTCGCCAATTGTGATATATTTTGATATGATTCAATAAGTAATGTACCAGATTCACTTAATTCACTTTATATGGTCAAAAATATTTATTACTAAGGGTACATGACTGAACTGAGTATATTTATAGCTGACGAAGCAATGCCGAAAAGTGATTCTCGTTGTTGAAAATTCAGTGTACGACGGAACAACGTTGTCAATGCAAGTCATATACTACAGCTAATAAGACTAAATCCCAAGTTCAATAAACACTATTGATGACTGATTCAACATATGCTGAAAATATGCAAATATTTGTTTTAAACAAAAGTTTTTAACGTTATGTGAACCTACCCAGTAAACCATCGTTTACCGTCCCATTCAAAAAATGTTATTTGAATCTGTTTTTTCTTTCTTTTCTTCAACTCGCTTTTGTCCGAAGCATTTGACTAAAATACCAAAGATTCAAACTAACCGATACAATTTGCCTAAGCTCTGGTGACATCCCAGAATACGTATATGGTATAAGAGACAGCCATTTCTCCTTCTATTTTCTATGCTCCTCATTTACTTCAATATTCATTCCGTAAGTCAAACAATTTTAACAGTCTCATTTGAACCACATAGAGCTTGTTTATTATTAAAGCTCCGAATCAGTGGCAATATAAGGAGCCAATGCTTCATAAATTTATTCATCACAGCACGTTATAGGAAATAGTTAAATTATACGTATGTAAACTGTACGTTCGCTTCTGAAATGCGTAGTCAGAGCTCTGTTGGATGTAAACATAAGTGCTGTAACAAATGACTTTATCTGGTCTATCATTTTCAGATATTTCAGGTTGCCAAAAAATTCATTTTGAATTTATTTTCCTTTGAGCAACGCGTCAAACGCTCAGATGTTCCAAGCCCAAGTAGCGTGGTACAAACTGTCTCGACAAGCAGATGCTAGCGGTGGACAAGTACTGTTGCAGTGTTCTGCAAGATATGCTAAACAATAAAAAAGGCTTACGATTACTATAGCCTGTTCTTAATTTGATCATGTAAGCAAAAAGATCAGTACTTGAAATGTAAATCTGTGAATTGTTCAAACTTAATCCTAATCAAAACCGATATAAATACCGGTTAATTTAATTGTTCGAATTTAATTTAATCGAAGATTGAATACATTTGCAGCCATGCTGGTAACAATCGACATTATATCATCCACTTGCTCCCCAGTAAAATCACAAAATTCGGTACTGTTAACTAAGTGCGGTAAATCATGCGCAGAAATATAAAAACCACAAATTCGAGCATTTTCTGGTATAAAAAATTTGTGATCATTTAACAAGTATTTACTCTCAGAATACGTAATCTTTCACTTTCACTTTCATACGCACTGGGATTCTGTTGCAGAAACGCGTTAATAAGCTGCTGAAAATATTTTTAGTTTCATGGGCTGTACTTCATCACTAATCACTTTTTTACGTTCAGGAAGGACAATATCATGCCGATTTTGACCTTATATTCACTGTCTTCCTATTATTCGAGTAGCTCGTAGCCAAAACTGAATACATACTTGATTTATGTTGCTATTCTAAAATACACTTATGTAATAAAAGTTGTTTTATATACATATATAGGGTGATTCATCGTGAGGTTTGATTTTCAATAGGCTTTTTTTGACAGATCACGCGTGACTCATATCAAACTGCTTTCTTTTTTTTTTGTTCAGTATCGTTTGGGAATTCATCATGGAACGACTTACATCATAACAGCGTCTCCAATTTGTTCAGCTGTATTACGAAAATCAGCATTCTGTGAGAAATATTTTTCGTGCGATTCGAGGACCTTGCGGTGCGCATAATTGACCTAGTGAAACCACTCTTGCCAATACCATTCGCAAATTTGAGCCCCAGCTTACATAAGTGGATGACACTCGATCGGTTAGACAACATCCAGCATGTAATGAAAGACTATAGCAGCTGTAACTGTATTGTACGCGAAGACCGTGACCAGTCGATTCGTCGTCGTTCTTAGCAGCTTGATTTGGCACATTCGACAACTTGGCATATTTTACGTGAGGATCTCGACCTAAAAGCGTATAAAATTCAACTTGAATTTGCGTCATATTTTCAGTGAATGGGCTCTGGGAAAACCCAATGAAAATCCGGTGTTTTATCGTGAAATTTTGTTCAACGATGAGGCCCATTTCTGGCCCAATGGATACGTCAATAAACGAAATTGCCGTATCAAGGCTAATGAACAACCCGTTGGTCCATATTTCTTCAAAAATGAGGCAAATCAGAATGTTACCGTCAATGGTAATTGTTATCGTGCCATTTCAATGAAGTATGTGCCTCGTGAAATTCAAGCACATGTTCTCGGTGAGCTCTGGTTTCAACAAGATGGCGCTACGGGCCATACAGCGCGTGAAAAATGGACTTGTTGAGAAATCATTTTGGTGAGCACTTAATTTCACGTTTTGCTACAGTAAATTGGCCGCCTAGATCGTGCGATATCATATTTTTCGACTATTTGCTCTGGAGATATGTAAAGTTTCAGGTTTTCAGGAATAAGCCAGATGCGATTGACGCTTTGAAAGCCAACATTACTCGTGTTATCCGCGAGATACCAGTCGCTATGCTCGAACGAATCGCTCGAAATTGGACCTTCTGAATGAACCACCTTAGACATAGTCGTACCAATATTTACATGATAAATAAGTGCCACGAATTGTTATTTTAACCAGTAATCAAAATTGTAAGTTTACTTTCAAATTTATGTATTTTATTTTACATTATAAATCAAACCTTACGATGAATCACCCTATATAAGAATTAATATTTATCTGATGAGCTAAAACCGATTGCAAAAAAATATTTCTTTGAGGGTAGTTCTGTATAGAGCCACAACACAAACATACTGATTCACGCTCAAATTCTCGCAACGGGTTACAATCATTAATCAAGTTAAGCCTGTATAATATCTGTCGGCATTCAAGACATATCGAGCTAGATTCTGATATCTAAAAATAATATAAAGCAAAGTATATACATAAGCTTCATATCTACACTTGGGGACGTATGTCGTAATACAAATCCAAACTGTACAATTTCGTCAACTAACAGAAAAAAATAAATGTAACCGTACCTCTCGTAGAGAAATCTAATTGTTTAAAACATATAACAAACAACTTGGAAGTTCTCTTTTGTTAGTAATACGCATGTAGTACTGTAATGTACAATTATATTAAACTTTCTCGACACAACTTATCAACACGAATATCAAAATGAAGCAAACATATGAACACTGGTAGCGGACTGTAAGAAAATGGCAATCGATAGTTATCTACTGTATACCATACATATGGATGATTTTACCTTACTTTGTTCAGATGCATATGAATGTTCACGTCTATATTGAAAAAAAAAACAGCAAAATTTTTTCCAAGGTTCTGTACTTACAATGTACCTACATATTAGGCACATGGTGGTCGATTTGCGCCACTTAGAATTTTAAAAGTGCTTTTCTTGGTTAATGTTGGCTGAATCTTACTTTATTGTCCACCAAATTAAGGCTTAATTGATGCTTTTTCACATTATGGTAAAAAAGAGATACGCTCTCGCTGAAGATTTTTCAGAGATTAGTTTTTTTTTTTTAACTTTACTTTCAAAGTCTTTTGATTATCTCAAAAACTGAAAATCTTAGGTTTTCTACGTTATTCAAAAGATGGTAAAATAAGCTTTCATTTTATGTAAAAACGCACGGGTATACTCGTATGTGTGCCGTATGCGTCTTATGCTTCTTATGATATATGATTTTATATGCAAATATGTTAAATGGACAAAAACCATCAGGAAATCAACCCACAATACGAAATTCACATAAGAAAATCTCAAAATCCCTACATACGGTTTTCATAAAATGTCACATTAAAACAGCCCCATGTTCTTTGGCCTGATTTCGATTTTGAAGTTTCTCCTATCTAAAAAGATGTGGACTATCACTATAACCTTACAGTTTCATTTAAGAGAAAACATTTTCGAATTAAAAAAAAAAAATGTTTTATGATTTTTTGTAATAAGAATTGTCTTGCTCCTCAAAATAGCCACTAACTGCCGACATCACTTCTTCATCGATGGAAAATCTTTGACCATTGAGAAATTGTTTAAAGAAAATAATCCGAGGGGGCTAAATCTGGTGAATAGGGTGCATTCATTCAAAAAATTAATAATTCATTAATTTTGGCTATTGCAATAACGGATTTGTGAGCTGGTGCATTGTCTTCATGAAACAACACTTTCTTCTTAGCCAAATGCGGCCGTTTTGCTTGATTTCTTCGCTCAAACGTTGCAATAACTTCGCATAATACTGGCCATTGATAGTTTTTCCTCTTTTAAGATAGTCAATGAAAATTATCCCACGGGCATCTCAAAAAATCGACACCATGACCTTCGCCTTTTTTGGAGCCGGTTCTTCCTTTTGAATCCATTTTTTTTATTGTTCTTTTGTCTCGGGTGTGAAGTGATGGACCCATGTTTCATCCACTGTTATGAAACGGCGCAAAAATTCTGCTTTGTTGCTGCGAAACTTCGCTAAACACTCAATTAAAACATCTTCACGACACTGTTTTTTTTTTTTTAAATGCCTATTATGTCTGCTAGCTCGCGCACTTTCAGTCGACGATTATCCAGTACTGCTTTGTGGATTTTCTTTACCAATTTTCTCCATTTTCACAAATTCACTGACAACCTTCACTATTGATGGCTGCCAAATAAATATTAAAAAACGTGGCGCTTTCAAACTTGAAACATATGCTTTAGAGACTGCTTTCCAATACTTCTTGGTCAGGCCGGGTACTTCGTATGATGCAATAGTTTTTGACGAAATGTATTTTAAGAATTAACGTAACTAACGCGTCTTATTTCCGTCTGACAGCCGAGACGTGTTGTTACGGTTCGTGTACTGGCTTTACATCTTTCGAATTTAGCGATTTTCTAGCTAAGCACAATTCTGAACCATTCGATTAGTGCGGGTTGACCGCATTTTTAAGCCACATTAAGCATACTCAGTGAGTCTATTATAATTATGTAAATCGGTTTAAAAAATTTCAGAAATCGAATTTGGTGTCAATAAAGAGGCGCCTAGCAAACTTTTCGGAGACTAATAACGTGAAAAATAATTGGTCAGCTAAATGAACATTTTTGAGTTTATGATTTGTGGAAATTGACCGTAACATCTGAAAAACACAAGAAAAATAATTTTTTGAAATACCCGCTAAAACATATTCAGTCGTCGATTTTCAAGCTTTGAGAAAACAACACCACAATATGCACAAACAAAGTGTCTTCGGAAATATTAGAACAACACGTGGTATACAAAGTTATGACTAATGCGAACTCATTTACAAGTTTTTGCTTTAGTTTTAGATAAGTGGGAATGGAAAACAAAGCAGTATTGATCGGTATTTTGATATATTTATTTTTGGAAAGAAAAACATAGGACGAAGTTTTATTCCTTGTCTATGACAACCGTGGGATATTTATTCAACGATTTTAAACATAGAGATACCTTTATTTTTAATGCGAACCACCCAGGTCTCTCGGTAGACGTGATTTCTGAGAAAATTGTTGAAAAGGTCCGTGAAATGATTCTTGTTAATAGCTGAATGAAAGAGCACGAAGTAGCAAAGGACTTACGCGTATCATACATGAGAAAAGTATCGGACCGATTGGTGCCGCGATTGCTCACAGTGGACAACAATCGGATACGGCTGTCAAGTTAAAAGCTTTGTTTGAAGCTCTTTAAGAAAAATCCGAAGTAATTTTTTCCTCGAGTCTTCACCATTGATGAAACCAGGATTCATATCTACACGCCAAAATCCAAGGGACAGCCGAATCTATTCCGAAAAAAGCAAAGCGGGTCCATCAGTTTGAAAGGTCACGGGTATGATTTTTTGCCACTCGAGATGAAGAATTTTAGGTAAATTTAAAAAAAATGATGCACGATCTGTCTTTGTCTGTGATTTATTAATTTGATTTGATAAGTAATTGACAAGGACACGACCCGTTTCGGTAGGCAAAAATGTGCTGTTTCACCATGACAACCCACCAGTTCATCCATCCGGAATCGCTGTTGCCAACTTGCATGAACAACTGCACGAATTGCTTCACCCTATTCGTCCGACCTGACTTTGCGAATTTTGCCCGAACGAGAAGGTAATCGTCAAGAGAGAAATTAAAAATGATAGCGGCAATAACTTGATAACAGGAATGAAGATTTGAAAAGATAGTGACAACAACGAAAGTCGGAGGTTGAACGAAAAAAAGATAATATCCGAAAAAATATTATCACTCCAGCTGTTTTATATAATAAATGGACTAGAATTCAGTTTAAGTTTTAAATTTGAAGACGCGGCATAATCATCCAACATCTGTTTTTTACGGCAAATCCATAAGAAATTACATGCTGAATGAAAAGATATCTTCTATCATAATGTCAATAACGAAATGCTGTTAGCTGCACTGCAGCTGCATGTTTTTGTAAATAAGGTGATTAAGTCACTGTATCTGTAGGATATAAAACATTTCTGTTGCAGTTTCTTCTACTAAAATATAACATATCATAGTTACATGATACTTATATAGGGTTGGCATTCTAGATATTGAATGAAACACTTTGTTATTCTTTTCAATTACAAAATCTTATATTAGCATAACCATAGTTTTAATCACGGTCGTTCAGGTCTTAAGCCAAAGAAGGAGGAGAACAAAATAACTGGGCCGATCATCTCTCCACCTAAATCTTCTACTAGAGATCTGGCTGGAGAAAGCGAGCGGTAATTTAGATGTATGACTGTACTTTTTGTGTTTGCTTAGACAAACGCAGAGTGTCACAAATATAAAATTATTGAGTAATTTTACTGAAGAAACTTGTGAAGATTTCATAAGAATACTATTGGCACTTATTTATTGATTGATTGGACTACGTATGTATACAAAACCAAATTTAAATACAATATTTCAGTAAAATTCTACCCCTGTATCTATTTTTTTAACATTGTAAATAAAAGCATTCACTGTAAAAGGCATAAATTTCATCACTGTCGTGCAGAATGCATATAAATAAGACTAATTTTCATTCTTGGGTCAATACAATTCATATGCCGACAACATAAATATTATTTATAAGCTAATAATATGTAATAATTTCTGTACATTAAAATCTTTGAAAAAAAAACAGTATAGGAAATAACAGGGCCATGTCCCAAAATACTAATACGACGGGTTAAAAAATCCAGAGTGCTGAGTCATGAATAAAACATTACCAAGAAATTCCCAAATGAAATAACCTTACGATAAGATTAACGAATTGTTCGTTTAATGAATTGGAACTGTGGAATGAATTACTTGGGCGTCTGTTTGCATTACATCACTTTCAAGCAGATTGAATCACTTTCACTAGTAGGTAATATTCATGATTTTCCACGCGTCATTTTACTCCACTCTAGAGTATTTAGACACTCTAAATACCATCTGTAACCTTTTTTAACAACAGATTGGCTATGAGCATATTTACAGGTTATAAAATAACAATGAACGCATATCACCCAGCAACAGGATTAGCAACGCCTATTATTGACTATCGACCCCCTTCCCAACTGTCCCCGTTAATCTAAAGCCAAATTATATTTTCAATATTTCTTGAGTCTTAAATTAGAAAGCCCCAAAAATTGGTGAAACGTTGCTATACGTCTTCGCATCTAATGCGAATGTTATTCAAGTTAATTCGTTTGTCAATTATTGGCATAGCATTATGTACGGATACCAACCCCCTGCTGTTCATATGCGCATTCCATCAAGATTGTGGTGGAGTCTATGTATCGTTAAATACCTGACGTCAGTTAGTTCAAGATGTGGTCGTTCACTTGCATTGGCCTAACTGCATTTGTTCCTTGCATCAGATAGCTGCCACAACAAGACTGGTTAGTCGTGGTTAACGTGTAGTTAAACTCCTTATGGGATTTGTGGTCTAATGAGTTGAACTACTACATTAACTATGGTTACAGATTCAAGCTGATCATTTGTGTTAAAATGAAACTCTTGTTCTGAGCACAAATATGAAAATGTTTTTCAAATTCGTTTTAATTGGTTTTAAGTTGGAATCTATTTTCTCTAATTGGCAAAGACATAACGACACTCCATTAAATGCTAGGTCATAAATTAATTAAACAAGCTGAGAAGTCCTCCCAACCTTTTTCACCAAGAATAAAATAAAGAAAAGAAAACGTTGTATTGAGGAGCAGTTTGGAGGATACAAATAGATACGGGTTCTGTTACAATTTTTATTTATAGTAATTGAGGACTATCTATTCACTATGAAAATATTCAATCAGTTTAAATAGAATTCAATTCTACAACAACATATGTAAGTAGTTAACATCTGTTTTTCGAATTTCACCAAATGTAAATAATTTTGTCAAAAAGAACGATTTATTTTAATATTCAGTTATGTATTTTCAGTTGCTACATACTTTACATAAATTCAGGTTCAATTGTTTTTGTTAACCTAAATGGTCATTTAGGCTGTGACTAACACCGAAAAAGTCCCTCCCCTTGATATTCATCTCAAAGCCATCTTCTATTTGAAAGGAACTGGTCTTGGGTACACAATGCCTGGAGCTTTGATGACCTTGCGCGCCGCCTGTCTTATGACTCTGATTTTATCGACATGTTATCCAATGTAATGACACCAGAACTCCTGTATAACAGTAAAAATTAATAAAATAAAATTAATAATAATAAAAAAAAAAACAATACAACAATACGCTTGCGCAGCACTGCAACCTAAATTATACCGTCAGGTCGGAAACAACTTAGCGGAGACCTTTAACGTCAAAATTTCTTTAATATCATACTTAAAAGATTTGCGCGGAACTTACAAGTGAACTAACGTACACCGCAATTTACCATAAAACAAAGGAGACTAGATAAGACCTTGATCATCCCAGTCATGGCGCAGAAGAGTGGATCCTAAAGAGAGCAGATGAAAATATACTAAGGAGTAAAATCTTTCGAAAAATATTTGGTCCCGTTTGCGGTGTCAGGCTCTGAAAGAGAAAATTTGACTACGAACTATGTACAGCGTATAGCGATATCGACCTAGTCAGAAAACTGCGCATCAGTCATCTGAAATGGCTGGACACCAATATAACGCCTCTCAGAATCATCGAATCGAAGTAGAAAAAAAGCTCACCTTAAGTGGCGCACAAAGGAAAAGGTGACCTCAACCGACATGGAGGCAGTTATCTAAAAACTAAAGAGTTTTGTTAATTGAGGTCCAAGTTCATCCCAAACTGTAGTGCCATCTAAATAAATAAGTACGGAACAAGGATTTATTAAAACTTTACATATTGAGTATGTAATTTAATTCGTGCGTTTTTTTTTTTTTTTCAAAATTTGAACGTTTATTTAAGAAAAACGTGTACAGTAGTATTATTCAAAGTATTGCTCATCTGAAGCTATGACTTTTTCCCATCTTTCTGGCAATTTGTGAATCCCATCTCAAAAGAAGCCAATTTTTGATATTCTGCTCTGATGTGAACTGTATATCAGTGAGGGCGTTCTGCATCGACCGGAACAAATGGTAGTCAGAAGGGGTATGGTCTGGGCTATAAGGCGGGGTAAGACTTCCCATCCACTGTTTTCCAAATAGTTCTTAACCGGAATAGCAACGTGGGGCCGAGCGTTATCATGATGGAAAATTATTGCCTCTTGTCTGGTCGCATATTCCGAGTAGCCGGCGCTTTTCGGCTACTGCTCTCTTCAAACGGATTAACTGTCTTCGGTAGCGTTGTCCATTAATGGTTTCACCCGGTTTTAGCAGCCCATAATAAAGCACACCCATCTGATCCCACCAAATACAGAGCATTACCTTCGCGCCATGAATATTTGGCTTTGCCGTTGATTTGGCTGGTTAGCCGGGTTTCGCATATGATTTTTTGCGCTTGGAGTTGTCGTAGTGGATCCATTTTTCATCACCAGTAACAATCCGATGCAAAAATGACTTCCTTTTGCGGCGTTCCAGCAGCATTTCGGCCATGCAAAACCGCCTTTCGACGTCTCTCGGCTTGAGTTCATGTGGAACCCAATTTCCTTGCTTTTGAATATATCCAGCTGCTTTTAAACGTTTTCAGATGGCTGCTTGAATGATACGCGAATATTCTGCGAGCTCTTCTTGTGTTTGGCAACAATCTTCATAGAGTAATGCTTCCAGTTCTTCATTTTTAAACTTTTTTGGCTGCCCAGCCAAAATCACCACTTTTAAATCGTGCAAACCACTTTTGACACGTTCGCTTTGCTAGCGCATGTTCACCATAAACTTCCACCAAAATACGATGACTTTCGGCAGCAGTTTTCTTCATATTAAAGTAATGAAGAAGAACTCCCCGCAAAAACACTTTTTCAGGCACAAGATTCGACATATTTAAGTGAAAAAAAATTATTGTTGTTTACGCTTCAAATGAATGAGATATACTGAAATGACGTACAATGACAGTAGCTTTCCAATGCATGCTCCAACGAAATAATAACAATGGAATAATACAAGATACGACATCTTTAGCAAACCGCACGAATAAATTATAGACCTAATAAAATTACAAAAAAAGGAAAAAAACAACTTTTAACTCTTCTGGGTTGTAACAATATTATATTAAGAATAAAAACGAAAATTCTCTAACGAGGTACCCGTGTACACCTTACTCTTTAAATTCTGTTGTAAATAATTTGCATAAATTTATCTTTTCAACCAGTAAAGTGTTTAAATTGATCAACACGGTAGGAAAAAAAACTGATAATAACTGACATTAATGACGAAATGTTTCTTACTCTACTATAAAAGTAAAGAAATGCAAAAAAAAAAAAAAAAAAATAATGTGGGTGAAAACCCACATGTGCTTCATGAATCTCCATTTCATTCCCAAAAAATAACTGTTTGGTGCGGTTTGCATGCCGGCGGCGTTATTGGGCCATATTTTTTCGTCGACGATAACGATCGTCATGTTACTGTGAATGGTCAGCCTTATAGCGCCATGATCACCGATTATTTTTGGCCCGAATTGGAAGATATGGACTTGGACGATTTATTGAAGAGTAAGTATGGTAAGCGTGTTATCTCAAGACATGGGCAAGTAGATTGGCCGTCTCATTCGTGCGATTTAACGCCGCTTGACTATTTTCTGTGAGCCTACGTTAAGTCATTGGTTTATGCCAACACGCCGACGTTGAAAATTGGGTCCAACGAATCGACCGCTGCAAACGTGCCCGAGTTCCATTCATAAATGTTTTGATTGTACTTCAAGCCAATAATAAAGTTTTTGAAATATCTCAAATGGTTTGTCTTTTATTTAAAAAAAAAACCCTATATATATATTAACATGAAGACCTAGAAGCTAATTTAAAGTTATAAGAAACCTTCTGCTTTCCCCACCAAATATCCTGTGATGATAACTAGCGAGGATGAGATAGTACTTATGTTTCTGCAATAGGTATAAAATGGTAACACAAAGGATTGTGCAGTACATTGTTGTGAAGTTTTTAACCCTCGGAAAATGAAAACCCTTCCAAATTTTGACACAGATCTGTCAAATAGTTTTGTTGTGACAGTTATTTGAGACAGACGCTTACGAAAATTTTCGTAAAAATGGAAAAAAATTAATTTCGTGTACGCATATAACACTTATTTTTGCGCAAAAAACCATCATGCAAACGAAGCAAAAGTTTAAAAAATAATATGGGGACTCTTCACCATCGATTGGGACCATCCACCACTGGTTTACTCGATTTCGGTGCGGTCGTACCAGCACAAGTGACGCCGAACGTTCTGGTCGCACAATTGAGGTCACCACACCGGAAATGGTCAATAAAATCGCGGTGTTATTCACATCAATTACCTTGAAAAGTGTAAAACAATCATCAGCTTTTATTATGTAGAGCTGTTGGATCAGTTTGCTGTTTGAAGTAAATTCGCTGCATTTGGTGAAGAAAAAAGTTCTCTTCCACTATGGCAACAAACCGGCGCACAATGAAGAGGTCATCGATGAAACAAACGCATATTTTGAGGGCTTCGAGAAATTATATTATTTAAAGGGTATCAACAAATTGGAGAAACATTTTGCGAAATGTATCGAGCTAAAAGCAGATTAGGTTGAAAAATAAAATGCTTTTTTCCCTGAATGTGTGTTCCTTATTTAAATTTTCGGAGACTTATTAACCCACAGTCGTACTCCATATTCCCTGTAAGTTCTATTTGGGCTAAAATGAGACGAGATTATTTTATGTTATTTATTATTTTATTTCATATACTCAAACAGAATAACTATGTATATTGTGCATGCGATCTGAATGTGTAGCATGAAAATTATGTACATTTAAAATATGCTGTTATTTTTTTTTTTTTTTTTTGTCTAATTTTATAGTGATTTTTAAAAAGTGAAGACTTGGCAGATAGTGGTATAAGAAAGTTATGAGAGCAATTTCTGGATATGTGTAGGCAACTGTCTCCTTTGTGGAAGATAAAGAGCGATATGTACAAGAACCCAATCCAGATTTTGTGCGATTGGCAGAAAACATGGTGTTAAAGTCTACCGTCATGAGAATAATAATTTTTTTTTTTTTATAAAAGCTGAGGTTTTTATATTTAAAAATTCGAGATAGTCTTCAAAAAGCGTTTTTGTGTCTTTTAATAAATTTACGTTAATAAATTCATTTAATTTTTTTTGAAATACATTCTCTAACATCAAATCTGCTTATTTTTTTTAATTAGCAATTGGTAATAGCATTGATGATATTTAAATTCCATCAAAATCAGATTTCGGAGTTATTGTAATGTAACGCTCACCACACGATGACACAACCACCACGGGATGACAAATGAAAACTGTATTGTATGTATAGTTTGTCGGAGAAATATTATTGTGTAAGAAAACCACATTTGTTGCTTTCGATATTAATTTTGCTATTAAATGTATGGTATCCAATTATGGATTCAAATTTAACTAAAAAATGTTTTTCAACTTTATGCAAAATTTACTTAAGTTTTTGTAGCATTTGTATTTACGTAAATTTGTACTCAATTGTAGTTTAAAAAACATTAAACAAGGTCCTTTACATTTCCACTGTCCTTGTTGTGGAAAATTAAATTGTAGTATCTTTGGGCTTAAAAAAAAAAATAATGAAAAATTCAAAGAACCATTGTCTGGCAGTAAACCTAAATAAATACATCTTTGTATGTATATACATATGTGAATATGTGAAACTAAGGCAAAACAATCTTTTCTAAAGAGATATTGTAGTAAAATGTTGCGTCCTTGCTCCACTTGAAATATGATTGCTACATCTACGAGTATGTGATAGCTTTTTCTATTTTTTTACGTTCTCCCATTTCACATTTTGAATGATGAATGCCTTTCTAGCAGTTCTTTGTCAGCCCTTTCCTAAGTTGGACAGTTGGATTTTGTATGACTATATTTAAAAAATTTGGAGCATATTACCAGAAGGCTTAACATATATCAATATTAATTATCCTCTAGAAAAGTATCTGTATGAAAAACAAAAAGAACAATGCTACTTTTCTCATTATTCAGTTCTAAAATATTTTCCCCATTATTACCCCTACTGGCAGTATTGGTTCATGATATGTTATGTGTCCTTGCCCCTGAGTAAAAAAACGCAACTATAAAATTTTCTTTCCGAATTTAGAATATACGAGTTTAGATTATGTAAATATGGTATATCTGGTTTACAGATACATACGCTTAAGGGAGTATGCTAGTCTACAAATTTGAAAAAATCTAATTTTTTTTTTTCATATTTCCAAAGTCGTTCAAGTATATGCTCTTAAATTATATAAAATTGTTTGTTAAAACGCGTTTTTCTCGAAACTACTTTTTTCAAGTTGGCGCGCACGATATCTCAAGTTATAACGAGCCGATTTATTTAAAATTTGTTGTGAATTGAACATATTCACTATCGTTTCAAGCACGCTCAGATCAAAATTTGTAATTTTACTATTTTTAAAAATTTTGAAATTGCTTAAAAAACATGCCAAAAAAATAATTGTTGAAATAAAAAAAATTAAGGGCTAAAATTATTCACGCCAAGATACCCTTTTTTTGGACACAATACAATATTTTGTATGTAATATTAAAATATCAATAAACAAATGATAAAAAAAAATGGATAGTAACAATACTTTTTTATTTCGTTTGCACAGAGCTTCAGAAACTGCCTGAAACTCATGCCTTTAGAACAAAATACACCCTTAATTTAAAGCCTTCCTCCTATTCACAAATTTAACGATGAATTTCTTTAAAGAAAATAAATGAACCACAATGTTTTCCACATTCCAAAAAGATTGCGATTACATTAAAATTTTAGAATTTGAGTGTCTTTGCCGCTATTTTTATGTGCGTTTGTTTGTATGAATGGGTTTAGCGTGCATCTAATTAGCAATAGGGTAGGACAAAAGGATAATGAAGTGAAATATCTTGGTGGTTTTCCAGTCTTAGTGCTGAAAAATTTTATAATGTCAAGAAGTTAAACGGGGCAAATTAACATCTACATCAACACAAGCAATAAAAGCATTTAAGTTGATATCCTTTTGTTGCTATCTTGAAAGGATCTAGTAGGCAAATTCGAACAAGAGGGTCCTTACTTCGTTGGTCTTCATTTGGGAGAAAAACATACAGAGCATTAAGAATACAAAACAGAAGTGAAAATTCAAAGCGGTATTCTTAGTAAATTTATGGTAAACATATTTGGTAAGCAATTTGTTGTTTAGTTTTGTCGGGATAATTTCAAGTGGGAGATTGTCGGTTCTTGGTAATGAAGCACTAGAGGACAATTTGCTGTTGGAAGTTGCCGTAGGGATTTCAAAATAATAGTAATTTGTATTTTTGGAGATCAAAGAAGGGGAAACAGTACAAATTAAAAGTTAAAACCAACGAGTTCCCTGACTATTAAGTGAAATTGCATACTTGCCCTTTTAACGATGGAAGAGATGGTAGAAACAAGAAAATTGTTGTCAATTATGCTGGAAATTTGCTAAGCAATAAGGTTAATGGATCAGTCTGGTTCTCCTTTTATTATTAAAAAAAAAAAAATAATAATAAGGCAACATACTTAAGTCAAAAGTAAAATCTAGTATGAACTAGAATGAAGCAGCTGGTTAAAGTTAAATGTTTAAATTTGTGTTCTTAACAAAAACAGAAAAACAAATATATTTTTTTTCGGTGGAAGACGTTTCCCTTTACTGTTGTTTTAAATTGCAAATAAGCCTACGTACGAGGGCGGTTCCAGAAGTACCCGGCCTGATCAAGACATGGCAGTAGTTGTTTGAAAATATATCTGTATTGAAAAGTACGCAGTCTATAAAGCATATGTTTCAAATTTGAAAGCGCCACGTTGTTTAGTATTTGTTTGGCAGCCATTAATAGTGAACGTTGTCAGTTAATTTGTGAAAATGGAGAAAATTGGTCATCGTTAGCCCAACCAATATAAAAGCTGAACTGGATTCCACTCTGGGTGAGTCTGCTCCTTCGTTTACAACTATAAAATTTTGGGTTGTTGAGTTTAAACGAGGCCGTACGAACTGCAAAGACGAGCATCGCAGTGATCGACCAAATGAGGTGACGACTCCAAAAATGGTGAAGAAAATCCACTAAGCGGTACTGGATGATCGTCGACTGAAAGTGCGCGAGCTAACAGACATTATAGGCATTTTAAAAAGTGCGGTACATCGCATATTATTTGAAAATTTGGACATGATAAAGCTGTGTGCAAGATGGATGCCACGTTTGCTCACACTCAAGCAAAAACAGTGTCGTGAAGATGTTTCAATTGAGTGTTTAGCGAAGTTTTACAGCAACAATCAGAATTTTTGCGCTGTTTCATAACAATAGATAAAACATAGGTTCATCGCCTCACACCCGGGACAAAAGAACAATCAAAACAATGGGTTCAAAGGGGAGAACCGGCTCCAAAGAAGGTTAAGACCGTTTCATCTGCAGGCAAGGTTATGGAATCGATTTTTTGGGATGCGCGTGGAACAATTTTCGTTGACTATCTTGAAAAACGAAAAACTATCAATGGCCAGTATTATGCGAACTTATTGCAACGTTTGAGCAAGAAATCAAGCAAAAATGGCTGCATTTAGCTAAGAAGAAAGTGTTGTTTCATCAAGATAATGCACCAGCTCACAAATCCGTTATTGCAATGGACAGAATTAATGAATTAAACTTTAAATTGCTACCTAATGCACCCTATTCGCGAATATTAGGCCCATCGGATTATTTTCTGTTCCCAAACTTAAAAAAATGGCTCAGTGGTCAAAGATTTTTCAACGAAGAAGAAGTGATGTCGGCAGCTATTTTGAGGAGCAAGACAGTTCTTATTATAAAAAGGGTATCGAATTTTTTGAATATCGCATGGGAAAAGTGTATATAGCTGAAAGGCGATTACGTTAAAAATTAAATAATTTTTTTTTCTGAAATTTTTGTGTTTTCTTTATTGGGTCGGGTACTTCTATACCCGGAATAAATAAATCGAACGTGTTTCAGTGTATATTTTGAGCATGGTGTCAAATGAAAAGTCCAAACACTTGGTCAGAGTCATGATACTGAAGCTTGTTACGCGAGAATCTTGTTATTCGATTTACGTATGGTAAACTTGTTTTCGGGGGCAAACAAAATTATAAATTATTTCTGATTTTGTGTGATATCGAAAAGATATTTGGTAATACGAGTACTAGGTATAATCTTCTCCATAATAGACTTATTGATTTCACAAACATATTTTTTTTTTTTTTCAACTTACAGTTTTCAAAGTAAAAGTTTCAAGAAATAGAAAAAACCTAAATTAATAAATGTCACCAAAAGCTATTTCTCATTTAAATATGTACCATCAAGAGTATTTATTAAACAGATACAGATCCAAAACGAGGACTGAACGTACAAAGGCATTAAGTAATAAAAGTAACTTTATTGTCATTACAACCAAAGATGTAGATCATTAGAAATATGTGGAAGGATCAACAGGAATAGAAAACATAAGTCATCATCAAAAAAAAAAAAAAAAAAAAAAAAAAAAAAAAATTATAATGTCTGTTTGGAATCCAGATTTATTTAAACGCTAAAAACAAGCCATTATTTAGTCAGGAAAATGAGACAAACGGTCAAAGAAGGTCGTTATAAAACGAAGAGTTGTTTACTCGTCATTCTTTCTAGTTGCAATGTATTGTTGATGAAGTTATAAATAATGTTCAAACATTATGCAAAAAAAGAGGAACAAGAAGCATTCCAACCCAAAAAACGTTAATAACATGCTAACGCTATTATAATTTTGTTAATTTTTTGTTTCCTTATTTGATTAATATAATCATAGTCTACTCCAATTAAAGAAAACGATAATTTGAAAACAAGTTTACTACTTCCTTATTATTAACACCTTATTAAACTGGGGCTTAACGTATGAACGGTAATATCCTTGTTTCAACTTTCATATTTTGCAGGACTCTGGCCTAAATCTGCTAAAGCTCAAGTTTCTTTTATCTGGTTTGATTATCATTGAACTCATTGAAGCGGTGCAGTACGTAGGATTGGTTTTACAAATGTAAAAAGTGCAGTGGCAGAGGTCACTAGTAATATTGCTTAACGACAAAATTAGATAAAAAAAATGAGTGAGATCGAATCCATTCACCAGCCTCTTTCACAACATGCTTGAGAAGATAAATTGCTGGAAAGATGTGTAGAAGAATTCACGCAAAACAAAAATAAAATTAATAATTAACTCATGTGGCAAATCAGCCCGGAGTATCCTCCTAGATGTAAGCTACTTGTCAAAATTGCATTTTATACATATGCCTGCATTTCCAAGAAGAAAAATGTTACAGTTTTGAAGAAACTCAAGACTTTGGGCGTACCTTGGATACCCGGACAAGAGGCGAGTGCCGATTTCTAAGTAGAAAGCCGAGGTGCCTACCATATACGGAATTATTCTAGGCAATATCAAGTCGATTTTTCGGAGGTGCAGTAAGGACAAACGCGATTACATATATCAGAATGGTATTTTTTGAAAAGAGCCGTTGCGGTGAGCAAGATTTCTCGGAAAACAATTTAACGTTCGATTTAAAATTTTTATGATATAATTTTTATAACGAGTATAATGGTCAATTCGTGAGCAAAACGATTTTTATTTTAATCAAAATTTATATTTTATAAGGCGAAAAACTGAATTTCAGAACCCCGATTCTTGAAAATAACTACTGTTTTCGAGGAAAAAAAATGTTCTTCGTCCATGAACAATGTAAAAAAATATACTCATATTGTTAACAATAAGTAATAATAAATAGATAAATAAAATATATGTTCCGGAATTCGGACATAACGGGTCGGCCATCCTGACACACAGGCCAGATCGACGCATAAACTATGCAATTTACAAATCAAAATTCAAATCAATTTAATTTTCTTCATCTGATAAGTGTTGCTCATCAAAATTGCAGATGCCCACCCAATGGTCAGCCCAGTGTGGCATTTATGTCATCTGGCATCTGTATCCCTTGATAATTCTCTATGTCGCGTATTACATACCGATCATTTGAAAGTGCCCTATGCACTACGTCTGGGCCCTTGAAATTCGAAATCAACTTCTTATTTTTACCTATTGTGGAATCGACATTCTTAATAACGATAAATTCACCTTCTTTGAACATATTTGGAAGAAAAATGAAAAAAAGAAAGAATAAGAAATATAGGGTTTTCTAATAACGACTTCACAATTTTTTTTTTAAATAAAAGGCAAAACATTTGAGATATTTCAAAAACTTTATTATTGGCTTAAAGTGCAATCAAAACATTTATGAATGGAACTCGATTTCGTTCATATGGCCACGTTTGCAGCCGTCGATTCGTTGGACCCAATTTTCAACGATTCGTCCACACATTTCGGCCAAAACAGCCGCTATTTCGCGTTCAATGTTGGCTCTGAGCGTTAAATTGCACGAACGAGGCGGCCAATCGACTGGCCCATGTCTTAAGGTAACACGCTCACCATACTTACTCTTCAATAAATCGATTCTAGCGTGTGCTGTGTGGCTTGTGGCACCATCCTGTGGAAACCACATGTCATCCAAGTCCATATCTTCCAATTCGGGACAAAAATAATCAGTGATCATGGCGCAATAACGCTGACCATACATAGTAATGCGACGATCGTTATCGTCGACGAAAAAATATGGCCCAATAACGTCGCCAGCATGCAAACCGCACCAAACAGTTATTTTTTGTGGATGAAGTTGTGATTCATAAAGAACATGTGGGTTTTCGCCCGACCAATAACGCATATTTTGCTTATTGACGAACCCATTGAGCCAAAAATGAGCTTCGTCACTAAAGATGATTTTGCGATGAAATTCATCATCTTGGAGCATCTTCTCCAGAACTCAATCGGAGAACGTAACTCGTTAGTGTACTTTACTATGATAAAAATGTTGAGCTTACTGAATAAATTGACGGTGACAGTTTGATGTTTAATGAAAGAGTGCGTTCACGAATTAAATTCAAAGTTGTCAAGTCCCTATTGGAAAACCCTATAGTTAGACAGTAAAGAAAGAAGAATATGTTAAGAGGGGGTGAGAAAGGAGGTTAGACCTATGAAAATAGAAAAGTACAGTTGCTAGCTTCCATTATTTGCTTTATCGTTGTTGGAAGAGAGTTCTAAAGTCTGGTGACGTGAATGGAGAAGAGGCGAGAGGAGATTAGGTAGTTAAAACTAGGCATTATAAGATTCATTCTTCTGGTCGATTGCGCAAACTGAAGCTTATCAAAAAGATATTTAGGCGACCTTTCATATATAAGCTTATGCATAAATTGGCAGCACCTTATTTTTAAAAATTGTTGAAACGTATACCCTAGAATCAATTTATGATAATGAGATACATGATCATAACGATTCAGCCCATACACCTAGCTAATCATAGCATTGAACGCAACAAGCAATTTGTGTTCTAAGCGGGAGTCAAGCTTACAGTTAACAGTTATGGAGTAATCAATAATGGGTACAAACAGGGTTTATACAAGTCTAAGTTTCGTGCATGTTGGGGTAAAACTGGAGGATAACCGGAGCTTACGCAGGCCAGCATAGATTCGGCCAATGGAATAATTTACATGATCCTTGGAAGAGAGTAATCGATTCAACTTGAAACCAAGATTTTTTACAACATTTACGAACTTGAGTTGGCTGTTATTTAAGAACACTGGTAATAGTTCATCCGTATCGCATTGTTTTTTAAGAAATCAGTATCATCTGAGATTTGCCTTGATTTAAACTAAGCTCATTACATAGTGACCAGTTGTATATTTTTGAAAGATCTTCATTAATTTTTAATATTGGATCCTCAATCTGACCAATAGGCCCTGATAAATGAATTTGGGCATCCTCAGCGTAAAGATGGGTTGATGCATTAGAGCATACTTTAGGAAGGTCATTGATATATAAACAAAATAATATTGGTCCTAGTGTCGATCCTTGTGGCACTTCAGCAAGTAACGCAGCAAATCTGGAGGATCTGTCATGTACGATTCTCTGGTACCTATTACCTAAGTAATTAACCATCAGGCACACTGACCTTTCGCTAAGACCAAAATACAGTTTAAGCTTATTAATATAATATCATAATCATAATATTTTATGACACAAGGATGAAAGAAGACTTTGTGATAAAATAATTTATACTGTGTGTGAGAGAACTCAAAACAAGAGGTAGAACCATCTCTACAAACTGAATAGGTACCCCATCTTCACCTATAGCATTTGATTTAATTGAGCGAATGGTATTAATGATATCAATTTCCGAGACGACTTCAAATTCAAAATCAAACTTAAACAATTGCTGATTTTCGGGAATAAAATTTGGGTTGTTTTTGGCACCGGAAAGTAATGCGCCGTTAAGATTATCAACATCAAGTATCGCTGTATGGACAGTAGCATTTTTTCCGACCCCAACTGAACGTAGATTGCTTCATAGTTTTTTTGAGGATTGCTCAGTACTTAGTTTTGATAAAAAAATATCTTTTCTTAGCTCTTCGCCTTATAAAGGTGACATGATTGCGTGCTCGACGAAATATTTCCCAGTTGACGACAGTTGGTCTTTGTTTCCACCTGGAGTATAGCTTTTTATGGGCTTTCATGGTATTTCGAATCTCCCATGCGATCCAAACTTTGCAGATGATTGACTTTATCGTTGACATTTGAGGCATAATAGGACTTATGCTTGCATCCAATTGCAAGTTATAGCTGTCCACAAAAGAAAAATCTCTAAACTGGAATGACAATGGCAACCGAGAAAAGCACATTTTACGTACAAAAATTTAAATCATGGTTAGAAATCCCTGCTAGAGACAACTGATCCTGAAGTAAAGCATTGAGACGATTGGACAACATGAGGACATGAATAAGACTGAGGGGAACATCTCGGGCAAAGCGTGTAGCATAGGAGTTAACTATCGACAAGCAGAATCTAAGAGTAAATGACTTTGTTATCATATTTTAAAAGATCATAATTGAAATCACCACAGATTAACATCCAGGAACATCCTATTGCGTCTCCTTTAGATTTTTTAAGCTCTCTACACTTAAGAGTATTACTGTAGTATACCGTAATACCTCCACCAGATGTAGTAGTAATTCTATCGTTGCGAAAAGCTTATACCCCGGTATTCCATATAAAAGATCCACCGCATCATCATCTTGAGAGTTATACATTAATTAACAAAATATTTTTATTATTACAAATTAGGTAAATTGGGTAGCAGATTTTAAGCCCTTCGGGTGCTCTAGACAAAATTTTAATCATTGACCGCATTGTGACCCCATTCTCATTAACACCAACAGACGTTGATAGATAGATAGAAGTGTATCATTGCAGTATAAGACAAGAACAAATAATGAAAGGAGACTATAAACAATAAGCATTCTTGGGATACAAAATAGTAACAACAACAATTAGAGGAAGTGAGTAGATTACGAATAAAAGTATTGATCGAAAAGTGGACAGGAAAGAAGGAAAAGAAAAGATATACAATAATAAGAAAAAAGAACATAATGCAAAATATTGTGTTATAAAAATATGTTTAGTGATTAATGAATACGTATGTGTGGTGAGAGTGCTCCCAATCAGTGTTAAAGGTATCGGACAAGTTGATTGTGCAGTGGTAAAGTTGACTGTGCAGCGGTAAACTGAGTGTGCAGGCAAGCAGAGTCCTCAAGAGAATTTCGTTGTTGAAAGAATCTTCATTTCGGTGTCATCTTTACTTCTTTACATAAAGCAGTCGATTGCGCATTCCTGCAGAATGGAGTAAACATAATAATGAGCTATTCTCTAGCGTTAAACTCTCATTGAGGTAGATCTGTCTGTTAGCGGTGGTGTTGTTGACATCATTAGTCATCTAAGGCTAAGTGTTAAACCTGTCTTTGCCCGAAATGCACCAATAAATGCACTTTGTTCGGTGTGCGAAGAGAGTCTGATAAGCAGCGGATCGTCGGTGCACTTTGTCCACATATTCGTTGTGTGATGTTGCCATATCAGTGAGACAACGGGTTGATCAAAATGTCAAAAGTATCGCTGCCGTTCAGACGTCCGTAGCAAACGATCCAAATCAGTCAATTATACGGCGTTCTCAAGAATTGGGCATCGCTCAGACCACATTATGGCGTATTTTGCGTAAGGGTCTTGGTTTACACCCATACAATATCAAGCCGACTCAAGAATTGAAGCCGATGGACCATTTGAAACGACGTACATTCTCCGATTGGGTTCTGGAGAAGATGCGCCAAGATGATGAATTTCATCGCAAAATCATCTTCAGTGATGAAGCTCATTTTTGGCTCAAGGGGTTCCTCAATAAGCAAAATATGCGTTACTGAACGGGTGAAAACCCACATGTGCTTCATGAATCACCACATCATCCACAAAAAATAACTGTTTGGTGTGGTTTGCATGCCGGCATGCAAACTTGCAAAATTGCATGGGCCATATTTTTTCGTCGACGATAATGATCGTCACATTACTGTGAATGGTCAGCGTTATCACGCCATGATCACCAATTATTTTTGGCCCGAATTGGAAGATATGGACTTGGACGACATGTTGTTTCAACTGGATGGTGCCACAAGCCACTCAGCACACGCTACAATCGATTTATTGAAGAGTAAGTATGGTGAAGGTGTTATTTCAAGACATTGGCCAGTCGATTGGCCACCTCGTTCGTGCGATTTAACGCCGCTTGACTACTTTCTGTGGGGCTACGTTAAGTCATTGGCTTATACCAACGCGCCGATGGTGTTGGAAGAGCTCAGAGCCAACATTGAACGCGAAATAGCGGCCGTTTCGGCCGAAATGCGTGGCCGAGTCGTTGAAAATTGGGTCTAACGAATCTACTGCTGCAATCGTGCCAATAATAAAGTTTTTGAAATATATCAAATGGTTTGCCTTTTATTTAAAAAAAAGGGTATCAAGTCGTTATTGTTTAGCGTCTCGCTAAACAGAAGTACCGATTTCGAAATAACATCGATCATAACCTGTATAAGATCTGTTAACCCAACCATTGGTAGCAACATAAAGAAATTAATACCAATCGAATATTGTATACGATTATGAGTTCTGCAAAAATCAATACTTGGAGGCAAATAAGCCATACAAAGACATATGTAGATGAAAACGAAACAATTACTTTGTGGAGGAGTCTAGGTGACTGACGCAGTGCAATAATGCTACTGATTTTTGGAGACTGGTAAAGCACTTGAACGGAAATAAGTTTACGATACATTGAGACCTCACACCTGCTGTTCTTTATCAACATTTTAAGAAAGTGTTGAACCCTCTCGCCAGTAATGTAATCATTGTCTATGCAGAACCGTAGAACGAAAATCTGGTTTTGGATGCGCATATAACTCATGAAGAAATTATTAACACCTTGAAAAGCTTAAAAGATGGCAAGGCGGCAGGTTCTGGCGGAATACCCGTTGAGTTCTATAAGTACGGAACCATTGAACTTATAAATAAGCTCATTATAGCGTTCAATCAAATATTAGAAAATGGAACCATCTCGCAAGAGTTTAAGGAGTCCTTAATTTTTCCTATCCACAAAAAAGGAAATACTCAAAATCCCGAGCATTATCGTGAGGTAAGCTTTCTCAATTCTTCATACAAATTATTTACCTTAATTCTGGAACAGCGACTCAATAAGTGGATTAACCAAAAGGGCTTATTAAAAGAATTCCAATCCGGTTTGAGACCTGGTTACTCCACGGTCGATCACATTTTTGTCCTAAAGAGTATTAGAGAATCCTTCCTTCAAAACGGGGAAAAACTTTACAGCTTCTTTATCGATTTTAAGGTTGAATGGTCTTGGGATGTCTCCAAAGTTTGGAAAAGTTTTACAAAATCTGTACAAGAAATATCAGAATGGTTTCAAACAGAGTCTGAGTTGAGCCCTCTGCTATTTGCACTTTTCATAGAGAATCTAACGGATTTCATTAGTGGAGGTGTAGAGTTTGCGGGGACCACTACAAAGACCCTCGTTTACGCTGACGACATAGTGATACTATCTCACTCACCCCAATAGCTCCAATTGATAATCATCCAACTGTATAGGTACTGTACTACTTGGAATCTTAAAGGTAACCTCAAGATATTAAAGATAGTGATCTTTAGAAACGGTGGTGGGAGAAATAGCATAAGCGAAGGATGGTTCTAGAGTTTAATACCTATTGAAGTCAAGAACGAATTCAGATACCTGGGAGTGTTCCTTACAAAAAACATAAGTATGGAAAAGCATCTAAGTGAGAAACTTGTTAAGGCCAAGAGTGCTATTAGAGCTACTTAAAAAAAGGCAACAGAAGTTTGGCGCATAGCTGTAAGTTACGTGTTTTTGATGCAGCTGCGAAATCAATTTTGTTATATGCGTCACAGGTATGAGGATACAAACAATATGAAATATGAGTTTTTTTATTTAAAGGATATTTCATCTGCCTTCGAGCACTCCAAACTACGCAGCTAGACTTTCATATTGACAATTTCAATGAGTGGAGAGCTAAACTGTATAAGTTAATTAATATGGTTGATGAGAAGCTTCGGGAGAGTTTATCGAAGAAGCCAAGTGCTCTGTCCATAGAGTGGTTTACAGACGGCTTTGTCATAACCTGGGCCCAATAAACTACTTCCGAGATGAGAACAGTGTGGAGCATATCTCGATGATGATGAGACGAGATGATGCCGAGCTTCTACAATTGAATTATTTGCCACATAGAGAAGATCTTCCCGGCCTATGCAGTTTGTGTAACCGGAGAGCTTACCGAAAGAAAATTCTTTGCGAAAACTTCTGAGTTCAAAATAAATAAGAAAGATTGGTGTTAGTTAACGCGATGCATTGTCCACCCGGCGGAAAAGAGAGCTGTCACCTTGAACTTCCCAACTATTCGTGTATGCAAAGCGACACCCTGCATGCGCGTGAGTCAACAACCAACGTGATCCAGCATGAAAACTTTCCCAGCCCGGAAAATGCTGACACAACTGCCCTTGCACGCGTAGGCTGCCCAGTAGATATGGGTACACATAGGTGTAGAAATATATTTAAGTTAGTTTTAAGGGCAGTTCCGCTGGGAAGTTGATAGAATAAAGAACACATTTCATTAAAATAATTCGTTTCCAGTAAGTCGAACGGTTGGGGGGAGGTTCAGCCTCCCCGTTCGCGGTTTTTTTTATGAATCCCCTCAAAGGATTCGTTAACTGGCGTCCGAGCAGGGACCGGTCTAAAAATTGATTCTTTTTTTTTTCATGGGTCGATAGTTATCTGAGTGCACGTTGTTGTTACCATGGGAACACAGCTAACTACTCTAACTCCGATGTAACAGATTCCGGCATACCCATGGGAACATGAGCGGAAATCGACCAGATAAATGGATCAATTGTGAAGTCACCCGTGGCGCGAGTAGGTTGCCCACAATCTCAACGTGGACTTCCAAAAGGGAAAAACACGGAACTTCCAAAGCCGGTGCCCTAACGAAATTCGATTCGGTTCGGTTCTTATATAATAGAAGCTAATTTTGTATTTTAACAGATTAAAGTTGGAACAATCGAACTAAAGAAGTATAGAACAATAATTATGATAAACATTTTGTAAGTGACAGAGAAAATTTAGAGTAATGTGTTAAAAAGTGTGCAAACAAAAAAAAATTTTTTTTTAAATATTTAAAAAGAGATCTGTGTGCTGTGAGGTGCAAAAAAAAAAATAAATAAAATAAAAAGGAACTGTGCTATTGAATTGTGTTTAAAAAAATAAGAAATAAATAAAAAAGTTCTGTGCCATTGAGTCTTGGTTTCAAGATAAAAAAATAAAAATAAAAAATAAAAAATAAGAAAATAAAATAAAATATGTGCACTGCGCACATAGAATTCATAAAACTATATCAGTTAAGCATATAAAGCACCATATAAGTCAAGCACATAGAGCACAAGCAAAGCACAAACAGATTACAGAAAATAAATATATTGCACAGACGCAGAAAGCACATACAATTCTTTGATATAAGATATTACAAAATAACATGTAACATTTAGTGAAGTAACTTAACTTTATAATTGGCTTACATTCTGTTTCAGTTAGTATTAAAATTTAACTTGTATTTTAGATAATTAAAAATAATATATTAAGTAATATTAAGTACATATTGTATATTATAGAGATGAATAAGCCCTTCAATATTGTACACAAAACTAAACCATGTAAACATTTTTTATCATACATCTTTTAAAATATTTTTATACAGCTATTTATTAACAACGACCGTGAAAGGGCTTAATATCTTCGAATACCGGTCTCCAATAGTATCAATTAAGGAAGGCAAGGGATGGATCGTCAACGGACACTTCAAACTCGTGCACATCATACATCTGGAGAAATTCGAGGAGTTGAGCAAAAGAATGACCAAGGTTGTGAAGGAAAAAATTAAGACACCAGACAGGGAAATAGTGGTACAACATCATCTGTCTCAACTTTATGAGCACCTTGATTCGCTGAAAGGAAAGGATCAGGGGAGGCCAAGGTCGATCAACTGGATTGGATCTGCCTGGAAATGGTTAGCAGGCAATCCCGACGCGGCAGATTGGGACAAAGTTC
Organism: Volucella inanis; assembly: GCA_907269105.1. NCBI lineage: Eukaryota > Metazoa > Arthropoda > Insecta > Diptera > Syrphidae > Volucella > Volucella inanis. The sequence continues at coordinate 68,562,936 of OU026153.1, forward strand.
TCCGAAATGAGGAACATTTAATCAGCAACAACAACCAGCAGTATAAGGTCAACGAAAGGATTCTGAAAATTGCCGAAGACATCACGGAGAAGAACAATTGGGTAATTGAAAGAACGAATAACAAAGTAGCTTTATCAGACCGAGCAAAGCTGGAACAGGATATAATCAACGAAATTGTAATTATCAAGAAAGTGGTCAACAAGATTGTGCGGGCCTGCCAAATGGCAAGAAGCGGAATAGTCAACACCAACTTTCTCGATCAGGAGGTAATTAACAGGATCATCAGTGAGGTAGAAACCTTCCTTACACAAATGTAGTGGAAGCTTTACAATACGGTACACCGTCCGTCTACACAAACGAGTCCTTGCTGCTGTATAATTTATCGATGCCAAAGGTCGGAGAAACTGAATATAACCTGTTACTAACGAGGCCATCAATAAGAAACGGGAAACAGGTTGACTTGCCATAGGACAGAGTCCTAGTTAGTTACGAAGAAATCTACGGGGTGTCAACAAGTTATCTCACCATAGGAAGTATGACGGTGTGCAAAAAGAAGTCACTGAAAAAACTGTAAGAGAACGGTTGTATAGCCTGGCTGCTGAAAGGACTACATGCGGGTTGCACATTTCGTTCAAACACAGCAGAGAACGTCGAACTTATCAAAGAAGATACCATATTCGTTACCAACTTTAATGGAGAACTTACCACCGAAGGAACATCAAAAGCCCTATTTGGAATCTACCTGATTTACATTTGTAAGGCGATCTTCCTTAACAACAGGACACTTACGAGTTTTATCGGTACGTCACTATCTGCCACCGGCACTGACGAACATTACCGCAACTGGGCACAGGGTCAAGGTGGAATATGTGCACAACATCAGCATGTCAAGATACTTCGTACCCTTACTGATCGGATGAGTTCATCAGCGTTGAGCGAAGTTGCTCTCTTCCTAATTGTAATCCCCGCAGCCATAATCATCTGGTGCAAGATAAGCCGGAAGGTGAACATACCTAGGATATACCTGCCTGGTTCGGAAACACACTCCCCTGGCGTTTCCCCTCAACATTGATATCTACGAGAAGTAGATTTTCGAGGGGAGGGCAGTTAACACGATGCATTGCCCAGCCGGCAAAGTCACCTTGAACTTCCCAACACGACACCCAGCATGCGCGCGAATCAACAACCAACATGATCCAGCATGAAAACTTTCCCAGGCCGGAAAATGCTGACACAGCTGCCCAGTGGAAATGGGTACACATAGGTGTAGAAATATATTTAAGTTAGTTTTAAGGGCAGTTCTGCTGGGGAGTTGATTGAATAAAGAACACATTTCATTGAAATAATTCGTTTGATTTTAATAATTCGTTTCCAGTAAGTCGAACGGTTGGGGGGAGATTCAGACTCCCCGTTCGCGATTTTTTTTATGAATCCCCTCAGAAGATTCGTAAACTGTGTTAGATACTGATGTGTAAGAAACAAAGACACAATGAATTTATTAATGTAATTTATTTTAATAGTCAATCTGGCAGACGGCTTTGCCATGCTATATTTGATTTTTTCTATTGTACATACCATACATGATTTGAATAAGAAAATAAAATAAAATAAAAATAAAAAAATAAAAAATATAGCCAGTACAGGGGCCTCGATCATGCAGCTCATTGAAAGCTACAACTCGCTGATTTGTCATTTGAAATGGGTAATTCTTTCGAATTGCGAGGCAACGGATAGCTCCCAATAGTTTTAAAATGACGGTAATTCGGTCGGATACCTCTCGAATCTACCAGATATAACAAATATTCTGTATAGCCAAATTAACATATTTTAGATTCAATTTCAATTGATATGCATGCAGTAAACACAAAACCTTTCCAAATTTTTATATGCAATGTAATGGTCGCCGTAGTAACCATTATGTCTTCAATATATACAATGATGCTTACATCTTCAATTAACGTGCGCAAAGGCTTTGTAACAAACCATGTGAATACAAAATGAACATTCTTCCTGACGAATGGCATACGCACGTATTCGTACTGTCCAAGAGGAGAAACGAATGAAGTATAATTATCTGATTCGGGTGCCACTTTTTCTTAGGGATACCCATTCTTTATATCCAAAACTGAAAAATATATATTTTTTTTCCTCTAAATAATCGAGACAATTTTCAATCAATGGCAATGGATAGTTATCACGTGCAGTGATCGCATTCAGTGCACGATAATCCACGCACATATGTACATATGTGTGCGAAGTGTATGGCGAGTCACTGGGCCGGATTATGCCCCATGATAATAAATCTTAAATTATCTTATGTACTTCAGACTTGTGAAATGCAGACAAACGGCGTGGCGCGTAATGGAACTTAACAGTGGAAGTCAAATTTACTTGCATCTCGTAATTATGTTCGATTTCTGGAATATCAAACAAATATAACAAATTTTCGATTCAATAGAGTACGCAATTTAAACAATTTTATTCGGAATGTATTTAATCGGAATCTTATGTTTTTCAATAGTATTTGGCGGAATAACTTCGTCAGCTAGCCTTAATTGAATACTGACGGCATCCAAGAAATCGCGTCCCAATAAAAAAAAAGAGGCACCGGTAATAAATCGTCTACAATTATAAAAACATTTATCTTCTTAATGCGATCCCGGAATTTTATTGTATTTCAATTGCTAGCTAAACAATTTTGTATTACAAAAGAATATCTTTTAAATTGGTGTAAGTTGATGGATTGTTACTTAATTTGCTTAATGCCACTGACCGACAGACAAAGTTAACCGGACTACCCGTATCGAATAGAGAAAACAATTTGTTAGAAAAGACACACATTTCTCGACCAACCTTGAAAGCAAGACTTACCAGATTCGTATTGGCAACTTCAGCTGTTGCCTCAGTAATCGTTTCAGCTATTGATGCATCTGCTCGTTCGGTATGTTCTGAAATTGCGACCACTCGGTTGGATGTTTGTGTCAATGCTGGAACGGTGCAATCCTACAGCATGTGTTCAGTAGAATGACAGCGGAAACACAAGCCAATTTCTCGTATAGGCTTCGGGCAATCCCTCGATGTATGCCCTTTTTCGGAACAATTGTAACACAAAGGTCCAGTGGATGCAGCAGTCACTGGTCGATTCAATGGTGCGGTCTTACGAAAAGGGTTCGCAACCGCCAATGTTATCTCCCGCCGGTACTGCTCATAATCGGAAGCGATCTATTGTGAATTATCCAGTGTTTGTGCGGCAAGCAACATCGCCGCCACATCCGGTCGATTACGCACACCGGAAACTATGTGCTTAACCAGTTCGCGTTCGTCAATGCCCGGTCCTCGTTAGCAACCATCTGCATTCGCATGATATAATTCATCACCCCCAATTTAGCGTCGTATTTGACTGCGCTCAACTCAGGCAGCACATCAGACTCTGAGTAATCGTGATGAAATTGGCGAATTAATGCCTCCCGCAATTCATTCCACGTACTGACAACGATTGTTTGCAGCCATAATTCTGCTGTACCACCTATTAACTTGCGCGCAGACATCAATGGCACATTGTCGTCACGGTTTGGATACGGTGCACATTGACGATCATAATCGTATAACCACTTCTTCGCGGCGTACGTATTGTCGCCTGTAAATTTCGGAATCGATCCTTCAATGCATGAGAATCGAAACGGATGCGTTGTCGGAGGCCAGATTACCGATAGAGTTGACGATTGATGAACGGGTAATCCAGCTGGAAACGACTGAGTCAGTTCTCACTCCATCACTTCATTGTTGCGTCGCAATATTAGTAAACGATAATGCTTTTCTTCACAATTCAATTCGTCGTCTTCGCTTGGCAGAATTGAATACACTTTCAGTTAATTCATTAAATCTTAGGTGCTAGAAAAAAATGCTTAAAAATTAGCTTAATTAACTTAACATTAACTTATTCTAACTTACTGGCCTTATGCGGGCACCCTAAGTTAAACCTAACACTTAAACTATGCCGTTCGACGTTTCTTACAGTATTTTTATATTATATTTGTTACAATTAAAACTAAGAAAAATATTTTTGTAAAAAAAAGAAAATAAAACTAAAACTTATAAACTACCTAAAATCTACGAGTAAATAAATCCTAGCCTACCTAACTTATCTTATTCCAAAGCATACATATATGATAAAATACTTATTTTGCTTGCATGAATTACCCCTTTTTTAAAGAAAAGTTATCATCCATCTCTCTTGTTCTTTTTTTTTTTTTTGTTTTTTTCTCGATTTTTTATATTTTTTTGTTGTATTTTTCTAATTATTATTTTTTAAATCTAATCTAATATAATACTACTTATATATATATAAGCCGGCTACGGCTAAAAAATTAGAAAGACCAACTTTGCTTGCTGTGGAGCTACCTATTACTGGAGAAATTTGACAACGAAGCTTCTCCTCCTTCAACAAGTCACCACAATTGTTGGTTCTGCCGGGCAACTTCCTCATGTCGCAACTCCCTACCGCCAACTGAACCAGAGTCAATCCGCACTGTCGTGTGCAACGTCTCTGTCGTAGTTGAGTCGCCTGTTCGCAGCTGTTCGAGCAACGTGGAAAATTAGCGGCACCGCCAATCTGTCTTGGATCAGACTTTTATTGTTTAGGTTGAGGAACGATTCTAGAGAAATAAAGCCGTCAAAACTAACTCTCTCATGATACATATAATTAGGTGGCCCCGGAGATCAGGTTGTTCGATGAATTCATTGCTCTTGCAATGTGCTTTCGAGTCAACTTAATAAAAAAATTGTCCACTCTGATTAGGTTCGCCCTAATGTACAAGGCATCATTAAGCATTTTATATACTCAGACTCTGGTGTTCTGTAAAAGTGAAGACAAGTCCTAAGACAAGCCCTTTCAAATATATCTTTTCCAATAAACTTGCTCTCAAGTTCAACCACACGGGATATACAATTACAAGCATGGACCCGATAAGGGCCATGTAGCAGATAACCTTCACCCTCGCATCGAGTTGGCTTTTATAAAGTTGCCCTCTTTGTAAGGGCAAAAGCAACTTTGGTCCTGGCCAGAGCAACATCTATATGTTTGTTGAAATACAGATATTTTTCCAGCCAGATCCCAAGGTATCTAACTATATTTCAAGAAGCAAATGGCTGCTCGTGCTGCCTCACGATCGAAAATTTTCGCCAATTATTTATGGTATTCCTAGAGGCCCCAGACAAAGGCGTCCTAAACAAAATGGTTTCCAATTTCTGAAAGTTGATTTTCAACTTCCACTCGTCGCAATATCGCTTAATTTTGTGGAAGTCACGTTGCAAAAGTGTATTAATGACCTCAATTTTTGGACCTGATCTGTATGCGATTAAGTCGTCTGCGTACGCTATAGCATTGTGAAGTGAACCTATTAGATAAATTTTGTAAATGTTGAATGGGATCGTTGAATTTACCGCGCCTTGTTGCAGATCGTTTTTAATGTGAAATGTAGCAGCAGAAGTCACATCGCCAGTTTTCACGATAAACTGTCTATCTGAGATCACATTGAAAAGTATGTACAGAAGTGGTTTACTAATTCCGAGCCTGTCCAACTTGAAGAAAAGTCCTTCTAACCATACGGTATCAAAGACTTCTTCCAAGTCAATCAACTAGGCACTAGTGCACTGGTTCTTGAGTTTGTTCCATTGGATATCATAAACCAGTTTGGAAACGGCATGAATAATATCATGCCCCGTCTTAAGACCGAATTGATTATCCGGGACTATATGTTTGTCCTCAACCCACTTAGTCATGACTCTATTGATTACCTTTTCGAAAACATTACTGATGTTTGGAAGAAGACTGATCGACCGGAGATTGGATGATTGCGCTGTATAATGGGCATTATTTATTGCATTGTTAAACAGGGTGGTCTATGTTAAATGTCCCCAGCTTTCGGTTCCCACTAATTTCTTACTTCTAAGTAATTCAAAGATCGTTTGGAGCTCTTTCTTCAAAACGAACGGGGGTAGTACCGTATTCTTCCATATTCTTCTTACTGAACTGAGTGAAACCCGAGCTCTCGAATCACTGGTTTATTTTTTCATTTCGAAGGTAGAAATTATGCACAAAAACTCGACTTTCCAGGTCGTGGTTTGGCCCATTGATGTCATTCGCCTTGTACACCTTCTCAAAAGTCGCTGCTTAGCCTCTACCTTCTCCTGCGGATCCTCGATCACAAAGAAGTTGACATCATCAACGGCCTCATTTGGATCGATGCCTGCCGCTAAAAGTATGTGTTAGCTGTCCGTCGTTCAGGCAATTTTAAGACACGAAAGGTCTTTTTGATTTCTCCTCTGAAATATTTTATTTATTTGCGGGAACATATTCGGGTTTCTGATGTTTACAGCCCGAATTTTTTTGTTTTAATACAAACTTAAAGAGTTTCTGTAATTTTCTTTTAGTAATGTTTGGAGATTTTTGATTAACGACTTTAATGTCGTGATCTCTGGGTTATGTCTGTTAGTAAACTGTCTGTACAAGGTTTCTAGCCTTGACAGCAGACTACTTTTATGTCGGTGCAGCGCGACAATAGTTGCGTTGCGGAATAAGTCTTCGTTGTCAGTTTTTTGATACAGGGGCATCGATTTGTCCATTGTTCGTTTAGTTGTCTCGTCCATTATCTTTAGATATCCTTCAATATCCTCGTTTGACAGATTTCTGTTGGACGGTGGAAACGCAATGTTTTCGGCCATTTACAGTTCAATTAACTGTTGTTTAGACATGCGAAGATAGTCGCTTATGATTTCGCTGTTTTCTTTGGTAACAGAATATGTCTAATACGCAGACATGCGACTAAATTGTGCCAGCGTATAGTCTCGAAGAACGCAAAATTCTGGAATCTGTTCGATGTGATTAGTATTTATTTATTTTCCTCTCTTCGATCTAACTTCTGAAGTTAATTTATGATTAACTTGATTTAACTTAATCAGGAAAAAAAAAACATATTATACAAAAATGAGTAGCCCAAGCTAAGAAAACCCAAAAAAACACACCACTTTGCTTGACGTAATTTCTCAACTAACTCACCAACAAACATGTGATTCCCCCTTTTACCCACTGTTAGAAGCATGGCTGCTGCAATCTGGTTCCAGCTGTTTAACAATAAGTAATAATAAATAAATAAAATATATGGTATGTTCCGGAGTTCGGACATAACACTCAATTTTTTGTTTTTTTCTTATATGCTAATCGAGACTGTATTTTATTGTATTTTAATACAATTTAATGAGATCGTTCGTTAGGCGATTTTATTATGATAATTTAAAACTGTTTTTTTTTTTTTTTTTAATTACGTATATACCTATCAACCGCATAATTTCAAGCACTACATGTGCACCTGTGTATGTGGTATTTTCGCTATTAACTTATTGGGTATGTAATTTAATTCGTACGGTTTTTTTTTCAAAATTTGAACGTTTATTTAAGAAAAACATGTACAATAGTATTATTCAAAGTATTGCCCATCTGAAGCTTTTTCCTATCTTTCGAGCAATTTTCTGGCTTGGCAGCCAAGAATGAATCAAGCCAACTTTTGATATTCTGCTCTGATGTGAACCGTATTTCAGTGAGGACGTTCTGCATCGACCGGTACAAATGGCAGTCAGAAGGGGCAAGGTCTGAGCTATATAGCGGGTGGGGTAAGAATTCCCATCCACTGTTTTCCAAATAGCTCTTACCCGGAATAACAACGTGGGGCCGAGCGTTGTCATGATGGAAAATTATTGCCTCGTGTCTGGTCGCATATTCCAGGCGTTTTTCGGCTACTGCTCTCTTCAAACGGATTAATTGTGTTCGGTAGCGTTGTCTATTGATGGCTTCACCCAGTTTTAGCAGCTCATAATACAGCACACCCATCTGATCTCACCAAATACAGAGCATTACCTTCGCGCCATGGATATTCGGCTTTGCCGTTGATTTGGCTGGTTGGTCGGGTTTCACATATGATTTTTTGCGCTTGGGGTTGTCGTAATGGATCCATTTTTCATCACCAGTAACAATCCGTTGCAAAAATGACTTCCTTTAGTGGTGTTCCAGCAGCATTTCGGCCATGCAAAACCGCCTTTCGACGTCTCTCGGCTTGAGTTCATGTGGAACCCAATTTCCTTGCTTTTGAATATATCCAGCTGCTCTTAAATGTTTTGCAATGGCTGCTTGAGTGACACCCAAAGATTCTGCGAGCTCTTCTTGTGTTTGGCAACAATCTTCACAGAGTAATGCTTCCAGTTCTTCATCTTCAAACTTTTTTGGCTGCCCAGGACGTTCATCGTCTTCCAATCCAAAATCACCAATTTTAAATCGTGCAAACCACTTTTCATAACTTTCATCATAAACTTTCACCAAAATACGATGACTTTCGGGAGCACTTTTCAGTAATGAAGAAGAACTCCCCGCAAAAACACTTTTTCAGGCACAAAGTTCGACGTATTTAAGTGAAAAAAAAAAGATTGTTGTTTACGCTTCAAATTAATGACATATACTGAAATGACGTACAATGACAGTAGTTTTCCAACGCATGTTCCAATGGAATAATAACAATGGAATAAAACAAGTTACGCTATCTCTTAGCAAACCGCACGAATTAAGTTATAGACCTAATATATATCTACCATACGAGTAGGGTAAATACCAAAAATATTAAAAATACGAAAAAGCAACTATAAACATTAGTTTAAAAAAAGGAACGTAGTGTGGAGGGCTTTTCCACTAACGCTTACGGTGCTTATGCTCTTATGCTTTTCGATTTTTCGTAAACTTCGATTAAGACTATTCTCTTGTTCACTAAAAAGAAACGATTTTGGGGTTGATTTTATATCACTTAGATATAGGCTGGAGTTAAGCCACCATGAATAAGGGGATCTGTATACTAATTAAATGTATACTTGTTGGCAAGGGCGACTTTCTTTCTACTTCTTGAACACCGCCCATGTGTGATGCCTTAGGTAATATGATCCTCCGAGTTATTCATTTTGGATAGTAAGTGAATTGTTTTTAACAAAGAAAAGATGCATTACTAGGTAATGTAACCTCCTTGACTGCCAGAATGCGCTGCTACTGCAATAAAGGTTATGGTGCCTTGAAGTCCGTTCATATTTAGGCTGACATGCCAGTGCGATACTGTCTTTAGTTTTGTTTTGACAGCTGATTGTTGTTAACGTGTTTGGCATTATGTTGAGTATGGACAAAAACGATTTTCGTTCTCTCATAAAACATTATTTTTTGAGAGGCAAAACGGGGAAGGAAACAAAACAAAAAGTTGGATAAATATTATGGGGCTAATGTTTCGTCAGATTACACCGTCAAATATTGGTTTCAAGAGTTTCGTGGTGGCCGCAACTCCATTACCCATCAAGTCCGCAGCGTCAGGCCTTCCAATTCGGTTACAGAGGACAATGTCAAAAAAATATATGAAATGGTGTTGGCCGACAGGAAAGTGAAGGTGCGCGAGCTAGCAGATACCAAAAAGATTAGTACTTAGCGCATACGCCATATTTTGGGCAATATTCTGCATATGAAAAAGTTATCCTGCCGCTGGGTGCCGGTGGGAGAAATTTATGCCAGTATTAGAGAATTTTTTGTTCTTTGGGAAAAGATGTCATGATTTGAGTCTTTATATTTTGTTTACGAATGGTACAAGCTTTATATTAACAAATATAACTGTTCAAGAAAATGTTGTTTTTTGGTATCCAATCTCTGAACCAAATTCAATGAATAACGAGACCTGATATACTAATGGCATGAATATGTCTGTTACATGAGCGTCATATGGCAAAATGATGCAATACGTCTCATAATAATAGGTGTTACTTTAAAGAGCTATAAAATTTAAAATTAAAATAAACATCAAATAAGTTGAGCAAACGAGTCAAGGTTTTCAAATTGAATAGGTAAGATTATGGCATTAATGGTGAAAAGTGATACCGAACATACGGGAACCATGGAAGGAACTGCTGAAGCTATAATTTTCGACCACTTTTTTTTAGCATTTGACGCCACCTCTTGCGAATGGTGCACACAATGTTGGCACCTGCATATACCAATGACTTCAAATAAACACATAGAATAGCTTAGCGTTGTCAAATCACACGATCTTTTTCTGGACATTAGAAACACTCAATGGTTTCGCTGGTGGTATAGCATGTAGCACCATCTTGTTCAAATGAAATACTCTGAGGATCATATTCACGGACTTTTGGAACCAAAAATCGCAGACCAAAGCTTCGTACCAGGCGTCACGGTGACATTTCAATTTCCTTATTTTTGGAGAAGTATGGCACGATGATGCCATCAACCTATAAACCACACCAAACAGTGCATTTTTCAGAGTACATCGGTAACTGATGAATCACCTTGGCATTTTCCTAGCTCAGAATTCGATAATTTTGCTTGTAAATAAGGCCAAATCTGATCGAGTTCCAACAGTTCGAGCTCCTATCAGCGAAACCACGAGCCTAACTGATTATATTGAACTTAAATTAAATTTACCAGAACCAAAACACAGTACACGCAGTGTGCTTTGTACAATATAACATATGTATTATGCATGTAGACTTTTGTTTTGGTTAAAGTGGATTTGTGTATAATTTTTTTACAAAAGAATTATAGGGAGATTACAAGATATATAATAAATACTAAATAATTGTCGCGCCAACTCTCCCGAAGTGCCAAAAACCGACTCCGATGACTGCAAGAAAGAACTTTTCCCTCACTGCTCCTCGTTCATTCTCACATTGCCCAAACCGCTTTACCGTAGCGGCTACACATTAAGGGCACTCAGCAACTTATACTAGGTCGACGCCCTGGCAATCCATGAGAATATGCATTTGCATTTGCAAATTGCATTTCCTTCCGTGTCGTATTCATCACTTTTATTTGTTTTCTTATCTATGACACTGTCACCGTATGGGTTTCAGTGCAGTGCCCCCTTAGTCGATGCTGCTACCTGATCCCTCTGGAATGTGGCGAAGTGAGGATGAATCAGCAAATCAATGTAACGTCGGCAGTCTGGAAAGAGTAGTATGTTACAGTATGTGATTTTACTATTTAACTTACTTATTTTATTTCCTACTAACATATGCATATATACATACATACATCAAAAGATACAGAGTCACATTGGGATTATATCGCTTATATCCAACAAATACAATGACCGCCTGATTTCAATCCTTATAGCAATTAAATTTAGTAAGCATGTAAATCAAAATCCTTGTGCAATTTTCCTATAAAATCGATAGACACAGGCCAAATTTCGCACGATGACGAATTGATGAATAACAAGCTCCCCAATACTGGCCTCAATGGCGCCTATATTTTCTCTATGCGCATTCTGCATATTTTTGCCAGGGTAAAATATAATACATGGGCTGAGAAGGTACCACGTGTATAAATTTGACAGCTGTCGGACGATTAGTTCTCGAGATATAGCGTTGTGAGTGAAGCAACTTTTGTTATTGTGAAAAAAATGGATTCAAAGCATCATATCATAGCTTTTTGATGGGAACAAGTTGCAGCCGATGCAAAAAAAGGCTTGATAAGTGTTACCCGGACTTTGCACCAGACGAACGAACCATTCGCAAGTGGATTTAAAAATATAAAAGTGGTCATACAAGCACCGAAGATGATGCACGCAGTGGACGTCCAAAAGAGGCTGTTTCAGATGAAAACATCAAAAAAGTCCACAAAATGATTACGAATGACCGTAAAGTGAATTTGATCGAGATAGCTGAGGCTCTGAAGATATCAAAAGAGCGTGTTGGATATATTATACACGAATATTTGGACATGCGAAAGCTCTGTTTAAAGTGAGTGCCGCGTTTGCTCACAGTCGACCAAAAACAACAACGTGTTGATGATTCAGAGGAGTGTTTAAAGCTTTTCAACCGCAATAAAGCCGATTTTTTGCATCGGTATGTACAATGGATGAAACTTGGCTCCATCACTTCACACTAGAGTCAAGTCGGCAGTCAGCTGAGTGGCGAGCAGGCGACGAACCTCGTCCAAAACGACAAAAAAAAACTCAACAGTCGGCTGGCAAGGTTATGGCATCCGTATTTTGGGATACACATGGAATAATTTTCATCGACTGTCTCCAAAAGGGGCAGACTATATCAGCGATTATAACATTGCGCTGTTGGGGCGTTTGAAGGACGAAATCGCAGAAAAACGGCCGCATTTGAAGTAAAAGAAAGTGCTGTTTCATCAAGACAATGCACCGTGTCACAAGTCGATGAAAACGATGGCAAAATTGAATGAATTCGGCTACGAATTGCTTCCCCACCCACCGTATTTTCCAGATTTAGCCCCCAGTAACTATGTCCTGTTCGCAGACCTCAAAGGAATGCTCTCCGGAAAGAGATTTAAGACCGATGAAGAAGTAATCGCCGAAACAGAGGCCTATTTTGAGGTTAAACCGAAATCGTACTACAAAACTGGTATCGAAAGATTGAAAATTCAATTTTCTGTTTTACTATAAAACAGACTTTTCAGCCCATGTGCTATGTAGAAGTAGTATGCAATTTTTCAATTGTGTTTTAAATTTTCAATAGTTGTTCGATTATGATGGCCTTAATATAGCCGTAGTTCTCTTTAAGCATTTTTTACTAAACACCTATTTTGGAAATAAATTTCTACAATTTGAAACTATTTTATACATAATAGATAAAAATAACTTATTGTGTGATTCATTGTTTTAAGCGATCAAAATAATTACTAAAATAAACATATTCAATGTTTAAATTTTATTTTAAAAGCAAGCCTTAACTGTCGAATTTTTAAATTTTCTCCACTGAGGTTTTCTGAAAGGCCATTTCTATGGATACCTGGGTACGAGTTGAAGTGAACCTAACGAGAAAAATGCTTTCCAACGGAAAATATATAAATATATCAAAAACCAGGAAGGGTGTTCCCATTGTTACGTATTAGTGTGTAGGTCTAAGTATATTCGCCCAAGAAATATTTACTGCATTCTAGTCTAAGCTAGTATAGCACGTGAATCAAGCGGTGCAGTTGGAGCAAATAAGTATTTTTTTTAAGTTATTAAAAGCTATTCTAATTTTTGGCCGGATAACATCAAAGACAAGTCAGATATGTAACTTCTGTACTCAATAAAACCTAGAGCCTGTCTGACTTAAATTTTGGAGTCTTTTTTCAATTTCGTCTAAAGCCAAGTCAAGTTTCCTGATGTTCAGAAAATATTGCTGCATTTTTACACAAACAAAGAAGAACAAAGATTTCCAAGGTTTTTTTTCGTTTCTCGTTTTGAATGAGTACCTATGTGTTCAAAATTTATTCAGTGTGTCTTTCTTTAATCTTGATTTATAATTTGAACTAAGAAAAATCCCATAACCATATCTAGGAAACATGTCTTGTTACTACTGCATACCAAAAAAAATCTTTCTTTACTTACAAACAATTGAAATTAATTTATTTATCAAATACGTTTTTTGGGATCAAATTACCTCAAAATACAAAAAAAGTAGAGCTTAAATCATCTGGGTAAGCTTCTAATTTCTTTTATTTGTAAAAGGCAAATACGACGGCTAAAAGTTCAAAAACCTCAAGTTAATTAAATCCGAAGCTATTTCATTTTGCATATTAATCCCATTCCAACTTTTGCCTATTTATATTTTAAGGAACTTGTTTTCCTACTAAGCGCCCCATCTCAACGTTCATATACCCGGAGGAAGTCACTGAAAGCATCGAGTTATTTCGATGTGATCTAGAGAAGTGACATAACTATGCTGACGTTCGCTTTGTTTTGTAGTTTTTTTTTTATTTATTTTTTTTTGTGCCTGTGCACTCAGATGCGATGGCAATGAGTTTTCCACTTAATTTACCATTCTCAAGGGTCTATTTCAAATACCCTTAAACACGACAAGACTACACAGCCTTATACTTTGAAAGAGAATACACTTCTTCATGTTACTATGGTGATTAAATTCCCTGCAATGGCTCTTTGAGCAAAGTCCGTACAATATGTACATTCTAACAAATACATACATACATTACCGGGTTATTCGCATATGCCGCTATATATGTATTTTGTATGTACACAGGATAACAGACGAATTTTGAAAGCAAATGCAAGGGTTCGTGGTTTTTCACTACGGAGATAGGTATCATCCATATAAATACATATTTTTGTGTAATATATACGTATCCCCTGGCCAGATATGAATGAATATATTATTTTATTCTTCAAGCTGGAAGAAAAGGCCAATAAAATAGACTTATTGATTGTGGTATACTATAACATACTATACCGGGAGTGATGGCTTGTCGTCATCTTTCCGCAACATTTTACTGCTGATATGACCTCCAGGTGAAACAGTTTCTTGAAATTTAACTTCAGAAAGGCCCACATAAATTTACTTTTTTAATATACAAGTTCACTCATACACATCCGTACATATGTCCTTTAGGTGTTTTGGATCTATGCGCCAACAAAATTACAACATCGTCTTTATGATCTTATATCCATAGGTATAATTTTATTAAAACAAACTTGAAAAATCTTTCTTCACACTCTTTTTCTCACCAAAAAGTACGTAATACATAAATACGTGTAATCTAAACGTACTTATATACATATTTGGACTGTGCTTTGCCTTTTTTTTTACCTTGAATTCTGTATGTAGATACTATTCTGTTCGACTGAACTCTTGCCCGATTCCATAAATAAACTCAAACTTGGTTCTAGGTCCACAATGAATACATTTTTCTGCGCCCATGTTCACGTATATTCGTCAAAATACAATATATTGCTTGCCATTTAAACGTAAAATGGAATTGTCGAGCGCAATATACTCGTGAACATTAATGCATGCACATTTTTAAGGATAAGTGAGAACGTGTACACCATATTTCTTCTTCTGCATACGATTGTATGTGGTACATATATGTATAGTATGTATATTTTATGGTTGGTTAACCAGTAAAAGATTATTCAAAGAAGTAGGTACTGATTGTAAGATTGTCAGGAGAAAAAAGTACATACTAAGATAAAAGATTATAACCATGAAAGTGCCATATTATGGAATTCTTTAACAAGTGGATATAAATAGCGAATGAATGACAGGCGAACGAGAGAATACCAAATTAAAGGTATGACTGCGGATATACTCGTAATGAAGAAATTTAAAACGAGTTATTTCGTTGGTAGATAGAAATTAAATATTTAACATAAGCACCTGCCTAATGGAGTCTTTAAAAGTTAAATTCTTTTTTTTTTGTGTTTTTTTTTTTCTTTTTTGTTTGCATTTAAAACTAACTCTCATCAAATATATATAACAAAACAACTTTTTTTTTTTTTGTAAAAAATGTATCTTCTTTTATAAAACTCACATTTTTATCAATAGTTTTATAAGCACAAATTTATTGAACAAATTAATAACTGGTGTAACAGACATGAAAATGAGAAATAAGATCCTCTAAATTATTTAACAGTAAAGCTGAGTTAAGTCCTAACATAAAAAAACCTTTTCAATTGCAAATTTAATACCGTATTTAGCAATGGAATGTGAACCAGAAAATTACTTATTTAGCCCGGCTTTCACTTTCTCACTATTAGCCTAACACATTTCATTTTATAGCATATCATTAAGAGGCTTAAAATTGTGTAAATACAAGTATATTCGAACTTGTATAATTTTGCTCGAATTCACCCAAACCTCCACCCGCGTATGTATGGTACTTGAATTGGGAGAAAATCGATATAATTTTCAATTCTCTTGCGTACGTGTCATCACATTTGTTGCCAAAACTGACAGACTGTATTTCACGGTTTCACATGTTATCAGTATTCTCGTAAAGCTCTTCAATCGCAGATGAAATGGTATCTGCAAGCATATCGGATTTATATGATACTTTCCAGGGATTTCTTAGTTCGCTTTTGTAGTATTATTCTATTCTTTCGGTGCTCTCACGTTCTTAAAGGAGCCAATGTTCGATAACTATGTCTTTATCGAACGAAAAAAAATGGAACAGTACCAAAGAAATAAGCTATAATTTCCATCTTCCCTTCAATCACTATTTTTACTTCTCTTTTCCCTTCTTTTCACTCTGTTGTTTTGTCTCCTTTAACTGGTGTATTTACTTCTGCATTGTAAAAGCTGAAATAACAATTCCACGTACAATACGAAAATGTATAAATATAGATAGAATGGGTTATCAGGACGCTGCCGGAGGGTTGCCGAATCGTAGAATTGTATGTATGTATATGTGTCAGGATCCTGAGAGTTAGAGGAATAAGTCTTCTTAAAGTACGAGTATTTTGGAATAGCAATAAATAAATAATAGTAATATCAAGCAATGGGTTTTAACGTTTCTTATTTCAATTTGAATGTGTTGTCATCCTCCTCATTTGATGTCGTGCGCCAGGATTCCGTGTTTTGTTTTCAACGAGAACCTGATTCAATTTCTTATTTTTAGAAAAAATGTGAAAAACGGGAAAGCATCTTATTTATGGAACATTTAACTGACAATTTTAGATACATTTTTAACTCTCCTCTATATATACAATATTTTATGTGAATATGCACGTATTAAAAAAAGAGGATTTCATTTTATTTACATTCATGACATACTCGTACAAGTAGCTACTTTTCTGTTTATTTTATTGATTGTTAGGGATTTATATGGATTGATTGATTGGTAATTGAGTATTGTTTTTAAAATTAATTAAAAAAGTTAAAGGATTGATGAATATAGCAAGTTTGTTCATATTTTTCGAGCAAGGAAGTTAACGATAACGAAGAGCCAACATCACAAAATTAACTTTCTCGATGCATAGTTGGACACTTAAAGCCGAACTGAATTCACTGTTCGTGCAGAGACATAAAGACTATTTATTTATTATAGTATGCTAATTCACATTATACGATGTGGCGTATACCTTACTTACTTACTTACGTAACTTGCGCTATAGTTCGGGGTGAAAATGTGTCTCAAAAAACAAGCCTGTCTAATAAGACCGGTCTTTAGCTAACAGCCTCCAGTTGCGCACCCCAAGTCGGATGAGGTTCCGAACGCCACCTTAGGTGAGGTTTTCCTCTACGATTACTGCGTTGTCTCTTCAGATTATGTTCGAAGACTTTGCAGCCAAGGGCATTGGTGTCCATTTGGTCTTATGAGAAGTTTCCTGACCAGGTCGATGTCATTGTATAGTTCGTATAGTTCGTCGTTAAATCCTCTCCTCCAAAGCCCGTGAAACCAAATGAGATCAAATATTTTTGAAAGGATTTTTCCCTCGAAATGACTGAGGATCTCTTTAACCGCTTTCGATAGACTCCATGCTTCAGCTCCATAAAGTAGAACTGGGATGATCAAGGTCTTATATAGAGTCTCCTTATTTTTTCGGGATAGAGCCTAAGTACTCAATTGCCGTCTTACCACAAAGAAACTGCAATCGGCAAGAGTGATTCTTTGTCGACTTTGTTTACTTCTGAGTTCCGCACTATTTTTTGAGGTATGGTGTTTAAAAAGTCGTATGACGGCGTGTCACATCCTCTAAAACCTTTTTGACGTCGAAGGTCTCGGTTAAGTTGTCACTTTGACGGGGCAGTGATCGGTCGCCATAGTCATTCTGCACATACGGACGAATTTGGCCTGGGTTAGTTCGCAACTTTTATAAGCGAAGTAAAAGGTAAAAAATACTTTAATTAAGTTACTGGTTAGATTACATGTCTCATTAGACATTAGATACAGCATGTGTCCTCTGAAACTTATTGATAGCCGTAAGCCATAGATTGGAACGTACATATGTCTCTTTTTGTAATCTAATTGAACTAATGGACAAATTAGTAAGTAATAAGCTTTTCAACAGGACCAAAATAATAGTTAGAGACATTTTTTTCGATCCCACAAGACCAACCCTGCTGAGGAAAACCGAAAAATGTTCAAACGAGGTATGTGAAATTCCGATACGACCAAAACTATAGCAAAAAATACTGCAATGTCCCAAAAGCAGTAACAATTTTTGGTCGTTCGTCAAAAACATTCGGAATTCTACCTCATCCTCCATCCCAACGCTCATTTACAATGACATTCCAGCTGTCAGCTATTTGGACAAGGCCATTCTGCTTACTGCACATTTTGCGACCAGTTCAACACTTCCAGATTATGCTTTACCCCCGCCTATACTTGAGTGTGTCAAATTTTCAATTAAATGAATCCACTTTATCTAAAGATCTCAATATATACAAATCCGCTAGTCCAGATGGTATATCTCCCGTTTTTCTGAAGAGGTGTTCTTCCTCGCTGGCAAAACCACTGCGCAAGCTTTTTCACAAATCCTACGCTCTAGGTCTCTTTCCCAGAAGATGAAAAACAGCATTTGTCCAACCCGTCACTAAGAAAGGCGAATCTTCTTTTCTCTCTTCTCATGAAATATTTTGAAACGCGAAAACTTATAAATCACTGGCAGTATGTTTTTCGTAGCAACTGATTTACGGGTGATTTGATGGCATGTCCCACCGAAAAGTGAAACCAAAGCGTACATCAATCTGGCGAAAGAAAGATAGTTGTACCTGATATTTCTAAAGAATTTGAAAGAGTTTGGTATCAGGATCTTTTCTCGAAAATGCGTACCTTTGGGATAGATGACTCTCTTCTTCAATCGACTAGACATTACCTTTCGGGATGTTCAGTTCAAACTGTCTTGGATGGTTTCAAGTCTGATATTCACAAAATAACTTAACCAACCACGCTTTCACATCAGCCACCAAGTCATCGAAATCCTTATTAATTTTGTTTGCTTGCTAATTCTTTTTTTTGAGCTATTAATGTGGTAATCAGAAGGTGTAGGTGTAGGTGGTGATGGATGAAGGAACAGCATCCTCAACAGCTCAACATGTGCACGTGCACGTGCATTATCGTGGTTTTTTGGTTTTGTTTTTTTTTTTTTTTTCGTGGCCTGTGATCAATTTGAGCTATTGATGTTGAATTGCCGTTTAGAATCCACCACTGTTGACGCTTATCTTCTTCGCTCTAACAATAATAAATTCCGTTTGAAAAGATTTTCAAATGATTCCACTTCTGTCTTAACACATCACACTACCTTTTTACTGTGATCGTCTTTCGGTATTCCTTTCGGTGTTTCACCCGATGAAACGCAAACCCTCTCTTATTTAACGTTTCTAAAGAAAAGCCATGGTTTCTCCTTAGTGACGAGATTGTGCCTGGAACGGAGTTTGGTTGTTTCGCTGGAGAAAATAGGAGGCAATTGGGACACCTTCGGTTTTGTTGTTGTCAAAGTGTTAGTTGGGGACCCGTCCAGGCAATTTCCATACTTTACCAAGCTTATTCATACGACGGACGATCGATGGGTGTCCGATATTGAAGTTTTCGGCCAGAATTCGAAATGTCATGCTCTCGTCATCTTCCATGGCTGCCAAAAGTGCCCGATCGTAAAAGTCCGACGCCGACCTTTTTTTTTAGATTGTCCTTCAATTCGATATTACCTGACTTGAAGGTGTAAACTACACCCGATATTGTTTTTTTTTCGCTTATTGTTCCTTCGCCAAAGAGTTCGTTGAAATCGCGAAATGACTGTGCTTCCATCCATCCTTTCTCAAGCATGATCAAGCACAAAATGATTTTTATCAACTAAACAGAGAAGAATAGCATTGTTTTCATTAAAATATCTGCAGTTATTAAGGTATCGCAACAAACTTAACCAATAAATTTATGTAAATTTAAAGTTTATTTATACTTCAAGAAGCCAACTTGCTTGATTTGCTTGACCGCAATTAGTCAAAGTTCGTCAGTGCGCTATTATTTGTGCACAATGAAATGAAAGAAGTTTTAACTTTTAATTTTAACACCATCAGTTAAAGAAATTTCGTTTTTAAATTAAAAGGTACTCGTAGTAGTAAGAAATAAGTCAGATATACTTTAACCGGAAAGGAGAAAGAGGCTAAGCATTCGTGATGTAAAAATGACAAGATATTAAAATGTGGGTACATAATTCAAGAAACAGCAACAAAAAAGCATACAACATCATCATTCATTTAATGTGAGCCTCAGATGATTTCTTGCTTATACTCGTATTATTTTCGATAATGATGATTACTATATCATATGATATTGTGAGCCATGATGCCATACTTCTCAAACAGAACCTCTTATGCTACTGGAAATACTACAGTAAACTATATGAGTACCCTTTCATTCAACGGAATCGCTCGTTACATATTTCTGTGATACTGGCTACGCAAAGCGTAGCTACCCTGTTTTATTATCCAATCTTTTTTCAAATATTTCATAATTTGTTTTTTTTTTTAATTTATTAATTATAATGGATTCCACTAAAGCTGGTTTTCACAGCATTAACAAATAAGAAAATAATTTTGTTTTAATTGTATTATTGCACAAAGTCTTGTGAATAAGTTTGACGATTTTTTTTAAATTGATAAAGGGTGAGCTAGCAGCAGGTGTGGAAGTTTTCATTAAATTAAACACACATTTATTGCGAAATAAATTAATATTGATTAATAAAGTTTGGTTTTTGGCAATTATGAATGGAACACAACATTGTTCATGTAACTACCACGGCTTCTGTTTCAAGCGACCATTCGATGACTTAACCCCACAGGAAGAAGTCTTAAGGTGTCAAATCGCATTACCTTGGAAGCCGATCAACTTCTCCTCTTACCGAATTAATGCGATCTTCAAATTTCGAAGGCAATAAATTATTGATGGCTTGTGTGGACGGTAGCACCATTCTGTTGAAACCAGAGATCGTCCAAACCCAACTCATTAAATTTTGGAAAAAAATATAACTATCTCTCCAGCCTCATTTTTGAAAAAGTACGGGCCAATAATTCCTCCAACCCATAATTCGCACCATACAGTGACTTTTTTGGGATGCATTGGTTTTTCATGAATTTGGTATGGATTTTCCGGTCCCCAGAAACGACAGTTTTCTTTATTTGCGTACACATACATTCAAAAATGGACTTCATCGGAATAGATCAAAATCGATGACAAATTGTCTTGGCGATTTCCAATTGTTGTGTAAAATGCAAATGAAGATCAATTTTTAAAGTTCCCTGTAAAGCGTCATAGGTAAGGCCAAATTGTTGACTTCGGGGACGAATTAAGTTATCTAGCTTGTTTTGAATACTTTCACTCATGGTTGTGATGTTTTGGCGTTTATGTGCTGGCAGAGTATGCTGATATGGAGTTTGACCCAATTTCGCTCAGAACGCTTCGTGATCGAAAAATTGATTAATAACATTAATAACATTAAAAAACAAAAAAATGCGTTTTTGTGTGGCTAGCGCCTCCATGACTAAAATTACCAAAGATTGTATGATATTTGTCAAAATGATCAAACACATAGAATTTAGTAAATGTAGACATCCACAACATCTGTTGGCTCAGCCTTTATTTTAACGTAGCTAAATTAACATTGTATGTGCCTCTGAAACTTGCTACATCCTCATATTTATGTGGTATTTTTTCTATAAGAGAGCAACGTCTTTTAGCTATGTTATAATGCTTGTAGATAAGAAAATATCATAAATATGTTAAATAGGTGGAGGCATTGCTATATATTGTATGTCAGAAATTCAATTAAATCTCACCATATTGCTTAATCAATGAAAATAGTGCTTTTTATAAATAATGAAAACAAATGTATTATTGTTACGTAAATGCTGAAATTCTTTTGAATGATTGTTCCTTGTGTAATTGGCGTATTATTTTTGCAACATCTGACATCAACAGACAAGTAAATTTTTTTGACAACAAACTTGGCAAACTTTTTGATTAACGTGTTTCTTTTAAGACTGGTAACAACAAATCTGATGAATATACTTAGCTCTCTGCTGAGATATTTAGTACGATCAGAAGGAGATTATAATCCCTAAAAAAATGTAATTCCTCTGATCTTAGACCTATTGCTTTTAACTTACCAGTCTTTGAATCAATTCTGAGCACCCAGGTCAAGAAATTCACTGAAAAGGAAAAACTATTGAGTGCTCTTCATTCAGGCTTCCAAGTTGTGTCTCAGATCTTTTAGAGATTTCTTATGATGGCAATTAATGACAATGAAACAACTGTTTTAACATTATTGGACTTTTTAAAGCGTTCGGCTGTATTAACTCTTCTGTGATAAATAGACTGTAAATGTAAGTTTTTCTAAAACATCATGCAAACCGATTTTTGCATATATGACTTACCGCACTCCAGCTGTTATTTTGTAACCTCCTTCTGTCAAATTAAAAGTGGTGTTCACTTCTCTTAGTTTACTACTATTTTCTTAATTTATCAACGACCTACCCACTGCGCTATCAAATTGTCGATATCATATCTAGGCCGGCGATGTACAGCTATGTCTCAGTTTTCCCATTGGTAGGGTCGAAAACACAATATCTAAAAGTAAGAAAGACATATCTTCCATTGTAAAGGTCATCAAGCAACGGTCCGAAACTTAGCTTACTTAAAACTAAAGCAATTCCTATTTCCAAACTTCCGCCACACCTTTTAAATGTTCCCGCAATTAAAATAAATTCTTCTCAAGTTAAATATGTTTCTAAAGCCAAAAATCTCTGTATTACTTTTGACAGCAGGTTAACCTGGTCTATGCTTTGCTTCCTCAGTTGCCTAGAATATCTCCAAGAATATTGGCACAATAGGAATGTACGGCTGCAACTTTTTCGCCTATTGTTACTCTAATTCCGTTCAAAGTCTTAAGCTTGCTTAAGGTTCTTCGTAGGCTCGATCACATCACAATGGAAGCTCGTCATCTTTTCGGCTATAGCTTAGACAATTTTTTTAGATATCGGTCCTGCGTTCAGCTATTTAAAATTTTTCATTTGAGGCAACCTGACACAAAATTATTTTCTGGGCATCTAATCGGTATATCATTTTAAGACCTCTCAATCATACCTGCTTAAAAATTTTTCATATACTATATATTATCCAACTGTGGAATAGTCTGCCACATCGTGTGAAGTCTATAATCGAATTTAGACAATCTCTTCATTCTCTAATTTTAACTGAACTTGCTTCTTGTTTCCTTTCATTTTCATTAATTTAATTTTCATTAATATTGTATGTCTGAGTTGTGCTCCCTTCAACCTTCTTTTTCTTTTTAATTCTATCTATTTAAATTTTGTACTTATTTATTATTTAATTTTTAAATTTAAATCCATTGAATTGTACAAACATATAAATTAACCTTAATGTATGTATAAAGTATGAGCTTAAGTTCCGTACCTGTGGCGAGAAAACATTTTTCCAAATCAAAATTTAAGTCCAATGTTCTGCTCGCCCATCAGTCCGAGATCTAAAGAAAAATTGCATTATAATTGAATGTCAATCATGATAAGACAGAATTTTCGAAATCCAGTCAACCTAGACTTCAAACACTCAGAACAATTTATGGAAGACTGAGTCGAAAGTAAAGACTCTTAGTCAGCAATGCCAATTTACTGCAATTGAAGTAAATGGATCTACTCGTACTTCACTTAATACACACAAAAATCTACGAAATATTATCCCTATTTCACTTATATCTTAATTTTCAATAATTGAACTTTTAATCCATTTATTTATTTCGCTCAATAAAAAAGGTACCAATAATACCACAAATATTGTACATTGCTTTCTTTAACTATTGAGCATATGGTATTACGTAATGTTATGAATTATGTTTTTGGAAAAGTCAATAATTGTGGTATTCAACAAAAACGTGCGTATAAAAAATTGATGAAATATTGCAGAATATTAATAAATCACATTTTTATTGAAGTACTTATATATCGAAATGAATTTTGTAATTGGTTAGTAGGGAGTCCGGTTACCATTATTATTTATAATTGCGTCTGGTTTCGCATTAGGACTTTGTGACGGCTAATCCAACCTCTCTATACCATTTTCCGCATGTAGAAGCGACTCTGCAGACATTAACAAACCCTTTTGGTATAATTTTACATGAATTGTGCATCGAGGTTTTGTGTGAATACTATTAACTTTCTGAATCTTTTGGCCGAGAAGCATTCATAAACATGAAATTTTGCTGTTTGTTTTAAAGTACGTTGCAGAAACTTTTTATCTTTTTTTGTCAAGAATTGTAGAACTCAATTTCAATATCAAGTTTTCTTTTAAAGCCACACTCGTTTTATAATGATGTCATAACGACGAAGTATGGAAACATACTGAGGAAATGAAAACAACACGCGATCAGCAAATTGTGCTGATTTGGCTTTGGTTTTTACGTTATAACCATAAACTCTAATTCGTCACCAACTTTTTGAGAAAGTCAAGAACATCATTGACCTCATTCACGAGCTTTTGAGCTATGCTCATGCGACAGTCTTATAATCAAAACTAAGAAGTTTCGGAATAAACTTAGCCGACACACGTCTCATGTACAAAACATCAGAAAAAATTGCATGACACAAACCGACCGATATGCTAACATCCTCAGCAACTTTTGTTATGGTGATTCGACTATTTTACAAAACAATTTTCTTTCCAGCTTCGGCGTTATCATCTTTTGTTGATATGTTGGGGCGTCCAGAGCGAAGTTCGTCATTGGCATCTTCTCTACAATCTTGTATAGCTCATACCAGTTGCAAATATTTTTTCCACTTAGAGCAGACCCATCGTATACCATTGTTAACATTTCAAGTGCTTCAAAGATATAATATGATGTAATATCCTTAGTTGGTTTTAAATCATTTGGCATCGTGGCAATTGTGCGTTCCAAATTTTAATGGGATCGCACAAATTGCCAACTCTTCAAGATCTGAACCATCATTAGGATTTTCAGTGTTCTCGGTTAGGGCTTTTATTAACTGGTGAACTTTTTGTAAGTACAAATAAGTTGAAGCCAGACTTAATACTTTCCGACATACTTGAAAGTTCAGAGCCGTTCCTGCTATTCTTCAGAAGCAGGACTGTAAGCTGCTTTCCTGCATTTTAACACGATATGCAGCTTTTGATATGCACTTGATGACAAATACTTTCAGAGATTCTTGCTGCGAGATTGATTATGAATGAAAATAGCTGTGGATGTCCGACTTTTTCAAAATACATCAAATAATCTTTTCAGCAACATTAATGTTCTTTACTGTTATTGATGACATTTTATTTGATTTTGAATTTTAATTTTTTCCAATTTTTGAAGTTCCATTCCATGTTTGCCTTATGATTCGCATCATTCCAATGAGTAATTTTACCAATTTTGAGACAAATCGGAGGTGGGTCCAATATTTGGACCCAATATTTAAATACCTCAATGTCTTTCTTATGATGGTCCAGATTCTATTTCCAAATAAATCACCTATAAAGGCTGAGATGAACAAGGTTAGGCAATCTAATCTCGGCGCTTTTTAGCATTGGGAAGCTACTGTCATTGTACCTCATTTCAGTATATGTCATTCATTTGAAGCGTAAACAAGAATAATTTTTTTTCACTCAAATATGTCGAACTTTGTGCCTGAAAAAGTGTTTTTGCGGGGAGTTCTTCTTCATTACTTTAATATGAAGAAAACTGCTGCCGAAAGTCATCGTATTTTGGTGGAAGTTTATGGTGAACATGCGCTAGCTAAGCGAACGTGACAAAAGTGGTATGCACGATTTAAAAGTGGTGATTTTGTCTTAGAAGACGATGAACGTCCTGGGCAGCCAAAAAAGTTTGAAGATGAAGAGCTGGAAGCATTACTGTATGAAGATTGTTGCCAAACACAAGAAGAGCTCGCAAAATCTTTGGGTGTCACTCAAGCAGCCATTTCAAAACATTTAAAAGCAGCTGGATATATTCAAAAGCAAGGAAATTGGGTTCCACATGAACTCAAGCCGAGAGACGTCGAAAGGCGGTTTTGCAGTCAGTCAGTCAAAAGGAAGTCATTTTTGCATCGGATTGTTACTGGTGATGACAAATGGATACATTACGACAACCCCAAGCGCAAAAAATCATATGTGAAACCCGGCTAACCAGCCAAATCAACGGCAAAGCCGAATATCCATGTCGCGAAGGTAATGCTCTGTATTTGGTGGGATCAGATAAGTGTGCTGTATTATGAGCTGCTAAAACCGGGTGAAACCAATGGACAACGCTACCGGAATATGCGACCAGCACGAGGCAATAATTTTCCATCATGACAACGCTCGGCCCCGCAGTGGAAAACAGTGAATGGGAGGTCTAACCCCACCCGCCTTATAGCCCAGACCTTGCCCCTTCTAACTACCATTTGTTCCGGTCGATGCAGAACGCCCTCACTGAAATACGGTTCACATCAGAGCAGAATATCAAAAATTGGCTTGATTGATTGGATGCCAAGCCGGCGCAGTTTTTTTGGGATGGGATTCACAAATTGCCAGAAAGATGGGAAAAAGTCATATCTTCAGATGGGCAATACTTTGAATAATACTATTATACATGTTTTTCTTAAATAAACGTTCAAATTTTGAAACCGCACGAATTAAAATATATACCCAACATGTAAATTTAAAAAAAAATATTCAATCACAGGGCTTAGCATACTTAGTAAAAAAATGAATTATTAACTTTAAAGTTTCGATCTAATGACAGGCTAGTCTTACTGGCTATCTTAGCTGATTACTTTATTATGATTCAAATTTGCTTTTTCGTATGAAAATAAATGTAGTAAGTTAAGTCCAAATTTGCTCACATTAAATAGTGTATTTCTTTGATAGACATAGCTTTGTTTTATTAAAAACAAAAAAACACTTTACAATTCAAATTTTATTCAAATTCAATTGGAACAATAGGGCTAAGTCCAAATACCGGATCGTTAGTTTTTTCCTTAATATCTTTTTGCCTGTTAACGCATTTAATTTAGCACGTACGCTGCACAAAAGCTAAAACATTTTGAGTACTACTTATATAGTGGAAACCATGGGCTTCGTCTAGATACAGAGCGTTAAAAAATGAATTCACCAAACTTGAATGTTTTTATTATATTGAACTCTTTGTATTTTGTATCCTTTTTGAAATTTGTTTCCTCCAACGAAATATATGGTAAGACTCTTCCAACTCAACGATTTTTTTTTGCACACAAAGCTGGCGATGGACATATTTGCGGAAATACGCATATTCTTAACAGAAGAAAATACTGTGAGAAAGTCTGAAACCGAACTACTGTATTATAATCGATGAAGCCGACAATTCGTTAATTTCTACTGGGTCTCTCTTTTTTCTGAGTCCGTAATTTGAATTGCTGAATCCCGTGAGGCTTAAAAATTAGAGCTTTAAAATCTAAAATTTGGAAAAAGTAAACAATTAAACAAAAATACAAAGCAGAGTATGTAAATGTTTTCTATAGCTATGTACTAACAAAATTAATTATGATGTATTTAGAGCTGAAAAAGCTTTTCAACACCGAGGCAGGAGATAGGAATATGAATAGAAATGAAAAACAAAAGGACAATTAAGCACGAAAATGAGCTGTATCAGGTTAATAAAAAGACTTATATTTTGGTAAAATGGTGCTTGATCACAACTGCTGTGCGACCTTTGAATAGGAATTGAAATAGATGGATGGATTAAGTTATCCCCCTTCTGGTTTATGTATTGATTTTAATGTCGTGAGACATGTTCGTCACAAAATCACCTGTACTCATACGTAATTTATGGTCATTAACGGTTTTGGGTTTCTTTATGTATCTTAATGTTAAATCTATTTTAAGACCTTAATAGTTTAAAATGCTGTTATTTTTAGAATAAATGGATGAAATTAATTCTCCCTGTAGATGACATTTAGCTTTAAATAGGGAGACTCAATTTTAAAGTTGATTGATGTTTTTGTATTTTCAAGCAAGTTTCCATTTGAAATAACTTGTGTAAAAGCATAATATTTTGCACGCCTTAGTCGAGATTCCGAAACTAGTACACCGTGACTTAAGCCATGATTAACCACGAAAAAATTTGCCTGGCAAAAACTAACAAGGTGTATTTAAAATTGATTTCGCATACGTTACCTTCATCAAAGTATTCTATTAGTCCCTTAATTACTTTTGCACCACATTTATTTACAAATATTAGACTAGCTCCCAAACAAACTGATTAATACGCCGAACTTATTGTAGATAAATCTTTTTAAACTAAAAATCAATTAATAGTTAAAAGGTATATGATATGGATATTACAGATACAAGGCCACAACTGATTTCGCAACATGGTCAACTGACCCAATCATACCCAGTTAAATGTGGAAAATAAGGGCTGTACCTAAATTCACACAAGATTTGAATTTTGCGTAATTTATGCGGTAAGTGTTGCCAACCAAAAAAAAAAAAAGACAGCTGAAAATTCAGGTTTATTAAAAATAGAGTGTCACGTGAAAGAACTATCCGTTTTCGTTGTTGAGCAATATTATACAGTTAATGAAGGTTTTGTAAACAAAATCATCATCATCTTCCATTATTGAGAGAGAAATGCATTCACAGCGTATCACTATTTGGTACGGATTTTGGGATGGAGGCATCATCAGAAAATTTATCTTTGAAAGTACTGCTCGTCAGTCAATAACAGTTAATGATGATCGCTATCGCAACATGCGCCTGAATTACAAGATATGAATGTAGACGATATGTGGCTTCAACAAGACGGTGCCACATGCCTTACAACCCAAGAACAATTCAATTAGTGCATGAGTCATTTCCTGGTTGCGTAATTTCCGGTTTGATAATCAGAATTTGTCGCCCAAATCATACGATTTAACACCTTTTAACTTTTTTCTTTGCAAATAAGCCCACTACCACCAAGCTCTTCTTTCCAAGACTTCTTTACTTAATTTTTTTGAAACTTCTTAGGCCAGAATAACAGCGATTGATAAGTGAAACTTCATATTTCATCGTTAATAAGATGTCATTATCAGATTTAACAACGAGGACGAGGTAACCAAAATCTTTTTACATCAAATTTGTAGCATCTTTTGTGATGCTCTGTCTGCAAGATATACTTAACACATGGGCTGAAAACTCAGTGCCGTTTTATAGTAAAACACAACATTTTTGCAAAATTCAACTTTATTAACAATAGTTGCTTTATTGAAACGATTTTTCAATCTTTCGATACCAGTTTTGTAGTACGATTTCGTTTTAGCCTCAAAATAGGCCTCTGTTTCGGCGATTACTTCTTCATCGGTCTTAAATCTCTTTCCGGCGAGCATTCTTTTGAGGTCTGCGAAGAGGAGATAGTCGCTGGGGGCCAAATCTGGAGAATACGGTGGGTGGGGAAGCAATTTGTAGCCGAATTCATCCAATTTTGCCATCGTTTTCATCGACTTGGGACACCGTGCATTGTCTTGATGAAACAGCACTTTCTTTTTCTTCAAAATACGGATGCCATAACCTTGCCAGCCGACTGTTAAGTTTTTGGTCGTTTTGCACGAGGTTCTGACTGCCGACTTGACTCTGGTGTGAAGTGATGGAGCCAAGTTTCATCCACTGTCACATACCGACGCAAAAATTCGGCTTTATTGCGCTTGAACAGCTTTAAACACTCCTCTGAATCCTAAACACGTTGTTGTTTTTAGTCGACTGTGAGCAAACGCGGCATTCACTTTAAACAGAGCTTTCGCATGTCCATATATTCGTGTATGATATATCCAAAACGCTCTTTTGATATCTTCAGAGCCTCAGCTCTCTCGATCAACTTCACTTTACGGTCATTCGTAATCATTTTGTGGACTTTTTTGATGTTTTCATCTGAAACAGCGTCTTTTGGACGTCCACTGCGTGCATCATCTTCGGTGCTTGTATGACCACTTTAAAATTTTTCAATCCACTTACGACTGGTTCGTTTGGCTAGTGCAGAGTCCGTTTAACACTTATCAAGCCATTTCTTTGCATCAGCTGCATTTTTTCCCATCAAAAAGCAATGATAAATCAACACACGAAATTGTTTTGAATCCATTTTTTTCCCAATAACAAAAGTTTCTTCACTCACAACGCTATATCTCGAGAACAAATCGTCCGACAGCTGTCAAATTTATACACGTATCTTTTGAAGTTTGGTATTATTTAATTCGAGAAACAGACTTTTCAGCCCATGTATTAATTTAGTTAAAAAAATTGTTAACTCATAAAACTAAAATGATACTTCACAAATTAATCTATTTCTGATATCCCGTTCCAAGTACTGGACGATAAGAGAAAGGCAGGGCTGAAATTGGGATCCCTCTTTACTAGGTTTTGTATATGATATGAACGGCCAGAGGAAAAGGCATAGCAAAAGCATTAATTTTAGTTAAAACCTTGAAACCACACAACAAAAATTGAAAATTGAAAAATATTTTGCTTTTCTGGTAATATTTTTATTCTACAAACTTTATAATCAATGCTATCTTACCATATATAAAATAGATCGATATTTTTAAACAATTTACAATACATGAAAAAAATTGTATGTAAATACCGTACATATTAAATCAAGAAGATCCATGAGCCGTATAGTGTTGAAGAACAGAATAATTATTACGAAGAAATAACATATGTATAGTTTCAGTAGCGTGTCTTCTAAATAAAAGTAAAGACATATGAATATTTTTCATTTATCTGTATGTTTATACTCGCATATATAATTCAAAATAGTTTTTGTTTTTATAAGTAAGAAAAATTAATAATGTGAAGATAACATTATCTAAAAAGTCTGGGTCTGATTTTGTGCCAAATGTTCATCATTTGCGGGATGTGTTCATTTTATTCTTTTATTTGAAGAACGTGGCGGGTGAAGCGTATCGAGAGCTCCAAAAAGTTTACGGAAATGCTGCTCTAAGTGAAACAACTTTCTGTGATTAGTTCCGTCGTTTCAAAGACGGTGATTTCGATTTTGATGATAGTCCGCGTGATGAAAGGTGATGAAAGGTCAAAATCATTCCAAGACGCTAAGTTGGAGGCATTGCCAAACGCAAGAAGAGCTTTTTTTAGGAGTTACCCACCAAGCCACTTCTAAGCTTCGTTGGGAATGATTCAAAAACAAGGAACTTGGGTTTCTTATGATTTGAAGCCAAGGGACGTTAAGCGTGTTTTTTCGCTTGTGAACAACTGCTACAGCAGCAAAAAAGGAAGGGTTTTTGCCATCGCATCGTGATGGGTGATTGAAAATGGATTCATTACAGCAACTCAATGAGAAGAAAATCATGGTTATTGCCTGATCATGCTTTTACGTCGTTGGCTCGGCCGAATATTCACGTTGCGAAGGTTATGCTGTGTATTTAGTGGGACCAGGTCGGTGTTATTTGTTATGAACTGTTGAAATCTAACAAAACCATCTATGGAGAACGCGATTGACTACTATTGATGCGATTGAGTCGAGCACTCCAGAAAAACGGCCACAATATATGGTAAGCAGAAGCACGAAAAAGCGATTCTACAGCATAACAACGTTCGACCTCACGTTGCCACACCCGTTAAACCCTACTAAGAAACGTTCAGATGGTAAGTCCTACGCCACCCAACATATTCTCCAGATATTGCGCCGTCCGATTATTACTTCCGTTCGATGGCACATGGTCTGGATAATCAGCATTTCCGTTCATATGAAGATATCAAAAAATGGCTTGATTCGTGGATAGCTCCAAAAGATAAATACTTTTACGGTAACGGTATTCGAGCTCCGCTAGAAAGATGAAAATAAGTTTAAGCTAGCCATGGGCAATACTTTGAATGATTCATTTGTAACCATTTTTTAACGATAAAGTTGCATTAAGAATACCATTGAGATACAAAAGAAAAATAAAGTGTCTATATTATGAAGCATCAGCAAATTTCTTCATGTAAACAGTGTCAATGTGTACCTATGTACATGTTTTTCAGTTTCAATCTCGAAATCTCTCAAGCTCAGAAAAAAGCATTAACCCCAAACGATGTAATATTGTATTATATTACTCTCACTGCCTTATGTGATGTACGAAAATAAGTGTGCTTAGCGAAAAAGTTGACAACGAACATAACAAGGTTCAAGTACAATCTCGAAAATTGGACGAGAATTTAAACCAAGTAAAATCTGGTGCCTTGAGATTCATGTGATCATGTAAGAGACTTGTCAGAACCAAAAGGCTCCTAAGAGACAGAAACATGATATAAAAACTGAACACATCGCAAGAAGTGCATAAAAATAAAGTAAAAATGGAGAGTTCTTCCAAGAACCTTGTTAAACTTAATGCCCTTACAAAACATGCACACATATACTCGTATACTAAGTCGTGTGAGAAATGAAATCCCGCAAATAATCCAATGCAAATGAATATATGGTATGTGGTAGTACAACTCTTTACTTTAAAGAAATGGTGCGATAAAAGTCTGTAAAGAATAAGTAATGATTTGAGGTGATGGCAAGGCATACAAAGAAGTCTTTTTTTTTTACCTATTCATGTAAATAAATAAGGATTAGAAGAATAATAAGTAATGATTGCATAGAACTGAAAGCACAAGCCTTTATAAGATCAGAATATCACCGGGAAATAAAATTTACCTTTTCACCTTAACAGAAAAGAAATATGGTATAGCTAATAAACGAGTTTGTATATACATAAGTACTAGTATATTTTCTGACTTTAAATCTTTTAAACTTTAACAAAGTTTTATAACTTTTACAGGAAAGTTATAAGTAGCTACTCGCACTTAACGTGGGGTATCAAAGTCATAATAATTACTTCGCTGAAATTTCTTAAACCAACAAACATTTTCAATTTTCAGATAATTTTTTTTCCGCACATGAGACATTTTTGCTCCCTGTCAGTATTTTATGAAAATAAAATAAATGTAAAGATACTACTACAATCTCAAACCAACCCTTGATAACAAAATTGAATTTCATGACACCCTCGTCATGCATTGCCCTTGAAGTTTGTGCGCCTTTGCAAGGAACTTAACCACAAAATATTTACATACATAAGGACATTTACTAAAAACACCCCGACTCCTGAATCCATTATGAAGGGGGGAAAAAGTAGTTCCTTCCATATTTTGATTTAATTTTTAATGTTTGGTATATATGTAGAAGTTTGTATGGTATGTATTTGTATATATGTAAGAAAAAACAAACACGTATGTATCTTGAATATCAAGTGATAAATTTAAAAGTAAATGAAGCAAAGGGGAGCTTTTGTATAATTTACCTTAGTGACACACAAACTAGGCCTTAAGCGGACAGAGAGAAACAAGCCCTTCAAAGATATATGTATATATAGTTATATATACGTGAGTTGACATACCCATGAAAATATAATTTAATCCTATTTTGAGCTTTCCAACAGGATCGAGTCAACACTTTTCAGCGATAACCATAAAGTTTTACACTAAACCGATTAAATTCTATTACCCAGTGTCTGTGTGTGGGTGGATGTTTAAAATACTTTATTGTATAACACAGTATATCCAACAAGAGTGAAAAACGTAGAAGAAACCAGTTTATTTTTATTATGCTTTTATGTATAAGATAGTTTCTACGGTTTGTAGACTTACATATGAGAGTATAAGACACTTTTAACATTCCCGGATATTTGAGTTTGTTAAATTTTCAAACAGATTTATTTACTATTTGCTTATTTTTGAAGCTACAAACTAAAGGATTTATCGCAAAAACAAAAACGTACAAGGAATCGAATCTCTGTGTTAGAATGTTCCAAGTATTATCAAAGTATCTTAACTTAACTGGAAGCATCCGAAGTCGAACTCAGACCATACTAAAGCGAAAAGTTTGTTGGAAGTTTCTTCCTGAACAGTTTTATTGTAAGCACTGTAAATATTAGATGCAAGAATTTAATCTCATGCATCCAAACAATTTTCAGATTTTGCATCGATTTATTATAACATGGCCCTACAAAGCGCATAGCAATATTTTGCAAAAAATGTTTTTCAAAGTTTGCATCTGAAGACATGACACCTACAACGCGTCGTCTTGAAAATGTATATAATCGTAGTAATTGACGAAAGTTTCAATTTCAATTTCGACTGCAGGGTTAATGAATATATTTTATAAGCTCTCTTAAAAGTATTGCTTGGAGACCAGAAAAGACCAAAAGTAAAAAAAAAATGTTTTTTTTGTGACTAGAAACCAATCTTTGAAACAGTCAATTGGAGTGCACTTCTATAAAAATATAAAAATTACCAGCTTTTCGATTATTAACATTTTTAAGACATGATTAACGTTTTTTTTGAAGAAATCTGCTGCGATTTGAAGTGGCTAAACTTCGTCAAATGTTTTTTTTTTTTTTTTTTTTTTTTTTTTTTTTTTTTTTTTTTTTTTTTGTCGATACTAAAAATGCATTAGTCCGCCAAACCAACCAATTGTAGTGTTTATATTACATTTACTTAATCAAAAAATTGAGTACGTACAATCGGTATATACAATCTTTGTACCTACTGCAATTTCATTTGCAAAAAATATAAACTGAATTTTTTTTAGTTATTATTTTTCTTCCATAGCTCATGGTTGTAATATTGTAAATGAAGTAGGTTCCGTGTGCAGCCTTGATTTATATCTGTAATTCGAAATTCAATTTAATTGGAAATTGGTTGTCTTTATCTGGCTTAGTTTAGTTTATTAGTTTAAAAACAACGCTGTACGCGTACATCAAGGTAAACTTATAATTAGTACAGGATATAAGATAATATATTGTAATATAACATTAAAAGAAAAGAATACTTAGTTAAAATTAAAGAGAACAATAAGAAAATACATGTAATAAATAAAAGAAGACAAAATTTTGAATTAGAGAAAAATTAAGCGCAACCAAGTAAGAGAGAAAAGAAAAAGGACTTATGGTATTAAAACAAGAAGTTAAATCAGCTCAAACTTTAGAGTAATTCGAAACAAGCTGTTAGGAACTTACGGCGGTCGATTAAGGATTTCACACGAATGGGTAGACGAAGGGTAGGCCTGTTAAGCAGGACGTAGCAGGACGCAAGACAATGTAGCGATTTGATGAACGTAAGTGAATTTTGTTAAACAGGTATATAGGTTGCTTCACGTAAATAGTTGTTGCTAACGACATTTTAAAAAAGGGTAGAGGGGAAATGAGGGAGATACGGTTGATGTTAAGATATTGGTATGACTTAAGTTTTGTCAGGATTCAGCTTTAGACCATTACGTGTAGAGAACTCGAGAATAGAACATAAATCGTCGTTTATTTTTGCAATTGCATTTTCAATCATGCCAATAGGGAAGCTAATGTAAAATTGAACATCATACGATATTGAAAATGCAATAAAATGGCTAACCTCCATTAATAAATAAAAGAACAATAAAGGACTAAGAATAGATCCTTGGGAAACACCACGATTAACAGGAAGAAACGAAGACTGTTAACTATTACATGCAACAGCTTGCAAGCGATTAGTCATATACGAATAAATAAATTTGTTAGATGTGTCATAGAAGTTAAAATATCTCGTAAGTTTATCACAGATAATATTAGAATTTACACAGTCAAATGCTTTAGAAAAGTCAAGTAACTTTACCACAGTTTTATAGTCAGTCCATTGCTTGTCTTACACCGTCAAAAACTTTAAGTGAAGTTGATGTACAGGTATGTCCGCACCGGAACCCTGATTGCAGAGGATTAAGAAGCTGTTTGTCTTTAATAAACCTTTTTCTTTGGGGGCTTACAATTGATTCAAAAGCTTCGGATAAAAAAGGGAGGATAGCTATAGGTCTGTATATAGAGTTTGTATCTTTTTTTGGAATCGGTATGATTTTAGACTTTTCCAGGCTAACGGGTAGGTAGATGTCATAATAATCGTGTTAAAAATATGTGTAATGTAAGAAAGTATATGATGATTACGGTGCGATCTACTGAAACCACTATTGCCAATACAAATCGCAAATCTGAGTCCCAGCTTACATTAGTACATGATACTCTACCGGTAACATCCAGCACGTAGTAAAGACACTATAGCAGCTGTAGCTGAGAGTGTACGTAAAGACCGTGACGAATAGATTCGTCATCGTTCTCAACAGCTTGGATTGGCGTATTCGACAACTTGGCATATTTTACATGATGATCTCTAAAAGCGTACAAAATTCAACTTGTGCAAGAATTAAAGCCAGACGACTTGAATTTGCATCATGTTTTCAGTGAATGGGCTCTGGAAAAACTCAATGAAAGTCCGGTGTCTTATCGTGAAATTTTACATCCATTTAAAAACCATTACATCCATTAAAAAAAATCGGTACGGTGTGGTTTATGGGCTGGTGGAATCATTGGTCCATATTTCTTCAAAAATTAGGCAAATCAGAATGTTACCGTCAATGGTAACCGTTACCCCGCCATGTTAAATGACTATATGCCTCCTGAAATTCAAGCACATGGTTTCAGTGAGCTTTGGTTTCAACAAAACGGTGCTACGAGCCATACAGCGCGTGAAATAATGTACTTGTTGAGAAATCATTTTGGTAAGCACTTAATTTTACGTTTTGCTACGGTAAATTGGCCGCCTAGATCGTGCAATATCACATCTTTGGACTATTTTCTCTAAGGATATATAAAGTCTCAGGTCTTTAGGAATAAGCCAGCTACAATTGGCGCTTTGGAAGCCAACATTACTCGTGTTATTCGCGGGATACCAGTCGCTATGCTCGAACGAGTCGCCCAAAATTGTACCTTCCGAATGGACTACCTCAGACGTAGTCGTGACCAACATTTACAATATATGATTTTTAAAAAGTAAATGCCATGAATCGTTCTTCTAACCAATAATAAAAATTTTAAGTTTGCTTTCAAATTTATGTACTTTTATTACATTATAATTCAAACCTTACGATGAATCACCTTATGTAAGAGGAAGGAGAGTTTTTATGAGGTCAAGACGAATATTATCTAGTCCAACTGACTTGCTTTTGATAGAGAAGATTGCTTCTCCCACATTGTATACGTTAGCTGCATTCAAGGAAAATCCATTTTCTCTATCATCCTATTTGGTTTAAAGTGCGTTGATTCAGTAACATTTACAAAAGAAAGGCCAAGAGAGTTGATAGAAGTTCTCAAACTACTAGATGAAGAGTGGAGAAGATTTATATTTAAATCACCACGAAGAATGAATTTAGGTGCTAGGTGACGAAACTCTCGAAACCAATATTTGACGATGTAATCTGACGGAGCATTAACCCCATAATATTTATCCAACTTTTCTTTTGTTTCCTTCGCCGTTTTGCCTCTCAAAAAATAATGTTTTATGAGCGAACGAAAATCGTTTTTGTCCATACTCAACATGATGCCAAACACGTCAACAACAATCAGCTGTCAAAACAAAACTAAAGACAGTATCGCACTGAAATTTGGCAAGTCTGCCTAGATATGAACGGACTTCAAGGCACCATAACCTTTTTTGCAGTGGCAGCGCATTCTTGCGGTCAAAGAGGTTACTGTATGTAATATATAAAATGCCTATATATATATATATATTTTTTTTTTTTTTCTCGAGAAACTACAAATAATAACAAATAATGCAAATATTCAGACAAAACAATGATACACTGAGATTTGCACTTTAAAACAGGAATTACGTCGGGTAACGAAATTAACACTACTAGTGTTAATGCATGGCTTGCCTATGCAGGATCAACAATAGTTTTTCCTTTTCGGTGGAAACCTCATGCTTTTTAAACGAAAAAAATCAAAAAACTTATAAAAAGAAAATGCAACTATACCTAGTTCTGTAATTTTGAGTTGAGTTAAAGTTGGAAAACCAAACCCACTAAGGCCCGTTATACTGCCACGTGGATCTATGATCCTCTTACTTATGGAACCAATTTGAGATTATGATGAAGCGCAGGAGACTGTTAACGTCTGTATTTTTTTTAATGTTTAAGTCGTTGTAGAAAAAGGCTCCTAGGTGGAGTCTTCTGGGAGAGAGCTGAATATGTACAGAGAAGGTGGAAGATTGTCTCCTCTTCCTCCTCGTTCATGCAGCATTTTTACGCCTTGGGAATAAAAACTACATTAACTTCTCTCCATGACAGTGGAATATGGATCAATTCTACACAGCTTCTCATGATATTCTCTAGCGTGAGCAAGATAATATCTGAGAACATTTGTAATTCGGCCGCTATTATACCGTCCGGAACCGCAGACTTGTATGGTTTGAAGCTATGCAGCGCTCAAAGTAGTTTGTCTCTTGTAATCAGACCATGAATTTTGTTCACGGTTGCAGTAGTCTTGTTACTTGTGGTTACTGTTGACCGCGAATGAGGAGCTACCTATAAAATGGGTATCCAGTAGCAAGTTGAGTGATTTGTCGCTTGAGGTTGTCCAGGAGCCATCGGTTTTTTTTTTAAACAACTAGGCATCATAGGATTTGTAGAGAGGATTTATCTTAGCCGCAATGCCTCAGAGGTTTCTGTGATTTTGTCACAGAATGATCTCCAGGATGGACGCTTTGCTTTCCTCAGTTCTTTTTTATATATTTTGAAGGATTTTTTGTATGAGTCCCAGTCAGCTACTTTTCTTGTGCTTTTGCAAGGTTGAAAAATTTTCTGCAGGTGTTTCTAAGCGGTCCTAGTGCTGAAGTCCACCAGTGCCGCTTTTTCTTGCCCCAAGGTTGAATCAGAGGGCACAAAGAAGCCACAGCCTGATTCCCTGACTTTCATGTCCAGCTCACTGGTGTCTCGACGGGGACTTGAGAGTTCAGAGGATAGTGTTTTTGACAGTATTCCTCTGCATTTTCGGAATACTGTTTGTCTGTGGGGAGCATCACCCAGGCTGAATTGGATGTATCTGTGATCTGAAAACAAGTGTTCAGTCGATACCATCCAGTTCGTTTAAGTGCTGTTGTCCTGGTCGATTAAATAAAAAATTAGTTTGATTCAATCGACCTGGAGTACCATCAATTTTTACTCCTAATGCAGGAATTGGTCATGAGTGAAGTACATCAGCTGCTGTTACTAAAATTCGAATTTGTGAATTTATAGGTACAACAATTTGATTACCTACAAACAATGAGGTTAATACTTAAAATGTAATCAAAAAGTGACTCACCTTTATCGTTGATGTCGTGGCTGCCCCATACCGTGTGATGAGCATTGCCTTCGCATCAGATGATGAGACCAGTTTTTTGCCTTCCAGCTTCCAGTACAACCCTTTATAGGTTATCAGAAGGCTTTGGCAGTATCCAACCTGGCAACCTGTACGTTTCACTAGTACAAAAGTTCTAATCGTACCTTTGTCTTTTGTATAAAGTAGAGCATATAAAGGACTTCCAAGTCCACGAACCACGCCTTCCACGATCTATGGTTCCTGGATTAGGATGATATCTTTTGCGTTTTTGGAGAGAAGCAGAATGAGTGCAGCCGAAGCCATTTTTGAGTGGTGAAGATTAATCTGGAGAAACCATATCATTGCTACAATTTCCCAGAGTGGCCTCCATCACGGTTTTATTGGAACTCAAGAGCTCATCTTCTTCCTCTGATCGTGTAGAATCTCTTTTTGTTTCGTCGTCGGTTTCCATTTCCGACAGAGTGTCGGAAGAGGAGACCGACGGCTTAATAGTCGCCTCAGATGAAATGGAGTCGTCGCTGTCCATTACAGGAAAGGATACCGACGCTCCCAGATCCAAGGCTGAATTTGAATTTTCGTTTAAAGAAGGAGCAGGTTGCTTTCCAGCACCCAGCTCATCCTTTTTGTAGACCCTAAGATGTATTGCTTCGAATCCGAACCAGATCATGCCTTTGGTCTGCGATAGAGGGTTAAGGGATTCTTTATTGATCCTGATTGTAGGGGCC
Organism: Volucella inanis; assembly: GCA_907269105.1. Classification (NCBI taxonomy): domain Eukaryota; kingdom Metazoa; phylum Arthropoda; class Insecta; order Diptera; family Syrphidae; genus Volucella; species Volucella inanis. The sequence goes on from OU026153.1 coordinate 68,602,664, forward strand.
CATTAGAGCCTCTAGTTTCGCGACTTTCCAATCATGAGTCGGAAGGGTCGGGTTACTGAGCCTGATGGTCTCCATTATACTTTTTGGAGCGGAGGGTTCGGCTGGAATTCATAGTGGGGGTTCTAGGTCTGCTAAGGATATCCTCCCTAGGCACGACTTCGTGCCTTGCACCTGGCCAAATCTCTCCTAAACCACTTATGGCATAATGGCCAAGAAGTTGCCCGAAATCTTCAACTTGGCCAATTACCACCGCTTAGGTGTGATCGATCCGTCGATATCGCTTCTATCAATTCCCGCGATTGTCATAGCGTCTTTTAGGACTTCGCTAAAGGACCTCAGAGTTGTGGTGTTGGATGGCCCAGGGGTGTTTACATTTTTGGACCTTTGGAATCCGCACGATTTCCTCCAAAGATCTTTGGCGCTTAGAACAGTCGTTTAGCGTTTTGAGAGCAGAGGAAGCAGTGGACAATCCGTCATTTAGGATATTGTTGACCCACTTGATACAGATACATTTCATACAGTTGAATCCGCTATAAATGGAGCAATTGTTTATATGAAGGATTGACTAGCAGATAACAGATTATGGTTCTCGCGCATACTGTCTCACATTGGTGGGCCTGTATACGCAAAAAAGATTCTACTCTCCAGAATTATTATATCATTTCCGTTGTATGCAGACTCTGCGCGCTACGGACAATCAGCGGCTTTTGACCCATATCAGACGCGGACACCTTTGTTATAGCCGGAATGGTTCCCGTCGACATTCGACATAAAGCGTTGAGGATATATAACAGAAGTGCCAACACGATACCAATGGAATCAAGAGGATCAAAATTAAAGAAAAGGCTGCGGCAATAGCTATGTGAAAAACTCGTTGGGATAATACAATACAACGAAAGACAGATGGAAATACAAACTTATACCGAATATCGATGACTGGATAGAACATAAAGATGGAGACTGCAATTACAACTTTACCCAATTGCTATTTATCCACTATGATTATCGCAAGTACCTTTACCGTTTTACATACAAAAGCTCAACATCTTGCCCCGAATCCATAAATGAAGATGAAGATAGGAGCATGCAGTATTTTATTGCCACCCTTCATGGCATGAAGAACTACTCTGCTCAGTCCGTCGCTAACCCTAAATATGTTGTTGCAATGCCATTTATGTAAGATCAACGCATTGATCATGGTCATATCGAACATATATGAACATATAGACTTTATGCTAATGCGATTTCTAACAAATGATAAATCCATAAGGTCGACACCTCTAATGTACCCGTTGTATTCATGAAAAATCGGAAACGAAAGTAAACATCTGCTAACCAAATAAGTTGAATATTCAATATACTCGTATTGAAAAGTTTTCTTACAGATTTTAGGCTTTGTTTTTTGTCAGCCGATTTACAGTATTTTTTTAGTTAGACGAACCAGTTAAAAGTATTTCAAAGCATTGAAATATATTATTTGGGTACGTAAAAAAGATCACAAAATTGAAACAAATAAAATATTTTTATCACGATTAACAATGCAAATAAAATAGAGTTGAATTTAACAAAATGATTGATTTACAACGACTGTTTAAATTAAACAAGTAAATTGTATGGATATGTTTTAATTCATGCGGAGCTATTATAGCTCCTTTTGCCTGTTGAAGGCCCAGTATATTCCATTGTGTTCCCAATTTCTGATCGTTAAATCTGCTGCTTACTACGAGACGCTGCAGAGATACTCTAGGCAATTGAATCGATCCGCTGAATCTTTTAATGCAAGTTCATCGTCTTTTTCCATTATGGTACCTACCATATTGAAGCAATGTTTCAATATTTCATTGCTATATCGATGTTGTCGAGCTCTTGCTACAGATGGTCGGTTAGCATCGTTCTATACCTGAGACCAGGTGTTTCCTTCCTTATTTGGACAGTAATAAGCTACGATGATGCCGCCATGTCATAAACAGTCAATATCTGTAGATGCATTAATGCTTGCTCGAACGCTTGTGTATTGTGTTCCCTCCAATAATGGAAAATTGGTTTGTTGACATAACCGTTTAGCCAAAAATTGTCCTCATCAGAGAAGATGACTTTTTCACCAAAATCTCCAGCGCCCAATTAGCAAACGCACGGCATTGCCTATGGTCGTACAGCTTAAAATCTTGCGTCTGCACAATCTTATACGAATTTAGGCCCAAATCCATCCGCAAAGTAGGCCAGGTTGGCTCACTGGCAATCAACTGATCGGCGCCGAATCGACATTTCTGAGTCTTCTTCGATACTCGATATTTTTTAAAAATTTCCATACGTTCGGTAAGTGTAAAACGATGCGTGATGAAATGGCAAACCTTACTGAATATTTTAACGGCTGGATGTCATTGGTAACTTTGACAGCTGCATAACAACTGGAAAAACTATCATTGTTATTTGGTAGGTTATATATAGGTTATATGATAGGTTACGTTTGCATTACTTAAATTTTCAAGTTCGAATTTATATATATACCAATGAATATGTTCTTGGTATTTTTGTATGTATGAATATGTGAACATAACTGCCCTTATATGTTTGAATTTATATCAATTCAGTGATGATCTATAGGTTGGGATTGTAAATTGCAGCAAATCTTCAAACTTGTACCTTTCTTATCACAATAAGATAGATCCATAATCTAATTATAATCTTTTTAGATGATAAACTTTATGTCCTGGAAAAAAGGAACTTGAAAACATAAAACAAATAAAAATAAAAATGGGGTAACATATACATACAAGTACTAGGATCCTTCAAATGCCACCCTTTTGCTAAGGATAATATCCAACTTAGTTTTGCTATATGGGTATTTATTACTGTCAAGGATTAAATACACTCTTTCCATTTTCATTTTTGGTACTTAAGAGATAACCATTACATTGCGCTAGACATATTCTGTTGGGAATTTTTAAGCACATTCTTGGGGTCATAAAGATAAAATAAATAGGCAAGCACAGCCACGAAAACGCAGACTACGGGGAAGACTGGCAATGTCGGCGGCGGTGATTGACGCTCGAGGACAACTGACTTTATTTACTAGTTTACTAGATAGAAGAAAAAAAAAAAGACAAACAAACACCACTTAAACAGTGAACACAGAATTGAAAGGACTCATTCTCCTTGGTTCTATTCGCTTTTTGTTTTATCAAATTTTATGCGTTTTGACATTATGGTATAATGTCAAAATATTTTGCCACATACGAGTATAATATATTGGCCCGTCTACATTTCGTTTCGTTGATTTTTTTTTTTTTTTTTTTTTTTTTGTTTTTCATTTAAAGGTTTGGACAATTTAGTGTCCGTTCTTTGGGATCAATGTTAAGCTTTTGTTTAGGGGAGTGGCAAAATTTTCTTGACATTTTTCTTTCGTCATCTAAACGAGCGTCCATAAATACAATATGGATAAATCAAAGTGTCCATGTTATGACCGGTCGTAAAAGTATTACGATGGTATACGTGTATAATATATATTTAAACGTATATATAGGTAATTCCATACGAGTGTATTTATGGGAAATAATTTTTTGATAATGAAATAAAATTGTCTGTTTATTGTTGTATATTTAGAACAAAGTATAAGTATTAGTCGAAGGTGTTTGCGAAAATAGTGATATGCCCGAAAAATCCTACAATTTAGTTAGCCCTTTCTTTAAGGATGTTTTTATTTATTGTGTTTCCAGATTGTAAGCCAGTGACTATGATGCTTACTTACTTTTATAAATAATAAGTACAACATACTCCTAAAATTAAATATATTTTTTATGCTTAAAACTATTACAACGACTAACATTTAGCCCAGGTATAGCTGTGAATAAGCATGAAAGAGAGCCTAGAAATTTTAAAGAAAAATTAAAAAGATGGGTTTTAAAAATGTATTCACTTAATTAATCATTAAGCAAATTATTATAAAGCCTATTTTTCTGTTAATTCGTAATGAAAAAATAAAAGGAATAGTAGACGACAAAAATTTTCAAATCGACATTTAATATAGTTTATCTTAGAAACTGCATTCCATTACAATTTTTAACCAAATAGGGTTACACAGCAAAAAAAAAAAAAAAAAATGAAATTATTTAATTTAAATTTTGAAAATCAGTCCTCTGTTATGTAGACGTAGTGTTGCTTTACGCACGGAAATATCGGGGTCTAACAGTACCCAACAGCCACCAACCAACACTAACAGCCACCAATTTAACGTTGTGACCAAAGTGAAAAGATTCGAAAGCGGTAGTGTGGCAACATCAAAGCCAAAGATTAAACCCGTTAATGAGAAAGATTTTAAAGATTAATTTGCGGAACATTGAATGTAGATTACGTCTTGTCCATTATCATTCAAAATATCGACGTCTTATTATGTATTTGAAATCAGAAGAACTAACCGCCTTTTGGTTGTTCACAATTAAATTTATTGCTGAATGAATTGAAAATTTTGGCTTTTCAGCAGAATTTTGTTTTTATTGCCACAAATCGTCAACAAAATAAGAAAAATCATAGGGTTAAGTTAAAAAAAAAATTAAAAACTTTTTTATCTCTATTTTTGTAATTATTAACTAAGCAATATCTCACTACTTTTAGAAAACAAGCAAGGGCTTGATATAATGTTTTAATGTTTTTTTTTTTCCTAATATTACAAATAGTGTACTCTTTTTGCAATATAAAATAAAGTCACTGTCATTGTTTATTAAATTAAAACTATTATAAGGAATTGAGTAATGCAAATCACAAAAAAAATTAAAAGAAGTAAATTACAAGAAAAAAATGAAGTCTTTTTTAACCTTCCATGAAGAATCCTTACGTAACGAGGAATCAATATAGAGAGCTTTGATGTTTAAAAACGTTTTAGAGAAAGTGACGAACTTTCATGTGAATTCTTTAACATCATATTTGAAAGATTTGTGTGGAACTCACAAGTTAACACTGGAAGCATAATCTTTCAAAGGTCTGTGGAACTACTAGCGTACGCCGATGGTGATAAGGAGAACTCAGCGGGCTATTACTGGTGCATTCACTAGTATTCATATAGAAGCTACCAAAATGGGTTTAGCGGAAATTGAGGCCAAAATCATGTACATGCTGTCAACAAGAAGTCACTTGTCACAATCGAAAGCTATAATTTCGAATAAGTAAGAGATTTTATCTCGCCTCTGCCAACAGCAACCCAACAGAAACAATACGAAGGATCACTCTTGCCAATCGCTGTTTATTTGTGCTTAGAAGGCAATTAAGTAGTAAGGCCCTATCCCGAAAAACGAAGGAGACTCTATAACACATGGGCTGAAAAGTCCATACCATTTTCAGTTAGTACCAACCTTCAAAAGATACGTGTATAAATTTGACAGCTGATGATTAGTTCTCAGATATAGTGTTGTGAATGAAGCAACTTTTGTTATTGTGAAAAAAAAAAATGGATTTAAAGCAATTTCGTGTGTTGATTTATCATTGCTTTTTGATGGGAAAAAATGCAGCCGATGCAAAGAAATGGCTTGATAAGTGTTACCCGGACTCTGCATCAGCAGGACGAACCATTCGCAAGTGGATTGAAAAATTTAAAAGTGGTGATACAAGCACCGTATATGATGCAAGCAGTGGACGTCAAAAAAAGTTTGTTTCAGATGAAAACATCAAAAAAGTCTACAAAGTGATTACGAATGACCGTAAAGTGAAGTTGATCGAGATAGCTGAGGTATCGAAGATATCAAAAGAGCTTGTTGGATATGTCATACAAGAATATTTGGACATGCGAAAGCTCTGTTCAAAGTGGGTGCCACGTTTGCTCACAGTCGACCAAAAACAAAACGTGTTGATGATTCGGAGAAATGTTTAAAGCTGTTCAACCGCAATAAAGCAATAAAGAATTTTTGCGTCGGTATGTGATAATGGATGAAACTTGGCTCCATCACTTCACACCAGAGTCAAGTCGGCAGTCAGTCAGTCAACAGTCGGCTGGCAAGGTTATGGCATCCGTATTTTGGGATACACATGGAATAATTTTTACCGACTATCTCCAAAAGAGGCAGACTATCAACAGCGACTATTATGTTACATTGCGTTGTTGGAGCGTTTGAAGAACGAAATCGCAGAAAAACGGCCGCATTTGAAGAAAAAGAAAGTGCTGTTTCATCAAGACAATACACCGTGTCACAAGTCGATGAAAACGATGGCAAAATTGAATGAATTCGGCTACGAATTGCTTCCCCACCCACCGTATTCACCAGATTTGGCCCCCAGCGACTATGTCCTGTTCGCAGACCTCAAAAGAATGCTCGACGGAAAGAGATTTAACACCGATGAAGAAGTAATCGCCGAAACAGAAGCCTATTTTGAGGCTAAACCGAAATCGTACTATTAAACTGGTATCGAAAGATTGAAAAACTGTTTCAATCAGTGTATCGCCCTCGAAGGCAACTATTTTGATAAATAAACTTGAATTTTGCAAAAAATTAGTGTTTTACGATAAAACGGCGCTGACTTTTCAGCCCATGGTTTATAAGACCTTGATCACCTCAGCCCTACTTTATGTCGCAGAAACGTGTACCAAATCGAAAGCGGATGAAGATATGCTCAGTCGTTTCAAGGCAAAAATCGTTCGAAAAATATTCGGTTCTGTCTTCAAATCTAATCCGTTGGGTCAGTGCAGGAGAGGAAGACCTCACTTTAAGTGGTGATCACAAGTAGGATGGGACCACAATTGACTTGGTGTACGCAACTGAAGGCAGCTAGCTAAAGACCGAACTAACTGGAAAGGCTTGTCGCACCACCTAAGTAAGTATGTAAACCTCTCATGATAACTTTCAGTTTACTTTTGAATTAGATCATTGCAGATGAGGGTTCTGCTACCTTAATGGAATTGTATGTAATTAATTTTCTTCTTGGTAAAAATTGCGATTGTCACCGAATTACTATTGAAGCGAATGGTAACGGTAACTTTTGTCAATAAACGACACCTAAGCTACGCAAGGTTTAGGTTGACGTAAGGAAGGTGATGCTGCGTGCTTAGTTGATTGATTCGAATCCGATTTCTGCATAAATTGGCTTCAAAAGAAGTATGCGAAAATCACCTGCCTCAGTTTTTTTTTCAACAAAGAACTCCAGAAATTATATACTGAAAGAATGAAGGTTCTACCTAAAATATGCCAAAAGGTAGTCAAACAAAATGGGCATTATTTTATTCAATAAAATAATTTTAAATACTAAAAATTATCTGAATTATTACTACAAAAGGGACAATACTTTTTCCCCAACCTGTATCATATATGTGCACATAAAGAGTGATTTTTTTGTTGTTTGGTTCTACAGTGTTCTATAGGTTGATTCATCGTAAGCTTTGATTTCTAATGTAAAATAAAGCACACAAATTTGAAAGCAAACTTAAAATTTTATTATGGCATTTACTTTCTAAAAATTATATTACATAAATATTGACCACGGCTACGTCTGAGGAGGTCGATTCGGAAGGTTTAATTTTGGCCGACTCGTTCGATCATAGCAACTGGTATCTCGCGGATAACACGAGTAATGTTGGCTTCCAAAGCGTCAATCGTAGCTGGCTTATTCCTGAAGACCTGAGACTTTACATATGCTCAGAGAAAATAGTCCAAAGGAGTGATATCGCGCCGTCTTGTTGAAACCAGAGCTCACCGAGGCCATGTGCTTGAATTTCAGGGAGCACATAGCAGGTTAATATAGCGCGATAGCGGTTACCATTGACTGTTATATTCTGATTTGCCTCATATATTTTGATTTTGAAGAAATATGAGCCAATGATTCCACCAGCCAATAAACCACACCGTACCGTTGTTTTTAATGGATGAAATGGTAGCTCATGGTACTCTTCGGGTTGCTCATTAGCCCAAATACGGCAATTTTGTTTATTAACGTATCCATTGAACCAAAAATAGGCTTCATCACTGAACAAAATTTCACGACAAAACACCGAATTTTCATTGAGTTTTTCCAGAGCCCATTCACTGAAAATGTGACGCAAATTCAAGTCGCCTGGCTTCAATTCTTGCACAAGTTGAATTTTGTACGCTCTTAGGCCGACATCCTCATGTTAAATATGATAAGTTGTCGAATACGCCAAGCCAAGCTGCTGAGAACGACGAAGAATCGATTCGTCACGGTCTTCGCGTACACTCTCAGCTACAGCTGCTATAGTCTCTTCACTACGTGCTGGATGTATTATAGTCCAACCGGTCGAGTATCATCCACTAATGTAAACTGGGATTAGGTAGGTAGGTAGGTCGATTATGCGGACCGTAAGTTCCTCGAATCGCACGAAAAACATTTCTCAGAGAACGCTGATTTTCGTAATATAGCTGAACAATTTGGAGATGCTGTTGTGGTGTGAGTCTTTCCATGATGACTTGTCAAGCGATACTGAACAAAAATGACAAAGCGCTGTCAAAAAAGCCTATTGACAATCAAACCTCACGATGAATATATTTATGAGAAGCTCATGCGTGATTCGTGACATGTGTCAATGTTTAACATGCTCAGTTAGCACTGCCATTTTATCATACTATAGAAAGGCTTATTTGAACATCGCTTATGAATTATTGAATTTTATTATCTAAATTCGTGCTCTGTGAAAAATGTTTTTCGCGCACTTAACCATTTTATGGTCATTAGAATTGACCTACTGAGCAAGCAATTCAAGCCATAGTTACCAAAACCAGTCTGCATCGAGTGCGTATAGAGGAAAATATTGCTGCTGTGTTAATGAAGAGCGTGATTTGTTCATTCGTCGCCGTTCTTAGCAATTGGGATTGTGTTACTATACTACGTAAAAGATTTTTCGCAAGGTTCATGGTCTAAAATCTTACAAAATATAGAACTGAAAATGAACTTGCCACAGCATCTAATTTTCGAGGTGTGCGCCTTAGAAAAGCGTACATGCAAACATGTACTGTTTTTTTCTTATTTCGTATTTTTTCAAAGATTATCGTAAGAACAACGTAACTGTCAATGGCAGCCGCTAGCGTGCAATGATTTCGAACTTTTTTTTACCCAAAATGCACGAGTTGACCCTGGTCGACATGTGGTTCCAGCAAGACGACGCTATATGATATGCTAGACAGCTAGCAATTTATTTCTCGTTTTTGACCTGTGAATTAGCCGGCTAGATCGGACGATTTGACGCCTTTAGAATATTTTTTATAGGGATTCGCCAAATCACTCTTCACATTACCAACGTCAATTGCAGCCTTGGAAGACAACATTATACGTGGTGTAAGCGAGATACAAACCAATATGCTCAAAAAAGTAGTAGTGATCAACATCAACATGAAATAATTTTTAAGACGTAAATGACAATCATTGATTTATCAACCCAAATAAAATTTTTACAAACGTTTGCAATTTGCCGGTGTTTTTTTTTTTTGACATTTAAAAACCCAACGCTTAAAAATTCATCCAAAGTTAGCGGAAAAAAATTAACCAATAAGCTGATCGGTTATACCTTTAGGTACAACGCCTTTTTTCAAAAATGTAGCTGCTTATGAACCTAGGAGAAAAGCATAAGACGTTTAAAGTAGAATTCTATTATTAGAGAGCACCCAAAAGTAAGCATAGTTTGACCTCTAATTGCAACACTATCAATAGTCTTAAAATATTGGTCTTATAGTTAAATCAATTTTGGACTTCCGATACATAAGGATTCAAAAATATTAAAACAATTGTAAGTTCTACACGTTTTAAAAACAAATAAAATATTATACGAAGATGATACTTTTGTCAACGCTGTATTGCAACTGTCCTAACATTTGATTTGAAACTTGCTATATATGTACCTATTCTTTACATAAAATCAGTGGTATCGTTCGACAGTTGGCCATTTACATAAGATATTCGGTTATCTTATTACATAAGCGAAAATGCAGGTGCACGGACCTTGGTTGTGAATAAAAAGGTTTTTTTTTATGATCGCATAGTAAGTTTCCTACCTAATAACATACTTTCGAGTATAACCCCCTCATATATATAAGGTGTTAAGTCAATTTATTAATGATTAACCCTAAAAATACGATATTATAAGATGTTGTCATCCAAAACAGATATCTTGATATTTATAGAAAAACAAAGCCAAATGTTTGGTCTTGTGGACACAGAAAATCATCCTTGGAATTGAAAATATAAATACGTAAACTATCAAAACTACCGGGAAGAGGTCGGATAGATATCTTGTTTGACAAGATCTTGATCGATCGTCGATATGACGTGTAGCAATGGCAGTTTAAAAATCGTCAAGATATCATATTCAAGATGACCAGGATTACTGTACTTTCATTTAAATCCTATTCAGCCCTGTGCAATTTCTTCGATTAATCAGTCCTTCCATTGTTTCTAGGTGGGGTGAAAAGTAACCTCCTTGGGAATGAAAAATTTTCATTCATTGACAGTGACTGGCCGACCAATGCGAGGTGCATGTTTTACATCGAAATTTCCGGAACGGAATCGAAAAAACCACTCCTGGGTCCGGCGTTCACTCACAGCAATCTTACCGTAAACTGCACAAATTGTTCGGCATGTTTTTGCAGCGTTTTTTCTTTTTTTATAGTAAAGAAGCATTACATAGCGTATTTCTTCAGATATTTCACTCATATTCAAATCAATATAACAAATTACACAGCTGTCTTCATAAAAATTGTAGCCTGAAATGTCTGACCTTTCAAACACGTGTTCGTTTGACACAATCAGATTAGAGTTTCCAAATAAATGGAAACCAACACATCTATTGATGTATATATGTAGTATACATGCGTAAGTATTCGGAGGATATAAGGTAAAATAACGTTAATAAACAAGTAAAAAATTTGATCTAAGCCCGAGGACCTCGATTTCATACTCAATACTAATTGATTTTCCCCATACGATAAAAGAAACCATTGTTATTAGCAGACGTATAAAGATGGTATGGAAAAAAGGATGACGTCATCAAGATCACTTCTAGAGAAATCAAAATCATGATCGATTTGTATACCAATTCCTCTTCGGATTCTTCTGTATACTACTTTACGTATTTCACGACTGAAGATATTTCTTAGTTACAAAATTAATTGTAAAATTCCGGTATTTTCGATTTTTAGAATGAGGAATCTTTTTTGAGCTCCTTTCTTATTGACTTGATTGTAATGTGTAAATTAAATAAGGTAAAAATGTTTATATTAACTTGTTCATTAGATGATGAATAAATATATATGAGTTGTCAATTCAGTCATGTCTGGAAAATATCGGAGCGGAAAAAGTGCTCAGCAACTATGGAATTGATTAAATTTATACTAAGGGACGAATACAAGTCCAGAAAAGAGGCACATATATTCTTATTTAAAACATTACAATTGGAGAAACTACAAATAATTACGTCTGTATAGAATGCTGAGATGTTTTCAGGCAATACTAAATAGAAGGACATGTCTATTTAAGAATTTGATCGATAATATACTCCACAAAGAGTTTTTCTTCTATCGCCCACAATTTCGATAAATCAATACTGACTTTCATTTTCACGAAGTTACCATTCAACAGGTTTACATTTAATACTAAAATTTAAATACATTGCTGGACCAGAACCAATCATATTATGTCTATCACCTCGAAAGAATCTGTATCCTCTCATGTCATAAACAACATTTTTAACATTAATGTGATTTTAACCAGATTTTAACTTAAATTATGACAACATGCTGACTCGTCAGTAAAAGACAAAAAATATCTGATATGTTTGCCATTCTTAATGAAATATATAATATTACGACTTACATGCGAGTAAAATTCATGTAGGTTGAAATAAAAACGTCTTTTATTTATCCTTTTCATATCACATTTTTTAAATGACAAAATGAAAGTGCAAAAATTCACAGAGAACGGGTTTTGTTTTTAATATTTATAGGTATTTAAAAGATACGTCAACATTAGCTGCTTAAATCTAATTGGTATTTCATTTATTTAATTAAATTATTTGTATTGTATTTAAATAGTCTAAATATTTATTTAATTTAAATAGAACCATAGTTTCACGCTTATTAAATAAATTGTCATTGGAAATGCTAGTGAGTGAGTTATATAAAAGAGCAATTTGTAAATCGGTTGACAGCTTTTATAATGTAGCCCATTAAGTTTTCATACAAAGACATCTTGCTGCACATAGCCACTATGAAACCGAGACAAGCCGTTTTGGTTTGGAACCGGTGAAGGCAACAGTGGCTATTTATGTGAATACTTATTTTGCCAACAATACAGGATTCAAAGTGCCTTATTATCTACACAATTGACCCTTATTAGAAAGAAGTCTCACGTATTGCCAAAGGCTTTTCTACATACTACACAAAACTGGCTGTGCTTTGAGAGTTTTCGACGGTCCAAAAAAGATTGCCAGATATATGTTACTTGATAATGTTTATCCTGCAACTTTTATCGCTATACCTTTGTTTAGTGACATTTTAATATAACTTCTGAGCAAATTAATGCTCAGATGACTCTTATGCCACTTATTTTGAGAAAAGGATTCAAAGCTTCCTTAATATGACCCTTCAGAGATGTTTATGTCTTTTATTAGTTATTTTCTATGTTCTTACTAATTTGCTTGGGCCTTCAAAATTTCTAGCAGGATTGTCTCAGGCTGAGACTTTCGGACTTTCCTGGTCCGAGAGTCACAAGGTAATATACCATAAATTTATTGTTACTTCCAGTACTGAATGTTATTTACAGTTATGATCATTGTATTAATTAATGGTTTTAACGCCGCTATAAGCCATTGATAAAAATGCACATAGTGCGGGCAGAAGAAAATATCGACGCATTTGAGGCCAAAGTTGAGGAAGATACTAATTCACTGATTCGTCATAGTGGGCAAGAGTTTGGTCTGTGTCCATCGATTTTGTGGAAGATTTTACGAAAGGATCTTGTAATACACGCTTACAAGACTCATTTGCTACAAGAACTGAAGATCATTATTTGCCTCAAGAATGCGCTGGTTCGGCCCTTGAAAGCGTACAATGAAATATTTTTTTTTTTTTTTTTGGATTTTGGATTGTAATTTTGTCATATTACTGTCTTCTACATGCTTTAATGAATGTGCTGGATGCAATGTTTCATGACTTGTTTAAGTAATTAATCTGATATAATACCAGTTTCATGTAGTCTTAAAAAAATAGTCTGGAGGTGTTAAATCGCATAACCATTTTCAATAGGTCAATTGTGGCACGCGTTGTATGGCAAGTCACATATATTTTCCAAGCTCTAATTTATACCATAAATTAATCGTTAACATGGAGCGAAAGCGATCACCATTGACTGTAAGGGAATCATCTGGGAAGAAGCACGGTCCAATGACACCTTCGGCAGGAAATCAAACAATCTATTTTTTCGTATTCGGCTGTTTTTGTTTTCTTGACGAAATGTGGCAATTTTTTTATTAACGAAACTATTTAACCCAAAATATGCCTCTTCGCTCAGAACCTCAAAATAGGGATCTTCTTCTTAAATCTTTAATAAAGACAGTCAGCAAAAGTTTGACGCGCATGATGATCATTAACTTTAACTTTTGGGTCAATATAATCTTATACGGATGTATAGCCTATTACAAAATACGCCACAGGAACATTCGAGTGAATGAATGAATTGCTTGCATTATTAACTTATCGACTCGGGTACAGTCGCAATATTTTTTTCAATTCTAGCGTTTAGCTGTCTCTCTGGCACGACAAAATTATGGAGTGTGAATCGAAGTGGATTCGAATTTATTTTTTAATGTCAGCGAGAAAGCAGATGACCTCTTTTCATAATACTCTTATTCTGCCATTTAATTATCATGAACACTTGGAGAAGTTGTTAGTTTACAACACGAGCTCAATGCATATTTATAATATCCGTCAAATTATTCACCATAGCCTTAAATACTATTCTAAGCTATAAATTAACCATTCTACTATTCTCTCTCATTTTGACTTAAGTCGTAAACTGGTACTGACTTGAAATAAAATCCTCTAATAGCCGAAAAATAAAAAAACAAACAATTTACGAAACCCTCAGTTGACCCCAAATTAAATAATACACAACTAGAAGTTAATATACATATGTATGTAATTCTCAGCTTTATTAACCTAAATACGTTGGACAAATTAAATTGAGCTATGAGTGTGTGGTATGTGGGTATTCACGACAATAGAAAAGAACGAGAAGCCCAATTAACTGAACGTATTCTTTCCAAAGTGCAGGATCGTGCTTGCCAAATTGTGCTTCGCCATATTCAGACTTAGTGCACATAAATATATTCATATGTATGCACATACATATGAGATATGTGTGATATATGCACATAAATATAAAGTCGCCTACATAATCCACACTGCTTTCCAAATAAGAAGATAAAAGCCCAAAACGAAAAGATAAAAACGCAACGAACGTTCGCATACCCCAGTTTAAGTAATAGTGAAATTATTTTGGGAATACAAACCTAAATAAAGGAAACATACTTCTGTTTATTACCATGCTATATGTGTACAGTCCAGCCCATGAAATCGAAAAGGATGTGCACAGTAAAATTTATGAGGCAGTTAAAACCAAGCACTGACCTCGTAACTGCACTTAACACACTCTCTTTATGGTGGTAATTCTGTTGACGTCACAAACGTTACGTAAAAGAATAAATTACTTTACTTAAATTTTAGGCGAAGACCAAAATTTAGCAGAAGTGTTTTCAACAGCTATATCTATTGCGATTTCTGACAGCCGTCAAAGTGGCGAATGATAGTGACTCAATATTTGTGAATGATATTCTAATCGTTTTTCAATCGTTCGTGCGTGAAACTTCGTATGTAATACATATGGAATGACCCTAAGAATCATTTTTCTTTCCTCAACATTGAGTAATGAAGTACAAGCAAAGACGTCAACACAACGCGCACTTATTCCACGTGGGTCTTTATATTTTTTTAATCACTTTTAATACTGTATTAGTTTTTCTTTTTCGTTTAAATAAAACGTTTAACACAGACAGAAGAGTTTTAGAACCTGAGGGCTCGTCCGGGATTTCTAGCAGCTAAAAAGTAATATATCATGCAAAACAGCAGGATGGTGGAAGCAGGTATTGGATTCTCAGAATTACTTGCAACAATGCAGAGAGGGGATCAGTCTGATGGAAGTAATCAAACGACGCAACGACGAATTGACGACATGAGTAACAGCGCACCGACAGTGACTGTGACAAACGGTAAAGGCGAAACTGTAAACATAGTCGACGAATCGATCACCTCATATCTACGAAACGAAATAGAACACCTAAAATAACGGAATAAACGGACAAGTGTTGGTAGCTTTGAAGACGCCGTTAATGTGATTTTATTTTTCAGTGGCAAAGAAGACGTAAAGGTGTGGTTTGAAGAATACGAGACAGCTGCGCAAAGGAATCTTACCCAGGAACCAGTACGCAAATTATATTGTCCAGAAGCGAAAACTGAACTAAACACAGACGCTTCCAAATGGGGTTTCAGTACAGTTTTGCTTCAGAAAAAGGACGGCCATTTTCATCCGATCATTAGGGGTGGCCGTGTTGTAGTGGTATATGCATAGACTCCTCAAGCAGAGGGTCGCGGGTTCGAATCCCGTGCGAGACAATTCTGTGAAAAAGTCTTTTCATAGAATTTGTATGTAGTTATATGAAAATCCCGTCGGCGTCAACTCTGACATAAAGGCATAACACTGATGTTGGAGTAGTTGCTGGCTGGGTTAAATGTAACGAACTATAACAACTAGCACGTACTTAAGACCCACTGATTGAGGATGTACTAGCTCGTCCCTTCCAGTTTGACAAGCACCTCTGTGAAAAAATATCGAAACCTAATACACATGAGTTTCAAACTACTACCATACCCGTCCGCACCCTGGAGAAAAAGCCAGTAAGAGGGTATTCATATCCCCTTGGTGCGCGCGCGGTATTATAAAAAAAAATCTCCTACTTCAGCGGAAAGACGTCGGAAACTGAACAAAGGTACGGTAGTTACGAGCTAGAAGCGTTGACAGTCGTGTATTCGCTCAAAAAGTTCCGTCACTATCTACTGGGGCTACACTTTAAGATAGTAACAGATTGTGCAGCCTTCAAGGTAACCATCGAGAAGAAAGAGTTTTCCTCGCGCATTGCTTGCTGGGTCCTTATCTTACAAGAGTTCGAATAGACCCTGGAGCATCGGAATGCTGTAAAACTATGACAGGCGGATGCACTTAGCCGTTGTGCGGTGAACTTTTTTTCTATGCAGGATAGCTAAAGCTACGACGACGAATAGGTGAAACTCATCTGAGCACTTCTGCAACACGGCGAATACGAAAACTTCTTCTGTGAAAGGGGAGTCATATTTAAAAAGAACGAGGAAGGACGATGACATCTCCTGATCCAAAAGAAGATTCATGCCGATCTGCTGCGGAATATACACCAGAAGGGGCATTTTGCGTTGAAAAAGATGTTGGAGCTAATCAAGGGGATTACTACGTCCCGCAGTTAAAGAAGAAACTGGAAGAGGTGCGACAAAATTGTGTTCCGTGCATATTGGCCGAGAGAAAATCAGGCAGGCAGGGAGGTTTCTTACGTCCCATTGACAAAGAAAGCGCGCCGCTTAGGACATATAACATAGACCATCTGGGACCATTTTCTAAACCGAACAAGCATTACTCCTACATCATTTGCATAGTGGATGCATTTTCCAAATTTATCTGGCTGTATCCTACAAAAACAACGTCAGCAACAGAAGCCATATCAAAGCTGGAGATTCAAACAGCAACATTTGGCAACCCTCAAAGGATAATATCAGATCATGGGGACGCATTCACGAGCAACATTTTTGAAGAATACTGCCGAGAGGCAACGGTCAAGTGTAGCGGACCAACCGGACAATAATCTCAGTCCTGTCCAAGCTCTCAGTGGATAATACGAGCGAGTACGAGTGGATGTACCACCTACACGTACCTAAGGAAGGATCAACAAATGCATCAATTCTACTTGACAACGAAGTGTAAAACACACTCCAATCGAGCTTATGTTCGGCACACAGATGCGGACAAACGCTGATCCTGAATTGGTGAGTTTGATTAACGAAGAGATCGAGGAATTATTCATTGCAGAGCGAGACGAAACAAGAGACCAATCACGTGAGGCAATTCAGAAAGCACAGCAGGAGAATCGCAATTCATTCAATCGTAGTAGAAAGCAAGCTACAAGGTACAACTTGGGGGATTTTGTGACGATCAAGCGTACACAATTCAGACCAAATCTGAAGCTAGCGCTGAAGTAACTTGGCGCGTATAAGGTACCAAACACGATCGGTACGCGGTCCAAACAATGGATGACCATTAGGGCCCAAATATTTCAACAAAATGTGCGGAGATTATGAAGCCGTGGCGACAAAACGACTATGACAACAGTTCGTCCGAGGAGGATTCCGCTTAGCGGAGTATAAGCTGGGGTCAGCTGACCACAGGACTCTTAAAATCGAAATGTCAAACTATATGGTGATTCATCGTGAGGTTTGATTTATAATGTTAAATAAAACACATAAATTTGAAAATGACCTTAAAATTTTTATTATCGGTTAAAAGAACAATTTAGAGCACTTACTTTTTGAAAATTATATCATGTATTGTACGACATCATGTATGATATCGTAAATATTGGCCACGACTACGTCTGAGGTTGTTCGAGCATAACGACTAGTATCTCGCGGATAACACGAGTAATGTTGGCTTCCAAAGCGTCAGTCGCAGCTCGCTTATTCCTGAAGACCTGAGACTTTACATATCCTTAGAGAAAATAGTCAAAAAGTGTTATATCGCACGATCTAGGCGGCTAATTTACAATAGCTCAACGTGAAATTAAGTGCTCACCAAAATGATTTCTCATTCTTTCACGCGCTGTATGTCTCGTAGCGCCGTCTTGTTGAAATCAGAGCTCACCCAAACCATGTGCTTGAATTTCAGAAAGCAGATAATCCGTTAACATGGCGCGGTAAATGTTACCATTGACGGTAACATTCTGATTTGCCTCATTTTTGAAGAAATATGGACCAATGATTCCACCAGCCCATAAACGACATCATACCGTTGTTTTAAATGGATGTAATGCTAGCTCTTACTACTCTTCGGGTTGCTCATCAGGCCAAATACGGCAATTATGTTTATTAACGTATCCATTGAGCCAAAAATGAGCTTCATCACTGAACAAAATTTCACGATAAAACACCGGATTTTCATTGAGTTTTTCCAGGGCCAATTCACTGAAAATATGACGCAAATTCATCGCCTGGCTTTAATTCTTGCACAAGTTAAATTTTGTATACGCTCTTAGGCCGAGAACCTCACGTAAAATACACCAAGTTGTCGAATATGCCAAACCAAGCTGCTGAGAACGACGACCAATCGATTCGTCACGGTTTTCGCGTACAGTCTCAGCTACAGCTGCTATAGTATTTTCACTACGTCCTGGATGAAAACTGGGACTCAAATTTGCGAATGGTATTGGCAATAGTGGTTTCAGTAATTCGGTTATGCGCAATGTAAGTTCCTCGAATCGCAAGAAAAACATTTCTCACACAACTCTGACTTTCGTTATACAGCTGAACAATTTGGAGACAATGTTGTGGTGTGAGTCTTTCCATGATGACTAGCCAAACGATATTGAACGAAAATGACAAAGTAGTTTGATAGGAGTCACGCGTGATCTTTCAAAAAAGGCCTATTGAAAATCAAAGCTCACGATGAATCACCCTACACAAAGCGTCAACTCAAACACATTTTCCTTTTCTCACTATTAAGTAAAGAAGTACCAGCGAAGACGCCAATACAACGCGCACTTATTCCACGTGGGTCTTTATATTTTTTTATATTCTTTTAATACTGTATTAGTTTTCTTCTTTCATTTAAATAAAACGTAGGGTATTACATATTGTACATTGTTTTGGACTAAATAACTTACTAACAAATCACATAGAGTTCTTGCTTTACCAGGGAGTCGACCATGCTTAGGTTTAGTGCTTAGGCGAAGGGCAGTTGAATTTAATTTTTCGAATAAAAACTTTTTCAGTGATAAATACATATGTACATATGTATGTATATACGAGGTGTGTATGTATGTAAGGTGAGTATGTATGTATATGTAAGGTGAGTTTATATTTTTATGAAACAAAATTTATTTATTCATCAATATTAATGATGTCCCGTTCAAAGTAATCCACCTCAGATATGATACCCTTTTGCCAACACTTTTTCCAATCCACGAAAGCATTCTCATGGAATTTTTTGTATAGCCTTAAACTCTTCCAGCGATGCCGTTTTTTTTCCGCAATCGTTGCAAATCTTCCTCCGTTTCTTCAGTTTTGGGAACAGTTATGACCCATTTGAGCAAGTCAGGCTTATTATTGACGTCATTCAAGAGCTGCTGAGCGATGCTCATGCGACGATTCTTCTGATCAAAATTAAGAAGTTTCGAAACAAACTTCGCCAACGCACGTCTCAGGCCCAAAACATCCGACCGATATGCCACCATCCTCAGCTACTTCTCTTATGGTGAATCGACAATTTTACAAAACAATTTTCTTCCCAGCTTCGACGATATCATCTTCTGTTGATGTGCTGCGGCGTCCAGAGTGGGGTTCGTCATTGGCCTCCTCTCGGCCATCTTAGAAGTGCTTGTACCACTTTTACTTAGAGCAGACTCACCGTATGACAAGTGTTTTAGAGCACTTGGTGCCATTTGTCACAATGGCACCTAGTCTCTAAAGAAAACGGTCGTTTACCAGTGGCAAGAGCGGTGAGTCGTGGTCGTGAGTCAATCGAGGATAATGAACGCAATGGCAGACCATCGACATCGAAAACCGACGAAAACATTGATGAAGTAAAAGAAATGTTGGTCAATAACCGCAAATTAATCATCAGAGAGATAGCAGAGGACTTGAACATTGCCTATGGATCCGTCCAAGACATTTTGATTAATGATTTGGGTTTCCGTCGTATATGACACGCAATCCAGACATCAGGCAAGTGAATGGCGTTCACCTAATAAGCCGAGACCAAAAAAACCACGTCATATTCAGTCAAAAAAGAAGGCAATGCTCACGGTTTTCATGGATTAGAACTGTGTAGTGCATCATGAATTTTTGCCAAGAGGCCAGACAGTAAATAAAGAGTATATTATTATTTGAGCGTTATGAGACGTTTGCGTGAAGCAGCTCGCCGAAAGAGACCAGAATTGTGGGCAGAAAACTCGTGGATTTCGCACCATGATAGCGCACCGTCGCACAGTGCCATCGTTATTCGTAATTTTTTGGCGAAAAATGCAACAAATACTATTCAGCAGCCACCGAATTCACCTAATTTGGCTCCCTATGACTTCTTTCTGTTCAATCGAGTTAAAAAACCACTACAGGGAACGCGTTTCAGCAGTCGAGTCGAAGTAATGGAAAAATTGCAGGAAGCACTGATGGACATACAGAAAACCGAATATAAAAAATATTTCGAGGATTTAATCAAGCGCCGGAACAAGTGTGTTGGAGTCCATTGGGATTACTTTGAAGGGGACAATATAGATTTAGTTGAATAAACTTGTATTTTTAATTTTCTGAATAAATTTGTTCAAGGTGGTATATATACATATTTATTTATTATATTTTCACAACAAACTTTTTTTATGACATACTATGCAAAACCCGAGTGGCTAATACGTGTTTTTTTTTTTTTTTTCAAATCCAAAATTTGTTAAATAAAAAATGCAACTTTCGATAGAAAATCTGTCAGATCATGGGGATTCGAGAAGGTTTTGGCCAATCTTTTTTGAAAAAAAAAAATATTCAACCAAACGTATGCGGATAGGTATCGCGCAGATAAAAAAGTTTATCCCGAAATTTGGTTGAATATAACTAAACCATTTTGAAGTTTCCTCAGCGCTTGTAGATGTAAAAAAACCATCATCGATGTATACTCCTTAAATGATTTTGATTCGTTTTCGCTGGCACAAATTATCAGCAACAATAAGATTTATTGTAGTTTTGTCAACTGAAAGAGTAAGAGGAAGGCAGGAATGGTTTGTTTGCTAAAAAGGAGTTTTTATATTCTTAAATATGTATATTTTAGTTAGAATCAGACTTTCAGAAAGCAGTTGAAGAATTTCCATGTACGAGTATTTATAATATTGAAGCCGGCGTATATAGTTGAATTCCCTTGCCCATAATAATAGATGTATGTATGTATTATCTGTGATGATACTTTCGTTGGGCTTCAGATTGTTCATATTTTTATGCTGATTGATTCGATAAAACTTTATTTAAGAATTGCAGTAATCCATAACACTCCATTTTACTATGTATATTGCTTTTTTATTTAATATTTTTTCGTTTATTCATTACATCGGTTTGTACATCAAATAACCAGTTGCGATAAAGTTGCGATTTAATACAGAACCAGCACTAGATACATACTCCACATTTTTAATTTTACTGCCGGTTAGCCCTATATCAAGTAAGGGGCCTATATCGCATATCTTGTTTGAGATAGGAATAACTTGCGACTTTTAAGGGTTTAATTTTAAGCCTTTGGATCACACAAATTGTGTTTTTGTTTGAGATCCTCAGATCATAAACGCAAAATCCTTTAAATTGTAATAAGGTCTTGCACAGTGGAGCTGAACATCGTCTGAATAGAGGTAAACAGAGGTGTGTTTATATACAGATGGGAGCACATTTATGAAAACACAAAACAATTACGGTCCCATATTGATCACTGGGGTATCTCATGTGCGATAGTTTTTTGGGAAGAATGCCTTTCATTTGAAACTACCTTTTGTAATCTCCCTGAAAGAAAACCATCGACTAATTTTACAGCTCTATCGAATCTGAATAGTAATTTTAATTACCAACAGATAATTTGACAACTAAAAGTATCGAAGGTTTTCGAGAAATCAAACAAAAAGAGAAGAAATACGTGGTTTCTATCAAAATATTGCATTTTGAAGAGTAGTTGAGTTCCAGCTCAAAATCTAAAGTTTTTTGACAATTATTGAGGTATTAATCTTTGAGGTAAATA
The DNA here is from genome assembly GCA_907269105.1 of Volucella inanis. Lineage (NCBI taxonomy): Eukaryota > Metazoa > Arthropoda > Insecta > Diptera > Syrphidae > Volucella > Volucella inanis. Next base: position 68,624,759 of record OU026153.1, read on the forward strand.
TAATATCATAATTTCTTTTAAAGTACCACAAATTTAGGTTGAGAAATTTGTCGAAGTGACAAAACACTAAATATCAAATAGTATGAAGGACACTAAGGCAAAGTTGTCCACAATATTAGGTATTTATTAACAAATGTACTATTATCAGTTCTAACCTCTTTGTAATTTTTTCCTAGTTTTACGTACTCATTGATTGAAATATTTTGCTTAAATAGATTTTGTGTAAAATATGGTATAATTTAATAAAAGAATTTACTGTATTGCTTTGTACATGTCTAAAGTTTAAAGAAAAAAAAAATCATATATTTGTTTTATTGCTGGCTTACCAATAGCTACTCATCGTAAAATAATTAAACCATATACCATATAAAGCAAGAACCTAAAGTAGAAAATGTTAAAAAATTTCTGTTTCCTTATTAAAATCACATTACAGGTTATATGTATCCACTATTTTACCGTTTTGAGTGGAAATCATCCAACATGAAACTGTTGTTTTTATAAATATGCCTTACAGGCTTAGTGGTTTCCATGTTTTTACATCGTTTTTAATTGCATGAGATTCAACCGTCGTAATAATTCGTGAACCATGAACGGCAAATAAAGTGTGGACTTCTGCTTCAGGAAATTTACGATCGGTCATAAAAATTACGAAAACGTTCAAAAGTCTTTGATCCAAAATAATGGCGTCTTTCTGTCTTTTAATCATTACGCATGGAAAAGCCATTCAAGGCAACAAGGCAAATGCACTACTGTATACAGATACACGAAAGCTTATATATACGGATGTTCATGCTTATATATATATTACTTTTGACAGCTTGTATATCACATGCATGTTGAATATTCATATTTTACTTAAAACAATTGCCAGTTGCCGTAAGTGGAAGTCCTGCCAGCACTAATTAATTTTCAATTTTATGCCATTACCAAGACATAGTACTCTTACGTTTTTTCGCGGTGCACACATGAATGCTACACATATTTTGGTAGTCATTGCTTATATAACATAACAAATAATTTGTTCATGTAAGTTTTTATGACAGCTGTCATTATTTGTAAGTTCGAATAAACAGACAACGGACACAAAAATACAAACTACGAAGGTAATCAATTATAATTAATTTTTTCGATGTGAGGTTTTAAGCGACAGCTCTATGAAAATTAATTAATTATATCATTTCTTTACGTTGATTGTTTATTTTGCTGCTGAAGGATGCTCATCGTCTTCCTGATACTTGGTATAGCAGTAAAAGCAAAAGGAACTCATCGAATTAATTAATTATAAACGACGAAATCCATTTTTTTTTTTTTTTTTTTTTTTTTAATTTGAATAAAAACTTATATGTGATACATAAATGAACAAATAAAAAAAAATGTTTCTATCTTATTAATTAAAGAATTATAAGGATAGAAATCGCAAACATACTTATGACAACCCGTGCGATTTAGGTAAGTGACAAATGATGAAGTTGTCTCAATTTAGGAACTCTAGTAAAAACAGGCCAGAGGTCACTCAATTTAAAGAAAAAAAAAAAACAATATTTAACGCTATTTACATTTAAACTATAAGGCATTTACACATTGGAAATTTTATCAGTATTTTACGCAATTCTAAGTACATACGAGTATATTTTTTTTTATTTAAGTTTCTCCAATTATGAACACAAAAATCAGATTATACCTTTTGAAACCGCTTACCTTTGAATTGCCTAACTTGTATCGTTATCCAAGACTGTTTTTAAGCATATTTCAAGCAATCACTTGAAACTATTTTATTGTCACTTTATGATAATACATGATTAAAATTTAAAGAAAAACATGAAGAAAAACTATTGTACTTGTACCAAAAAATAATTGCTTCTTTTTATGTTTATCATGACTTGTTAAGATAAATTGGACGTGTTTGAGAGTGCTCCGTAATTTTTAACATAAGAGTTACATAAAAACACAATATGGGTGTGAATAGCTACAAAAGATTGTGGCATAGCATTCAAAATGGGCAAATTTGTTTCGTGTAATGATGTTTGCGGTGGTTTTTTTGATATGTGATTGACAGATTATGATTTAGAATTTTTGAGCTTGAATGCATCTATATGTGTGCAAAAGCTGTAGAAGTTTTCTAACCTTATAACGGATTGTGGATCTGATAAGTAATGTTAGTTCAAACAGCATCTTAATCAAAAAACAAGAATCGTTAATAGAATTATGTACTAAACAAAAAACCACTCGTTATAATCAAACCAAAAAAATTCAATTAAAATAAGGAAACAAAAAAAAAAAACTTAAAATAAACATGGGTTTCATCATTGTATTGCAATGATGAAAAAGTGAAACATGATAAAAACAAGTAAAACAATCGATTAAGAAGTGAAAGAAAAACTTTGTGGTAAATATATGGTAACGCTGCCGAGAGTGAAGAATCCCACAATTTGATTAACAAATATAAGAGAACAACAAAATTAAGAGGCAATAAAAAATCCAAACAATTTAGATGGATCAGTCAAATGTACTAAAATTTACTGGGCGAAGCAAAATTCTTCGTCATTTAAAGCTGTTATTTGAGTGGATAACAAAACTACATATTAAATCAATTTTGAAAATATTTAAAATTTATATAGGGTGGGAAATATGTCCATGTTTAATTGTATGTGAATTTATATTCAAGTTCATACATAATGTTTTTATATTTTTAAATAAAAATCTTCTTTCCAATAGGGACTTGACAACTTTAAATTTAATTTGTTAACGCTCTTTCAATAATCATCAAACTGTCACTGTCAATTTATTCAGTAAACTCAACATTTTCATCATGGTAAAGTACACTAACGAGCTACGTTCTCCGATTTGGTTCTGGAGAAGATGCGCCAAAATGATGAATTTTATCGCAAAATCATCTTCAGTGACGAAGCTCATTTTTGGCTCAATGGGTTCGTCAATAAGCAAAATATACCGTATTGGTCGGTTGAAAACCCACATGTGCTTCATGAATCACCACTTCATCCACAAAATATTGGGCCATATTTTTTCGTCGACGATAACGATAGTCATACACCTGTGAATGCTCAGCGTTATCGCGCCATGATCACCGATTATTTTTGGCCCGAATTAAAAGACGACATGTGGTTTCAACAGGATGGTGCCACAAGCCACACAGCACACGCTACAATCGATTTATTGAAGAGTAAGTATGGTGAGCATGTTATCTCAAGACATGGGCCAGTCGATTGACCGCCTCGTTCGTGCGATTTAACGCCGCTTGACTGTTTTCTGTGGGGCTACGTTAAGTCATTTATGCCAACACGCCGACGACGTTGAAAGAGCTCAGAGCCAACATTGAACGCGAAATAGCGGCCGTTTCGGCCGAAATGTGTGGCCGAGTCGTTGAAAATTAGGTCCAACGAATCGACCGCTGCAAACGTGCCCGCGGTGGCCATATGAACGAAGTCGAGTTCCATTCATAAATGTTTTGATTGTATCAAATGGTTTGCCTTTTATTTGAAAAAAAAGTTGACAAGTCGTTATTAGAAAACCCTATATATAATTCCTATAATGCTTCATATAGTATGCTTTTATAGAATGCGAATAAGAGCATCCTATTTGAATTTCTTTCAAAACTGAATGTTTGGCAACAAAAAATTAAATATGTGCTCTCGAATCTTCATGTTGCAAACATTGCCCAATATTGCTATATAGATCTGGACGGTGTGGATTGAAATTCAATAGCAACTAAGACAATATGTTTTTTCTGGTAGATTGTACTTCAGTTTACTGTAGCAAGTTCAATATTGAGAGGACTTTGCATACTGGTATTAATATATTGAGTTTTATATTTAGACATTCATATTGCTCATCGGATGTTATGTGCATGATCTCTCCACATTCTGACGTACGTTGTTCTATTTTTTATAACATTCTTGAGCACAACTTTTATCACATCGCACATCGCCATTACTTTTATTATATTTTTAAAATGCTTAGTAAGAGCTTACAAAAACATAAGTGGTGCACCAATCTCTAGGTGAATCATAAAATTGGGGGTGGAACTTGGTGAGCAGACTAATAGCTTTAATAAATACCTCTTAACTTCAGCAAAAGTGCAGTATCCCCGCACTTGCACTCCTTACAAAAAAATTAAACACTAGTTGAGCGGACAGTTTTTTGGTTTGAACCATGTGATACATACTTATTATTTATGCACAGTTCCCATACCGTTTGGTTTCAAATAATTTGGCTTCTAGCTTTTTTTTTTATATTTAAGCTTGAACATTTTTTTTTACTACTTAGCTCGATTCCACCACTTACATTGTCTGATATGTCATTGATAAAAAGAATATAGTCAGGATACATCCTTGCTTGACTCCCACCGTTGTTGAAAATTCTTCAAAAACTGACACTTTATTCCATACATACACCATATTATTTCCATAAATTGGTCTTAAAATGTTAATTTTTTTAATAGAAAAATTGATATTGCACAATTTGTAAAACAGAGACTCATGCGCTACTGTGTCACAAAATGCCTGGAAAATCTACAAAAAAGGCATAAACTTTTTTATGCTTCTGCTTATATATTTCCGGAATATTAAGTAATGCAAATACCATACATGTTCGACGGTAGAACAGTTCTTTGTAAATCCTGCTTAAAACTACTGCAATTTTTTTTTTTTTTTTAAACCTAACAGGTAAGCCTCTTATAAATATATAAAAGCAACAAACAATTGGGTGAAGTTGTTCAAGAAAGATATTCCTCGGTAGTTTGTATTATAGGATCCTCTTTTGAACAGAGAATAGATAATTTCCCGGATTCGAGGATTCTGTTGAATTCCATTATAATTGCAGACATATATTCATAACTACAGTTTTTATAGAACTTGTAAAGAATTGTGCCATTCCCTTGAGCTTTTCCCGTTTCAGTTGTGTTAATGAATTCTTTAATGTCGTTTACTGAAAATGCACTATCCAGAAATTCCTTGGTAATCAGAAGGGCTGGAATGGCGGCGAGATCTGTTGAGAATTGAGTAAATTTATAAAGTGGCCTCGCTAAGTTACTTTAGCAAAGTGGCGATTCTGTTCGTTTGTACTTTCATATATATAACAGCTTTTAAAAATTCTTCTGGAGACGGAAAGGTGTTTTTAATAGCCATATTGATATTGATATTTATTAACTTAAAAACGCTGAACATTAAGAATAAATTGAGCTTATCACAGAGAATATTGGGATTAACACAATCAAATGATTTAGAAAAGTAACTTTATCGCGGTAGCAAAATTAGCGCCAATTGTTTGTCTTATATCATCAGAAACTTTTAGTAAAACCGATGTACAGCTGTGTCCATATCGGAAACCTGACTGCAGAGGATTAAGAAGCTGTTTTTCTTTAATGAATTCTTTTATTTGGCTGCTAAAAATCGATTCAAGGCTTTGCGTAAAAAGGAAAGAATAGCTATGGGTCCATATGCAGAATTTGTTCCATTTTTATCAACCTGGATAATTTTGAATTTCTTTTAATGGATGGATAGGTAGATGTCTTTAGAATGGTGTTCAGTATATGGGTGATGTAGGAAAACAAAAAGGAAAAAAGAAGTTTTATAAAGTCAGGATGTTACATACTTGAGCCTTACTACTAATCCTAGAGCCTTACTTTTGATGGAGAAAACAGCCATTCATTCCGTGCAATCGTCAACTGCAGGCAGTTGTCGTCTTTGTTATTATGTTAGCATTTTGTTAGAAAATAATTACGTTTTTGTGATGAAAATCTTCTATATCAATATTGTCGTCGAAGACTGACATATTTTTCTTACTTAGCCCATTTAACAGAAATTTGAAAAAACGATCATAATGAAATCTATTGTTGTAAAGTTAAATTTTGCAGATCTTACGAGCTTAGTAATAATATTAATGGATACCTTGTAGTTTTTGAACATTTCTGAATAAACGAAACATTTCCAGCGACAGTAAGCGGCGTCTCTTAGTTTGATGGCGTTAAGCCAAGGAAAGCTATTTTTATTTATTAAATATGCAGTAAGGGATTCAATTTGTTTATTCAAGTCAGACGTAAGATAAATTCCACTCCAGTCAATTGACGAACAATTACTAAATCAAATACGTTGCTGTTTATATGATATCTTCTCTTCACAACAGATGCTTGCATTATAATCTCTAAAACGTTTAAGTAATTTTAAGCTTGCATACACTCATCATCAAATCAATTTTATTTGAAGATTTTATTTATTTTTGTTGATACTATCTTTAATTATTCTTAGCAGCATCTATCAACATCTTGTAAAATGAACACTATATGCAGTCGCTTAAGTTCAGAATATAAATTACTTCGATTCTTATTGCACAATTGATCATTCCAGATTAGTTTTGATAGAAGTTCTAGCTAAGTAGTGCTCGATATTAAGCAGTAGACTACTAATGGCGAACGTTCCAAAAAAGTCTTCATTACTATCGAAAAGTCGCTAAAATGGGGGTACAATCTCAAGAAATGAAGCAGTAGTCAATTACTAAACATACATTTCCACGTATGTAAGTGTACTCTCCAGAAGATTCTCTATCGCAACATCCATTTAGAATACTGCAATGTCATGCACCTATGAGATCAAGCAATTTTCTATCTTCGTAGACACAGATTTTATTTTATTTACGTGTTTCAACCTACGATTTAACAATCAACAGATTTCTAAATTCAGATAGCATTGTATCTTGAACATACCTAAAATTAATATAACAATTCATTGATAGAGTAAAGACATTCATTTAATTTTAAAAATATTTCTAATCAAAGATACAAATTCTTAGCTATTATTAAACATTTTGACACAAAGAAATAAGTTCACGTTGACCATAAAATGTATTAAGAGGAATTTCAAATAGTAGAAATGAAGATCTTAGAACTATTAAAGGGGTGTACAAATTGAAACGACTAAGCCAATTCTCACTGTCAATGTGATCACAACGAATATACAATATATCAGGTTAACACGGTATTATACATTTTTTTTCTCTATTCAAAGATTGCATTCCAAGTAAGAGGGACACGGAACGGTAAGAATGATGAACATAAGTGACATTATTAAAAACCAAACTGCATAATGCAAATTTTGAAAGCCTCTTTGTAGACTTTTGATTTTATGTATATCTGTAACAGTAGAACAACAAGCAACACAAGCATACTCCATGACAGAAAGCACAGTGCTGAAAAATAATGTTTTAATAGTATAAGCATCTTTAAAATCGAAGGAGATCCTTTCAATATATTCTAAACGAAAATTCCCTGTTGTAACTATATAATTAATACGTAATATGTATCTTGCTATCAAAAATTATACCAATGTCTTTAATAGATTATACTCTGTTATTTGAGAACTATTTAGTAAGTAATGTAATAAGTAATAATATGATGCAGAGTTCTTTTTTTGTTTATATTTAACCCTAAGTCGTTTAATAATACGATGCAGAGTTCTTTTATAGCTCATTCAACCATACTTGTTTATATATAACCCTAAGTCGTGTAATTTACACTAATAAGTGTGGCGAATCATCGATGAAAAGTAAGAATAACGCTGAACTAAAATTACTTCTTTCTACAACACCAGAAATGACTACAATCTCCTTAGGAAATCCATATGCAATTAGCTTATTTAAAAATATAGTCAAGTAACTCAGCTTAAGACTAACAAAATTTGTATAGGAGGGACAAGGAGATACTTATCGAAAAAACATCAAACGAATAGCAAGAAAAATATACAGTTGATGTAAGAGTAGGTTGAATACTATATACCCTGAAAGTATTCGGTTAACATAACTACGATATGTGCAGGGTCACTAGATTATTTGTCATCAACGTGCATCATTGTTGGGAAACCGGTACTTTTTCTCTTTGTATTGATATATTTCCAAAAATTTCCCCAGAACGAATAAAATTGAAATACAAAAATTTGGAAAGAAGAACAAACTATTTTCATAGACGCAAAAAGAGTGTAATCATCATACGAGCACAACTAGAAAAGATTTAAGTTCCTTCGTATACCTAGGCTTCAATTTGTGTCTTTTTAAAGGTTTTTAAGAATTTTATGTCTATTTTAGCCATGGAAAAGTGGCTAATCTCATTATAATCGGCGATATTTTAGGATTCACTACAGCTGTACACAGCACTACATTGTTAATGAAATTGTAAGACTAATCACTAATACGTGTATTGACTATATACAGGGTAAGTTTTTTAACTTGAGACATCAAAATTATTCGAAAATTACGAAATATCGCGAAAAATGTTTCAGACAAAAGTCACAAAGTTCTGAAGGGGACATAAGATAGTGACCACGAGTTTGACCTTCAGCCCCATTTTCACGGTCAAAGGAAGGTCACTTCTGATTTTTTAAATGATAATTCCTGATTTTCATTCCTCAGTCGTATTGCTCGTAGGCTTGTCATTTGTTTTTGCATACTGCGTTTAGCATAACCCAGAAACCTGACTTTTTAAGTAGCCCCACAAGAAGAAATCAAGTGACTTAAGATCAGGTAATCTAGCAGGCCATTGCCTCGGACCCCCTCGTCCGATCCATCGTTGATGGTAAACATTGTTTAATACGCCCCGGGCTACTTGGGAATAATGGGCTGGACAACCATCATGTTGAAACCACATTGTTTTTCGTAACTCCAATGGCAGTTCTTCTACTTCTTTTACTGGAAGATGGGTTTGCATACTTTTCGCCATTCGAGTTGCCTTCAATAAAATATGGACCTATTAATTTATCCCCAATAATTTCCACCCAAACATTAACATTCCAAGGGTGCTGGCGTTCAACTTGTCGCAACCTTATTATGTCGATTGACCGTACCGTGGTTGGTGAAAGTCGACTCATCAGAAAATAACACCTTGGCGAAGAAAAGGAGCTCTCGTTCAATTTGCTGAAGTGCCCATTGACAAAACGAAACCCGGTTGCGGAAATCCTCACTAGAAAGTTCTTGATGCATTGAAACATAATAAGGATGGTATTTATGCCGATGTAATATCTTACAGACAGTCGTTTGAGAAATTCCTGATTCACGACTTATTTGGTGAGTGCTAATGTGAGGATCGTGTGCAACGGCAGCTAACACTGCTATTTCATTGTCCTTAACAGACACCCTATCTGACCGATTCCTTTTCTTTGGTTGCACACTTCCTTCACCAGTGAATTGTTGGATGAATCGATAAAAGGAAGCGCGCGATCGTATCTGGTCTGGGAAACGTTGAGCGTAAAGAACACCATCGATGTTCCTTCCACTTTCTCCATAAATCAATATCATTTCAATTTTCTCTTGAATTGAAATAGCCTGCATTATTAATCTGGAAAACGTTACTAATAATAATCAGTTCCTTAAAACAAATTTCGAACTTCTAAATAAAGTACAGTTGCGTTCAAATAGAAAAAAAAAGGTAGAGTGCACATCATACACTCTCAGATAAGTTTAGGACAATTTGTCTCTATCTGAAATTTCTTTGAGTTTTACCTTCACTCGAGGCAATAATGACTTCCTCAAAACAAATCTCGACCTTCTTACACCCTTACAACGTTGGAAACCGATTAATTTAGGCATGCCAGTGCAGTGGTATCTAGCACTGAATGAATAAGACCTTTGAGACAAAGTCGTGTGCCCCATTGAGGAATACGACTGAGCAATGAAAATCCGGAATTATCATTTGAAAAATCAAAAGTGACCTTCGTTTGACCTTGAAAATGGGTCTCAAGGTCAAACTCGTGGTCACCATCTTATGTCCCATTCAGAACCTTGTGACTTTTGTCTGAAACATTTTTCGCAAAAATAATAATAATTTTGATGTCTTAAGTTTTATGGCGCCCTCCGACGGGAAAAGAACGCATTTTTGAAAAAAGTGTTTCATGTAAAAGAATTGTTATTTTTCACGCAGATTACGAATCTGTCCCAGTAAAAAATCAAAAGTGACCTTGAAAATGGTGCTCAAGGTCAAACTCGTGTTCACCATCTTATGTCCCCTTCAGAACCTTGTGACTTTTGTCTGAAATATTTTTCGAGTAATTTGGATGTCTCAAGTTAAAAAACACCCTGTTTATGGTTGTTTCTAAAATATTGATGCCGATCACTTCGATCTTCGAATTACGGACCAGTCTATCACAGGTATAATTCTCTGTAAGTAAGCAGTAAAAAACCAGTCATTATTATTAAAAGAAAAAATAAACAAAGTTATCTTTTCCTTACTGAAAAAATAACTTTTGAAAGTAATCTCTACTGATACTCTCTTAAAGTAAACGCTTCGTCAGAATATAAAGTATTTTTGAAAACCCTTCTAAACCACCTTGGATCAACAACTTACTTCTTAAATAAGTCCAAGTGAAACACAAGCTCTGCAGTATGACTTACAAACATACATCCAATTTTGCATTAAAATTATACTATAGTATATGCAAAAAAGTAGAAGGAAATTAACCTCTGTCGTAAGAGTTACTTTCAAATCAAAATCAGAAATACAAACGGCAACTTTAAAAAAGAGTGTGAAACGGTGAACTGTGTAATTAATAGAAAAACAAAAACAAACATCGAATTCATGTCACTCAAAAATGGTAATATCGATGTAACTGATGCAATAGCGGTTGCGAATGTTTATAATGAATATTTGGAGTTGCCTCCATAGCATAGATATCTGATACTTCTTGCTTTTTATATACGGAATATAGTTGCCAATAACAGCTATATTTTTGTACCCAGCTCAGTTCTTAACTTTTTAAGAACAATTAATGCACTGAAATACTCGAATTCATGTGGCGACGATAGTATTTCGAATTCCAACTTAAAAATGAAATGAACTTTATACGTGGTTGATATTCTTGCACACTTCAAAAGTTTTCAAAAAGTTATGAAATATAAATTTAAGAACACATCCACTGAAGAATACTAGTGAGTTTGGTTTCAGTTTGCAAACTATTAACATGAAGTGGGGCGTTAAAGAGAATTGCTCTCGTCGCCTGCCCGTCGTCAGTACGAATATAAAGGCAGTGCGTAAACGAATTCAGAGAAATTTCCTTAGGAAGCAAAAGATCATGTCCAAGGAATTGAACATATCAGACAGATCCATGTCTAGGCTGATTCGGAGTGATCTGCATATGAAAGCCTATCGTCGGTCTACGGGTCTTCTAAAAACTTAAACTGAAAAAATGCAAGAGGCTTTTGAAGTGGCACGCGGACAATGATCATGAAAACATTCTGTTTATTGATGAGAAAATTTTTACCGTTGAAGGAGTTTTCAACAAACAAAATGACAAAATGTATGTCACTTCATTTAAGGAAGCGAAAAAAGTAGTTCCAAATGTTCAACGTGGACATCATCCCGCTTCTGTAATGGGGGGTCTCTCACCATGGTGTGACATCGCTCCATTTCTGTGAAAAAGGCGTAAGAACTGGTGCAAAGGTTTACCAAGAAGATATGCTAAAGGGTGTTGTGAAGGGTTGGACCAATACCCTTTGCAATGGATACAAATAGATCAACAGGACTTTGCTCCAGCGTACAAAGCTAAAACCAGCGACGACCACTCCCTACGGGGAGTCCAGATCTGAATCCACTGGATTATGGTTTGTAGTCAGAATTGGAGAACATGGCCATTAATTTCAGGTAGAGACTTTAAACAGCATTTACCAGAGCTGCGTCCACGATCTCCGTGGAAACTGTACGTGCCGCTATAGCCCAATGGCCACACGGTTTGGAAGCTTATGTTAAAGCAAAAGGGAGTTATTTCGAGTGAATCCAACTTTTTTAATAATCAATATTGTGGTCTAATAAATGAAACAATTTTGAATACAATATGTTTATTGGTTTTTAAAGCATTTTATATTCTTAATAGAGCTTATGGTAACACTATCTACACGGGAGTCGACGACAAGAAATGCTGCGTCACGTACAACTAAGACCTTTGATATGGTAGATCACAAAATTTTGTTAGTTAAATTGTACTTTGGGTGTTTTTGAAGCTTTATGCTAGATTGGTTTATGTCTTTTCTTAGAAACAGGTTTCAAAAAGTTAAATTTAATGTAAGTCTTGTGGAACACAAGATTATCAATCTCGGTGTCACTCAAATCATTGCCCTATGTGTTAAATGTATGTCAAATCAATGTTTAGTGCTCCATTTATCGGTAAAAAAAGCTTTAATGCATTTGCTGATGATTTTGCATTTCCGTATGACTCTGCAAATTTTTTATATGTTATCTACTTTTTAAAATGATGCATATTTGCTACGACTATGTTTTGCACAACATTAATTAATAATCAGCAAAAAAAAAGCTTAAACACCAATAACAATGCTAACTTGTCACTGCAGCGAATCAATTGCAAGTGGTTGACCAAACTCTTCATCACTTGGTTTCTCCCATAGTGCACTTGTTTACGCACCACCAATCTGTACAGCGTTGTTGTTTTCAAAAATCGTACGATCATCCTGTTGGCCGGTCATCCGATTTTGTCTGTGTGGTTGTTGGCAGGATTTAAAATGGTCCGATTTTGTGGTGCAGTGACTTACAGTAATTTCGTATTTTGGGGGTAGCCCTGGTGTAGTAGTATATGCATAGACTCCTCAAGCAGAGTGTCACGGGTTCGAATCCTGTGCGAGGCAATTCTCTGAAAAAATCTTTTCATAGAATTTGTATGTAGTTATATGAAAATCCAGTTGGCGTCAACTCTGACATGAAGGCATAACACTGATGTTGGAGTGGTTACTGGCTGGGCTAAATGTAACGAACTAACAACTAGCCCGTACTAAGACCCACTGGTTGAGGATGCACTGGCTCCAGTTTGACAACCAACTCTGGGAATAATATTGAAACCTAATACACCTGAGTTTCAAACTACTATACCACCCGCTCGCGTCCTGGAGAAAAGCCAATAAAAAGGTATTCATATCCCCTTGGTGCGCGCGCGGGATTATTAAAAAAAAAAAAAAAAAAATAAGCAGTGACTCGACAAATGTAGAAACAATAATTTTATAATAAACAATTAAATATATACAATATACGAATCGGAAAGAATGAAAAGGAATGAATAAAAATGAATGATTAACAATGAGCGAATGAAATGAATTAATTAAATAATTGAAATTGCATAAATAATGATTATCAAATACGTATTTAGCATTGGCGATAAAGAGTATCCGATTATAAAATACAATAACTCACCAAGTTACAAAAATACGTGATCAGGAAATTACGTTTTTTTTCTCGCCTCGTAATTATCTTTATGCTTTTTATGAGACCTTAAACTCTTCCCGTAAGACATTTGTACAATATTACTTCATAGTCCTAAAAATGTTTTTTATCAGAGGTGGCCACATGCAGAGTCCCAGAAGCAATACTAGTTCGCTTGTAAATATACACAAGGAGACATGAATGTTATCCATTATACATCATACATTTGGTATTAGAGGTATTGTTGTAAAAGAACTTATTAATTGGTAACATGAGTATGGAAAAAATGTAATTTACATCTTCTCATCGCTGTGTTCAATAATCTTACCGCGGCTTTAAAAACGAGTTATGTTTGACTGAGCCTTTAGGTGGGATATAGCTGAAAAATAGCACCATATGTAACTTCATCAACAGATTCTACACGCACATACAATTGATTTATATGCAGCTGATGATGAATGCATACGACATCAATTTCGACATCAACATATGTACATCATTTCAAATGTACGCTGCGCACCAACCAAAACCCCACGTCCGTGACTCAGGTACATTAAATCGATCGCAACGAAATATTGATTATAAAGAAATGGCGAATAACTTAATTTTTTATTGCGCTATAGAACTATGTCTCATCAATAGTAAAGGAAAAATCTCTAAAGCTAAAAGAAAATCCGTTTATATTTTAATATGTATATCCATACATATTTTCGTATTGTTCTTGTTGGTCAAATGCAGAAAAACATTCGTTTCTGCATTTACTAGTGATGGTATTGTTTGTGAGATATGTGTGTATTATTTAATTATTGTTGGATTGAAGTTGTTTCAGGTAGATTTAAATTTTCCCATCTATACATTTACAGGCCAGTTGTTTACATTCGTTGCACAATTCAATTTGCCCGTAGGAGCACCATCTTTTAAATTGAAATAAATACTTTAGTTTTGACAAGTCTGCATCTATTTCTTTTTAATTTGAAATTCTGAACTTCCTTACAAGCTATATTCAATCTAAAAGATGAATATTTTTTATTGTTTCTTTATTAGTTGATACTGAAAATTTGGAGACATGTAATCATTTAACAGGGGTATGGACATGTATATTATTGGGATTGGTATCACCACAGACTATAACAACGCGAAGCATTTTAGGTTTGTTTTAAGACTTTCTCCACACCATTATTCTTAGAAGAACATTATTTTTAGATTATAGACTATAGAATATATATTTAATTAATTATTGTTAGAAGAAGGAGCGGTAGAACGGTTATGGAGCATATGGCTTAGAGATAACGCTACTTGAAGCGAGTTAAGTTGGTTTATTCGTACTCCGAAAGTTACAAGTTTTATCGTAAATAATAATAGCAGGGGCAACTGCGTTATTGTTGGGTTTGGCACGTGCATTATTTAAGAGTTCGTTTACGTTTAACTAAAGAGTGTCCAAATCAACAATTTTTTTGCATCTACCACTGAAAAAATTATTTGCTTCAGTAAATAACTGTCTAACTGGAAACTAAGGGTAGTCAGAACAATGGAATGAAAATTTTGAATTTTTATTTGCAATTTTCTGAACAACAATTTAGATAATCTACCCTCATCAATTAAAGGATTTTGGAAATTTGCATACTTTAAGTTATTCTTATTTGCCATGTTAAATAAAACACAACCGCATGGCTCAAAGAAACTTCCGACTTAATCTTTAAAAGCGCAGTTTATGTGCATGGTGAATGTTTTGCTAAAGCTCACAAAATTATTTTCACAGAGTTTTATTCGGCAATTAAAATCACCGATGAGCATCAAATTGGTTTTTCTTAAGTTCTGTAGGCGGAGAAGGACATCAGTGTATATCGTTGATGTCATAAAATGTTGCAGAAATCAAATTGTGTGTGTGTAAATACTATATGGTCAAAACAACGAAACTAAACTACTTATGAATCTAAAACTTTTTGAAATACAATAATTGCAATAAATCGAATGAAAATGTAAGTCTTAAACTTAACACTGCGCACGATTAGTACTTATGCTAAGTTAGAATTGATTGCTTGTAATAACAAATTTAAGTTTAATGCGTTATTTGAAACTTGTGTCCCTAAATCAATTAAAAATAATGAGTTACTCGTAGATTTAGTAAATTACAACATAATAACATGTAAGAGCGTGACTGGGCATACGGGCAGAGATTTTTTAACTTGTTCAAAACTATGGTTTAAATAAAGATATGTGGTGTTTGTCAATTAAAGTAACTTATAATTCGTACGTACTGTTGTATATAGGTCCTCAAGTTGTTTCGTTGCCATACTTTTGCGAAATGTTTAAAATCTAGATGGAAGAAGCCAACGATTTCGAATTTAACCTTTTAGTAACCGGTGATTTTAATATTAACTGGCAAAACATAGCGCAGCTGACAAGAGTAACTTTGAGCACACAAACTTTAATAGACATGGTAATAACCAATAATAGCCAATATACCATATAGTGACATAAAATTTGTATTATATGTACGTGATAAAAACTGACCAAATTAATTAGTGCTTGGCTTAATAGTAATTTACGACCATTAAAAAATCCAAAAACTATTATATTTAACAGAGCCAACTGCCCAAGACAGGGAAAATTACAAAAATTTGAAAAATGTTTTTGAATCGGAAATAAATAAAACAAAAAGCGAATTTCTCAAAAGAAAAGTGAACAGTGCTGTTGATCAAAAATCTATGTGGAACGTCTGGGGGCCAACTATGTATGTAATTCGAGCCTATAACAAAATTGTTCGAACTCGCAAAATCGGAATTTTCTAATTCTTTTAGAATGGTTTAGGAAACGACAATTGAACAGCTCAAGTAGTGCCAATGTTATTTGATTTTTTGTTCGCCTATTTGGGAACTCCTTTATTCTAATTTTAAAGTTAAAATCAATCGAATTCGCAAATAATCATTTATCAAATGTGTTGCGAGCAGATAAAGAAAACATTTTTTTTTCAAGATATAAGTAAATAGAAATGAATTATTTATTTTAAATTATATTAAAAATGTTGTATGATTCCATAAACTTTAAAATACCGAATTGAATGTCTTGTTTTTTTTTTGTTTATTTATTAATTTTTGTTTTTCTTAAATATATTATATTTACGAACTATTTAAACAATTTTTTATGTTTTAGAAATATTTGAATATCCTTCATTATCTATAGTCGAATATTGATTAAAATTTAAATGCGAAGCATCTTCTTAAACGACATCTTCAGTCAATTCAACCCTATATTTTATACAAATGTTGTGAAGCGCACAACACACACACGCTTTTTGTGGTGAATAGTGAAGTTCTTGGGCCGAAATAAGAAATGGGAATTTTACCTTTACTATATGTTAGAACTCCAAACATTTTTCCAACAATCGGCCTTGCGTAGAAAATTTTTCATTGAATCTCAATTAAGAGGACCCTTCAGTTGCAACTCGGTATGGAGTCAAAATCCAAGGCTCTAAGGGATAACCAGAGTCTTCTAGAAAGAATTTATACAATTTAACTTTGTAATTACATTTAATATCCGGTTACCTAAAAGCCATTATGACTTTTCTCCTTTTTTTGAAAGAATGTTTAAGTTTAAGGAAAGCATTTCTCCACTTAGACCCCATATTTGAGAATCATTAGAAGAGCCATTTATTTATATTAATTCCAAAAATCTATTTCGTATCCAGAAGATATCACTTTTTAAAAACTAACCACCATAGCATTGATGCTATGTTTCAGTTTTCTATTAAAAAAGAAGTACTCACTCATAACCGGCTGCACTATCTGTATATGAGTACCATCTACTACTCCGATAGCTCCAGGTATTCCAAATTTATCAAAAAAAATGTATTTTTGATTTTATTTTTTCTTCTTCGGAAATTTTGAAGTTAATGAGCTTTGGGAACAATAGTTTTTTTATTGGGCACAAAACATCAGACATTATTTTTAACATACATTGCTGTGCGAGGCGCGCGTTCCTGTCCCCCCAATCCGATGTTGGGAATCGCCTGTTGCCAAGATTTAAAGTTTGCTGAGAGCTTAATTAAATTCGGTATAAAGATTTGCCTTCGGCGAGAACTCAGTTCGATTGGGATATAGTTAAGCAAATAGGTAAACGCATCTTTTGAAAGCCGGTAGTTTTTCGCAAGTCTTAAATGAAAAAATCTTATCATAAATGCTTTAAAATGCATTTTTCACAAAACCTATTTGCACTCGCTCCAATATGTTTGATGTATCTCGTATTCATATTCGTTTAATTTTTTCTGCCCGTTGTTGATTGTCTTCGAACCAAAACTAAATTTCGACACTGTCCATGTTATTTAAAAACTTTCTTTAATTATTTCACAAACAACAGTGCTTACTATTTTTTCCAATTTACTATATTTGTCAATCTAAATTCACTCGAAATTCGGAAATTTTAAGAAAAATAATTACATTATTTTGTAATTTTGTAATTGAATGTAATTAATTACATTCGATTCCAATTTGTTAGTTAATATGGTAGTGCCAATTGAAAGTAGAATTGGATTACATAGATAAATCACATAAATCTAGTGAAATAAGAAATTTAGTATTCGAGAATGTAGTAGTAAATGTCGATTCCATAAATGAATCAAAATTAAAAAAGTGATCGATGCAACGTAAAATAAAGAAGAATTTGAATTTCTTAAGATCTATTGTAAATTTTTTAAAGATTCTTTAAGGGTGACCAGATAAGAAGAATGGTCCATGCCATTATGTGTGGAATAGCACATCATTCAAACGGCCGACTTCGCTGTCAGTACTTCAAGCAGTCAGTCCAACTTTTGATAACTCGGTCCAATATGTGCGGCGTTATTCCGGCAATAGCGTGTCGAATGTTGGCCTCGAGCTCGTTCAAACTAGATGTCTTGTAAGTGTAGACTAAAGATAAAGGACTTAGTCGCTAAATGTTTCCTTCACAACTTCGAGCGTTGTCTCGCTTGTATGATAAGAAGCTTGGATATATCGATGTTGTCGAGCTCTGAGTACATAAAGTCGGTAAACATCGTCCCATACCCGAGACCATTGACGGTAACGGTGTATCCTTCCTCATTTCGAAAGATATATAGTCCGATAATGCCGCCATGCCATAAACCGCACCAAACAGTCAACCTTTGTTGATGTATTTATGCTTGGCTGAACACTTGTAGACTGTGTTCGCTACAACAATGGCAATTTTGCTTGTTGACACAGCCATCAAAACGGGACTCGTGTAAGAAGATGATTTTTTGGTCAAAGTCCGGATTTCCGGCCAACATTTCCAACGCCCAATTAGCGAACTCATGGCGTTGTCTATGGTCGTCTAGTTTCAATTCTTGCGTCAGCACATTCCTATACGGATGCAGATAGATCTTTGGAGACAATAGATAATAGAGCGACTCTAATAAAAAATCTCAATTGATTGGATCGAGTTGTGAAATAGCAGGGAATAATTCTACGACTGATAAAGAAACAAAAGAAAAGCTAAAGGACAATCTACGAAAAACAGTCAGAATGGACTCTGTGTGGAAGCTGAAAAATTTAGACTAATACAATAACCCCACTTAAAATTGGGAAAATTTTAAGGACAACTTTAATATTTTTCAGATATCCGCGGGTATTGATAAAGACCCACAGGAGAAAAAATGCTGTTTTTATAGACCAAAAAGGAGAAGCAGCGAGAAAAATATATAAAATCTTAAAAATTACTGCAGAAACGTTGAAAAACATGAAAAAGTAAATGAAACAAATGCCTCAAAATCAAATACACTCTACGAGCGATTATTTTCTTATAAGAGCAAGAAAGAGTCTGGAGAATCATTTGAGGATTTTCTGATAAAAGTTATGTGACGAACTACAGTAATCAAAACCTAAGATTTGAATTATGAAAAAAAAAAAAAAAAACAAAAAAAAACAAAAAAAAACGTGATGATACAAAAGCCAGCAAAGCAGACAGCTTACAGAGCGGAGTGTCAAGTAACAATGTAAAAAAATACTAAATATTGTGCATTAGTCAATAAGAGACGTTTGTACCCAGCTTATGGGCAAATATGTGAAGTCTGTAACCAAAAAAAAAAGAAAATCTGCAGTAGCATGTATTGATCTATAACTTAATTCGTGCGGTTTGCTAAGAGATGGCGTAATTTGTATTCTTCCATTGTTATTATTCCGTTGGAACATGCGTTGGAAAGCTACTGTTATTGTACCTCATTTTAGTATATGTCATTCATTTGAAGCGTAAACAACAATAATTTTTTTTTCACTCAAATATGTCGAACTTTGTGCCTGAAAAAGTGTTTTTGCGGGGAGTTCTTCTTCATTTCTTTAATATGAAGAAAACTGCTGCCGAAAGTCATCGTATTTTGGTGGAAGTTTATGATAAACATGCGCTAGCTGAGCGAACATGCCAAAAGTGGTCTGTACGATTTAAAAGTGGTGATTTTGGCTTGGAAGATGATGAACGTCCTGGGCAGCCAAAGAAAGTTTGAAGGTGAAGAACTGGAAGCATTTCTCTATGAAGATTATAGCCAAACACACGAAGAGCTCGCAGAATCTTTGGGTGTCATTCAAGCAGCCATTTCAAAACGTTTAAAAGCAGCTGGATATATTCAAAAGCAAGGAAATTGGGTTCCACATGAACTTAAGCCGAGAGAAAGGCGGTTTTGCATGTCCGAAATGCTGCTGGAACTCCACAAAAGGAAGTCATTTTTGCATCGAATTGTTACTAGTGCTGAAAAATGGATCCATAGCGACAACCCTAAGCGCAAAAAATCATATGTAAATCCCGGCCAACCAGCCAAATCAACAGTAAAGCTGAATATCTATGGCGCAAAGGTATTGCTCTGTATTTGGTGGGATCAGATGGGTGTGCTGTTTTATGAGATGCTAAAGCCGGGTGAAAATATCAATGGACAATGCTACCGAACACAATTAATCCGTTTTAAGAGAGTAGTAGCCAAACAACTCGAGGAATATGCGACCAGACACGAGACAATAATTTTCCATCATGACAACGCACGGCCCCACGTTGCTATTTCGGTTAAGAACTATTTGGAAAACATTGTATGGGAAGTGTTACCCCACCCGCTTTATAGCCCAGACATTACACCCTTCTGACTACCATTTGTTCCGGTCGATGCAGAACGCCCTCACTGAAATACGGTTCACATCAGAGCAGAATATCAAAAACTGGCTTGATTCATTCTTGGCTGCCAAGCCGGCGCAGTTCTTTTCGGATGGGATCCACAAATTGCCAGAAAGATGAGAAAAAGTCATAGCTTCAGATGGGCAATACTTTGAATAATACTATTGTACATGTTTTTCATAAATAAACGTTCAAATTTTGAAAAAAAAAAAACCGCACGAATTAAATTATATACCCAATAAATAAAGTTTTAACAACCAAATTAAAGTAAACTCACTTAAAGAAGTAGCTGATCAAAATAATAGTTTTTGTTTTTCACTTACTACTTATAACAAAAAGTCTATAAATATGGTACGAGCGAATCAGAATAAGCAAAACTTTCGTATAATTTAAACTTGACTCAGGTTGCTATTATTGAACAAATATTTAATAAAATAAGAGAACAACAAGAGATGAAAGAAAGAGGGGAAAGAAAAGTTCCATTTGCCTTGAATTTGTTTGTACGTTTGAAAATTTAGTTAGTTTTTAACAATTTATCATGGTTTCAAATAATTATTCACCTGTTTTGGGATTATATAAATGTAAAAATCTTGAACAAGATTAACAAAATGATACTAAAGAAACTTTTGTAGCAATATTCCAAGAGCGTTTCAATTGGATTGGATGTGTTCTGGATTTGTACAAAATTGAACTGATTGAAAGTGCAATAGGTTGTAGGTGTCCTGGAAAAATTAAAGAAAAACTAAGGATAAAATGGGAAAAGGGTATAATTTCAACTGTAACAACACCTAAAAATTGGGTATCAAATTTACTTATTGTAAAAAAAAGAGAATACTTTTAGATTGTGTTGAACCCAGTTATGTTTAATAAAAATAAAGAGCAAAAAAGTTTCTGAAATGAAACTGAAAGAGATGAAATAACAGCAACAATAGGGGAGAATTATTGGTTAAGTGTTTTAGAGGTAAAAAATTGATTTTGACAAATTAAATTAGATACTACATCAGCAGAGCTGTGTGCGTTTGCGACATCTTTTGGCACTTTTCAGTAAGGCCACTATAGGCTCAGAGTCATTCAAAAAAATGGTTGCAAGAATTTTGAGATTTTAGCTGCGGTAATGATATACATACCATAAGCGATTTTTTAGTAATGGGTGGAACCAAGGCAGAGCAAATAATTATCAAATTATTATATTTATTGTTATTTAAATTCACTATTTTATTATCTTTTCAATAACATATATTTATTACAATGTTGAATATCAATAACTTAGTGAAAATATAATTTTACAGAAATTAATATGTACGCGCTTTTGACAACTCGGCTGAATGCAGAGAGAGAGAGAGCGGGACATAGCAATGTTTCTATTTATACATATATTTTGCGCTAAATTGTTCAGTGACAAAATCTGTGCCTTTTTCTTCGAAACTTTTTATATAATTCAAATAAGCGTTTTTAAATATTTCACGGCTAAGACGACGCTTCAATATTAATAAATATTATTTGAAGGAGTTTCAATAATGTGTACCTTAAATAGAAGACTTAAGATTGGTTTTTGCCGGTAAAAGCAGAATAAGAATCTTTCAACATCTAGATATGCCATCAAATAAAATCAATGTTGATAATTGTTAGGTGTTATTATTTATATAAGAAACTCTGTAACTAGTTAGCATAATTAACTACTTTCTTAAGAGAGTTGTAAAAAAAATCCATGTTTTTTTTGGACGGAATCAATTTGTGAGGTTCAATTTTGGTTGCTGTTTGATTAAGATGATTTGATTAGGCAATTATTTTCGATTTTGTCTGCATATATTTACAAAGTTCCTTTTAGCAAAAATCAGAGAAGCTATATAACATCAACTTAGAATATTTTCTTGTCAAATTAATGCATATTGCTGATTATTTATCTTGATATTTTGCAGATAGGAAACCAAGTGAAGAAGAAAAAACTACTTCGGAAACAGTATTGACTATTGATGTACCGAAAGCTCTGAAAATACTTGAATTGTATGCAAATGAAATTGCTATACAATTTTAATTTCAATCAAAATGCAAATACGCTAAATAAATTATATTATGAAATGCTTATGAAAAAGGATTTTTCCCTGATTTTCTTGATTTTAACTAGTTTGTCGTTAATTTTCTAATGTATATCGATTAGCCCCTCATCCGAATAAGTTACTAACTCCTTTAAAAGTTAAACTTTTAGCTTTTAGCCCTTTTCAATAATAACCTTGGATATGCAACAAGACAGACAATTACATAAATTCTACTGCTGCCTTTCTATGATAGTTACATACTTCTGCAGGAACCTTCCAGTGACTTGTAGGCGCATACAAGCTTGGTGATAATTGCGGCAATAAAATTTATGAGCCATAACTGATTTTTCATGATACTGAAGAGACTTTTGATTTTGTATTGGCAATATACCAATAAGACCTACATAGTATATTGCTTTGCAAGTGCAACTCAAGTGAATGACTCATGCACGTGAAACTCAAATATCAATTAGTTACAGTTTGCTACAATATTACTGGACTCACATTAGAGATATTGGATACGACTACATTGCAACAAAACAAAAGTGAATTTGGTGCACATAATATACTGAATAAACATAATTAAGCTATAAATAGGTGTGAAAATCAAAATAACATTGAATTCTTAGTGTATGAAGCTGTTCAATCGTTAGTTTAAGTTGTACGAAAATTATAATAAAATACTTTTATTACTTAATTTGGTCTTTAACCTTCCAGCGGGCGTGCTTTGCATTTTTCCTTGGGCAGGTGCGTGTCGTAAATTTTACGTCATCAAGTTTTCTTCGTGAAAGTGGTATTTTATATGCATAAATGTTGGAAATTTGTTGTGAGAGTATGAAAAAATAGATACATAAACAGTATTTAGTCAAATTTATTTTATTTTCAACAACAAAACGCAAGGCAGTACCTCAAATACATAAAAAATTTTAAAACGAAATATTTTAGAATTTTATTGGTCAGAGTCAGCATCATCATTCTTACAATTATTGCAAGCCTCCTTAACTGCTGAATGGTTCTTGCATGTAAACAATTGGCAACGGCAACATTTCTGAAGATGCTGAAGTTTTTTTTCTTTCCAGAACACATAAACGGCACACACCGCGTTTCAGAGGTTTTTTTTTTTCTGTTGCTTTAACTGGCCGTAATTTGCTTTGAGAAAAGCACTGATATCTCGAGATAAATTTCTGAGACTTGATCTGTTAATAAGATGCCCTTTCATCAAGCTGATTGCCAAATTTTTTGGAAAAACTCTTCTATGCTTGGAAGCCTTTGTTGGGCAAGCAAATTTGTACAAAATTTGAGCATTTATGCCACCAATATTCATCAGACTGTAGAATACTACACACGGCCACCTTTTTGTTATTCTAGTAGAATAGATATATCGGTAGAGATATCTTAATAAAGCTTATATAGAAGTTGTATTTCTTTATTCAATTTAAAATGAATCTATAATACTGTGACCAATAAACAGAGTAAAATCAAGGCACCGGCGAAATTAAATCGTTTTAACAACACGACACGCAAAACGAACAGAAAATTTAAATTTGTATTGTGTTTTTTGTTATGGTTCTAACTTTTGCAAATATCTGTAGGGTAAGGTACGGGTTCTACTATAAATAAAAACAAAATAAAAATTGTAAAACAAATTAAATTTCCGGGTCCTGTTTAAACATATGCATATTTCTGGATCAATTACAACTGAAAGCAATAAGGCGCAATTAGATATTCATGAATCAATGGAAAGGGAATTATCAAATGAACGAAGCCCCCTTATTCTTGATTTAGTAGTAAACTTTGTGAATAATTACACCAGCAATAAAATTTTGGGTAGTCTGCAACTAGCAAAATGATGAATAATCGTAGTTTTTAAATTCTATTATCATAAGCTAGCAAATAGGTTTTATTAAAAATATATAAAAAAAAAAATAATAATAATAATTTGTTTACACATATATAGGGTTTTCTAATAACGACTTGAAAATTTTTTTTTTTTTTTTAAATAAGAGGCAAACCATTTGAGATATTTCAAAAACTTTACTATTGGCTTGAAGTACAATCAAAACATTTATGAATGGAACTCGATTTCGTTCATATGGCAACTGCGGGCACGTTTGCAGCAGTCGATTCGTTGGACCCAATTTTCAACGATTTGGCCACACATTTCGGCCGAAACGGCCGCTATTTTGCGTTCAATGTTGGCTCTGAGGTCTTCCAATGTCGTCGGCGTGTTGGTATAAGCCAATGACTTAACGTAGCCCCACAGAAAATAGTCAAGCGGCGTTAAATCGCACGAACGAGGTGGCCAATCGACTGGCCTATGTCTTGAGTTAACACGCTCAGCATACTTACTCTTCAATAAATCGATTGGAGCGTGTGCTGTGTGGCTTGTGGCACCATCCTGTTCAAACCACATATCGTCCAAGTACATATCCTCCAATTCGGACCAAAAATAATCCGTGATCATGGCACGATAACGCTGACCATTCACAGTAACGTGACGATCGTTATCGTCGACGAAAAAATATGGCCCAATAACGCCGCCGGCATGCAAACCGCACCAAACAGTTATTTTTTTGTGTATGAAGTGGTGATTTATGAAGCACATGTGAGTTTTCATCCAACCAATAACGCATATTTTGCTTATTGACGAACCCATTGAGCCAAAAATAAGCTTCATCACTGAAGATGATTTTGGGACTGAGAGTACTTGTAGAAAATTTAGTAAAATAAGCATAATTTGATCGCCATGTACCACGTACCACCACTACCAATTCGCAGTCCGAAATAGAAAAAATTCAGAGTACTAAAATTCTTTTTATTTTCTTAATTTTTAGATTAAGATTCACAAAAATCTGCTAATGCCACTAGTAATACACTTACTAGTGAATGGAAGAAAAAGTGTATGGAATTTTTTTTAATTTTTAAATCAACGTTTTAAATCTTAATTCAGCAGAATATTAAAATTGAAAAAAAATTGTATTATTATTATTAGCCAACTAAAGTGTTTAGATAACAATCAGGAAAATTCCGAAAATATTTTGGCACAATCGGGGATCTAATCATGGGGCCTCAATCTATTTGTCAAAATCTCGTTGCAATTCATCATGAGTCGAAAATGTTCACAGTATTATACCTTTCAACCCATTCGCTACATTAAAAATTTAGAAATTAGAAGAAAAATTAAAATATTATAAAATGTTCAGTGAAGGTGCGACAAACAGTAGAACAATAAAATAGTAAATAAACACTATTTTCCATAATTAATTTTTGATCAGTTCATATTTGAAGAATGCTTCTTTTTAAATTAAACGTAGATGTTGATGTTATAAAAGGTGCTTGTTAAAATTGGCAAACAAAAGAAATTAAGAAAAAAAAAAACAAAAGAGAATTTTCGATAGTATTGTTTTAGGTTGCCCCACTCTTGTCCCTCAACATTAAATATTAAATTTCAATCCATATAAAGAAGTAACAAAGAGTGGAAAATAAAAAGAACAAGTATTTTAAACCATTCTAGTAGAAAGAAAAAGAGAGTTTACCATATATACATGTAAATATAAAACATATAAAATCTGAATATTTGGAAACTTATACGAGTAGCATGACCCATACCTATGCCAAACACATAATTTTCAAACAGCTTTACAAAACACACAAATGATTAAAAATTTTCCTTTTTACTTAGTAATGAGCAATTCAAAGAACCATTCATCCCAACTTTATAATATGTATTGTACTTAAAAGTTTTCTTAGAAACAATTTTCTTTTTGGGCTTTAAATTTCAATTTTGTTTCGGGTATCTCGTCTGAAAACACTTCAGCGACCACTAGTTTGTGTTTACTTAGTACATATTTCAAATTAACAACTTTAAGCTAATTTATTATTAGCTATATTTACAAATAGTTGCGTATTATTATTTAATAATAAAATAATTTAATCGTTTTGATTTTTATTTTTATCATTCCCATATGGAGAGATAATATAGTACCAATTTAATATACAATAGCAAACAAACATCGACTATCAAAAGTAAAATTGCTAAATAAAATATGAAGGAAAATTTTTTTAAATAATATAGTTTCACAACTTCCTCTTCAACTTGAATCTATAAGACTTAAGTATTATTAGTTCTGATTTTCACTTAAAAAGAGTCAGTCTTTTCTTTTATTTATAAAGTTAGCAATTATCATAGCGAATGTTGACTTCTTAAATCAACCCAGATTCAATCGCAACACTTTTAATACTGTAAAATAAGAACTGCTTTCATATGTCACCTTATACGTACATATTAAATCTTAAGTTTTTTGCAAGTTTCATAAAATTTTTTTTCGTGAAAACTTAACCAAAGTGTTAAGAAAAATTTTTTTTGAACCTTATGGAATAATCTCAAATATTTTCCAAGTATTGTATTTCATTGAAATTTATCGAAAACAATTCAACCCAAGATTGTGATAATTTTATTTTTGCAAAAGGAATTTGTTTTTTTGTTTAAAAGCAATATTCCACGTTTGAATAAAATGTATCTACCATACCAAGTTTTTTTTATTTAGCCTTAGATATATCATTTTAAAAGAAGATTTTTTGTTATTTTGTAGAATAGGTAACGCGTCTAAATATTGTCAATAATCAAAGGACAAGTTGTGCGCTTTAAGTTCAAATAAATACTATTAAAATGTTTATACAATTTAAAAGGAAATATTCCGACGATCCCACTAGTAAACGTTGATTGGAGGTTGCATAGCAGATGCTGCAACTTGAACCAACTGCACAAGAAATCACTTGAATTCACTTGTTCACTTCTTGTAAAAACCAATTCAATGATCAAGACCAGCCTCCACAACCTCGAGCTTCCATCAAGTTTTCTACTACTATTGTTGTTCATGTACCATGTATATTATTTTTATATTTTTCCTCCTGAATCATGCATCAATTTAATGACATGATTGCACATTGCTACTGTTTCCAATATATCGTCAATAAGATTCTTGAATGTTCTCGCAAGTGTCCAATTTGCTCGTAAAATAAGGATTCATAATGAAACTTGGGTATTATTACGATGTTTTGAAAAAAATTTATTATTCCCGTTCTATAGAGACATGAGAACTTACCCAAACATACCCAAGGACTAAAATACAGAGCCAGTCAAAGTGATCATCAATCCAAATAGAAAAAGAGTTGAAGAACTTTCGAGTACAAAACTTTGTAAAAACGAATCAACTACCTTCTCGGAAGCCGGCAAATCGACATATTTTCGAGAAACAAAACAAACATTTACCCATATCCACACACCTCTGATAAGAAATGGACAGTCTTCGGTTTAACAATGGCTTACAAGTGTTAGACGAATAATGACTTAATCATATTCGCGTTATTGTGTTTAATTGTGATCAAAAAGCAGATAAATAGCTATTGAGATATCATTTTTTTTCTACGAACTGTATATAATTAGAGATCCATTATGTGTTTTGTATGTTATAATCTCTGAAATGTGTAGCTGTACAGAAAAATTATACGCGTACAGAAACGAGCATGAGACAACTTCTGAGAAATACAGGCTTTTGATAATTAAATTTTACATTGTGTAGTAATATTTCTTCGAAATTCATTTGGCAAGACATGGTACATTTGTTAGTTAAAGTTTTATAATTATTTCTTAAAGATTTAAATTTTTTTTTTTTTCAACATTGGATATTGGTATCGTGCTTACTCACTATTGGACCCTACCCCTATAGTGAACTATTAAAGTTACTTTCTTAAAAATTACAGCCGGTTCATTTAAAAGATTAACGACTTCATTGGTAATTGAAGCATTATAATACCTTTTATTTTCATATACAGGTGTTATGTTTGCATGGATTAGAAACTTGAGTTTATTTATTTGAGAATATGTTGTTTGTCGATGTTATAAATACTTGAAACTATAAACGTTTCATGCAACTTTCTCTGAAGTTATGCAATTAACGTGAAATTTATGTTTGACACTATATCGAAATGAATAATTGGTTAGCATTCGAAAGTAAATATAATTGTAAAAACTTGGGGTGTTAGGTTAGGTTAAATAAGAAATACACCTCCTTTTGGATGGTAAACTTGCCCTTGAATTTTAAAATTTGCACAAAACCACCTTAAATGTTTTAAAAAATGTGTATATAACGGATATGCACCAACTAACAATTGATTAGCTTTGGTGGCTCGTGGTTCCGTAGAACAGTTGGTCATATAACAATAACACATGCCATATAACAAATTTGTTTCATTAGCCTATTTCTTGCATTGCATTTAGTGCACGACGTGTGCATTCCATCTATTTTATTGTTTTTTGGATTGGCATAATCGACATTTGGACCATACTGTTACTAGATCTAGCCTAGATGTAGCGAAAAATATTCCGCGCTAAGTTCTCTAGTCGGAAACATTATTACTATGTACTATAAGTGATTCTGTCGTTATTGTGGAGTTATGTCTCGATAAATTGCATTTTCTTTGGAGGTAGAGTAGCTTCACTAGAATAGATTAGTTACCTAAATGAGAATAAGACATATTATATAATTCTTTACAAATTTGGGTAGGCACTCACTCAAGTAGTAGTGGAGTGGCTTCCTAATCGAATAAAATGTCGTTCGATTGCCGAACGAACCGACAGACATTTATATAAGATGAGTGATTGATTGAAACACAACAACATGTCTCTCCATTCAATGAAGGATGCCGCCCATGGAGCAAAATAATCACTGACCCTTAACATTCTTCTTCTCTCTTTGTACAATTATGAGAATATTACCTGTACATCATGAGAATATTTATACCCTCTTAAGTGGTATGTTCTTTAAAAAAATAATAATAATAATAAATGTGTTAAATTATACCATATGTAAGAGAAACGAATTATATTGGGTCTATAACGTGCGGTTTGCTAAGAAATGGCGTAACTTGTATTATTCAATTTTTATTATTCCATTGAAACATGCTTTGGAAAGCTACTGTCATTGTACATCATTTCAGTATATGTCATTTGAAGCGTAAACAACAATAATTTTTTTTCACTCAAATATATCGAACTTTGTGCCTGAAAAAGTGTTTTTTGCGGGGAGTTCTTCTTCATTACTTTAATATGAAGAAAACTGCTGCCGAAACTCATCATATTTTGGTGGAAGTTTATGGTGAATATGCGCTAGCTGAGTAAACGTGCCAAAAGTGGTTTGCACCACGATTTAAAAGTGGTGATTTTGTTTTTGAAGACGATGGACGTCCTGGGCAGTCAAAAAAGTTTGAAGATGAAGATCTGGAAGCATTATTCTATGAAGATTGTTGCCAAACACAAGAATCTTTGGGTGTCACTCAAGCAGCCATTTAAAAAAGTTTAAAAGCAGCTGGATATATTCAAAAGCAAGGAAATTAGGTTCCACATGAACTCAAGCCGAGAGACGTCGAAAGGCGGTTTTGCATGTCCGAAATGCTGCTGGAACGCCACAAAAGGAAGTCATTTTTGCATCGGATTGTTACTGGTGATGAAAAATGGATCCATTACGACAGCCCCAAGAGCAAAAAGTCATATGTAAAATCCGGCCAACCATCCAAATCAACGGCAAAGCCGAATATCCATGGCGCGAAGGTAATGCTCTGTATTTTATCTGTATTATTATTATTTTATCTGTAGAAAACGCTACCGAACACAATTAATCCGAGCAGAGCAAGAGCAAAAATTGGCTTGACTCATTCTTGGCTGCCAAACCGGCGCAGTTCTTTTGGGATGGGATCCACAAATTGCCAGAAAGATGGGAAAAAGTCATAGATTCAGATGGGCAATACTTTGAATAATACTATTGTAATTGTTTTTCTTAAATAAACATTCAAATTTTGAAAAAAATACCGCACGAATTAACTACATACCCAATATTTGCTTATAGCCGTTTAGTGACATGCAAGCATTAAACTTACTAAAGCCACGCATTGTCAAGTGTAGACCGATACTTAAATCAGTAGTTTTAGTAGTTTCAGCTGTCACTAAATATCAAATGACTTAAAATGTAATAGTATTTTACTATTGTACAAATTTGCTACTCTGTTACCGCGGTATTATAAATGTGTTGCAGCAACGCATGGCGTGCAGTAAACACGTGTATTTATTTGTATAGAAAACCATGAAATATAACTCTGCTGAACTGGTTTGATTGTACTTTTATTTCAGAGACAATACTTATATTAAAAAAAAAAAAAAAACATATATTAGCCACAATGTTGTCTGAGCGCTGCCTAATTCCTGCGAACGGTGTGGAATGGATTGATATTGGTCTCTGTCAACAGATGCACTTACAGCCTAATTTATTTGAGCCCTAGTTGGTTTTTTTTTTTTCTTACTGGCATTGGAATATTAAGCAGCGAAAATAAAGACTCAATTTTCTGCACCAAATTACGAATTGGGATTCAGATAGGGCGATTATAAAGACCGAAAATTTGCATTAGCGCTCATAAAGCTGAGGCCACCGTCTTTGAATAAACCATAAAAAATGGTAGACATCTGGTGCAAACGCCAAGTCAATATTTCGATGAATAATCCAGTTACAGCCGAAAGAGTGAAACGATTTTTGCTGCTTTGTACCGAGAAGAACAACAGGCAATAATAAAACAAAATTCGAGTGCGGATCTAACAAAACTGACCGTTTCAGAAGATGGTACGTTGCAAAAATGTGGTTGTACCTCATTATAAAATCGTTGATTTTCTTGTAAAATATTCTTATTGTACTGAATGTAACTATTGGAATGAACACATAAATACCGATCAATATGAGGAAAGGAAATCTTATGTTAATGAGATTGAAATTTAAAAAAAAAAGTGTGCGTGGGACACGTTCAAAAGCGAATGGGAACCCGTCTTCGCGAATGCAAGAAAAGAAATTCTGGAATCAGCGGCAAAGTTTATAGATACACTGAGCATTTACTATGGCTAAGCTATATGCTTACTAAACTCTTACTCCAAAGATGACATGAAAAATTCGGTATGGGCACCAATCTACCATTACGGCTCAACAGACAGCAACCCTGAACATCATTTCTGTCCCGAAGGCTTCGAATCGTGGTGTAAGTTGCAACAAGCGCAAGCTAAAAGCGAACTAAAAAACGATGAACAGCAGGGCCAAAATCGTTAACATTGCTGTATTTCTTGCAACATGCACGTTTCACAATGGTGTCATCTCATTGTTGGAAGTCGTGAACCTGTTAGGAATTTCGGTCGGATCATGAGCGCACTTGAACGCTACGCAAAAAGACGAAACTCGCATAGCGAAAGCCAAAAATAAATTTTAGAAGCTATGAACATTCCGTCAACCGTAGAAGACTTACACTATGGGCCTGGTATCGATAATTCCATGTAAGTTGACTAATTTCATGATTTATCAAACCAAAATTTCTTAAAAAACCAATAAACCGATGGCCTTGAATTTTTTTGTGGTTATTAATCAGTATATAACTAAATCAATTAGATTAAAGTGTCTAATTTAATTTTTTTTTTTTTTTTTGATGATTTTTGAAAATACGTCAATGATAATCGTCTACGCAGAATCATACAAAATCCTTGTATATTCTTAGTATTTTAAAAAAAAAAAAGTTAAACATATCTTTGAATGCGTATACTTTTAGATAGTTAAACTCCCAATCCGAAATTTGAAATAGTTTTCCTTGAAAAAATACACTAAAATTATCTTTTCTCCAGTTCTAAGTGTATATCTCCACTTAACTGATAGAGAAAATGGCTCCATTGACACTTTTTTGAGTAAAAGCTTAAGTAAAAGTTAAATTGCAAGAAAAATAAGAAGGAAATTAAATTATCTTAGCTGGAAAAAAAATTCTTGGAGATTGCGATGTTAGGCGGATTTGTAGAATAGTGTCAAATTCGACTTTTTCCCTAAAGTGAATGAAGGCAAAACTGATCATTTCCTCTTCTGTTTTTACAATTTGGGATGCAATTAAAACAGGCCATGGACAGAAAACCTAAAGCCACCCGTCTTTCTTTTCCCCACAACCACACAAGCTTTGAATCAAGCAATGTAAACTAAACTAAAGTATGATGAAAATAAAAAATAAACACTTTTTTATGATTTAGATTTTTTTTTCCTTTGATAAAAAATTCAATCTTGACGGTACAGACGATCAATTGAGACCTAACATTCTCACCCACGGTATTTTTTAAGGCGCAATTTTGGTGGTGATTTACTTATGGTTTGGGGTACTGGGCCTTAAAACTGTCGATCTTAATTTCCTTCAAGTGAAATGAATAGTACAAAATACCAGCAACAACCGGAGACGAGGCTGTTACCATATCTACACTGTTATCGTAACGCATGACTCATTTTCTAAAAAGATAATAAGGGTACTTAATCGGCCACCTCGCTCTCCAGATGCCAACCCAATCGAGAACATTTGGAGTTGACTAGTTCGAAAATTTTACTCGGACGATCAGCAATTTAACACAAATAGGGGATTTAGATCGGCTGTCGAAGCAGCTTGGTCCTGTTTGATCCCAGAATTCTTGGAGCCTTATGTAGATTCAATGGCAAATTGGATTTTTTAAATAATTACTAATGGTGGTGAAACAATAAATTATTAAATGGATTTAGTTTTTAAATTTGATAAAAAATTCATATGCGGCTATAACAATGAAATGTCTATTTTCTGTACCTGTGTAAAATTTGTTTGCCTTTTAAGAAGTTTTCCCCATATTTTTTACATAAAAAAATTGGATCCTAAGGAAAAAAAAATATATGTGCTGTTATAACTTTAAAATGAAGTGTATTATAACCATTGTTTCCTTTGCAGGAATTGTGATATAATTTAAAACTTTTCCGCGACATTTTATGTCAAAAACTATAGAATATAGGATAAGAATTAAGCAAACAAAAAATATTTGATAATTTGATATTTTGCTGTGTTGTTTGTAAATGATATCAAATTTAAGCATAAATGAATAGAATCGACAGCTGTTTGTTTTAACTCGAAACGGAAAATAAAACAGGAGTTCTACGGCCTTGAGGAGTGAACGATAAAGTAACTACGGTTAAAATTTAATCACCAAAAGATAAAGATTTAAAGTATTCAAATTAGATGTCACATTAGCCATAACTTTATAAAGAAGAAAAGGAGCATACATTTTTTATACCTTTCTAACTTTCAACAGATAGAAAAGCATTTTCCAAGTACCTCATATAATTCCCCAGACAAGAAAACTTAGCATTTTCTTTTCTTATAGTTATTTGCCAAATTGAAATAGAACAGTAACCACCGAAAAAAAATAGAAAGTTAAATTAACTCACCAGTAGAAGGAAAAGTAAAAAATCCTTATTTATTATCCATGTAAATTATTCTTTTTTGTATGAATTTATTAAAATTTATTATTTATTTTATTGTTTTTTTTTTTTGTTTTATTTCCCTGCGTGATCCTTTTCAATGAACAATCGTATATGTGTACTTAAATTTTTCCAATATTTACTGTGGCATTTTAATTTCTTTGACTCTTTTTTATTTTTCGTTTCTTTTCACCTTTTAACTTGTAGTTGATTTTGACTTGATTCCAAGTAAGATACTTATTTTTGTACAAAAACAATTAGCCAGAATCAATTTATAATCGAACTTTTTCGCGTTTGGATATTTCAAAACAGTTTGTTTTGTATATTTGTGTAGGAAAAATAGACATAATCATCTTTTCTCTTTACAACTTATCAGTAACAAGTGTAGACGCATAGATCAATGACATCCATGGTACCAATATATTTTTTTTATTATTTCGTAAAGGTGGAACTAAAGACACTACTTGTAACTCACAAAACACCTAACAGTAGGGAAAAAAGAACAACAAAAAACATAGACACACAAAACGTCAATTAATCACCCATGGGCATGTATGGGCTAAAAACAACGACTCAACTACCAGTAAACTACACTGCAGTGCTAACTCGAGCTCTGATATATGATCGAATAAAAATTAATCAATACATTGCTGTTGATTACTCAAGGATGAAATTGATTTGACACTAACAAACACACACGCCAGTTATCGAGCATTCATACATATGTTCGTACGACTATCCATATGTATTCGCACGTAGATCGAATAAACTTTAAAATGACACAAAGCCTATTCTTACTTAAAATACTTAACACACTTAAATCACATTAGCGTTAACACATGAATAAGTATGTCAGAAATTTTTAACGGGTTGCGAAGGACCGAACAACTGATGCGTAAGATGTCGCGACACTTGAAGAAATAATTAATTTTTTTTTTACGCTCTTCCGGTTTCTTTATTCTGTTTTTTGCTGTCGTTTTTATTTCTGGTTTTCTCTTTTTCGGGTATTTGCTAAAGATTTTTTTCTATTAACTTTCTAATCCGTCCTTAATTGATACATATATCTACGTGTAAGGAGAACTAAGGATACAGAGAAAGATGCTACTTTTAATTGCGTAATCCGTTTTTATTTTATTTGCATTCCTTTAGAGCTGTTTGAAGAAGGATATCCTTGTGATTATCATGGATGTGAAACGAAGCACTACATACACACAAATACACGCCGGTATGTAAGAACAAAAGCTTATTCGAACTCATATTCACAGTAGAACGACGAATTACTTTATGCATTCGAAGTTAATCTTTTCTACTTATTCAGCACATTAGCACAGAAATCAGTGAAATTTAAATTTAGATTTCACTGCTTCTAACTCCATAAAAGCCCTCAAAGGACATCACTTCATGTGCCCAGCGGATTCCTTGTTTAACTTGAATCCTATAAAGTTTCTGCTCCAATTAGATTTCTATATTTTATTTTAGAACCGAACGAGAAAAAAAGAATGAATAAAAGGACACTACCGAACCGTGATTTATTGTTTTGAATTTTTTGCAGAGATTTCATAAAAACAGCCACTTTTACGAGTAATTGTGGGAGGTAGTAGTGGTGTGCACGGAAATTAAATAAGAAATAAAAAAAAATGCACACACAGGCCGATGTTATGAATTAACACGATATTGGGGGTCGCCTTAGTACTAATCATTACAAATATCGAACTACAACTGACGTCAGATCTGTGTATTTGAAATTTGGATCGCTTGGAGAACTTTCTCATGTGTTTTGCAAGGCGGGTGTTTTGCTCTATTCGACTGAAGCGACATGATTTCCCAATATTTAAGTTCAGTGGAGAAAAGACGAAACTACAATGGGGTTGTGTAAGAATCGCGCATGTGTTGAAATAAGGTTGGAGAAGAGATTAAAGGAAAAAGAAAACAGTATTTAGGGGAGATTATAGGGAAATTTGTAAGTGCCCTAAAAAATTAATCATGTAGGTTATAATTACAGATTTTTAACTGCCTTATAGTAAGGCAACAATGAGTGGTTTTTACAGGTTACAAATTAAGTGGCATTTCAATTTGCACTAGTTGGATGTAATACACTGAAGTTAAAAAAGCAGTAATATAGTTGAAAGTAACAAAGAAAATTCGAAATTGTTATAATTCCCTGTGATATTAAAATATCTTTTGTTATTTTCCTGAGAAATAATATTGAGAATACATAAAACGGGGTTTTCTTTTAATTTAGTTTGATTAAGGTAATCACGTACAAAAATTTTGCAGAAGTCCGGGGTATGCAACTGCTTCATAAAACCTATCATTTTTCCCACTTTCAATAAAAAAATAATACAATTCAATAAC
Source organism: Volucella inanis (assembly GCA_907269105.1). Lineage (NCBI taxonomy): Eukaryota > Metazoa > Arthropoda > Insecta > Diptera > Syrphidae > Volucella > Volucella inanis. The sequence goes on from OU026153.1 coordinate 68,660,830, forward strand.
CTTTATACCTACAATAAATTCCCTAGTAAAGGGCAGAACTTATTATGCTGACCGAATCTATGTGATGCAAATAAGCGTAAAAGCTTTCAAAAAAAAGGAAATGCAACTCAAGAGATGTAATGCAAGACTAAGGCTCAACCAGGAATCGATAATTCCAATTCTTCAAGCTACCATTTTGTCAACAACAGGTTGAGTTTGTAAGACATATTAATGTCGTTACATAGAAGAAGTTTCTGATCTTTGTCTGTTAGATTACTGGCTGATAGTTCCATATCAGTGGCATAAATTCTATTATAAAATTATTTTCATTTTGAAGTATCATATTTACCTGCTTCTACCGATTTCATAAGTAAAGAAGCAACGATATCAAAAATTTCTCTTGTAAGAGTGAAATCAGACACACGAAAACGGTAAAGGAGTTCATCGTGTATCGTACAGATCGGTCGCATTAAATTGTGTTTGGCTCAAAATTTAAACTCTAAATAAATATTCTTAAAGCGTAAATCGTATTTGATATCTAACACTTCAGAAGTGGGATGGATGTTTTTTGAATGTGCACCAACCTAATCGCTAATATCAAAGCTTGTGTCAAATTATTTTTTCTGTTGTAAATAATGGTTGCATTAAGACGTGTATTTGTGTTGGAAGATGTTGTAGATAGTTGGCTTATAAGCGATCAGGACCTTAAAATAAATAAATAAGCGTCGTGACAGCCCGGTGTGGGCCAAGGTCTAGCTTCCCGCACTCATTTGTACTTCTCACTTTGTAATTTTTTACGCTCCTGACCGGGGCCTACTGTTTATTGCCGGTTCCGAACGACTCTCTCTTCAGAAGCTTTTTCGTAGGCAGAATCTGACTTTCGAAGGTTCGCTATTGCCCTCCGAAAGGGTGATGACGATTTTCGAAAAACTTGCTGTTGTGCTCCTACCGGGATTCGAACCCAGGTAGTTGGCGTGACAGCTAGTAAGTCAACCATAACGCCATCGCCAACACTATAAGGACCTTAGCCGGGAATAACTTTAGTTATATTTTTTGCTTAGTTGGAAAATTTGAAAAAGGATGCTACCACGTGATGAAAGCCCAGGCGTGTGGGCGCAACGGCAGGAAAGAAAATTAACATCGGCAAAATAAAATTGAGAAAGAACGAAGAATAGCAGATACCTCAACAAGAAAAAAGTAGCCAACCAGAGTCCAAAAAATATGGCCAGTGAGAAGATAAACGTGAACTAGCGAGACGAAATGATTGGGAACAAAATCATCTGGAAAACGACATCAGAAAATAAAAAACGTATTGTAGATGGTGGAGCAGATACAGAGATTGACTCAAAAAATGCGTAGCTTTACACGAGTTCAAGACGCCACTATGGTCCCGTGTTATGTTATGCCCGATCCTACCAACAACATCGGCAAGTTAGATGTTGAGCGCGATGTAGAAGTGGATAGATATCATCGAAAATACGTGTTATCTTCATTGTTGGTCAAACGAGTACGCCTTGGATATTGCTGAATGAACTTGGTTAGCGGTAGTAAATGATGGTTGGATGCAAGAGCACACGAAATAAGAAGTTTGAACTTAAGTCTGCGTTTGAAATAACTTTCTATTCATGTAAAAATACACTGACTAGATGGCAAAGAATAGCAGAAATGCAGTAGAATGGAGAGGAGAGCTGAAACGACTAGTTCATATATCCATGACTACTTTGAACTAGGTATATAGCCAATTATAGCTGACTTTCAACCAAACAAAATAACTAATTCTTAGTGGCTTATGGAAATGGGATGCTGCGAACGCACTAATAAGCTCAAAATATCTCGAGACTGAATGAAGTACAAATGTAGTTTTGACAACACCAAACAATGTCGAATTCATAAATTTCGGAAGCATAAGATATGAGTCTTCGTTATTGAGTAAGCTAAGAGATTGACATGTTATATATAAGTATGGTGTCGATGGTCACCTATAGCGTAACTGTCCGGAATCTAGGCGATAACCAATTTGCTTTGAATGTAATCAGTGTGCGTATAGTGGAGTATGCAGAACAAGGAGGAGCCTCAAATTGAGTTGGAAAATATCTGAAAAAATATTCCTTGATAGTTGCGGCTTGAAAGCGTTAACCGATTTGGATTTTTTCTAATACACAATAAAGTCAACAGTCACATTACTTAATATATTTGACATTCAGAAATGTTTAATAGAGTTGAAGGCAGAATTCAAAGTGCTATAGTATCACTAGTGAAAATTGATAATGTAGTGCCTTTTTTTGAAAGAATTTAACACTTAAGAGGGTATTACTACTCTTAAAATTAACATGTAAAGTTTTTCGGAAAATTGAATAGAGGGGGAGGGAAAGATGTTTGGGCTCAGTGGTTATTTCGCTTCATGAGTGACATCCAAGATTTAATGGGGATACCAAATTATTAGTGGAAGTTGCCTTGTTGTTGATTTCTTGTCAACTACTCATCTAAATTCATTTTTGTCAACTGAAAGAAACGAATGTCTTTCCGGCGAGACTGGGATTCGAACACCGAACCTCCCAATTTTTAAGCCAGTGCACTACCATTTGAGCCACGGTCATCCTGACAGTATAAAGATACGGGTGGTCCCAGATGATGTGCTGATATGGGGTGCTACTGTTATGTATACAAAAGAAGAAAATTCTTTAGCATTTACCAGAGTTGTTGGGTATTGAGTTCTTATTAATTCATGTTGTACTTTTTGAATTCATGACTTCACAATGCTCTTCATATTCAATAATTAAATGCACCAATCATTTTTAACTAAGTAAATTAGCAATCATTTTCATTCATTCATTGAAATCATTTTGCAGTCACTTGCAATCACTTGAAATATTTGTGACTTCAAAAAGACTTAATATAATTTGTTTGAAGTTGTATGAGAACACTTTAGTTTAATCTTTACTTATTTTAATTAACACTCGCTAAAAGGATTGTGATTTATTTCTATCCTTATATACAATTAAGACACAGGTATTAAGGAAGTTGAAAAAGACTGATACTGGTACTGAAGCTATTAAGTTGTACCTTGTTTTTGAACATTTCTGGAAGAAAGGAGGAAACACAAAGTTACGTGGATATTTCTAAAATTTGTATTGTATTATGGATACAATCTATGAAGGAGGAAACACAAAATTATGTGGAAGTTTCCAAATTCGTATTATATTATGAAAATTATGAAAATTATGAAAAAATTTTGATATTACTTTGACTTTTTGATTTTTGGATAAACTGATGAGCATTCGAAGTATGGGGTGTATCTTAGATAAAATATTAATTGTGCCGAACGCAATTTGCTTAAAACCGACAGAACTAAGAGCCCAGAAGTCTCACACCGCACGCTGAAAATAAATCAAACACTAGCAAGGGATATTCTCTCCAAACAACTCGTATTCTGTGCGTTTTTTCCACCCAGCCACAAATATGTGTTTCAAGTGAAAATGTTTGCGGTAGCAGACGTTCCCCTTGGCTGAGACGGAATAAATATCTGCATCTTTACCAGTAGACAAGCAGCTATCAAGTTCTTGAACTCAGTTATGTCAACTTTAAAGGTGATTAAAAACTGTCACCTTTTTCCCATTGAGTTGGTTAAATGTTTCGATTTGCTCATTACCTGAAATATAGGATGATCTAAACAGAAACGTACAGAATTTCTAATCTGTTAATGATTACATATTAGCATCGCAGTAGGCACCATCACAGGATTATTATTATTATTATTATTTTTTTTTTTTTTTTTGTTACTTGACCGAAAAGTCAATCATTAACCTTCCACATACTATTAAGTAACCAACGCACACATTTTCAAATTAGTGTAAAGGAAAACAGTTTTTTTAAATAGGAGCAAAAACATACGAATCAGACCAGTTTCGTTGATAATCTATTATAGTGCAGTGGTCTTCGTATATATGTATGTATCTTAAAAAATATTAATTTACATAAATAATAAGCACGGCGACAATTTTTCATCTGATAATTTCTAAGCAGATCTAACTTTTTTATTTAGTTTATCAAGTGGCTTAAAGCGTTCACGTTATGAAAATAATGGTGATGTTTTGGACGAAAATAGAAAGCAACGAGGAAGTGAACCTACATTATAATTTTTTCCACCTGAGCCATTTTATTCAAAAGACCACAGCTCACCCATTCGTCAGTTGTTTTTTTCTTCGCTCTCAAATTCAAAGTGTGAAATTGAAATGTATAATGTCAACTTGCTGTTGGCCGTTGGGCAAGTTTGTAATATTGTTAAAATATGAAAACATGTACATATACATGTACTCGTATACATAAATATCACCTTGATCAATAGTAACCACAGAATAACCACCGTGTGGCGCTTCAATTGTTCCGATTTGAGTTCTATTTCCACCACATTTTCTCAATGACAATCTTAGTGTCATTGCTTGATATTTGCAAAAGTTACGTAGCCAAGAGTACATCTATCTCTGTGTGTTTTGCCGATTTTTTAAAATTTTAGAAACGGATTGAAATTTGCAACAGAGAACTTGTATTTAATTTTGCGTAAAAAAACGGATTTAATGGTGCGCGAACGTTGGAAATGTTGGAAAAGTGTTTCGGCAACGATTCTCTAAAGAAAACGGTCGTTTACCAGTGGCACGAGCGGTTCAAAAGTGGTCATGAGTCAATCGAAAATGATAAACGCAACGGCAGACCATCAACATCGAAAACCGACGAAAACATTGATGAAGTAAAATAAATGTTGGCCAATAAGCGCAAATTAACCAATATCTCTCTAGTGGAGGACTTGAATATTGCCTATGGATCCGTCCTAGACATTTTGGTTAATGATTTTGGTTTCCGTCATGTAGCAGCAGAGACGGAACGTGGGTTTATGAGTACGACACGCAATCCAGACATCAGCCAAGTGAATGGCGTTCACCAAATGAGCCGAGACCAAAAAAAACCACGTCGTTTTCAGTTAAAAAAGAAGGCAATGCTTATGGTTTTCATGGATTACAACGGTGTGGTGCATCATGAATTTCTACCAGACGGCCAGACAGTAAACAAAGAGTATCATTTAGAAGTTATGAGATGCTTGCGTTTGCAATTCACCGAAATCGCAGGAAGCACTGATGGACATACCGAAAACCGAATATAAAAACTGTTTTGAGGATTGGATCAAGCGCTGGCATAAGTGTGTTTCAGTCGATGGGGTTACCTTGAAAGGGACAATATAGATTTAATGAATACATAATTTACTGAATAAAAAATTTAGATCAAGATAACATATTTGAATATATATTATGTATTTATGTCTATGTACTCGAATTATATGAATGTTTCTTCTTAGTTGAGTTTTAGAAAATTTTCATTGCAGAAGGAATGGAGTGCTTGGCGGAGTGCTTGTTTTTTCATTCGAAACTACAAGCATCTAAGCCGGTTACTTCCTACTTTATACGATACCTTCCGAAAGAAATTAAAATATCAAAGCTTAGATATACGGTATAATGCTGACAGTATATTACCAATATCAATTGTATAGATCAATCTTTTACATACCGTATAAAGACCTCATGTGATTCACCAATCCTAATCTTAGAATCAGTAAATATCATAGGTGAAACACATTCATCTATGATAGACAAACTAAAAGTCCTAATTTTAAAGAACAATTATTTTTGTACCACTGCCAATGTGTGGTCCGTATAACACGAACACTGTTTTATATATACCATATTTAGTATTGGTAGTAAGACGAATCGTTTCTGATAAGTTCAATGGCGTTTGCATGTAAACGTTTTACTGGTGCACATACCTTCGACAAAATAAAAGGCATTACTCTCGAAATCCGTACAAAGTTGGGGTTAAGTTGCAATATAGCAAAAATAGTTTGTTAGAAACTTTTACAGAATTTTATATCCAATATTTTATTAGTAGTGAAGATGACAATTTATCTGAAATCAGCCTGGTGAAATCAGAAGCGCCTATATTTTCTAATAATTTTTTTAAGAATTGCTTATCAAACTACAGATTTCATGAAAATTTTACAAGTTTGTATTTTACTAGTTTAAACTACGAAAAACATAAAAGCATAATCGTAAGTAAAATTTATTTTGATAAGGAGGATTTCTAAATTTTTTTATCAAAGATGATGCAAAAAATTTCAAATGTCCAGAGCAAGGTGAATAAGTCCAAAACATCAGAACAAAATGTTGCAATCCTAGGATTACAGCTAATATATCTAACGATTACTAGATATATATCTTTGTACAACTCCATCATCGATTTAACTGTCTATAAATATAAAATAAATGTGCTGTGCAAAAGGCTGGAAGTTCCAAAGTTTTTCAAACCGGATTTGACTACTTAGACAATTATCTGCAACGATAAAAACTATTTCGAAAGTCATGGACTTCTTGTAAAAAGAAACAGGAATGATTTAAAGTTATCTTATTCCAACTTTGGCAATTATTAGAAAAAAAAAAAAAAAAAAAAATGTAGAATTCAGGTTGATACTCAATTGAGAAAATTTCCTTTGGAAATTGAAAGCTGCTTTGGTCAAAAATTTCGTTCATACTTTGATTTAAGCATGAAGTTTTTGATTTTTCATAAATGGTAAGTTCATGTTTCTATTATATTGCTTGATTAGGAACACAATCATAATTAAAATTTAAAAAATTTAATTACTGCTGCGAATGCTTTTTGTGAAAACGAATAGTTATATAGCTTAATATGTTAATACATCCACTTCGATTGATATGCTCAATCAAATTTCCACCATCAAAAAAAGCTTCTGTACTTTAAATACACCTTTGCCTTTGTCAGCGACAGTAGAGAGCCTTTTTGATTTCCGACATCGAAAAGATTGGTATTTTACTTGTTAAAGCTGGACAGCTTTGTGAAGTCATTGAATTGAAATAATAAAAAATTATGCATAGAAGAATAATTGCATTCTTTCACAACTCTAGTTTTCGCGAAAGTAGATCAAATACACATAACACATCTTTAGTTGTAATATGTGCGTATATGACGGAGCAAGCCCTGAAGGTCCTAGCAGTTCATATTAATTCACTGATTAGTTTCGAATGAAGATCCATACTATTTAAGTTGCTTAAAGACTAAACCCCTGATGTGCTTTTGGTTAGCGAAACTTAGCTTACCAAAAGGAATAAAATGAGGGACAGAAGATATAAAATAGTACGAAAATACCGAAAAACGCCCCGAATATGCGACCAGACACGAGGCAATAACTTTCCATCATGACAACGCTCGGCCCCACATTGCTATTCCGGTTAAGAACTATTTGGAAAACATTGGATGGGAAGTGTTACCCCACCCGCTTTATAGCCCAGACATAACACCCTTCTGACTACCATTTGTTCCGGTTGATGCAGAACGCCCTCACTGAAATACGGTTCACATCAGAGCAGAATATCAAAAATTGGCTTGATTCATTCTTGGCTGCCAAGCCGGTGCAGTTCTTTTAGGATGTGATCCATAAATTGCCATAAAGATGGGAAAAAGTCATAGCTTCAGATGGGCAATACTTTGAATAATACTCTTGTACATGTTTTTCTTAAATAAAGGTTCAAATGTTGAAAAAAAAACAGCACGAATTAAAATATATACCCAATATATATGTACCTAACCCATAACTTTTCACTTTCCCTAATATAACAACAAAAAGAAAAGAAAAAAAAAAACGAAGGTTAACGCGCACTATAAACTTACAATATTACATAAGAGCATTCAGATGGAGGTGAAATTGCGGACAAGTTCGCCATATCAAGGATCATGTTAAAGCGGTTTTTTTTTTATATAATGCATGAATTGCATCTCTTGGTTAAACCAAAATTGGAACAATATACATATATATGAGCGACTTGGCGAAAAAATATTACATTTTGATTTATTTATACTCTACTTGACAACAGAAATATTAACATCACTTCCTACAATGCAATCGTAACTGAATCTACTTGCCATTTGTAATACGCCATCTTTCCAATTAGAAAAATGTCATCAAAATACACCGCAACGACAGCTATTCTTCACAGGAGATCTTCTATTTGTTTTTGAAAAATGTCTGGTGCTGTTGAAATACCGAAGGTCAGCCGCTTTACGCGGTATGCACCTTTGTTAGTCATTGGCGTACAAAGTTTTGAGCTTTTTCATCCACAGCAGTCTGCTGATATGCCTGAGTCAAATCCATTTTTTCGAATTTTCCTCTTAATAGAATAGAAGCATATAGGACCCCAGTTCGTTAGAATATAACATCGCATATTAGTTCAGCACGTTGTCGAGTGGGGAGCGAATATGGTGGATGCCATGTACCACAGGAATTTTTTGGATGATGGATGACATTTTATTTCTTAGATCACACACAAGTCGATCTCTTAGCATTCGTTCATAGCAATTAAAGCAATCTATGATTAAATGACGAAGTTCAGCAACCAGCCACTGATTCTGAAGGTTGTTGATCGCGCTTAAAAAATTGTTTTGTCAAGTGCTTAGGTACTATCGCGTTCTCCACATCTTCGATTCGTTTTGACGAAGTAAGAGACTCTACTAAGCCGTAATACTGTACCTCGTAAATGGTGAGAAACTTCGCTTTTTGTTTTTTCTCTTTCTCGATTCAATTGGCTAGCAGAAATGTTTCAAATCGCCATTTGTACGAATTCCATATGGCTGAATTTGTAATATAGGGTTTTCCAATAGGGACTTGACAACTTTGAATTTAATTTGTGAACGCACTCTTTCACTAATCATCAAACTGTCAATTTATTCAGTAAACCCAACATTTTCATCATAATGTAGTACACTAACGAGCAACGTCTGCAAATTATAATAATTTTCTATAGATATTCGGAGTCGGTGACTGTAACTTTAAGAGCGTTAACTCCAATTTTCGGTCGTAATTCTCGCCCCAGTAGACAGGAATTAACAAGTTAAGTGCAAAAATTTGAGTGTACATATTCGTTGTGTGATGTTGCCGTGTCAGTGAGACAACGGGTTGGTCGAAGTGTCGAAACTATTGCTGCCGTTCAGATCCGTAGCAAACGATCCAAATCAGTCAATTCCACGGCGTTCTCAAGAATTGGACATCGCTCAATACAAGATCAAGATGACTCAAGAATTGAAGCCGATAGACCATTTGATGCAACGTACGTTCTTCGATTGCGTTCTGGAGAAGATGCGCCAAGATGATGAATTTCATCGCAAAATCTGATACAAAGATTAAGTTGAGTGACTCAGGTTTAACCAGCACTGTTATAATTTCGTGGAACTCGGTTAGGAACCATTTTATCTTTTCCTACACACCGCCCAAAAATTTTCGAAGTGGAAAAAAAAATCGGTTTTATCAATTAGGCCTGCTCAGTCCGATCATCGTTAAGGTCAAGATAATCCTTCAACAATTATGGATCGAAAGGGTTGAATGGCACGCGTCACTGCTACAAACCATTGAAGCAGAATGGGAACGGTTTCTAACCGATTTACACTCAGTACAAAATGTATCGGTTCCTAGATTTGTCTTGATGGGAAATCGGCGTAGCTATCAGATACATCGGTTTGCTGATGCATTTATGCACGCATATGGTTACTGCATATATCTTAGATCGGTGGATGAATTTGGATCCACTCAGGTTAGGCTGTTGGTATCAAAATCCCGGGTGGCACCTATAAATACAGAATCACTACCTCGCTTGAAATGTTGTGCAGCTCACCTGTTGTCTAAATTGTGGGAAAAGATTGAGACCATTTTCAAGGATCGGCAGTCAGAAGTTTACTTTTAGACGGGTGGCGCCATTGTTCTAGATTGGATTTCTATACATTTTTGAAGTTGACCACTATCGTCGGCAATCGAATTGCTGAAATTCAGACGAAAACGCGGAGAGTCCAGCTGACATCGTGTCGAGAGGCTGCGATACTCACGAGTTGAAGGGATCAATCTGGTATGACTGACCACGTTTTTTGATGAAAATTGGCCCTCAAGGATAGAGATCCGCTTTCATCAGAGGAAACTTCACTGGAAAAATGGAAAAGAGGCGTCATTTGCAAAAGAGCAATACCCATTTTATTACACGGAATACCATAGTCGAGCGTTTTAGTTTACAAGGCAAATTGTAAGGCAATGTACTTACTGTATTAGATATCGGCCCAAGCTATAGGAGCAAAACATGAGTGACCTACCTCAACAGCGAGTTACTCCCCGCGTCAGTCTTTTTGTTGTGCCGTGGACTTTTGTGGCCCCATCTTAACATATCTTAAGATTATGTTACTGCTTACAAGCAGTGTCTGATTTGTCAGTTGAAGCATTTATTGCAGCGATGAAGCGGATGATTGTTCGTTGAGGTATGCCAAGTTCCATCTATTCCAACAAAGCAGAAAATTTTGTTGGATCACATTCAAAACTCAAGAAGCTTCGCAATATATTCTGTAAAAAGTATTCGCAAGAAATCTTGCAAAATTTTTGTACTGATCTTGGTATCAATTTTAGTTTTATACCCCCAGGGCACCTCACTTTGGCGGAATCTGGGAGGCGGCTGTGAAAGTAGCGAAATTGCACCATTACCCTCTTAGCCTCTTAAAAGACGTAGCTTCTAAAAGGGGCGAAATGTTAAATCCTAGATATACCATTTATTCAGAATTTATTCAGAAAAGTAAAAATACAAGTTTATTCATCTAAATCTATATTGTCCCCTTCAAAGTAGTCTCCATCGATTGCAACACACTTATGCCAGCGCTTGATCCAATCCTCGAAACATTTTTAATATTCGGTTTTCGGTATGTCCATCAGTGCTTCCTGCGATTTTTCTATTACTTCCTCTCGGCTGATAAAACGCGTTCCCCGTAGTGGTTTTTTAACTCGATTGAACAGAAAGAAGTCACAGGGAGCCAAACCAGGTGAATTCGGTGGCTGTTGGATGGTATTTGTTGCATTTTTCGTCAAAAAATTAAGAATAATGATGGCACTGTGCTACGGTGCGTTATCATGGTGCAAAAACCCACAATTCTGGTCTCTTTTGGAAAATTTCTTCACGCAAACGTGTCATAACGCACAAATATTTTAATACTCTTTGTTTACTGTATTACACTTGCCTGATGTCTGGATTGCGTGTCGTACTCCTAAACTAACGTCTCGTCTCCAGTAATGATCCTTTTGATGAATGTGGGATCGGATTCAGCCTCGCAAATCATCTCTTTTGCGACGTCAACACGGTCTCTTTTTTGCATGAAATTGAGCTATTTTAGCACCAACTTTGCTGCTACATGACGGAAACTCATACCATTAACCAAACTGTCTTGAAAGGATCCATAGGCAATGTTCAAGTCCTCCGCTATCTCTCTGATGGTTAATTTGCGGTTATTGGATGTCGATAGTCTCCAACTGAGTTCATCATCTTCTATTTACTCATGACCACTTTTAAACCGCTCGTGCCGCTGGTATATGACCGTTTTCTTTATAAAATCGTTGCCGAAATACTTTTCCAATATTTCCAACGTTCGCGCACCATTAAATTCGTTTTTTACGCAAAATTTAGTACAAGTTCGTTGTTGCAAATTTAAATCCATTTCTAAAATTGTATAAAATCTCTTGGCTACGTAACTTTTGCAAATGTCAAGCTATGAAGCTGGGATTTAGAAGGAATGTCAACAACAAATGTACCAATTAAAAAAAAAAAAAAAAAACAGAACTCGAATCGGAACAATGGGAGCGCCAAACTCTCGCAACGTCCATTTTGGCGCCCAAAGTGGGGCACAAGCCCGGCTAGCTCAGTCGGTAAAGCATGAGACTATTAATCTCAGGGTCGTGGGTTCGTGCCCCACGTTGGGCGCCAAAATGTATATTGCGAGAGTTTTCACAACGCCAACTCGAGATTTATGTCTTTGATTGATAGATTAATCTTAGTTGACACGAGTTTAAGTATATTTTAGACCATCGAATATAGTCTTCACTAAGGAAGAATTACTGTAGCGAGTTGAGCGAAACGAGAAAAAGAAAGGCGATCTATTCAATAATGCGTTCTTGTGGATTGACTTGTGGGTCTCGCACAAGTGATGTTGACAAATCAAGTGCTGAAATGTTCTGACATTGAAGGTCTCTGACTTGATATGACCAACATTAAAGGGCTAGCGTGCATTCTTTCTAGTCATCCGGCATAGTCAAATTGGCTTGGTAGGAATGCCGAAAAAAGAAAATTGAAATTACTAGCTGATAAAATATCTATGCAGATAATGAAAATTGCACGTAACCTAATAAATCCTATAGAAAAAGTGTCTTTTGGAGGCATTTATCGCCTCAGTCTGATGAAGTTCGAAGCAAAATGGGTAAAGTGTGCCTTTAGCACTTATTGTTTTACAAAAAAGTTTTGTTTCCCCAATCGCTTATAACTTTAATCCTAACTCTCGAAAGAATGAAATTTTATTTTTTTTCATTATTTGATAAAAATGATTATGTAAATAGTGTGCTCTTAGAAGTTATTACTGAATAAGATATACAAATGTGTAGATGTATCTATGTATCTTTCTAACGAAGTGGCATTAATGTACAAGTAAATCCCTTCCGTCTTGAAGCTGCTATTTTTAACGCAGAAATATTAAATTTTATTTACAAATCCAATTGATTGACAATAATAGGAAAGGTCTATGTACATTATAGCCCTTACATTTTAAAAACATTTTCTTTTCAGGAAACAGAAACATGACGGCTTTGTTGAGATGACAAACTTTTTGAAAACTTACATATCAAAAGTATACTTCTTTGTATACAAATACAATATTTATATACATTGTTATAAACACGAAAAAAGTGCAAATAAAAAAATTAGTGTCAGTGAGGGGACCGCTATCCTTATAGCGGAACCACCTGTGAACGACAATACCAGATACGTAAGCCGATGAAGAAGATCCTAAGTCAGACCACCCAAGGAAATTGAGGTCCACAGCAAAATTCGTTAAGGGCGGTTTCAACAACAGCAGTAACAGAAAAAACGACATTAAATGCAACAACTGAACAAAAGTAGAAACAGAACAAACAGCAGCAAAACAAACAACAATTTCAGCAACAAAGGCAGCAGAAGAAACCATAAAAACAGCAGAAGCAAAAAACACAGAAAGCAAGAAAACAAAGAATGCCTCCAATACATACATTTAAAATGAAACTAAAGAACACAATACGATTATGTAAGTCGGCCATTGGAAAAACTTTTGTGTTAAACGTTTAAATATAGATTTTAAATCTAAATTGCATGTCTGATTTACTGTAATTCAGTGGAGTGCTAGAATAAAATCAAAAACTTGTTGAAGGAATCGACGACAGAGTTCCTCTCTTTCACTTCTAAGGATAAAATGCGGATGATACTAAGGAGCTCCTTCCACTGCTCAAAAAAAAAAGAAGTGTAAAGAACTCACTTTCGTAGGGGACAAGTCGTTAACCACGGCTAGTGCAAAAAAAAAAAGCGGTAACTGGATGGTCCAAGGAGTATTAAAGTCTTAGACTACAAGGTGTACAACCTGAAAAAAATTAAAGAAGAGCGTTTTGGCTGTCAAAGGTTTAAGTAAGCCGCGTCGAATTGCGAAATGCACCCTCGATGTGTTAGTAACGTGCTCTAAGTAATGTGTTCTAAGGAACGTATCGAAACGGTATCAAACGTTTTGGAAATACATACCATTTACAAATAGCCTGCCATACTAAAACTTTTTCTTCAAATTTGGAGGTCCGAATTGTCTTCACAGAATCGTCCACGTCACTGTCTTTAAACTTAGCGTAAGGACCTTGTAAAACGCTGGAATCTATTTTCACATAAGTTTCGTCATCCATCACAACACATTAATTTTTCCACCACAGATCCATATGTAAAGTTATCCGCACCTGGTTTTTCTTGTTTTTTCTTTCTTTTCGGAACTCTTTGTTTTTGAAATGCTCTTAAATTGTTTCTGTTTTTCGCTCTTGTCCTTAGTTTTTTAGACATCGATTTTTTTTTTCAAATCATTGAAAGTTAACTCATTGACGAACTTTATAATTTTGTTTTTAGCTAAATTTGCAACACCATATATCGTTTACCCGATTTGACAAAGCACTTTCTGTACACCAATCTGTATACAATTTTTGTCAAAGCTCTAAATCAATGCCAGGCATAATTTTAACTAAAGGATCACACTAGAAAAGAAATACGCAATTCTATTCTTCCACATATCTGCTTACTCTTCAAGCTAAGCAGGTTGGGCATAAATAAGCCACTGCTTAACTTTTTCGATATTCTCCGTAGTAGACATTTTATCGTTTTTTTGCTGGAGCATTTAACCTTAGAAATGGTCTGCGACAATCTACTTGTCTTGCCTAGGTAAAGAAGACCTTAGCCCTAAGAAGACGATTGTTTCGCAGCAGTCAACTTGACTCCCGGTTAAAAGTCATATTCCACGTGGCTTTAAAAAGGCCACCTCACTAAAGGGTGTCCCGAAATTCGCGCAAAATTACAATTGTACGGTAAAATATTGTCAACGAAAAAAAAAAAAAAAAAAAGACAGCGTGACAGCTGACAGTTCAGGATTACTAAAAATGTAGCACTGTACGAAAGAACAAAGCGTTTTCAATGTTGAGAAATATTTTAAAAATAATTAAGTTTTGACATCTACAGTTGCAATTTTCGTACAAAATATGACTGGACAAAGGAATCTTAAGAGGTAAAACGTGTCACTGTTTGGTGCGGACTTGCATCCTTTTTTTGCAAACGCGGTTAGTCAGACAGTAACAGCTAATTTGCTCGCTTTCGCCACATGATAATTTAGTTTTTATTTGTGCCTGCGTTTCAAGATATGAATGTGGATGACATGCGGTTACAATAAGATCGTACCACTTTTAATACAGCCCAAGAAACAATTCAGCTACTGCATGAGTAATTTTCTGCCCGTGTAGTTGTACGGAAAACCTCGACAAAAGAGTACGCGGAGCCATGGAAAGGATTTATCCGATATGCTTTTCCATACATAACCTTATTCTCTATACTTTATGAATCAATACAAAAAATTCACAATTTCAGATTAAAAACATTTTCTATTAAAATTACTTCTTGCGTTAATTCTAGGATATCCGTTACATGGAAACAATTCAGGTATTCGAGAAGCAATGTCTTAGAACATGTCTTAAATGTCTTGGACAATTTTTTTATTTTATCTATCACTATATCATCCACTCCAATTTGGCAACAAAACATCTAACCAATCACCAAAAACAGAATAAATTTTCGGTTTGAGTTTACGTTACGACATTTAATTACTTTTTAACAGGTAAAATATTAAATTCACTAAATTGTGTTCTATGAAAACCTTAATTAACAACCGATGAACACAACTTTAATACATGCGCTAAAGTATTGTAATTGTAATATTTGTAAATTTGAAAACGGTTTTGTATAAACTTGTGATAAGATCTTTGCTTACATCTTCTATATTATTTACATTTACCCTTCCTCTGCATGAAATTGTTATTACTCTGAAAATCTACAGTCTTTTTGAAATGGTCATTTTCCCACACTTAAAACAAGCAATAATCTTTAATTTTCTTATATCATGCTGATACTAATCATTTTTCATATACATTGATTATCTATTTGAGTTGTCGTTCATGCTTGTTGGTCTTAACCCCGACTGGTCCCTTTTGCCCTGCTACTCATACTGATGCTGATGTTATGGATTTTTCATTGATATGTTGTTGAAACTTTCTGGCCTCATTTAGCGTAACTGCATATTTGTCATCTCTATGTTCTTAGTGAGTTCGTAATCTTTGTCAAATGTCAATCCAAAAGATTTTATTAAATGTTTTCTTGGTATATACCGCACACCAGCTTGTCTCTCAGAGCGTTTTAAGTTCAAGTACATAATCACCAATATTTTCGTAAGTTCTTAGACTTCTTTTATATAATTTAAACCGTTCTGCGGTAACATAAACTTTCGGCTTGAAGTATTTTTCAAAAAACAATTCTTTTTCTAGATCAGTAAGCCATTTTGAAATTTTATAAGATTCAGCTCCTATTAAGGTAATTAAATATGAAATCTTTTTGGTATCCTCCGATATTTATGGAAACCAAATGTTGGAGTCGCTTTTTATTATTCTCAAAGTCCTTCCTCTGAGTAAAAAAATTCAATTGTCCCAATGAATGTCATTGTTCTACATTTTTAACCTTTTCAACAATTATAATACGTTTCGATTTTGATTTTGTTTGTTATACTGATCACTCAGTATATACAGAGTGCTCACTCTGATCCAAAAACACTTTATTTACTATACTATTTCTGATTATTTTTATTTTGATTGATAAATCAATATTATTAATCGCACACGCCTGGTTAAATTTTTTTCATTGCGATTAATTTCATATTGTATATTTACGTATGTATGTACGATTATATATAATTGGGCAAATGAAACACGCGATTGAGCTGACTTAAAGTCCGATTTTATTGTTGGTTAACTTTCAACTAACTTACACGAAGAGCTTTGTTGCTAATATTGGGTATATAACTTATTGGGTGCGGTTTTTTTTTCAAAATTTTAACGTTTATTTAAGAAAAACATGTACAATAGTATTATTCAAAGTATTGCCCATCTGAAGCTATGACTTTTTCTCATCTTTCTGGCAATTTGTGGATCCCATCCGAAAAGAACTGCGCCGACTTGACAGCCAAGAATGAATCAAGCCAATTTTTAATATTCTGCTTTGATGTGAACCGTTTTTCAGTGACGGCGTTCTGCATCGACCGGAACAAATGGTAGTTAGAAGGGGAAAGGTCTGGGCTATAAGGCGGGTGGGCTAAGACTTCTTAACCACTCTTTTCCAAATAGTTCTTAACCGGAATAGCAACGTGGGGCCGAGCGCTGTCATGATGGAAAATTATTGCCTCGTGTCTGGGCGCATATTCCGGGCGTTTTTCGGTTCTACTGCTCTCTTCAAACGGATTAATTGTGTTTAGTAGCATTGTCCATTGATGGTTTCACCCGGTTTTAGCAGCTCATAATACAGCACACCCATCTGATCCCACCAAATACAGAGCATTACCTTCGCGCCATGGATATTAGGCTTTGCCGTTTCACATATGATTTTTTGCGCTTGGGGTTGTCGTAATGGATCCATTTTTCATCACCAGTAACAATCCGATGCAAAAATGACTTCCTTTTGTGGCGTTCCAGCAGCATTTCTGACATGCAAAACAGCCTTTCGACGTCTCTCGGCTTGAGTTCATGTGGAGCCCAATTTCCTTGCTTTTGAATATATCCAGCTGCTTTTAAACGTTTCGAAATGGCTGCTTGAGTAACACCCAAAGATTCTGAAAGCTTTTCTTGTGTTTGTCAACAACCTTACAGTGTAATGCTTTCAGTTCTTCATCTTCAATTTCTTTTTGGCTGCCAAGGACGTTCATCGTCTTACAAGCCAAAATCACCATTTTTAAATCGTGCAAACCACTTTTTGCACGTTCGCTCAGCTAGCGCATGTTCACCATAAACTTCCACCAAAATACGATGACTTTCGGCAGCAGTTTTCTTCATATTAAAGTAATGAAGAAGAACTCCTCGGAAAAACACTTTTTCAGGCACAAAGTTCGACATATTTGAGTGAAAAAAAATTATTGTTGTTTACGCTTCAAATGAATAACATATACTGAAATGACGTACAATGGCAGTAGCTTTCCAACGCATGTTCACCAGCTCTTAGCAAACCGCACGGAAAAATTATAGACCCAATATAACAAACGAGTATGTATTTAGTGTTCAATGAATACAGTACTTTTACTATACCTGATGGTTTGACCACGGTTCTATACCGTGACTAACAGTGGTATTTCTAGTGCAATACTAGAACACCTGAACTTGAGACTTTCAAGATATGTCTGAACAGTTCAATGTCGGACGGCTGGCAATTGTATGTCGGCGCACTGTACTGTGCGTACTGATCGTATTCAACATACAACATAATTGGCATAAATCAAGGGTATCTAAGTTTTCAAAATAAAATTTTTTCTATGAAGCATTCCACATAAATTTTAGGGCGAAAGACAAATACAGAGTGACCGGATAGCAATGAAAGTTTTTCCAATTGTTATGATGTTTTAGCAGCTCTACAAATTACCAGTGACATCCAGCTGTCAAAATATTTAGTAAGGTTTGCCATTTTACCGTGCATCGTTTTACGCTTTCCGTATGTGCGGAAATTATTAAAATTTCGTCGTGAAGTCGGTCGTCATCATGGCTTCAGTGTACCAAGGAAAAGTTTGAACCTCCATTCAGACAGAGATTGGTACGAAATGAACAACACATAGCCGCCGTAGCGGCCAGTATCAAAGATTCTTTTCTCTAGTGCTAGGTCAGGTCATTATTCTACGCTAACAAGCCAACCACTTTGGACGATATCGAGGACAATATTAGACACATGATTCAACATATTGTACCGAGTCATCAAAAATTGGACCGACCGCTTGAAGCACTGCCAGCGACGCCGAGACGGCCATTTGAATGATTTGCTATTCCAGACATAATGGCATGAACGTAGCTTCGAAATTAAGTCATAATCAATTTTACTATATATCTCACACCGTTGTTGTTTTATTTATATATTTTTTTCCTATCATTCTTATCTGGTTAGCCATTAGTTGTAGTGTTTTTGTTAAGTTAAGAGTGCTTGAATAGAGCCATTAAGCTTGTTTAAGTAATTTAAAAAGTTAAATCAGATTTAGTCATTTTAAGTTCTTGACTAGTATGTAAGTTTATATGGATAAAAGAAATAAAAATTAATTATTAAATAAGGAAAAGTAAGTACAAACGGATGGGTAATATAATGTTTAAAACAACGGATAGATGACCTGCACATACCGGAACAGTTCTTAATCTCGCATCATCCTTTTTTTTTTGGCTATATTGACACCCCAATCGACGAAGTGATTTAAGATGGTCCGTTAAATTCAGTGGACTACATTGACCTTTTTAAAATCTATAAATCCCAGATTTCTCTTTTTTCCGCCTCACCCGCTTCAGCCTAAGCCTCTTATTATTCACTCTTTTGTTATGGCAACAAAACTTTCTAATAGAACTGAGCCCTCCCACCCTATCCAACGAAAGCCAAAAGCATGTGGAAAAATATGTTTTGGAGCGTCGGGTCTACTAAATTGGAAAGTTTGGGATTCGATTCTCAACCGGATCTGAAAGGCAAGATTTTTTTTCGGATATTTAAAACCTTGGGTGATTTCTTAGAGTACCGCAAAAAGTTTAATTACACTTTTAATTTGGTCTCCTATACATATATACAACAAATGAAAAAACGAAATTCATTACATTCGTTGAAAAAAAGAGTGTAAGGCGTGATATAAAAGTTGGAGCTTTTAGAAAGGAACAACGTTCTCTTTTTTTTTTTCGTTCTTCTCGAACCAATTCTTTACCAAAAATTGTAGCTCTAAAATCAATTGTTTGCTTCCACTTCTAAGCAAGACTGCGATCAGCTCCTAATCGTGCCGCTCTTTTTTACCCACATATGTAACGGTGCGTTTGCGAATTTCTTGTAATGCTACCATCTCCCCCTTTGCAGCATTGATCGTCTCGATGATGTAGCAGGAACTGGTGAAGTCGTGCTTCTTTTGGTTTTCATTGGATTCTACCTGAGTTGAGGTTTCCTTAGCAGGTCGGTCTCTCTTCTTTATTCCAGTGATTCTAGGTTCAGGTGGATTAACAGCGCCACCCACATATGGTGTAAGCATTGATGCATGGTAAGTCCCCGGTGGGACGGTTTGATTGCTTTCACTAACAATCACGAAACTGGTTACAATTTTTTTTGCAAGTATGATATAGGGACTATCTCTCTTTGGTGCGAACTTTGACATTTTGCAGTATTAATGGCAAACTTATTGCCGGTGGTTTTAGATTCCACGACGTGTGTTTGGTTCCAATTAGAATAGATAGTTGCATTTTAATATCTTCTTTCTTCCTCTCTACAGGATACGTCTCGGGGTGGTATATGGGAGTAAATAAGTGCTTTATCCCCAAACAGTATGAAAGTTTTTTGCATCAAGGCGGATATAAGTTTGATCCCATTATCATTATGAAGCCTTCTAGGGACTCCATATCATAGATATACTTCATTCAGAAGTATAAGAGCACAATTTTCAGCAGTTACCTACCTTAATTTGGAATAATTCAACCCAGCGGCTACATTGTAGGTTCTCTAATATCAATAGATTCTTGATAGCCCTTTGTAGTAAAGGGTAAAGGTCCAAATAAATCGACGGCAATGACCTCAAATCTCTGATTACTTGGATTTGTATGAAGTAATCCAGCTGGTTTAAGGTGTGTAGCTTTATAACAATGGCACTCGAGGCAGTTCTTGACATGCTTTGCGATGTCAGATCTCATTTTAGACCAGTAATAGAGTTTTGATATTCTTGTTAATGTTCGATCGAATTCACGAGGTGGCCGTGGTGTAATGGTATATGCATAGACTCCTCAAGCATAGGGTCGTGGATTCGAATCCCGTGCGAGGCAATTCTGCGAAAAAGTCTTTTCATAGAATTTGTATGTAGTTATATGAAAATCCTGTCGGCGTCAAATCTGACATGAGGGCATAACACTGATGTTGGAGTAGTTGCTGGCTGAGCTTAATGTAACGAACTAACAACTAGCACGTACTTAAGACCCACTGGTTGAGGATGTACTAGCTCGTCCCGTCCAGTTTGACAACCACCTCTGGGAAAAATATCGAAACCTAAAACACCTGAGTTTCAAACTGCTACACCACCAGCCCGCGCATGGAGAAAAAGCCAGTAAAAGGGTATTCATATCCCCTTGGTGCGCGCGCGGTACTATAAAAAAAAAAAAAAAAAATGTCCAGCTGTCTCATCGTCATGGTATTTTTGCAAAACCAGAGATATCATGGACTTTGTAACCACAAGTTGACCATTCTCAGAGTCTTCTTTTGGGGAATAGCTATAGAAAACTTAAATCAGGTAATAACCTCGATTGATCCATCGAATAAAGCTTTCATTATCTTGCTCAAACGCGTCTATTATGGCCTTTAGGTCAAGATCGAATAATTGTTCTTCTTTTAGTTGTTTAACACCACGTCTCAGTAAGTCGACATCCATTGGACATATAACACAACTTTCCTTTTCATGAACTACATCTGGACAGGGAGGTCTGATTGTATGGCTGTAGCTGAAGCGCCCATCTTGCTAGTTTTCCAATTGGTGATTTCAACGACATAAGCCACTTCAAAGGCTGGTGATCTGTTAAGATCTTGACGTCAGAGCCTTCAATGTATCCTCAAAACTTTTGAACAAATCCGTCAGTGATTTGGCAATTTTGGCAAAATTTGCGATGAATCTTCTATACCACGAGCATGTTTGAAGAAACGATAGCACTTGTTTTGGGGTTTTGGGTGTTGGCCGTTTTTGTATTGCTTCCGTTTTCTCAGGGCTTATTTTAAATCCATTTGGTGTTAAGATGTGACCAAGGTACTTTACTTCTGAAAAACAGAAACTGCATTTTTCTCTCTTTAAACAAAACCCAAACTCTTAACACGATTAAAGACTTTTCGAAGGTTCTCCAAGTGTTTAGAGAAACTTTCTGAACATATGATTATGGTATGTTGTCTAAGTATGTAATCAACATGATTCCTGATAAAGCTTTTCCGAAATTTGTAAATCAGTCTTTGAAAGTCCAAATGGCATACGCTTAAAAATATATGTGTCGAAAGCTGTCTTCAATTAGTTTTCTGCGACTACCATAATCTGCCAATATCCGGAACGTAGATCTAACGTTGCCATGTAGGGGGTACTTTTAGCCTCATGAAGTAGATCCTCTATACGTGGTAGTGAATATCGATCTGAAAATGTTATGACATTTAGAGCTTTGTAGTCAATACAAATATTACCGACCGGAAAAGCCCATGGTGATGCATTTTCTTCAATAATGCCGTTCTTTAACAGTTCATCGATGTCTTGAGTTGTTTTTTCCTGGCTGGTGATACTCGATATGGAGCAAAGGAAATCGCAGTTATTGATCCAGAATTAATGCCATGCACGATGATACCTTAGTAAGTTTTCGAGTTGTAACTGCTCTTGTTGTGCTAATAAATTTCGTTCTTCAACCCGTAGTGTTACTTCTACCGAACTAAGTTCAAACCAAGTGTTTATGATTAAACACTTTACTGCATAATACGAGTATTCAATTTCATTTATTAGGAATATAAATTTTATACTAAAAACTTATTTTTTCCTATAAAACTTTCAACATGTAAATTTGCTACTCACCGTACTTAAATTTCGTAAAATTATCATACTCATTTGCATTCTGTAAACTCTCTCTGATAACAATTCATTATCTGATTCTTTTATATTTTTAACACATATACATATGTATGTATCGAAGATGTTTGTAACATTGCGAGTGCTCGATAAGTATCAAGTAAATAGAAATTTTATATTTTATACATATTATATTATATTTTTGTCACCTAAATTGATTAATAAACATGTGAATTAAACTTCATGTTTCTGGGGTTTTCATGTCTGGTGGCAAGGCATCCGAAAAAATTGATTGGATTTCATGTGGTGAATAGTCATTCGTTTTTCTCCATTATTGAACTGATGGATTCCCGACTATCCAGCCAAGTGAGATATTCCGTTACATTTTTCAAAGCGGTATCTTTTGGCGATCTTTCTTTACGTTGAACTTTTTCATTTTCTGCTCTTAGGACTTCACTGTTTGCCATATTAAAGTTGAAGGTTTTGTTAAGATCATCAATACAATAAAAGCCACGTTCAGCACAATACACATTGCTCCAGGATATCTATCGAACACTCCGATTGCTTTTTGCCTTAGAAAGAGCGATTAAGAGGATTTGTCAAAATCTCTTACCTATATTAATGTTTGCTACTGTGGCATATATGGTACTACGTCTTTCCGAGAAACGCCGTCAGCAAAAGTAATTTCAGCCTTTAATTGCTTAAATTGGCATCCTTTTGGCTCGTATAAACGCCTTCCTGCGATGTTTATTCTAGCTGCGGTATGCTTCTCCTTTAAGACCGTTAATGTTGACGTCTTTTGTTGGCACTTTTCTTCGAACAATCGCAATATCAATAAGATTAAAGTCGATCATGTTTGGACTGTTGAGATTTTTATTGCTGCAAGTGGGACAGTTTGAGTGGAAGTAACCCGCTGCTCCACAACCATAGTAATTTAAAGCGGGTTTCTTTATACGTCGGCTAAATGTCTCTTCTTCTTACAAAAAGTATATCAGTTGTTTTAACTAAGCTTTCCGATGGTGTCTTCTCTTTGT
Organism: Volucella inanis; assembly: GCA_907269105.1. NCBI lineage: Eukaryota > Metazoa > Arthropoda > Insecta > Diptera > Syrphidae > Volucella > Volucella inanis. Next base: position 68,684,124 of record OU026153.1, read on the forward strand.
TAGAGACTTTTATGTCTTTGGCTTGTTCCAAGAGATCTTGATATGGTTTAATCGCATTCCGGTGAACTTTGTTGCGGATTTTCATATGAATTTTGTAATATATCATATTGATGTTAACTTTTCTGAGAGGTTTTCGAACAACTGTGCGAATAATGACCGCTTTCTCCATTTGAATTCGTCAATGCATTCGTCTGCTTTCTGCTTTTGTAGAACAATAAGCGCCATGATGGCATTGATGGAGAAAATGCTTGGAGGAGTAATTTTATGGCATCATCAAACGGTTTAGCTTCGTTTTGACTTCCCTGCCACCTAGTTCCTGCGAAATCTTCCAATAGCATTGGTATACCAATAAGTACATCAATATCGGTAATATTTTCAGCTTTTTTGTAAACCGTAATCGTCGCTATAAGGTCTTCAACTTTACAAATTTCTCTGCTTCCTTCAAAGCAAGCGGTACATCTGCTAAAACTGCCGTGGTTTTCTTTTCGGTTTATAACTGAGACGATTCTTTTAAACTGGCTTTCAGTTAACGCAGTCAAATGTGCCAAACTTCTATCCAGGGACATGATCACCTCGTCTGTAATTTTTTTCGAAGATGATGGATTAAGTGTCTCGGTGTCTGGTTTTTGACTTTTGTTAGTTGGAGTCTTTGTTATAAACTGTGACGCTATGCGTTCACTTTTCCTGGGCATCAATTTTTGCCTTTTTAAGATTCTACTGTACTCAGTAACCACAATGTTGGGCTCTTTATTATCAAGTGTGATGCTATGCGTTTACTTTTTCGCCTTTTCATGGGGCGCCAGTTATAAGGCGTAAAATAAAAGTCGGAGTTTTTAGAAAGGAACAACGTTGTCTTTCGTTCTTCTCGAACCAATTCTTTATCAAAAATTTCTTTTCCTTGAGGAAAATTGAGAACCAAACGACCAATTGCTCGTTCAATTTGTCCACTCAAACAACTTGCCACAAAATTGTAGCTCCAAAATTAATTATTTGTTTCCACTTCTTAGCAAGACTGCGATCAGCTCCTAATCGTGCGTTTGCGAATTTCTTTATATTGTCTTCCACTCACTGAGGTGCTTAAGAACGGAATGTTACATTTTGTGGAGCTCAGGTCAATTTAATATTTAATAAATGTGTCTTCAATGCATAATTTTTCGACAATTAAAGTGGACAAAAGATTTTAATTAAATAAACAAAAAAGATTTTATAGAAAATGTAAAGATTTAGAATCACTTCTACACGAGTAGAATAATATGCTAGATTGAACATGAAAGCAAGTGAAGATATGTATTATAACAGAAGAGAAAGAAGAAGCAGATATATTCACAGCAGCTCAACAAACAATATAAATGGTAACTCTTTTAATTTTAAAATAATATTAGAAGCTATTAAATATTTGAATAATCGTTTGCATTATAACGGCAGTTTCTTTACTGCTGTTTGAATAATTTTAGACTTGGAATTATTTCAACATAAGTTAGTCATAATAAAATAAGTCTAACGATTTTTTATGACATAATTTAGGGTACATAGATTAACAGCAAAGACAATATAAATATTAAATATTGGATAGAAGAAAACCTTATGCTTTTGATATTATGACGACAGTAAGTCCGTTAATCAGGTACCTGAATATGTAAAGGATCTTAAATTAACCAATGGTTCGCAAAACCATTATTACGAAATAAAGTAAATTTATAATTGGGATAGAAAATGTTTTTCTAAAAAGACCAATAGTTTTGCCAGTTGTTTTGCACATAGAATCGTCTTATTGGAAACAAATATCGCCTACAAACATACCTTCAAGTTCTGGCTAAAAGAAGGAATAAAAAGTAAACCTGTCTTGACCCATTTTACTCCACTTTAAAATTCAGACTTACAAAGACACAATGCCGAAAGGTTTTTAGTCTTCTTTGTCCGACTTTGTATCTGTTTGATAAGTACCATGAGTATGCCAGGAAAGAGCAGAACAAATTGGTATATTACTCAATCGCAGAATAAATTATGTACCCAACCTAGGTAAGGCAGTGGGGAAAGGTGCAGTACGTAGATAATCTGCATGACTGTATATAAATCAACGATCCCATTTTCATTTTATACTGTGAAAAATTTAATGAAAATGTTAGGGATAATTACTTTGATTTATTGAGTTAAATAAATTTTTAAAAATATTTTATAACATTAAAGTTAAGTTTATTGTTTGATATCCATTTAATAATAAATTTATTTATATATATATATTAAATTAATTTTTGATGTATGTATGTATGTAAAAAATACAAGTGACCACATTTTTTTAACTACAATTACATAAAAAATTTAGTAAATTGGAAATAATAAAGATAAAATCATTTACTTTTTTTGATTTATTATCTATTTTATTTTAAAAATTAAATAAGTAAGAAAAAGAGAAAGCTCCGCCGACGTTTTCAATCTTACGTTTCTTACTTAGTTTTTTGTAACTCATATTTATAGAATTTTCCCTCAAATTGGTTCACTATTCAGATCTATAATATAATAATTAATAGAATTATTAAAATAAACTTTACTAACTTTTAACATTTCATGCAGTCAATTATTTTTATGCTTAATTTCAAATAGTTCCTTTTAAAGAAGAAATCCGAACCTTATCTCCTATTTTAAATGCTTGTTTTTCTGTACCAGGAAACATTTTATCAAAAATTAGGTTTTCACTATTTAACTATTTTTAACCTCGCAAAGTTTTATCCCAATTGTTCTATGAGAATTTTTAAGATTGTACTCATGAAAAATTTTATCAACTATATCCGTTTACTATTTTGTTAAGTTTCAAACTGAACTTTAAATTTTTCATTAATTGTTTTATTAAGTTTTTTAACATTTAAGAATTTTTTCTCACTGAAAGTTTGATAAATTTTTATATCATATTTATATCTCAATACATTTTATATTTAAAAATTATTTTCCAGAATCAGTATAGAGTAAATTTAGTGAATTTGAAGCCCCTTTAATAATTGGGGTAATTCCGCCTGAAAAATATTTTCCATCTTTGGTTGGATAAACAAACAAATTTTGAAAACCTATCAAGAATGTTTGGCATACATTTATTGTATATCCTTTCTTGATCTTTGTATCACCTGTTGTCAAAGTAAGTAAATCAATAGCCCACAATTCAATTATTCCTTTAGTAATAACTTTTCTTCGATCAAAATTTGTTCTAACTGGCTTATGTAATTCGTTTACTATTGCTACTTTTGTTTCCATAATGAAAGTACAATAAATAAAATTATTTGTGAAAAATTGTCAAAAAATAATATTTCAGACACAGTTTTACGTGATTATATTATATTTTAAAAAGAGTTAATAAACAAACTCAAAAATAACATCTAAATAAAGTAATAAAGCATCTTGTAACAGTAGGGGGCCTCTTCGTTTTGCCTGATCCGGATTACTGCGACCCTAGTGCTCCACGGACATCTCGCAATCTTTTGGGAAATGGTGCGTCAAATGCGCAATCATTTTTGGCGCCGATGGCAATCAGAGTGCCTGAACCACTTACAGCACCATTTGAAATGGTGTTTCGAGCCTTGGTGCTGTTAATAGAAGATCGTTTACCACCAGGCCGCTAGCCTCTCGCCCGTATAGTTCAGGTGCATCCAGGTGCTGACGGTAAGGTGCGCGTGGTCACTATTCGTACTGCCAAGAGTCAGTATATGCGACCAATCACCAAAGTAGCTTTACTGCCGCACTCAAGTTTAACGGATTCAACTATCAACAAATCATCAGCTCAAAGGGGGGGAAGTGCCGCAGAAAAACTCCCAAAAGTTCCAGTACAGCAGCCAGCCGCATCAGAATCATCCCAATAAACTTAACGCATTTTGCTATCGAACACGGAATGAAGGTTAATGTGTCCAACCAATATTTTTCTTCTAATAGTTCGGAACTTAAGTCCCTTTTATAAATTTCCATTTACATGATAGTCCGTTCCATGTTCGTCTGCAAAAGGTTTGTACTTTTTGCAGCCTATTCTTTTCTTAAAAATTTTATTTTCAAATTTTGTCTTAAAATTACATCTATTAAAAATTTGCATTGTAAACTGAAATGAATTAACCTAGATTTAAACTTATAATTAGTCATGTTTTTGCTTAAGTTTTACACCGCAGTCATAAGAGCGAAAATTGTATTTTTTCAATTAACTTTAACTATAATTTTCTCAGCTTTTATAATGAGAGCTATATAACATATGTAACAGAAACGAATAAGATCAAAATAAATGAGTTAGTCTCCGATAAAAGCCAAAACGGCAACATCTTCGTTTACTTTTTTTTTCTTTGCTCTCCAGGTCGGCTTTGGATAGTAAAAAACCAAAGCACAGAAAAGAATACCAAAGTTTAAACTCCAAACGTGCAATACTCCAAACGTGCAATTTAAGCCAGCTGAGGAGGATTTAACATATGATAGTTTATGTTGCTAAGAGCAAAACTAAGAGATTGACAGTTTCCTTATTTCCTTATTCCTTATTGCTTTATTATATTTTGATAGAAACGAGTAAAAACACACTTAATTGCTGAGAGGCTCTGTTGAGCTAGAAAATATTTTTTTTTTTCAGAAACAAATACAAATATCTCTAAATTCTAAATAAATACAATTATTTACCAGTTTTTAAGTTGACGCACTTGGTAAAAGAAGAACCAACGACGATTTATACAAGCTATGAAGAGATATTATCCGAGGTAGAAAAATATCGAGTCGCTTAGATCGTAAAAATAATTGATCGTAATTCTACTTAGTACTTATTTCGAATAATTTTTGAGAATTTTTTTTTTTTTTTTTTTTTCTAGTAACTGATAATGTGGCGCTGTTGCCAATAAGTGAAACAAAAACCTTCTATTTGACATAAGTTTCATTCAATTGAACACTTTTTGTCGAGTTATCGTGATTTTTTCGAACGACATAATTTTTTTTTATGTGTGGACCTTTTAAACCCGAAGATATGTAAGATTTAATTAGACTAAAATGTTATCTGAAAACTAAATGTAATTGATTACTAATTTATCAGTTTTTTGCTTAGCATACTCGTAACATACTTAGTAGTACTTCTACTAAGTTCTATAGAAAGTAAAATTTACCTAACCAAGTTCTTACAATCCGAAAAACTTTAATGAATATAAATATACATGCAGCAATAAAATGATAATAATAAAAATAATAATTCTGCTACTCAATAAACGTTAGGCCATCATCAGCATTCGTAAACTTTTAGCTGCAATTGTTCTACGGAAGGACTTGAAAATTAAAACCAAATCAAACTAATTTTGTTGCCTATGTATTATATAGTATATTGGTATAAAAATAAAATTATTTATTAAAAAAAAAACTATATTAAGCCTCTATATTCTTATCTATTGCACAAGGTTCAGAAAACAACAATATAAATGGCACTAAATAATTCAACTGCATTTCTGAGGTAAATAAAGTATTCACTTCAAATACATTTATTCGTACACAATATCTGCGCAAATGATAATGTTCGTGTAATTTTGGCTTTTCCACATGTGTGCCAATGCTTTGGTGCAAGGTATATGAATACATTTTTGTATAGTGAAGAGCACAAACAACATGTTACTAGTGTAATGGATTTAAATTGTATCAACATGTCCCATTATAATGATGATGTTGATATTGATTTTGGTGAGGACACGACCCGGCCATTAATCATATTACCGCACGTATACGCCATCGATCATATCACATACGAGTATGTACTAAATACGTGTAGTGTGTATTTGGAGTGGATAAAAACAATTTCTGGTGATGAGAGCTTTAACTTTTGAAGAAACGTGCTTCTTTTCTGATCTTTTAGAAAATGAAAAAAATATATTTTACTTTAAACTTTAAAATTTTCAGAAGAAATATTTATATACCGAATCCATATCATTCCCTTTTAATCGTATTTAACACTAAACGGTATCTTTTTATTTGGATATGCATAATATTCTTATTAAATGAACTAATTATGACCAATCTTATACAGATCTAAAGTAATTGTTGTCAGACAATTTAAAGTATAATGTTGCAAAATTAGCAAGTAAGCAAACTTGGGTTATTCAAGCCGTGTATTTTGACTGTGTGACATAAGAAACCGACATTTATGTAAGATATGTATACCGCAAAATCGTATTTTTAATTTTGAATACTCTCGCATTCCCATCCATAGTCTCCTAAAGATTAGATGAAATTTGTTGGTATAAGCATAATGCATTCAAAATTTAATATGATATATGGTACAGATCTCTCTATTTTACCGAAATGCAGTACTGCAATTTTTCCAATGGTACAGCTACCTTCACTTCGCATGAGTCCACTTTTAATATTGAGAGGAACCTCAACAATGATAGTGAGATACTGCGTAGTTATTGCAATTTCGGATCTGAGCTCTTCCAACGTCGTCGGCGTGTTAGCATAAGCCAATGACTTAACGTAGCCCTACAGAAAATAGTCAAGCGGCGTTAAATCGCACGAACGAGGCGGCCAATCGACTGGCCCATGTCTTGAGACCATACTTACTCTCTAATAAATCGATTATAGCGTGTGCTGTGTGGCTTGTAGCACCATCCTGTTGAAACCATATGTCGTCTAAGTCCATATCTTCCAATTCGGGCCAAAAATAATCGGTGATCATGGCGCGATAACGCTGCCCATTCACAGTAACGTGACGATCGTTAACGTCGACGAAAAAATATGGCCCAATAACGCCGCCGGCATGCAAACAGCACCAAACAGTTATTTTTTTGTGGATGAAGTGGTGATTCATGAAGCACATGTGGGTTTTTCACCCGAAAAAATAACGCATATTGACGAACCCATTGAGCCAAAAATGAGCTTAGTCACTGAAGATGATTTTGCGATGAAATTCATCATCTTGGCTCATCTTCTCCAGAGCCCAATCGGAGAACGTACGTCGCTTCAAATGGTCCATTGGCTTCAATTTTTGAGTCAACTTGATCTTGCATGGGTGTAAACCAAAATCCTTACGCAAAATACGCCATAATGTGGTCTGAGCGATGCTCACCTCTTGAAAACGCCGTGGAATTGACTGATTTGGATCGTTTACTACGGACGTCTGGACGGCAGCGATATTTTCGACACTTCGACTAACTCACAGACACGGTAACATCACACAAAGAATATGTAGATTCAAATTTCTGCACTAAACTTGTTATTGCCTGTCTACTAGGGCGAGAACTACGACCGAAAATTGGAGTTAGCGCTCTTAAAGTTGCAGTCACCGACTCCGAATATCTGTAAAAAAAATTTATAATTTTCAAACGTTGCTCGTTAGTGTACTGTTGAGTTTACTGAATAAATTGACAGTGACAGTTTGATTATTAGTGAGAGTGCGTTCACAAATAATATTAAAAATTGTCAAGTCCCTATTGGAAAAACCTATAGATGTAAGTGTTGATTATGAAATAAAATAAAAATTCAATTCAAAAATTTTATTTCAAATACTCAATATTTAAAAAAAAAAAAACAATAACAACAGTTTAATACCTTTTTCACAATGCATCGGAAACCGAGTTTTCGGTAAAAAGTTTACAAAACCTCATTGAATCACAGACAAAGAATACCGACACAGTGGGCAATTTGTAATGTATTTTTTTCATCCTCCATATTCTGTTGAATAAAAATATTATTATATAATATTTGTTGAATGAACTAAATGTTTCAAAATGTGTGTCTGCTTGAACTACATTACAATTGCAAGTTTGGGTTTGGAGAAGTTTTAACCAAAAACTTCTGCGTTCGAAAAAGGTCACGAGACTCGGAATTTTGATGCGTTTTTAAAAATGTATGAGGCGCTATTGAAATATTTGAATAGTAAATTTTAACTTAAGGCACCAGTAACAATTTGTTTTTAATAAAGTAAAAGTACACGTATAAAAAACTCGTATTTCCTGCAATATGGGTCAATTTATAAAAAAAAAAAAAAAAATAGACTATCTATTCGCTTGATATCACAAAAGGCCCATCTGTGGCAGCAGTGATCTGGGATTCTTTATAATCTAATTTATTCACTTTCATCTTGCATTACTCTTAATTGTAAATGCAGCATATGTAATATCATACCATATATATGATATTAATGTAATAATATTGAGTACTCTGTTTTTTTCGCAATAGATCGAGTTCGGGCACCAAGAATTTCTGTTATATGTGATCACCAGCCCAATGATGGCACTAAGCCCTTTCACGATAAAAATAGTACCTCTACAATAGTGTAAAAGTCGGTGGTGTATTAACTTAGCATATGTTAAAATAACACCTTTTTGTTTATTTACATAAACAGAAAACAAAATTGACCTGCAATAATAGGAAATAATTATCGACTGCGCTTCGGGACCATCAAATGTTTAATTCTGTTAAGTCAAAAAAATAAAAAACAAAACCTGTGGTATCAATTTTAAAATTTAGCAAGGGCCCAATTCTGCAAGAGTGAGTTTTTCTTCTGTGTGCACACCTAAGAAAACTCACTTTCACTGCCAGTGTACACATTTTCAATTCACGCGCTTCCACAATATACTGTGAGTTCGAGTGTGCTGAATATATAATATTTTGTCACCTAAGCGAGCTCTGTGTACAACAACTATATAAAAATATATGTTTATGAGACAATAAATTCAGTAAGTAAAATTATTTAATACTCGTAAAAATTTAATTTTTTTATCGTGTTCTGTTTTCACAATAGGAAGTGGATAATTATTAAGTATGTAGGATGAGAGAGGAAAAATTACTATCGTGGGGACTTCTGCAACCAAATTTGAGTTCTGTGGACCATCCTTGTTTCCATCGTTAAGTGCTTTAATTTGTAAAAAAAAAAATCACATAATATTTTTCAAAATGTGCTATATTTTTAATAGTGCTGTTACCAAAAATAAAAGTTTAAGGTTGATGGCAAAACTGACTTTTTTGTGTCCAATAATTTAACATGTTAATTGTTATTAAGATTAAGTTCATTCATCACTTTCAGTGACAGGATTTCTTTAATTTTGCTGGACGTGGAGACTGGTTGCAGTATAGCTAGCGTTTGATCTTCCTAAAACACGGGGAGGCATGCCATATGCGGTTGTGCTTATATGAGACCCAAGTGTCAATGGAAGCCTTAACCGAAAACACAGGCAAATCTTATGTACGTTCAGCCACTGAAAAAATCTAGCTCTGAGCCTTGCTTGGTAAGTTCGTTTATAATTTCATTTCCCGTGATCACATTGAAAGCTGGAACCTAGACAAGGCTCAGTGAATTCAGCCTTTTGACTGCGTTGAGTGAGCGATGTTTGCGTGTATCTCAATTTGTAAGATCAAACCAAGTTTTCTTAATGAGGAGTGGAATCTAACGTTGTCGTCCTCCAAAAAGACACCAGCGCCGCATCACGGTTTTGTAGCCATTCGTGAAGACCCGACAACATTCCTTTCCTGATTCAGATTTTGTCCAAAATTAATCTTACGCACAGGGAAACTCGATATCGTATTTCTTTTGTAGCAGAGTTCTGCGTCTGATGGCGTCTAGAGTCAAAAGACAACTGGCGCGCAGAATCATATAAGCGCCAGTACGTGTTGTACTAAATACCACTTCTTTTTAAACAGAAGATGACTTTGAGAGTGCAGCCCATAATTTGAATATGAAGGGGATATTCTTTCGACCATGAATGTTTGTTATACAGGATGACACCAAAATATTTAGCTTCTTGGGAGAACTGCATTGTGTTGCCTTTAAGCACAATATGAATTGTTACGTCAGAGACTTCACTTCCATTTTCCTCTTTCTAACTCCGTTAACATTCACTTTTATTTCTTTTATTGCATTGCATGCCAAAGCTAGAATGCATGACCACTTTCACTGGCAAATATGATATCTTCGCCAAAGCGCATTCCTTTCCCATAGGTGTGGGAAATGCGTGTGTGTGTTCATCGGAAAAGCTGTGTCAACAAATTTACCGTATAAAACATGCAGATCAGTTAAGTTCAGTTGGCTCTCTCTCAATATTTTCCGAACAGTTAATAGTAGCTGGTTACAGGCTAGTTATCTAGGAAGTTAGCCTCAAACATGAAACGCAGACTCTCTATTCGACACAGTGTGGGTGCCTTCACATTTTCTGAGCTATTCAAGCCTAGTTGATCTTCTCTTTTTAAGCACTTTGAACAGCCTACTTGTTTCAGCCACAGTTTCGATCTTTTCATTGTTATTAGAGCAACTCTTGCGTTCCACCAAGGAACGGGCGATCTGCAGGATTGCTTTTAAGTTGGAAATGTCATTTGCCAATGCCAATGCCAAAACATTTGGTAAGGGTACCGTTCAGGTTTGGAACAGCATTTCCTAGCTTTTGTTTTGTCCTGAGATTTGTGGGAGCCATGTTGGTCTTGCCGTGCTCCTCCTTCAACCGTGTGCAATTGATTTTCAGTGGACTCCTCTTCTTCTCCGATTCTGAATTCTATATGCATATAGTCTGACATGTAGTTATTCGGTAATATTTTAAGTATAATATGTTAAGTCGATTACTTGCTGTCTTTCTCTTATAACAACTGGGCTAACAACATCATAAAAAACGGATTACCTATTGCTCCCACAACACTAAAAGACTACCATTTAACGCCAGAGATTGTTGGAGGCCCATAACTATGAACACCAAAACCCCTGGGCCATCCAACAGCACATCTCTGTGATTTTTAGCGAAGTCCTAAATGACAAAATAACGACGCGCTAATCGATAGAAATGACACCAACGGATAACACGTGAACGGTGGCAGTTGATCAAGTTGAAGCTTTCGGGCAATCATGCGGGAAAATCCCGGACCTCCTCCCATCACAAGCGACGCTCGCTGCCACAAAGGCCACGTCAAGTTTATCGCATGTGCCAATCAAATATTTCTCGATCTTTTCACCAAAGCCATAAGTTTATTAGAAGAGTTTTGGGCAGGTGCAAAACTTGAAGCCGAGCTAAGGGAGGAAGGCAACTAGGTGCGACTGCCAAAACGGGAACCATTCTAGCTATTCTACCGGAAAAGGATGGCGTAGGTATACCAATCGCTACGAGCAAATCAATACTAAAGCTGGATGCTAATTGAAGAACAGACCTAAGGTGGACTATTAGACCAACATATCTAGCGACCAAACAGATCTGAACAAAACTAGATCTGAATCGTTCTAAGAGTTGATCCTTACAATCAGGAAATTTCTCAGCACCTCATCATAGGTGTCATCACTGGACACTGCATTATAGGCAAGCATGCAAGAAGACTTGGCGCTTTTTCAAACGATTTCTGTAAAAGCTGCATGGGCGAATAGAAAGAGGAGACAATCCTCCACGTTCTCTGTACATGTCCAGCTTTCTCCTAGAGAAGAAAACTTCACTTAGTAGCTTTCTTCTCCAATGACTTAAACGACCTAAAAGATATAGACGCTTTGTCATAAGCTCAAATTGGCTCCATAAGTAAGAAGATTACTTATTTTTCCTTGTTTTGAATTTTTGCTGTGATTTTAGTTTCTGAATTACATGAAATAAAAGAATATGTTGTATTATCCTTCACCAATTATTCCTTAATCAATTTTAACCTACATGCATTCAAAATTCAATGTTAATTCATTGTTAACATTCTTAACAGTGTTAATTAGCTCATATTCTCTGTTTGGTACAAATCTTGCTATCAAAATGTTGACTAGTTCTAATTAAGCTAGAGTTCTATAATTTTGCACACATTTGTAAGTCTGCTGACAATGCAATGTAGAATACCTTATTTACTTGTAAATTTTATATGGCAGATGCCTCAGGATGGCAAATTACATCTTGATATACCCGAAGGAAATATTTTAACTTCGATTTTTCCTCTGTTTCAAATATTTTTACTCGTGAATATTTTTTTTCAAAAAACCTTTAACTATAATAAATTTGTACTCAAATTTCACTTCACTATTTTGAGTTGAACAACTCCACATGGAAATATTTTCATAAATAAATCCGTAAATAAAATATAAAAATAAAAATAAAAAATTTGATTTAGCCTAACAAAATATCGTACATGAACAAATCAAATTATTGAAAATATCTTTTAACATAATGTGACCTCACCATAATCTATTATCATGTTTTAAGCTAATAGATTTTAAAATCATAAATGTCAATTCCTTTTGGGCTCTAAAGCTTGTCATTTATTTTATATATTTTTTTTTTTTTTAATTTCTTCTTCCTTGAACATTTGAAAACATTAGTCACATTTTCGTAATCTTAAAAATGCTTTAAAATCCTTAAATACAATATTTGTAACAAATCACAACTTGAGTTATTTAGACAGCTCAACTAAATGTTGTAACGTCAAGCACATTAATGCTGTGGCATGAGCGTTTAGGTCATGTCAATTTTCAGACACTTCGGGAAATGGGCAACAAAGGATTTGTAGACGATCTCAAAATTAACCACGTGTCAAGTAAAGATCGATTTGGTGCAGGCTGTACCTATGGCAAGCAGCATCGGCAGACTTTTCTAAAGTCATTAGCTAAGCGGTCTGATATTACAGGTGAAGTTTTTCATGTCGATCTCTGCGGTAATATGAGCATTTCATCAATTGGTGGTGCCAACTATTTTATGTTGTTAAAAGATGATTTTTCAAGATACTGCTATGTTTTCTTTCTCAAAAATAAAACAGATGTGTTAGTTAACCTAATAAATTTTTGTACAGATCGAACAGTTTTGAGATCGAACGGTGAATTGGAATTTTGCAACGAACCTGTTCGAGATTTTGTTTTGAAGAAAGGATTAAAACATGAAGTTTCGACCCCGAAAGCTCCAGAGCAGAATGATTTCATGGTGAGACAGAACAGAACGATAATCGAGAGTGCAAAATCAATGCTATATGGAAAACAACTTCCCTTGTATCTTTGGGCATAGCCCACACATGCCACAGTTTACCTGCGAAATCGGATAGCATCACATACATTTGGAGGAGTAACGCCTTATGAGAGGTGGTTTGGATCATAACATTTGGTGAAAAATCTTAGAATTTTCGGCAGTGAGATTTATATTCATATTCCAAAAGAGCAGCGAACTGATTGGGAGAAAAATTCCATTGGCTATAGCGAAGATAGCAATGCATATAAAATTTTTTATCCTCTTGGCAGAAAAATATTATTCAGAAGAGATGTGATATTCATTGAAGGACACCCATCGCTCTACGAATTAGTTGAAAGCTGTGATTCAACTAAGCCAAATTGTCAAAATGACTCAAGACTCAAGACTACGAGAATTTAAAAGAATCCAAGGCTTCCAACTCCCAAAAGCCAATACAACATAAGGGAAAGTACAAGGCCGAATTACAAAGAGTTGTCTGAGGAAGGGCTGATTGTAGCTGAAGTTTGTGTATGCGAGGTGGACCAGACTAGGCTATGAAATTCGAAGACTCGCAAAAGTGATTAGATATTCTAAATAAAGAGGTCGACTGACTGGAAACAAATAAAACTTGGGTGCTAATCCCAAGAACAAAGGAAGAGCATGCCATTACAAACAGATGGATGTTTAAAGTTAAGTAAAAGGCAAATGGAACGAAAGATAAATATAAAGCGAGATTGGTCGCAAAGGGTTGCTCACAGAAATGTGGAATCGAATACAAAGAACCTTTCGCAACGGTTGTTAGATACGATTCTGTCAGAATATTGTTGGCAATAGCAGCGGCACAAAACTTAAAGTTTACTAGTTCGATATCAAAACGGCATTCTTGCATGGCAACTTAGAAGAACGTATTTATATGCAACAACCATATGGGTTCGAAGATGGTGATAAAATCTGTTTTTTTTCCAAATAAAAGCTTATATGCACTTAAGCAAGCATCGAATTTCTGATGCAATATGGACTAGAACAATTAGAACAATCAAGAGCTGATCAATGTATATTTTCCTGTAAGTCTAAAAGTTCAGTATTTTACCTAGCTCTTTAGGTAGATGATGGCCTCATATGTGAAAATAATATTATATTTATAAATCACCTGTTAAATATCGTTAATAAAGAATTTAAGATTACTTTCAGAAAAGCCGAATTTTTCGTTGGCATGGAAATTAAAAGAGATAAAGAAAAGTTAACTCTCAAAATTTGATTAATTTAAATTAAAAAATTTAAAGGGAACGTCAGAGCGGGAAGTAACCTTCAAAAGAGATTCTATCTACATCGAAATGACAGCCTTTTTTGATGCGGACTGGGCTGGAGACTTTGATACGCGGCGAAGTGCAACAGAATGGATCGTGTTTTTGAATGGAGGCATAATTGCTTGGAGCTCTAAGAAACAGACCGTGATTGCGACATCAACAACAGAAACCGCATTCGTAGCTCTATGTACTGCAACAAAAGTTGTTATATACATAAGAAGGTTACTGTCAGATCTGGACCAACAACAAACACGATTATAAAATGCGACAATCAAGAGGCAGTTACATAAGAACCCCGAGTTATCGAAAAGAACAAAATACATCGATACATGTGATATTTGTTGAAAGCGAGAGGAAGTGATGAAAATATCGCTTTCAACATAGTGCAATCTCATCATAATCTATTATCATGTTTTAAACTAATAGATTTAAAATCATAAATGTCAATTCCTTTTGGGTTAGAGGTTAGTTTGTCATTTCTTTTATATTTTTTTTACTTTTTTCTTCCTTGAACACTTTAAAAGATAATTCACATTTTTGTAATCTTAATAATACTTTAAAATTTTGAATTATTTATAATAAATTTCAACTTCAATTAGAGAGAAAACGATGTTTAGAAAAAGAATGCCAATGCGTCCAGAAAAGGAAAAAATAGAAGCTGAGCAACGAATACGAGTAGATGGCAAAGTTTTAAAACGTCGAAAAAGGATAGGAAACATGAAGCTGGAAGAGCAAGAGAAAGATTAAGTTAATTAAATGCAAGGGTTACAAAAATACTTGAGCAATCTAAATCTCGATTAAAGCAAGATAAAAAACCTATTAGAAAAATATGAAAAATTGAATACTTGAATACTAAAAAAGCAATTAATTAATCGGATTTGTGAAATTTACACTAAACTATCCGAATCAGGTGGGTAACATAGTACCAAACATATATGTTTGGTTGACATGTGGGGCGGCTTAAGTAGAAAAACAGGAGGCTAGACCAGAGAAGCGGCCGAAACTCCACTGGTAGAACAAAATGTAAACTAAGATCCAATCATGGATGGACAGTGTTACTACAAATAACAGTGTTATCGGTACTGTGCCAATAATCTACCTGGCTGAGGGATCAGTAATAGCTCAGTCACTAACGGTGTGTCCAGATACCGTGCGCCCTCTGGTACAAAAACGCACAGATGTGGTTACCACGATAGGAGCTCCCAGAAAACAAAGTGCACCAATGCAAGGTGGGCAATACACCTCTCATACCTCATACCTCATACCATAGCTCTCGGCCAGCCACACAACAGCAGAACCTTACACATCAGGGCAATTCATTCCGAAGAATTCCTGTCAGTTGAACAAATTCAGCAGGTAAAAAAATGTCTACTGATTGAGGTGCACAAAGTCAACAACAACCCTCAAATTTGTTTCATGCACACCAAGGAATGATTGGCTGACCACCACTTGCTACGACACAGAGATGAAAGAATGGCTAATTTTAACGGTAAATGAGGTAAAGCCAAGGAAGTCTTTCTGTTAAGAAACGCCAAGCAGAATCCTGGCAGCGGAGGTGAGACATTGAATTTCTGTATTGACCAAAAGTGAAAGAAATACTTGATGAAGCAAAAGTGCATGCTATTTCTTAACTTCTTACAGATACAGAACCGCATCAAAGGATTAACACGAGCAAAAAAACACACTGCCATTCCGAAGTCTACAGCTCATCGATCTCGGAAAAGCGGACAACTCACACTTCTTGATGCAAGATCATCAAAACAATCTGGAGCACAATAAGCCCAAACATGGCCATCTGCCATCAACAAAAGGTGACCCAGACACCTCACCACCCCGTGGGTGCCTGAATCCGGCAGATGATCTGTATTATTTATCCGCAGTCTACATTATCGAAATCGGCTGATTATTGTGAAACAGAAATTGTGTTTTAAGCAAATATAATTTAGTAAAATGGATAGCGTCGGATTTTTTATTCAACCGTTTAAAGATGAAACTGATTCCAGGGAAGAACGAAGGAGAGTAAGAGCTATGTCAAAAGACATTTTTCTTCTGCCAGAGGCTCGTGAGTAAAATCACAAGCACAGTTAAAATGTTTGCGGTTTGCTAAGAGATGGCGTAACTTGTATTATTCCATTGCTATTATTCCATTGGAACATGCGTTGGAAAGCTACTGTCATTATACGTCATTTCAGTACATGTCATTATTTTCATAATTTTTTTTCACTCAAATATGTCGAATTTTATGCCTGAAAAAGTGTTTTTGTGGGGAGTTCTTCTTCATTAATTTAATATAAAGAAAACTGCTGCCGAAAGTCATCGTATTTTGGTGGAAGTTTATGGTGAACATGCGCTAGCTGAGCGAACGTGCAAAAAGTGGTTTGCACGATTTAAAAGTTGTGATTTTGGCTTAGAAGACGATGATCGTCCTGGGCAGCCAAAAAAGTTTGAAGATGAAGAACTGGAAGCACTACTCTATGAATATTATTGCCAAATACAAGAAGAGCTCGCAGAATCTTTAGGTGTCACTCAAGCAGCCATTTCAAAACGTTTAGAAGCAGCTGGATATATTCAAAAGCAAGGAAATTGGGTTCCATATGAACTCAAGCCGAGAGACGTCGAAAGGCGGTTTTGCATGTCCGAAAGCTGCTGGAACGCCACAAAAGGAAGTCATTTTTGCATCGGATTGTTACTGGTGATGAAAAATGAATCCATTACGACAACCTCAAGCGCAAAAAATCATATGTGAAACCCGGCCAACCAGCCAAATCAACGACAAAGCCGAATATCCATGGTGCGAAGGTAATGCTCTGTATTTGGTGGGATCAGATGGGTGTGCTGTATTATGAGCTACTTAAACCGGGTGAAACTATCAATGGACAACGCTACCGAACACAATTAATCCGTTTGAAGAGAGCAGTAGCCGAAAAACGCCCGGAATATGCGACCAGACACGAGGAAATTCCGGTTAAGAACTATTTGGAAAACAGTGGATAGGAAGTCTTACCCCACCCACCTTATAGCCCAGACCTTTTCCCTTCTGACTACCATTTGTTCCGGTCGATGCAGAACGCCCTCACTGAAATACGGTTCACATCAGAGCAGAATATCAAAAATTGGCTTGATTCATTCTTGGCTGCCAAGCCGGCGCAGTTCTTTTGGGATGGGATCCACGAATTGCCAGAAATATGGAACAAGGGCATAGTATCAGATGGGCAATACTTTGAATAATACTATTGTACATGTTTGTCTTAAATAAACGTTCAAATTTTGAAAAAAAAAACCGCACGAATTAAATTACATACCCAATATATACTTTCTTTTTAGATTTGTGAAACAATTCAGGCTGAATAAAGAATCTTTCCAATATCTTAGAGAGTCAAATGCCACCAGTAGCACGATTTTCATCCCTTAATCCAAAATTCAAACTGGCTTTATTTTTAAGATTTTTGGGTGAGGGTGGCTACCGAACCGGAACTGGACAGGACTTCAACATTGGAATGGCACAGCCAACAGTCAGTGTTGTCATTACAGAGGTGCTGGATATTTTGGAAAAAACACTTATGTCGAATCTAACTAGGTCGGAGGAGCAGGAAGGAAATGCAAAACTGGTTTTCTACGGACATAACCTGCTGCGTGGATATTATGCATATCAAAATTGCCAAGCCTGCTGGAGAAAATGCATATTTGTTTTACAATCGCAAAGAATTCTACAGTCTAGATGTTATGATAGTAAGTAGTTATTTATCTTGCATTGTATTGTATTTAACTAATTTTATTTTAAGATATGTGATCATATGCGGCGTATTAGTTATATCGACGCATTCTCACTTTCAGGTTCAAATATTTCTTTATAAATATCATCTAAATTTTCACTTCTACTGCTGTTAAGTTTCCGTTTTACTGGGACATTAAAATTGCTTGCAGTAGGCATCCCTTTCACACAATCCTTTAAACAAACAAGCTGAATTACTTCTTCATCCAAAGGCGTGAAGAAGATTTCTTGACTTGGTCCTTCACCTGTTGCTCTTTTCTCCTGGTTGTTGTGTGCTAGCTTCCTTCTCAATGCTGATTTGTTGTTCGACTGAACCCGAAAATTATTTAGGTTAGCAACATTAAATTATATTTGATATGAATTAAGTTTTTTCCATTCTGAAACTTCTTAAAATTGATGTCCCAAAGAATTCATTTGGTTTTTTTATTTGTTCCAAAACAAAAGGGCAACGTCGGGTGCTTTTTTCGAAAATCTCTTGGCAATATCAGGCTCTTCTTCATCAAATCCACCATCGCCGTGAACTGCATGCGATTCCTTGTTTGCTTTCTTAAAATAAATCGAAATAATTTTTTTTCTTATGTAAGATTTTTTACTTTTTACTGCTCATTGTACACGTGAATAGCATCAATGGTTAATATAATTAAATTAAGAATTGAAAATAGCAAATCAAAGTAATCCGCGACTATTTTACAGCGGACCTGAAATGTTAAAATTTATATGGAGTGCGGATGGGGTGCATTTTCAATAACGGTATTATTTTATTGACATCTATTCACTTTCCAACCAACGTTTTCAATAATGACAAACAACACAAAATTGGAATAGATTCCCTCAGCAGTGATTATCTCTATGCCCGGACCACTAGATGCTATCCCAAGACATGAGTTATCTCCAAATACTGAAGACTTTGCCAAGGATCACCAGGCAGGAACTATACATCCTTTAAATATAGGTAAAGGGACTCTCAGCTGAGTTATTGTATGGTCACATAATTAAATACCCTTCCCAATTCCCCTGAGTATGTAACCTTGTCACTCTTGTCATTTGAGCATCAAGCGTGCAAAAGGGCTCATACAAATTATGTTTTATCTCCAACATTATCTTCTCAAGAAGATAGAGTTGGAGAGCACGAACTAGATCGTATTCTTAGATCGTTAGTATTTATCATAAGCATAGTCTCTAATTTTAGTTATTAGGAAGATGGCGCATTCGATTTCCGGGTTCAGCTTTGAAAACTTGTGTCAAAATTTAACAAAAAAATAAAAGAAGTTTAGTTTAAATCTTAAGTGAGTTTTTCATTTATAATTTAATTGTTACAAGAGTAAAAAGACTGGAGCAGTCGGAAACTTTCGGCCTTATAACACAGCAAAAGGAATAGAATTTGGCGAAAGATCACTATATTCAACTGTATTCACAAAAAAAAAAAAACCATGATACAGATAAATTTATAATTCTGAAAAGTTTTGGAAAGTGGATGGTAGAATATGTGTTTATATGAGAAACGAAATAAAAACAATATACTATATAAAATACATGCGTTATGATTCGGTTTTGTTCTATAAATTTCGAAGAAAAACTGCCCGTTATAAATATAAAACAAATAAAAAATACATACATACAATCTACAGTAAGCAACAAAACTCAGCGTTCACAGCAACAGGAACACGCGTTCAATCATCACACGAGTAACAGTGAGTAACAAAAAAAAAAAAAAAAAAAAAAAACTTTAAGAGTTAGAAGGTGAGAGTTACCATCAAAGAACTTTAAACACGTAAGAAACGTGTGCGTGCATAAAATTAACATTTTTATTTAAATATTTACATTTATTTTTAAGTTAGCCTTTTTCTCCGTTTCTTAACAATGGAAGAAGTTCCCTGTAAAATGCATTGCAAATATTCAGCCGTTCGATTGCAATACAAAAATACGTTAAGCATTGATGCAAAAAAAATAATTTTAGGTTACATACAGAATAGACTTGTTGACAAGGCTAGAGATACCATGTTAAAGCATAGGCAAGTTTAAAGTTTGAGTGAGCTTAAAGAAATTAAAAAAAAATAAACTCATGGTGAATCTACTCCTGTTAACGCTCTTCTTGACAACATTGTGCTATGTTGTTTTAATGGTACGATAGAGAAATTTTATAACCAGCTTAATAATCTTCTCATACGATTGAATAACGTCTACTCATTAAATAACCAATTGACGAGCGACCAAGTTATCACGAACTATAGAATTATTTTAAATTGTTTTATTAGTAACTTACCAGAACCCGTGAAAGAAATTATAATTGGAAGAAATCCCCCTACGATAGACGACGCATACAACATTATGATGACAAATGGGTATTCTAATTACACAAATTTTCAAAAACCACATTCCATGCCTAACAATCATTTAATAATATAGACAACAAAGTAATTATACAAGACCAGTATATTTTCATAACTTTAGGCGGGACAATACCGAACATAGGGAACCTCAAAGTACAAATAGGGAAGAATACTGCTAAATAAATCACAACGGACAAACTTTTAATAATAGTAGCAATAGCAGTTCCGGACAAAATAACTATACAAGATACATACAACTACTCATACTAATAACAACAATTATAAAAATTATTTTCAACCCATGGATGATTGCATCTAAAGTATACAAACAAACAGGTACTGTTAAAATAGATTAATCCTAACAGTAGTAACAGAAACAACCACAACACGTACACAAAAAGTCGATAAACGCGGAAAAGTCAACGACAAGGTTATGACCAACAAACCATAGTTCGAAGATAGTTCCAGAAGCCAATTAAAAACCTACCCAAAGAAGGATAAATAAAGTTTTCAGAGAAAACTGAAACAGAGAAAGAGAAATCTTTCATGAAGGCAAAATAATTTGGGCAATCAACTCTTTTCAACCCTTCAAAGGCCCCTGGTGAGGATGGAATTTTCCCAGCCTTACTACAAAAGGGCATCCCGCAACTGCTATCTGTATAAATAATTTATTCAGATAAGTGGGGATACTTACCACAAAAAAAAGGAAGGAGGTTGCTGTCAAATATATACCCAAGGTAGGGAGCAGACCGTCTGAACTACCAAAGTCATAAAGTCCGTAAAGTCAAAGTCCTAAAAACTATGAAAAAAATCTTCGACAGACATATCAGAGGAGGAGCACTTCAAATGAACCCTCTTCACAAATATCAACATGCTTATCAACCTGAAAAATCAACAACATATGCATTTATACAAATGTACAAAATCTTTCCACAAAGATTAAAAAATCTCTCAGATATAAAGAGGTAGCGGTCGATAGTTTCCTCGAGGTGGAAGCATTTTATAACACAGAATTCTGCCAGATATGTTATATAGAGGCATTCAAAACATCTGAGTTGACAACAACACATGTAAATGAATTAAATACATGCTAGAGAATGAAAAAATAAAAACTTCATTATTGACCAGCAAAGGTCTAGCTGGAAGCAACAGGGGGCTTAATCTCAAAATGACACTATGGATTAACACGGCAGCAAAGAGACCTATCATCACGTATGCGGCCTCCGTTTAGTGGCATAAAGCAACACAGAGCTCAACACAGGCCAAACTCAACAGAAAACAGAGACTAGCCTGTGTCTGTACAACTGGTGCAATAAAAACCACACCAACAGCAGCACTTGAAGTTATCCTAAACATTTCACCACTTCATCTAGAAATCTTGAAAAAAGGAATGGTATTAGTCTCCATGATAAAATCAATTCCAAACTAGCTCTTATTTTTTTATGAATTTAATGAAAACGAGCTATTTGTAAAACACAAATGTTTACCATGATATAACTTTCAGTACAACTTTAAGGTTACATTTACAGACCGTCTTAACTGGTAACAGGGAAAACCAATATTTATCAAGATACACAATGATGATACACAGACGGATCCAATGAAAATGAAGAAGTTTGAGCCGGAGTATATGGTCTTCGCACTACCAGGTGTACTGGTATGAAGTTTTTTGGTGAAAATAACACACTAATTTTTAATGGGAAAGTAAAAAACATTTTATTCAAAGTATTGGCTACACATTTTTCCCATCTTTCAGACAATTTATGGATTCCACGCCAGTAAAACTGTTCGTCTTTTGAAGCAAACTAAAAAGTCACCAAATTTTCGACTTCCTTGTAGGATTCGAAATGCTTCTCAGCTAATGCGTGTTACATCGATGAAAACAAATGGTAGTCGGAATTAGCCAAGTCTGGCGGGTGGGGAAGAAGCTCCCAGCCAAGGTGCATTGTCATGGAGCAAAATTACCTTGCCGTGTCTTCTGGCCCATGCTGGTCTTTTTTCGATCAATGCATGGTTTAAATTGATCATGTGTTGTCGGTAGCGTTTTGTATTAACGGTTTCACCAGGTTTTAGGAGCTCGTGGTACACCACACCTTTCTGGTCGCACCAGACACTCAGCATTGTCTTCTTACCGAATCCATATGTTTTTGCAGTCGAAGTTGATGATTGTCCAGGATTAACCCATGACTTTTTCCGTATATGGTTCTGAAAATAAATCCATTTTTAATCGCCAGTTTTCCGGTTTTCCATCTGTCTTTCATTCAATTCATGTGACACCCATTTTCCAGACTTTTGGATCTTTCTCTTAGCTTTTAAACAGTCAGAAATTATTTGTTGTACAACATTTAACATTTCTGCCATTTGTTTCTGACTCAAAGTGTCATCTTTATCCAATATTGTTTGCAATTCGGCGTCTTCAAACTTTTTTGGTGGTCTTCCATGTTCTTTATTTCTCACATTAAAATCGTTATCTCTGAACCATTAAAACTATCTTTTGCATCTTACTTCTGATAGAGCATGATCACCATATGCCTCGACAAGCATTCGATGCAACTCTACAGCACTTTCCTTCAAATAAAAACAAAAAAATAATGTTTTCCGCAAGTCATCATTTTTTGGTACAAAATTCAACATTTTTCACACGATCAAAAAATATGATGTTGTTTCAATGACTTGATGTATACTAAAAATACATATTTAACAGGTGTCATAGCAACCAAAAAATGAAGGCCCGTTCACAATAAATGTTCCCTGTCGAGACATTTGTATCTTGACGCTCACTTCTTACCGGTACACCTGGTAAGCATCCAAACATGCCAATATGGATACAAGCAGTTCCGTTTTTCAGACTGATATCCATCTGCATTCGATAGAATCTAAACATTCATAAAACAAACAAAAATATTTATATTTTCTCAGATATCAGAGCAACCCTACTTGCAATTAACGCCTTTATAAAATCAAAACTGGTCTGAGATTGCCTTTTACTCCTACAAATACTAGCCACCACAAATTAAGTTCATCTGATTTGGGTGCCAGGACACAGCTCGACTAAAGGGCAACAAAAAATCAGACGAACTAAACTGAATCCGAATCTGAATCTCAATTCATGATGACAAAAACATTTTACAATAATAATAATAAAAGAAAGTATTAAAACTTGGCTGAAAGAAAAGAAACTTCATTCCTGGAAAGCAACCGAAGGAAACAGATAACCCAAAACGTTATGCCAAGCTGTTGCCATAAAAAAACAAAACAACTACTACAATTAAGTAGAAGTCAGATTCGAGTAACCACAGGCTTTCCTACAGGGCACTGCCGTGTAAAAGAACACTTGATGGCTATGGGCAACTAGGACGTGGAAACAGCAGAACACATACTATGTGACTGCAATAGTTTAACCAAAACACGTCAACGTAACCTAGGTAAATTATACGTTAAAGCGGCGGATATAGCCGCCAAAGATGTAGCGCCATCCTAAAAAAATTGCATCATAATGGATGAGCTCTAAACGGAGGATATCACAATAGCCTCATCTGTAACCGCAGTGATCTGAGATTTTTTATACCACTTCTCACAACATTCTTATCTAATCTAAGCATATGGTTTATATGTACATAATATCGTCCACGATAATTATCGATGTAAAACCTGCATGCTTGAAAGACGACTGCTTTCTAGAACCATACCTTTTGTTAAAGTCATCATGTATTGTAGTATTTAAAGATAGTATGGTCACGCATCCTCTTCGACTAATATATACATATATAATGTTACTTCCCTAATATGCTACTGAGATTAAATAACTGTATGGTTATTGTAGCTGTATCATTATATCTTGATTGACGTATTTTAATTGGCTTAGACAAAATTAATTCATCTAAATTTAGCTATGGAACCGCAGAAAGAAGAATGGTACCAGGAATACAGTTATGTTCTTTAACAGTGCATAAAATGTAGGTTACAGTTGATACTGCAGTGATACACTTAGAATCAAAAATAGTGGAACAAGGTCAAACATATGAAGCACTTAGTAGAATGCGATCACTGAACGACTTAAGAATGCAAGATCTTAGACCAAGAAAATTAATGGACAAAACACAGCGTAATACAAAATCCCTAAAAGCAATGAAAACACATAGATTATCGAAATTAAAAGCGTCGAGCGCACGAAAATGTAAATTCAAAGAAATACGTTCCTAAATGTATTTTTGCTGTGAATGTTAATTTGATAGATCATTGATAAACTCTTGCTAGTTGATAACTAATCAACGTTATATGGGCACACATCGACGGAATGTGTTGTATTGTTCATAATTCCGTAAACTAAGTCTGCTATTACAGGATGACTCTTGAGTCACGACTCTTTCCTCTAGTCTATTTTTAACTCGGATTCTGTGAGTATCTTGCTATTACAAGTGAACTCTTTTCCATGCCTTTAATTTGACAGTTTCCTGTCAAAGTGTTGATAGCTCTCTAAACAAACATTTTAATTTATCCTTTGAACAATCAGTTTCTTCCGTAATTTTTTGCCAACTGCCATTAATGGGGAACGTAAAGAAATAAAAATAGAAAAAAACCAACAAGGAGAAGTAGAAACATCAAAAAAAAAAAAATGGGCATAGAAATTCTACCAACGACTCTCAGGGTTGCTGTTTTGCTATCTCATTATGTCTTTCTTTTGCACTTTTGTTATTTCAAAAGAATTACCATGTAATAGCAGACTATAACAAAAATTTCCATTTTTTTTTTCTCTGAATCGGTATTATTAACACTTAATTACATAGAAAATACCAAAAACAAAACAAAAAAAGACAAATAATGTACGTTCACAAGTAACAAATATTTACGATGTTCCAATTACACAACGACTATTAAAACAACTTTAACGTACAATATTTGTTTGCGCTTAATACTTTTTGGTTGCGGCAATCTACACAAATTTTGTTCGATGACCTTTTGTTACCTTTCTGAAAACTTCATAATTCCACGTTCGTAGATTCCATAGCGTCATCATCCTTGAAAATTTTACCATCCAAGGAGATTTGCAAAGATCGAAATAAATGGTAATCTGAGGATCAAGGTCGAGGCTATATGGTGCTTGTAACATCAAATTCCAATCAAGCTTCAATAAATCTTCTCGAGTGACCAAAGATGTATGTGGCCTAGCATTGTTCTGGTAAGAAATGATACCTTTTCGATGAACACCTGGCCGTTTTTCGTTGATCGATGTTTTAAATCTGTTTAGGTTATATTAAGTTGCTCAAAATACGAGTATACCACACCAATCCAACCAAATTGAGAGCGAAATCCTATGTTTCCTGGACCATGATAATTTTCAATTGGTGCTACTGTAAACAATACATTTTTCGTCGCCAGTGATGATTCATTTCCAAAAAGGCTTGGATTCATTGCGTCTAATATGCAAATCATAAGCGTTGAGGAGCTATGTTAAATGAATTTCTTCCAAATCATCTGGAACTCAAATATCAAACTTTTTAGATCGCTGTATGTAACACATTTAACTTCCTTAATAAAGAAATTTAATTGGTTTAGCAATCTTAATCCAAAAAATAAGTCTCAAATATTTTCGACATACATTTTCAGCCTCTTACATGGAAAGTCTGAATTTATTTATTCATACATAGACAGCTTCGCGATTTAAGTTGAAAAGGATTTTCAAAGAGACATCGGGATTTGCCTTAAGAAAAGTCCCATTCTATCCCATGTATTTGCTGCCTTGAAAATATGACACTGCCCCTTTTACTGAATTCAGATCAGCAAGTGTAGGCTGTAAAAAGACTTTTCACAAAATGTGTGGGTCTATTATCAATGGACTGAATAATTCCTTATTTTAGAATTTACATATATTTCATGGGGTTCCTTGGAATAACTCGTTACCCATCTAACGTTATAATATCATAACATATATTTTATATGAAATTGGCTTCCTCCTAAGAGAACGTATATGCCATAAACTATGGTGTGAAAAATATTTAAAAAGGTCGGAGTACGTGCGTCTGGAGCGACAATCAAACTCCGCTCATCTACTGGTTTGTTAAAAAATATAAGTTTTTCTGAAAACACTCGACTGCTTTCACTAAAACTTGCCATGATTTATGTTCGAAGGTAAACTTGAGCGACAAGGCTCAAAGCAATAACTTTTCGAGCCCTTTTAATTTAATGTAAGGACTATCTGTGTGACTCTCTAAGGTTGTTGTTGGTCTCGCTGGGCTTTCATGGCTACGATTTGCTGTATTATGTCTCTTCAGGATGTATCAAAACTAAAAAAAATTTGTTTTTAGAAGCTAGCAAAAAGTTCGCTTACTAAGTACCTTCTCGTATCGCTCATAAGTGATCCCATTTCCTATGAGAAATATTTTCCAAATAACAATTCTGATATTCATACTTCTGTTAACGCCCGGCTCAAACTCGCATCAGTCATGTCCAAATGTAATAGGTGCTAATGCTGCTATGATGATGCTGATTCCCAAAGCCGATTTGTATCTTTCTTTCTTTTCGTAGTTTATTTTTCAAAAGCAGAGGATAATTATTTACTAGTTAGGCAACCTTTCAAATATCTACTCAATTCAACTGCATTAAGGAGCGGTGGTATACCTGTCGCTGATAAATCATCATTGGCGGATGCCTCACATTCGTGTGTCTTATCTACTTAAATTCAATCCTTCTAGAATGTGTTAGTTAAATTTTTTTTCTTATCGTTAGCTTTTGAAATTACAAATCTGCCATACTATAAAGTGCAATCAAGCTTACAAATTAGCTGGCCAACAGTTCTCCAAGATTTGCAATAATACCGTGACATGGATGTGATAGTCCTCCCTATCAATACTATTATTATCTTTTATTTTATTTAAGCGGCACAGAAAATGTTAATACTAGTAATCATAATAATAATGAAGTCAAAACCTAGGGTACAAACAATATACAAATTTCAATTTTCAATTTGCTGGTATGCTGACTACGCAAATTAGGCGTAGTTGTGAATATTCAATTCTTTCCGAAACGAAATTCTATAGGAGCAGTCGCGCAATTGATGTGTTTTGTTTTCATGTTTTGTGTTTGGTTTTTTATAAATTTGAAAAAAAAAAATAAATAAAAATTTACATTGAGGCCCAAGTTCTTTGACATGTTGAAGAATCTATATATAAGAATCTATAAAGTAAAATAATCCCTATCGCCCCCAAAACTCATGTGATGTGGAGTAAACTCTTACATCAAGATATAGTGTCCCACTAATAATTAGTGATATATTTCGCATATATATTTTATCACAGAACTACAACCCTTTTTTAGGTCACTCGTCATAACAGAAAACAAATCAGTAAAAACAAAAACCTATTAGAGACTTACGAGAGCTATCTACTTCTGTCTGATTACAGTTTATTGCCAAACTTTTATTGCAGGACCATTTCATTTTAAGGGCTCTCATCTCTCAGTTTAACAACCTCAGTGATCAACATCCAAAACTTTATTTACATTTTATCTTACTACTTTTGTTTCGACCAGAATAAGTAGGATGTGCCTACAGAACTTCATATTAAAATTAAGCAGTTCGAGAATTTTGCATAAGCCCTCCCTTAGTTGTAATCACACTCAAAGGATCTGACCATGGCAATAATTAACCTTTCCTCAAATCATCAATACGTTAATAAAATTAAACAAAACATGTAATAATAATCATACTGAGGTTTTCTCAAAGTGTTCATGCATTCCTGTCACTGTATCCTCAACCGACCTCATCCTAACGACAATCACACAATGCTACAAATACACATTGACATAATGGTAGCTGTTTTGGGAGCCCTTAATAAATTTATAGCACTTCGCTTTCAAAAGGCAAAATACCGTTAATATTTTCAGATTAGTATTTCCTCCTTTAAACGCCTATGCATAGGTATTTAAAATTATTCTTTGATATTTCTCTGGATGGACATACCCACATCAAATGATATACAAAATATTGTGTTCCCCTGTGGCATTAAGTTATACTCGTATCTGATACTTTTTATAAAGCAACAATACCGCCCATACTTTTTGTTTACTTTCCTTTGAAAGGTCAAGAAAACAGCCCAACCAACAACCAATGGAGATGTGTAAAAGAAGATTGATAAAAATAAGGGAAAACGGCATGTCGTTCGTCATTATTGACATCATGATAAAATGCTTTATTTCTCAAACGATGGAGTTATGTTATGTTTTGCCACTTAAGAATTACATATATCTTGTTTGACAGTGGGGAATTGGCGTGTTGGCGTTCTCAAAGAGGTATTTTGAATTTTAGATTAAGAAATATCTTTGACATTTGTGAGGAAGTAATTTTATAATATCATATTTGGTAGGTGGTACATCCACTACAAAGATATATTTCTTGAGCTTCTTTTTTTTCAACTTATTCGCCAACTAAAATAAAATGATGCATTCGATTTTGTCACATTGGGTATGTAATTTAATTCGTGCGGTTTTTTTTTCTCAAAATTTGAACGTTTATTTAAGAAAAACATGTACAATAGTATTATTCAAAGTATTGCCCATCTGAAGCTATGACTTTTTCCCATCTTTCTGGCAATTTATGGATCCCATCCCAAAATAACTGCACCGGCTTGGCAGCCAAGAATGAATCAAGCCAATTTTTTATATTCTGCTCTGATGTGAACAGTATTTCAGTGAGGGCGTTCTGCATCGACCGGAACAAATGGTAGTCAGAAGGGGCAAGGTCTGGGCTATAAGGCGGGTGGGCTAAGACTTCCCATCCACTGTTTTCCAAATAGTTCTTAACCGGAATAGCAACGTGGGGCCGAGCGTTGTCATGATAGAAAATTATTGCCTCGTGTCTGGTCGCATATTCCGGGCGTTTTTCGGCTACTGCTCTCTTCAAACGGATAAATTGTGTTCGGTACCATTGTCCGTTGATGGTTTTACCCGGTTTTAGCAGCTCGTAATACAGCACACCCATCTGATCCCACCAAATACAGAACATTACCTTCGCACCATGGATATTCGGCTTTGCCGTTGATTTGGCTGGTTGGCCGGGTTTCACATATGATTTTCTGCGCTTGAGGTTGTGGTAATGGATCCATTTTTTATCACCAGTAGCAATCCGATGCAAAAATGACTTCCTTTTGTGGCGTTCCAGCAGCATTTCGGACATGCCAAACCGCCTTTCGACGTTTCTCGGCTTGAGTTCATGTGGAACCCGATTTCCTTGCCTTTGAATATATTCAGCTGCTTCTAAACGTTTTGAAATGGCTGCTTGAGTGACAACCAACGATTCTGCGAGCTCTTTTTGTATTTAGCAATAATATTCATAGAGTAATGCTTCCAGTTCTTCATCTTCAAATATTCCCAAGCTTTTCTTGTTGACTACTCGATCCACATTTTGCATGTGCATACCTGTAGGAATGCACAAAAAGCATAGAAAGCAAAATTGAACTTATAAATAAGATCAAAGACGATATTGTATTGTTTCTTCCGCCGTTCGTTCTTATAATAAATTTATTCTGAGTATTTCAAAACTGAAAGTTTTTTTTTATACCATTCGCCACAACGCGAAATAAGATTGGCGCAGTTAACAGAATAACTATCATACGAATTATCCAATGATAAGAAGAAAAAAAAGTTATAATACACAGTGTAGCAATTTTATTAAAAGCTTCCGTAAAACAACAGGATTTTTTTTTTTTTATTTGTATCCTGTCCACATCTGTCCACGTTGGACATTAAATAATTGTTTATACAAATAGAATACAAACTGTTTTTGAAGATCACTGCCTTGATAAACATTGTATTACATCTGATGATCTAAAACATTTTAGTCTTCCTCTTCGGATTATTTTTTCAAAAGGGACTGGAATAATCTCGTTGTTGTGATGCGTTAACCGTCGGATTATGTGTTTTATACTCGTCTTTTGCATTTTGTACCCACTGTTCCCTCTACTTTGAGTTCGTGTGTCAATATTGGTACCCGGCTTGACCAAGACATGGAAGTAGTTGTTTTTTTAAAGTACACAGTCTGTTAAGCATGTGTTTTAAGTTTGAAAGCTCCACGTTGTTTAGTATTTCTCTGGCAGCCATCAATAGTGAACGTTATCAGTGAATTTGTGAAAATTGAGAAAATTGGTCATCGTTATGTGATACAATAATTTTATTTGAAAGGCCTCAGCCCAACCAATATAAAAGCTGAACTGGATTCTACTCTGGGTGAGTCTGCTCCTTCGCTTACAACAGTAAAATGTTGGGTTGCTGAGTTTAAACGAGGTAGTACGAGCTGCCAAGACGAGCATCGCAATGGTCGACCAAATGAGGTAAAGACTCCAGAAATGGTGAAGAAAATCCACAAAGCGGTACTGGATGATCCTCAACTGAAAGTGCGCAAACTAGCAGACATTGTAGGCATTTCAAAAAGTGCAGAACATCACATATTATTTAAAAATTTTGACATGAGAAAGCTGTGTGCAAGATGGGTACCCCGTTTGCTCACACTCGAGCAAAAACAGTGTCGTGAAGATGTTTCAATTGATTGTTTAGCGAAGTTGGATGGATGAAATATGGGTCCATCACTTTACACCTGAGACAAAAGAACAATGAAAACAATGAATTCAAAATGGAGAACCGGCTCCAAAGAAGGCGAAGGCTGTTTCATCTGCAGGCAAGGTCATGGCGTCGATTTTTTTTGATGCGCGTGGGATAATTTCATTTCTTAAAAAAAGAAAAACTATCAACGGCCAGTATAATGCGAATTTATTGCAACGTTTGAGAGAAGAAATCAAGCAATAACGTCCGCATTTGGCTAAAAAAAAAATGTTGTTTCATCAGCTCACAAATCCGTTATTGCAATGGCCAAAATTAATGAATTTAAGTTTGAATTGCTACCTCAAGCACCCTTTTCGCCAGATTTATCCCCCTCATATTTCTGTTGCCAAACTTCAAAAAATGGCTCAGTGGTGAAAGATTTTCCAACGATGAAGAAGTGATGTCGGCAGTTAACGGCTATTTTGAGGAGCAAGACAGTTCTTATTATAAAAAGATTATCGAACTTTTTGAACATCGCTGGGAAAAGTGTATAGATCTGAAAATAAAATACTATTAATCGAAGTATGGTATGTAATATTTTAATTAACAACGTTCACAATAATAGCGATTATTTTTATTATATGCAATTTTCGAACAACAACGCGTCGGTTGTGCAGTCAAAAAAATAGCAACATTCATAATATTCAAGGCAAAAAAAGAAGTCTCTAAAGTAAAAATTTATTTCTTTTTATCTCTGTAATTAAGTAATAAATATAGTTATTTAATATTCAATAGTTTGGTGCATATTCTTTATTGCAAATAACTGCATTACAGCGTAGTGGCTTGGAATCGACCAGTGACTGACACCTCTACAAGGGTATAATATACAAGCAACGTTGAATTGTTGAATTTTGTTGCTCCGAAACTCCTTCTTTTTACATCGGCCCATAAATTTTCCAGAGGATTTAAGTCTGGAGACTGAGGTGGCCATTCCGTAACATTGACCTGTTTTTCTTCGAACCACCTTTTAGCTGTTTTGCTGGTATGTTTGGGGTCGTTGTCTTGCTGGAAGTTTTACCTCAAAGGCATTTTCTCAGAAGCAAATGGTTACAGAACTTCCTCCATAATTTTCACATAAAGGTGTTGGTCAAGCAAAGACTTAAAAAAATATATTGGGCCAACACCATGGTAGGAAAAATATACCCAAACCATTATATTGCAACCTTCTTACACAGCAACTAGACCCAATACTGGCCAATCCATGTGGTTCCTTGCAAACGACAATCTTTTTGTCACATGACAAGGTCCCAGCAGTGGAAATTTTTTTGGCCTTAGGGCATTCAAATTAACTTCCCCCAATCTCCGACGCAGCCAGTTCACTTTTTAGCTGCACAGTTGATTTAAAGGACTCCTTTTTAGCGAGTCTAACTATCAGTTTTATTTCATGAGGAGACATTGCTGGCTTTCCGAATCATTTAATTCGAAGATTCAACAATTTTCCGAATTTCCTTATAAGATTTACCTTCAGAAATTAATTTTTTTATTATAGCTCTTTTGACTTCGGTGCAGTTTTTTCCATGGCCCATGTCTGCAAAATTAATGGCTGTTTTCTTTCATTTTTTGAAGAAAAATATGTATCACTTAATAAATTTACCGAATTAAATTGATTTGCAAGTTATTTTATAAAATTGTTCTATTTCTTAGCCGACATCCTCTAATGGTGCTATTATTTTGACTGCACGCGTACAGAGGTGTTGTTGCAAAATTACAGATAACAAAAACTAACGTTACCATTGTAAATAATTTTCAGTAAAATAGCAAAGAGCACATTTCCAATAACGGGGTTCAACAGTGAGATGTTAAAAAAAATAATCAAATAAGAAATATTGTTCTTAAAAGTTTTAATGCGATTATGGTGCTATTTTTTTGACCGCAGATGTATATGTATATATATAGAGCTTGTTCTCTATTGATAGTACATAATACAGTGGAAATTAGAAGCCTATAGTTAACAAACAAGTAACGCACATATGTATAGGGTGTTTCACGAGGGTGTTTCGTGAGGTTTGATTTACAATGTAAAATAAAGACATAAATTTGAAAGTGAACTCAAGATTTTTATTATCGCTTAAAAGAACAATTTATTGCATTTACTTTTTGAAAATGATATAATGTAAATGTTGGCCACGACTATGTCTGAGGTGGTCCATTTGGAAGGCCAATTTTGTGTGACTCGTTCTAGATCTCTAGCGACTGGTATCTCGCGAATAACACGGGTAATGTTGCCTTCCAAAGCGTCAATCGTATCTGGCTTATTCCTGAAGACCTGAGACTTTACATATCCTGAGAGAAAATAGTCCAAATGTGTGATACCGCACGATCTAGTGCTTACCAAAATGATTTCTCAACAAGTCCATTGTTTCACGCCCTGTATAGCTCGTAGAGCCATCTTGTTGAAATCAAACATCACCGAGACCATGAATTTGAATTTCAGGAAGCACATAGTTCGTTAAAATGGCGCGATAACGGTAACCATTGACGGCTACATTCTGATTTGCCTCATATTTGAAAAAATATTGGCCAATAATTCCACCAGCCCATAAACCACACCATAACGTTGTTTTTAATGAATGTAATAGTAGCTCTTGGTACTCTTTGGGTTGCTCATTAAACCAAATACGGCAATTTTGTTTAATAACGTATCCATTGAGCCAGAAATAGGCTATCTAACTGAACAAACTTTCACTGTCAAGCACCGAATTTTCATTGTGTTTTTCCAGAGACCATTCACTGAAAATATGACGCAGATTCAAGTCGCCTGGCTTAAATTCTTGCATAAGTTGAATTTTGTACGCTTTTAGGTGGAGATCCTCAGGTAAAATACGTAAAGTTTTCGAATACGCCAATCCAAGCTGCTTAGAACGACGACGAATCGATTCGTCACGGTCTTCGCGTACACTCTTAGCTACAGCTGCTTTAGTCTCTTCACTACGTGCTGGATGTGGTCAAACCGGTCAGGTATCATCCACTAATGTAAACTGGGACTCCAATTTTCGAATGGTATTGGCAATAGTGGTTTCTCATTTCTCACAGAACGCTGATTTTCGTAATACAGCTGAACAATTTTGATACTGAACGAAAATGACAAAGCATTTTGATAGGAAGCACGCGTAATCTGTCAAAAAAGGCCTATTAGAAATCAATCACGATGAATTACCCCTTAGTAGGCAGCACCCAGAATCAGGAAAACTTGGCTTACATTCGGGTCAAAATCGTCTCCAAGAGAATCTAACTGAGCAAATATCGGGAAAATCAAATTATCATAATAATATTAAAAAGTAAAAGAAAAAATGTCGAAATGAGTAATACCGCATTTTTTATGAACTAGTCTTGAATGACCGACCGAATACAAATCACTATTTGCGGAAAAACATATATAGTTTAAGTAGATACGGGATCAACGTACAATTGTATAATTGTCGATAGATTAGATGAATTCAACAAAATTTTTACAATGCTTTAAAACAGCTACTGGTTAAGATACCACAATGAATGATATATATACACATGCACCCGATGAATTTAAAGCTACTTCAAATGATTTAATCAGATATAAAGACCTTGAACGAGAGCATATCAGTTCATAATAGATAAAGGTTGCTTTGAACAATTTAAATACTATGTATAACAGATTTTGATGAAAGAAGTTTCCACTTATGGTAAATAATCAAAACTTAAAGTTTACTAACCGTCCATGACAAGTATGCTCACATTGATAGGCTCAATCGTAATACCAGATATATACAATGGCCAGAAAAAATATTTTGACAAAACTGTGCGCAATGTTATCTCGCTTGTTTTGGTAGACTGAGAGAACGAACAGTTCTCTGTTGATGCGCAAAACGAAAAAGAAGATAATAACAATAATAGCAAAATATATGTCAAATAAGTATTTGGCATCATTTTCTTTTCAGGTTTTTTCTTTTCATGAAAGCCAGCCATTCAAGCTGAGCTCTGCTATTTACAAAGCCTTTTTTAACATTATTTATTAATTTAATGGCATTCACTGAATTTAATTAGTAAACATGAGAAAAAAGTCGGAAAAAAGTATGATGCGGGTATTTCAGTAAAATACTTAATCAAACTATACAAAGTGCCTCGCCAAACTGTGTATTATCAAATAAATAAGCAAAAGAAAAACAAATCCACAAGTAACTTGCCACGTTCAATAGACGACGCAAGACAACCAATAGAGAGGACCGTTTATTGTGGGATAATTTAAAGACAATGCGCTAAAAAATCCATAATCTACAGCAATTGAATTAAGTAATCAGCTTAATATTCAAATTTGTGAAGAAACTGTTAGAAATGCTTTGAAAGAGGCAGGTTTTGCCACTTATGTAGTCAGACCGATACCTCAAATTTAACAGAAAAATAAGCTCAAACATCTGAAATTTTTACCAAAAATTTGTACACAAGCATCCATAATTTTGGCAGCAAGTATTGAGGACTGATGAAAGCTCTTTTCAGTACCATAGCAAATTGCGAAAAAAAGTGGCACCTGTATGTGAACGAGTACCCTATGGAGATGGCAGCGTAACATTTTGGGAATGTGTGTGCTTTAATGGCATCAGAAAATTGGTACCAATTTGAAACGATGAACGAGGATCAATATTTTCACATTTTAAATAAT
Organism: Volucella inanis; assembly: GCA_907269105.1. NCBI lineage: Eukaryota > Metazoa > Arthropoda > Insecta > Diptera > Syrphidae > Volucella > Volucella inanis. The sequence continues at coordinate 68,719,616 of OU026153.1, forward strand.
CACGCGTTTACTTCAGGTGGTAAATTGATGTGGATGTGGAAATAAATACATTGGACTGGCCACCTCAAAGCCCCGATGTAAATATAATTGAGAATGTGTGGGCTTATGTAAAGAGTTTACAAAAGTTTATGTTTAACAATAACACACGTGGAGACAATCGCTAAGGTCGAAGGCCTTTGGTATGACATTTCTCTGCAAACCCTCCAAAATTTGGTGAACTCCATACCAACCCGATTACAAAAAGTCATCAGTGCCAACGGGGGGTTCAGGTTCATTTTCCATTTAGTAATGCCTTTATGTTTATAAATTTTTGTTATCAACTCTTTTTTTCGGATAAATAATATTTTTTCAAAAATTTAATATTAATATATTGAATTAACTAAGAGTATATTTTTTTTAAAGCTCATTATTATATTGTATTATTATCATAAACTTTTTCCAGATTTTCTCAAAATAATAAAGAAAGATGTAAAGAAAAATGTGCGTTTTTTTTTTGTCAAAATACTTTTTCCGACCATTTTAAATATAACAATCACAGGATTCTTAAGTAGACTCGAATAAAATGAAGGCGATGTTTTAAAAATGGGAGAGTAGATATTAGATACTAAAAATTAAACGAAATTTTATAAAAATTCTGAAGCGACCGATTCAGATTTAAGAATATTATCTAATATTGATGTAGGTAACAATGGGTACAGTTCATTGAGCAAAGGGAAGAATTGTTAGTCGACATTCCTATCAAAGAAGAAATTTTAAATAAATATAAGACAAAATTGATGTTGACTAATAACAGAACTCATTATTAAAGAAAGAAATTACAGATGTATAGTCACAACTTCCAGGTCATCAATATAATAGAAATGTAGTATATTGTTATACTTGTATATTATATTAAAGTATAATATTATAGGAAGAGCATCAAAATGACTTTTGGATGAAGAAGATAAAGTAGATATTGAAAATCACCTTAAGAAAGTAAAAATTAATTACTATAACTCTATTACTAATTTAAATCAGAAATTTATAATAAACGATGGTTTAACAGAACGTTTAATTAGCTTAAATATATATACAGAGTGACTGACTCGAACCGCAACTTTTTAAAATGGTATAATTTTTTTATTTTTTGATAAATAACTCACCACTTTCGTGCAAGCGCAGCAACTCCTTCGCTCTTTCGACTCTAACTTTTTTCTGTTGCGGTGTGAGATCGTGTGCTTTTTGGAACTTCAATGGCTTCAGTCCAAGCTCATTTTTCGGTATGTGTTGCATCCGTTCCAACGATATGTTAAGCTCACGAGCCATTTTTTTTCCACTTCGACACGGATTTCGCTCAATTCCAGTCTTCACTTTCCGAACCATTTTTGCCGATGTTGCTGTTTTTTTATGACCACCTCCATGGCGTTTTGGATCGATGGGAGTAACACGGTAACGAGCTATGATTCGAGACACAAATGATTTATTCACATTGAGGTGCTGGAGGGCTCTAACGATAGCTACTTGTGGTTTTCCAGCCAAATATAAATCAATCACACTATCCATCGCGGATAAAAATTTTTCAACACAACTGAGACGCAATAAATAATCAAATTATCTGTCATGTTTCAAAATTTGAGCTCACAGTAATGAACGGTTTGGAAATTACAGCAGTCTGAAATTGGTTGCAGTTCGAGTCAGTCAGGGTGTATATATGTATATACATAAACCCAATTAACTAAGCATCAGCATCCTTAAAATGTTTGAAGAAAGCGCAGGCAACAAAAAAAAAATGGTCTGCACCCGGATATCTAATCCGAGGTCCCCCTTTTTATTTTCCTGCTTATGAAATTTATCAGTCTTTTAGAGAAAGAGAAAGTCTTAGAGATAAAGTTCCTACAGTACTTATCACCAACTACACTAGCAATTAGTATTCGTATCTTCTGGGAAATGCAAGCGTAATATAGATATCTACAGAAAAAATCCTTCACTATGTCGTAATAACTCTCACCGTAAGCATTTCGGGAGGTGGTATTATTTATGCCAAGCACATTTATATTCTTAAGTAAAGCGAAGCTACTTTTTAACGCACCAATAAGAAATCTACAGTCTCCGTCGAAGGACAGCAAAAAGGCAAATTATTTTTTAGGGACTACAGAAAGAATTTAATTTCCAAAAATGGTCTGCACCCGGATATCTAATCCGAGAAATGAGAAATCTACAGTCTCCGTCGAAGGACAGCAAAAAGGCAAATTATTTTTTAGGGACTACAGAAAGAATTTAATTTTCACGATTGTCAACTACCACAAAGGCGCCAATACCACCGTGGCTCAAATGGTGATGCATTGACCGTGGCTCAAGTGGTGATGCATTGGCTTACAAATTGAGCGAATTGTTGTTCAGTCCACCAAAATTAAATTATCATAAATAAGCACTTGACTGTTTGATGCCACTCATGGAGCAAAGTAACCACTGAAACCAAATCTATTTCTTTTTCCCCATTCCGGGAAAGGAAAACTGTACTTCGTATTCCCACTAGAAAAGGAATTCATTGCATCAAAAATATGGCGCGCCTGGTCAAAGAAACTCTGGTTCAAACTGTACGAAAGACCACAACTTTTCGAATAGAAATCGCTTTGAGCTCATGCCCACATGCATATCAAGAACATGGAGAATCAGAAGTGCATCTAGAACCCCATGTCTTGCTTGAAACTTTATTATACTTCGAACAGCTTTTGACCAATGATATCCAATTCAATTAATATCTAAGAAGCCTCGAGTCCTAAACTTCATTAAAGAAACGAATGGAAACATTTTTTTTTGTAAATGATGACTCAAATAAGTCCACTTTTTCATTTTTGTGGAGGGACAACCCTTTATTTTCAAAGGTTTAACTGACGCTTTAGAAGAAGCTTCTCCCATCTCCCGAGCTTCTTCTTCTTCCTAAAACTTATGATAAATTTCTGGACAGAATCCAAAACCATGTAAAAAAAATCGTAGGTGATGTCTATATAGGTCCGCTACCTGACACCTTCAACACTTTAACACCGATGTAACATTTCTTGCCTTACTTTATTGTGTCTCCATTTTCACCACAACTGCATCAACGATATTTCCAGAAGTATTTCAACCTTTAACTGTAATATCGCTTCCTGCAACTCTTATCAGCTTTGAACGTTCTCTGATATATCAAAATTCTTTCCTTAGACGAATCTTTAATGTACTACCTTGCCAAAGTGCAAACATTCGAGATCAACATAATATATGGGCTGAAAAGTCCGTTTCTTAGAGAGGGCACCATACCATTTTCAGTTAGTACCAATCTTCAAAAGATACGTGTATAAATTTGACAGCTGTCGGACAATTAGTTCTCGAGATATAGCATTGTGAGTGAAGCAACTTTTGTTATTGTGAAAAAAATGGATTCAAAGCAATTTCGTGTATTGATTTATCATTGCTTTTTGATGGGAAAAAATGCATCCGATGCAAAGAAATGGCTTGATAAGTGTTACCCGGACTCTGCACCAGCCGAACGAATCATTCGCAAGTGGATTAAAAAATTTAAAAGTGGTCATACAAGCACCGAAGATGATGCACGCAGTGGATGTCCAAAATAGTCCAGATGAAAACATCAAAAAAGTCCACAAAATGATTACGAATAACCGTAAAGTGAAATTGATCGAGATAGCTGAGGCTGTGAAGATATCAAAAGAGCGTGTTGGATATATCATACACGAATATTTGGACATGCGAAAGCTCTGTTCAAAGTGGGTGCCGCGTTCGCTCACAGTCGACCAAAAACAACAACGTGTTGATGATTCAGAGCAGTGTTTAAAGCTGTTCAACCGCAATAAAGCCGAAGTTTTGCGTCGGTATGTGACAATGGATGAAACTTGGCTCCATCACTTCACACCAGAGTCAAGTCGGCAGTCAGCTGAGTGGCGAGCAGGCGACGAACCTCGTCCAAAACGACCAAAAACTCAACAGTCGGCTGGTAAGTTTATGGCATCCGTATTTTGAAGAAAAAGAAAGTGCTGTTTCATCAATACAAGGCACCGTGTCACAAGTCAATGAAAACGATGGCAAAATTGAATAAATTCGGCAATGAATTGCTTCCCCACCCACCGTATTCTCCAAATTTGGCCCCCAGCGACTATTTCCTGTTCGCAGACCTTAAAAGAATGCTCGCCGGAAAGAGATTTAATACCGATGTAGAAGTACGAACTACGAAGACGAAACAGAGGCCTATTTTGAGGCTAAACCGAAATCGTACTACAAAACTGGTATCGAAAGATTGAAAAATTGTTTCAATCAATGAATCGCCCTCGAAGGCAACTATATTGATAAATAAAGTTAAATTTTGCAAAAATTTTTTTTTTTTTTTGCTATAAAACGGCACTGACTTTTCAGCCCATGTTTTACATTGGTACATATCTTTCATTGCTACCAAACACACGTCCTCCGTGTGTGTGCAAGCATATCATATGCAAATCCCATGTATGTATTTATAAAGTATTTGAAATAAACTTTTTTTACTTAGCTTTTTGGTTTCTTCAAGTATTGGTTATGGGCTTAGCGTATTTTTAATCAAAGCCGTTATATCAGTCCAGTCGAGTAGATTCTAGGTTAACATCCCGTGCTCTGTGGAACTAGCGGTAAAAAAAAAAACTTGCTCTTGTGCATTAAGCTCATCCTGCTGCTGCGTGCCAAAAATTATAAAACCTCAAAGGAGACATGGGAACAGTCGGATTATTTATTTATTTGTCAAAAAAATTTTAAATACGCGAGAATTCCTAAATGTGAAAACATCTTAAGTTTTTCGAACTGTTTGAAAATTTAGCTGGGCCTGAAGTGAAACTGCAGGGTGATAAGATGATCTAGATACAACTTTTCTTAAAACAATACTGTTGAAAGAGGAAAATGTAGAGAAGGATACTTTGCATATATATAAATAGTGATTAACACAAAATAGCTCACAATAAAGCAAGCAACCGAATCGAGGAGAAATGGCTAATATCAAATATGACGGACTTAGCAGCTCAATCTGTAGTTTTCACAATTTATTTCAGCACATTCAAACCAACAAAGAGCGCATCGAGCTAACAAAGGGCGCTGCTATTGTTTGCATAGAAAAGCGTATACATAAATAAGCTCACCGTATATTATGTACGTTCTGTTCCCCAATTCAAGGAAAATTATTTTTTTATGAACAAAAAGACACAGAACAACTGCAAAATAGAATTTGGCAAAGGTTTTTCCAAAATTAAAAAGTAAAACGGTCATTTAAATGTGAGTAGTTTTACACTGATGCCGAGCATAAAAGTTAATAATAGCAAACATTTTGAGTTTAACATTTGTTTGAAAAATAAAATAATAATAAAAGCGCTACTTTTTGCAAAAAATGTGTGTCCCAAGTAGAATTATGTTGTAAACTATAATACTGAAATTTATGGACCACAGTTTAGGGTTGCAAAATAATTAGTAAAGTTCGTCGATGGTTTTACCCGCAATAGTGTTGTGTTTTTTAAATTAAAAACAAATTTAAGAAATTCTGTCATATTAAAGACTGTGTAGAGGTTCTTCACTGTGTAGTTCAACTTCACTTTCAGCCTCTCTCAATACAACTAACGGGTCTCTTGGTTTTTTTTTACAATTTACAGACTACTATGTGAAAGGTCGCTATGTAATATCTGGCCCCAGAAGTCCTAACATATGTAAGAATGTACGCCTTTATTAACGATCTCTGGACGATAGATCTGACTCTGTTTGCATTGATGGCATGACCAATACAATTGTCATTATCGCAATATAACGAAAGCGTCTAAACTTACCCAAGAGATTTGAAGCAAGTTGCTTCGTTTTCATGAGGTTTTCAATATTTCTCCATCCGATGTCGTAAATGATCTCTCCGCATTTGCCTCCCATGTGAACTCAAAATGCGTCTTTGATCTTTATATCTCAGACAGATATCTAAAACGTGCCACTTTTTAATCGATCGTTAAAATCTAGTAAATCTTCAGCCTCTCAAAAAGTTACTGATGTACTCTTTGTTCATCAACTATTCACTGGTTGTATGGTATTGAATGCCCTATCCTGCTCCAAATGATATCAATCAATACCAATTCATGCAACTTTAAGTCTGTACCCCTCTTTCACATCAAATTATTTAAATCGTTTTAAAGTCGTAGATAGATCAAATTGGAAAACCAACCCACTTAGGCCTATTGCCCCGTTGTGTTGCCATGGAACCAATTTGAGCTTACGATGAAGCGTAGGTGACTGTTAACGTCTGTATTTTTTTAAATCGTTTAAGTCGTTGTAGAAAAAGTCTCCTATATGGAGTTTTCTTCTCTTGGATAGAACTAGTCATGTACAGAGAAGGTGGAGAATTGTCTTCTCTTCTTTCTCATCCATGCAGCTCCTACAGAATTCGTTTTTAAAAGCGCTAAGCCTTCTCGCATGCTTGCCTATAAGGCAGTGTCCAGTGATGACACCTATAATGGCGCTAAGAAGTTTTCTACTTAGATGAATCAGACTTTTAGAGCGATTCAGATCCAGCTTTGGCCAGATCTGTTTAGTCGCTAGACTGGTGGCCCACTGGTCCATCTAAGGTCTGTCCTTTTATTAGCATTCAGCTTAAATAATAATAAGCACGTAGCGATTGGTATACCTATGCTACCCTTTTCCGGTAGAATAGGTAGGGTGGTTCCAATTTTGGCGAGTTCATCCTCCCTACAATTTCCTGGAATGTCTCTGTGACCAGGCACCCAACAAAGGTGAAGTTTGAAATATTTTGCCATCTCCATAAGAGGTAATCGGCATTCAAAGGCGGTTTTGGAAGTCAGTGAGACGGAGTCCAGAGACTTGACAGCAGTTTGACTATCAGAAAAGATGCGGATATCCTTTCCAGATATCAAGTTTTTCTTCAGCCAGGACAGAGCTTCTTTAATCGACAAATTTTCCGAGTAGAACTCGCTACAGTGATTTAGAAAACGGCAGGAGAGGCTTAGATTTAGCTTATCTGAGAAAACACCTCCAACAACCCCGCTATTGATTTTAGATTCATCTGTATAGAAATGGATAGACTTGTCCTCCATGAAAGCATGCATGGATGGCTTTGTCAAACTGAAGTTAAGGTATGGTGTAATCGATGTTCTCTAAGTAGATTCTAAATGTATTAAGAATATTAGCGTGACCAAATGAATTATTTGTCCACTCTGTAGTCACTTTAAGGTGAATAGCTGCAGTCGCAGCTACTTGCCTGCTGAAGATGTCGGTGGGTGTCAAGTGAAACAGAATGTCTAGCCTCGAGGAGGGAGTGGAGTGTAGAGCTCTGCTTATGCAAGACATGCTGTCCTTTAGATTCGGCTTAGCTTTTTGCAGTTGACGGCAAAAGTATTGTTCTTTTGACCAAGATGTATAGCCAGTGGGTTATTTAAGGCCCCAATGGAGGCCCCATTTGTTTCCAATGGCTTTCTTGCAAGACAATAAAGCTAGTATAGCTTTCTTAACTCTTTCTTGAATCTTAGGTTTATAGTTTATTTCCTATCAAAAATGAGACACAGGTACTTGGCTTTATTGGAGGTGGGTCTATAGTTGAAATTTTATATTCCCTGGAAAAAAGGACAATATCATTTTTATGGGGGTTTACCCCCAATCCGAAACGATTCGCCCAACGGGTTAATCTGTTAAGATTTAGCTGATGGTATTAAGATGCTTACCTGAGAAGACTATAGCAACTTCGTCTGTATAGGCAATCAACCTCCCTCCCTCTTTCAAGTATATCAGCAGTTCATTTACCATTAAGTTCCAAAGAAAGGGAGAAAGGACACCGCCTATACTAACACAGCTATTAGCAGAAGTTCCACCCAGTTTGGAGTTGATTATCCTGCTATTTAGCATAAGACTGATAAACTCCCCAAGTGCGTCGTCTACCTGCAGATGTGATAGCGCAGGCGTGATTGCGGGTGTGTCGACGTTGTTAAGGGCGCTCTCTATGTCTAGGAAAGCAACCATTGCGTAGTCCTGTTTTGGTTACTGTTTGCCGCGAATGAGGAGCTACCTGGAAAATGGGTATCCAGTAGCAAGTTGAGTGAATCAACACTTGAAGTTTCCCAAGAGCCATCGGTTCTTTTCAAACAACTAGACCATCACAGGATTTGTAAAGACGATTTTTCCTAGCCGCGATGCCGGGTGAAACATCAATGGACAACACTACCGAACACAATTAATCCGTTTGAAGAGAACAGTAGCCAAAAAACGCCCGGAATATGCGACCAGACACGAGCCAATAATTTTCCATCATGACAACGCTCGGAACCACGTTGCTATTCTGATTAAGAACTATTTGGAAAACAGTGGATGGGAAGTCTTACAACACCCGCTTTATAGCCCAGACCTTGCCATTTCTGACTACCATTTGTTCCGGTCGATGCAGAACGCTCTCACTGAAATACGGTTCACATCAGAGCAGAATATCAAAAATTGGCTTGATTCATTCTTGGCTGCCAAGACATCGCAGTTCTTTTGGGATGGGATCCACAAATTGCCAGAAAGATGGGAAAAAGTCATAGCTTCAGATAGGCAAAACTTTGAATAATACTATTGTACATGTTTTTTTTTAAATAAATGTTCAAATTTTGGAACAAAAAAAACCGCATGAATTATATAATATTATATAATATATTTAATCCCTAGTGATGAGCAATATCCATATACAATCTTATTAGGACGATACTTTTAATAAGTTGTGTACAATAATAGAAGAAATATTATTGTCGTGAATACTGAAGTTGCTTTGAAACACAATACCCATTAGTTTACATTAAAAAAAAGAGCATTTTTAAAGGAACTTGCTTTGCAACTCATATCCGAATTCCAAAATAACAGAGGACAGAACCCACGAACCCAAACGGATGACATAAAAACAACGTCAATATAGCACACGCTGTTCGGTTGGTCCGAGGAATAAAGTTTGGGAAACCTTTTATGGCTGTGTGATGCATAACTCCATTTTGCTATACCATGCAATTTTGAGTTCCGAAAAATGTGCTAAGTTCAAAACACTCTAAATTGTGATATCTTCAAGATAATTCACAATTTTTGGTTATTCTGTTCTTAAAATAATTCAGGATTTTAATGAAATAGTACTAATAAATATCTTTAAAAACAATATGAACTCAACATTAAATATATGTAGATTTTGTTTGTATGTATTGTACTACATTTATTATCTATTTTGTTTTATTAACTGCTTACACATTAAGTAATTTTATGTGTCCTTACTTGAGAACGAATAAACTATTATATAAAACCACTTCCTTTTTTATTTTTATCCCTTCATAAGCTTGAAGTTGTACTAGGTTTTAAAGCATATCATATCCCGCCACACCAAAAACGTAAATTGTTTCCTAATTAGCATACGGTTTTTTTTTTAACCTTTTTTAAATTGGTATCTACCGTAATTCTTTTCCTGTCGTTAAGTGATGGTTTTCATCAAAGTTTGTTTATAATATAGTTTCCATATTATTTTAATATATTTCCATATTCCATTTAAAATGCAAATCGATATATATGTTTTTAGAAAATTTGTGTTTTTGACTATTTCTAGGATACTCTGGAAATAGTGGCCAGATAAGTAGTCGAATATCCCTCGACGAAACAAATTTTGTGTACTGTACTGTACTGTACATAAAAGAATGTGTACGTAATTAAATAAGCACATTAATCGAATCATCTAACCGAATTATAAAACAATTGATCAAACCGTTTTTCTGTAGTTTATATGTTTACTATATATATGTAACTAATTAGATTTTAAGATGTGCAGTCCTACTACCCAACAGTCGCATTTTTTATTTCTTTTACCGTTAAGAAAGTTCTCCTACAGATATTAACTCAAACGGAGTCAATTTTCTAGTGGTTGTTGTATGTAAGTCAATCAAAATCAAAAATGTTGTGGTAGTTGAGGCATTACGTCAAGCTGATATTATTATTTTATTGCTGTCATTACTATATGTGAAAGGAAAATTTTATTAGTTTAACAAAAAAATTTGTTTCTTCTTATTTCCAAATCAAGCGATGACGATATTGCACAAAGAATAAGTATGCGACGGAATAGTCCTGCTTAAATTAAAGGGCTTCTTTATTATGTACGTCCGGCTTTAGCATACGCAATGCATTAAAAACCAATAGTAGAGAAACTTCAGTTTAAGCAAATCAGTTGGTTTTTTCTTATTCAATAAAGTTCGTTGGAAAATCCAATTCAGAAAGCAACAGAATCCGAAAAAAGAATCAATCGTTTAAAAGTGAAATTATCAGCAAACTCTTGGGTTGTCTAACGAGGTGATCCAAAATTTAATATAACAGACTATAGAATGGTTCTAAGGTCCGCAAGTTTTGCCAATCCTACGAGCGAGAAGGAGCACGCTTTATTTTTAATCTGAAGATTGATCTCCGAGCAATAAACTTAGTCTGCACTTTAGATAGTTTTCTCAAATACAAATGCTGCACTTTTCTTGGCAATGTAATCCATGATAAACAAGCATCGTATTTTTATAGTAAGCTAACTTTTAAAAGATCAACGCGTTCTATCTCCTTAGATCATCCATGTACACCTGTTTGACACCTCGCAGATAATTCTTAAGCAATGCCATTAGTCTTTGGAATCGATTACCGTCAACAATAAGGTTTAATGTTACAATAAACAAATTCTTTTATTCAACATATAATTGAAAATGCTCTACTTATATACCATCATGGAATGGAACTGGACTTCATTCATCTGCGCGCTTGGAGTGATTAATTCATTTTAGCCAATTTTTGAGTACTCTCCCTCACACATCGGCCGATATTCCGGCAATTTCGCATTTAATAGTAGTTCTGATCACATTTAACGTCTCTGGATTACTGGCATAGACCAATAACTCGACGTAGACTCAAAGAAAAAGTCTAGAGGTATCAAATCGTACGAACGGGGGGCGAATTCACTGGTCCATTTCGTAAGATAATACGCTCACCAAACTTTGACTTCTATAGCTCGATTATGTGGCTCACTATGGGGCAAGTGGAGCCATTCTTTTGAAACCACATCTCATCAGTATTTAGTATACGCAAGTTCGGTCGAAAATAATGTTCCAACATATCCCGATAGGTATTTCCATTAACTGTAACGTAACATAACTGTAACTGTAACATCATCAGCAACGAAAAAATATGACACAATGTCGCCGCCGGCATGAAAACCAAACTAAATAGTACATTTTCGTAGATGTAGTGACGTCTAATGAATCGCATGTGGGCTTGTAACCATTCAATGGCCCATATTTTGCTTGTTGACAAAGCCATTTAGTCTCATCGCTGAAGACGATTTCCCAATGAAATTCCGAATCGGTTGTAACCATTTCCAGAGACCAGTTTCAGAAAGTTCGACGCTTGAAATGATCATCCGGCTTTAGTTCTTGAGTAAATTTGATAACCGCGATCGTTTCGCAAAATTAGCCGCATTGCAGTTTAAGCGATGCCCAATTTCTCCACATGACGTGGAATGGATAGATTTGGGTCGCTGTAAACAAATGCGCTTACGTCCTCAATATTTTTAGCACTCCAGGAATTTCTTTTTTTCACTAGCATCGAAACATTAAGCAGCGAAAATGCGGATTAAAATGTTGGCACCAAATTGTAAACTGTGAGTCAGTGGGGTAAATTGGCGCTCTTAGAGACTCCAAATTTTGGTAATAAGTTTCAATAATTTGTAAACGCTGCACTCGAACTGAAATATGATAAAATGACAGGCAAAATAGTAATGATAAGAGATTAAACATTAAGGGTGGATTCACATTAAAAAAAAGTATATAAGGAAAGGATGCCTACCTCAGCCTCATAACAAAAGTTTAAAATAATATTCCCTAAAACTGAATGAAGATGTAAAAAAACAAGTACAAATAAGTAAAGACAATTATTACGCAAATAAATTCCAAAACTGTAGAGGAAGGTTAAGGAAGAGTGGAAAGTAATAAATAATATTCTTAGTAAGTCGGAAGCTAAGGATAAGATGTTCCATCTCCATGTATTTGTAGCTGCGATCGATATGCAGACGTAGTTGACGACAAATTTGAAAAAATAACTTTTGCTTTCATGCCATTCACAGGTATGGAAATACAAATTATGCAACTGAACAACAAAAACTTCAGTACTTCTGACAATATTACTGACTGTCTTTTAAAGTGTAATATATATCGCTATATATCGTTGATGTACTATGTCATCTGTTTAATATGAGTGTAAATTGTGGTGTATTTCCATCGTCTTTGAAATCTGCTGAAGTAACTCCTTTATTTAGAAAAGGTAACAGAAACCAAGTTTCTCAATATAGGGCAATATCGATACTCCTTCATTTTCTAAAGTATTCGAAAAATTAATAAAATTTAATAAAAGCAACTATTTCTGCAATGATCAGTTTGGATTTCGAGAAGGCAAATCAATCGAAGATGCGATCCTTAAACTATAGAATGAGATCAGTGAATGCTTCAACAAAAATGTTAATCCCTAAGTCCTTTTTATAGATATGACAAAGGCTTTTGACATGGTTAACCATAAGATACTCTTGGATAAATTATACAAAGTTGGACTAAGAGAAGTAATTCACAATTGGTTTACTTCCTTTACGTGTACGTGTATAGTACAGAATTAGAAACATGTATTGGAGTACCTCAAGGATCAGTCCTGGGCCCCTTAATATTTCTACTTTATATCAATACCTTATTTTCCCAAAATCCTAATAGTCATATCATAGCATTTGCTGATGATTTTGCATTGTCCTATACAAATGACAGCTCATCTAACTTATCAATAAAGATCCTTAATGACACAAATATACTACGACAATGGTTTGCCAAGCATGAACTGTTAGTTAGTGAAAAAACAAAATTAATGTCTTTCAACTTAAAAGGTCCTTGTCGCAATAACTGTCTTATCTAGTTTCACTCCGCTGTATGTAAAAAGTTGTCTTTATCTGTTCATATTTGTGGAAAAACTAATTTTTCAGAAGAATATGCTTGTAGTTCTAGTTGTTTTGAAATTGAAAATGTATATGGTTTTAAATATTTGGGAGTTTTAATTGACAGGAATTTAAATTGGAAAGAAACTGGAGGTATCAAAAAAATATATGTAAAATGTAAAATGTACGTACTCAAACCACGATGTTCAAAAAGAATTTTGCTGATGATATATTGTACTATGGACTTGTACACTCCGAACTGCAATATGGAATTACAAGTTGGGGAGGTGCCTACAACTCAACAACAAAAATACTGCACATAACTCAAAAGCAATTAATGAAAATAATTTGAAGGGTTAACAGATTTACAGCAAGTTGGCCTGTTTTTTGTAATCTTAGAGTAGTTCCAATAAATTATCTTTATATCTTTAAAGTACTTAAAGTGTTCTATAGAAGCACAAATATTTACGGATTGAGAGTTAATAATATAGCACTTGTAAAAATCCCAGCAGCTAAAAAAAACGCATTTTCAGAGATCCTTTATTGTGACAGCACCCAGGCTTTTTAATAAGCTACCGCTTGAAATAAAAACAACTGTTCCACCAACTATATTTCTAAAAAAAGATATGGCTTTTTATTATGGAAAGTTCTGCAGTCAATTTAATAATTAACCAAAATTAACAAATATTATTAAAATGTATTACATAGTTTTTTTTGTACTTAATAATTTTGAATTGAATTTGGATTACATTTTTATCTTTTGTATTTACCCAACAAATACACATATATATTGTTAAACTGAATTTATGGATCATTCGCCACAGCCACGTAAAGTTATAGGAAAGTTATAGTAAAGTTATATATAATTCAAGTCATTAAAATTGTTATAACACAATGTAAGAAATATGAAATGTAAATGTAACAATTTTGAGAAAATAATAAAAAAGAAATAAATAAATAAATAAATGTGCTGGGCATAACTGATACAAAGCCCTGCGACACTTGTGAAACTAATGAAGACATCGCTTAGCACCTCAGGAACTCGGCTTTCACCTTTTAGGTGCTCGTACTGAATTCACTTTACTACTAACTCATCTTTCTTTGAAAGAACGAAAGATTTTATTAAAAGGAACTTACAAGAAATACAATGGATAAGTTCTTTGGCTGAGTGCTCTGACCAATAATGACCAATAATCCATAAGCAAATACGAAATTTCTTGGTAACTATCGTATAAATAATATTGCTTGTCTGCTATTATTTTAACTTAATGTTTTTCGTTGAGTTCTTTCATCATTTTTTCTGTCAACAGCGTCATCGCAGTTCCATAAGTATTCACTCAGACCATGTATCGTTTTTTCAAAGCTTATATTTGTTTTATGTATACGAGTATACTATATCTTATTTTTATTTGCCTCTTTAAGGTATTTTTTTGTATTGTTATGCATCAGTGCATACACATATACAATACGTATATTGCAGTTCACATCACAGATATCAATTGCAATTCGTTCGAGACAGATAACGACGGCGTCGTTTCTGTAAATGCGTTTTGCTTCCCTAATCTCCCCTGTGTCTGGCGTTGATGCTGCTTCAACAATTCTTTCCTTCTTTCTGTAGCTTTCCATCAAAATGGTCCACTAATTCGTATGATTTTTCTTCCTGCAGACTGTTATTATATCCTTGTCGTTTCTGTTGGAATCCGGATTTTGTTTTGGTTTCTACTTCCTTTTTTTGTTTGAAAGGGTTCCGCTAAATTAAATGGCAAACGTAAAGCTCTTTTGCATTTGATTGTACCATATTCGTTTATTAGTCTACCCTATTTGTGGGTAGAATAATAAAGTACCAGAGTCTTGAGGATAGGGTGGTATATAATTGGTTATTATGCCACAAAAGCTGAGCATCTAGAACAGTTCCAAAAGAGACGTTGTAAACAGTGTGGATGTATAAACATTGGCGAAAAACTCATTTAACTTGCTTTTCGTATGAAGAAAATCACATAAGAAACAGGCAGTGAAGGAAATTATTTTTATTTGAGTTCATAAATGTTACGTATACGCACCGTTAAGCATATTTTTGGTGTTGCTTCGTCTAGCAGCTAACAAGATTTTCCCTTTATTTTTTCGTACATTTTGTTGACTACCCTGGATAGCTATTTAGTCATTACCTTTCCCAAATCATGTGAATTATATTTGTTTGTTTTTTTTTATATACATTTGCTCAGTATACTGTAAATAATGCCACAATATTTCAAAATTCGTGTTTTATAAATAAAATAAAATAAAATAAATAAACTTTGGAAAATGGATTTAAATTTTTGAGTCCGTGTTCTTTAGAATTGCAGAGTTGTGCTATAATGCAATAAGAATTAGCATATTATGGACTGATAATATTTTTCAAACAGAGATATTTATCCAAATCCCCTTCATCTTTACCTGTATTCTATATTAAATGCGGAGAGACAAAATGCCAGTTTTAGCTTATCGATTTGTTCATTTTATTTTTCGTTAACTTTAGTTTTGAAATACTTCTTAAATATACCGATTAATTAATCGAAAGTTTTTGTATATCATTTATTCATATTAAATGTTCGAGGTGTTCGTTACTCATATCTTTCTCAAAGTCTTCACCCGGGCTAGAAAACTCGACGACTCGTATCTTCTTAAATCAACTAAACTTTCAATAGTTGATTTTTCTGTGCTATTTTATTATTACTGGTATTAATTGCAGCTAGCTTTCTTTTTGTGTCCCCTTTATTTGATGGTTACTAACGAAATGAATTACAGTTATCGCTTATTTTTTTGTTTAAGAAACGTGTGTTTTCCATTACAAAAAAAAAAAAATATTATAAAAATTAAAACTATGACCAAAATTAGAGCATCGACATTTTATTCTATTTGCATGTAGGTATACAAAAATTTAAAACAAATCCACGCAAATGTAGAAAGAAGTCATGTGCCACGCAGGTCTAATTAAAGGCTTATAACTAAGAAGCAAATTGGACAACCGCGCGTGACCGTTAAAAAACAGGTACTTAAGAATTAGATTAATTTTTTTATCTTTTATTCGTATATAACGACATATTAAAAATTGTATTACTCACTGGGTTTTATTGTACCCCTATTTGCAAATTAGGGGTATTGTATTTCGTACTAATGAATTTAATAAAATAGATTAAAAATGTTAGAAAAGTGAGACTATTGAATATGCTGAGAGGCGAAAATTTTTAAATAAATTATTCCAAGATACAAAAACAATATACAAACTTCAAACATTCGCTAGGAGGTGTGCCCAAGTGTTGATGTTTTTGTTCCTTTGAAACAAAAGCATGTGAAACCAGCTACCGCTACTGAATAGCAATTATCTGCTACTGAATATAAGAAAGCCTATGATCGTTCATAGTCACCTAATATCAATGGTGTAGAAAGATAAGCAACATAAGGGCAGATTAATAAAATATTATTTAGTTATGTGAGATCTTTATTTGAATTAAAAAGAATGGTTCTTAACAATACCTTCAAAAATAGTTAGTTTTAATAAGTTAAATTTAAGTTGAAAATTGTTTACAATATCTATAGTGTCTAAGCTTCGATGTTTATTCATTTACTAACTTTCAATTCTGGACGAATTGTCAGCCCTGTTCCAAACTGCTCTCGATCCCTAGCGATAAAGTCACCCACAGATAAATTGTTGCTGCTTTACTCCTTTTCCTACTCTAATTAAGGCTTTTGCCTGAATTGCAGCTGATTTTGTTGCTTGTGCCTCCCATTCTCATATTGCTTTTGGGATTTATCTTCATCTTCCGATCATTATTTGTAATGATGTGATTTCTTTGTTAAGCGCCTTTTTGAGTCATTTGGGGTGCTGATTGCCTTTTCTCGGGCATTCAGTTGGCAGTTTGTTCAACGTTGCAGTGACTGGGATATGAAGCCTTTTCTGTAGGGCAACGTTAAGTCATTGGCTTATGCCAACACGCCGACAACGTTGGAAGAGCTCAGAGCCAACATTGAAGACGAAATAGCGGCCGTTTCGGCCGAAATGTGTGCCGAGTCGTTAGAAGTTGGGTCCAACGAATCGACCGCTGTAAACGTGCCAGCGGTTGCCATATGAAGTCGAGTTCCATTCATAAATGTTTTGATTGTACTTCAAGCCAATAATAAAGTTTTTGAAATATCTCTAATGGTTTGCCTTTTATTTAAAAAAAAAGTTGTCAAGTCGTTATTAGAAAATCCTATATAACCAAATACGTCAGAAATAATTTCCAATTTCAGTATGACTTTTTCGCGATCACAAGATATAACCTAGCAAATGATCGAAAGAAACTTTGTTGTGTTTTTACTAAAAGATATTAACAATACGGACACTGTGTGAAACAATTGGCAGTTAATATCTTAAATAAAATATGATGATTATTTTCTTCTATCATATAAAATTTTGCACATCTTGTCCTTAAAACTGTAAATAAAATAAATGAAATAAAACTGTATATCAGTACAAAAATTAATTTTTTTTAAGTGAAGGCCAACATATAAAACACAAAATCTTATATCAGCCATGAACTTTTCATGGATGTTGACACCCCTCATGTTGACTTCAAATATTTAGTACGATACATTTCTCCCAATCTAAGTTTAGTGTCCTTAACGCGGTTTCTCAATTTAATGAAAAAGCATTATTATTAACAATCCGGCAGTATAATTGGAATGCTACCGAAGTCATGGGTTTATAGTTAATGACAGTGACCTAGTTTCGCTCGAATCGAAAAAAAAAAAAACACCCTTATTGTAAGGAAGCCCGCCAAACTATTTTAATCCCAAATTTAGATTAGTGCTAAACAAAATTATGTCAACCATCTGTCCAATTTTGAAAATTAGGTTGCCATATAAATTCACTTCTTATTCGTAGAAAACGATGACTATCTGAAAACTAATTATGAAGTTCTTCGCTGACAAGCACAGAAGCGGAGAAAAGAATAAAATCCTAAATGAAAAACCAATTTTATTCAACAATAATTATGGATTTTGGCATAAACTCGCGTAGAGGATAATTACCCATACTTCAGTTGCTTAAGCTTTTGAAGTGTTGAATGCCCTTTGAAAAAAGAAAAAAATCAACTCATTGCTCTAGGTTATCTTCTCGACCTCGAATGAGGGAAGGAAAAGCCGACGACACTGAATTTTATAAATCATAGCATCATCAACGCTGAATAATCTGGATATCTTTCAATTAAAATATTTAAGTTAACGTGTGATGAAGGAATAAAAAAATTTACAGTCTGCACATAACTCCTGTCCTCTGACAATAACAGATAATCTGATTTTTAAGGATTTAATTTATATGTTATAATTCACTTTGCGATATTTCAAGCGCCTCATGATGCATGAAAATTAGAGCCTTCACAGAAACTCCAACCAGTTTTATATGGAATCTTTTCTTGAATACACGAAATTTCATGGACTCGTTGATGTCTCCACCATGCATGACGAGTACTGTTGGATTAGGTAGGGTTAGTGACTGCTCCAAATCATTTCTTCTCTTTGCTAAGAATGCTGAACGGAAATATTCTTCAAATGTCTGAGATAATTTTGTGGTTTCGTATTTTGTAAATGACAGTTTGAAATGACAGCCAGAATAAGAAAAGGAAAAAAAAATCGGATTTGTTGTTTTTTTTTTTTTTTAATTTTCTGGGGAAATGTGTCGTTCTAAGCGAATATGCCATTCGTAAACAACAAATCTCTTGATAGTGTGTGCTCCGCTTTTAGATTGTTTGGTCGTTGTGCTTCGTTTTTTAATGCCATTTCGTAAGTTTTCTTTCAGAAGTGAAACGAGATTTGTTGCATGTTCTGCTCGGATACAAGAACTAGGATTCCTCTCCAAACCTCACATGGTTCCTCCTTTTTTTTCTTATTTTTTTTTTTTTCAGGCTACAGAATCGTATTGTTAGCCGAAGGGTTTGAGGAGCACATGTTAGTACGGCAGCGTGTTCCCTAAACGGGATGAAATGAATTTGAAATGTGTCATTTTGTGTGTGCTATTTTTGTGTGCAGAATACAATACTCGTTCCGGTACTCCTATATTCGTACGTATTAAATATACTCGCATTTTCATGGAATAAGACTCTATTTGCTAAACTTACTCACAACAGATTCCTTGTGATTATGTTCATTATTGTCATATGTTGGATTGTTTCTGTTGTTGGATTTTTAATTTAATAAGTTGAGTAACGAATTGAGACAAATCTTTGTTGTTCTGATCTTCGTCTCTTGCTTATTTTTTAATGCAATTGCATTGCACTATTTGACAGTTGTAAGCGTGCTTACAAAGCTATCCTCAAGTTATCATACTTATTGGATTTTATTTTTTATTTCTCTCCCTTTATATTGTGGAGTAACTTGGAAGAATGGTGGAGTTTAGAATTTCAATTTTTGCGAGGTCATGAGAAATTTCAATAAGGTTTGAGCGAAAAAAAAGCTTCGGAAACGACCAACACTTGCTAAATGCAGGTTAATGAGATTGATATGGTAATTATTTGTTTACATAATTTCCACACTATGCTATTATTTTATCGGTTTCATCATATGTATGTTAAGCTGGAAAATAATATATAATAAAAAAAAAAAAAAAATAAAACCCGCAAATGACTCTTCCTATATCAAAGCACATGAAATATGCTAAATATTGGGTATATGATTTAATTCGTGCGCTTTTTTTTCAAAATTTGAACGTTTATTTAAGAAAAACATGTACAATAGTATTGTTCAAAGTATTGCCCATCTGAAGCTATGACTTTTTCCTATCTTTCTGGCAATTTGTGGATCCCATCCGAAAAGAACTGCGCCGGCTTGGCAGCTAAGAATGAATCAAGCCAATTTTTGATATTCTGCTCTGATGTGAACCGTATTTCAGTGAGGGCATTCTGCATCGACCGGAACAAATTGTAGTCAGAAGGGGCAAGGTCTGGGCTAAAAAGCGGGTGGGGTAAGACTTCCCATCCACTGTTTTCCAAATAGTTCTTAACCGAAATAGCAACGTGGAGCCGAGCGTTGTCATGATGGAAAATGATTGCCTCGTGTCTGGTCGCATATTCCGGGCGTTTTTCGGCTACTGCTCTCCTCAAACAGATTAATTGTCTTAGGTAGCGTTGTCCATTGATGGTTTCACCCGGTTTAAGCAGCTCATAATACAGCACACCCAGCTGATCCCACCAAATACAGAGCATTACCTTCGCGCCATGGATATTCGGCTTTGCCGTTGATTTGGCTGGTTGGCCGGGTTTCACAAATGATTTTTTGCGCTTGGGGTTGTCGTAATGGATCCATTTTTCATCACCAGTAACAATCCGATGCAGAATGACTTCCTTTTGTGGCGTTTCAGCAGCATTTCGGACATGCAAAACCTTGCTTTTGAAATGGCTGCTTGAGTGACACCCAAAGATTCTGCGAGCTCTTCTTATGTTTGGCAAAAATCTTCATAGAGTAATGCTTCCAGTTCTTCATCTTCAAACTTTTATGGCTGCCCAGGACGTTCATCGTTTTCTAAGCCAAAATCACCACTTTTAAATTATGCAAACCACTTTTGGCAAGTTCGCTCAGCCAGCGCACGTTCACCATAAACTTCCACCAAAATACGATGACTTTCGGCAGCAGTTTTCTTCATATTAAAGTAATGAAGAAGAACTCCCCGCAAAAACACTTTTTCTGGCACAAAGTTCGACAAATTTGAGTGAAAAAAAATTATTGATGTCTACGCTTCAAATGAATGACATATACTGAAATGACGTACAATGGCAGTAGCTTTCCAACGCATGTTCCAATTGAATAATAACAATGGAATAATACAAGTTACACCATCTCTTAGCAAACCGCAAGAATTAAGTTATAGACCAAATAGTAATTTATGAAGAGAAAAAACTTTAATAACTTAAATATACACATTTTATCCGTATCAAAATTTGCAATAAATAAGTCATTCAAATAGTTGGTTTTATCGACAATGTCAAGTCCGCATTTAAGGAGAAGATTGTGGAAAGTGAATCCCTAACTGCTGCTTGTAATGAGTTTTCGTTAGCCCAAATTCAAATTCCGCATTTCGAGTTCTTCTACACAAAATGGCGAGCTTTCCGTGATATCTTTTTGTCTCTAGGTCACACAAGTAAAAAGCTGGATGGAGTTCAAAAACTGCATTATCTAAAATCTTGCCTTACAGGTGAAGCTGATCGTTTCTTGCAGCATTTAGGGCTGTATTCTGGCAATAATCACAAAGCATGGGAACTACTTTTCAACAGATACGACAACAAGCGAATGTTGGTAAATACTCACTTTTATAAATGGGATACAAGATGTCGTTTTATTTATGACTGTTGGGGAAGAAAAACCTCTTTGATTTGCAATATGCTATTATCGAAAATATATTGAGCGAGTTCATGAGAAGTAAAAGCGGTACCTTGATCAGCAATTAAATGCCGCTTATAATAAGCGAAATATTTAACCAAGGCAGCACAAACTTCTTAAGTGCTTGTTGTATTGACAGAGTAAAGTTTGACAAGCTTAGTAAAGGCATCCTTTACCCGAGCATCGAACTTGTCGAGTTGTAGAGGCTAAGTAAGGTCAAAGGTCCCACCTTTTTCTTCTTCCTGATCAGTCCCATCACCCCTGGGCCGGATCAAGATGTTATATGACCCGTGCCGATGATCAACTTGACTGAGGGCCCAGCATCTAAATAGCTTAGTCGTTAACGGAGTATCCGGGTACCTGGCGACCTCCGGATCAGCTAGGCTTACCTGTATACAGCGGATCTGTACAGATGGACCTTTTTTCTCCGCTACTCGTGGGACCACTATGGATGAAACTTGGCTCCATTACTTCACAACAGAGTCAAGTCGGCAGTCAGCTGAGGGGCAGACTATCAACAGCGACTATTACATTGCGTTGTTGGAGCTTTTGAAGGACGAAATCGCAGAAAAACGTACACATTTGAAGAAAGAGAAAGTGCTGTTTCATCAACACAATGCACCGTGTCACAAGTTGAAGAAAACGATGGCAAAATTGAATGAATTCGGCTACGAATTGTTTCCACACCCACCAGATTTTCAGATTTGGCCCCCAGCGGCTATGTTCTGTTCGCAGACCTCAAAAGAATGCTCGCCGATTTAAAACTGATGAAGAAGTAATCGCCGAAACAGAGGCCTTTTTTGAGGCTAAACCGAAATCGTACTACAAAACTGGTATCGAAAGATTGAAAAATCGTTTCAATCAGTGTATCGCCCTCGAAGGCAACTATATTGATAAATAAAGTTGAATTTTGCAAAAATTTTGTGTTTTACTTTAAAACGGACTTTTAACCCATGTGTTAAGTGAAACGTAGCTTAAATTCATTTCTACTTCCTAACCTCGTGGACCCCGACTTAACCGTTGCCAGGCTAGAAACGGCCAATCACAACTTCTTGGTTGTCATGACCAAATGGGCTCTTTTCCTAGTGAAAACCTAGAAAGAGTGGTAATGGAAGCAGGAAGATATAATACTGACCTCATCATAGGATGCGATGCCAACGCGCATCACACAATATGGGGCAGCACCAATACCAACAATAGAGGTGAGTCACTTTTTGAATATATTATTAGTACTAACGTCACTGTATGTAACACCGGTATTGAGCCAACCTTCATTACAAGAAACCGACAAGAAGTGCTTCACATCACGCTTGACTCCGAACGCACTCCTTTTCAGATCACAAATACATCCAATTCAATTTAATGAATGCTCCCCTTCGCCAAACAGCATTTCGTAACTATCGAAAAATTGACTGACTCAAATACAGAGAAACGCTTTTAAAAAGTATCTCTCCCGACCTTTAAAGCCCCCCGGACAACAGCAATGAACTTGACTCGGAAGTTGAGGCTCTAACACTGGCCGTCTCCTGTCCTCTAATTAAACCTAGATGCAATAAAAAGTCATACTGGTTGACATCCACACTGGGTCTGATTAGACACGCTTGCAGGAAACTTTTCAACAAAGAAAAAACCACATGGAAAGCGTCGGATTGGTACTCATACAAAGAATCTTTCAATACATATAAAGAAGAATTGAAAACGGCAAAGCGTGAATCCTGGAGGTCCTTCTGTGATTAAATCATTGAAGCCTCTGAGGCATCACGACTAAGAAAAATCCTCTCAACAAGTCCTTCGATACCTAGCTGCTTGACAAAAAACGATGGCTCATGGACGATCTCAAGTGACGAATCACTCAACCTGCTACTGAATACTCATTTTCCAGGTAGCTCCCCTTTCACGGCTAGCAACAATCATAATAGAAAAACTGCAGCCGCGAAGAAAACTTCTGGCCTTATCACAGGAGACAAACTGCTTGGGCACTACATAGTTTCTAACCATATAAGTCTGCTGGGCCGGATGGTATAATTCCAACCGAGCTAGAAAGATCCTCAGATATAATCTTGCAATCGCTTAAAAATATCATGAGGTACTGCATAGAACTATCCCACATAAGTAAATTTAGTTTTCATTTCCAAAAACGGTAAATGGTCTCATGTTATCCCAAAGGACCTAAGACCTATTAGTCTATCATCTTTTCTTCTAAAAACTCTAGAATAACTGATTGATATCCATATACGATCTAGCTTGAATCCTAGACTCCTATCGACAGCACAACATGCTTACTGCAAAGGAAAGTCGGTGCAAATGGCTCTAAGCTCACTAGCAAGCCACATCGAATGATCCTTACATAGATAACATACAATGGTTGCTTTACTGGATATAGAAGGCGTCTTTTACAACATCAAAACATCCGCAATCAAGACGGCGCTGTCAGCTCTGAATTCATTTGGAAACCTGATAAATTTCATTTTAAAAAGCAGGACTATCAACTTCATACAGGGTAGGTCCTCTGTCAAAAGAAGTACCAGCAGAGGTACGCCGCAAGGCGGTGTCCACTCACCCCTTCTCTGGAACTTAGTTTTTAACGAACTTCTGATATACCTGGAAGAGAGTGGTAGCAGGATGGTTGCGTATGCGGGTGACATTACTATAGCCTACTCAGGAAAACACCTACACACAATTAAAGAGCTACTGCAGTATAATCTTAACATATTAACAAGGTTGGCGGATCGCTGTGGACTGGGAATAAACCCCCATAAAACCGATCTTGTCCCCTGCTCTGGGAAATACTAAATTCCGACAATAGACTCTACCTAAATCAACGGTACCAGCTTGGTCTTCTCCGATACAGCGAAATATCTGGGTTTTATTTTCAACAGGAAATTAAGCTGGAAACCTAACATTCAAGAAAGAGTGAAGAAAGCCTCAGTAGCTTTATTTTCTTGCAAAAAAGCAATTATGAACAAATGGGGCCTAAAACCTCGCATCACTCAATGGCTATATGGTTGATCTCGGTCATAAGACCAATTCTCACCTTCGGGGTGGTTGTGTGGTGGACGGCCTTAGACAAAGCAGTAAATTGAATGAATCTAAGTAAAGTGCAAAGAACAGCATGTCTAGGCATAAGCGGAGCCCTACGCTTTACTTCCTCTGCTGTTCTGGTAATTCTGTTTCAGTAGCCGCCACTGCAGCTATTCGCCTATAAGCGATTTCAAATTTTAGCCACACAAATATTTTTAACTCACTAGGAATCCTACCAGAAATAATCGACTACACCATACCCAAATAACGGTTTTACAAGGGTTTCCATGTTAGCATTCCCTCCAGATCCTTGTGGATCAATCCACTCTTACACCGACGGTTCAAAGACCATCAGTGGGGTTGGTGGTGGTGTTTTTGCCAATAAGCTTAATCTTAGCCTCTCCTTCTCCCTCCCCTATCCAGGTGGAAATTCTGACAATTAAGGAAGCCCTATTCTGGCTGAAGAAAAATATATTATCTGCAATGGATATCCACATCTTTTCCGATAATCAGGCAGCTATCAAATCCCTGGATTTATGCTCTCTAAATTCAAGAACAGTCATGGACTGGCAATCATCTCTAATGGAGTTGGCGGAGCAGTTTAACACTCACCTTAGCTGGGTGCCGGGGCATAGAGACATTCCAGTGAATTCTAGGGCAGACGAACTTGCCAAAATTAGAACCATTATACCTATCACACTTGAAAAGGAAAACATAGGTATACCCATCGCTACGTGCAAACAAGAAATAAAGCTGGATGTTAGTAAAAGAACAAACCACAATAGGCGGTTGGATCGACATGCTTAGCGACCAAACAAATCTGACCAAAGCTATATCTGAATCGCTCCAGGAGCTCAATTCTTCTAAATAGAAAACATCTTAGCGCCACTATAGGTGTCATCACTGAACACTGCCTCATAGGTAAACATGCAAGAAGGCCTGTCATGTTTACTAACGACTTTTGCTGAAGCTGCATGGATGAGGAGGAAGGGGAGACAATCCCTCACCTCCTCTGTACATGTTCAGCTCGCTCCCAAAGAAGAAATGATATGAAATGTTGGTTTAACAGTCCACCTACTATAATGTTTGTTAGCATCGAGCTTTAATATTAATTTGCACGTAGCGATTGGTATACCAATGCTACTCTTTTCGGTAGAGTAGGTCGGGTGGATCAAATTTTGGCTCAACATTTGGAAAGGTATACAATGACCCTGGAATGATGTTGTCGAAAAAGAGTTTCAAACATTAAATTAAATACACCAATATTAACGTTCTATTATCCAAACAAAAGTATTCCACTGTAATTTGATGCATCTAAAAGTGTTCCTGGCTTTTTTTTGAAACTGACAACAAGCCTTTCATTCCGTGATTTTCAAAGCCATTGAATAAAGTCTCCGCTCTTTATTTTGTTAAATTGGTACATCTGTTGTTGACATTCCCTCTTAATCTTAGCGTCATAGCTTGATATTTGCGAAAGTTACGTAGCCAAGAGTACATCTATCTCTGTGTGTATTGACGATTTTTTACAATTTTAGAAACGGATTTAAATTTGCAACAAAGAACTTGTATTAAATTTTGCGTAAAAAATATGGATTTAATGGTGCGCGAACGCTGGAAATGTTGGAAAAGTGTTTCGGCAACGATTCTCTAAAGAAAACGGTCGTTTACCATTGGCACGGTTTTTATAGATTACAACGGCGTGCATCAGTGCATCATGAATTTTTGCCAGAAGGCCAGACATTAAACAAAGAGTGTTATTTGGGCATCATGAGACGTTTGCGTTAAGCAATTCGTCGAAAGAGATAACGCACCGTCGCACAGTGCCATCATTATTCGTAATTTTTTGACGAAAAATGCAACAAATACCATCCAACAGCCACCGAATTCACCTGATTTGGCTTCCTGTGACCTCTTTCTGTTCAATCGAGTTAAAAAACCATTACGGGGAACGCGTTTCAGCAGCCGAAAGGAAATAATGGAAAAATCGCAGGAAGCACTAATGGACATACAGAAAACCGAATATAAAAAATGTTTCGAGAATTGGATCAAGCGCTGGCATAAGTGTGTTGCAGTCAATGAGGATTACTTTAAAGGGGACAATATAGGTTTAGATAAATAAACTTGTATTTTTAATTTTCTTTAACCACTCCCTGATTGAACTTCCTCGAACCTTTTGATCAATGTGGTATAAGGGGATTTATCGTGAAGTTTGATTTTCAATAAGTTCTTTTGCTGCTTTGTCATTTTTGTTTAATACCGTTTGGCAAGTCTACATGGAAAGACTCACACTAAACAGCGTCTCAAAATTTTTCAGCTGTATTACGAAAATCAGCGTTCTGTGAGAAAAATATTTTTCGTGGGATTCGAGGAACTTACATTGCGCATAATCGAATTACTGAAACCACTATTACCAATACCATTCGCAAATTTGAGTCCCAGTTTACATCCAAGACGTGGTGAAGAGACTATAACAGCTGTAGCTGAGGCTGTACGCAAAGACCGTGATGAATCGATTGGTCGTTGATCTCAGCAGCTTGGTTGGCATATTCGACAACTTGATGTATTTTACGTGAGGTTCTCGGCCTAAGAACGTACAAAATTCAACTTGTGCAAGAATTGAAGCCAGGCGACTTGAATTTGCGTCATATTTTCAGTGAATGGATTCTGGAAAAACTAGATGAAAATCCAGTGTTTTCTCGTGAAATTTTGTTCAGTGATGAAGCTCAATGGATACACATAATACACAAAATTGCCGTATTTGGGATAATGAGCTTCAAAGCAAATCAATTATACAAAATACAAATATACGAAATCATACTGTACAATCAAAAACTTATTATGACCGAAGTGTCATTAAGCTCCGAACAAGATATACTTTATGTGAAAACACCTACCTCGTATTGGTCACGTAATTAAAAAATATCACTAGCCTAAATCATACATAATTGAAGAAACAACACTGCTTTCAGAGTCATATCAACTTCTACTATCTTAAACCACATCATAAGTTGAAAAAGAAGAATCTCCTAATGTTACTGTTTTTCGTCATAATAAAACCCGCTCCCCTAAAATTCACATACCCTAAGGATCATATCAAATAAATGTTGTTACTTGATTTGCGGCTTTAAAATAATTGAATAAATTTGATTGGTTTTCGAAAAAATTATTTTGATAAGTTGGAATTCTTATCGAATAGCACATAAATTTGACATTAATTTTATTTATTAATGATACTCGTATAAGTGTAAACTAATATGAATTTTGATAAGTAAAAATGCTGTACTTCTCATGAAAGATGTTGTGTACACCACATATTAAACTCTGTTAATCTCTCTCTCTCGTTCAACTGCAGTGCTGGGAAGATATTTGCGGTTAGGTACGCATACAATGATATTTATATTTGTCGACAGGAATTTCTGAAGGTAAATACCATAGGACTGCCATCGATCTGTTTTGATAATATTAAGTTTTTGGAAAAAAAAGTAAGTAACTAAATTGCATAAGTTACGTTTTCTATTGATTTTTATTTATTGTACTAAACAGTATGAAATGTTAAATAATAACACCATATAATAAAAGCAAACTCTTTCGAAGAAAATTCATTGTTTCTATCCTTCCCAATATTTAAAGTTCTTCTTCTGTTACTGAATCGGCGAAAACATCTGCTTCCCACATTTTGGGCTTAACTTTTAAGTAAACATATGTGACACAAATAATCCATTTTTGTTGCCTACTTTCTAAAGTGCTTCTGTTAATAGTAGTTTAACGTCTTTTATTTTGAAAGTTATGTTTTGGGTTGCTGCGAATCCTTTTACTTAAACATATAAAAACACTATTGAATAAAGCTTGTAGTGGTAAAACGGCAATCGTAGTACTTTATGTCCTGCCATGTAAACCAGTGCGACTATCACGTCTACCTCAAGTTTGTCTTTGTGGCGTTTGAGTAGATCCAAGAACTCTGCTTTGACCATGTTTTCTTTAAAAGCTATGCTATTTTCTCTAAGCCACGTTTTAATTTCTTATTTTCTGGTAGAAGATGAAGGCGCTTTGTATTCTTTTTACTGATACGTAGCGTCATTTGATCAATTATTAAGTGATTAAGTGATAAATATAGGCATACATTGCTCACGCAAGTACTTGATTTATATCGTTCTACTCAATCTTTATACATTATTTTAAGGTATTAATATTGTTTTAAATACTTCATTGAAATCTCAGCAGTCATTCATAATCAAAAAAAAAATATAGAAAATTAAAATCTGTTCACAATTTTTGTTTATTACTTCGCATATGAATGAAAAAAAAGCTTCTTTGAACATATAGCCATGTGTTTAAACTTTTGCTATACGAGTAACTACCTATATTGCGCCTTTTAAGTGTCAGATGACCTTATAATAAAACTTTTATTAGCCTCAGCCCAAGAAGCTAAGTACTAAAACAACTAGAATTTGGCTTTGAACCTAATTATATACTAAATTCTCAACATACATTTTTTTATATATATACAATATATTAATACCCCGCGCGCACCAAGAGGATATGAATTTGTCTCCAAGGCGCGGGCGGATGGTGTAGTAATTTAAAACTCAGGTGTATTAGGTTTCGATATTTTTTCCCAGAGGTGGTTGTCATACGGGAGCCAGAGCATCCTCAGCCAGTGGGTCTTGGGTACGTGCTAGTTGTAAATTCGTTACATTTAGCCCAACCAGCAACCACTCCAACATCAGTGTTATATTTTAATGTCAGAGTTGACGCCGAAAGGATTTTCATATTGTATAACTACATACAAATTCTATGAAAAGACTTTTTCGCAGAATTGCCTAGCACGGGATTCGAACCCGCGACCTTCTGCTTGAGGAGTCTATGCATAGTTAACAGTTTTTTTATTTACTTAATTCATTAATTCTAACATGCTAGACAAAAAATGCTTAAAAATTAGCTTAATTTATTGTACTTAAAATTATCTTAATCTAACTTACTGGCCCCATACGGGTACTATAAGTTGAACCTAACACTTAAACTATGTCCTTCGACGTATCTTACAGTCTATTCATATTTACGTATTTACAACTAAAACTAAGAAAAAACTTAGTGAATGGACGTTTTTGTTATACTATAACAATGAGGGTCTATTCGTGTGGTTTGCTAAGAGATGGCGTAACTTGTATTATTCCATTGTTATTATTCCATTGGAACATGCGATAGAAAGCTACTGTCATTGTACGTCATTTTAGTATATGTCATTCATTTGAAGCGTAAACAACCATAATTTTTTTTTCACTCAAATATGTCGAAATTTGTGCCCGAAAAAATGTTTTTGCGGGGAGTTCTTCTTAATTACTTTAATATGAAGAAAACTGCTGCCGAAAGTCATCGTATTTTGGTGGAAGCTTATGGTGAACATGCGCTAGCTGAGCGAAGTGGTGATTTTGGCTTGGAAGACGATGAACGTCTTGGGCAGCCAAAAAAGTTTGAAGATGAAGAACTGGAAGCATTACTCTATGAAGATTGTTGCCAAACACAAGAAGAGCTCACGGAATCTAAAAGCAGGTGGATATGTTCAAAAGCAAGGAAATTGGGTTCCACATGAACTCAAGCCGAGAGACGTCGAAAGGCGGTTTTGCATGTCCGAAATGCTGCTGGAACGCCACAAAAGTCATTTTTGCATCGGATTGTTACTTGTGATAAAAAATGGATCCATTACGACAACCCAAGTGCAAAAAATCATATATGAATATGGGAAGTCTTACCTCACCCGCCTTATAGCCCAGACCTTGCCCCTTCTGACTACCATTTGTTCCGGTCGATGCAGAACGCCCTCACTGAAATACGGTTCACATCAGAGCAAAATATCAAAAATTGGTTTGATTCATTCTTGGCTGCCAAGCCGGAGCAGTTCTTTTGGGATGGGATCCACAAATTGCCAGAAAGATGGGAAAAAGTCATAGCTTCAGATGGGCACTACTTTGAATAATACTATTGTATAAAAAAACCGCACGAATTAAAATATGTACCCAATATATATAACTAATATATAAATATTTGTATATATATATTTTTTTGTCCATTTTTTTATTTTTTATATATTTTTTTCTTAAATCTAACTTAATCCTACCCTCAAACTATGTATGTAAGTAAGCCATGACTAAAAAATTAGGGTGACCCACTTTGCTTCACATAAAGAAGCTACCCAGTACTTGGGGAATTCGTCAACGAAGCTTGCTCTCCTTCAACCAGCCACCAAAACTGCTGGTGCTGCTGAGCAACATCCCTCCGACTCCCTACCGCTCTATCGTAGTTGAGTCGCCTGTCCGTATCTGTTCGACCGACGTAGCACCGCCAATCTGTCCTGAATCAAACTTTTCATATCGAGGTGGAGGAATGCTTCTGGTGGAACAAAACCGTCAAAGCGAACTCTCTCATAATACATATAATTAGTGTAGAAAGCCCCGGAGATCAGGTTGTTCGATGAAGTCATTGATCTTGCAAATTGCCCTCGAGTCAACTTAATGGCGATATTGTCCACTCTTATTAGGTTCGCCCTATTGTACAAGACCTCATAAGGATAGAATTTTATGTACTCAGACTCTGGTGTTCTTTATAAGCGAAAAAAAGTTCTAAGACAAGACCTCTCAAATACCCGAATCTTCTCCAATAAAATTTCTCTCACGTTGAACCACACGTTATAACCACACGTTGAGTTGGCTGTTATAAAACAGTCTCTTTGTAAGGGCAAAAACACCTCTGGCTCTGGCCAGATCAACATCTATATGTTTGTTTAAATACAGATATTGATCTAGCCAGATCCCAAGGAATCTGACTACATTTCTACAAGCAAGTGACTGCCCGTGCTGCCCCACGATCGAAAACTTTCGCCAATTCTTTCTGGTGTCCCTAAAGGCCTCAGACAAAAGCGTCTTAAACAGAATGGTTTCCGATTTCTGAAAGTTGATTTTCAACTTCCAGTCATGGCAATATCGCTTTATTTTGTCGAAGTCAAGTTGCAAAAGTATATTAATGACCTCAATCTTTGGACCTGATCTGTACGCGATTAAGTCGTCTGCGTACGCTATGGCATGGTGAAGTGAACTTATTAGATAAATTTTGTAAATGTTGAATGGGATCGTTGAATTTACCGCGCTTTGTTGCAGATCGTTTTTAATGTTAAATGTAGCAGCAGAAGTCACATCGCCATTTTTCACGATGAACTGTCTATCTGAGATCACATTGAAAAGAATGTACAAATGTGGTTTACTAATGCCTAGCCTGTTCAGCTTGAAGAAGAGTCCCTCTAACCATACGGTATCGAAGGCTTTTTCCAAGTCAATCCTGCAGGCACCAGTGCACTTGTTCTTGCCTTTGTTCCACTGTATATCAGAAACCCCACCTTGAAACCGAATTGATTATCCGGAACTATATTTTTGTCCTCAACGCACTTGGTCAGGACTCTATTGATCACCTTTTCGAAAACCTTACTGATGTTTGTTAAAAGACTGATCTAGTGGAGATTCGCCAGATTGGAAGTATCTTTACCCCTTTTGGAGATGGGATGTACCACCACAGTTTTCCAATGTGCTGGATAATGGGCATAATTCATTGTATTGTTAAACAGGGTGGTATAAATGTTCACCACTACTAGTGGGAGATGTCGAAGTACAATGTTCGGCATTTCATCGGTTCCCACTGATTTCTTACTTCTAAGCGATTCGAAGACCGTTTGGAGGTCTTCCTTTGAAATGAACGATGGTAGTACCCTTTCATTTGTGATGACATTATTTGCCATATTCTCGTCACTGAACTTGGTGAAACCCGAGCTCCCGAATCGCGGAGTCTATGCATATACCACTACACCACGGCCACCCCCACATGTAGAATTGCTAAGTTATCCAATTAAATAACCCATTAAGTCTTAAGGTAGTTACAGATCATCGATCGCTGAGCTGCGTCCGATATAATGTAATTGATCTCCAATTTCGCATTTGTTTACATCGACCCAGTTGTTCGGGGTTTGTTTACTCTTGTTGGTAGTATGAGTCGTCGTCCACTAGGTTCTTTACATTTGACCCAGTCGTGTGTTGTCTGTTTACTCTCGTTGAGTCACGGAGGTAATATTGTTTATTTTCGCCATGATCGAGTTGTGACCTATAAATAAAAGCATAAAAGAGGATGGCGATGTGGGCAATAAATCCTTGTGACGTAATGATTTCACTAAAGGTAAAAGTCGTCGAGATTGGAATATGCGGTGGTTGGATGGTACTAAGCCCGGGGTTAAAACTGTGAACTTGGCACAGCGTGTTGAGTTCCATGGGCATTTGGGGCTGGACATAAGGGGCAGACGACAAAGCAAAGAGGAAGTCTTCATCGTGGTGCAACAGCGCACAGTCGGGTGCGGCTCAGCGATTCGCGATCAAATAAATGTTTTTTTTCGTTCATAAACTTTCTGTAAAACATATGTTATAAATCTATCATTTTAATATATCACTTGTGTTTAAAATTATTTCCTACATGGGGGCTCAACCTTGGTTTCAATCTACCGGAAACACAGTGAATTTGAATGATAAGATAACAACTAGGTAAGAAAAATTTAAGTTGCAAAAAGTAGAACGCGTAGTAGATGAGACGACGGCTAAGTAAGAAAAGTAAAGTCGCGAAGGTGAAAGGTAAAAGAGGGTGCAAGGTTGTGCTGTATGCTTGGATGAACTGGAGAAACTAACAGTTCGACAGCTACAGGGTTTTCTCAGGAGTAAGAGTCTAGCTTATCGGTATAGCGTCAAGACTAATTTGCTTACTCGGATTAGAAATAATTCTGGGGAAGGTATTACAGAAGAAGTATTAGGAGTTGCCAGACGTACAAGAAGAAGAAGAGGAGGAGACAGAGATGGCAAACACAAATAACTTCGTCTTCGCGATGTGGAGGAGTCTCTTGAACAGTTTTCGGGAGAAGGAGGGAAAATTGAATATTTTGAGTCGATCGCTATATCCTGTGAATGTAATGACATTCAGAAGTATCTGTATGCACGTAGGTTACTGAGAGGTGCTGCAAAGTTAGCAGTGGAGGCCACCAGGGGAATCACAGATTGCAACAAACTGAGGGCGCATTCTTTACGAAGTCTCAACGTTCGAAGAATTGAAGATCAAATTGAAAAATTGAAACTAAGAGGTGAGACGACCAACGGAAACAAAGCGATGTCATATTTGTGGTTCGATATCGCATTTGGCACAGGGCTGTCCGGATAAAGGAAAGGGTATGCAGTGCTTTAAATGTAACCAGTTTGGACATATATCACCAAACTGCCCTATCTGACTGACACTATCTCTGTGAATGTCTGGCTTACGCTCGCATCAGGCTGCAGGTCTGAGGTTGGGGTGCTGGTACTGTAGGTACCTTATCACTAAAGAGCTATCTCATATTTTTTCGCAAGACTGAAAGATTTCATTAAAAGGAACTTTACAAGGAGTACAATGGACTAGTTCTTTGTCTCTCTGTTTCGACATTTCAAAAAAAAAAAAAAAAATAAATAAATTAATAATAATAATAAATAGATAAAAGAAAAATAAAAGTATAATATATAATATAAGTATAAAGTTTAATAAAAGCACAATTTATCAGACATAAAAAAAATTTTAAACTTGAATTACGCTATTAAGAATATTGCAAAAGTGTAATGACCTGTCACGACGCCTGTAAGCAACCTGTAGTCTTTCCTGCTGAGAGACAGCAGAAAAACCGCAGACTTCCTACAAACGTCGGGAAGTATTCTATTCAGAAGCGTTTTTCTGAGTTGAATTATATCAAGCTCATAAACTTGATATTGTGTTGAAAGTATTGTGAAACAAGCACTTAATCCTGTTCACTAAAAACCGCTGGTAGCTGGAATTGAGAGAGTGGATTAAAGGCGGATGGTATTGATATTAATCAATACTGACTTTATTCTTACATCTTTTATACAAAAATTTTGCTTATCCTAACATTTACAATAAATGCTTGCAACTAAAGTCATTGGCGGTAATGCAGCGTCAGCATAATAGGTGGTTGGCTTGACCCAATAAATATTTTATTCATGTTATGGTGGCGTCAGCACGATGGTTGTTGTTGATGTGAAGTAGCTGCATTACCTTGACTTATATCAGGCTATGTGCTCGTCGTCAGCACACAGGTAATTGAACTGAACATTGTCCCCCGTGTTGAATAGCTTTTCAACGAGCTAAGCAATGGTGACAACGATGTCTTCGTGATAACTGTGTTTCCGGACTATGTAAAGAACTTTAAAATAGGGCTTGACAACTTTGAATTTAATTTGTGAACGCAATCTTTCACTAATCATCAAACTTTCACTGTCAATTTATTCAGTAAACTCAACATTTTCATCACGGTAAAGTACATTAACCAGCAACGTCTGCAAATTATAAAAATTTTCTACATATATTCGGAGTCGCAAAATCATCTTCAGTGACGAAGCTCATTTTTGGCTTAGTGGGTTCGTCAATAAGCAAAATAAGCGTTATTGGTCGGGTGAAAACCCACATGTGCTTCATGAATTACGACTTCATCCACAAAAAATAACTGTTTGGTGCGGTTCGCATGCCGGCGGCGTTATTGGGCCAAATTTTTTCGTCGACGATAACGATCGTCACGTTACTGTGAATGGTCAGCGTTATCGCGCCATGATCACCGATTATTTTTGGCCCGAATTGGAAGATATGGACTTGGACGACATGTGGTTTCAACATGATGATGCCACAAGCCACACAGCACACGCTACAATCGATTTATTGAAGAGTAAGTATGGTGAGCGTGTTATCTCAAGACATGGGCCAGTCGATTAGCCGCCTCGTTCGTGCGATTTAACGTCGCTTGACTGTTTTCTGTGGGGCTAGGTTAAGTCACTGGTTTATGCTAACACGCCGACGACGTTGAAAGAGCTCAGAGCCAACATTGAATGTGAAATAGCGGCCGTTTCGGCCGAAATGTGTGGCCGAGTCGTTGAAAATTGAATCCAACGAATCGACCGCTGGAAACGTGCCCGCGGTGGCCATATGAACGAAGTCGAGTTCCATTCATAAATGTTTTGATTGTACTTCAAGCCAATAATGAAGTTTTAGAAATATCTTAAATGGTTTGCCTTTTATTTAAAAAAAAAATTGTCAAGTCGTTATTAGAAAACCCTATATATGATCAATATAATTGACAATGTGAGAGTCAAGTATCCAATTGCGAAGTTGTGATGACTACTAACTTTAAGTTTATGAGGTAATAAGATAATTCTTTGTAGGTCTGTTAGATTTACAAGTTGGGTATCGTAACGTAGCATTGAATTCTTGGAACAATGACTTGTGTTGTTTTGGTGTTGAAATTTCCGATATGTTCCCATTGCTTATGTAGGATTCTTTCAAGTTGGTGGAGAATGTGTTATGACCTTGGATAGTGATAAATTTGTGTCTAAGAATACATCCAGCTGCAACATTTGTATATTTTCCTTTCCGCAGATCACAGTAGGTCGAAGTATAACTCGAGTTGAACCCAAGTTGAATTTTTTCCAGATTTGTTTAGTACACAAGTAGGTTATGTTTCGTCAGAGCAGACCTCAGCTTCTTCGCTGTGTCTTGTTTGTTTATGTTGAAACATAAATACTGTTCATAGCTTAGATTGATGCAGCCTTCTAAAGTGGTGGACTGAATTGGAAAATATCGGTCGCGATGTGCGTTTAGAGCCAGTTTTAGTCCACATGAGGTGATGGATGATAACATGGTGTTGTTTATGAAGTTTGGTATAGGTGTCATTCACAAACAGGTCGTAGTGTTCTTGGTCTACTAATTGAAGAGTGATCCAAAATATGGCTCGATTATCCGTTATTCCACCCTTTACTGTCATCAGTTTATAAAGCTTTAAGAGATCTTCTTCGTCTGCAGGTATCTCTAGAAATGCTGGTAAGTGAGTATAATATAATTTTCAGCTCCCTTTTTGGTTGATGCGTTGACAACAACAGTGAACTGATTTTGCCGTGGTGAGTGTCCGTGAGTACATCAATAAGCGATGATTGCAGTCTTTGAATGTTAATTATCATTAAAATAAGTTAAGATGAGAGAAATGCTATGATCTGAGACATTTTGGCTTGAAAGCTTTCTTCACCGTTATCACGTATCCTTGCTCTTATTTCGCTTAATTGGTTGTTGATCTGATCAAATTTATTTTTAATAATTACTTGGTCTTGTTTAACAATGTTTATTGTTGAGTCGATAACTGAGGTTTGATTTCTAAGTAACCTTAGCAAGTGATTTTCGTTTGTCTTAACTTGCTCTATTGTGTCTGTCATCCGCTCTGCATACTCCGAATCCAATACTCCAAATAGAGAATTAGTAATTTTTCAAACTATGTAAATGGCTCCATATTTTCCGAAGGTTGTTCGGTTATTTTATGTCGAAATTGATTTAGTACGTTTGTGCAAAAGCTCCCTTGCCGAATTTCTTGACATAAATGGTTGAGCGTTGATGTTCCATTGGATAATGCCTAATATTCTTCTATCAACGGATTAAGATTAAAATGTACGATGAAGTTCCATTCGCTTGTCGCTATTTTCTCTGAGCCAATATCTACAAAGTAGATTCCGAGATGGAGTTGGAATTTGCTAATTTCGGTATTTTTACTGATTACCATCGGCAGAATTAGACAAAGTGTTAATAATGACGCAATTCCAGTGGCGCCAGATGTCTCTCGCCTTTTGGCCGCTGTTGTATGCACTGGTTCTGGTGCTTGAATGCTATGTTCATCTACATCATACTGTTCATCTACATTCACAGATACGGTATCATTTTTTACTAAATTCTCAATGGGTACTGGTGTTAATTTGTAAATTGAACGTTTCCAGATTCCATCGACTACTCGAACAGCACCATCATCACTCTTATAAGTTTTAACCATTCTACCGATCGGCTATTAAAGTACTGGAACGTTGTCTTTAAAATTTTAACATTTTAAAATGACTATGTCCCCGGGGTTGATATTCTTAACCGACTTCTTCCATTTGTGACGGTATTGCAGTTCGGAAATTTATTCCTGCGACCATCTCTTCCAAAATTCATGCTTGAGATGCGAAACCAAGTTCCATCTAGTAACAAAATTTTGTTTTATCGGAACTGCTTGTGTGTCGATTTGAACAGTAATAGGTTTCCCGATCAGAAAGTGTCCTGGTGTTAATGCCGTTAGATCGTATGGGTCACTTGAAAGTTCGATACCAATTAGTACCGTTTCCAACTCTTTATACGTTTATGACGCTGTTGATACACTCCTTCTTAATAAGTGTTTTGCTGATTTCACTGCTGCTTCCCAGTGACTTTCAAAATAAAGAGCCCTTGAAGGAATAAATTTAACGTGTATCGCATTATTACTGCATTCTTTTAGAATAGCAGTACGCGCCTTTTCTGAGTAAATAACATTTTCCAATTCGAACAATTGATTATTTGCTCCCACAAAATTTGTTGCGTTGTCACAATATAAGTGCTGGCAATGTCCTCTACGACTGATGAATCGTTTAAATACATAGATCAACGAATTGTTGTGGTTAATCTTGTAAATCATTTCTTGGTTGGAACTATAAGTAGCTGTTGCTTTCTCTCTGTGACTTCTGGAACTGAGAACTCCTTAATATGTTTTGATAGCCACATATCTTGATGGCTAGTTAAGAAAAGCGGACCAGAAAACTAAAGTGTGCATGATGGTAACTTAGCTGGCTCAAGGCCCCTTGATGATGATGACGATAGATGTCGCCATTGCCCGGGAAGTGTAAGTCCCTATATAACAGCAACTTGATTGGCTACAAACGTTTGGAATGATGGAGAATGGGAGTTAATCCAAGCGGGGACAATTTCAGAATCTGTCCATAAGAATGTGGGTGTGTCCGTGAGTTTCAGGTCCATCTTAATTCTGGCTGTTAACTGAACGCTTAGAACTGCAGCGCACAATTCTATTCTTGGCAAAATTTGTTTTTTTTAGTGGAGCAACTCTTGATTTGGAACATAACAATCTTACGATTACCATTCCATCCTTCATAATTGTTCTTAGGTATCTTCCCCATAAGCCTATTCAGATGCATCGCAGAAGGCGTGGATCTGTGTTGCTGTTGGAACACCATTGTTAAACATGTAGCGTTGAAATTGAAAATTGTTTAGTTCTTTTAAGTTATTTTTAAATGTAATCCATCTTGTATGTAGCTCGGCTCGTAGTGCTTCATCCCATGATAACTGCAATAGCTATAACTCTTTGGCGAATATTTTTGCTGTAACAACTACTGGAGCCATCAAGCCCAATGGATCGAATAATCTGGCAAGATCTGAAGTGACAATCCGTTTTGTTACTCTACTTGTCGCACTTAAAAAGGTTTTAAAATGTATCAATTTTCGGTTCTCATGTTTGTCCTAATGCCTTGATTGACGATTTCCTTATCCTCTGGTGCGATGCCTTGTAATAGACGGGTATGATTGGCCCACCATTGTCGAAGTTTAAATCCTGCACTCTTTAAGATACTTGTGAGTCGATTTTGTATTTCTAATGCAGTTAATAAATTGTCATCGTTGTGTAGAGCATGAGCGTCTTATTACTTTACTAGTTGCTGCAAGCACTTCGTGGCTAAATATGCTGCTGCTCTTGTGCCGTAAGTCACCGTATTTAGTTGATATTAGCGTTTCTTTACGTTCCTTTTCATCTGTTCTCCATACGTTTGTTTGGTATCACCGATCGTCTGGGTGAATGATTATTTGCCGATACATCTGTTGAATATCTGTGCAAAAGACATATCGTGGTAACCGGAATCGAAGTAATAATGAAAATAATTCGCCCTGTAGCGTGGGACCAGTATACATGATGTCATTCAGGGATTTTCCGGATGATGTCTTGCACGAAGCATCGAAAACTACTCGAAGTTTAGTGGTGCTACTGTAGGCTTTAAACACGCAATGATGAGGAGTTGAGTAGGTTGGTACAACCATGTCACTAAAGTCGATTTCTGTCATCTGACTCAATTCTTGGAATCCCCTTTTAAAATAAGTGTACTACTCCTTTACTTCTTTGTTTAACCTGTTAACTGCTATTTCTCTGGAATTGCTTAAAGCTTCCGCACCTTCATGAAACGGTAGTTTCACAATAAAGCGGCCATCACTGTTTTTCAGTGTGTTTTTGTTTTTGGTTTTCGATAGATTACTATGTACTGGTTCAACTTCATTGAGACTCCAAAAGCGTTCAATCATCTGACCTGTAGGTCATTGTCATCATAAGGAGAAATTCCGCATGTTGGTATGATTGATCTGTGTTTTTTTTAGGATCGGTAAATCGTCTGCTAAACGTATTTATCCGATAGAGCGTATTTGATGGTAAAACTCTGCACCGAGAAGTACATCAATTTTGTCTGGATGATTTAAGTGAGGATTTGTTAATGGAAAATGTTTTGGTATTGGTCACGACGAGATATTTAAATGTTGCGAAGGTTGTGCTGCTATGATATCTGGCAGGCTTCTAGACGAGTAGTGAAAGCAGTTGTTCTTGACTGTAGTTGTACATTTAAGTGTTGATGGGATTCTTTCCTGCTATCGCCAATGCCTTGGATATTCATTGAGGTATTTCGTATATGAAGGCCTAGACACTTCACTAGGCGTGCGGTAATCAAGTCCACTTGAGAGCCGGAATCCAAAATGGCTCTGCATGTCAACTTCTGTCCATTGTTTGCCACCAATTAAACGATGGCTATACTGAGGAGGAGGTAATGATGCCATTCTGGGCCTTTGGATGTGTCTAGTGTCACTGATTGTCTTGTTCCACCTTAAGGATTGTTATTACTGGTTGCTGAGTTAGTTTGATGTTTATTGCTAGCCGACCCGTTGGCGTTGCTCTCAATAAGTAACAGCGTGTTGTGTTTTTTATCACATCGTGAACAACTTCTTAAACACACAATGTTCGCCCCATGGCCACTTCTGAAGCAAATAAGGCACAGCCTATGCGTTTGCACAACGCGTATACGTTCTACTGACTGTAGTTGTATGAACTGTTTGCAGGAAAATAACAGGTATGTTCCGATTCCGCAAACTTTGCAAAGGGTCTTAGTAATGTAACTGGACGTTAATGATGCACAAGCTCGAGGTGAAGTCTCTTTTCTCATTTGATTCCAAATTCGGCTTCTTAAGTATTGTGAAACAAGCACTTAAACCTGTTCACTAAAAACCGCTGGTAGCTGAAACTGAGGAAGTGAATTAAAGGCGGATGGTATTGATATTATTCAATACTGGCTTTATTCTTTATTATTTCAAGTATAGTGCTAGGAAAGCCCCCATGCATCCAAGACAAACCGTTCTTTGGAGTTTGGTGAAAGCAGCAATTACATATTTTCGTGAGAGTTATTCCACCAGACAACCGACGCATATGATATAATTGGCCTTATCATAGCCGTGTAGATCCAAGGGCCCTTTTCGGTGAAATATCTTGTCTTGCGGATAACTCCTCTGCACTGCCAGAAGGCCGACAGCGCCCTAGATGTTTTCGTCGTAACATGTGAAGTCCAAAGAAGTTTGTTATCCAGGATAGCACCCAAATGCTTAGCTTCTTTGGAAAATTGTACAGTACAGTACATCAGTACAGACAATACAGCTACATCATCCGTGTATGAGTGCGTTGAGCAGTAAGTCGACCAACATGCATCATAGCAGTGGAGATAGAGCGCTGTTTTGGTGGCAGCCTCTATTTAAATCCGCCACCACATATTGGCTGCGGCAAGCATCCACAATTCACCAGCATTTCTTTAATCCACAAGACCAGCGACTCGTTTAAGCATTGTTGCCTGGCCGAGTTGTACATGCCTTCAAAATTTGCGTTGTCAAAAGTACCCTCAACGTCGATGAAAATGCCCAAGGCGTAATCCTTTTTGTAGAGTATTTTGTTCATCTCACTACCATGTTTGTTGAAAGAAGTGATAGAAGAAGGGTGTGAGAAGAAGTGAGACTCGAGTATGAGACGGAGAGTCTCTGCTTTCGACTCGGTATAGGTACCGTCAGATTTTCTGAGTGGTTTCAGCTGGGTTGATCTTCCCCCTTTGACCAGGCTACTGATTTCAATGACAGTTTCGATCTTTTCGCAAAATATTTGTAAGAGGCGCTCTTCGAAGTCGGAATAAGCTTCTTAAAATTTTTTTGCTTTGATCTGTAAAGATTCCAATCTTCCCCCAAATTAGTCTTAAAGTCTGTTTAGAACTTTTCTGGATTCTATACGACGACGTTGCAGGTCAAATCAGATTACTCACTGGACATACTGGTGAAGGTGCAGTTCATGTCCTGAACAGCTTCCTTAAGCTTTTATTTTGTCCTGAGCTTAGGGAAGCACTATTGTATTTGTCGAGCTATTCCATAAGTCGTGTCCAGTTGGTTTTATGTGAAAAAAATTTTTTATGTGAAAAAAATTGATTCAAAGCAATTTCGTGTGTTGATTTATCATTGCTTTTTGATGGGAAAAAATGCAGCCGATGCAAAGAAATGGCTTGATAAGTGTTACCCGGACTCTGCACCAGCCGAACGAATCATTCGCAAGTGGATTGAAAAATTTAAAAGTGGTCATACAAGCACTAAAGACGATGCATGCAGTGGACGTCCAAAAGAAGCTGTTTCAGATGAAAACATCAAGAAAGTCCACAATATGATTACGAATGACTGTAATGTGAAGTTGATCGAGATAGCTGAGGCTCTAAAGACATCAAAAGATATGGATGTTGGATATAGCATTCAGAGGAGTGTTTAAAGCTGTTCAACCGTATTAAGGCCGAATTTTTGCATCGGTATGTGACAATGGATGAAATTTGGCTCCATCACTTCACAACAGAGTCAAGTCGGCAGTCAGCTGAGTGGCGGGCAGGCGACGAACCTCGTCCAAAACGACCAAAAACTCAACAGTTGGCTGACAAGGTTATAGCAACCGTATTTTGGGATACACATGAAATAATTTTCATCGACTATCTCCAAAAGTGGCAGACTATCAACAGCGACTATTACATTGTGTGGTTGGAGCGTTTGAAGGACGAAATCGCAGAAAAACGACCGCATTTAAAGAAAAAGAAAGTGCTGTTTCATCAAGACAATACACCGTGTCACAGGTCGATGAAAACGATGGCAAAATTGAATGAATTCGTCTAAGAATTGCTTCCCCACCACAGTATTCTCCAGATTTGGCCCCCAGCGACTATTTCCTGTTCGCAGACCTCAAAAGAATGCTAGCCGGAAAGAGATTTAAGACCGATGAAGAAGTAATCGCCGAAACTTCACCGAAATCGTACTACAAAACTGGTATCGAAAGATTGAAAAATCGTTTCAATCAATGTAAAACTATATTTATAAATAAAATTGAATTTTGCAAAAATATTGTGTTTTACTATAAAACGGCACTGACTTTCAACCCATGTGGTAAACCAGAAAGTATTGCCTATACAATGACCCAAGACAGGGAGAAAATTAAAATTTAACGAAATGGCAGAATTTTAAAAAAAATTTAGAATTTTGTCATACAATCAATTGGAGGGTCATTGTATAGAGAAACATATACAAAATAAGAAAAAAAATTGAAGCGATCGGATGATTTGTCTTTGAGTTACAAAAGCAGCAAATTTGAAAAATCTAGTTTCGAGAAAAACAGATGTAAGGGTAAAATGATTGATTTCATTGTTATAAATAGATAAAAATCATACACAGAGCTAATCTACAATTTCAGGCCCATATACATAATTCACCTTTCTCTTCTTCAAAAAGCGCTTGGGATGTTGAAGCTTTTATTTGAGATAATCGGCTCTCTTTCAAGGCAGCCTGTTGGCGATGCACTACTACTCATAGTCTTATTTCATCTTTACTAGCGACGTAAGCTGCAGGTCCACTATCACTCTCATCACATTACATATTTTTTTAAAAACGATGTATAACCATCATTGAATACTGAAGTAGCAAAATAATTTGATAATTCAATAGTCTTATAGTAAGACCACTGTGGAGATGTTTCGAAGCAAAGGGACGAAGTAAGCTATAGTAGATTTCGTTATTATTCTGCGTACTCTTATATCTATCAAGCAATTCACGCCGAGAAAACTCTTCGTAATCGTGTCTGAACTTAGTCAAGTTCATTCTTTCAGCTTCCGCGCGGCAATATGCGCACCAGCTCTCTGCGCCTTCTGGACAGTTTCCATGATTTGGATTCCTATCAGTCGAACTCAAATGATGAAATGTACCCCAGATCGATTTATACATTTCATCCATATTATCTTGATGTCTCATGATCGCTAGGCCGTAATAATTTTGAAGTTTTGTAATTAAGTTGACAGTTAATTTTAGCGTGGTTTTACTTTTATTCCTAAGCACTTATCGGCTTTTTTTACCTACGGCATCGTGATCCCACTCTTTTTTTAACATGTAGATAGCACTCTAGCTTTTCTACCGAAATATCACATGGATTCAAATCTAATATCTAATATCCATTATTATTCATTTTAATATTACTAAATTTTTATTATTAGTATTATTATTATTTATTATAATATTATTATCATTATTTTGTGATAGTTTTTTAGCAGACGTACTGGTATTCGCGGTAGA
This sequence comes from Volucella inanis, assembly GCA_907269105.1. Classification (NCBI taxonomy): domain Eukaryota; kingdom Metazoa; phylum Arthropoda; class Insecta; order Diptera; family Syrphidae; genus Volucella; species Volucella inanis. Next base: position 68,763,603 of record OU026153.1, read on the forward strand.
CTGCTCAAATGTATGTTGATTTCCCGGAAACTTTCGTTTTCTTGAAACTGATCTATGCTTGTGAATGGCGTGAGTACCCTTTTGGTTTGAATACAAGGTTGATCACTCATTTTTACTAAAATAACTTACGAAATGCTCAATATAACGGTCACAGTAAAACTAAATATGTCTGGCTCCGAAAACATGTGACGGAGTTATAGACGAAAAATCCTTAACCTATTCATGCATTTTTGCATATGGTATCTAAAAGTCAACAATAGAAACCGGGTCGTATTATAATGGTTTACGATGACGACAGAGCCCGAACAATAAATCTGGTAGACCCCGTAGCAAACGTAACTTCATGACCACTGACCACTGACCACTGATGAGTACCCGAATTCGAAGATAGGTGGCGCTACTGAGCCAAAACCATCATTTAGTATAACCCTCTTTAGCCCGCTTGTTAAAATTTGGTGACAATCCGGCACTTAGTTTTGTTTTGACACCCATTTTAAAACATCGTGTTAGTGTTTTTTGGGACCATGGAAAAAGAGCAGTATCAATATGTGATCCGATTCTTGTTTTTGATTGGGAAAACCTGCAGGGAAATCAAGCTTTCTCAATGGTGTGTATGGGACTTTGGAACCACCTTTCCCTAAAACCTTTTACCATTGGTACGCAGAGTTTCGCCGTGGCCGCACGTCGGTTTTTGATAAACCGCATTCAGGTGGCCCAAATACAATTAACACAAAATCCACGATCTCGTATAAGCGGGCCGCCGAATGAAAATTCGCGAGTTGGCTGAGATAGTAGACATCTCAACTGAACGCGTTGCCATATCCTGCACGAGATTTTTGGTATGAGAAAACTGTCCGCGCGATGGATTCCGCGTTTGTTCATACCGGAACATATGCGCAATCGTGAAACCACTTCAATGACGTGGTTGGCTCTGTTTAAAAGAACTCCGGGGGAGTCTCTGCATCGTTTCGTGACCGCCGATGAGACATTTGGAAAAAGGAAAAACAATCACAGAAGCATACAAAGTCGATTTATTGGGCTAATTCAACGCCGATTTGAAGAATAAACGAGCACATTTGGCGAAAAAAATATACTTATCCACCACGATAACGCAGCGGCTCACAACTCCCAGTTGCCACAGCCAAATTGGTCGAATTGCACTGCGAATTGCTACCCAATCTTCAGTTTTCTCCGGATTTGGCTCCCTGCGATTTCGTTTTGTTCCCAAACCGTAAAAGACCAATTAATTTCAATTACTTTAGTTTGATACTGTTGTTTGTTACCCTCCTTCCACACTTATTTCGGAAGTAGGTTTTTGTTTTAAGATTAACTCGATGTTAACCATGTTTTATTATCTAAAAAAAGTCCTTGACAAATCTTAAGATAAAGCACATTTAGCGTATACAGATTTTCGAATACTATTGAGAAGAACGGAATGTCCTTCTTTATTACCTTTCTTAAAACCATTAAGAACTATTAGTCCATTATCGTTGCCAAATTCGAAATATTCACGGTTGTTCGCATTTACTACCAGGTCTTTTGAACGTCTTATGCCAGTGCTCGTGATAAACTCTTCCCTGCACATTTCCTCTATACTTTGCTGTAATAGACCTATCCAAGCTTTAATGTGTCCAATAACCACCGGACTAATTTCTTCGTGTTTTGCGAAGTATATCAAACTCACCTTCCCAATTATTTCCTCTAATGTATGGTGGTATCAAAGTAATTTTTTAATGTTTTTGTAATTATTTTAATTAAATCTACTCCACTTTCCATTCCACTTTAATTATAAAATATATGTAAAAAAAAAAATATTGAAAAAAAAAACAGAAAACTAATTCATAAATCACATTTGAAGGTAAATAAATACAGTATTACAAAATACTAAATACAGAAAATTAATTAAATTAATTAATTAGGAAAAAGTTCTCATTTTCAAAGAAATCATAATTTATAACATGCACGCATAATTAATAAAATTGCAAAGGATAATCAGTTGCTGTTTAATAATGCAGTTGCATAAACTTTAGTTTAAATAACAAAATATTTCAATGATTTTTAAGATGCATAATTTGATACGTGTTTCGAGCAGTTAATGACTTTTGACTAAATTGTAATGGTTAGAGCTCGATTTCAGTTGTCCTGGGACTTAGAGTGAGTTTCGGCACGTTATTGAAGCCTAGCTTGCACTCGTCGGATGGGTGGGATCTTTCACTCTCTAGTTCCGCACAAAAAAATAAAAAGTAACGTACCTGCATTATCACACATGTTCTATATAGATAAGTAGCATAAGGTGACGTCACTATATGTAGGCATTCCCACTAGCACCATTCTCCTCATCATGATTACACTTCTCTACAAATTTGCCGTATAGTCCCCTAATTTGAACAACCTTCGTTTAAGATCGTTTTTATCACCAGACCTCTTTTTATAAATTCATAGAGTTCAAATTATTTAACATACCATTACTTCAAAAGATTTTTAAATTGATCTAATCAAATTTATTTAAAAAGTTCTTGATAATTTGATAAAATATAATTAAAAAAAAAATGACTTAACATACCTCTGTCTTCTCAGCAGCTATTGTGTGCACAATAACTGGAATAGGCTGGTGTTTAACTTTTTATTAAGTAAAAGGCAAAATTTTTGAGAATTTACATTTTAGAAATAGACAATCATACTCTTACAGAAAATTTACAATGCAATATATTATATTAGTTGCTATTAACATTCAAGTTTTAGTACAAGTTTTAACAAACGAAAAGTAAAATAAATACTCAATAATTTTCCTTCCCATATTTTTGGGCCATATTTTTCTTTTAACAAATTGCAATAATACTTATTTAATTTTTAATCCCGATCTCTCACCTCATGCAATGCGAAGTAGTTTTTAACATTTAAAAAATGGTCCAAATTGCTTCAACTGGTAAACAAATCAAATAAACTATGAAATTACGTCTGTTCGCGTATTGTTTTAAACTACAAAAAACCTGTGTGGTTGTTGATGTTTTTCATAAATATTCGTAGTACTCGAACAGACCTCCTAATTCACTCGAAATGACAATGAAACTTTTTTCTACTAAAAGTGGTACCGAAGCTCATTTATACCACCTTGATCAAAAAGTTCAGAATTCGGAATTTATTCAGAACATTAAAAATATAAGTTTATTCACCGACTGCAACACACTTATGCTAGCGTTTGATCTAATCCTCGAAACATTTTTTATATTCGGTTTTGGCTAAGTCCATCAGAGCTTTCTGCGATTTTTCCATTACTTCCTTTCGGCTGCTGAAACGTGTTCCCCGTAGTAGCCCGATTGATAGAAAAAAAGTCACAGGGAGACAAATAAGGTGAACTCAGTGGTTGTTGGATGGTATCTGTTGCATTTTTCGTCAAAAAATTACGAATGATGATGGAACTGTTCGACGCTGTGTTATCATGGTGCAAAATCCACGAGTTTTCTGCCCACAATTCTGGTCTCTTTCGGCGAATTGCTTCACGCAAACGTCTCATTACGCCCAAATAATACTATTTGTTTACTGTCTGGCTTTCCGGCAAGAATTCATGATAAACTACACCGTTGTAATCCATGAAAACCGTAAGCATTGCCTTCTTTTTTGACTGAAAATGACGTTGTTTTTTTGGTCTCAGCTCATTTGGTGAACGCCATTCACTTGCCTTATGTCTGGATTGCGTGTCGTACTAAACCAACGTCTCGTCTCCAGTAATGATCCTTTTGATGAATGTAGGATCGGATTCAGCCTCGCAAATCATCTCTTTTGAGACGTCATCACGGTCTCTTTTTTGCATGAAATTGCGACGGAAACCCAAATCATTAACCAAACTGTCTTGGACGGATCCATAGGAAATGCCCAAGACCTCCGCTATCTCTCTGATGGTTAATTTGCGGTTACTGACCAACATTTCTTTTACTTCATCAATGTTTTCGTCGGTTTTCGATGTTGATGGTCTGCCACTGCGTTCATCATCTTCGATTGACTCACGACCACTTTTGCACCGCTTGTGGCACTGGTAAACGACCGTTTTATTCGCGCACAATTAAATCCATTTTTTACGCAAAATTTAATACAATTTTGTTATTGCAAATTTAAATCCATTTCTAAAATTGTAAAAAAAATCGCCAACACACAGAGATAGATGTACTCTTGGCTACGTAACTTTTGCAAATATCAAGCTATGATACTGACTTAAAGGAAATGTCAACAACAGATGTAGTAACATGACAAAAAAAAAAAAAAAAACTCAAACCGGAAGAATGGGAGCGCCACCGGGAACTTTTGATTTTTGATGGAATTGTATTTACGAGTAAAGTATAATTTGGTTTGAAAAAAAGAATTGGGCTTACAAATAGACGTTAATATCAGTTACCAAAAAAAATAAATATAGATAGGGTGAATTGAAAAATGTGGTAAAGTTATTGAATGATGTAGTAAAAGGTGATTCATTATGAGGAATGATTTATAATGTAAAATAAAATACATAAACTTGAAAGTAAACTTAAAATTTTTACTTTCAGTTAAAAGAATAATTCATGGCATTTATCTTTTAAAAATGATATTATGTAAATATTGGCCACGACTACGTCTGAGGTGGCCCATTCGGAAGGTCTAATTTTGGGTGACTCGTTCGAGCATAGTGATTGGTATCTAGGGGATAACACGAGTAATGTTGGTTTCCAAAGCATCAGTCGTAGCTGGCTTATTTCTGAAGACCTGAGACTTTACATATCCCCAGACAAAATAGTCCAAAGGTGTGATATCGCACGATATATGCGGTCAATTTACCGTAGCAAAATGTGAAATTAAGTGCTCACAAAAATGATTTCTCAACAAGTTCATTGTTTCACGCACTGTATGGCTCGTAGCTCCGTCTTGTTGAAACCGCAGCTCACCGAGAAAATGTGTATGAATTTTAGAAAGCTCATAGTCCATTAAGATGGTGCGAAGAAATATGGACCAATGATTCCACCAGCCCAAAAACCATAGTACTCTTCGGGTTACTCATCAGCCCAAATACGGCAATTTTGTTTATTAACGTATCCATTGAGCCAACTGCAAGAACAAACATTACTATATTTCACCGTTTAATCTCTTACATACAACATCCTTACAGCTGTTAAGACCTGATGTAAGTGGAGGCTTAGTCATTCGTTTTACGAGAAGGCATCGCCAGGTAATCTAAGAGGTTAACCAACCACTCAATGTTTTATGGACTCCGGTCTCTGATATTGAACAGTATCCAATCTCTTTCGTTTGTAAACTAACTTTATAGATAATTAATGAGTTTGGAAACTGTAAAACCCAGTATTTCGTATTTGTAGTTTAAGTTGTTCTATGTCTTATTAAGTGACATATAGTTATGCCAAAAAGAGCAGCACTGAGAATATATTTGTCGGGAACGAACATATACTAATAAATATCGAAATTAAGTGTAGAATTGTACATTCTCATTGCTCATGTAAATGTAAAAGAAACATTTTGTTCAGTTTTAAATAGCCAGACATACTTACTAAAGTCGGCCACATTTGTATACTTTGTAAATACAAAACATAACTGATCGAAATTTTGTTATGTCTCAGTAAATTTAAATTGTAATTTTAAATTGTAAATTGAGCCAGAAATGGGCTTTATCATTGAACAAAATATCACGATAAGACATCGGATTTTCATTGAGTTTTTCCAGAGCCTATTCACTGAAAATATGACGCAAATTCAAGTCGCCTGACTTCAATTCTTGCACAAGTTGAATTTTGTACGCTCTTAGGCCGAGAACCTCACGTAAAATACACCAAGTTTTCGAATATGCCAAACCAAGCTGCTGAGAACGACGACCAAACGATTCGTCACGGTCTTCGCGTACAGTCTCAGCTACAGCTGCTATAGTCCCTTCACTACGTCTTGGATGTAAACTGGGACTCAAATTTGCGAATGGTATTGGCAATAGTGGTTTCGGTAGGTCGGTTATGCGAATCGTAAGTTTCTCAAATCGCATGAAAAACATTTCTCACCGAATGCTGGTTTTTGGAATACAGTTGCCAAACGATACTGAATAAATATTATAAAGCAGTTTGATTGGAGCCATGCGTGATCTGTCAAAAAAGGCCTATTGAAAATCAAACCTCGCGATGAATCACGCCTTATAAAGCAAGGTACTTCAAAGTGTAGTAATTTTGCTATTGTACAAACCGAAAGGCTTTTTTTCAGGCAACTAAAATCTCGTCAATCCGCAGTCCGCATTTAGTGTTTTAACTTATGTCTCAAGCATTTTATTTTCATTTGTTAGCTAAGTTAGATAAGACTTTCACATGTGTTCTAACTTTTCCATATTATATTTTGTTGGTGGTTTTTAAGAGAGGGCACCACTTGAATAAATTCCATACCATTTTGAGTTAGTACCAACCTCCAAAAGATACGTGTATAAATTTGACAGCTGTCGGACAAACAGTTCTCGAGATATAGCGTTGTGAGTGAAGCAACTTTTGTTATTGTGAAAAAAATGGATTCAAAGCAATTTCGTGTGTTGATTTATCATTGCTTTTTGATGGGAAAAAATGCAGCCCATGCAAAGAAATGGCTTGATAAGTGTTACCCAGACTCTGCACCAGCCGAACGAACCATTCGCAAGTGGATTGAAAAATTTAAAAGTGGTCATACAAGTACCGAAGATAATGCACGCAGTGGACGTCTATAAGAAGCTGTTTCAGATGAAAACATCAAAAAAGTCCACAAAATGATTACGAATGACCGTAAAGTGAAGTTGATCGAGATAGCTGAGGCTCTGAAGACATCAAAAGAGCGTGTTGCATATATCAAACACGAATATTTGGACATGCGAAAGCTCTGTTCAAAGTGAGTGCCGCGTTTGCTCACAGTCGACCAAAAACAACAACGTGTTGATGATTCAGAGGAGTGTTTAAAGCTTCAATAAAGCCGAATTTTTGCGTCGATATGTGACAATGAATGAAACTTGGCTCCATCACTTTACACCAGAGTCAAGTCGGCACTCAGCTGAGTGGCGAGCAGGCGACTAACCTCGTCCAAAACGACCAAAAATTCAACAGTCGGCCTTCAAGGTTATGGCATCCGTATTTTGGGATACACATGGAATAATTTTCATCGACTATCTCCAAAAGGGGCAGAGAAAGCGACTATAACACTGCGTTGTTGGAGTGCTTGAGTGCAGAAAAACGGCCGCATTTGAAGAAAAAGAAAATGGTGTTTCATCAAAACAATGCACCGTGTCACAAGTCGATGAAAACGATGGCAAAATTGAATGAATTCGGCTACGAATTGCTTCCCCACCCACCGTATGCTCCAGATTTGGCCCCCAGCGACTATTTCCTGTTCGCAGATCTCAAAAGAATGCTCGCCGGAAAGAGATTTAAGAAAGATGAAGAAGTAATCGCCGATACAGAGGCCTATTTTGAGGCTAAACCGAAATCGTACTACAAAACTGGTATCGAAAGATTGAAAAATCGTTTCAATCCGTGTATCGCCCTCGAAGGCAACGATATTGATAAATAAAGTTGAATTTTGCAAAAATTTTGTGTTTTACTATAAAACGGCACTGACTTTTCAGCCTATGGTTAGCAATGCTACCTTCCATGCTACCTTCCATGCTACCTATCATGCTACCTACCATGCTACCTTGGTAGCATTTTCATTGGGTATCTGTTGCGGTGTAAATGATTCTACGGTTTTACGGGCGTTCGTTGCATATTTATAGGCAACAAAAATTTATTCAAGGCACAAACCTCTTTCATAAAGTTTGGATTTAAGAAGAGCTTTCAAGTTTTTTAGCACAGATGTTAACCGCTCTAGTGTTTGATTGTAGAATCTAAGTACGCTCGTAGATGACAGATACAGTTTGTCAAGAAAGTCTTTACACTAGGCAAAAAAGTAGCAATTTAAAATTTCTCTTCATAATTTAAGGCAGTTCTAGAAACTATTCTATTTCACATATTATCTTTTATATTGATACTCCATATTATAACAAATACATAACATATAAAATTCACATTGCTTAACAACAAAAAATAAACAAAGGGTAAAAAAGAAAAAAAATTTAACTGTCAAGAAAGTATTTACACATTTTATTATTTACAATGGTTCCGTCATAGCGGTTTTTTATTTTGTGTTTTGTAACAGATATGGAAACTTGAGAGTGAAAAATTTTATTGCTATTTCTGCTGTTAGAACATTTTTCGTGATTCGCTTAATATTTCTGTCAAAAGAATTTCTTTTGCCCTAAAGCAGCTGGTTTATTACAACAATTACAATGATAGAAGCTTGTCAGAAATAACTTAGATGTTTGGTTTATTTAGGAAAACAATTTAAAACATAATTAACCGAGCAGAATGTGAAAATCATTTGGAAAATAATCGAGTAGAAATAAGCGCACTTTACTAAGAAAAGTGAACAAAAATCCTCAAATATCCATTCGATGTTTTCTTGGACAAACAAAGAAATAAGCCAAGAATGTGGTGTTCAAGTTTCCCATGAGAAAGGATGAATACACATCAAGATTTACACGGAAAAAACCACTACTTTCAGTTCAAAATATACAAAAACGCTTATCATTCGCTACAAAGTATAGCGCTGAACCAAACGAGTACTGGGACGATGTTATATTTTGTGATGAAACAAAAATAATGCTGTACTACAACGAACGACCTAATAGAATGTGGCGTAAACCTCTAACAGCCTTGCACAACAAAACATCATTGCACCGGTCTAATTTGGAAAGTTATCTGTGATGGTTACATTTATTATTATCTGATATGGGTGCATATCAAGCAGGGGCGTCGGAAACAGTCTTCATTGAATACACAATAGACGCGAAGGCATACCTGAGGATTTTGCGAACTCATTAGTGCCAACAATTTAATGGCGGTGATGATAGAAGAAAATCACCATTTAAGTTCTATCAAGATAACGATCTCAAACATAAAGAATATGAACACGTGGTTGCTCTATAACCGTACCAAATTGTTGGTTAGACTACATCTTAAAGCCCAAATCTTAACCACATAGAAAATCTTTGGGTGGGAAAAAGGAACCCCAAAAACCGAAACCAACTGATGGAGTACATCAGAGAAGAATGGACTAACATTCCAACTAATAATGATGTTAAAAAGTTTGTTGGATCAATAAAAAAAAAACGACTAAATGCTGTTATTAATGCTAAAGGTGGTTACACCAAAATTCAGAATTAGTAAATTTTGGAATAATTAAGTTTCTAATAAGCTATAGTATTAAGATGTGTAAAGAGTTTCTTCACAGTTAAATTTTTGTTTTTTTTTTTTTTTTGCTTTTAGTTTATCAAAAAAGTTTTCAGCAAACATTAAAGTAAATATTTGTAAGAGTTTATTTGTGAAACTTTTAACCAACATCAGGTGAGAAATATTTGAAGTTGTCAAGTTGCTTGTGGGCAACTTTGGGCAATTGTGGCAATAAATTTATTTGCGTTTAGTTATAAGACCACAAGATAAAGGATTGTCGAAAGATGACATAGAGCTAATTTTAAACTTCGATTGGGATGTTTCTAATGACGAAGAAAGTGGAGATGAGGTGGAAGATGTTTCTGCAGTGCTTGAGCAGAATTTGGAAGGGAATATCGAAAGAGGTAAAAGTATAGAGATCGGCCTTCTGGACAATACATTACGGATGACGATGAGCAAAAATCCTGCAATATTGAAGACACTTGCTTCGAAAAAATTGATGTTAAAACACTAAAATGGAGATCAAATCAATTTGAAACTCCAGAAAATATTTGGAAAAACGATTATGTCTTGGAAGTTAATGACACCATGACACCAGTAGACTATTTCTCAAATTTGTTTGATGCTCGAGCTATTAATTTGATCACACATCAAACTGAATTGTATAGACTCCTTAGCATTGAACTAAGGAAGCATTGTACTAGGGAAGCAATTAAACGGTATATTGGTACTCTAATATACTTAGGTGTTTTGAAATTGTCCCAATTCAAAATGGCATGGTCACAAAATATGAAGTTTAAAACTATAACGGACTCAATACCTCGCAATAGGTTTGAAAAAATTGAGCAGTGATAACATTTTAATAATAATACGAAACAGCTTAAAAAGAGAGATTCCAACTACGACAAGCTGTACAAAACACGCTCTTTACCAAACATCCTCAAAGAAAACTTCAATAAACTACCTCAGAACGAACATCAAAGTATCGATGAGCAAATAATTGCGTTCAAAGGTATTATATGTAGTTTCCTAAATAGTTTTTGGTTTTAAATTTTGGTGACAGGTCGATCCACGTATAAACAATACAACCCAGCTAAACCACACAAATGGGGTTTGGAAATGTTTACGCGTGCTGGAACGTCTAGTTTAGTACACGATTTCACGCTGTATGTTTGTGAAGGGTCCTGCCCGTCGTATGGATTGGGATTATCTTCAAGTGTAGTTCTTTATTTGGTCAAAAATCTTCCCAACCACAGGAACTTTAAATTATATTTCGATAACTGGTTTACGTCAGAAGTAAGCCTTTTCATTGGATTGAAAGAAATTGGCATATTTGCAACAACAATCGAATAACCAATTGCCAGTTACTTTCCGAGGATGAACTAAAAAAACAGGGAAGAGGATCGTATGACAGTAAATGTGAAATTAACCATAATTTAGTATGTGTAAGGTGGTTTGACAATAAACCAGTTCAGCTTTTATCTTCCTGTGTCGGTCATCAACCTGTTGGGGTTCGCAAACGTTAGAGCCTAAAAGAAAAAAAAACATTCATGGATCTTCAAATGCCCGCGATTGTCGCTGCCCACAATAAAGGCATGGGAGGAGAGGATTTTGCAGATATGCTGATGGAACTCTACAAGGTCAATCACCGCTCAAGGATGTGGTATACAAGAATTTTCTATTGGTGCCTGGGAACATCTGTACCAAATGCATTTCCAAAGAAGAAGCATATTCCTCTCATAGCTTTTCAACTTGAAATTGCTGATGCATTTTTGCAATCAACATCTTTTAAAGTTTTTGTCCAAAGAGGCCGACCGTCGAACGCAGAAAAGGATTCCACGATGTGTTCGCTTTGTAACTCTCCATCGAGCAGTGTCTCTTCACAGAACACAAAAAAAGTACAGATTCCAGCCAAACCCTCTAGAAACAAAGAGGTATGATAAAATGGAGCATTGAGTAGTATTTGGGGAAAAAGGGCGTTTAGATTGTGCAAGACAGGAACTCCAATGTCCAAATGTCTTAAATGTAAGGTCCATCTTTGCTATAATAACATAAAAAATTGTTTTTTGTCTTTTCATACCTAATTCTTTGAAATAAATTAATAAAATGCCAAAAGATGTTCATTCAAAAAAAAAAAAAAAAATTATTGTTTCAAATAAATTTTATACCACCATTGCTCAACGTTGCCCACAGGCAATTTTTTATAACGGCCAAGCGTTAGGGCGTGGCGACTTGAAATTTTGCTTTGACACTTCTAGAATACAAACTATACGTTAAAGTAGCAAAAAAAATTTAAGTTAGAAATAAAAAAAATCGGGGTCGAAAGGGTTTAATTCTTGCGCTGTTGGCACTTGCACTTGTCACTGATCAGGGTTCCCAAAGGTCTCCAAGCAACCAATTCATTTCTCTGTATTTGTTTTCGAGTTCTTTGTGTTTTTTTTTTTTACGTGCGACCTACAATTAAACTTTTCGTCATGTGTCATTCTAACAATCGTTTGCAAAATGGAATGGTAAACGTGCTTATGAGAATAGGCAACCAACTCGATTTTCGGTATGTAAAATTTACATTAACATCCGCAAAGCTTTTCTTCATTCATTTACTCTATCGGGAGCGATTCGCAGTTTCATCGTTGTTTCTTCAATCGTTTTACCTACTAGTATAGCACTGTCATCGGCAAACTTAGCTAGAATGGTCCTTTCTTTTCGGGTTATGTCTCAGGTATATAGGACATTCAGATGTGGGCTGAGAACATTTCCCTGCGGAACGCCGGCTTAAACTCCTTGAATTGCTATATTTCGTGTCCGAGTCTGACATGAAGAATTCTATTTACGAGATACTTTGTCAGTATATTCTAAAAGCTCAGTGGCAAGACCTGCCGCTTCCCCTATTCATATGGATTTTAGAGATCAAGCAAAAATCAACATTATTCTCTCGTATGAATATATCTAATTCGTCAAGATTTTGCAACAGTCTGTTAGCAGTTCAGGTAAGTACCCTTATCGTGGCGAATATTATCGATCTGAGCTAAGTTCTCGAAAAAAAAGTTTATTTATTTTGATTTGCTCCTCAAGTTTTTCAAGTAATATAGAGAAAACTTGAGAGACATGGTCCGTCAAGTTTTAGATCACTTCCTCATGTAATTTTGGGGCCTGGGCATAGGTTAGTTAGCTCGATGACTGCCGTCTAAGGCTTATTAAGTTTTTGTTTCGTCATGTTTTCTTTTCTATTTTCATGACCGGAACCCGATGGGTTTTTTTAAGCTCTTGTTAGTTTACCGGTCTTACGCTTTTCTCTTTTTGCCACATTTCAGTGCTTATTTTGTGTCTTTAGGAGGTCATCTCGCCTCTTTTGCAACTCCCTGGATACTTTGCAACCTCGATATTTAGCTCTGTAATTAATACACGGTGCTTAGTTGCTTCACAAGCACGCATTAAAAGGGAATTCCAATTTCTGTTTCTCTACATTAACGACATCAATAATTTTAAAATGCTTATTTTTCAGGTCACTGACAATATCTTCTTTTTTGCATGACGGATGAAACCCTCTAGCTGCGATACATATTGCGATACATATTGGGCTTTCCGATTTGTTCTCATAAGTGTACCACTGCATTTTCTCGGAACTTTACTTTCTAGACAGTAAGCAATTTTGACTTTCCATGAATATGAAAAGCTTGAAGTTTTGAACTGGTCTTGTCCAAACAGCTGGCAATTGGTCACCATCATGAGCGTTTGAATAGTGGATGAGGCAGAATTTCTAATAGCAGCAGCGGCAAACATGGCGATATCAAGGTAACATAGCGACCAACTAAAATTCTTAAAGAAACTGTTTAGTCCGATATAATAGGCTTTCTTATATTGCCATTCCGATTCGGAATTTTTTCTCTAACTATGTGGTCGGTATATGAGAAATAAGGTAATATGACACAATGATCTGACAAGCCTAGAGAAAAAAAAAATGTTTGAGCTCAATGGCTATTTCACTCCATGGGTGGCATCCAACATTTAATGGGGAGACTAAATAATTAGTGTAATTTACTTGATGTATTAAGGCAACCATTCAACCCACGAGGTTCTAGTTGCCTGAGAAAAGTCTTTCGGTCACAGCTGGTATTGAACCCCGAACTGTCCGATTGGAAGTCACAGCCACCCAATGTGTGTAATGTGAATGACGTTTTTGTGTTAAATGTGAAAGAATTGACATTGTTGACAATTCACATGTATACACAGATCGAGCCTCACGGATAGAGGCAATCAGTGGAAAGCGGGTTTTGAATTTCCAATTTTCGGATAATTTGCCATCTACGTCGTCGGCGTTATAAGAATAAAAAAAATTACATTATTCTTAATCTTATTAACGATTTATCTTCTATTAGCTAAGTAAAAATAATAATCTGGTGGTTTAAAAATAATAATGGTCTATGAGTTTCGTCTAAATCCATCACGGTCGGCAAAGAATTCACCGAGATGTTTGAAGCTTAAAGTGGATTTAGACAGTGCGACGCACCGTCATGCGTCAAGCACTGTGTTTCAAAAGTTCGTCCTAATACTAGCATACGCCGATGATATTGAAAAATTCGGAAGAAAGCAGTGTACGTCAGTCGCGCTTTCGAGAAGATGAATTTAACGGTCAATGAAGGCAAGAGCAAGTATATGCTGCCAACAAGAAAAGACATCTAAAACCGACGTCTCGGACAGAATGTCGATTTCGATACAAATATAATTCTGATTTCTACCTAGGCTCCGCGGCCGTTATTTCAGATAACGACACCAGCGCTAAGATGAAACAAAGAATAGCTATTGTCAATCGCTGGCTCTTGGGTTAATAAGGCAATTGAGAAACAGAAGCCTTTCTCGAACAACAAAAATGACCCTATATATGGCAGTACAGGGAAGTTAGGGAAGTTTGTCTTTCATGCGCACTCTTTTGTTTTCCGTAAGGTGCTTTTCCAACAAAATCTCTTACAGGGTGTCCGTAGTAAGCATTTCAAATTACTAAAAATCTAAAAGTAGAGTATGTACAATATGTCCTTTTTTAAAATTGAAATTAAAAACACAAATTGCACAAAACTTAAAAAAAAAATACACCTGTTAAAAATACAATTTACATAAAAACACTTAACTTCACATAAATATCACAATCTAAATTTAGAAAAATACACGTAACCTCAAAAAACCGGCCGCGCGCTATGAAAACCAACGCAAATAAACTTTTTCCTTAAAGAAAACAGCTTACAATTTTGTAACTGCATTTTAACGTATTTTCAACACATTAAAATAAATGCAAAAGAGCGAAGCAAGATCTCCACGATACATTCATCATTAAAAACTTTTTTCAAAGATCCTCAACAGAAAGCCAAAAAAAATCAAACTGAACGAGTTACCAAACGGATACTGGTAACTGTGAATGCACATCAATTTAGTAGGGGTTGAATAACAGCAGCCACAGGCCACAACCAACTAGTACACTCAGGTGTGCGCTGAATAAGACGCGTTTGATTTACGTGAGATGCAATTGGAAATTCACTGGTAGGTAAACACTTTTTATTGGAGGTTCCTTTCAATTTAGTATGGTGCAAAAATATGGCACGCTACTGATTTTGAAAAAACTCTCTCGTAAGAAGTGCACTGCCAATTTATGTTGGACAGAGTATAGTAGTCCCAATCCTATCCTATGATCCAGAGCCATGGGCTTTATCAAAAAATGGATGGTTTTAAGAAAAAAAATCTTGGAATGTTTTTCTGTTGAGGAGGAGATACAACGACGAACTATCCGGGCTTTACATCGACATCGAGTTAGCCATAAGAGTAAAGGCTCAACGACTGAGGAGGCTGGGTCACGTAGAGCGGATAAACACCAATGCTCTAGTTCGAAAAATCTTCGAATCCGCCCCGGAGGGACAGCGCAGTAGAGGAAGATCGCGACTCAGGTGGCGCATGCAAATCGAAGAGACTCAAACCAACTAAGCGTGCGTAATCAGAGGCAGCTAGCTAAAAATCTGGTTGAAACTGGCTGAAGACGCATTTTGGCTGATTGTTGCGCGACAAGTAAGTAATTGCAATGATTACAAGACTGAAGTCCGTTTTGTTCCTCTCTTTGACAGACTTCTGTTCAGATCTTGAATCTCTATTTAAAAAAATGCTTTAGCATCCAATTCCCTATTTGAAAAATATTCAATACAGTCTTTTAGCATTATCGGTCGTGCACTACTTGTGCGTTTTCGTTTCCTTTTGAAAGAATTTGTGTTTTTTCTTGCAAATATTGTAGTTTCCTATCGATAAATTGATACACGATGCAAAGTTTCCTAAGACTACATATATCTGTATATAAAGTCATCGAAATACTAGTCGGAATTGTATGATACATAATTTCTTTTCTACCGAGGGATTGCTTTGACTATGCAGCTAAACTCAAGAGGACTATAGAAAGTAGTAAGCCAACCTACCTATTTTCGTCTCAGAATAGATGCGACCAGACTTTTTAAGTGTTTGTCTGCCGTTTCGTTTCGAAGATTATAACTAGTCTGTTAATCAACTACAGCTTCGATATTTTACAAGAAAATCTTCAGAATCCGAATAAGCCTCTTGCTACATTTTTGCTCCACTTGCTATAGATATTTAAGTCTTCTTCCGAATAGGTCTTAAGTAATTTATATATTTTGCATTCCACCAGACTGGTGGGTTTTCCAAACAGGAAGCGTCAATTCAAATATTTTGTGAGAGTAGCTTTCTTTGCCTTTTGCCTTATTTATGTGGAGTTTTGACAAATTTACCTAGCTCCTTCAGTCGGTCCACTCTTTTGGAAGAAGAGGTTATTTTGAAAGTTCAAAATTTCAAAACTATAGACTTATATCATTTTATATTTTATCAATCTTGATGTAGGTATGGGTAATATAAGCTCTAGGATCGTTGTTCATAAAGTAGATTGAGCCCCTGGGTACATTTAGTGGTTCAGATGTCTTTTTCCAGATCCGCATTCCTATTTGAATGTTATGTTAGGCTTGAATTCTTTCAACGAAAAGTGGTGGCAGCCTTTAAGTATTGACTTTAAATCAGACCACTAAAAATAATTAACACTTTTATTAGTGTGAATATATATAAATCAAGAGGAAAGTTCCAATTGAGACATGGGTAATAATTATTGTGTGTGTGTGTTTTTTTTTTTTAAGTCAATCGGTAAACATAAATCGCGCTACTTGTTCTCAATATCAACTCTATAGTTTTTGGTTTAAATAAAATAGAATAAAAACGTTTTTTGGTTCATATATTTACACGCATCTTAATTTGTTACATGTGGAGGCTCACTTGGCAATTTAAGTGAAATCTACTAAGAGCGATTCGGGTGACAGCGAGATGTGTCAAATTTTGAATGTACTTAGATTTATTCCTTCTCCTTTTTGGTTTTCATGTCACGCCACTTGTTGGCTGCCGTAAAAATTAATATTACAATGTGTATTTTATTTTAAGAATAGTGGAATTGTATAAATAAAAAAAATTAGCCATAATCGATAAGTTTATTAATCAATTAATTTTTTATCAGCTCCGACCTAAGGACTCAGCTGCAAACCAAATGTGGACAAATGCATTGAGAAATTGCGTAATCCATGATCGATCCTAACAATATTTTGTTGAAAGCAACGTTTTTAGAATTTATAGAGAAGTTCGAGT
The DNA here is from genome assembly GCA_907269105.1 of Volucella inanis. Lineage (NCBI taxonomy): Eukaryota > Metazoa > Arthropoda > Insecta > Diptera > Syrphidae > Volucella > Volucella inanis. Next base: position 68,780,513 of record OU026153.1, read on the forward strand.
AAAACTATTTCGCTGTATGGATGATAGAGATTTAAGCTAGATATAGATTGTCACTGTGTTTCACACGTTTCAAAAGCTTACAGCTTTTTAAGTGAATCTGTCGCGAATTTAAAACCGCGTTCAAAGGTTTTTTCCGTGTAGAATTATCTTGAAACACGAAAAATTTCAATGACCAGCAGTACAGCTTTCGTAGCAACAGGTCCACTGATGATCTGATTGCAAGTCTCATCGAAAAGTGTAACCAAAGCGTACATTAATCTGGCGAAAGCGAGACATATGCACTTGATATTTCTAAGGCATTTTCATAAGGCTCTTTCGTCGAAAATACATGCTCTTGGGGTTGATGAATCTTTCTTCATTGGGTTAGATATTAACTTTCGAAACAGTTAAGTCAAGTTGTCTTGGATGGTTTCAAGTTTATGTTCACAAAATAAATGCAGGTGTGCCCCAAAGCTCCGTCCTTTCTCCGACACTCTTTTTAATTTTCATAAACGATCTCTCGTCTGCCACTCTCTACTTTTCATATTCGCTCTCAGACTCACGTCTCTACTTTTCGACTGTGGAACGGGAACGTTAGCATATGTTAAGCTTATTAAATTCTGATATTACCATCATAATAATTTGGAGAACACAACGTTATCTGCTGTCGCTAATGCGAAATTTTAACACCCAACCATGGCCATGAATAGTATCTACATCGTCGAAACTGAAAAGTTTCTATTCCCGGTATGTGTATCAATGACAACTTACGTGTCGTCAAAAATACTGTAAAATGTTTAGGTTTCCTCAAGTGAGGTAGTAAATACGTCACCCCCCATACTTCACTCATAGGTGATACTAATATCACTTAGGCAGTGGACACTCTCGAACACCGACGTAATGTCTCGTGTATCTCTCTGTTTTATCACTATTTCCACTACTAGTAACATATCGCCCTTCCAACCTTTTAACCTTAACAGCGGTTTTGCTATGAATTCTCATCAGTATTGCATTAAACCCACTTTCGCACATACTCTTATAATAAATATAGTGATTCATTCCTAAGCCGTACAACTCGCTTATGGAATGCTCTGTCTAGATCTTTATTTGCTAGTTATTACAAACTACAAACATTAAAAACCAACGGTCATCGGTACCTCTCTCTCTCTTCCCTCCCTGATTTTCCTTTTTCGCGCTATGTTCAATAATTTTAAGGGTACTCAAATCCCTTGAGTGCGCGCAAATTATAAAAAAAAAAAAAAAAAATTTCGCATTTCATGCCACAGTTTGCAATCAATTTTTACCCAGAATATCTTTACACTTAGTGATGACTATGGTATACACCGCTAGTTGCGCGACTTTGCCAAACACATGAAGTGTACTAATATCACACATTCGTAGATGTATTCAGTAGACAACGTCATTACTGCGGATTATCACCTTGAATGGACTTTTCCAATCCTGTTGCAATTTTTCTGATTTACCTCACTTACGCAGAGGATTAAAGTATATAGTCACACTTAATGTCCTTCGTTGAAGCCTAAAGATTTCGCTTTGATGTTGAACCTAGTCTTCATAAGGTTGTTCGCTAGCTTCATCTGTCCTCGGGTGTTTTCATGAAATTTCCAAATTTCTGTTTGACCATAATATCTCGGACGGTGTGTGTCCTGTTGAACTATAAACCGCGTTTCGTTAAGCCATTAAGAAGATGGGTATGTGTCGATCCAGGTCCCGCTGGTAATTGCCGACCATCGTAGACCGATGCTCATTCAAGCACTCTTCCTGGAAGACTTTTGATTCTAAGTTTCGCCGTTGATTAGATTGGGACACAAAATCTGCTCGCCCAGTTGTTGACTATCTTTTCTGCAACAGCCTAAGCCTCTTGATTTGAGATTACAAACACTTACTGAAGTACCACGAGAGTGTATCGGTTGTCACTAAATATCTCGGGAAACAGACCAGTCATGTCGATGGCTACTCGTTCGAATGGTACTCCGACATTGTATTGTTGCATTCGCCCCTATGATTCTACTCTTTGGCCCTTGGTAGCCGCACGCCTTATGCACTTTTTGCTCCAATTCTCGACATCCAGTTTTGCGCTTAGCCAATAGAAACAATTAAATACCTTGTTTTGTCTCAAATGGCCTCCTGAGATTTGGTCATGTATTTTATGGAGCACTTTTGTGATTCTGGGCCGTGGCACAATAAGCTGCATACGAAATGTTATTCCATCTGCAGTTTCCCATTATCTCTTCACAAGCCAACTTACACACAAAGCGAGTCCCATTGTGTCCAATATGAGTTCAGAGCTTGGCTCATGCCTGATATCTCCTGCCAGCTTGGTCTTTCCTCGTATTTCTTCCAGGTCAATATTGGTTAGATGCTATTATCTGCCTATTGGGAGAAACGGATTTCATCTACACTCAAACCCTCGACTGGCTCCGTCCTGAGCATTTGGATGGTGGCATGTTCTTTCGCTCCTTTACGATTGCAGTGCTCACATTTGACTCCACAAGATCGACGAGAGAGAGCATAAGCGTTTGAGTGGAGATTTCCTTTGCGGTCTTGCACATCAAAGTTGTAGCCCTGTAACTGCTCGATTCATCTCGCAACTTGGCCTTCAAGGTTCTTAAATTGAAGTAGCCATTTCGAGCTGCGTGGGCCGTACGAAGAATAAACTTTCGTCCATACAAGTAGGCAGTAGTTCCCCTTAGGTCTAGAGAGTACTTTGCTGTAATATGAACCATTTTCTCTTGACCATCATGAACTTGAAAGATTATAGCTCTAACCCCAATATTGCTAGCGTCTGTGTCCACGATGATATAAGGTGACCCAAATATTTTACTTCTGGACGGAACAATGGAGTAAAAAAAGTTTTTGCATGAGTTTTACGATTAATCTCCACCTGCCAGTAACCGCTCTTCAAGTTAAGAGTTGAAAACTATTTTGCTCCTGAAAGCGTATCCAAAGTTTCATCGATTCTCGGAAGTATATTGCTGTGCTTTTAAGTGACATCGTTGAGATTTGGTAGTCTACACAAAACATCGTGCTGCCGTAACGAGGACCATTTGACAAACCCACGGACTCTGCAATTCTTCAATCAAGCCCTCAACTTTCATCTTCGACATCATTTCGGCAACTTCTGTTTGCTTTGCTAATGGTTGCCTTGCAGGTTGATGGTTTGGTTGGGAGTCTCCGGTGTTAATGTGGTGTTAAACAAGTTGCGTACGTTCATATTCTCCGTCTTGTGAAGAAAGTATATCAGCGTACTTGCCGATTAGTTTTTCTGCCGATATACGCTGCTCTTGATCCATGTTACAGAAGATGATAGATGATAGATGGACACCCGCGACAGGGGTTGCACGTTTTTTTTTCATTGTGGTCAACATAGCCTCAATAGGTGCACATTTTCTCACTATTTCTCCCTTTTTCAGCTTTACACTGAATGTCTTTAGATTAGGAATTCTTACAGGAACCATGTTGTTCTTGGTTCTACTAAGTTCTTTCCCACTATGAAGTGTTTCCTATTTTCTGGCTCCATCAGATGTAATCAGTGGCTACCAGGACCACCTTCCACTTTTGCCCAAAAAATTGCTTCCGAAGAAGGCTCTACAATCTAATGTTGGCAGATAACGACTTTTAAGTATTGGCATTTCCGTATATCATTGGTATGTCCATCTTTTATGAAAACTGTATCTATTCTATACCATAAAAGGCTATTTCATCCAGGAGGATTTTTATGCGGACTTCACCATGTTCCTTAACCGTTTCTTCTGTAGCTATTCTAAAATTGTAAAACTGTGCCATCGGTGTCTATTGTTGCCTTCGATTTTTCGGTTCCACTGACTACGTCTACTGGAAGGCTTTCATTCCATCGTTTTGCTAACGAGACTTTAATGATGGTCCTGGGTCCGTTGACTCCTGCTACTAACTTCTGCCCAGCTTCGGGAAGGTTTCCGGCTTCTTGATAACCATTTCTATTGGTTTCTTCTTCTATTTGCTTTTTGCCATAATTATTACCATAATCGTTATTTCCACCACCAGTGCTCAATTGAAATAGTCAGTAACATTACCTTCAACCTTCTGAATGCTCATTAGTTTGCCCTCAAGCCCACTTTCGCACGTACTCTCAAATGTCGTGATTCACAACTCGCTTATGGAATGCCCTGCCGATCTCTTTTTCCTGGAAGTTATAACTTGCAAACATTTAAGAACATTGTAAATCGGCATCTCTCATTTTTTCCTCCCTAAATTTGTTTCGCTGTGTACAAACATTTTAAGGATACAAAAGTCCCATGAGCGCGCGCTTATACCAAAAGCGAGTAAACAAATTTTCATCAGACAGTTTACCACTAATTTACAGTGTATCAACGGCATCGAAAACAATGTAGCAGGCGCATTGTCTCGCATTGATCCCTTCAACTCGCCATCAACTATTTTTCCGAACTTTTAGAAATGTAATAAATTGACAATGCGGAACTGACCAGAGCAACAACTGTATACTGTGATGTCTCCAGCAACGACATTAGACCTTTTGTACCGCAAAGTTTATGAAACATTCCACAACATGGCTAGCCCCAGTGGAAGAACAACCAACAAAATAATTTGTGACCTTTAATGAACAGAGAAATCAGACGGTGGTCACATAACGGTAAATTTAGCAAAAGTTCTAAAGTAGGACGCCATGTATAAAAATTCACCAGCTATATTCACAAATAAATACAAATAAATTTAAGTACTGTACTGACCGGCTTACAAGATGGAAGATAGCCCGAAGCAATAGGGAAGGAATAGGAAAGCAGAGAACGACTCAAGCCAGTGCATCTTTTAACTGCATCTCAGTTCATCAAGTTCATCTAAGTATTCCAGAACCAGTATATGAATTCAACCAAACCAACATAACAGAATTGCGTATGTATGAAAATAAAAACAAAAATAAATTAGATGTCAACAAGACAGCAGTGACAGCAGTTAAACACATTGCGTTTTACTAGGGGAAGAGCGGTGTTGGAACACACTGGCCAGCTCTTAAGTAGAGTGTTAAAAAGTGATGTCATTACCTAGATAGCTTCATCCTTGAGATACATAAATCTCTATCCCAATTTTTGTTTTTGCTAATGGAAGTACACAATAATGCCATTTTTTAACACTATTTTACATTGGTGTTTGAGATGTAATAAAACATAAATTGATTCCAAACAATAAGCGGTTCTGTTTTTATATGAAGTAACACACCTTGTGTCTATACTCCTTGCCATCTTTCGAGAACTTTCTGTACTAGCAGTTCTTAAAGTGATTCAATTATTTTTCCATTGGATGAGTCTTTGCTCTTTAAATGGCGCTATTCACATTTAAGGGGTTATAACAATAATCTAACGAAGGACATGAGTGTCATTCAAAACTTTTGGCCTTATCCATTTATTCTTTCAAATTGAACTGTGGAACTCGTTGCCAAAAAATGTAAGAATAACTCTTACTCCAATCGCTTTACAGTAGAATTCTATCTTGTCCGGGTTTCCGCTCATCTCTCTCTTATTCCAATATTAACAATAAATTTTAGTTTAGATTTAGTTATTCTCTCTGATACAATTAATTTGTAAGCTTTTGACTCTAACTACTACAATCTACAATCTACTATAAAGGATTTTGTGTTACGTACCAAAAATCTTGTACAATAAATAATTTCATTGAATTAATTGAAGAAAACGCAATCTTCTTGTAAAAACCGAAATTACTTTCTCGCCAAAAATTATTTTGCATAAAACCAATTTCCGTATTTGGATTCCGTTTCTTTCCACCAAAGATTTTCCTCCAATCAACAATACTCTTTCCGCTCTTATTATCGCGTGATGTAATTTATCGTTTAAAATGAACATATTTCAACAATGAAGGATAAAAAAAATTTGAATAATCCTTACCAAAACTCACAACCCCTTCGCTAACGGTTGATGAACAAAATGATACCTTTATTCTCAAAATTTTGTTTCGGAACAAAGTCTGTAAAATAAACATATACACGAACCAGAATATACCTAAATATAATACACAATACTCAATAGCCCTTCTGCCGGAATGGTGCCAAGTCAATAATATCAATAAACTTTCAATAGTTTTGGTTTAGTATGGAACTCATTTCATTATAAGGATGACTGTAGGCAAATTTCTGGTGGCAAATTTCGAAACCTTATAGATAGATAGATAGACTTGTATCACCTTGTATGTAAAAAGCAGTTTTTATTATTTTATTATTATTTATTAGTGATGAATAAATAACTTAATTAAAAGAAATAAAAATTTAATATTACGGTTTGGTGTCCAACAAAAACATATCCTTATCAATAAGGTTTTCAGCATTAGCGGTCTCTTGGTGTTACAGTATTTCCGCTCATCTGATCACGTCCCTTGAAAATTAAAGAGCCAAACAATTCCGTAAGAAGTATACCTACACAACTTTTCCCGATAAATTGTTTTAGAAAGTACAATTCTGGCATAATCTCATATATATTCTCCCTTTTAATCGAATACGCAGCAGCTGGGGCGCAAAATTGAGGTGCAGTTCACTTAAGTAGAGCCAAGTAATCAAGAGAAAACTCTGCAGCCGATATAAATTGTTCCTTTGAGTCTGATAAAAGCAGCAATGATATAAAAGTGAAGTTGACGTGAAAGTTTATTCCATCTAAGGAATAAATAATAAAATAAAGGGTAGATCTAAGGAATCCACCTCCAAAGTGCATATATGTTTACTAAATTAGCTGAGTCAGGCAAGAACGTTTCTTAATTTTCTTAAAATAAACATTTATATTGCACCAATTGCATTACATGGTTTAAGTTTAGGGCTGTCTTTGCACATCGTGTACATGATATCAAGAAACGAGTAACACAATTTATTTAAGAAAATCAATTTATATTTGTCGATTCTGTATTCCAAAAATATGTCTTTTAAAAAAGCCCTAAGGTATAAAAAAATAATTTATTATTTTGAGAACAATGTAACCTACTTGGGCAACAGGACGCAGATCATAGTTTTCAATCTAGATTAAAAAAACTAAAAATATTTTAAAGTAAGGAACCAAAATCAAACGAGGTACAAAGGATTCTTTACAAATATTAATTTCTATAAATATGACAAAATCTTGAGGATTTTTTTTTTATAAACAAATCGGTCGAAAATTAGTCAATCAAAAAATTCTACTTACATCACTAGAAAATATATATAAGTATATAATAATAAATGCGGATATACACTTAACCATAAAATACTTAAGTACATTCATATCCGGTTCTAGTTTGTTCTTGTTCTTGTTCTTCTTGTTCTTCTTGTTCGGTTCGGTACTTATTTGTATATAACATACGCGGCTTAAGTCATATCTGATTTATAGAATCTAAGAATTCCATAACAATTCAGTTGACAAATGTACCGAATCATCTGCATTATCTGCTGTGTCGACAGATTTATAAAGGTGAGGGACACGATTAATCTTTGTCAAAATTTCCTCATTAGTATTTACCACAGAATCATTTCAATTCTCCTACTTTTTGTAGTACTCTTAACTGTTGTGATAACTGTTTTCTAATCGATAAAGTTGATGAATTTAAATATCTAGGGCTTATTATCGACTCCAATATGAATTTTTCAAATCACACTGAATCTTTGAGGAAGTATTTGCGTTGCACTCTTAGACACTTTTTTTACTTGCAAAGTGTTTGCTCCAGACTGCTTTAAAAAAAAAATTTCTATGATATCTCTAATTCTATATTGTTGGGGAGGTGCTTATCTTAACAAAATACAACATTTATTAGTTTTACAAAAGCATGTATTAAGAAGTTTATATGGTAAGCCTGTCAGATATCCTAGTTTAATTTTTTTCTCTCACCTAGAAACCCTTCCTGTTCGTCATTTATGTTGTTTTAAAGTATTGAAGTCATCCTTTATAAAATCTTGTATTTAAAAATTTCGATTAAATTTAAATTACCGTTTTTGAACATGTTATCTGTTCCTTTTGCTCGTCTACTGCATACCGTAACTCTTATTCTGTTTCATCACTTCCTAATTTCTAAACTTCCGCTGTCGACCAGCGCTATATCAACACCTAGAATGTTCTTAAAAGGGGTCAAAAATTGGCTTTACAACTTCAGTTACATTGGTTTAAAATCAGTTACTTTTGACATTATTATTTAGATCTTGTTGATAATTTTTTTATGTTCTTTGATTTTATTAGTGAATTTATTTGATTTTTCTCGCAATGTTGGTTGAATAAAATAATTTTTTATTGAATTTTATTCTTTTAATGAATTACCTTTATTTTGTTTGAATATGGCCACCCCATCTTAAACTTTAACTAAATACAATAACTTATTGAAGTGGCATTCAAAACTATTTTATTATTTTGTAAGTAAAACACAGAATGTCTCAACTCTTACATATGATATTTACCTTATATTAAAAAACTATTTGTGAATTTGATTTAAATAATACGTTGTATTACTATATGAAAAATAAATATTTATCTATCTATCTATCTACCGAAGATGCTCCGCAGTGCTATGTGCGACGTCTCTGTTGTAGTTGAGTCGTCTGTCCGGAGCTATTCGAGCAACGTTTTTTTTTTTTTTTTTATAATCCAGCGCGCGCACCAAAGGGATTATGAATACCCTTTTACTAATTTTCTCCAGGGCGGGTGGTGTAGTAGTTTGAAACTCAGGTGTATTAGGTTTCGATATTTTCCCCAGAGGTGGTTGTCAAACTGGACGGGACGAGCAAGTGCATCCTCAACCATTGGGTCTCAGTACGTGCTAGTTGTTAGTTCGTTACCTTTAGCCTAGCCAGCAAGCACTACAACATCAGTGTTATTACTTCATGTCAGAGTTGACGCCGACGGGATTCTCATATAACTACATGCAAATTCTACGAAAAGACTTTTTCAGAGAATTGCCTCGCACGGGATTCGTACCCGCGACCCTCTGCTTGAGGAGTGTATGCATATACCACTACACCACGGCCACCCCCACCCACGTGGAAGTTTAGCCGCACCGCTAGTATATCCTGGATCAGACTTTTCATATCGATGTAAGGGAGGAGGATTTTTAAGGAAAAAAGCCGTGAAAATGTACTCTCTCATGATAAATATAATTGGGATAGTAAGTCCTGGAGATCAGGTTGTTCAATCAGGTTGCTCTTGCAATGTGCCTTCGAGCCAAATTAACGACGAAATTGTCCACTTTTAAAATAGAATTTTATGCACTCAGACTCTGATGCTCTGTATAAGCGGAGACACGCCCGATTAAACACCCGAAACTTTTTGAACAAACTTTCTACTTTCTCTCACGTTGAACCACATGGAACATCCATTCCATAGCAGATGATTTTGATTACAGAAACATCAACCATTGGTTGTATGAAATGCAGGATGGCACAGATTGTTCCTTATATATGTCATTGAAGTATAAATATCAGCATCCCCAAGGTATGCAAGTCAGTTCATCAGTTGCATTTGAAGTTCGAATTACGAAAATTATTAAGTGGTTTAGGTAAGAGTTAAAAATAAGTAAAAGGGTAAGCGATTAAATTATGAATTGCAATTGTGTTGAATAAAGCGATTGTATTGAAAGGAATATGTTCTATCATTCATACCCACACAAACATTTACAATAGCGCAAAATGTTCCTTTTAACACAATCACTTAGTTCAATACAATTATAATTCACAATTTCATCGCTTATCTAAACTCTTTTACTTTTCGTTATCCATTACCATTTCCGTTGAAATGACACATTATATTGTATCTAAATGGACTACCTAAAATTTTTCTTGATCCCCACGCTGGATTCGGTAGACAACGTCATTAATGCATTTTATCACCTTGTATGGAGATTCCCAATCATGCTGCGATTTCTGTGATATACCTTTCTTACGCTGAGGATTATACAGTTAGACCAGATCTTCCTTGTTGAAGCCGGAACATACGACATACGGTTGGTCGTTAGCTTCATTTTTTCTTTTGTGTTTTCATACAATTTATGAATCCTGTTGCGCAAGTCATCCACGTAGTCGTTTACCTCGTTGGGATCCGAATTTTGTTGCACTTGGCAATCGAAATGTTTGACCAAATAAGATATCGGATGTTGTGTGTCCTGTTGAACTATGAACCGTGTTTCTCTAGGCCATTAAGAAAGGCGATATGTGTTGAACCCAGTCCAGCTGAAAATAGCTGATGACTTTAGATAGATGCTCGTTTAAGGTCCGATTAAATCGTTCGAACATTAAATTAGATTAAGGTTGCAGTAGCGTTGTCATTGTCTTCCTTTTCGCAGATATTGGCACACTTTTTGGAAGACTTTTGATTCTAAGTTTCGCCCTTGGTCGAAGTGTAGCTCCATTGGGATCTCAAATATGCTTACCTAGTTGTTGACGGTCTTAGCTTCTTGATTTGGGATGGCAAACACTTTCGGCCGCTTACTGAAGTAATCCATGACCACGGGGGTGTATCGGTTGCCATTAAGGGTTTCGGGAAACGGCCCAGCTATGTCGGGTATTCGTTCGAATGGTGCTTCGGCATTGCATTGTTGCATTCGTTCCTGTTGTTTTACTTTGGGGCCCTTTGTAGCCGCATATCTTATACAATTTTTGTACAAATTCTCGACATATTGTTTAGCGCTAAGCCAATAAAAATATTCCCTTACCTTTCCAATGTCTTGTTTATTCCCAAATAGTCTCCTAAGATTTCGTCATGTATTTAGTGGAGTACTCGGCTGACTCTGGACAGTAGCACAATTAGCTGCATACGAGATGTTGTTCTATCTGCACTTTCCCATTTTCTCTTCAGCAAACCATCTTGCACACATGGCGAGTCCCACTATGCCCAACATACCTTCAGAGTTAGTCTCCAGTCCGATATTTGCTGCCAGCTTGTTCTTTCCTCGTGTTCCTTCCAGGCCAATATTGGTTCTATGTCATTATCTGCCCGTTGGGAGAAACGACTTTCATCTGAACTTCATCCATCTATTGGTTCAGTCCTGATCATAGCGGAAAGTAGCCTGTTCTTTTGCTTCTTAACGGTTGCAGTGTTCACATTTAACTCCACACGTTCGACAAGAGAGAGCATCAGCATTTGAGAGGAGGTTTCCTTTGCCGTGTTGCACTTTAAATTCGTAGCCCTGCAACTGATCGATCCATTTCGCAACTTAACCTTCAGGGTTCTTAAATTCAAGAAGCCATTTCAGAGCTGCGTACTTATAAAAATGCTTCGCAGCCAGAACTAAAGCCAGAAGCTCGCACAGTGTTGTGCAGTTTATCCGTTAAGGTCTAGAGAGTACCTTGCTGTAATATACAACCACTTTCTCTTGACCATCATGAAATTGGGATATGACAGCTCCGACGCTAGCGACTGCGTTAACGATGAACATTTTCCAGGTGTGGGGTAATCCAAGATGGGGGCATTGCAATGAAATGCTTTCTTACACTCTCCAGAACATCTGAACTGTGGGCCTTTTTCCGTAAGTTGGTGCAGGATCTTCGCAATACCAACAAAATTCTTTACGAACCCCCTGTAGTTCGTGCAAGTCCCAAGAAGGCTCTCAGGTGGTGTTTATCTTTGGGGGCAGGCCAACTTTTCACGGCTTCGATTTTGCCAGGATCTGTCCTTACTCCTTCTGCTAATATAATGTGACCCAGCTATTTCACTTCCGGACGGAACAAGGCACACTTTCCTAAGTTCAGCCACTCAAATACTTCTTTTAGATTCTCTCGATGCTCCTCGAACGTCCTACCTATGAAGATAATGTCGTCCACATATATTAGGCAATTCTTCAACGTGAGCCCTTGCAATTTTCGTTCCACTAGTTGCTCAAAGGTGGCCGGAGCGTTGCACAGTCCAAGCGGCATCACTGTAAACTGCCAAAGACCGCTTCCTGTAGTGAAAGCCGTTTTATAACAGTCCGTTTAATATATCTCTATCTGCCAGTATCCGCTCTTCAGCACAAGAGTTGAAAATAATTCCCCTCCAGAAAGCGTATCCAAAGTGTCATCGATTCTCGGAAGCGGGTGGCTGTCCTTTTTAGTTACATCGTTGAGACGTTGGCGGTCCACACAAAACCTCGTGCTGCCGTCTTTCTTCCACACGAGAACCTCTGGAGATGCTCATGTACTCTGATATTCTTCAATTAGTCCCTCAACCTTCATCTTCGACACCATTTCGGCAGAATCTGTTTACTTTGCTAATGGTAGACGCCTTGCAGGTTGACGGATTGGTCGGGCGTCTCCGGTATCAATGTGGTGTTGAACAAGTTGCGTACGTCCATATTCTCCGTCTTGTGTAGCAAATATATCAGCCTACTCACCGATTAGTTTACAGATTAGTTTATAGATTTAGATAACGGAGGCTGAGAATTTTGTTCTTGATTTTTATCTGCTGCGATCGGTCTTGTTTCCGTTGTGGTCGATATGTCCTCAACAGGTACACATTTTCATACTTTTTCCCCCTTTTTTACCTTTACACGGAATGTCTTTGGATTTAGAATCCTTACAGGTAATTGTTGCTCTTTGGTTCCACCAAGGACATTCTCACCATAAAATCTCTCCTATTGTGTGGTTCCACCATTGTTAGGACAAAACAATTCTCCACTATGACCCTGCAGCCTGTTCGTTTATCTGTCTAGATTTTTATTTTTTTCGTCGAATTTTTTCTTCAGATTTTGTTCGAGACTATTCTTTTGTTCGTCCATTTGCGACAGGAGGAGTTGCATCATCGCAGCCATATCGTTTCTTTTACTGATCTGATCTTCCTCGTTATTGAACGTTATTGAATACCAATTTTTACTTCACAGTCAAACAGTGTTCGCATCTATTCACATGTTGCAAAAGCTTTTCTCTGTAGTATGAGGTTCTCTTATGAATTCAGTGATCAGTGTTAGGATCGTTTTGCAGCGGAAGCCCAAAATAAGTTGTACTTTTGTTACTTCATTGAATATTTTCAATATGTGAATAGATATTCGCACGCCATTTAAGATGTCTTTGGCCCAATTATTTTTTAACTGCTGCCAAGAACTCAAAGGTTCTGAAACATTGCAAAAAATTAAAATGACAGCGGAAAGATGCAGTAGTGATAATGATGATTTAGAGACAGACGCATCAGACAGGCATTCATTACAATGCGAATCATCTTCAGGCATTCCCACAACCTTGCAAGCAGATTGGCAGCTTCGATACGATATGCCGTTTACTAATTTTAAGCTAGCAACAGAGTTTGGATTTAGCATTGTTAGGATGCACTACATTCACACGTGCTATAGCAAGCACTTTCTTTACATCGGGCTACTCACATGTTCAGCTTGCTTTGACCTTTGAATTTATTTTGGCTCCATACGTAATACATGGGTATCTCATTGCATAAAAGATTTTGTGCGAAAGTTTAAAAAAAAAAAAAAACTGTTAAAGTTGTGTCACGTGGTGTTTCGAAAATATTTTAAACATTTTCTGAATTAGTGGATACCCTTTAGTTAATTTTTAGATGTATTGTAAGGTGTTATCCACCTTGCGAATGTTTATGGATACTAAAGGATAATACTCTCAAAAAGCCTCCGAAGTGCTTATATAGCGCCCATTTTGATACATGTCTATCTCATGTTGTCGATTTTGCAAAGAAAAATGCTGGTTATTCACTTCTTTTAGTGCTTTCTTTATTAGCATACTTGAAAATATATTTAATAGATTTAACTTAGCTGCATAGCTCAAAGTTAATATTTGCATTGAAATTGCGAAGCAAAATAGGACTGTATGGTACAACTCAACGATTATCTAAAATTATAACATATATTGTTTGCCTATATTTACTGTAGCAGTTCTCCCACAGTTTGATGAAGCACTTCGACTATATTTAGAGTATTCATCATCTTCATCTAATTGTCAAGTCAAGAAAAGGCCTTGGATATCTTAAAGTACAAACATTTGCGCTCCTATATGGCGTATCATATGACATTACCGTGTAATTCTTTATCCTTTTCGGAAATTTCAGCATATATAAGGTGATTCATCGTGACTTTTGATTTATAATGTAAAATATTGGGTCTAAGAGATGGCGTAACTTGTATTATTCCATTGGAACATACGTTGGAAAGCTACTGTCATTGTACGTCATTTCAGTATATGCTACCGAACACAATTAATCCGTTTGAAGAGAGAAGTAGCCGAAAAACGCCCGGAATATCCGACCAGACAATAGGCAATACTTTTCCATCATGACAACGCTCGGCCCCACGTTGCTATTGCGGTTAAGAACTATTTGGAAAACAGTGGATGGGAAGTCTTACCCCACCCGCCTTATAGCCCAGACCTTGCCCCTTCTGACTACCATTTGTTCCGGTCGATTCAGAACGCCCTCACTGAAATACAGTTCACATCAGAGCAGATTATCAAAAATTTGCTTGATTCATTCTTGGCTGCCAAGCCGGCACAGTTCTTTTGGGATAGGATCCACAAACTGCCAGAAAGATGGGAAAAAGTCATAGCTTCAGACGGGCAATACTTTGAATAATACTATTGTACATGTTTTTCTTAAATAAATGTTCAAATTTTGAAAAAAAAATCGCACGAATTAAATTACATACCCACATAAATTTGAAAGCGAACTTTAAATTTTTATTATCAATTAAAAGAACAATTCATGACATTTACTTTTTAAAATTGATATAGGCGGCCAATTTACCGTAGCAAAATGTGAAATTAAGTGCTCATCAAAATAATATCTCAACAAGTCCATTGTTTCACGCGCTGTATGGCTCGTAGCGCCGTCTTGTTGAAACCAGAGCTCACTGAGAAGATGTTCTTGAATTTCAGGAAACCCATAGTCCGTTAACATGGCACAATAATGGTTACCATTGACGGTACCGTTCTGATTTGCCTCATTTTTGAAGAAATATGGACCAATGATTCCACCAGCCCATAAACCACACCATACCGTCGTTTTTAATCGATGTAACGGTAGCTTTTAGTACTCTTCGGGGTGCTCATCAGCCCCAAAATTTTGTTTATTAACGTATCCAAAATTTCACGATAAAACACCGGACGCCAAGCCAAGATGCTGAGAACGACGACGAATCGATTCGTCACGGTCTTCGTACACACGGTCGCGTACACACTCGTACACTCTCTGCTGGATGTGGTCTAACCAGTCGAGTAACATCCATTTATATAAGCTGAGACTCAAATTTGCGTATGTTATTGGCAATAGGGGTTTCAGTAGGTCAATTATGCGCACCGTAAGGTCCTCGAATCGCACGAAAAATATGTGGTGTAAGTCGTTCCATGATGAATTCCCAAATGATACTGAAAAAAAAAAAAAATAAGAAAGCAGTTTGATAGGAGTCACGCGTGAGTAGCAGCAGGAGATTTATACCCGAAGTTCCTGCAGATTTCGATTTTAATCTATTGCAGCTATAAAGGACTTAATATATTCGTTATTCTGATGTAACATTTCTTGTAACTCAGATAAAATTCGCATATTTAAGGCCCGCTGTAGTTTGATTGTCAATGTCAAATATTTAACAAATCTGAAGGAGTTTGTAGAAATTGTCTACTGAAAAAAGACTTCCAGTTAAATGGTACACTTGTCCTTGGACCATAAATTTTTGCTCCACAATTAACTTAGCACGAAATGACGTCATTTGGAAAGCATTAAATGATAGGATCGTATAGATTCAATGAATTGCTTGGTTAGGAATTTTTTTCAATCTAATTCTTCTGATTAAGCAACACATCCCGACTGACCCATATTTCCATTTGAGTGCTTCGCAATATTGGCAAACGTTTGTCATTGAACCTAATAACACAACCGGATCATCAATATGTTTTATTTCGTGGCTGTAATTAAACGCAGATCGCTCCTTCAAATACCATATTGTTGTTGGTTGATTTGGTTTTGGCGGTCGATCTTGTCTAATAGAAGACGTTTGCTGCGCAAATCGTAATTGTAATTGAACATTGCCGCATTTGAGATAACTGCGTTTCTCTTACTGCAGTTGTTGTTTTTGAGTGCGGATAAGCAGATCGATCTTTCTAAGGGAGTTTCTAAAGTTCGAGTGACACGTGAGCGGTTTCTATTTGAGTAATAAAATACACAAGCGAATTGTGTGATTCGTCCCCAAACTATTATCTTGATTCCATACTGAAATTACCATCACTATAACCATTACTCATTACACATTCCGAGAGGTCAACACAGGCTCGGGAAACTATCTAGTTGCAGCCAAGGTTCATCTACGGATATCGCAAAGGCCACAACAACAGGAAGTACTATTTTATTTTAATTCTAACGTTAAACGGTTCCAATCGCAACACGCTGCCATAACCTTTGCCGTTCGCATATCCTTCAATCTCTAGAGAAGTCCTTTGCAGCCAGAACCAAGTGCTGAAGACCAGTGGCTTAGATAAAGAGAAGCTATCAGAAATACCGCAACCAATGGAAAAACCATTTCTGCAGACTGCTAAACAGCGGAGACGTCACGAATTAGGCTGTAAGGCAGAGCAAACCATTCAATGCTGACGATGCAAATCAAGAATTCCGCCCACCCGACCAAAATGAAGTGAGGATAGTAATATCTAAACTGAAGTCGAACAACGATGCTGAGCCGGGCAGCCTACCGGCTGAACTATTTACGGCAGCAGAAGATGACTTGGTAGAGAGCAATTACCCGCTTATTTTCAAGATTTGGTGGGATGAATATATGCCTGATGAATGGAACTCCAGCATCGTTTGCCCGGTTCACAAGAAAGGAGACCATTTTAACTGCGGCAACTTTAGAAGTATCAGTTTCCCAAACATCGCATATAAAATCTTTTCTGCCATATTGTTCGAGCGCCTGAAACCATTTGTCGACGATTTGACCCAATTGATGATCCACAATTAACCAAATGTTTACACTACGGCAGATCCTGGAGAAAACTCAAGAAGTTCAGATCGATACTCACCACCTTTTTATCGATTTAAAATTCGCATATTTCAGCATCTACAGAGACGAGCTATACAAATCTATGTCTAGTTTTGGCATTCCTGCCGAACTTGTCCGCTATTGCAGGATGACGATGGAGGAAGCTCGCTGTTGCATTTAGGTCGGTAACAACCTTACCGAGATCTTTGATGTCAAAAAAGGATTTTTAACATAATACTTGAAAGAGTTGTGCAAAAGTCACAAGCCAACACATAAGGTCAGATCTTTTAAATGTCTGTTCATTGCTTGCTTACGCCGACGATATTGATATTATTTTTAGAACACAGTGCTGTCACTGGTGCGTTTCAGAATATCTCTTCAGAAATCAAACGAATTTAGCTTGCAAGTGCAACCAACTTGAAGTGCGCAACTGGAGGCAGTAAGCCAAAGATCGTGCTAAATGGAGAGGCTTATTGGTTTAGGCCCAGGTCTACCCCGGACTGTAGCGCTGCTTAAGAAGAAGTAGATCTTCACTACGCAAATTAGTGTAACGTTATCAAACTCATGCCTGTTTATATAAGGAAATTGATAGAAGATCTCTCCCGCTAAAGCCTTCAATAAAGCAATTTCTCTCTCGAACATGGATTCTACTGGGAAACCGCATTCAATACATACAATCCTCAATAAAACATACTCATACATTTGTTATTGATTTTATTATTCATGTATTGTATAAATATTTAATGCTAAAGATAATGACGGATACATTACTGACTGCTTAGTTTATTTGGCACACCGACATTACAAAACAATCAGCTTAATATACCCTACGTCTGATATTGAACAACTATGGCTTGCACCAATTAAAAAAAAACATATAAATATATAAGTATATGTTACATATGTAAGTATGTGACATTATTTGGCTAATGCAAAAAATATAATTAGAATATAATATTTTATATATCATTACCTTACGTACTCATATTCGACTGCCTAATCGTTCGATAGTGCAAAATGTTTTTGGGTTAAATTTATTGGTCTTGAATGCTACTAATTAATTGACTATGAAAGATCATTCAACAATAAGAAGAAATAATTCTCTTCAATAAAAAGCACGTGCTACAGCGATAACTTCAAAATTCAAAATCTGTTTTAAGCCCTACATATACTTATAACATAAAAAATTTCATCCAAATCTATCGATCGAGAGGATCGAGTAATATCAATAAAAGTAGGAGGCATTCAGGTGTGAATACCCGCTTGTACATTGGCTGTTGCACTGGTCTCCACTGATTGTTATTGCAGAAGCATACAAACAACATTTTTTTTTTGTCATTAGTTTTCTCACACATATGTTGTGAAATAATCTAAAAAAATTTGTAAATTTTATTTTTATACGAATTTTAAAAATCAAGACAGAGAGAGGTAAATGTAAAAAAAATGGCATAAACATTTTTGTTTTTCTTATTTATTATAAGAATTTTTAATTGAAATATGTTGATGTTTTTTAACATTTTATAGATATAATTCCTCCAGATTCGATTGCAAAAACCACATTTAAACCTTTCAGTAGTTTTTTTGTGTTGGCGGTACATACACACATTTAAAATTTAAAATTTGTCTCATATGTTATATTTATGTAAATGTAGAGATTAAGCATAATTTTGTTAAAGCAAACTATTACATTATATTGTTTTAAGCATAGTTCTGTTAACGAAAACTGTAAATAAGATACATGTTAGGGGTGATTCATCGTAAAATTCGATTTTAAATAGGCTTTTTCTGACAGATCACGCATGACTTCTATCAAACTGCTTTGTAATTTTTGTTCAGTATCATTTGGCAAGTTATCATAAAAAGACTCACAACACAACAGTGTATCCAAATTGTTCAGCTGTATTACGAAAATCAGCGTTCTGGAAGAAATGTTTTTCTTGCGATTCGAGGAACTTACGGTGCGCATAATCGACCTACTGAAACCACTATTGCCAATACCATTCCTAGCTTACATTAGTGGATGATACTTATTACTTAAACACTTATTATTCTGTTTTATGAAATTCCAATAATTTTTAAGCCAAACTTCACATCTGAGAAATATATATACACTAGCCGGCATAAGTATTTTACGAAATAAAAGTCGTGCATTTAAATGTCTAACTTTTAAACGGCTTTGCAAAGAATTCTTCTTTATTTTTTCGTTTTTATATACGTATAACTATTACAAACTTAAAAATAAGCAATTAAATATATTTTATCAAATATATTATATATATATTAATTAGTAATTACATGTGTTGGCATAAGTATTTTGACAATAATGTAATACTAAAAAAACAATTTTTAAACTTAACAAAAGATAAAAAATTAAATTAATTGGCATCAATAACTGTTTGAAGGCGTCTTGGTTACTGAATTCACTAAAATTTTAAGAATCTCTGGAGATATCTCTTCCCAAAGAGAAGTGACCTCAGAAATTGTCTCCTCTCTGGTTTTATTTAGCGAAGCTGTTTTCTTGCGTTTCAAAAGAGACCAGACGTTTTTTATAATATTTAAATCTGGCCTTTGAGGTGGCCAGTCCAAAGTTTCAACACCAACATCCTTCGAAAAGTTGGTAATCATCCGGGCTTTGTGGCAGGGGGCATTATTATGTTGCAGGATTATTGATTCCCCAATAATCCTATTTGCAGAAGTAAAGGAGTTTTCATTAAGAGTGATCAATTATTGATGTTAGTTTATCGAGCAGGTGACAGGAACCAAGTCACCCAGCCCATTATACGCAACACATACCCAAAACATGACAGAGCCTCCACCATGGCTCACTTTTTGGCAAACGGGTCGTTTCTTTTGCCTTACTACCTTTGGCAATCTTACAAAAAATGTGTTTTTTGATGAGTTATACTCAAAAGAGCTAGCAAAGGTGAGTCTTTTAAGCTTATTTGCCTTAAATATATATGGCACGTCATTAGCTTAAATTGTGCTAAAATCGCTTTTCTTTAAACTTCGGCGAACAGTGCCCTCACTGATTGAGTTCTTGGTCGTCAAATTCTATTGATATGCAGCAGATTGAGGCTTCAGAAAAATACTTTTTTTGAATTCCCGTAGAAATACTCGGTCTTAAGTGGGCGTTGTTTTGCGCTTAGCACCTGATCTCGCTAATTACTATGCTATGCTTTTTAAACTTATTAATTTGATATGTCTTTTACTGCGTTCCAGCGTTAAACTTTGCTACCATCGAAGATCTGGTAACCAAACTCAACTCTGCCGTTTTACCCACGGTTTATAACACCTTTTAATCATTTCTTATTTTTTTTATCAAAGTGTAATATCAGTTAAATTTAAATTCAAAAGTTGTTCGGCTCTAGTGTGCTCAAAAGTACTAGCGTATTTACACAAAGCTTTCTTCAAAATACTTATGCCACGCAAAAATTTCTTGTCTCCATGCATTCTTATCAGCAGAAAGAGAATGCAAAAGGTAGACAATAAAAACTTTGGCTTGCATAGGACTACAAATAGATTCTTTGTTAAGCACATCATTTTTGCAACGTTATTTAACGGTACTAAGCTAAGCTAGCTTCAATAGTCAGAAAAAGGTTTCGTGAAAATACTTATGCCGACTAGTGTATATATAGGGTTTTCTAATAACGACTTGACAAATTTCTTCTTTAAATAAAAGGCAAACCATTTGAGATATTTCAAAAATTTTATTATTGGCTTGCAGTACAATCAAAACATTTATGAATTGAACTCGACTTCGTTCATATGGCCACCGCGGGCACGTTTGCAGTGGTCGATTCGTTGGACCCAATTTTTAACGACTCGGCCACACATTTCGGCCGAAACGGCCGCTATTTCGCGTTCAATATTGGCTCTGAGCTCTTCCAACGTCGTCGGCGTGTTTGCATAAACCAATGACTTAACGTAGCCCCACAGAAAATAGTCAAGCGGCGTTAAATCGCACGAACGAGGCGGCCAATCGACTGGCCCATGTCGTGAGATAACACGCTCATCATACTTACTGTTCAATAAATCGATTGTAGCGTGTGCTGTGTGGCTTGTGGCACCATCCTGTTGAAACCACATGTTGTCCAAGTCCATATCTTGCAATTCGGTCCAAAAATAATCGGTGATCATGGCGCGATAACGCTGATCATTCACAGTAACGTGACGATCGTTATCGTCGACGAAAAAATATGGCCCAATAACGCCACCGGCATATTTTGCTTATTGACGAACTCATTGAGCCAAAAATGAGCTCCGTCACTGAAGATGATTTTGCGATGAAATTCATCATTTTGGCGCAGCTTCTCCAGAACCCAATCGGAGTACGTAGCTCGTTCGTGTACTTTACCATAATATTAATGTTGAGTTTACCTAATAAATTGACAGTGACAGTTTGATGATTAGTGGAAGAGTGCGTTCACAAATTAAATTCAAAGTTGTCAAGTCCTTATTGGAAAATCCTATATATACTACGGTTACTTGTACAGGAATCTACAATGCCAATAACCGGTACAGCCAAATTGAAGTAAGCAACCAATCAAGTTATAACAAAACCAAATCTTGCTGGAACACAATTTAAAAGTGAACACACACTTCAATTTTACAATTTTTCAACTGAATAACTTTGAAAAGACGTACGGAAACAACTTAGAAAACCCAAATACCAATAAAATTGCAGACCTCATACGACTAGAACATCTTAATTCTAAGGGATGAAAATTAGCTACTGAATTATGTATATAGAAATCCTGAAGTACGAATATTTTAAAATGTTTGTGTGAGTACAAATGATACAATAGAACTTATTACTTTCGAAAGGAATTATGATTATATTGTGAAATGTAACTGAATTGAATAAAGAGATTGTATTAGTAAAATTCACTTCAATTAGAAGTGAAAAATTATATTTCTGTTTCAAAAGTAACTTGAAATAAAATTATTTCTAAATTGTCTCCCCGCGTTCAAATTCGTCTCTATAGCTTCATGGTCTTCATTTGAACTAGCTTCGGAATCTGAAAAAAGTAAATAATATGAGTTGGTCACTGGATATTTTATTCTCTTTCAGTCTCCGTCTCGCTCTCATCGAGTACACATAGTGGTGACTTTCACAGCGGCTTGATTTCTAAGTGCATTATCATTTTGATTTTTTCCGGCTTTTGCTAGCTCGTTTACTCTAAGCGTGATAGTATATTTACGCGTGTATAGTGTTTTTCCCCGTATCTGCATGGCCCTGCGGCCAGACATGAAAGCTAACCAGTTTAGCGGTTCTCCTCCCACACCGAAACGTTTAAAATCCATGAATCTACAAGTTTACCCTCTAATGTAAATTTAAAAAATCCCAAATTTATATTGATTTCACCAAAAGATGAAACTAAGCCCCTTACAAGTGTAAGTATTTTTGTTTTAAAGAAATCAGTAGGCGCAATTAGCAAAGAGTACTTCGAGATGTTAATATACTTATATTGCATAGTTTACGCACCATGCCTAATCAATGTTCTCGAAGCCGAAATCGTCTCTGAAATGAGCTCACAAGGTGTTGTCGAAGTCTACAAATTTGCAAAGCAATTTGAAGGCAAGTCCCGCCCTTCTGGCCTGATGCTTTTCACATTCGATTTATATCAACCTCCAAATTCGGTGGAAATGGGATGGTACAAAACGAAAGTGAACGAATACATTCCTAATTTAATGCGATGCAAAAACTGCCAGTTATTCGGGCACACTATGAAAAGATTCAATAAGAACCCTGCATGCGAAACGTGTAATCTTCCACCCCATGCCCTCTCAAACTGCACACGCACCATGTGTGCCAACTGCCTCATTTTCACCAGTACCTCCTCTGACTCTAACTGTCTGAAATATAAACAAAATAAAGAAATCCTAACAATAAAAACTAGGAACAAGTGAAGTATGGCTGAAGCCCAGTGCATTTACAATCTACAAAACCCCCTCCAAACACAATCCATCAAAACACCGTACGCAGAGACAGCTAGATCAGCTGTTAAAACCAACACAATATATTCTGATAATGATATTTCCCGCGAAAAGCCAGCACAAAATGAACAAGTTATTATTATATGCAAACCAAACCACAAACTGAAGCCAAAACACTTAAACTCACCGAGAACAAAAAATCAACAGAAATAATTCTTAATTCCCGCACTCCAGCCCTGCAAATACTACCAAAATTAAGCAATACAAATCACAAAAACTTCGTCAAACACGACTCCCTCTTACTCTAACAACAGAAAACATTAATAAAGAAAATAAGAACCCCCTTAAGCTATCTGATCTAAAATCTCTAAGCGACGATAATTATGTTATGAATATCTCTGATACAGATAACAATTTTTAATTTAAACACTAATTCAAAACTAATGTCGGTGTTTGCACTGGCAGGAATGAGAACGGTGCCATCCATTCAGAAATGGTTTCGGTCTTCTATCTAGCGGCCAGTGCAAGCACCGGAAACTCAAGCTGATCAACTTACCCACTTCAAAACACACACTCTATTAATACTACGCCTAAAACTATGCCTTTTAAGAGTTCTATATCTTAACTTACTAGATGGGATGAAAAGTAACCTCCCTGGGAATGAAAAAAAATATTTTTTTTTTATTTTATTCAATATAGTCCCCTTTTAGTTTGATACACTTATTCTTGGGTTTTTCCAACTTCGTGATTCCGTCCGAAAATTAATTTTCCGGAAGGTCTGCAAAATATTCCTCTGTGGCGTCGATGATTTCCTCGCGTGAGCTGAATTTTTTATTGATGAGCCATCTTTTGAGGTTTGGGAAGAGATAATAGTTCGAGTGAGCCTAATCGGGCGAATACGGTGGATGCGACAGCAATTGGAGCCCTATGTCATTGATTTTAGCCATGGTTACGATGCTCTTGTGTGCCGGTGCATTGTCTTGCAAAATACGAAGAGTATGCCATGACAATACCAAAAAACCGACGCCATAACCTTTCCGACCCATCGAGCCTCCCTCGGCCGCTTCGGAGCACTCGTGCCGGCTTCAGTCCATTGCCGGGAGCTCATTCTGTTCTCTAGTGTTCAACAGCTACCAATTAACACAAAAAGTCCGCCCGATTTCGCATCAGCAAATCCAAACACTCTTTCGAGGTGCTCTCGCGTTCGTGTTTTTGGTCAGGAGTGAGTATGCGCGGCACCCAGCGGCAGGATAACTTTTTCATATGCAGAATATTGCACATAATCTGACGTGTGCGCTCAGTACTAATCTTTGTGGCATCTGTAGCATCTGTGGTGCACCTTCACTTTTCGGTCAGCCAACACCATTTCATGTATTTTTTAGACATTGTCCTCTTTAACCGCATCGGAGGGCCTGCCGCTGCGGACTTGAACTCTCGAAACCAATATTTGACGGTGCAATCTGACGGAGCATTAGTCCCATAATATTTATCAAACTTTTCTTTGTTTCATTCGCCGTTTTGCCTCTCAAAAAATAATGTTTTATGAGAGAACGAAAATCGTTTTTGTCCATACTGAACATGATGCCAAACACGTCAACAACAATCAGATGTCAAAACAAAACTAAAGATAATATCGCACTGAAATTTGGCACTTCAAGGCACCATTATCTTTTTTCAGTAGCAGTGCATTTTGGCGGTCAAAGAGGTTACTTTCCACTCCACCTAGTAATATATTTAATTATATTACTCGTAAGATAAACTCTACTGCCGCTATGATGTTAAAAACAGTACAATGGAACATCAATGGCTACTTCAATAACTATCACGAATTACAAATACTAATCAATGAATTTCAACCCTCGGTCATATCATTACAGGAAATACATATAATAAACAATCCTAAGCCCTATTGCCCCAAACATTACTCACCTTTTTTTTCATAATCTAAGCCACAATAGAACAACTAAGCAAGGTACTGGTTTACTGGTCCATAAATCGATTCCACACAGTTTTTCAGTCATTAATTCAAACATCTCAGCCATAGCCGTTCAAGTTGAACTTAGAACTACTATCACAATAATCTCTCTGTATATTCCACCCGAACAACCGTTTTCGAGTGTTGACCTTGAAAATATTGTCAATCAATTTAATACCCCAATTTTGTCAACAGGTGACTTTAACGCAATTGATGATTTTATCTCCTCAGCCGTATCTGAAAAAAAATCACGTATCAATTCTGTCAATTGATTTCGAAAGAGTTTTCGACCGTATCGGAATCCATATAGTTATGAAACAACTAATGGATGGGAAGACCGGTTGTTGTATTTGATGCTCAAATACGTAAATCGTTCGTCACAAATAGAAAATTCCGCGTTAAACTTAACAACATATATGCTAAAATGTATGACCTTAGGAATGGTATCCCCGAAGGATCGCTTCTTTTAGTTATGCTCTTCATTATGGCGTTTAACCAACTAAGCCGTATAATATTTTAGAAAAATACAAACGAATTGGCTACTCATTGTACGCAAATGATCTTATCCTATTCTCTAAACTTAAAGACCTAACGTCAATAACAACTGATTTTTCAAACATTATTAAAGACCTTTTAAGTTGGGGGGTCCAATCTAGATCTATTATTTCCCCAGATAAGCGTAAAATTTTGCATATTTGTAAAAAAACCAGTTGCACCAAATCACTAACAGTCCATGTAAATAATAAACTCATTGAAGATGTTAATTGTTTAAGAATTCTTGGGGTCATCTTTAACTGTAAATTTAGCTTTAAGGATCATTGTGTGTAAAGTATATGAAAAAAGCTTTTCTACCAGGGTAAATATGATTAAATATCTTTCCTCCAAAAATAGTCATTGTAATATTAACTCCCTTATCAATGTCATACGATCCGTCATATTCTGCAAAATTGACTACGGCCTCGTTGTCTATCGCAAAACTTCAAAATCATCGCTCCAGCTCATCTCATCTCTCTACCATACTGCGATTCCAACCGCCCTCAGAGCATTCAGGATAACACCGATAAAAAACATCCCAACCGAAACTGGTCTTCCCTCAATCTCGGAGCGTATTGCATACCTTACCGCTCTCATTATACAGAAGGTAAATTCACTTCGAAAATCACCGATACACAACTTAGCTAAAAAAATCATACGCTCCAAGAGGACTAAAAAATACTCATCTTCTCTTTCAAAATCGCTTTCGTATGCAAGATCCTTTAACATTTCATTATATATTCAACCAAAAAGTGGAACACTCCATCTACAGTGAAACCTCCTTAAAGACACCATTTGCGCCGATCTCCAAAAATACGCCAAAACGCACACAAATAGCAGGATATATTGTACAAAATAATGTTCAGAGAAATAGCAGCTAAATACAAAGCGACTAATTGGGATTTCCTCTTTACAGATAGTTCAAAAACTGCGCTTGGGACATCTTTTGCAAGAGTAAACGAAGAAGGGAGAACAATTTCAAAAGGCCTGCTACCTGAATTTTGTTCCATCTTTTCCGCTGAAGCGTTTGCCATTTTAATAGCCATCTTGCTGGCGAATAACAAGAAGACTGTTATTTTTACAGACAGCCTATCAACAGTCACAGCACTAAAAAATGTTAACAACAGGACCGATATCATAGAAAAAATCAGAGACAAATTGATTGCGCACAGCAAGAGGCTAAAACTTGTTTGGATACCCAGACACGTCGGCATTAAGGGCAACGAAGCAGCAGACAAAGCTGCAAAATCAGCTTTAAGTGATAAAGTCTTTCAGTGCCATACCTACAGCAAGCAAGACCTTAAAATTAAGCTGATTCGAAGCTTTGAAAGGCAAGGAATAAATAAGTGGAAGGATTACGTTCACCACTACTCGATAATAAATCCACAAGCAGCAAAAGCACTAAAGTCCATATCCCTTAAACATGTTAAGGATTTTCATACGACTCAGGTTGGTACACACAGTCATTACTCACAGCCATATCATCACAAAAAATCAACAACCAGTATGTACCTCTTGTCACAAAGACGCACATTTAACTATTAAACCCCTAACATCTGAATGCGAAAAAATAAATTCAACTGTTATGCAACTATTTGCCAAAAACCAACTAGCCAATCTTTTAAAAGTTCCCTCAGAACAAAATATAAAATATGTATTTAAACTACTAACAACTCTTAAAATTGAAAAGAACATATAGAAATACGTATCCATACATATGTAGATACATGTATTTATTTTATACCTTTGTTTAATCTTCATCTTTACATATATACAACTAGCCGAAAGCCCTGGTAGCTAGGGCTGTAGCATTAATATTAATATTGTAATTCAGTTATATATTAATAATATTATAATAATAATATATATTCTCTTTACTTACAGATATTAGATAAATCTTCTTTTA
This sequence comes from Volucella inanis, assembly GCA_907269105.1. NCBI lineage: Eukaryota > Metazoa > Arthropoda > Insecta > Diptera > Syrphidae > Volucella > Volucella inanis. Next base: position 68,807,764 of record OU026153.1, read on the forward strand.
TTATAGAACAATTGCTTAACTTTGCGATATTACAGTGCTTACTGTTCTTTGACTTACGCCATGTATTTCTGCTAAGGTTTTATTGTTTAGTTTAAAAATTTCCGGAGTTAATGTGATTCGATTACTCACCTGTATCTAATTGATATCTAGCCTTTGGCTAGCAGCCTTTGTTTAGATGGCGTAAAGTTATCAGTACCATGATGTGAGTTGGAATAGGACATTTGGGTGCATTTTGGTCTGATGTCACTCTCAATCAAGTCGCAAATAAACATAACAGTGTCTTTATTAAATCTGTAAAAGAAAAAATGTTATTTTTGATCATTTTCTTTTGTAACTTCTGTTGAATTGATTAGTACATTCTTACCTATAATTTCTTTTGAATTCCGCATCTGTGTATTGTTCAAATGGATTAAATCTGTTTTTATAAACTTTTCTTCTTCTAATTTGCTCCAATTCCTTAAAATATTAAAATCACGAAAAATACGTTCGTCTGAAAAAAAAATTTTTTTTAAAGTTTTCTTGAACTTTAGATTGGACTTAGATAGCGGTGGGTCGAATCTTAACTTTTTCCTAAGATAAAGTCGACTTTAGTGAAAATTGCCTGTTATTTCTACGAGTTTAGAGTTAAAGTCGACTTTAATGTTAAAATATTGTTATTTCTTATCGGTTACCTCATCCACTTTTGTCTTTTACTTTTCTTTATCTTACTTAATTAATATTATATATTAATACTCGACTAACATATTTCGAGACAATCTGAGCTATCCAGCACTTTATACAATTTTCCATTTTGTTAGAAAATTCGATTCTACTTTCCACTCATCAATGGTTGATGCTTCTGCTATCGATATCTTCTGCTATGGAAACATAGATTACGCTGCTTACATTCAAATGGATATCACAATATATTCTACAGGGAAGGCCAAACCTAACAACCAATGCCATTAAACAACAACTAAAAACTTCGGATGATATACCAATATACAATACACAAAATTGTAAAGATACCCCACGTTCATGAAAATGAAGTCGTGAACTGTGTGAAATTGGGACCAAGCATGAGTGGCATACACAAGCATGTGAAGAACCAAAGTAAAGTTAAGTATTTTGAAACAAAATAACTTTAAAAAAATATTAACTTTTCTGGACAACGATCTTTATTGGTAGTTTACTTAATTCTAATTACATTTTTGTCTTACACTAGTACTTATTATCTAATAATGCTGATACGGCATGTGCATTATTTTGCAGTAGGCGTGTGCTTTGATGTTGCAGAATGTTAATTTTGTTTTTGTGCACAATTAAGTGCATCTAACTGGCTTTAAGGATCATCTTATCGATATGCAAACGGAAACTAAGCTTCCTATCGAATGATATGCCAAGGTTTTGAAAACATTGAATCAGAGGAACAGGTTTACCTTTGAGAAAAAAAAAAATTGGGGACGAGACGGGTTGCATTTGACATTTGTCGTTCTAAGCAGTTTTAGAAGCCAAAGATTGAGTCAAGGGGAGAAGAAATACTTTTTAAAAAATTTATGTCATCAGCGTAAAAGGAGAAGGGGGAAAGGGCGGATCTAAACCGAACATTATGCCTTATATAGGTTTAACAGATAAGAAGATATCCATTTTAATAAAAGAGGTTTAAAGTGGAGAGCAGACAATTTCGATTTCTATGCTATTTTCTAAGGCTGCGAAAGCAAAAGACATGAATTCAACTAGATTTGTGGTAGTTCATCTGTCTTTAAAAAAACCATGTTTTCTAGGCGAAGTAAAGTCCTTGCACTTCAAGCTTACGGCTTCGTATAAAATGCTTTCAAAGGGTTGGTGTATATGAGAGAGTTTAGCAATGGGACGATAATTGTTAACTTCATTGTTTGATTTCTTTTTTGATATGGGGATTAAAAAAACAGACTTTTTCTAAATTTGGAGAAACTATTTCTGTGTAATTGATAGACGAAATAGATAGGAAAGTTGTAAAGAAAGGTTGGAAAAGCATTTTTTGAAAAAAAAAAAAAACGGCAGGGTAACCATCTGGCCTGGATAAAAATTCAACTTAAAATTTTTGTAACTTTTCTTTAATAACAACAAGACCAATATACTAAGTGAGAAAGGGGCCAATACAAAAATTTGGTAGGTCATTGAAGAATGAGGGATCTGGTACGAAGGAGTTGTTGCCAAATGATTGTTTGAAAAATGTAGCAAAAAGTTGCCGATGGTAGGAGGATCACTTCAAGATTTCTATCCGAAAGAGAGTGAGGAATGTTAACCGTCGGTCTTACTTTTGCAATCTACAAATATAAAAAATTACTTGGGGTCATTTATAGGATTGGTATGCGGAGTATTTATGTAGCGCTGTAGAGTTCAATGAAATGAAGATATGTATTTTGAATGGCGGGAAGAAATAATGCCCATAATGGAATAGGGGACATGAAGGGAAATGGATTTGAATATCACCTTGATCAAAAATCAAGCACCATGTGGCGCTAATATTGTTCCAATTTGAGTTCTGTTTTTTTTTTTTGTTAAGTTGGTACATCTGTTGTTGAAATTTCTTAGCGTCATGGCTTGACATTTGTAAAAGTTAGGTAGCCAAGAGTCCATCTATCTGTGTGTGTGTTGGCGATTTTTTACAATTTTAGAAATGGATTTACATTTGCAACGACGAACTTGTAATAAATTTTGCGTAAAAAACGGATTTAATGGTGCGCGAACGTTGGAAATGTTGGAAAAGTGTTTCGGGAACGATTTTCTAAAGAAAACGGTTCATAAATCGAAAATGATGAACGTAGTGGCAAACCATCGACATCGTAAACCGATGAAAACATTGATGAAGTAAAAGAAATGTTGTTCAATAACCGCAAATTAACCATTAGAGAGATAGCGGAGGACTTGATCCATTGCCTATGGATCCGTCCAAGACATTTTGGTTAATGATTTGGGTTTCCGTCGTGTAGCAGCAAAGTTGGTGCTAAAAGACCTCAATTTCATGCAAAAAAAGACCATGTTGACGTCGCAAAAGAAATGATTTGCGAGGCTGAATCCAATCCCACATTCATCAAAAGCATCATTACTGGAAACGAAATGTGGGTTTATGAATACGACACGCAATCCAGACATCAGGCAAATAAATGACGTTCACTAAATGAGCCCAGACCAAAAAAACCACGTCGTTTTCAGTCAAAAAAGAAGGCAATGCTCACAGTTTTCATGGATTACAACGGTGTAGTGCATCATGAATTGTTGCCAGAAGGTCAGGCAACAGAATTAATAGGAAGATATCTTATACGCAACTACCGACACAACTACCATTAACAATCAAGATTCAGCTGATATAAACACAATCACGACAGAAGCTCCTATCAGGACACACATCTTGTGGCAGTTGCTCCACTAAGAGGGAACGAGTTACATTATATTGTATTAAGCATAATTCTGTCAACAAAAACTATAAAAAGATATATGGTTAGCTAATGTATTCCTTGTTTTCCTACGAGTCGTTAAAAGAGATGAGAAATAAAATCTTATATTGAATAGAAGAAAGGAATTGAATTAGGAATTAGAAGTAGTTGATTTCAGTCAATTAAACGCATTTATAAAACGCATAAATAAAGGTGCCTGGGCTCTTTAATTGAAATTCCAAGTGGACATTTTTCTGGAACCATTCAAACCAATTAAAATATTATAAGGTAGAACTATCTCTTAACCGATTTGTAGGGCCGTTATGTTATCAGAGTTACGATGACATTAGATTTTTCTGCGAAACGTTATTTCCATTCATCTAACTTTACTGGTTTCTTCCTCTTAGGCGGCTCTACAGTTCGGGGTGAACCGAGGCCTCAGCTAACAAGCCTCTTCAGTTAGCATGGTCCTTAGCTAACTGACTCCAGTTGCGCACTCGTAGTCGGTTGAGTCCTGGTTTCAGGACTGAATGTTTTGAGTGCAGGCAGGACCGCTATCCTTGTTGGTTTTGCATGTTGTTTTAAAACCTTCATTCGATTTGCTTCCACCAAAACTAAAAACATTTTTTTTGTTGGATATTGAAACTAAATGCAAGGAAGGTCTTGTAATTTTATTTTTGATTTTTTTGATATTATTTATTCAGATATTATCGTTAATTCTAACGTAAGAATTTACTTTTACTTTTTTTCTCTTTTCATCATCAACGATGTTTGCCACTGACATGCTAATTTTACGGTGAAGGGAAAATTTTCTTGACCATGTTAATCAAAGATCACAACCCCAAAGAGCTTCGTAAAAAATGTTTGCTTTTTTTTTTATTTTTTGAAAAATGTTTTGGTAAAGGGAAGTGATGTCACAATTATGTGGTTGAATAAGAAAGTTTACAGTAAACGAATGCATAGGCGGTTATTTTAATATCTCGCACCAAAATATAAAAAGAACATTTTCTGAAAGATCTCAAAAGATTAGTAAATGAAACAGCAAATAACTCGGCGAAGTTATAAAAGTCGTATCTTACTAAGATTGTCCCTTTAAAATTGTTAATATTTGGCAATGACATAAAAAGTGGAAGCGATCATATTCCAAGCATTCATCTTCACAGCCTTTGCGGACTGTCGTCTCTAAAGCGCACTAGCGTTGATAATTTTGTTTCGTCTTCTTAAGGAATCTTGATGGATTTGGACTTCATTTTCTATCCACCATTCCATTACAGCTTCAGACTGCAGAGTTGAGGCTTAATGCTTCCATCAGTTTTTTTCTCTTTTAAGCTTTATAATCTGTAATTTTGCTTCAACCGTAGTATACTTTTTTATTAGTTTGGTCAAATGTGCAAATACCTCAAAAAAGCTACCACAATAACTTCTATTTAAGATCCCATACTTTCTCCAAAAGCGAAGTTAATCAAGCACCTTACCGATTCAGGGTAGGGTGGGCTGTATATTCTCTCTTTAAAGAGACTGCAGATTATATGATAATGTTCGTTTATATCTACATCATAAGCCAGACTCTGTCTGTGTCGATGGTATAATGAAAACATATGCAATGATTTCCATTCTGCAAGAAGGCCTCCCTACTAATCATAATGATCTTATACGTTTTCATGAGTAATAAGTTAGGACCCCTGATGATGTTAATGATCTAGATCTAGCTAACGGTCTAGTTTCAAAAACTACCATAACTCCTTACCCACCACCCAATTCTTTGCTGAAGCCTCCCAAATGTCTGTCCCCATTTCAAAACGTAAGAGGATTACGAACTAAGATTTCTGCTACAATATATAAATTAATTCGCAGATTCAGATCTACGACATTTTTGCCCTCACAAAAACCAATCTCATTCCTAATATAGGGAATAATCAATTACTTTTCCAAAACTACGATCTACACTGTGACGATAGTCTACATAAAAAGGAGAGTTTTATAGTCGTGGTGTACTACTAGCTATACACTCTCGTCTCGATTCTAGACTCTATAAAAAGTCTTTGACTGCTTTCTTTGAATTCGTTTGTGGTAGTATTCCTATTTTCAAGTGCAGCCTACATATTTGTTGCTGCTATATTCACCCCTCTCAACCAATTCAAGGGTACCAGCTAACTGTTGATGCAATCGATTGTATTTTAAGCGCTGTTGTTCTCAACGACATTGTTTTCTTTATGTGATTTTAATCTACCTGAGCTTTTATGAGCACAGGCCGACCAATCCTTCCTTACTGCAACAAGTCTGACTACTGATAAAGAAAATCTTTTCATCAATTGCTTTACTGCTTCTCGTCTGTAACAATGAAGTGGGGTCACCAATAAAATTGGCAGACAACTCGACCTGACAAAGATAACTGCGTGGTTTTAGAAAGAAGACAACTTCTCTCTAAGTAAGAAAGTAACCACCCTCCCCTTTCTCTTACCTTGTCGTATGACAATGGTCTTAATCTCGTTATTTACGAGTATTCTTACAGTTTTCATTTTCATAGGGCTAACTACGCCAAACTGAATAACTTCCTTAGTATGACCAATTTTAACTTTCTCTTCAATAATTCTAATCTTACGGATACAGAAAAAAAAAAATATCTTTGTTGATATTTTGATGAAGATCCGGTGTTTTATCGTGAAATTTTGTTCAGTGATGAAGCCTATTTCTGGCTTATTGAATACGTTAATAAACAAAATTGCCGTATTTGGGCTGATTAGCAACCCGAAGAGTGAAAAGAGCTACCATTATATCTATTAAAAATAACGGTATGGTGTGGTTTATGGGCTGGTATAATCATTGGTCCATATTCCTTCAAAAATGAGGCAAGTCAAAATGTTACTGTCAATGGTAACCGTTATCGCGCCATGTTAACGGACTATGTGCTTCCTGAAATTCAAGCAAATGGTCTCGGTAAATTGGCCGCCTAGATCGTGTGATATCACACCTTTGGACTATTTTCTCTGCGGTCCAGGTCTTCAGGAATAAGCCAGCTACGATTGACGCTTTGGAAGCCAACATTATTCGTGTTATCCTCGAGATAACAGTTACTATGCTCTAACAAGTAGCCCAAAATGGCCCTTCCGAATGGACCACCTCAGACGTGGTTGTTGCCAACCTTTACATGATATCATTTTCTCGCATTTCAAATTTTCAAATTTCTCTTCGCCCTATATTTTTAAAGAAATGTGAAATGCATCTAGCCAAGACCTCTCTTTTAGCTTTCTATTACCCATGAATTATTTTCTTCAACCTGAGAAAAGTCTATTATTATTTATCTATATAAAAAGGGCGAAAATATAATGGTCGATATTTCCAGCCATCGACCAATAGTTAAGCTGTCCTGCATACCTAAGCTTTTTGAGAGCATTATTTATGACACAATGCTTTTCCATTGAAAATCTATTGTTTCCCAAAACCAAGGTGAATCTACAACCACCAACCTAACGGAATTTGTATCAATCAATTTATGCACATAAAGAATCTGGAAATGAAGTTGATGTGATTGCCACTGATTTCAGCAAAGCCTTTGATAGACTTTCTCATAATAAAATTGGGTTGAATCCTATTTAAATGAACCGCATTACTGTTTTCTATTAAGGTCCATGGTTTTTGACCAAATGAAAGCCTCTTCTAATGTCTCTCAAGGCATCCACTTTGGTTTCTTATTATTTATTCTGACCATTAATGATGTTGAATGCATCATTAAAAATTCATATATATCTGTTTACGAAGGTGATATGGAAATCTTTAGAAATACCATATATTATCTTCCTCAGACAGCCTAACATTGCAGAAAGATTTAGACAGATTTTGTATTTGGTGTCAGAAGAATTTCCTTGAGCTTAACGTCAATAAGTGTCAGGTTATAACATATACCCGTAAGCGTTCTCCTACTTCACCTCGCTGCTATCTTATCTTTAATCTCCCTGTTCCCTGCGAATGAGTTGCGTGATTAAGGTGTTACCTGTGGTAAGGAACGTTCTTACATTGATAATACGAGTATAATAAAAAAAGCCAATTCTGCTCTTGGCTTCATCAAGCGCTGGTCCTAGGAGTTTTCCCATCCTTATGTTACCCATTCCCTTTACATAACCTTTTTAAGGCCTCTTCTTGAATACGCAAGCCAAGTTTGGTCACCCTACTACAGATTTTTTCGATTTGCTTTACGTAGTCTCCCCTGGGATGATAACCAAAACTTACCACCAAGCACTGATCATCTACAACTTATAAATTTACAACCCCTTTCTATACGCCGAAAAGCTGCCAATATTCTTTATTTATTCATCAAATTTTAGATGGTAATATTGATTGCCCTTCTTTACTATAACTTATTTCCTTTAACACAAGCCCAAGCAAGTTTAGGATTGTTCCACTTTTCCGGCTTAATATTCACAGTACCGATTACGGACATCGGTAACAAGCCTTAATAAATCTGTCAAGCGTTGCCCCAGGGCTCAAATCAAAAATTCATAGGTCTTCTGGATGTAGCTTATTATTAATATAGGGTGATTCATTGTAAGGCTTAATTTATAATGTAAAATAAAACATATAAATTTAAAAGTGAACTTAAAATTTTGATTATCAGCTAATAATTTATGGCATTTTCGTTTCGAAAATGATATCATGTAAGTGCTGGCCACGACTGCGTGTAAGGTGGTCCATTCGGAAGGTCCAATTTTGGGCGACTCATTCGAGCATAGTAATGTTGTCTTCCAAAGCGTCAAACGTAGCTGGTTTATTCCTGTAGACCTAAGACTTTAAATATCCACAGAGAAAATAATCTAAAGGCGTGATATCGCACGATTTGGGCGGCCAATTTACCATAGCAAAACGTGAAATTAAGTGCTCACCAAAATGATTTCTCAACAAGTCTACTGTTTCACGCGCTATAAGGTTCGTAGTGCAGTCTTGTTGAAACCAGAGCTCACCGAGACAATGTGCTTGAATTTCGCGAAGTACAGAGTCCGTTAACATGGCGCGATAACGGTTACCATTGACGGTAACATTCTGATTTGCCTCATTTTTGAAGAAAAATGGACCATAACCCACACCATTCCGTTATTTTTAATGGATGTAATGGTAGCTCTTGGTACTCTTCGGTTAATCATCAGCCCAAATACGGCAATTTTTTTTATTAAGGTATCCATCGAGCCAGAAATGGGCTTCATAACTGAACAAACTTTCACTATAAAGTACCGGATTTTCATTGAGTTTTTCCAGAGACCATTCACTGTAAACATGACGTAAATTCAAGTCGCCTGGCTTCAATTCTTGCATAAGTTGAATTTTGTACGCTTTTAGGTCGAGGTCCTCACGTAAAATACGCCAAGTTGTCGAATACGCCAAGCCAAGCTGGGAACGACGATGAATTGATTAGTCACGGTCTTTGCGTACATTCTAAGTTACAGCTGCTATAGTCTCTTTACTACGTGCTGGATGTAGTCTAACCGGTCGAGTATCATCCACTTATATAAACTGGGACTCCAATTTGCGAATGGTATTGGCAATAGTGGTTTCAGTAGGTCGATTATGCGCACCGTAAGTTCCTCGAATCGCACAAAAAACATTTCTCACAGAACGCTGATTTTCGTAATACAGCTGAACAAATTGGAGACGCTGTTGTAGTGTGAGTCTTTTTATGATGCTTTGCCAAATGATACTGAACAAAAATGGCAAAACAGTTTGATAGGAGTCACGCGTGATCTGATCAAACATGAAGCACCCTACAAAGCGTAAATTATTTTCGAAATGCATAATTTTGCAGAAACCGGGTTAAAATAGCCATGAAGTAAGACACACCTGTCGTGAGAAATGACTAATATACAACCGAAGAAGAAGTCTTATTGAACAATCATATTTGGAGCAGATACTCCTTGGAAAACACTCCTGTCAGTAAGATATTGTTTGAAAGAGAAACCAATAGGAAAAAATTATTCTACAAGCTTCTGATACATATTCTGTGGCAAGCAGTAAGTGAGTAAGCGAGTATATGGTCGGCTATATAGAATACATATCATATGCATGTACCATATGCATATATCATGCACTTTCACTTTTAGCTAAAGTACTTCAATTTACTCAAAGTAGGGTAAGTCTGTCGGAAGAGCTGTGTAAACCAATAAATAGGTTACAGTTAAATTTTGTTTTTGAAAAAAAAAACTTTTCAAAAACTGTGTTGGAAAAATTACTATCTAAAATACAATATAAACTGGGTCGAAGTAAAACAACAAAACAACAAAATTAGTTTTTTTTTTTTTTTTATTCTTGAATATTTTGCTTTTTATACATAATTAACTGACGTTTTTGGTTATGATATCTACCATACTACCTTGATCAAAAAAATAATAACCAGAATAACTACCGTGTGGCGCTCCCATTGTTCCGATTTGAGTTCTGTTTTTATTATTAAGTTGGTACATCTGTTGTTGATATTCCCTCTAAATTTGTTGGAAATGTTGGAAAAGTGTTTCGGTAACGATTCTTTAAAAAAATAGTCGTTTACCAGAGGCACGAGCGGTTGAAAAGTGGTCGTAAGTCAATCGAACGCAGTGGCAGACCATCGACATCGAAAACCGACGCAAACCTTGATGAAGTAAAGGAAATGTTGGTCAATAACCGCAAATTAACCATCAGAGAGATAGCGGAGGACTTGAACATTGCCTATGGATCCGTCCAAGACATTTTGGTTAATGATTTGGGCTTCCGTCGTGTAGCAACAAAGTTGGTGCCAAAAGACCTCAATTTCATGCAAAAAAGAGACCGTGTTGACGTTGTAATAAGAGATGATTTGCCAGGCTGAATCCGACCCCACTTTCATCAAAAGGATCATTACTGGAGACAAGACGTGGGTTTATGAGTACGACACGCAATCCAGACATCAGGCAAATGTGGCGTTCACCAAATGAGCCGAGACCAAAAAACCACGTCGTTTTCAGTAAAAAAAGAAGGCAATGCTCACGGTTTTCATGGATTATAACGGTGTAGTGGATCATGAAATTTTTCCGGAAGGCCAGACAGTAAACAAAGGGTATTATTTGGGCATTATGAGACGTTTGCGTGAAGCAATTCAGGCAAATGTGGCGTTCACCAAATGAGCCGAGACCAAAAAATCACGTCGTTTTCAGTAAAAAAAGAAGGCAGTGCTCACGGTTTTCATGGATTATAGCGGTGTAGTGGATCATGAATTTTTGCCGGAAGGCCAGACAGTAAACAAAGAGTATTATTTGGGCGTTATGAGACGTTTGCGTGAAGCCAAGTTTGGTGCGGTTTGCATACCGGCGCCGTTATTGGGCCATATTTTTTTCGTCGACGATAACCATGATCACCGATTTTTTTTGGCCCGAATTGAAAGATATTGACTTGGTTTCAACAGGATACGATCGATTTATTGAAGAGTAAGTATGGTGAGTGTGTTATCTCAAGACATGGGCCAGTCGATTGGCCGCCTCGTTCGTGCTATTTAACGGCGCTTGACTATTTTCTGTGGAAGCGACGTTGGAAGAGCGCAGAGCCAACATTGAACGCGAAATAGCGGCCGTTTCGCCCGAAATGTGTGGCCGAGTTATTGCAAACGTACCCGCGGTGGCCATATAAACGAAGTCGAGTTCCATTCATAAATGTTTTGATTGTACTTCAAGCCAATAATAAAATTTTTGAAATATCTCAAATGGTTTGCCTTTTATTTAAAAAAATGTAAGTCTGCTATGACAAACAGGAGTTTATGAGTGGTATAAGCGTTTTCAAAATGGCTGTGAAGACGTTAAAGATTGCGAAGGCCCTGGACGCCCCAGCATATAACACAATCGACGAAAACGTGGAAAAAGTAAAAAAAAAATGGTTATGAACGATCGCTGAATCACAATCATAAAAGTCGTTGATGATGTTTGCACATCGATAGGCTCTTGCCATGAATTTTTTCCAAAATTTGTTCCAAAATTGTTGCTCACACTTCATCGCTTGTTCGTGAATTTTTCGGCAAAAACAATACTGTATCCATGCCATATTAGCCAGATATGGCTCCATGTGACTTTTTCCTATTTCCAAAAATAAAAAGAACCTTAAAGGACCGTCTTTTTACAATAATAGATGACATTAAACGCGCATCGCTGATAGCTAAAGGCTATGCCAAAGATTGAGTTTGAGAAGTTTAACGACGTTTGGTAGAAGCGCTGGCACAAGTACATATTTAATATCTAATGGGTACTATTTTGAAGGTGACAACATTAATTTAAGACGAATAAATAAATATTTTTTTCAAAAAACTAAAATTTCCGTTATTGTAAGTAGGAAATAATATTAATAATGATGTATGAAACTGGTGCAACAAGCCGATTGAAGTAATTGTTTTCTGTAACTTTTCAAAAAGAGATAAAACAATATTTAACAGGCTCGGGTTAACTCCGAACTGGTTTGAAACTAAAACTTAAATTAAATGATGGACAAGTTCAGGGTCGGGAGGGGTTATTGCTGAGGTGGTTTCTAAGGGTACTTTTGCCACAATGAAAATCCAACACGTGTTGAATTTTATCAGCTTCAGATAACATGTGTCGCATTAAGGCCATATGCTGTTACTGGTGCTAGTTATTGGGTCGAAACAGAGGTGCAGACCATAAATTGCATGTTCTATGTTAGTATTAAATAAAAGCTGAAACCAATCGAGGTTGCCGATAAACATCTGGTGAATAGATAGAATATCGGCGGACTTAGGACTTTTATCCAAAGAAAGTGCTCGAGCAGTTTAAGTCGGTCATCAAAAAGGGGCAGGGTACAGTTGTAGGATACATTGGGACCCCGCGCAGAGCAAATCATGGAAATCTGATATGGACACCTTCGATTTTTTTCAAAGGTTTTTGAAAAAGTGGTTCAGAGGATTTTTCTAGAAAAATACTCGTTCTTTAGTAAACACCAGTATAGTTTTAGAGTATGGAAGATGCAGTATTAAATTTCTGCGGTAATATTAATACAAATCTGAATAAAGAAATTTACTGCTGCGCTCTTTATTGACATTACCAAGGCATTTGATACTGTGGGCTATGAACTTCTTCAAATGAAATAAGAAAAAACGTGGTTTTGGGGGACTTACTCTTGGTTGGTTTAAATCATATCTTAAGGGTGGAAAACAATGAGTAAAGATAGTGGGTGATACCAACCAGTGGCTTGTTATTAAAATTGGTGTTCCGCAGGTTTCAGTTCTGGGCCCGGGTTTATTCTTTATATTTATTTTATCCCTTTACTTTGCTATTTTTTTTTTCCTTATATTATTTATATTTCCCACTTACGTGGGATCTATAATAACTCTAATAACGATAAGTGTGAGTCAGTTATCAAACTGCACGCAACAAGAAAGGAAGCAAAATAATAAAGTAATTATCATCGAGTCATCATTCTTTGTTTTTTTGCATTTTAAAAGATAAATTGTAAGAAAAATCCAACTGGAATCCCACATTTATTTCAGTCAAAATCTAAGAGAGACAGAAACTGAATTTGCTGATGATATATCTTGTACTATATGTATTCCTTTAATTCGGTACTTGATATAGTCGCGGATGTAAGCCTTGATTTGGAAGTGTTAAGACACTGGTCTTGTATCCACAAAATATGCATCAGTGATTAATTCAAACCCATGTTTTTCAAAATGTCCACGTTTGGTATTCACCCTTCGAACCTTATTGTCATACATAAAGCAGACTGCAAATATATGAATATCAGTGCTGCAACCTGTGGTGCAAGTACGAGCTCAGTTACACATAGCTTAGGCTGCGGCCACGCAGTGAGCGATTGAGCAATCGAGAAACGAGTCTGAGCGCCGATGGCCATTTATTGAGCGTCATCGTTGAGCGAATAGTTGCGAAAATTCCATTGTCAAGTGCAGTTCGTCGTGATCTTTTAGTTGAAAGTCACCTTCATATTTGGAGAGCTATTATAAAATCGAGAAAATGAAGATTTGGTGTACAACCCATAAATTTAGAAAGGGCAAATTATAGTGAATTCCGTCACTTAAATATATCAAAATCTTTTCAGATATCCAGACAGATTTTTTCAATATCTACTGTCGTACCATATGTCAGTGTAATTTTTTGATTTGCTGTTGGAAAAAGTTCGACCAAGATTAACAAAACAAAGGAAATCAATTAGTGCAGAACAGCGGCTGGTTTTCTTACTAAGATTATTTTTTTATATTTATTTTTTAGTTTGCCAAAATAATATTCTGAAAGTCGCTTCTTATCTCTAGTTTTTCGAAATCGTCACATTTTACCATAAATGGCAAAAGACTTTTGAAAAATTTAAGGTCATTGCTATCCTCTTCTTTTTTTCCCTGCCTTTTGCTTTAAAATATAAGTGTACAGCTAATTTAAGCTGCAGACTAAAGTGGATATTAGTAAGGCCCACTGTATTTTAAGATAAATTAAATGAAGACTTACCTGTACAATTAAAAATGTGCCCAAATTTATTCCGGTGACATTTTTATTTTTGTAATCTTTGTGTAATTGTAATTTGTAATTTTTCAAAATCGTCATCACCCTTTCGGAGGGCAATGGCAAGCCTCCGAAAGTTAAATTCTAACTATGAAAAAGCTCCTCAGGAGATCCCTGCTCAGGAGATCACAAAATGAGAAACAAAAATGAGTGCGAGATGCTAGGCCTTGGCCCACACAGGGTTGTCGCACCATGTCTGTCCTGACATTGAACAGGGTGGCTTTGGAAAACTGAAATCACGCGTAGGCATACACCTTATTCTTTACAAATTAAGGGAATGCGGTGCTGGATCGAAAATCTTTAGATATTTTAAATCCTTTTAAACGAACAGAAAGTGCTACATTAAAATTCGAAACACCGCTCGATAATGCTATCCCCCAAGGAGCTCCATTGTCGATCATATGCTTCGTAATCGCTTTTAATCAACTAAGTGACATTATATCCAATTACAAGAATCTAGATCACTGTATCTATGCTGACGATGCATACATACTTTGTAAACACAATGATCTTGATAGAACAAAATCTGTTTCTTGTAGCTTGCTCAATGATATTTATAAATGGTTTTATAATTCTGGCTCCAAGCTTTCCTTGAAAAAATGTAAAATAACTCACGTTTGCTGAAAGAAAAATTGTATAAGCGTAGATTTAACTGTTAAGAACACTAAAATAGAAACAGTATCAAACCTCAATGTTCTAGTCCTTTTAATTAACAACAGGTACAATTGGAAACATCATTGCACTAGTGTTAAGAAAGCATTAGCAACACAGCTCAATATTATTAAGTATCTAGCATCTAAGGAAAGTAATGTTGTAATGTTAACTTTTGCAGCAATTAAAATCCAAATGTGCCTTTCCAACAACACCACTCAAAAATATACTTGCTAAAGCTGTGTTTTATGAAATAGGCCACTACCCACAAACGCAACAGAATTATCTCTTCCGCAATAAACAGGATCCTAGATTCTGGGTACAATTTAAATTTATTCTGCAGTACAACATCGAAATTCAAGCTTAACCAACATGGTTGCTAAATAGAGATTCAGTAATTCTCAACTTACAAGTGTTGCGAAAAGACGTGACAAGTAATGCTATCTTAAAATCACTCTTCCTGGAGATTTCAATTGACTTAAAATGTAAAGGCTAGATCTTCTTGTACATAGACGGATCAAAAACAAAGACAGCAGCATTCGCAGTTGAATATCGTACAGGGAATCCTATCAAACATTGTCTTTATCTATACCACCGAAGCACTAGCCATACTTGAAGCCACAAATAGAAGCTCTTCAACAGCAGGAAAATGGGTTATCTACTCAGACAGCCTGTCAGTACTACAAAGCATCGTAAACCTACGTAACGAAACAGTCATTGTAGCAAAAATTCGAGATCTCCTAATTAAATCAAGACTGAAGATAAAGCTTATGCGGACACCAGGTCACGCAGGAATTAAGGGCAATGAATATGCAGACGCTGCTGCAAACTCTATGCTACAGGCCCCAGCTCTCACCTATAACACCTTCTCTCGTCTTGACCTAAGGAGCTATATCAAGCAGACATGCCACAGTCAACAACTACTTGAATAGGAACGTTATAACCATCATAACAAAACTTTCAACCAAAAGTTCAAATCGAAACTTCAGCCCAAATTTTCAACAAACTTCCCTAAATCGACATAAAAATCTTCATCCGACTCCGCCTTGGTCATACTACATACACCGATTAAATCAATATTATTACTATTTCTTTGTAATACGCAATAATAATAGTTATTTATATGATATAAACATTGTTATAATCTCAGCTGCGTATACCATATGTATAAATATGTTTAGATAAAATTGTGTAATTTTCTAAATATAAGTATGAAAATGAAGTGAAAAAAAAAAATCAGAGAGTAAGATGTTAGTGTTCATGTAGAAGGACTTAAGTTCATTTCTAAATCTACAAGACCTTCGGACATACTGTGTAAAGGAGTTCAACTGGCGAATAGACATTATGAAAAATTGTCGGTCAGATGTTAGACATGAGTAACGAGGATGAATGATTTGTCGAGATATTTCAGACGTGGTAAATCTTAACTTATTAAAAAGGTAACAAGGCTGATTGGTTTGAATCACATTGGAAAGCAGTATAATGGATTGATAGGATAAGATGGTCAAGTGACATGTTATAGAGCAACTTTCAGTAATGACATATTCTGTGGTGTCGAAGATTCGAAGAACGTAACGCACAATATTGTTAAAAATGACATTAAGTTTTCGTTTACTGTTAGCTTCACAGTAAAATAATATTTCGCATCCATAACAGAGAACTGGTACAAGTAGTATTTTAGCTAGTAAGAGGCGGGTTTAGAAAGAGGTAAAGTAGTGTTACATCCAGAGCTGGCGTAACTTTCCATATACCTTATCACAAATAGTGTTGATGTGGCTATTCCATTTCAGTTTTCTATTCTCCTAGATTCCTAGATTTTTTGCGGTGTCAACATACTCAATTTTGGAGCCATTGTGCACAACATTTTGTAAGTAGAAGAGATCAAGCACTTTTTTTTTTATAAATAACAATACATTTTGCTTTGAATGGCTTGAAAGAAAGTCCGTTTTTTGACCAGCTCCAGGTCAATGTTTAAAACGTTTGCGCAGTCATCTATCATACCAAGAGGATAGCTTCGATAGAGTTGAACATCATCAGCATACATTTAAATAGATGAGGTCACGAAAGTGGGAATTTCATTTACGTAAAGCGGGAAAAAATAGGCCCAAGAATGGAACCCTGTGGAACCCCTCTAGTGTTGTACATAAATTCGGACGATTTTTGGCCAAATTAGATAGCTAATTTTAGGTAAGATGATATGGTTTTTGTAGATGAGTTCGGAAAACCAAACAATGTTAGCAGTTTGTTACAGATGTTTGCGTGGTCAACTGTGTCGAATGTTTTCCAGAAATCCAAAAGTACTAGAAAAGTTACTTCGTCTTTAATTATGACCATTGTACAGTTGTTGAGTTGAGAGCAAGTTGTTGAAATAAATATAGGAGTTTATTTGCCTTTAAAGTACTCTCTCAAATATCTTAGAGAAGTAAGACAGTATCGGGCGATATTCCTTACAGTTAGAACTTTTAACACATGGGCTGAAAAGTCAGTGCCGTTTTGTAGTAAAACACACAATTTTTGCAAAATTCAACTTTCTTTATCAATATAGTGTCCTTCGAGGGCGATACACTGATTGAAATGATTTTTCAATCTTTCGATACCAGTTTTGTAGTACGATTTCGGTTTAGCCTCAAAATAGGCCTCTGTTTCGGCGAGCATTCTTTTGAGGTCTGCGAACAGGAAATAGTCGCTGGAGAATACTGTGGGTGGGGAAGCAATTCGTAGCCGAATTCATTCAATTTTGCCATCGTTTTCATCGACTTGTGACATGGTGCATTGTCTTGATGAAACTGCGCTTCCTTTTTCTTCAAAAGCTTCTCAAATTCTCAAAGCTTCATTGCGAAACACTCTGAGTTCTGGTGTAAAGAGTTCCGAATGCTTGGTATTAAATATTTAACTAGTTTCAGTCAAAACAAACGTATCGTAAGGAATCGTTTGGGAATTGAGATAGACAGAAGTTGTTAGCGCATGGGTCCGTTGTTGCAGGTTTTGTTAGAAATGATGGTAGTATTTAAAACTAGAACACGTTTTCTCCAGGTGTTGTTTACGTTTAGAAGAAACATGGGAGATCTAATAGAAGAAGAATTAGCAACATCTGTTGGACGAAATCTTCATGAAAATTAGATTTAGGGCTAGGATGAACACTATGCTCGTGATGTTTTTTTCTGGTTGTCAATGAATTTTTTCAACTTTAATTCACCAAGTTGCATGATTTAATTGGCACAAGACTTCTACGTTTTGACTGCGATTATTTTCTGTCAGTTGTAAATAGCGATTTTAAAACGTTTCTTAAAACTGTCTTGCTAGTTTATATCGGTATGGTTCCTTAAGCACTTATCATCTAAATTAAATGGTCCTACCTGTTTGCTTTGTGCAGAGCTTCTTCGCCAACATTCAGTTTAGAGTAAAAGTTTTTCCATATTTTCAGCACCGACGTTTCCTTCTTCATCTTCTTTGATCGCGCGCTTCTCGTGTTTTTTTTTCTTTCTTCTGGAGAAACCGATATTTTTCTCATCTCTTCTGCTCGTAGAGCTTATGAGTAGCTCTCATCAATCGTTGTAGCACCGCTTTGTAAGCTTCTTGTTTAGGATTTGAACCAGGGATTTTGTGATGGTGGTGAGGTGAAACTTATTAGTTTCATATAAGTTGCGGCGTTTCTGCTGGAACGTTGACGGTCTCTTGCAATTGCAGATTTTCTAAGATATATCTTCTCACAGTAGTTCTTCTTTGTTGTGGCGCTTGGAAAATTTGCATTCGCACCTGGGCTGCAATAAGTTGGTAACCCGAATCAATGTTGGCTACCTGAAATGTTGGTGCGTCCAGTATCGCAAAGTGATCAATTTGATTTAGGGTTTAATGATCCCGGGATCAACATTTCTACTTGTGTATATTAAGGTGAGGAAACCGTGTGTATGCTATAGTGATATTTTATACCGCCGCAAAGTGAGGAAGTCTAATACAAAACGTAGTGTCGTGTATGCTTACCAACTGTCTTACCAAGGATATCCTTCTTTCATATCCTATCATAATCCTAACAAACGTTGTCCATTTTTAATAAATTTCATTGCACCATTACAGTCTTTACATTTTAATAATTGTTGCAATGTAAAAAGTACTGCGGTAAATTGAAAAACACAATAATTAAAACTGACGTCTGTATTTATTTCTAATTCGTCAGTATTTTGTAATTTTTTTGCCGACGTACTTGTGTATTCCGTTGTATTTTCCATGGTATGCTGATTATCTTGGAACAAACTTTTCTTAACTTTTGAACTAGGTCTCATGTCACGCGCAGTGTTGGACGCTGTAAGTACGTAGGTGGGTTACCGCATGGGAACTGAGTACTCCGCGTGTTGTTGACAAAAATCCTCCACATGGGCATAGTACCTTGGCGTTAAATTCCGAACTCTACAAATTAATTTGTATCGTTCTCTTGATAATAATAATAATATATTATTAATAATAATAATATATTTTCAAAAAAATATAACTTTAAACTGGAAGAAATTTCTCGATGTTGATTAATTTTCACGAAACGTTATACTGAACAAATCAGTTCTAAAGAACCTAACTCCAAAACTAAATACAATACAATACGAATTTTTTCCTACTATGGTTTTAAAATAGTTTTAAAAATATACATAGACATTATTATGGAGTTACGTATACATTACTCATTCCAATTTTATTGAAAGACCCAATCAGCTGTATCGCTACGAACAATTTATCCATACATGAGGTGGAGCAACCGCTCGCTACCTGCTAAAAGAGCTGTTAAACCTAAAACACCTTCAATATCGTTATAAAAATTTGACATTATATTCTACAAAGACTATATTTTTGAAATAATGAAAAAAAATTGTTTTTTTTTCTTTGAAAATTCTAAAAACCGAATCCCCTTTAACTTTGTACATTGCTCATACAAGTATGTTTTGTCAAGAAGCTCATGAAAACATTCTTTGATGGCGCCATCCTTGTCTTCCGTAGTAGCTTGGGCGCATATTGGACTTATGTTAGTGAACTTATCTTTGGTGTGGATTGTCATAAGAAGCTCTCTCATGTGTTGGAAGCTTAATACTTCTTGCCTAAGTCTACCACATAATCATAGTTTATATTGTATATCACAGTTTTCCATCCTCCTTACATACCGCCAATCTCATCGCACTTCCTGGATGGCGGTGATATCTATGTGAAAGCAGTCAAGCCTCTCTGCGTATTGTTCCGGACATCCCACCTGTGGATCCGAAAATCGTTTGCCTTTAAAAATTTGAGGTGTGAGGTTGTGAGTCGCATAACGGCGAGTATTCGAGTTATAATTTATACAATAAAATAAACCCCACAACTTGTTTACATATGATATAAATTGCACGTGGACACGGTAGCTTTTTGTCCAATTTAACTCTTCATATATTGGGTCTATATCTTAAACGTGCGGTTTGCTAAGAGATAGCGTAACTTGTATTATTCCATTGGAACATGCGTTGGAAAGCTACTGTCATTGTACGTAATTTCAGTATATTTCATTCATTTGAAGCGTAAATAACAATATTTTTTTTTTCATTCAAATATGTCGAACTTTGTGCCTGAAAAAGTGTTTTTGCAGGGAGTTCTTCTTCATTACTTTAATATGAAGAAAACTGCTGCCGAAAGTCATCGTATTTTGGTGGAAGTTTATGATGAACATGCGCTAGCTGAGCGAACGTGCCAAAATTGGTTTGCGTGATTTAAAAGTGGTGATTTTGGCTTGGAAGACGATGAACGTCCTGGGCAGCCGAAAGAGTTTGAAAATTAAGAACTGGAAGCATTACTCTATGAAGATTGTTGCCAAATACAAGAAGAGCTCGCAGAATCTTTGGGTGTCACTCAAGCAGCCATTTCAAAACGTTTAAAAGCAGCTGGATGTATTCAAAAGCAAGAAAATTGGGTTCCACATGAACTCAAGCCGAGAGACGTCGAAAAGCGGTTTTGCATGTCCGAAATGCTGCTGGAACCCCACAAAAGGAAGTCATTTTTGCATCGGATTGTTACTGGTGATGAAAAATAGATCCATTACGACAACCTAAAGCGCAAAAAATCATATGTGAAACCCGGCCAACCAGCCAAATCAACGGCAATCAGATCAGATCAGATCAGGAACAGATGGGTGTGCTGAACGAGGCAATAATTTTCCATCATAACAACGCACGGCCCCACGTTGCTATTCCGGTTAAGAACTATTTGGAAAACAGTGGATGCGAAGTCTTACCTCACTCGCCTTATAGCCCAGACCTTTGTACATGTTTTTCTAAAATTCGTTCACGAATTAAAATATATACCCAATACAATAACATAACTCCCTTTTTTTATTTTTTTCTGAGGTTATTGTCAAAAAATTTTAACAATTTGCTGTAGAGAATAGAATAGTGACTTTTTAAGAAAGAACTATTGTTTTAATTGAAGTAGCTCTTTTGAACTTCTGCTCGAAAATTTATGATAGTTTAAATAAAAATAGTTTTTCTGCTGCTCTTGTTATTAACATAACAAAAGGTTTTCATACCATCGATCATAAAATTCCTTTGGATAAACTATATATGTATGTATTATATGTAAATGCGGTTTTATGGGCATAATGCAAAAATTTTTATGTTCATTTAAATATATCTATTAGAATGAAAATTAATAGAAAGCTCAGTTTTATTGGTTTTATTTCCAAAGACGTTCCTCAAGGTTACGTGCTTGGTCTGATCTTTTTATTAGTTTTATTATATTATAAGGGTAAACGTTTTAATTGTAAAAACGGTTGGCGCCCCGGTGATGCTCGGCAGTGTGTTTTGGGGGCGATCTTGTTGTCACTACCTTACTTAAAAAACAATTATTTCGTATATAACTATAATTATAATTAATTTTCCAGACGAAGACGAATGACTCCATAATAGGCCTCACACACTCTTTAATGCACCGATTATGGTACACCATGTTGGGTTTGCCTGTGAATTTTGACAGCAATCCGCTTATTCTAACACACCTCCACCTATATCACATTTATTACCACGTCACACCATAGCGATTGATATGAAAAATCCACTGTCTTAAAAGCGATTACAGTAGATAATATTTATGATATAATATCTTTATTTTAGCAAATTCGATAGTTTTTAGTATACCATAACTGGTATTTAAGTACGATGTTTTGTAATTTGAATTTAATTGGCATGATCAAAACAAAACGAACCAGGTGTACTAGTATAAAGTGAGAGTCAAGATACAAATTTCTCGATAGGGAAGATTTATTGGGAACGGGCCTTAATTGTTCTTTTGGTTTGGTTGCTATGACACCTGTCAAACATATTTAGTATACATCAAGTAATTGACCAAACAACATCATATATTTTCATTGTGTTAAAAATGTCAAATTTTGTACCAGAAAATGATGACTTGCGGTAAGCATTAATTTTTTGTTTTCATTTGAAGATAAGATAAGAGTCGCATTGAATGCTTGTCGAGACATATGGTGATCATGCTCTATCAAAAGCAATATGCAAAAGATGGTTTCAACGGTTCAGAGATAACGATTTTGATGTGAGAAATGAAAAACGTGGAAGACCGAAAAACGACCAGAATGGGCCAGAAGACACGGCAAAGTAATTTTGCTCCATTACAATGCACCTGCACACAAAGCAAAACTGGTTCAGGATACAACCAAAGTACTTGGCTGGGAGCTGCTACCCCACCGCCGTACTCACCAGACTTGGCTCCTTCTAAAATTTGTTTTTATCGATGGGATTCGCATGAGCTGAGTAGCACTTCGAATCCTACTAGGAAGTCGAAAATTGGGTGAGTTTTTGGTTTGCTTCAAAAGATGAACAGTTTTATTGGCGTCGAATCCATAAATTGCATGAAAGATGTGTAATTGGCGATGGCCAATACTTTGAATAAAATGGTTTTTACTTTCCCATTAAAAATTAGTGTTTTATTTTCACAAAAATATGCTCACTTTATACCAGTACACCTGGTAGATATGTATTTTTTTTTTAATTTTTGTTTATAAGCATATAATTTAATTTAAATTTGAAAATAGGTAAGTTTAATTTTATTAATATGTTTATGTGTAGTAGGTAGGTTAATTATACTTATTGCTATGCCTACATGAAATATGCCAAGGAATTTATGGATAGATGTGTATGTTAATTAAAGAAAAAGATGTATGGTTTATCTGGATCAACCGCAAATGAGAAGTGCACTTTGAAAGGCTGATGATGTTTTGTTTTATGTATGTATACCAAGCTTTTGACGCGTTTCGTTATGGATTAGGTTAAGTTAGGTTAGAAAAATGTAAGTAGATTTTGGCAAAATTTTACTTTTACATTTAAGAACAATGCAATTTTTGTGAGCATGAATGTGTCGTTTGTTTTCTACATTTCTACACTATGGGGGACGCAATTGGGTCAGCATTTCTTTACGACTGCCGAAGTTGAGCTAGTCAAGTCTTTGGAAATTCTATTCCAAAGGAATAAATTCCTTCTAACTAAGGGTGAACAATTGCATGCAAATGCATGCCAACGAGATTAAAAGTCTCGACCATATATGACAAGTACATATTTGAGTGGATGTCTGCGGAAGTGCAAAGAGAGATCTTGCACGTGTCTTGTTAAAGTGCGAAGTAAATTTTTGTTTTTTGTTACCAAATTTAAAATACACCACCTTTTGGTTTTATGGTTATGGTCTATGTACGTATGGTATATACGAGTATGTACGTATGGCTGAATATCATAACAATTTCTTCTAGGATAATAGATGATTTTTCTGTATGAGAAAAGATCAAAAACATTTACTTTAAGGCACTCGTTTGTCAATTCTTTAATTTGCAAGTCGAGCACTTTAATTTATGGTTATATGACTAATAAAGCTCGCGATTCCCAATGTCATGAAATTAATTTACAGTTAAAAATAATAAACCAAACAAAAATGCCCGTTATTCAATAATAAGATGAAATTGATTTGGCCGGTTGCCAAAAAATATATACAAAACTGACAACTTTCACATAAACACCGCGTTTATTTATGATTTACATATCACAAAAGACGGAAAAGGTACTGGAGCCAGAGAAATCCCCCTTAGCCAAAGCATTAGCACCTTTGACGACCGTGCTTTTGAAAGAGCATACCACTGACTTGAGTATTCATATGTTACATACTCGCATATGGATTTCTGATGAATTAAATTTGAAATTGGCTGTAGAAAACAAAAATGCAACGTCAACAGACTTAGTAGTGCAGTCAAAAGCATATGCTAGCTAGAGGAATTCCCATTTTAGAAAACCACGATGGAGATATAAGGAATACTCCAGAAATAAAAATAAATAGACTTTGTGTCAGAGAATTGAAAATATTTATTTAGTAAACGTCCGGCTGATGTTGATGTTAATGCTGATGTTTATTGATATTCGGTGCTTGGTGGAATAGATCAGTCCGAAAGAAGTTATGACATATAAAAGAAAAAACATGTTCCATAAAAACATATGTGTAGTTTTCATTCTTCAAGTTTGATTTATTCAAAGATTTGACAGTGCAAAGATATGTGGTCTCGGTGGGATGCCCGTGATATTTTAAGGTACCTACAAATTTATTTCATCCCTTATCGAAATTATTAGATTATAAACTTCGAGAAAGCTAAGTTTTTTCACCCATTCATTTAAGAACATGCCTGTTTGTGCATGGGTGTAAGTATGTAAACACGTCCGTATGCACTACCGATTTAAATTGAAAGTCAGATGACTTATTAAAAGAAAAACCATATGTACCATATATAATACAATTATTTTTTTCTTAAAAATAGAAGACTCTATCGAAATTTTTACATCACTAGTTAAAATCTATTTATGTAGTACACATTAAACGAAAATTTAGCCAAAGCCAACTGAGTTATGCAAGCAATATTAACAATTTAAAACTACGAAAGCGGTACAACCTACAATTTAGAAACGACTGGTCGTAATAATTTCGGCTAGTTAAGTTATATGTACACTTTATATAAGTTTGAAATACCTTTCCGTGTATTTCACAAATTCACAAAATCAAACGACTTTAGAAATTTGAGTAGAAGCAGATTGTGTTTATATTAATCCTCTGTAGGTAGTTGTTTGTGTCAGATAGTACGAGTAGAAAATGAATTCTTATGTTTGGCTTAGAACATATGTCAACCACTTTCAGTTATAAAAAAACTATAACTCATATACAATATATAACATATATCATTCACTTTAAGTTGTAAGAAAACTATCACTTATTTTTTGTTGAAATATTACACAATATCTAACAGTTACTAAGGTTTTGCTGTTGGTCAATAATTGGCATGAGATTAAGTGCGAAGTTGAAGTTGCCTATACATTTATTGACATAAATTATTAATCTGTGATTCAGCATATGTTTTGTGTACGGAAAGAAGGTCATGTATGCCAAAGTATTTACGGTTTTTAAAAATAATTACATTAATTGACAGGGTAATAATCTGGTGTGGACAATGGCGCAGTTCCTCCGCTCATTGCTCTTTTTTGATGCGGTTCACTAAAAAGATAGTCGATGAACTTCCAATAGACCAAGAGGCCGGCAGTGAAAGTATAATAAAAAAAGAGGTAGATTCCTATGAAGGCCCCATAATTCTGATATTAAACATGGCTGTCTGGCAATATGCAGGGTGGGCTTACGAAAGAAAGTAATAACCCAATAATGCATTATTATGCCAACAAAAAGTAATACGCTAGCCACCCAAAACGTTATTGCAGACAATAGAACAGAATGTCCTTATGACAAATTCATTTCTCGTAGCACGTAGAAGAAGGCATTATGATTGCGAATAAAAGGTGCCAAGTCATTGGCCACGACAGACACCGTTAAATTATGCAATTTTTAAATAATGTTATAACCCATATAGTTTTTTTTTCGAAAACGTTCTTTAGAAGCACCTAATTATGAAAATAATTAATTGCGGTCAAATCCTTCCTAGACAATGTTAAATAATGTAATTATACAATTATACAACTTTTGAATAAAGTTATTTATAACCACAAAGTTTTTTTTCCATTACCTGAGTGATATTAGTATCACCTATGAGTGAATTATGAGAGGGTGAAGTATTTTCTACATCAATTGAGAAAACTTAAACATTTTACAGCATTCTTGACTACACCGAAAACGTGGTCATTCCAACGTAAGTTGTCATTGACACACATACCAAGAATAGAAAGTTTTTCGGCTTCAACTATGCAGGTAGTGAATTGGTGCTTCAATTTTGCTTTAACCACAGTAGATAGCATTGTGTTTTGGCTCTCCAATTAGTTTTGCTGTTAAGATCAGAAATTAATGAGCTTGACATACGCTGGCGTTTCCGTTCTAGAGTCGAGGAGCAGGGTCGTGAGTCCGAGAATGAATACGAAAACCAGGGAGTACTGTCAGCAAAGGAATATATTGGATTAGAAGTAGCAGACGAGGGATCGTTAAAGAAAATTAAAAATAGTATCGGAGACAGAACGGAGCCTTTGGGGGCACACCTGCATTTATTTTGTGAATATCAGACATGAAACCATCCAAGACAACTTGAATCGAAAGTTCCGAAATGTTATTTCTAATCCATTGAAGAAGAGAGTCATCGATCCCAAAAGCACACATTTTCGGCAAAAAAGCCTAATGCCAAACTCTGTCAAATGGCTAAGAAGTATCAAGTACAACTATCTCGTTTTCGCCAAATCACCAGTGGACCTATAGCTACGAAAACCATACTGCTGCTCATTGAGAAGTTTTTGTTTCAAGATATTTCGTAAGCTGAAGGTTTATCAGCGTTTCTATGACCTTGGGAAGAAGAGACGTAAGCGCGGAAGTGATATAAGAAGATTGGCCTTTTTTTAGGGATGGGCTGGACAAATGCTGTTTTCCATCTGATCGAAAAGAGTTCTAAGGAGTAGGATTGATTAAAAAGCTTACGCACTCGTTTTGCCAGCGAGGAAGTACACCTCTTCAAAAGAAAGGGAGAAATATTAGGTGGGGTTAAAAGTAACCTCCATGGGAATGAAAAAAAATTTTTTTTAAATGTTTTTTTATTTTATTCAATATAGTCCCCTTTTAGTTTGATACACTTATTCTAGCGATTTTCCAACTTCTTGATGCAAAAGTAATTTTGCGGAAGGTCTGCAAAATACTCCTTCATGGCGTCGATGATTTCCTCGCGTGAGCTGAATTTTTTATTGATAAGCCATCTTTTGAGGTTTGGGAAGAGATAATAGTCCGATGGAGCCAAAGTGGGCGAAAACGGTGGATGCGACAGCAATTGGAGCCGTAAGTCATTGATTTTAGCCATGGTTGCGATGCTCTTGTGCGCCGGTGCATTGTCTTTGCATTTTTTTTCGCTTCATATGGGCCGTTTTGCAGCGATTTCGGCCTTCAATAGCTCCAATAATGCACATTAATACTAGCTGTTGTTGGTTTTTCCTTTTTCGATGTAGTCCACGAAGAGTATGCCAATGCAATCCCAGAAAACCGACGCCATAACCTTTTCGACCCATCATGCCTCCTTCGGCCGCTTCGGAGTACTCGTGTCGGCTTCAATCCATCGCCGGGCAATTATCAATCGATGACAAAAGACCGTCCGATTCCACATCAGAAAGTCCAAGCACTCTTTCGAAGTGCTCTCGCGTTCGTGTTTTTGGTCAAGAGTGAGTATGCGTGGCACCCAGCGGCAGGATAACCTTTTCATATGCAGAATATTGCCCAAAATATGGCGTGTGTGCTCAGTACTAATCTTTGTGGTATCAGCTAGCTCGCGCACCTTCACTTTCCGATCAGTCAACATCATTTCATGTATTTTTTTGACATTGTCCTCTGTAACCGCATCGGAGGGCCTGCCGCTGTGGACTTGATCGGTAGTGGAGTTGCAGCCACCGCGAAACTCTCGAAACCAATATTTGATGGTGTAATCTGACGGAGCATTAGCCCCATAATATTTATCCAACTTTTCTTTTGTTTCCTTCTCCATTTTGCCTCTCAAAAAATAATGTTTTATGAGAAAACCAAAATCGTTTTTGTCCATACTCAACATGATACCAAAAACGTCAACAACAATCAGCTGTCAAAACAAATCTAAAGACAGTATCGCACTGAAATTTGGCATGTCTGCCTAAATAAGAACGGACTTCAAGGCACTATAACCTGTTTTGCAGTAGCAGGCGGTCAAGGAGGTTACTTTTCACTCTACCTAGTACCATCTGGAGAAGCGGATGTGTGTATATTAAGTTTTTTAAGTACTCTTGCAACTACATTAGTGCGAAATTGGATTCGTCCCATTAAAAACTCGACACACTCAGATGTAGGCTGGGACAAAACACAATTTGAAAGTACTGAACGGGCCGCAAAGTGCAAAGTGCAAAGAGCTTACAGCTGGAATGTCTTGTAAATAACATTTCTAATGTTTTTAACGAACGACCAAAAATTGTTACTACCATTGAGGCATTGTAGTAGTTTTTGCTTCAGTTTCTGGACTTCAATACGTCCTTAAGAAAAGCGTTGCATTTCTGCCTCGTTTGAACTTTTTCGGTTTTCTGCAGTCGGGCTGATCTTGTAGGACCGAAAGAACATTTATTCACCCTGACATCCTTTTTACAGCTCGAGTCATACCATGTCTTTTCCTTTAGTTTTATACTCTTCATTACAGTGGTTATGATATTCCGCATCGAATATTGTCCTTCGGGTGCTGTCTGTCCAGAATATTGAAGCCACTAAAAATTGTGTATATTGAAATCACCAGTAATGAAGATTTCAGTACGAGGATACAGGGTTATAATTCATTGTATAAAGACAGACAGCGCATCAAACTCGTTAAAGTCGAACTACTGCCCAATTAAGGGCCTCAGTAAATAAAGCAATGGCAGATAATTATTATTATTATTATTATTATCAAGGGGACGATACAAATTAATTTGTAGGATCCGGGACTTAACGCCGGGGTACGCGTAGTACTGAGTTCCCATGTGGTCCCCCACCTACGTACTTACCGTGTACGTACTTACCTACACTACGTACTTTACTTTAAAGATGGAAAGAAGATGTAGATGGATGGAACATTTTGGTAAAGTTAAGTGAGGTACATCATTACGCATGAAAATAACAAGACTGCGGTGACTAATGGCACTAGTTCTCAGCCAGGTAGCTTCAAATCAGAATGATCAGAGAGGTTTGGGAGGGGATTTGCCTGTGTTTCACTAAGTGGAAAAACAGCTGGTCTATATTTAAAGACATGGATGCACGCAGAAAAGTAATTTTTAGCCCGCGAATATTGGCTACATTCGCTACAAATTCCCGGCTCGTTATAAAAAAGACAAACACAAAAACACGAACACCGACTATAGTAAGTACAGCTGAGGACTAAAAATTCGGAGTTACTTTACCGAATCAAATTCTTTTGGGTGTTATGCCCTTACAACAATAGGAAAAAGCATATCAATAAAAATTCATACTAACAACCCGCTATCCATCGTTGCTATATGACAATGTAATACAGCAACGGCAATGACTGAGTGCAAACGATAGTGTGACAGGAAGGAAGGTTGTGATACCTGCATGTAGATGTTGATTGCACTGCACTCGCGCGTGGTTTTTCTCTTCATCATAAATGAAATCGTTTTTTTTTTTTTTTGTTTGTTATTCTGTTGTTTTTTCCCCACTTGCACGCGCTTTTATTTTTATTATTGTTTTTTTTTTGCCACGGTTTGTTTTTTCTTTTTTCTCAACGCGAGGAGCGAAATTCACAAGTGCACTGTCAGCTCGGCACTGACCCAAAACCGATTGAGGATAAGACGCTGGTGTCTCTATGGAGGGCCATAACGTTAGATTTCACTCATCGTTAGCAAAACCTGTGTTTGTCTTCCAAGCGTCTTCCAATCTTTATGGCAACGAGCTATATTGTAAAGAATCGGTGAAAGGAGCAAAACTGTTGCATCTCTAGCCACAGCTATACTACGCTTACAGCTTTGTTGACCTCGAACAGTAAAATTTGGATAAGTTTTCCTTAACACGTTAACATATGGTATTGTATACACTAAAATTAAATTTAATAAAGACAGCTAAGGGCTAATATGGGAAGAAAAAAATCGGGTTGAAAATAAAATGAAATATTTGCACACAACAATCATTAATTTTGAATCACATGTAATTAGAATTAAACATCAATTTATAATATATCACACTATGAGTCGTAGAAAGTTTAATGATGCCTTCCACAATATTGCGTGCTATATATACGGATCGCGTAGGCTAAGCCTTGTTTCAAGCTTCTCCAAGCAAATTTATAGTTTCACTCCCGACCACCTATTACCTAGTAGCTTTCTGAGGGAAACTTCTTCGTCAGGCATTGTATAGGCACCAAATGAATTAAAAAAAAAAATAAAAAAAAAAAAAAAAAAAAAAAAAACACTGAAAAGGTAGCACAGGCTGTGACGAAAACTTCTTCTTCAAGCAATTGTTTTATTTGTGTTGCGGAAATGAAAAACTTATCGGCACTTTGTGTAAAACTATCAACTCTAGAAGCTCTTCAATTAGAAATGTCTTCATTGCATGCTTGTGTTTGTTTTATGGAATTTAAGTTACAATTTGAGTTTTAAACTTTTAAACTTTGGAGAATAACAACTACAAATACACGTACTATTAAAGAAGAAAAAAAGTAGGTACAAAAGTAAATATTGTTAACCAAAGAGCGGGTTCAACCAATGATGGCAACACTTTAAGAACTTTACTGTAACGGCAGATCTAACCAAATTAGATTTAATATTAATAAACATATTCAGTGTAATTTTTGTAAGTATCTGCAGAAAATTTCCTATTCACCCTGCTAAATTTGGAGCTTAGATGGAGGAGAAGGCTATGCTGGTCCTTAAATTATGTCCTTGGTATAATATGCCAGAAACACTGCATACGATTTTAATGTACGGATCCAAAATAACACAATAGTAGTAGTACTCCATCCAGGAGCATTATCAGAAGAAGCCCAATAACTAATTAGGATCTTATTCATCTTATGTTTATATCATCAGATCCCAAAATCACAAATCTGACGCCTGAACCAAAAAACAAAAAATTGTATTCCACTTAGTAAGGAAGCACAGAACTTATTATATTAACTCTTTATATTAACTTAATAATATACTGATCTCAATTCGCTCTACGTGCCCTAGACGTCTTAGGCGACTGATGCGCAGTTTTCTGATTAAGTCGATGTTGCTGTACAGCTTATATATTTCGTCGTTGAATCTGGTTCATTAAAGCCCGTCTACGCAAATATTTTTTGAAGAATTCTTCTCTCGAAACGACTAAGTATATCTTCATCCGCTTTCGATAAAGTAGGACCGGGACGATCAAAGTCTTATATTGAATCTCCTTAGTTTTTCGGGATAGGACTTACTACTCAGTTGACTTCTTAATTCTTAAAAATAGCGATTGGACAGAGTGATTTTTCGTTTTGTTTCTGCTGAGGTTTTATTGAAAGAAATTATAACAGAGCTATTTACTACTTCGAAACTATAGCTGTCGATTGTGGTTTTCTCTATAGTTCGTCAATATTGTGTGACTCTTCTTGTTAACAGCATATACGTGTACCATTTACCGCTAAACTACTTTTTCTAGCTTACATTTTAATACTTACGAACGCACCAGTGACAGGGCGTTGAGTTTTCTAAACTATGAGGATATATTCGGTGTACATTGACTTTCATAGACTTTTGAAAACTTGTGACGATTTTAACCATTTAACTTCATACTTAGCGCATTGCTCATATAAGTATGTCTTATCGAGATGCTCATGGAAAGATCTTTTGGTGTTGTTGTTTTTGTAATTCGTAGGGGCATGAACACGTGTTAGGCTTATGTTAGCGAATTAAGCTTTGATGCGGATTGTCAGAAGACCCTCGCTCAGGTGTCGGAAACTAAAGACTTCTTTTTGTTTTTTATTATTATTTCATTATTTCAGGCTATAAATATAAACCAATATACTACAATTATTATATTTTTTAATGTTTTTGAATGTTTAGTAAGGGAAATTCTATTGCCCAAGGACAAGTGGCGAATGTTCATTATTGTTAAATAAAATATAGGATATTTAAACGTTGATAGGGAAAGTATATGTAAAAATAAACAAATGCAATAGTAAGTTAAGTGAAACAATTTAAGAATTATGTGTAAAAAGAAAAAATTCGAAAGTTATTAACAAAAAGAGAAATTGATCTATTGTACAATGATGGTAAGCAAAAAGCCAAGTTATGCCATTTTTTTAAGAACAAAGATTGCTTTCCTTTGCAGCTAATATTTTCCGGTAACTTATTGAAAAAAACGAGAAAAAAGTGTCTTATTGATTCTAGGTAAGGATACAAGACATGAAATTAGCTCGCAAGTTAAGACTGCCATAAACTCTAAGGAAGCTATACCCAGAATTCTGAAAAAAAAATTTTGTGTGAAGAAGAGTGTGAGTTCTTTAGCGATTGTATAATTTTGTGTACTTCAAGTGATGTGAAATTTTCAAAGTAGAAACAAGCAGACTGGTATTGCTTCTGCCTTATTGTGTTTTCACAGTGACATGAAAAATTATTTATCCTAGGAGACCACGGAAATCATTGAGTATATTTGAAAAAAAAAAAAAAAAAAAAAATCATTAGAAAGGTAGCTAACCTGAGTTCAGATGTATCAACAATACTATCCATATTTAAAACAATTTCGGCATTCGGCTTATCTCTATTCAAAATTAACTGTGTCCCACCCTTTCTTAGAATTCCCAATCTTACCGAATTCTAAGTTAATTTTTTTTTTTCTAATTTTCTTCAATCAATGAAACGTCATCCATGGTTTGATGCACTTAGATTTATTTGTGTTAACGCTTTGATTTTGACTGTAGTTTGAAATATGAAATTTAAATTTATTGATAAATAAATCAAAAGCCAATGATGGATTATGAGCACTATACACATCGTCCCACAACTCAAAAGACAAATCTCTTTGTAAGGCTGAAAAGTCGACTTTTTTAAACTGCTTAAATTGTATTGGTTTAGATTTGCGTATTGAACACTCAAACTGAATTTTAGTTAAATAATGATCAGTTATCTGTAGATCATAAACATCAGTTCTAAAATTTATAGCGTTGTTTCTGGGCAACCTTATAAACAAATGGTTCACGAGCTAGAATTTACAGCAATACGCGTAGGTTGTAACAATAAGGACTCAAGGCCAAAAGATGATAACAATGACAAAAAATAATCAACATCATTTGAGTAATTTAATATATTAACATTAAAATCACCCAAAAGTACTACATTTTTACAAGAAATGTTTTAGAGGAATTCAGAAAATTCATCTAAAAAGACTTTGACTGAGAAACAGTGTAAATGATATACATAAACAAAACTATAACAAACACTAGAAATTTTGCAGTTAACAGAAATTAAGTTAGCACTATTAAGACGAGCTTTAATAATATCACAGTATAGTTCACTTTTATAAAACACCGCAACACCGCTAGCTGAAAACAAATCAATGCACGTGGCCTCAAACAAATAATTTGGTATCTGATGCATAAACTTCGTTTTTTTCAATTTCGTATATCCATATTTCAGAAAAAATATTAGATTTAGTAAATGATATAACGCAGCAAAGTGCGAGAGAAAGCAATCAAAGTTTTTTCTTAAACTGCGAATGTTTAGATACATAACTAAAAAACCAGAGCAAGATAAAATATCTGGTTGATTTATACAAAAGGAACTCATATCAATTTAAGTGAAAGCGAAAAGGTAATAGAAAAAATTAAAAAAAACTAATAAAATAAGTTTGGCAAACTATTCAAAACAAGAAATTTAAGTTACCCTGTCGCCTTTTCTTTTTCTTATAAGTACCGATGATTCCTGATCCAGACATACTTGTATTTATTATTATTTTTCAACTGATTGGCCTTCACTAACACAGTCTTGTGCAGCTAGTGAGTGAATCATTTATGAAAATGCTCCCATCCATGCCGTCATTTAAAACTGCAGAAGATAGTTTATTTTTCATTTCGCACATTTTGGTCATGATTAGCTCTTTCCTTTTTAGAGACGAAAAACGTGGAGAGAGTACGATCACTTTGGCGCCAAGAACTGATAACGGTATTTTGTAGAGGAGTTAAAAACTAGCATTTTTACTATGGGAGGGGGGTCTATCTTGCCCCGTTTAGGAGTTAGGGACAATTTTGGAAAAAAATGACTTAAAATGGGGAAGAAATTTTTTAAAAACAGCGGCAACACTTACAATAAAGTACTGTTCAGGATTTGAAAGCCTAAAAATTTCTCTTTAATATAAAATTTACATCAAATTCTTTGTGTGAATAGTTTTTGAATAATTCGCATTCAAACTTAAATGTTTGGTAAAAAATTAATTTTTTTTTTTTTTAAATCAATATTATTCAAAATTGTGAGATGATGTGCCCAATTGGTTTTCTGTATTAATATCAATTCTAAACACACAAAACACAAAAAACCGCATGGCTTTATATCTTCTAGTTTTTGAGAAAATTGAAAATTACTAGAACTATTTTTTATAAGACGTTTTTTTTTTTTTTTTTGGTATTTATGTTATGGTGATCTCACTTTGAGGATCAATATTGAGGATAAGTAAAGTATAGCATATATACTTTGTAAGTAAAGTATAGCAAATCATTTAGCGTGACCCAGAATGCACCACGAGGAGGTAGATTTGCATTGAATTCCGCGTCCCAGTCAGTCAGTTTGTGAGTAAGTTAGGTGTTAGTTAGTCAATTAAATGTTCAATGTACGAGTACATATTAAAAGGGTATGTTAGTTTCATCAATGAAGTCATCGTCCGTACTGGT
Source organism: Volucella inanis (assembly GCA_907269105.1). Classification (NCBI taxonomy): domain Eukaryota; kingdom Metazoa; phylum Arthropoda; class Insecta; order Diptera; family Syrphidae; genus Volucella; species Volucella inanis. Next base: position 68,842,176 of record OU026153.1, read on the forward strand.
GTCAATGTCGAGTTCGTTGAGTTCGTCGATGATGGTGAAGAGCCGAGGTTATTTTGGTGGTAAGCAGTTGGCAGGTCGAAGTTATTCAGTTGCAGGCCCACACTTTCTTTACCTTTGACAAAAACTGGGTACATTTTTTTTACGTCAAATAAAAATTCCGTGATTTGGGAGCCCATGTCGTCCTTATAGTTTTTTTCAAGGCAGTATTTCCGGTAAAAGAAAAGTGCCATATATTGGTGAAGGTGCTGCGTTGTATTGAGGCATAAAATTGATTTTTTCAGGAGCTTGTTCTGATTCTCAAGATCATTTATAGTATTGGTTGCATCGGTCTTGTCAACTAATTCGCATTTGCTGTGGTTTGTAATTTCATGAGTCGTAGAAGTAGGGAACATTTTCTCAATACCTATGTATTGGCGTGCGCTATCGGTACAAATACGACTGTTGTTGGTGTTAACGTATTTGTGTATATAAGGCCACAAGTTTTCTTTACTTTTGAAGTTCATTTGAAAGAAGCGTCCGACTCTATCTTCTTTACAAAATAACCCCAACACTATGATTTTAATTTGTTCGGTTACACGGCCTCTCTGGTATTTCCTTTTTGTAAGAAAGATATCGTCGATTTGTTCAGTTTATCTTTCGCCGCCAATGTTAACATCGACGTGAGATGCTATTATTTCGGCTATTTCACGACAATAGTTATAGTAATCTATTATAGTAGATTTACTAAGCTCACTTTTATTGTCGTGATGGCGCCAAGCGAAATCAGCATTTGTCCACCTTGTCCATAAAAAAGGCGAATCTTCTTCTCTCCCTTCCTACAACTTCCGTCAACTCATGAAATACCTCGAAACGCGAAAACTTCTCAATGACCGGCGGAATGGTTTTCGTAACTGGTGATTTGATGGCATGTCTCATCGAAAAGTGGAATCAAAGCGTACATCAATCTGGCGAAGGCAAGGTAGTTGATATTTCTAACCCATTTGACAGAGTCTGGTATCAAGCTCTTTTGTCGAAAATACGAGCTTTTCGGATGACTTTCTTCTTTAGTAGAGAGTCTCAGGTACTCTATTTAATTTCTTATAATTACCTTTTGTCTGCTACTTGTCCCTGCTGTAAAGCGGGAACGGCAGCGTATGTTAAGCTCATTAAAGTCCGATATTAACATCATAATCAATTGAGGAACTATCAACAGAGTGATATGAGAGATTGCTTTCAACACCTGCAATTGTCTGCTGTTATTAAAGCGAAATTTAAATACCCATCTATTATCCATCAATGGCACTCACATTGTCGAAACCAAAAAGCTTTCCATTCTCGCTATGTGTGTCAGTGACAACTTACGTTGGAATGACCACATATTCGATGTCACCAAAAGTTCAACGAAATGTCTAGATTTCCTCAAGCGATGTAAGAAACATTTCACTCCCTCTGATCTGGCGTCATGGTATAAGACATTCTATGCTATGAATGCTTATCAGGGGGTGGCCGTGGTGTAGTGGTATATGCATAGATTCCTCAAGCAGATCGTCGCGGGTTAATCCCGTGCGATGCAATTCCCTATAAGTCTTTTCATAGAATTTGTATTATAGTCATATGAAAATCCCGTCGGCGTCAACTCTGACATGAAGGCATAACACTGACGTTGGAGTGGTTGCTGGCTGGGCTTAAATGTAACGAACTAACATCTACCACGTACTAAGACCCACTGGTTGAGGATGCACTGGCTCGTCCCGTCCAGTTTGACAACCACCTCTGGGGAAAATATCGAAACTTAATACACCTGAGTTTCAAACTACTACACCATCCGCACGCGTCCTGGAGAAAAGCCAGTAAAAGGGTATTCATATCCCCTTGGTGCGCGCGCGGGAATTTAAAAAAAAAAAAGAATCGTTGTTCGTTTCTAAGCTGTACAACTCCCTTATGGAATGCCCTGCCGAGCTTTTTATTTCTAATTTCATTATTTCTCTATTTCATATTCATACTCTCTGATTTTCCTTCACTCGCGCTGGGTCCAAATATTTTAAGGGTACTCAAATCACTTGAGCGCGCCCAAGCAAATATGAACAAGTACGTTTTTTTCCATATCGTTCCATTTCTGACATGCTTTTTAATTTTAGTTTTGATCGTCGATGAGCAAATAAATATAAAAAAGAGGAAAAAATGTGTGTTTCAGGCCAACTACCCAAATCTAAAATTTAAAAATGGTTCGATTCAAGTGTTCTACTTGTCAAAAATTCTTTAACTTTCTTGAAAATGTGAACACAACATTCATGGGAAGGACTTTCATGCACACGCCAATGTGAACTGGCATATTGACATGGAGAACGCAGCCGCTAAACATATTTGACGGAATTTTTAACTTGGCTAGATAATACTGTGTAGATGAACCAATAAACTTCTGACTAATTTTATGACCATGACTCTTAGGGTTATATGTAAGCAGACAAAACGAATGCTTCCTTAAAGGAAATACCTGGCGTAAGTGTGACGGGTGCTGGTACTGTTTAGGCCTTTCATTACTAAAGTTTTTACCGATTTTTCTTCGAAATATTAAGGAACATACTTATTCAATTGAATTTTTTTTGTGGTATAGAAATATTTTTCTATGAAAAACTATAAAGAATTCTTTTATATTGAAAATCATAGTAACGCTGGCGGTTTAATTAAAGAAAGTCTTTTTTAAGAGGTATCGACTATTTTTAAATAATAACAACAGCAATCGATTTTCAATCGAAAATCTTTATTTATGGTTAATTACACTATGTTATGTATACGACTTCAGGCATATGACATTTCCGACGTACAAAATTATGTATTCCAATTTTATATGTATATTATATTGAAATAAAGATCATTTAAACTAATTAACTAGCTAGAATAACAATCTTCGACTTTTTCCAGTATTTGCGACCCTATCACACCAATAAAAGGCTACGAATTTCCTGTCAAGATCTTAACAGTTGACGGTTAATCAACATATAGCAACGACTTAACATATACCCACAAGAGGTAATCGACTTTAAATTGCACAATCTGAGTGGTAAATTCTGTGGTTTATATCACGTTGTAATGAGAGTCTCTTTTGGACTTATAATTCATTTTTACTTTTATTGCATTTTTATTTTACAAAAATTTAGTATTCTTTAAACTTAGAAAAAAATAATGCTTAAAAATTCGCTTAACTAACTTAAACAATCATATTGTAACTAACTGGCCCTTTGCGGACGTTCTAACATTTATTGTATATCTTTTGACGTAACACGACCTAATTTACTATTGAATTTATTTACATGGTAAAACTAAGAAAATATCAGGCATTGTTTCTTGCATTGTTTCTTGATTTTATTGCACTGAATATCAGATACCAATTTGGACGCAGCATGTGGTATATTATATGCCGCCAAAAACCCGAATTGATTATCCGGGACTATGTTTCTGTCCTTAATCTACTTAGCACGGTCTCTAATGATTACTTTTCCGAATACTTTGCTTTTGGTAGACACACGCAATGCGCTGGATAATGGACAGGTGGAAGATATCAAAGCACCATCGGTTTCCACTGATTTTTTACTTCTTAATGATGATTGGAATTGTCTCACCCAGATCTGCAAATATTTCCCATACAAAAACCCATTGAGACAAAACGCTTGACTCTAAGGAAGTTTTTTTTTGATCAAAGTTAGCAAGCTCCCGTTGCAATCCAAGGGTTCATAGCATTAGTTTCTACATAACCTGTAGCTTATATAAGTGAAGACCGATATATGCAAAATGTTGCACATAGTTGGAAGTAATTAAATACAAAATTAAACTTCTGTCATAAAAAATAAGTTGAATTCCTATTAAATTTTATGAGGAAGACAATTTTTGATTAAATTAAATTGGTTGATCTGTTTTAGCACAGCGGGGTGACATTGAATTCACCATAATGATCATTAATGATCAGCTGGATATGTGACATGGTACGCAGAAATATAAAGAAATGTTTAAACAAATTTGTACCTACTTGTGTGTGCATTTAAAAAGGGCATTTAACTATTATTTTCTGAATACCACGCAACATAAATTGATTTAATTTGACGTAACATCGAAAAAATTTAAGTAAATGACACTCGTAAATTATGCAACGAGTTTTTGAATAATTCATTCACAGATTTCAACTGTCATTTATACAGTGAAAAGAACATAAATAAATTTGATAATCAATTCTGATTGTAAAGTGAGTTAGAGACTCAAAGTTTATTCTGCTAAAAATATTTTTTATGGATTTGTAGCAGCCATACTATTTTTTTTCCATTCTATTATAATTTTTCCTTTGAAGAACATATTCTGTTTTATATTTCACTTAATTACATACATATAAATACATATATAAATATTGTTAAACTCATATATATATTGATATAAAACATTTGTAAACAATCTACATACATTTCTAAGGAAACACTTTTGGAAAAATAGCAAAATTTAAAATATGCTTTATTTATGTAACGTATTGCCTTCGCAGTTAAGGGGTTATACGCAGTTGCAAGGACCAAAAAAGACGTTTTTTATTTTTTTTTTTCCAAAAAAAGATATTTTATTTAACAAAATTACAAAAACAAAAAGTATACCTACGTACATTTAGTGGCAACATTTAAGTTAATAATGGTGGCTCCTGCAGACGATCTCCTGAAGGTCCTCCAAAAAAAGGTGTTCGGTGATGATCAAGATTTATCCGGTTAAGTTAATCTTAAAATCAAAAAAACCGAAAGATGCTTTTAGTTGATAGATAAGACTAGAGGTACTGATTGAAAAATATTCAAAATTTTGATTTTTGACAAAATGGTGGCTTCGTAAAAAAACTTGATTTTTTAACAAAAATTGCCATGTAAAATTATTAAAAAAAATAAAAATAATTGTCCGAATCTTATTATCTTATTCCTTAGATCAATATCTTAAGAATATATCTCACATATATATACCTCTATCAGTATACCTCTAGTATACGAGCCATACTTCCCTCTCGCGTACTCCCATGCGCTCTCAAGTCGTAAGTCATTTATGCCAAGCAAGCTAGCATGTTCATCAATCAACATTATTTAGCTGCACCTTTCAATGCTATTCCAAAAATGATCATCACAAAAATAAATCGTCCGTTTATCTCATAAGATAATTCTTGACAAAAGGACTGGAGGTTATGGCACGAGCCTCACACTTATCACACAGCAAAACGATTTTACAACCAAGAACTCGATGTGAAACTGTTTCTAATTTAATTTCTCTGTCACAAGTTTTACATTTTACAAAATTACTTATAGCTGTAAACACTATTACAAGTTCAAATTTCTATATTCAATAAAAGAATCACGGGGAACTTTAATCACATCCTGTATTTTAAATTTTTTCGCGGACGCACCAAAACTACTTTCGCCTGTATCAGTAGTTTTCAAATTATATATTTTTTCTTCATTTAGATCATAATAAGAACACTTTTTCAGTTGCTCTCTCTTTTCTACTACACTTGCGTGACATTTTAATGCAGTGTTAAAGTCAATTTAATTGAATTAATTAAAAACGCAAAACTGAGAGCAGAAAGTTGAAACTGAACACACGAATGTACAACGTGGCAGAACTGTTTGAAATAATGTTCACTTGTTTCGTTTAAGAAATAACTCGAGTGAGTTATCAGGAATAAAATGGACTACTTTTAAGATCATTCAATACCTGGAAACACAAAGAAAGAAAAGAGCAGCTACTACACTGATTTGTGCTCCGCCTAATTTTTTAACAGTCCGAGTAGTCCTTACAAATATGCGAATATCTCGAAAAGTATTTACCGGATAGATTTAAAATTTTCAGAAAATATAGTCAGATACTCGTACATGTACATTACGAAAATACAAAAAAAATTTACTTTTGAAAATTTTAACTGCGTATATAATCCCTTAAGTCTGTCCGCTAAGCATTTTCGCTTGCGAAACACTCATGGCGCATCTATTCAGAATTATTTGACAATAAGCAAAGACCAGACGAATTCATATTCAGAAAAAGGTCATTATTCTTAAAGTTTTCAGATAACAGTTCGATTAACATGATATACGGCCAAATTCATATAAGAATCCGTGAAAATGCTATCAAGACATTTCAGGATCTTTTATAATAGGCTAGATATGTAGAAGTCTCTAACAGAGAGAAGAAATCAGCGGAAGGTTTGCAAACTACTAACTTGAGATGAAGTTACCTGACATTTTTTTTTTTTACTAGGTACACATTTCAAACTTGCAATTGCAGTTTATAACTAGATATTTTGCTGGAAAAAAAATATATAATGACAAAATCAAACTTTAAATTTAAGAAAAAAAAAAATCAGTTTCGATTTAATAAATTTTTACTGTTGGATTTTAGGGCAAGATGTTCTTTTTAATAGGAGTCAAAAGAGGGCAGCGTAATGTTATGTTTAAAACCTCTGTATCTCAGAGAGGATTTCCGGGTCCCAAATATGTCAATGAATCTAGCCTGGAAGACTTCCGCATATTATCCGAAACAGGCTAAATACACAGAAATTAGAACGTAAGCAGGTAAAAACTAAAAATCGGAGAAAAAAAAATTTTTTTTTATAACAATAACATTCTGCGATGTGAAGGATGTGACAGATGTCACACCCTAGTATTTAATTGTAGTCCCGTCTATCAAGTTTTTTGTAGAAGCAGTAATCATAATAATAATAATAATATGGTCATATAATATAAAAGGCTTAAAAAATAAGGATCTATTTATAGAGTTTTATAAAATCGGCAATTAAATTGAGCTTATTCTTTTAAATTATTTAAATAAAAAAAATTTTAGTTGATATTAAGGCAGATTTGTAAACAATGATTTTATATGGATTCCAGCAACAAAAATACGTCATAGAGGAAAGGCGATTGGAGGATCCTCCTTTGGCTTCATAAAGATCTTAGTGGGATTTTGAATATGTCGAACTTTGTGTCTGTAAAAGTGTTTTTGGGGGAGTTCTTCTTCATTACTTTAATATGAAGAAAACTGCTGCCGAAAGTCATCGTATTTTGGTGGAAGCGAACGTGCCAAAAGTGGTTTGCACGATTTAAAAGTAATGATTTTGGCTTGGAAGACGATAAACGTCCTGGGCAGCCAAAAAAGTTTGAAGATGAAGAACTGAAAGCATTACTCTATGAAGATTGTTACCAAACACAAGAAGAGCTCGCAGAATCTTTGCGTGTCACTCAAGCAGCCATTTCAAAACGTTTAAAAGCAGCTGGATATATTCAAAAGCAAGGAAATTGGGTTCCACAAAAACTCAAGCCGAGAGACGTCGAAAGGCGGTTTTGCATATCCGAAATGTTGCTGGAACGCCACAAAAGGAAGTCATTTTTGCATCGGATTGTTACTGGTGATAAAAAATGGATCCCTTACGACAACCCCAAGCGCAAAAAATCATATGTGAAACTCGGCCAACCAGCCAAATCAACGGCAAAGCGTTATATCCATGGCGCGAAGGTAATGCTCTGTATTTAGTGGGATCAGATGGGTGAAACCATCAATGGACAACGCTACCGAACACAGTTAATCCGTTTGAAGAGAGCAGTAGACGAAAGACGCTCGGAATATGCGACCAGACACGAGGCAATAATTTTCCATCATGACAACGCTCGGCCCCACGTTGCTATTCCGGTTAAGAACTATTTGGAAAATAGTGGTTGGGAAGTCTTACCCCACCCGCCTTATAGCCCAGACCTTGCCCCTTCTGACTACCATTTGTTCCGGTCGATGCAGAACGCCCTCACTGAAATACGGTTCACATCAGACCAGAATATCAAAAATTGGCTTGATTCATTCTTGGCTGCCAAGCCGGCAGCTCTCGTCATTCGTTGCAGCTCCCTTTTCTAGGTTTCCTTTTAAGCTGCATATGCTTTTCGGCATTTTTCATCAAACCAGGGATTTGTTGGTGTTGGTCACACATCAGTTGCAGTGGCAGTGTTGCCACTGGTCTTACAATTAAAAAATAAAATAACTGCGAAAATCATCTAATAATCACCTCACTCAATAAAAATAAACCAGAATAACCTATATCTAATGCGCTCGACAAATTGCTGAAACAGATCCATGGATTACAACCGAAATAATAAAATCGTGAAGTGTCACGATAAACATAGCGCCCGAGAAATGTAAGAGATTCGGGCCCAGATCATAGGACGGCGATATTTGATTTAAAGAAAATAAATACAAAATTTGCATATAAAAGTATTCATATAAGTAGGAAATAAATATACCAAAAAAATGTTAACGAAGGAAATCGACACTTAAATAAGCTCATAAATAAGAAAGCGAAATTCCAATAAAGAGAAACTAAATAAAGAAAACCCTGCTGCTGCTACTTAATTCCAGTATTTATGAGATTCCGTGATTTAGAACTCAAAACTTTAAACATTTCTTCATTTCCTAGTGCAGCCGTATTTTTAACAACGTATAAAAACGTAAAGCTAATCAAGTAACTCAATGTTAAAAAAGATTGTGTATGGAATTATACACCATTGTTGATTCTTGTGCAGTGGCTTTGAAAATTACAAAGATATGCTTCAGTTAATATATACGGAAGTTGTGGTGAATTCTTTGGATATCGTAATGAACTTTAAATTACTAAAGTCGACTCTAAGGAAAACAAAATTATTTACATTGCGCTTGCGGCCAAAATGAATCCAGAAATAATATTTTCTTTTATAAATGGCACGCAAATTATAATTTCATATTGACATGTGGACACAGAGCGGAATAAAAAACAAAACAAAAAAAAAAAAAAAAAAAAAAATAGGCTTCGTCCTATGATATTTTATTGGCAACTGAACTAACATTTATTTAATAAAACAGTTTTTATATATTTTTGTTGATTAATTAACAAAATGCATGCTATGTAAATAAAATAAAGAAAATACGAGCACAAGGCAAACAAGAATTTGTGGAAAACATAATTTGATATTAAAACTGGTAAATATGTTTATACCACAAAAATGAACACATTAATGCAGATCGAATATATTGTCTTCTGCCCTATTAATGAAGCAACTGCTGGAGATTGTTTGCGTTAGAAAGAGCGATTGCTGTGTTAAGATGATGTACTCGAAGTTAAGGTGTGTCTTTAATTAATCATTTGGTTGAGTGTCGGATTTCTTTTGGATTCGATATGGTAGTGTTTGATGGTCAACATTATGATTATAATATGAGGGTAACTGTTAATTGGGATTAATCAATGTGATGAAAATAGCGATTGAACAAGTGCACAGAATACATGAACGCAGCTTATGAAAAGTATTTGAGTTTGAGGAAACCGTGAAATTTCCAAACATTCCCAGCGACGGCGAATTATTGAAACATACATATTCTAAATATGAGATCTTTTTCTGTTTCTACTATGCATGTATCATACATGGATAATGACCAGGTATTTTAACTTTACATTAACGAAAGCATATAGCATTGTGCTTCAGAAGCATTTAATTCCTATGCTAGAAGTTCTTCAAATTGTTGTTCTGATAAGACCAGAAATAAATGTTGTGAACATACGCTGCTATTCCCATTCTACAGCCGGGGAGTAAGTACATGAGTCTGGGAACGAATATGAAAGACTATACTGTACTGTACGGAAATAGATTTGAAGTGTCAAACAAGAGATCATTAAATAAAATTGGAAAAAAGTATCGGAAACAAAACGGAGGTCTGGAGCACATAAAGCTCGAATTCAAAGTTCGTCGATTCCAAGCCCAGGCATTTTCGACAAAAGAGGATGGTGGCAACTCTGTCAAAAGCCTCTGAAATATTAAATGCAGCTATTTAACTTTCATCAGATTGGTATAGGCTATGTTTTCACTTTTCAGTAAGACATGCCATATGGGCTATGGGCTTTAGTTTTTTTAAACGTATGGAAATTTCACAAGGTTTAGAAAGGCGTAACGGTCATTCCTGGCTCTTTACATATTTTTCGGTTATCTTTTGTTTCCAATCTTCTATTATTGAAAAACATTATTAGCCTTTTTTATTGGTTTTATTATATACATATATCCGATAAGCGTTGAAGGATTTGGTTTCAAAGAGAATAGTATTTTTTGTCAGATACGGCATCCAAATCGATATCGGGAAAATATAGAAGGGCCCATACACAACGCAAACGTGTTTTCGTAAGCTTGTATGGAGTTTATGAGGTTGTTTATTCTTGCGCAAGCATTTTGTATAAAATTAAAATACCATAGTTTGGTATTTTTCTGTTTGCACCAACGTGCTTGTGTAGTATATGGCGAACTTTGCACATTCAGGGTGTCCTAGTTTAGGTTTTCGTCCTAATAGCTGAAAATTCCTAAAGTTATGGCGAACAAAAAATTGTATTGCAAAGGGGGTCTTTTTTCACCTCCCTCCAAGTTATAGGGCGTTAAGGTGAGAAACCTCTGATTTCAGGTAAAAATTCTTAAAAGGCCATAGCTTTCTATCGCATTTAGCTTAAGAAACCGTTGTGCACATTTTGAAAGAAAATTTCAGTGTGCATAAGATACTTTATGCACATAGAGTTCGATGGACGCCAGCCAAAATTATAGCTTTTTAAAGTTAACATTTTTAAAAATCGTTGGACCAATTTTATCAAAAAAAAAAAAAAATGCGTTTAACTCTAAATTTTCAACTTTTAGGTTAAGTTTTTTTATCAAAACTTATTTAAGAATTTTCCACCTATGAACATCGGAAGTTATTGTAAAACACTATTTTATTCAGACAAATGTGTCACAAAATATATATTGTGTTCAAAAAACATAATAAAAATAAAATAACTTAAAGCTGTTAGTTAAAAAGTAAAACAAAGTTTCAGAACTAAGCCAACTGGAAAATTCCCCCTATTTTCAAAATACTATACGTCTATTATACAATAGATACGTTAATAAACAAAATTGCTGTATTTGTGCTCATGAGCAATCCGAAGGATACGAAGAGCTACCAATATATCTATTAAAAGCAACGGTATGGTGTAATCATTGGTCCATATTTCTTCAAAAATGAGGCAAATCAGAATGTTACTGTCAATGGTAACCGTTATCGCGCCATGTTAACGGACTATGTGCTTTCTGAAATTCAAGCACATGGTCTCGGTGAGCTCTGATTTCGACAAGACGGCACTACGAACCATACAGCACGTGAAACAATGGACTTGTTGAGAAATCATTTTGGTGATCACTTAATTTCACGTTTTGCTACGTTTTTTGGCGGCCTAGATTATACGATATCACACCTTTGGACTATTGTCTCTGGGGATATGTAAAGTCTTAGGTCATCAAGAATAAGCTAGATTGACGCTTTGAAAGCCAACATTACTCGTGTTATCCGCGAGATACCAGTCGCTATGCTCGAACTAGTCGACTAAAATCGGACCTTCCGAATAGACCACCTCATACGTAGTCATGGCCAACATTTACATATCATTTTCAAAAAATAAATGCCATAAGCTGTTATTTTAACCAATAATAAAAATTTTAAGTTTGCTTTCAAGTTAATGTGCTTTATTTTACATTATAAATCAAGCTTTATGAGGAATCACCCTTTAAATAGCTGCTCACGGGGAGAAATAGTTTTTTAATTATATCATAACTGAATTTATCTTTGTGGTAAATCCATATCATCCATATTTATTCTCCAAAAAATATTCAAGTCATTAGACTATATTTCTTCCAGCTTTATCATCAATTTCGAATAATCGAATTCGCTTCATTTCTTATACCGCTCTTTGCACCAAATTCTTCGTTTTCGCTTTTTTTATTTTTTTTTTTATTGCCAAAGTAATTAGTATCGCATCATAAACCGAACCCGTCATTGCTTCGATTATTACGACTCGACACTCTGACGACAAATGATATTGGTGCAAACCGTATGTGTAATATGCAGAGAAAATAGATTTGCACAACACATTAACGCAAACACGTTTGCGTGGTATGTGGGCTCTTTAATGACTAGTTATAATTCTTCAAGAATCTGTTAAGTCCACTCCAATTGGCTTTCTCGTATTGCCATAAGGCTTTCTCAGGGAGCATTCTTCCCAATGTGTGGACAGTATACGAGAAATTTACTTAAATGACAGAAAAAGAAAGGTCCAACAGACTCCGAAAGAAGAGCACATTGACGGTGTACTTATCAGGGTAATAAGTTCAGGGTTTGCTAGGCTTCTTCACGTTGCAGGTCTATGGTGTATAGTATGCAGCTGCACTAAACCGGCGACTCATTTTGTGTTTTAGTTTTTGTTGGCGGGAAAATTTGGTACACGTGGCTAAACCATATTCAGGGGTAAAGCCACTCTAAGATTTTCAAAAAATCTAATTTTTTTTATTGCTTTCAATAGTCCCTTGGTACTTCAAAAATGGTATCCCAAAAGATTATGGTTGGGAAATATCTCGACGTACTTGTGTTTCAAAGCATAGTACAAGGCCGCCAGGAAAGCAACGGGCCAAATTAAAATTCTAGACGCGTTTATCGCAAAAATGCATTTTTCAAGTTGGACGCACCAACAATTTTTGAACACTTTTCTACCAATTCGCTTTAAATTTTAGCTAGATCTTTAAAAATACATTGTCTGAATAAGTACGTAAAACTTTTTTATGGCATAGTTCATTTGTTATTAAAAATTTTCTGGCGATTTTTCAAGTTTGACTTTGGCCAAAATCAATATAAAAAAATCAAATATATAAAAATCCTAAGTACTTCTCTAGATATTGTTATGTACAATAAAAAAAATTTAGTAACTCATCATAATTCAGATATTACAGGAGCTGTTGGTACGGTCGTAGACCCTTCCAAAACAGAAAGGTTATCTGAGAAACGCTGCACAGCCGGCATTTTTAAATAAATTATTCAATAAAAATTATTAATTAATTATAATTGACTGTAAAAATCATATGTAAAATAAATTTTTACTTTTGTAAACTCGATTTATTTTATATTTTTCTTGGAAAAAAAAATTACAAAAAACCTATTTTTATGGCCTCTAAGGTGGCCTTACCTCTTAATTAAAATTTGTTACTACCTTATTTTTAAGAATTTTGAATTTAAGAAATAAATAAAATAAAAGTGTACAAAGGGTAAGAACATTTTACTTGCAAACAAATATAGGACCTTTTTTAACGTCTAAACAATTACACATAATTCATGTACCATATAGTATGTCACATTAATTTTTTCTAAACTCTTAAATCATTTGTGTGTATTTTTTTAAAATTAAATTTAAATTATTCAATTTGGGTCTCCTTATTTAACAAGAAATTAATTCGATGATAGAAAGCCTTTCGTAGGAACACATGTAAAAGTTAATCTGAACTATTACACATGAAAAATTATTATGGTTCGGTAAGTTTTTTTGGTATAAATTATACAGTGTTATCCATTTTGTGATTGAAAGTATATTTAAATAAAACAAATTTATGATTTAGATCAAATTTATCTTTTAATATATTGTTCGGAGCTTGTCATTATGAATGGAATATGACCTCCATGAGAGTTCTTGCAGGATTTGATTTTGATAAGGTAATTTTCAATGACTTTCGACATGGCAATAATTTGGCCATAACTTAACGTATGTTCTTGACGAGTATGCTAATTGTGTATACAAAAATAAATCCAATGGTGAAAAATAACACGATCTTGTTGGCCAGTTAACATCACTAAAACGCAAAACAACTTGTCCAGAGAAAAACGGGTCATGATGTTTGGGACGTGGCACAGTTTTGTTTAAAGAACATGTTTTCTAAGTACATATATTCGATTTGAGGCCAAAAAAGTATGCATCAATGACACTAATATACCAAATTGCACACCATACAGTAACTTTTTGGGTTCCCCATATGCGATTATTTTGTTTGTTAACGTACCCACCAAGTGGAATATGAGACTAATCGCTGAAGAAGAATTTATTTGAAAATTGATAAGCTAAGCGCTGATGTTCAAGCTCCCAATCGACGTATGCTCTACCCATTCCGTGGTCAGCTGGCTTCAATTTTTAAGTTGAACTTTATAGGGATGCAGATGCAAATCCAAATACAAAATACGTCATAAGGTGCCGTAAGACAAGCCCACATGCTATGCTCGCTGTAAAATCGATAGATTTGGATCTTCTTTAATATTTTCACTAACAGGAGCGATATATTCTGTAGAGCGTGAATTTCGATAATTAAGAGGCCGTGGCTCAAGTGGTAAAGTACTTAAAAATTTAACATTTTGGGGCTCAATACCAGCCGTGCTCGAAAGACGTTCTTTTTTTTCGGGCAACTAAAATTTTGTGAGGTAAATGGTTACCTACAAAACAACAAGTCAACTTACACTAATAATTTAATCTCTCCTTTAAATTTTTGATGCCACCCATGGAGCGAAGTAACCATTGAGCACAAACATATTTATCTATCGTTCTATACTCTAAGAAATTTAACACGTTTTCTGGCATTTGAAGAGTAGTAATACCCTACTAAGTCTTAAATTCTTTTTTTCAAAAAAAAGTCTTTTCAGTTTTTTATTACAGTTTTGCCATATCATATACAGTCTCAGATGATAGTTCGGTTTTACATAAAAATGAACAGATGAAATACAACAAGGGCTTTTGAAACATTATTGTTGATCCCGATGAAAGACTGATGGATCCTTAGTACAAATTCGGTAGTTCTTCTAATACGAGTTCAACTCGCGATAAGTTTTATGAATCTTGAAGATTGCTGTATAATATGCAAAACTCATATTCGTACATCCTCGTTCTAAGCAGAAAATCGTTTTTTGATGTATAATTAAAAAAATATATATATTTCTTTCTTTTTTTTAAGTTACCTTTGACTTTAAACATTCAAGGTAATAAAAACGACAAGTTAATAAAATAATTCGTTATAATTTTTTTTTTAAAGGTGCTTTCTCACATAAATATTTTAACTTGTGTGTTCTTACTGATTTTTTTTTTAAATTAAAAATTTAAGTACCATGTTAAAGTGTTTGCATTGTTAAAACAAATTATCTTGATATATCGAATGTCTTTGCACAACCTTGACAAATTCATTAAAAGCTTTACCCCTAATAGCGTCTATTCTTTGTCAGAGTTTTGTTATGCTTTGGCAATAAATCCGAAGGCACATCCCACATCGAATGAGTTTTTTAAGCAATCAACCCTAAAGTAATAAATTTCGTTTAACCGCAGATTTCATGTGCACCTAAAATTTCACCAATGTGTAGCCAAATCATTCAAGTCGTTTCCTCTGATTTGTAGCAATTTAGCTCAGCCCCCTCTTAAAATGACCTTCAACCACAAAATCAGAGTGAACAAAAAATCTGAAACGAAGGATACAAGAACCGTTGAGTATATGGGTTGTGTCATCCTTCGGTAGCACTTTTCATCAGCACGTCGCGTTCCTAAATCACTTATTCATTGATCAGCATACGCATTCACACAGTTCTGCCCAAATTGTGTCTGACCATTTTGCGGTAAAAGCATAAAAAGTCGCTTCAACAAGTACAAGCACCACACACAAACCCATAAATAAACACATCGTGACAAGGTTTGGTAACATGAGTGATGATATGTGTAACTGTTGCCCTACATAACTGTAATATAATCAAAATAATAATGGAAAGCTAAATTGTCCCATCACGCCAACTTCTCGTGTTATTGACGCATTTATGAAAGCTACCTTCATGTGTTAGTGCACCAATAATTCAATTTAGTTGCCTTGCTCAGACGGTTAGCAATCGGAATAATTTAAAAAAGTGAATTAAGTTGTTTTGAGATAATCTATAAACTATATTCGGAAAAAATCATTTATTTTAATCATTCTATAAAGCAACGCAGAGAATGGGATCCGAAATTGTTTTGTATCTCGTGTTATGTTACACTTATCGAATGATTAAATATAATAAAGAGGTCGCTGCCGTTTTCTATTCCAATGATTTGGCGTGAACGATGAATCTATTTATTTATTTTTGTTTCACTAAAGTCAAAGGGTTTTTAAAAAAAAAAAAAAACATAAAAAATTAAAAACAAAGTACCTTCTGTGTCCATGCCATTACATCATAGAGAAGAATTTCCTGTGCCCACGTCAAACATGTGCAAAGTCAAGTGATGAGGATGACCATGAAAAAAATTATGCGCTAGAGAAGGAAAAATCCGAATATGTACCATTGTACATCCTAGAAGTTCATTGAAACCGCATATGATTCAACAGCAAAAGTTGAATGATTTGTTTCGTGACTTAAATTTATCCATCAGACAGTCTGAAATTTTCGGCTCTAGAATGGAATCTGTTATCACCAGAAACTAAGATACCTTTGCCAAGGAAAAGGAACAAACATTTAGCTACGTTCTTCACACAGAACGAATCCATATGCTACTGTTATGACATTAACGGATTGATGAATGAATTACGGATCACTTACAGAACAATTGAATGGCGTCTCTTTATTGATGGATTTAAAACGAATTTTATAGCAGTTTTTCTAAATAATGGTAGCGATTTAGGGATACTTACCTGTAACATCACTTTAAAGCATCACTTAAAGGAGTCACCTTAAAAGAAACATACGATACTATGCAATTTATATCAAACTTAATAAAGTATAGAGACTCAAGTTAGAAAGTTAGTGCTGATGTAAAATGATAACCCTGTAACTAGCCGGTGCAGGGGCCTAAATCCCAACTTTTACTTTTGGGATTCATGTCCCACTTAAGTGAGACTCAAGCCTCAAATTCGGGGCCTTATGTTCCATCTAATAACACATGGGCTGAAAAGTCAGTGCCGTTTTATAGTAAAACACAAAATTTTTGCAAAATTGAACTTTATAGATGCCTTCGAGGGCGGTACACTGATTAAAAAAATTTTTAAATCTTTCGATACCAGTTTTGTAGTACGATTTCGGTTTAGCCTCAAAATAGGCCTCTGTTTCGGCGATTGCTTCTTCATCGGTCTTAAATCTCTTTCCGGCGAGCATTCAATTGAGGTCTGCGAATAGGAAATAGTCGCTGGGGGCCAAATCTGTAGAATACGGTGGGTGGGGAAGCAATTCGTAGCCGAATTCAATCAATTTTGCCATCCTTTTCATCGACTTGTGACGCGGTGCATTGTCTTGATGAAACAGCACTTTCTTTTTCTTCAAATGCGGCCGTTTTTCTGCGATTTCGTCATTCAAAAGCTCCAACAATGCAATTTAATAGTTGCTGTTGATAATCTGCCCCTTTTGGAGATAGTCGATGAAAATTATTCCATGTGTATCCCAAAATACGGATGCCATAACCTTGCCAGCCGACTGTTGAGTTTTTGGTCGTTTTGGACGAGGTTCGTCGCCTGCTCACCACTCAGCTGACTGCCGACTTGACTTTGGTGTGAAGTGATGGAGCCAAGTTTCATCCATTGTCACATACCGACCTAAAAATTCGGCTTTATTGCGGTTGAACAGCTTTAAACACTCCTTTGAATCATCAACACGTTGTTGTTTTTGGTCGACTGTGAGCAAACACGTCGACTGCGTGCATCATCTTCGGTGCTTGTATGACCACTTTTAAATTTTTCAATCCACTTGCGAATGGTTCGTTCGGCAGACGCAGAGTCCGGGTAACACTTATCAAGCCATTTCTTTGCATCGGCTGCATTTTTTTTCATCAAAAGGCAATGATAAATCAACACACGAAATTACTTTGAATCCATTTTTTTCACAATACCAAAGGTTTGACAGCTGTCAAATTTATACACGTATCTTTTGAAGGTTGGTACTAACTGAAAATGATATGGATTTAATTCAAGTGGTGCCATCTCTTAGACTTTCCAGCCCATGTGTTATATAATTGTTTTTGATAAGCTAAGAGAATTTTCTTAGAAGAGCACGCAACAAGAACGTATAGCCTGTCGAACAGGTTTCTGCCTCTGTTATCTTGGTTCAGTTTCACGCATTACTAAAGCAACAAGATTACCGTTGCTTAGGGTGCCGTGACATTGTGCCAGATGGAAAAGTTTGGTATAATGACGTTTTTGAAAGTGTCAGCCGAGCTTTGATTTTTTCCAAAAAAAACTTGGAGCGGTGGCCGATGAGTGACGAACACGGAGAACGCTTTCGCCAGGAAAAAGAGAAATTCGAAGAAGGTTATCGATGTTGGTGGGATGCAGTCATGTAAGGGGATTACTGTTGGTCTTTAATACGACAAAATTCAACAAGCCACAAAACTTAAAGCTCAATTATATCGTAGAATGCATTTTTTTTTAATAAACAAGACTTAAAAATATTTATGTTTTAGAATGAATTAAATGAGTTTACCTTTTTCGATTTTTAAGGTTAATTGCCAATAAAGGTTTTGTAGCTTCTTGTTTTGTATGGACTATAGTATTTTGACATTAATTCTCATATCCATAACACGAACACGGTACGTGTTAGAAGATAATTATTGGTATATCCTTAAAAAGAATTCCCATTTGATAAAGGATTACCTTATTTTAGAAATGTTGCACAAAAAAAAAAAAAAAAAAAAAAAAAATTGAAACTTGTCACGCAGTGTAAATTAATAACAAATCACAAGGACCACATAGCCGCGAAATGAACTAACAACTTGGTACAGAGAAATAGATGGTTAGGTCATAAACTTACTTGACCGAACCTTGCTTAGTCCGGTAGTAGAATTTTTGTTTTGATTTTGTTTATTGTTTTTCTTTTAAAAAATTATAGCTTATTGTCATTAAAGATTATATCAAGTTAAACTTAGCAGTTTTTCACAATACCTAATTATATATTGTGATTCATCGTTTTGATTTAAAATGTAAAATAAGAGCATAATATTTGAAAGCTAACTTAAAATTTTTAATATCGGTTATAAGAACAATTCATGGCATTTACTTTTTGATTTAATTGCATGATGTCATGTAAATTTTGGGAACGACTACGTCTGAGGTGGTCCATTCGGAAGGTCCAATTTTAGGCGACTCGTTCGTGCAAGGCGACTTGTAACACGAGTAATGTTGGCTTCCAAAGCGTGTGATATCGCACGATCTAGGCTGCTAATTTACCGTAGCAAAACGTGTTCACCAAAATGTTTCGCGCGCTGTATAGCTCGTAGCGCCGTCTTGTTGAAACCAAAGCTCACCGAGACCATGTGCTTAGATTTCAGGAAGCACATAGTCTGTTAACATGGCGCGATAACTATTACCATTGATGGTAACATTCTGATTTGCCTCATTTTTAAAGAAATATGAACCAATGATTCCACCAGCCCATAAACCACACCATACCGTTGTTTTTAATGTAATGGTAGCTCTGGGTATTCTTCGGGTTGCTCATCAGCCCAAATACAGCAATTTTGTTTATTAACGTATCCATTGAGCCAGAAACGGGTTTCATCACTAAACAAAATTTTACGACAAAACACCGGATTTTCATCGAGTTATTCTAGAACCCATTCACTGAAAATATGACGCAATTTCAAGTCGCCTGGCTTCAATTCTTGTACAAGTTAAATTTTGTACGCTTTTGGGCCGATATGCTAACGTAAAATACGCCAAGCCAAGTTTCTGAGAACGACGACGAATCGATTTGTCACGGTCTTCGCGTACACTCTCAGCTACAGATGCTATAGTCTCTTCACTACGTGCTGGATATGGTCTAACCGGTCAAGTATCATCCACTTATGAAAACTAAAACTGGGACTCAAATTTGCGAATAGTATTGGCAGTAGTGGTTTCAGTAGGTCGAGTACGCGCACCTTAAGTTCCTCGAAAAGCACGAAAAACATTTCTCACAGAACGCTGATTTTTGTAATACAGTTGAACAATTTGGAGACGCTTTTGTAGTGTGAGTCCTTTCATGATAACTTGCCAAACAATACTTAACAAAAATCACAAAGCAGTTTGATAGGATTCATGCATGATCTGTCAAAAAAAGCCTATTGAAATTCAAATCTCACGATGAATCACCCATTACATCAAATTCTACATGATCACTCGTTTCTTCCTCTTCTTGCTCAATTTGTGTTCACTGATCTAAGAAAATAAATATATCAGTTATTTTATTTGTTTTTATTTGTTGCATTTGATTCA
Source organism: Volucella inanis (assembly GCA_907269105.1). Classification (NCBI taxonomy): domain Eukaryota; kingdom Metazoa; phylum Arthropoda; class Insecta; order Diptera; family Syrphidae; genus Volucella; species Volucella inanis. The sequence goes on from OU026153.1 coordinate 68,862,233, forward strand.
GCATAAGTGCAAGAGTGGTCTAAATAATTGGCACAGAATCTTAAACAAAACAATTTCTTTATCACTGCATAACAAAACCTGTGAACTCCAGCTACCAAACAGGAGTGGTGTTCGATTCTAATGACAAATGTGATAACGTTGTGAGCTTAAATGACATATTGTATGTGGGATCGGTTGTACAAGGTGATTTTTTTCGTTAGTAATTAAATTTATATCACATTATTACGCCAGGTTACTCCTAACGAACATGATTGAGCATTTTACCAAATTTTGAGGACACAGTCCAAATAAAGAAATATCGTCTCTGCACTGCGACTTATAGCATAGCCTAAGCATCATTTCTCCCTACTTTATAACTTTTATATCTGGCAAAGAAAGAGAACAACGGATATCCTATAGGAGCTCTGGAAATAAAAACAGAATTCTACGTCGATGACGTACTCACCCACGCTAATAGCATACATATGTTCGAAGAGCTATTTATATAATAAATTTAGAAAGTGGACTTAGATTTAGATAATGGTGTTCCAATAAAGATCTCTTATGTATTATTGGATATTTCGCTTGAGGACAGAGAACCATTTTTTTAAATAAAAAATTATGATGTTATTAAGACATCGAGTATTGTGGCATCCAAAGGTTGATATATTCTTTTACAAGGGCGATACTGGTGAAAACATGGACGTCAGCAATACATAAGAACTGCGTTAGCAGATTTTGCGCATCTATATGATTTGCTAGCACTTATAAATTCTGTTACTATCCCCGCGAAAAACAAGAATTTGATTGGGATGAAGCACTTTCGCAATCATATTTTTAAATGTAATTGAATTTTCGAATGGAGTTCGAATGTCTGAATTGGATGACTAGTTATGTGGGTAATGTACAAGAGGTGCATTTACATGCCCTTTTTATTAGTTCCAGAACAACATACGGAACATATTGTTCTATTCTGCCAAATGCGACTTTTATGCGTTAAGTCTAAAATAGCTACTGTAAAGAGGGCTTGCCTCTCTGATGATGATGATGCAATTATTAAAAAGAATTTGCCATATATTCAGAGATAGATTTAAGAAGGTGTATTATTGGATGTATTCCAATATGGTCATTTCGTCGTTGTCCTTTGAGTCGCATCATTGGCAAACCTTTGTTGCAAATCGAGTTACTCTAATACAAAGATTGTCAAATATAGAACAATGACGTCATGTTAACACAAAAAATAACTCAGGGGATATTGTTCCAAAAGGGGACATATCCCAGGGAATTAAAGAGTTCAAGATTATAGTTCTACAAACCCGATTTTTTATATCTTTCTCGCGAAGTTGTAGACCTTTAGAGATGAAAGGCTTTTAGAGCGTATACCTACAAAACAAAATTTTTCTAAAAAAGAAGATAATGACTTTTTTAATAATTTGAAATACAATAGCGATCAAAATAACTACCTACGTTCTTGGATTTCATATTAACGCCATGTCAACGTGAACCGCAACTAATTTAAGCTGTAACAGAAATGAAAACGGATAAGGCTCAATTTATAACGGATAAATTTATATCACATTATTACGCCAGGTTGCTCCTAACGAACATGATCGAGCATTTTACCAAATTTTGAGGACACAGTCCAAATAAAGAAATATCGTCTCTGCACTGCAACTTATAGCATAGCCTAAGCATCATTTCTCCCTACTTTATAACTTTTATATCTGGCAAAGAAAGAGAACAACGGATATCCTATAGGAGCTCTGGAAATAAAAACAGAATTCTACGTCGATGACGTACTCACCCACGCTAATAGCATACGTGTGGATTACACATATGAAGGACGAGAGCCGCAAGTGAACACAACGAGTAAAAAACCCGAGTAGAAAATGGGCGTCTCAGAAGCCGTATTTCGGGAACAATGTGCAGAACTTGTACTAATAGGTAAAAAGAACGTTTCAAAGCAACAGAACTCTGGATGAAGAAGAAAACATTGTTGTTAATCGGTGCTGAGAATATGAAAAACCTTCTTGTTTGGACTTTATAGCGGCGAAGAGGCCCAAAATCCTGCGTCAGTAGAATAGGCCATTCATCTTAGATGACAGTAGCCAAATCTTCCGACCACCTGTTCAAAATAAAGGCATTACTGCAATAAATATGTAAGCTTAAATCGAACAAAGCTGCTGGGCCTGACAGCTTCCGGCTGAGATATTCAAAACTGCTAAAGCTGTTTTTGACTAGGACATTCACCAACTCATTTCTCAGTTGTGATCAAAAGAGTATACGCCTGATGAAAGGCATCTCAGCTTTATTTGTCTTACTGTTGTTAATACAAATACATATAACGACATTGGAACACAGTACCTTTTGTACATAGTCATGTAAAAACTTTACGACTTTATCATACCATATTTCTGTACGATATTCATTTTTAGTCGCTTAATAAAACCATTTTGAATTAGATTTTTCAAACCATTTAGTTAAATTTTTTGAAACGGCTTATAAATTAATTGAAATCGACATAAATCTTTAAGATGAGTTGCTCGCGATCATTTTGCTTTCTAGACTTTCAAAAAAGTAAATGCTATAATTGCCATAGAAGGGACATTTTGCATCATCGTGTACCGTGCCAAAGAGCTCTGTAAACAAAAATATGAAATCATCATTCGGCATATTAAACATGCATAGTTTCTCTATTCCGGGTAGGAACGATTGTAAGTATTTTGTACGTTTCAATAGTTCTGGGGCAGATAGCTACAATAGTAAAAATAATGTTATTTTGCATGCTGAAAAATGTGTTGAACTTCATTTGCTAAATGTCAAACATAGACCAAAAGTTTTTTGCGTGGAAAAATTTGTAGTACAATAGCATGCACGTTTTGGCCATATCAAGCTAAATCAGATGTTCTTGATGTGTTTAAAATATTCAAGGCCCAAGTTGAGCATGAAACTTCTTGCAAAATGAATGTTCTTAGGAGCGACAATGGGCGTGAATACGTTAACGCCGGTTTCAGAAAATATCTGGCTACTGAAGGGTTAAAAGGCAATTGAGTGTAGTGCATACTAACAGCAAAATTGTATTGCTGAACGCACAAAAAGAACCATAATCGAGATGGCTAGATGTTTTCTCCTTGAAAATAATCTGCCTTATTATTTGTGGGCAGAAGCAATTAACACGGCTCTTTCACTTGCGCAATCGTTCTCCAATAAATTTGCTTGGTTCCGAAATTCCGTACCTTATGGTACGGACGAAATCCATATGTTGGATATCTTCGCGTTTTTGCTTGTAGGGCAAGGAATGGAATGTGTTGTCACATTGTCACATGGGCTTTATGATCCCAAAATGAGAAGGCAACGTTTAAAAAAAAATAAGATACAACTGCTTTATGAGTGATTTAAAGCTGAGCGTTAGCCATGCAACAGTTAGGAAACTCTTAGCAAACCAGATGCTCAAAGTGGCTCCAGGCAATAAAACTTAGGATTTAGTTAAGTTGCCACAAAATCGAAATGTTATTAAATCCAAGAAGGTTTTTACAATAAAACACGATAAATACGGTAAATTTAAATTCGGCATTAACTAGACTTTTTGCAAAGGATTGCAGTCAACCATTTGGTACTGATTATACGGACAATTTTTTCTTGCAATTGGTTTGGCTTTTGATATCGTCAATAAAGGATCAACAGATCTTTTTCTTGGGTATAAGCGTTAAGCGGGATCAAAATACAGCATCTATTAGTCTTTTACAGGAGCAATATATCCGAAATCTTCTAACGCAAAATAATATGGTATCAACGAGAAAATGTAGTACTTCATTAGATCCAGGGGATGTTTTAAGGAAGTATGGAGATAATCCACAAGAAAAATGGTGGATTCAAAGCCCAACCAGTCACCTATTGGATTTTTTATTTACTTGGCCGTTTTGATGCTCAACCTTTCCAGAAACATATGGCAGTTGCCAAACATCTTTTAAGATGTCTTTTTAATACAATTTATTATAAGCTCTCGTTGAGGAAGACTGATGAAGCTTTTGAAGGATTCGCAAACGCTGATTGGGCCAATTGCTTTAACGACCGTAAGTAATACACGGTGTATACCTTCCTACTTGCTGGTGCAGTTACAGTTACACTCAGCAGTACTGAGGCCGAATATATGGCGCTGTTAGCAGTTACGAAGAAGGAGGTGGTTGACTTGAGGCATTTGGCAGAAGAATTTGAATGCAAGTGGACATTAAGAGGCCTTACAGTTTTAAGCGGAGATAACTTGGGCGCACAGAACTTAGTCAATCACACTGTGATTGTCATTCATTGAGTTCAGACGTGCTTAAATTTCGCTCCGCTTTTTTATTTTCATTTAATTTGTTGCTGCCTTACTTGAAATAACCCAATTCTCATTCACCGCCCTTTCAACTATTTTGCTGACTCGATTTGTTTATTGAGTAAAAGTGCCTAATAATATTAAAGTTAACCCAATTCTCATTCACCGCCTTTTGCGTAAATTTTCAACTGACCTAACCTAACTTCATCGTCATCATGTCTGAACTATGTGGAAGTGCAAATTGCTCCTTAACAAGTCGTTCCACGCCCTATGCATTGGCTTGAGTAAGAGATCTATCGCGTATATAAGGAACTTTAAAAACAACTATTTGTTCTATTGTGATGAGTGCAAGGACTGATCTCTAAAGTACGTCCCGAAACAGCGTTCCCTCTCCAAATAATGATCAGTTGCTCATAAACATCATATACCAAATGAGTGATTTAAGCAACGAGATAACCGAATCACGCGCTTTTAAGCGAAATTGCTGATCACATCCGAATAGCTTCCAGTAAAATCGACGATATACCGGTGCAATCCCAGACTCTACCGACTGCATCATACAACACCTCGATTCTGACTGAGATGCTTGAATCTGTAATAATGGAACACTTTCCGAGTGGAACAAGAGAATCAAAAAGTTGAACAATTCCAAAAAAGCCGAATCGGTTACCTTTGTAATAATAGGTACACACCTCGGTCGAGCCAGGCTAACTGGTCTCTTCAAATCTATCATTTATTATTCCCCTACATAAAAAAGGTCGTAAAGATGATATTTCTAACTATCGACCAATTGATAAGCTGTCCTGCATACCTAAGCTTTTCGAGAGCATTATTTATAACATAAAGCTTTTTATTGTAAGCCTATTGTTTCCCAAAACCAGCACGGATTTCAAAGTTAGATCTACGATCATCAACTTAACGGAATTTGTATCAAGCACTTTATGTGCACTAGAATCTGGAAATGAAGTTGATGTGATTGCCGCCGATTTCAGCAAAGCCTTTGGTAGGATTTCGCATGATATGTTTTATTTAGGTCCATGATTTCTGATCCAATTAAAACCTCGTCTGATGTCTCTCAAGGCAGCCACCTTGGCCATTAATGATGTTGATTGCATCATTAAAAATTCATACATATCTGTTTACGCAGGCGATATGAAAATCCTAAGATATATATCCTCTTCTTCAGACAGTCTAACACTGCAGGAAGATCTTGATAGATTTTGTACTTGGTGTCAAAAGAATTTTCTTGAGCTTAACGTCAATAAGTGTCAGGCTATAACGTATTCCCGTAAGCGGCTCCCTATTTCACCTCGCTGCTATCTAATCTTTAATCTGCCTGTTCCCTAAGTGAATGAGTTACGTGATTTAGGTGTTATCTATGATAAGGAACATTGATAACATAATAAAGGAAGCCAACTCTGCCCTTGGCTTCATCAAGCGCTGGTCTAAGGAGTTTTCCAATCCTTATGTTACCAAATCTCTTTACATAACCTTTGTTAGGCGTCTTATTGAATATGCAAGCCAAGTATGGTCACCCTACTATAGAACACACATCCTCCGGATAGAAGCTGTTCAACGCAGGTTCTTACGATTCGCTTTACGTGGTCTTCCCTGGGATGATAGCCAAAACTTACCACCTTATACTGACCGGCTGAAACTTATAAATTTACAATCCCTTTCTATACGTCGAAAAGTTGCCGACATTCTCTTTATTCATGAAATTTTAGTTGGCAATATCGATTGTCCTTCTTTACTTCGACTTATTTCTTTTAATACCAACCCAAGCAATCTGAGGTCTGTGCCACTTTTCCGGCTCAATCTTGACCGAACGAATTACGGACACTTGGAGCCAATGTCTAGAATGCTTCTTGAAGTTAACGATAATCTGCCTCTCTTCGACAACCATCTCACCAAACTCTCTCTTAAAAACACTGTTATTTCCACCTATCCCTCACATCCTAACTTTTTTTAACCGCTCTCACCCTTTAGTTTTTATCTTTAGTTTTAAGTGAAAATTGTTAGTTCTAAGAATAAGCTTGCAATAAGCATTTATAAATAAATAAATATTTTTAAAGTCAAAAATCCAGTTTTTCATTCAAGGTTAAAGCATATTGACATTAAGTATCTTTACATAATAGAAATGTAAAACAAATCTTTAATACTTTAAATATATTAAATAGCGTTGCACACTTCGTTGGTGTACTCAAACTTTAATTTGGAATTATTTGATTACTATTGTTGTACAATTAACTTACGTTTTAATGTCATCATACCTACATATCACATACCACACGTGTCGGTTTAAATTTGAGATCTTAGCCCATATAAGTTTTCTTGTTCGTCTCTACAGACTTCAGTTCGGGGTTTGTGTCCGTGGGATCTTTTTTTTTTTAATTTGGTAAAATTTCTAAATCTTATTCCTGAAGTAGCCTCTTTCTTTTTCGTCCTGAGAACCCAGTGTTCGTTCTTAATCTTTTCCTCGTAGAGCTCGTGAGCAGCTCTAGTCCGTCTATGCAGAGCTGTTTTTTTTTCATCTTGCTTAGGTACATGTACACTAGTTGTCAAACTAGGAGTTCCGTTGTGGTGCCCGAGTGAAACCAAGCACATCACAGGCGGCACCTCTGATGTCCTTTTGGCGATTTTGCCACTAGTCTTCGTTACTTGATGCTGACGACATAGGAAATGTTAAAAGATTAGGGGAGACTCGATCAGAAAAGGATTTGACGGTCTCTTACGATTGTAGCCGTTCGGTTTCAAGCTTTTTCACAGTAAAAGTTTGTCTTTGCGATATTCGGGATATCTGGAACCCTATCTTGGCTAAAATGAGAAAATGGCCCAAGTCGATGTTGACCCCTCGGAACGTTCCGAAATTTATGATACTTAAGGGTTTCCTTGCGTCAAACACATTGTAGTCTGTCAGGTTGAAGCTTAATTGATTTGCAGTTCTCCAAGTCCAGTTATAAAAATTGAGATGCAGCAACTGCGTGCTAACTATGATAATGTTTTACCCGCCGCAAACTCGATTAGCCTAAATCCGTTATGGAGGTGATAAGATAGATAGATAGCTTCTCATCCTAGTTTTTTATTAAGTTACCGAGAACAATTTTAATGTCATAGCTAGGGTTCTGCTCGTAAGTCTTATCCAAGAACTCGTAGAAGCTAACTTTTGTGTCCTCATCTTTCGCCTCTGTTGAGGCGTGCGCGCATATATGGCTTATGTTTGGAAATTTAGTCTTAATACGGTTTGTTACGAGGCACCCGTTAACATGCCGGAAACTCAAGACTGCTTACCTTATTCTGCCTCAACAAATCCCCATCCAAATAGACGCCGCTTTTCCCGTCGAAAACAATCGTCAACCGGCTCATACCATCGGCCAGTTACCCGGGCGCGGTAACTCTCCTACCATATTGTTAATTACAAAAACGATATAGTATTATTTTCCGCTTACCGCCATAAATATTTTCTCTTTAAAATATTCAAAGACATATTTTCTCTTTGATTTAGAAAACCAATTATCATTTAAGATTTTTATTGCTGTCAAAATAACAGTATGATTTCACGAAAAACAATTTCACGTTTGTTCAAGTACTTCTACAGATAGTTTTATTGAAAATTGTCTTGCAAAGACCTATTTCTTCAAACTTTTCCTACCACAGAAATTATTTAAAAATGGAGAGTGAATAGCTTTCATCAATCAATCAATCAATCCATTAATTTCAATTGGAATACTTGTACATACTTATCTAGATTTTTATTATTTTCTTACCAGACTGACGCGACAGTTTACATAATCAAAAATCTGACATATGTTACTTCAACAGACTTAAAATAACATCTTGAAAAGGCTATGAAAATCTTGTTACTTATATAATCAGAATAAGTTTTATTTTTTTCTTTATAAGATTCTCTGGTTTCCTTTAAGGAGATGTATAGCTATGACTTTCCATGTCATCTTTCTTCCCACATAACTTCTTAGGAAAACCAAGGAGAGAACTTTAACAACCCTAAAATTGTTCGTAAGCCAATGAAAACTGCCTAATTGCAATTATTTCGAATTCCTTGGATGCAATAATACTATGTTTTTGGGTTAGTAAGGCTAAATTGTATAAGATGTTATCCATCCTTTTGCGGGGACTGTACCTTGATCTCAGCCTTACTCCTCATGTATTTTTAAAGGACACATCAGCTTGATGTGTTAGAAAGTATATTTTATAGTATTAAGTGACTTTTGACAAAAAGTTTGTGTATGCCTTATTGCAAAGTTATAATTGTGTACAGTTTGTTTTCCAAAATTGTGATTCAAACGAGGCATGATGTTATTAGAGCACCAAAACTAACATTCAAAAATATTCATATTCTAGTTCCATACAAAGGCTATACATGTATATATCAATTTATATAACAAAGGGGAATTGCTTTTGCTTTTATATATCGTACATATTATATACTCTTATGTATATATATCTTTGAATGGCCCACCTCCGGAAATAGGAATGAATGTAAAAAAAAAGGAATTTCTGGTGCATGACTAAAAATAAATAAGAAAGAAAAAATACTGCCAACGACAAAGATGCTTTTGGATGAACAGTAATCTTCGAAATCTCATGACATACAAACTCTACAACAAGGAAACCCGGCAATCAAATCTCTTTCATCGGAGATATTCGGGAATTTGAACAATTTTAAAAGATATCGAGAAAATAGCATCAATTTAAAGTCACCGCTCTGGAGTATCCCGTATTTTCAAATTGCAAAGCAAGATTGTCTTTCAACATAAACTCATGTTCAGATCAAGATATATAAAGTGGACGTCGGACGTGTGATCTAAAGTGCGTGTACTTCATATAGCTAATTTAGTAATTTATGTACTACGATAAGGAACGCGAAGGGATGTGTGTTGGGAGTATAGATGCTATCAAAACATCTTCACTTGTTGTCGTATTGCGTTCTTAGGGTGAAGATACAATTTATTTATAGAATTATAGCATGTTGTCATGGATGTTTAACACTGATGTTCCTTTGCTAGTCAAGCGAGGGCAACATTGAATAAACTATGTAAGCAGAAGTGATAAATGACAAACAGGAACGGAATGCCATCAAGGTGTGCCTTATTCAGCAGATGGCAGATTTGATGTCGATTGCACTAGTCTTTATTTTAAAAGTGATTTCGCTTGTGTTTAGGATTTATTGTTGATTTTTATTTTCAAAACAAACAACGTATCAAGTAGTGTATTTGAATCTGTGGTAAGAGTGAGTAATGGATGCTCGCAATTGTCCAAAGACAAATTTGAAGCAAAAAGTTTTCAAATTAATTGCTATTGTTATGGGATTTGAATTATGATATGCGAAATTCTACTTTTGTGAGCGAAATCAATTCTATTTTATCGTAAGCTTTTAAGTCTAATTTGAATGAGAAAAAGATGTCGAGAAAATTTTACTTCGGAATTCCTAAACATTTGGAATGAGTGCGGTGTAATAGTCAATGTCAAAAGTCGACTTGAATTTTGTTATAACTGTTTGCTTCTCCAAGTGAATTCCCTAAGATTTTTAGTTTGAGGGTCGGAACTTGATTTTGTCTATAAGTGTTTATAAGTTTAAGATTTTCTTTCTCAAATTTACAAAACAGTTTTTTTTTTTTATAATATAGTTTATTATTATAACAGTTACCTTATATACTATATTCGAAAGATGCTGTTCCTTGAAATTTAGTTAGTTCGATAATAATGTATTTACTGTAGTTAAAGAAAGAACAAAGTTTGATATCCACGGTACCAATAAATAATTTAACTTTCGGTTCAAGGGCCCTTCTTCTCGAGCTCTCAACTTTAACTGTGCACTGGAATTGAATTCTGATTCCTTGAAGTTCAATTTTAGACCTACGTGTATTCTTAAAATTTAAATAAATATCTACCAAAAAACATTTCGTAATTATTGTTCAGATTATAAAAAAACTATTAAGTGATATTAAAATCTCAAATACTATCACCCTTAAAACGACTTTAAATCTTTCCAAAAATCATTCAGCATGTTCTAACCTTATCTACTTTTTATACTTAAAACTAAAAACAACTCTAGAATCAATAAATCACAATTTCGATTGCTCCACAGGACTTGATGAATTACCTTATAAACCTTTTTAAAAGTGTGCAAGTTTATTAACCACAAGCCCTCACAACTCTTTTTTATATTACAACTTTTTTTCATCTTACAACTTCAGGTCGAACTCTTCTATAGTTTTTCTTCATAAAAAAATCGCAAAAATAAGATCTTTAATACCATAAATCCATTGCTAAGCTCTCCTGTAGGCTTTAAGTCTTGGAGAGCATTATTTATAGCTCGATATTTTTCCTTTGCAAGTATATCTTTTCTAAAACTAGCAGGAATTTCTGAAAGGTAGAGTTTCCATAACAAACTTTGACGGGATCGAAACCGACTTTGATAAAATTTGTCATAAAATTATTTTTACCAATCTAAAGACTTCTGGCATTCAGCCGAGCTTCATAAAGCGGACATACTCAAATGATTGAAGACCATCATTACAATGTTCTATTTAAATATACGGTTGCCAACCCCATTAAGACCGCTTATTATTATAATATTTAAATATACAATAACTACAAATATTATTGAGCTTATATAGAGTGATTCATCGTGAGGTTTGATATATAATGTAAAATAAAACACATAAATTGCAAAGTGAACTTAAAATTTTTATTATAAGTTAAAGGATCAATTCATGGCATTTACTTTTTGAAAATCATGTTAATATTAGCCACGACTGCGTCTGAGGTGGTCCATTCGGAATGTTTAATTTTGGGCGTCTCGTTCGAACATAGCGGCTGGTATCTCGCGGATAACACGAGTTATGTTGGCTTCCAAATCGTCAATTGTAGCTGGCTTATTCCTAAAGACCTAAGATTTTACATATCCCCAGAGCAAATAGTCCAAAGGTGTGATATCGCATGATCTAGGCAGCCAATTAACCGTAGCATAACGCAAAATTAAGTGCTCACCAAAATGATTTCTCAACAAGTCTATTGTTTCATGTGCTGTATGGCTCGTATCGCTGTCTTGTTGAAACTAGAGCTCACCGAGACCATGTGCTGAATTTTAAGAAGGCGCGATAACGGTTGCCATTGACAGTAACGTTCGGATTCGCCTCATTTTTGAAGAAATATAGACCAATGATTCCACCAACCCATAAACTACATTATACCGTTGTTTTTAATGGATGTAATGGTAGCCCTGGGTATTCTTCGGGTTGCTCATCAGCCCAAATATAGCATTTTTATTTATTAACGTATCCATTGAGCCAGAAATGGGCTTCATCACTGAACAAAATTTCACGATAAAACACCGGATTTTCATTGAGTTTTTCCAGAGCCCATTCACTGAAAATATGAGGCAAAATTAAGTCGCCTGGCTTCAGTTCTTGCACACGTTGAATTTTGTACTCTTTAAGTCCGAGATCCTCACGTAAATTACGCCAAGTTGTCGAATACGTCAAGCCAAGCTGCTGAAAATGAGAACGAAACGATTCGTCACGATCTTCGCGTACAATCTCAGCTACAGCTGCTATAGTCTCTTCACTACGTGCTGGATGTGGGCTAACCGTTCGAGTATTATCCACTAATGTAAACTGGGACTCAAATTTGTGAATGGTATTGGCAGTGGTGATAGTTCGATTATTATGCGTAACGTAAGTTTCTCGAATCGCACGAAAAAAAATTCTCACAGAACGCTGATTTTTGTAATACAGCTGAACAATTTGGAGACTCTGTTGTAGTGTGAGTCCTTCCATGATGACTTGCCAAATAATATTGAACAAAAATAACACAGAAATTTGATAGGATTCACGCGTGATCTGTCAAAAAAGCCTATTGAAAATCAAACCTCACGATGAATCACCACTTATATACTTTCAAAATTCGTGTTGTTTGTTTACGTAGATAACGCGGGCATCTTTAGATACATAGATATATCTCAACTTCTTGTGAAACTATCGACTACTTACATTCTCTAGATAGGAATGGTACAACAAACGAACTGATAGACTACTATTAAATGAAGATAAGGGTTTTTTTTATGTCTTTCGATAGCAACTGATGGACTGATGTGTCTAACACATCATTTAATTGTTAAAAAAAAAAAAAAAAAAAAAAAAAAAAACAAGAAAAAGGTAACCATCATGTCTTTGAACTGAGTATACCATATATTTTAAAAATAAAGATAACGTGAGGTAAATACAAAAAATTTATATCCAATATTTTCCTTTTTCTTATTTAAAAATTTTTTGTAAATGTTTTTTCTTATAACATTTTATAGATGTAATCCCTTTAGATTCGATTGCAAAAATCCGCGTTCAAATCTGTGCAGTAGTTCTTTTGTTTTTGCCTTTTTAAATGTACTGAAGTGATTATGAATACGATTGAGAAAAGTATGTAATTGAGCCATTGATGAATTTTTCTTTCTGTCTGTCTTCTATTGATATACGTAGTTGGTGCTATCGGCTTGAAGTTGCTTAATCAGCTCTGACGTTAATATTTCTTCTATCCCAGTCCCAGTACTCTTAAAAAATGGAATAAGTATTGGTGGCAAGGTATGAATCTTTGAATTTCTTCTGCAACGTAACATATCTTTGCTTGTTTATACTGCATCGATGAATTTTATATTTCTTTCAAAATTTGGTCGTTGTTATTAATTTCGACTTTTCCTTCAAAGCCATTTAAATGTATGATTTAGTGTGCTTTCTCTTTTACTGGTGGGATGTGTTGACTATACGTAATGAGGAACGTAGCGTTTCTACTTTCTAAAAGATTTTTGATACAATTACTATATATGTTCTCAAATCTATTACTTTCGTTTTTTTACACAAATTCAAAGATAAATTTGTCTATTTTTCAAAATATTTTTGAATGAAATATTGCTTTTAATATTTTTATTTCTCTTTTGACAGTAAATTTTTATATATTGTATATTCCATTTTCCGAATTTTTAAAATATACCATATGTTAAGCTACTGATGTTCCTTGTAAATTTTATACCGGTCAATGCTAATGCCTGCCTTTATATGGTATATTTTCTGTATTAATCTTATCCATTACTAAATCAGTTTCTTGTTTCGACAGTATATTAAAACAGAGACTATTAGCTTTGGACAATTCTATAGCATAGATTGAATTTACTATTTTTTCTTTAATTATTTTAACTTTATTAATATAATAAACTTTGTACTAGTTCGTTAACAAAAGATTTTTTTTCCGTATAACATTAAGATTTGCGTTAGTTACATTAAATATTTCTATCTATTTCTTCTTTATTTATTAAAACTTGATTATTGTAGTTCCCTAGAACGTTCCTAAATTTGTCTACCATTATGGTGTAATCTTTATGGTCAAAGCTGTCAGCTACCTTTTTCTATGTTTAGACAATAAAATTTAAAGATCTTTTTGATCCGTGAAATTTAATATTTTGTAGTATCTACATTGCTTGTGTGTTTGAATTTATGATCGATGATTGTAGTAAATTGATTGTACTTCGATTGTTTTCCTCTGAGGAATGTGAACTAGGATAAAAAGGATTCTTATGAAATGGTTTCTGTTACGTGTATAAACTTCAAGGCTCAGGATGTTTTCTTGCGATATCTAATCCTCACGCAATTATCTGCGCTGGAACAATCTAGTATTTAAACATCTGCATAAACGGCAGCTATGAAAGATCTATGGGAGAATTAAAAGGGGAGCTGTAATTTCTAATTTGTACTTTGTAAATTATTCTACCGAGTTCGTTAAGAACTGTTTGTAGATCTATCTTCCTTGATGATTTCTTTTATTGATCTTAACATAATTCGTTTCATATTGCTGTCAATTTTTAATTACGTTTCATAAAATAAAGAAATAGTGGGCAACCACTATTAAAGAAGTCAAAGTGTCCTCTAAAGTACCCAGATCCCTAATAAACTCTTCACTAGGTCTGGAATTTTTTCTAGGTAAACGGCTTGCTAACTCAGGACTTATTGCTCAGTGCTGTGACTCCGAATGTCAGCATTCGGATTAAGTATATAATTAATTGTGTGTCTACTCACGATTCACGTAATTCAGAGGTTACATGGAATTGGAGGGGGGGGGGGGGTGAATCTTGTGTTAGGGGTTAGCCATTTTATGTTTATTTAATTCAGCACTTTTTTGATATGTTAATTTTCTTAAATGTATTATTGCTCACAAGGGGAATTTGAAAGTTTTTTTTTTCTTAGTCATAAATAGATTTCACTCTTGTTCTATGAATATGGTTACGATTTTTTAATACGTTTCTATTGAATTAGATTTCTAGTACAAGGTGGGGCAAAGTTAATGATGTTAAGTTGAAAAAATGGTATCAGACAAATGACCACCTCTTGAGTTGATGCACATTTGTGTTCGTTTTACAGTATTTTGAAGTGTGGCTCTCAAAAAATCACACGGCCTGAAAATTGGTGATTCAAAATCTCTATCGTTACCCGAGCTGTATGAGCGGTTGCTCCGTCCTGCTGAAACCTGGAATGCTCAAGACCTAATTCGTTAAACATATGTGTGTAGCGGTCACCAAATACGGTTACAGTGGTGCCGTCGGCGTCCTTAAAAAACTTAAGGCCAATTACTTTTTTATTGCAAATGCCTCACTAAATAGTTACTTTAAGGGGATGCAATGGCTTATCGTGCATTTCATGTGGATTCTCCGTTCCCCAGAAACGTAAATTTCGTTTGTTCACATGACCACTTAAGAGGAAATGGGTTTCGTCGCTCATTATGATTTTAGAAAAAAAATCATCCTCTTCTTGTATCAGATTTAAAAAAGCATGCGAGTAAATTAACCTCACTACCTACGGAATTTATTCAGAAAATTAAATATACAAGTTTGTTCATCTAAATCTATATTGTCCTCTTTAAAGTTATCCCCATCGACTTCAACAAACTTATGCCAGCGCTTGATCCAATCCTCGAAAGATTTTTTATATTCGGTTTTCGGTATGTCCATCAGTGCTTCCTGCGATTTTTCGACTACTTCCTCTCGGCTGCTGAAACGCGTTCCCCGTAGTGTTTTTTTTTAACTCGATTGAACAGAAAGAAATCACAGGGAGCCAAATCAAGTGAATTCAGTGGCTGTTGGATGGTATTTGTTGCATTTTTCGTCAAAAAATTACGAATAATGATGTCACTGTGCGACGGTGCGTTATCATGGTGCAAAATCCATGAATTTTCTGTCCACAATTCTGGAAATTGCTTCACGCAAACGTATAATAACACCCAAATAATGCTCTCTGTTTACTGTCTGGCTTTCTGGCAAAAATTCGCTTCACTGTGAACTACACCGTTGTAATCCATGAAAATCAGCATTACCCTCTTTTTTGATTGAAAGCGACGTGTTTTTTTTTTTTTTTTTTGGTTTCGGCTCATTTGGTGAGCGCCATTCACTTGCCTGATGTCTGCGTTGCGTGTTGTACTCATAAACCCACGTCTCGTCACCAGTAATGATCCTTTTAATGAATGTGGGATCGGATTCAGCCTTGCAAATCATCTCTTTTGCGACGTCAAAACGGTCTCTTTTTGCATGAAATTGAGGTCTTTATTACCCAAAATGTCTTGAACAGATCCATAGGCAATGTAACTTAGATTTTTCTCATTTGATTGGAGAAAAAAAAAAACAATTTATTTTATTTTGGTTGGAACGAGAGCGAGTACTTTATTTCTTGATGATAACTTACGGACTCCTAACAAAATCGTTTTACTTGCTTATATCTATTCTTAGTTTCTAAGGTTTTTGCAGGCTCAGCTGTCGCATTCGTTTACCTGTTTCTCATGTTGCTTCAATAGCGTCAGCGCATTTACCGGCGCGCGTGTTTCTACATTTGGAAAACAGACAACAAAACAAAAAGATATTGTTACATTTTAAAAAGAAAAAATACTCGTAGAACTTCGTGGGTTCTCTATGGGATATGTAACCTCTCCCCCCTTTTGATTAAAATTCTCCTGAATGTTGTAGGGTATCGAAGATTCTTGACCAATGGTTCTAAGTGATATTTTAAGTTCTTTATTTCTACGCTTTAATTTGAAAACTACTACTATGATAATGATTAGAATGAAGGCGACAGTTGAGCTTGTAATGTAATTAATATTTTTATGGAATTTTAGTAATTTTATATGTTCTAAATTTGCAATATTTCTTAGTACTATTTCTTCAAAATTTGGTTGTTTTGTAAAATTATAATTTACTTCTTCCCTGTAATAGAATCTTTCCTAAAACTCCATATTACTATTGCTAAATGTTTCATTCAATATTCTTATCGTACAATTATTAACGACTATCAAATAATTTCCATTTAGTTTGATTTTACGATCATCGCATTGATTTATTACTTCTTGCTCTTTCATATTCTTACAAATAATGGTACTATCATCTATTTTCTTAACTTCTATTAACATGTTTTCTTTAAGCTTACAATTTTTTTCTGTTATACAATTACTTATGGGTTTCAAATCATTTTCATATTGAATTTTATTTTTATACACATACTTTGTTTGATTAATTTCTACAACATATTGATCATTTATTATAATTTCCATTTTGTTTTCTGTGGGTATTGCAGTGATCAGTTTCAAATCCACTAATTGGTATTTATTTGGTACTTTGATTGCTATTATTAATGTGTCTGTATTATATTTTATAAGTCCTACCTTCACGTTTTTTAATTTATAAAAATCTAATTTCGTTTCATTAATCTCTATTGCGGTGAGCATACTTGGGTGAACTAATCCATGCTTAACTAAAGCTACATTATCTATTATTTGGTTCACTTTTTCTTCTAACATTTTTATCTTCATTAACTGGTCTAATTTTAACTGTTGTAGTATAACCCTTTTCTCGTTTCCTGTTAATTCTTCGTATGCTTTATTTAATTCTTTTCTGTCTAACTCTATGATATATCTAAGGTGTGTTATACTTTCATTGAAGTAGGAATTGATTTCAACTTGCCTGTTTAGATTACCTATTGCATTTTCTTCATTTTCTTCTATTAAATTTAAAGGGTCTGTTATGTCTTGTCGGTCAGTATCGTCCATTGTACCAAAAAGCCATTTTTGGGTTGTTCCAATGAAGTTACCTAATCCACGTTTTTGTCTAGAATTGTTTCCCGGTTCTATTGCAGTTATTTTTGCATTTAGTGTTTCTATCTCTTTTCTTATAACTATGTCCTTGTCTATTCGCAATTTTCTTATGTTTTCCTTTAATTGGTTGACAAATTCTCTTATTTCTCTAGTATTGACGATATGTGATATAGTTTTGGCATCCTTGATTACTTCTGTCTGTCCCATATTGATAGTTGTATATCCGTTGTCTTTTGTTAGTTGGCTTATTGTCAATGTCGCTGTGGATTTATGTGTTAACAGTGTTGTTAGTGTGAGACACATTAATGTTATCATCTGCAAATTTTCGAGGACGTTTTATGTTAATGGGGTGTTCTCTCTCTAATGCTTTAAATCTATACCTAGGCTGATTTTTATAATAGTTACGCTTATAATTTTTTACTGGAATTACCTGTCTTGATTCCTCATACTTTTCTCTGTTCTGGTTTATTTTCCTAATATTATTTTTTTTTTTTTTATTTTGTCATTTTTAGTGTGGTGTGGTACCTGTTATTGTAGTTATTTACTGCCCTATGCATCTTTTGAATCAGTGTTAAGTCTAAATTCCTTAGGGTTACTAATTTTTCTTGTAGCGTAGAGTGAAACCTCTCTACATCACTGTTACCTGTGTGTGTATTTGGTTTAGTAAGATGAAGTTCTACCTTTTGTTCTCTTAAATATTCCCTAAAGTTTTCTGTTTAAACTCATTATCTGCGTTAATTTTGTCTGGTTTCCCGAATTTCGAAAAGTGCTCCTCTAATATCTCTATATTTTTAGTCCAGTTCCTATTGGGTAAGTGATATACGTAAGCTTTTTTAGTTAGTTTGTCTATTAGAGTCAAAAAAGCTTGCCTCATGAAGTAATATATATCCATGTGAAGTACCTGATTTGGCCTAGTGGGTGTTTCACTTACTTCGAACTTCGCTTTAATTGGATTACGATCGTATTTTGTTTCGATGCAAGTTCTACAGTTATTTATAACTTTGAGTATTTCTTTGATTAAATGTGGGAAATATATTTTATTTTTTAAATATGATAGGTTTCAACGATTCCGCTATGAAGACTTTCGTGAGTGTGGTATAATTATATCTGTTTCTGTGCTTCTTCTATATTCTTTATTTCTTGTGCTCTTAGGGTTGCCTTAATAATTTCACTTGTTTGTCATGACTGAATAACTCTATCAATAATTGTTGCATTTTGTTAAATTCATGATAAGTTAACTCTGTAAATATTCCTGTAATACCTGGTTTAATATACCTTCGTAATACGTCCGTCCAATTCTCT
Organism: Volucella inanis; assembly: GCA_907269105.1. NCBI lineage: Eukaryota > Metazoa > Arthropoda > Insecta > Diptera > Syrphidae > Volucella > Volucella inanis. Next base: position 68,880,969 of record OU026153.1, read on the forward strand.
TTTCCTTTAGTCATATCATCGTAAATGATTCTCCTTCCATGTAGTATTTCTATTTCTCTATCTGCAGTATTTGATAAGATTAACTGGGTCTTATATTTATTAACTATAGTTTCTTTAATGGATATATGATTTAATTGTTGCTCATCTTCTGAATGTACTGTTGCATTATCAGACAAGTTGTTTACTGACTGATTTGAAATGCTATTTTTACTATTCTCTTGTGGGATCCTGCTTAGAAAATCTGCTATTTTATTCTCTTTTCCCTTTAAATATTCTATCTCATACTGGTATTCCTGTAGTTTTAAAAGCCATCGCTGATTCCTCTGACTAAATTCTTTACCTGTATATTTTTTGTTGAGGTATTTGATAGGTAAATGATCAGTGATGATTTTAAACTTTCTCCTTCACAAGTAGGGTCTAATAAGTTACCGCCCAAACGATCGCTAAGAACTCCTTATCAGTCACAGAATAATTCTTTTCGTGATCGTTTAGTGACCTAGATGCATAGCACACTGGTTGGCCTTCTTGCATTATAACTGCCCCTATAGCGTAGTTGCTTGCATCAGTGAATAAAGTAAATGGCTTTTCAAAGTTTGGAAATTTTAATATTGGATGTCTGCTAATGTTTAATTTGAGTGTTTCGAAAGCTTGCCTATATTCAGGGTCATTAACGTTAATCTTTTGATCTTTTTTTAGATACCTTATCATTGGGTGCGCTATTTTCGAGTAATCTTTAACTAATTTTCTGTAATAGCCTGTGGCTCCTAGAAAACCTCTTAACTGTTTTTCTGTCTTAGGTAATGTATATTCCTGAATACATTTAATCTTGTTAGGATTGGGTTTCATCCCTTCTGCTGTCAACACGTGCCCTAGAAATTCTGTATTTCGTTTCAAAAAAGAACATTTATCGAATTGGATTTTTAGGTTGTTTTCAGCAAGTTTTTGGAAGATAAGTTTTATCGATTGCAGGTGTTCTTTCAAGCTAGTTGAAAAAATTAAAATGTCGTCTAGATAGACAACACAAATTTTATTCAAGTAGTCTCTCAGTACATCGTTCATTAACCATTGAAAGGTTGCCGGCGCGTTTTTCAGGCCAGGAGGCCATTTGGAGTTACGAACGCGGTTTTCGGAATATCGGCTGGATGAACCTTTATTTGATGGTAACCTTTTGCAAGATCGATTGATGAAAAATACTGGGCCCTTCCCAGCTTATCTAGTATGCTCTCGATATTTGGTAAAGGATACTTGTCGTCTACTGTTATTTCGTTCAACTTCCTGTAGTCTACACACAGACGAAATTTTTGCTGTCCTGAATTATCAATTTTCTTTGCTACAACAAAAATAGGAGATGCATATCTGCTATTGGACTTCCTAATTATTCCTTGTTGTTCCATATCTTTTACCTGTCGCCTCACTTCTTCCTCATGCTTCGGAGGTAACCAGTATAGTTTAGCGTTAATTGGTTGGTCGACTGTGGTTTTTATTTTATGCATTATAGACTCAGTGTTGGTTAACTGATCGCCTTCTCGATATATTAAGTGTTCAAATTGACCTAATAGTATCTGTATCCCCTTTCTTTCTTCTTCATTTAAGTGGCTCAGATCCACTTCTCTTCCGTCTCCCTTAAGTTCAAAGCAATCAAAAGTTACTTTGCCTTTCGAGGAATATAATGGTATTTTTGTATTGTTTTTTAATGTTAGTACTTAATTGTCGAAATCAAGGGTTTTGACAATTTTACTTAATAGATCCATCCCTATGAGGATGTCATACGGCTTATCACCCAAATTTCTTTTGTACCACCTTGTGGCTCCTCTTGAGTTATAACCAAATTCTTCGGGAATACTTGTTATGATTCTATCTATTGTTTCTGTCGTGATATTATTTATGGTTCAGAGTTTCATATTAATCCTCTCATATACTCTAAATCTACTGCAATCAACTGAGTTAGAATTTACTATACTCATAGTTGATCCTGTATCAATCAGTCCTTTATATTTCTTTCCGTCAATAGTTAAGTCTAAAAAGATTTTATTTCCGAGGCCTAGTTCAGAAAAAACTCTGGCTCGATATTGTGTATTTCTTCTTCGTGAATATTAACCTGACTATCCTGAGTTATCTGTCCTACCTCCATTGATTCTGGCTGTTGAGATGCGTTCCTAAACTGACCTGACTGGTTAAAGACGGGTTGTCCCTGATTGTTGTCTCGGTTTTGTTTTCGTTGTTTTTGGTTATTTTGTCGAAATTGTCCTGATGTTTGTTGGTGATAATAATTTTGTTGAGGTCTGCCTAACGTTTGTCTGTCCTGGTTACTATGCCTAGCTTGCCCTGAATCGGTTTTATGATAGTTCTGTCTGTTTCTACTGGAATTTCTATTGTTCTGATAATTGTTACTGGAGTGTGATGTAATCCGCCTATCCTGCGTTACAAATTCCTTTTCTAAATTATAATAGTCATAACCTACATATGTATATAAAATTTCTTTAATTTTGTGTATATCCCATTCATTTCTTATTTCTCTCGATAAATTCCCTGATACCACTTGCTTTATACGGTTAACTAAAACACACATAAAATGTGTGTTTGGTTTCTTGGGTATTGGACTCGTATTGGACTCGTATGTGTTAATATCTTTAATTAAATCTTCTATTTTTAAGTTTAAATCATAAATGGAACTTACTTTTAGACTGCTAATTTTCCTTGAAATGTCCTTGTAATTATATGTTGGTCGAAAATACTGTTTAAGGAGATCCCTCGCTGCTGTCCATCCTTCTGGTGGATTATTTATCAGCAATTCCTTCGCTTTTCCCACGATTTTTGCGTTGTAGATTGCCTGCCATAATTCTCTTCTTAGTGGTTCTTCGACTGCATTCATATGTGTCTCAACAATAGTTAGGAATTGTGTCAACTTCTCTGTATCGCCATTGAACTCCTGGATGTGTGCGATTTCCTTCATCCAATGAACTGCTCTGCTTGGTCTTGTTGTGGGATTTTGGATTGCTAATGCCTCTAACATAGCTGTTAGTCGGTCCGCTAGTTGTTCATTCATCTCTTCCTCGATTTCTCTTTGCCAAAACGTCAGAGTTTTATTTTTCTTAATTTTGATTTAGTCACTTAACTGGGTCCTACGTCAATTTTCACTTGACTTGGTACACTAGTAACTAGTTTTAGCTTTTAGTTTTATAGTTTTATCTATGTCGTATGTCAATTTTCACTTGACTTGATACGCTGATTTAACCTTTACTATTATAGCTTCACTTGGTACACAGATTTAGGTTTTACTATAGCGGTTATAGCTTCACTTGGTACACAGATTTAGCTTTTAGTATAGCGATTATAATTTCACTTGGTACACAGATTTAACTTTTACTATAATGATTTTAGCTTGACTCTAGGCTTAGATTCGTTCTCATCTGAATCTAGAAAATATATTTAGATCCTACGGACTGCGCCACTTAGATTTTTCTCATTTGATTGGAGAAAAAAAAAAACAATTTATTTTATTTTGGTTGGAACGAGAGCGAGTACTTTATTTCTTGATGATAACTTACGGACTCCTAACAAAATCGTTTTACTTGCTTATATCTATTCTTAGTTTCTAAGGTTTTTGCAGGCTCAGCTGTCGCATTCGTTTACCTGTTTCTCATGTTGCTTCAATAGCGTCAGCGCATTTACCGGCGCGCGTGTTTCTACATTTGGAAAACAGGCAACAAAACAAAAAGATATTGTTAAATTTTAAAGAGAAAAAATACTCGTATAACTTCGTGGGCTCTCTATGGGATATGTAACCTGTATAAGTTCTCCGCTTCAGGTCTTTCACTAAAATTCATAGCAACGAGCGTCTAGTGGTGCCAAATTATGTGCGTCGCTGTCTTATCGATGTTTGTGAACTATTTCGATATCCTCGACCACATTAGTGATATTCTCGGTCGAACGAGCAATAGTGAAGCAGCTCGCAGCTCGCAGTAAATGCAGGACTACAAGGAAAACCACAAAGAACATAACGCTGCTTTAAAACAACATTACCGAAATTGGCCAAATAAGCAATTACAATAATTCTGCGTTCTTCAGGTGTATATTATTCCATTGCTTATTGTCAACTTATTTTCTATGTGTCTATAAGAGAAATGTCATAGTATAATAAAGGTCAATGACAACTGACACTATTTGCAAAAATTACGGCAAATTCACTTTATGACATTAGTTTGGCCACACCTTGTGTAATTGTTAACCTAATGCTAATAGGCTCAAAATGTAGAAAAAATTTAATTTGAATGTGGAAAATATTTTAAAATTAGACTTACGCGGAAGAGCTTAGAATAAAATGTTCCATTCTTGTGCGTTGAATTTGAAGTGCGAACAATTTTTTTTTCTTTTTTATTGGATTGCTTCATGAAAACAGGTGACGAAGTGGAAAATAAAAGAACAAAAACATTTCCTGAGCAAATTGTGTTTCCTTTTATTTTAGTAAATACGATGGTTTGTCTTTTTTTCTAAAATCAGAAACATTTTTAAGCGGGGACTTAACTATTTACATTGTTTAAACAATATCTAAGACATTTCTATAGAAAATTTAGTTTGGTAAATTTTTTTCCAATAAATTCCTCATAAGATGATATTCGACGATATTAAAATCAGGCTATTTCTTGTCATATTGCTAATCATTTTGAGTCGCTGAGATGGATAAAGAAACATATTCATTGCATCTAATAATGTTAAGCATGAAATCGTTATCCTCTTCGCAATTGCTTAAAGAATTATATTGAATTGTGTTAGTAGCCATCACTTTTGCAATTATTATATTGAACTCACATAGAAATGGGTTTTGATTGATTCCTCCTTTCTGTCTTACAACTGCGAATAAATGTTCCAATGAATCTTGGTTCAAACATTTGCTTAGTGAGAAAAAAAAAATGTCTTCAGAAAAATTGTTAAATAAATCATCGCCAAGTTGTAGTACTCTATTTACAGACTGTTCAATCTCTTTCAAAAAATAAACAGTTTTTGATTATTGAACCAAGGAAACTTGAGCAATGTAACTCTTAAAAGTTTTTGAAAATTCATGAGTATAACTATTTTTTTGTATGGCTGATCTATAAAAATTGTCGGAATTTAGAGAACTATATTCAGTTGCAGTCAGAAACTTTAGGAATTTTACTAAGAAAAGTTATTGTTCGTTGAAATAAATAAAGTAATTAAAAATAAGCTTCCAATTAGAAAAAAAAACTTCTGAGCATAAAAACACAAACATGCTTATTAATGTTCGAATTTCGCCTAATGCCTAAATCCTTAAACCCATCTATTAAATCTAATTTTGAGTTGTAATTCTCCTCTTATTGCCATTTCATCAAAGAGTAGTACAACTTTGCAATTGTCCCTCCCTCCTCCTCCCTAATTTTAATTCCTTAATAGCATTATTGATCAACCCAGGTTGAAGAATTTTATAGGGGCCCATGTAAAGTTGAAACATGGGGTATGTTAAGATTCAATTTATCTCGTAAAGATGAATATGTGGATTGAGAAACATAGAAAATATTTTGTGCAAGCCACTTAACTTCATCGCTTTATTCTTTGGGCCGCTTACGTATGAGCAACTTGAAAAATATTTTCGATTATTCGCTTATATACACCCTGCCTGACTCGAACTGCAACTAACTTCAGACTGCTCTAATTTCCAAACCGTTCATGACAGTGAGCTCAAATTTTGACACATGAAAGATAATTGTAAATTTTATTATTAATTATTATTATTATTATTATTATTATATTATTATTAATTATTATTTACAAGCCTTTTAAACGATTTGCGTCTCAGTTGTTTTGAAAAATTTTTATCCACGATGAAATTCAAACGTGATAGTGTGATTGCCTTATATTTGGCTGGAAAACCAGAAGTAGCTATCGTTAGAGCCCTCTAGCACCTCAACGTGAATAAATCATTTGTGTCTCGAACCATAGCTCGTTACCGTGATACTGGTAGCGTTGCAAGACGCCATGAAGGTGGTCATAAAAAGACAGCAACATCGGCAGAAATGGTTCGGAAAGTGAAGGCTCGAATTGAGCGAAATCCGCGTCGAAGTGTAAGAAAAATGGCTCGTGAGCATCCTTGGAACGGATGCAACACATACTGAAAAATGAGCTTGGGATCAAGCCATTGAAGTTCCAAAAAGCACACGATCTTACACCGCAACAGAAAAAAGTTAGAGTCCAAAGAGCGAAGGAGCTGCTACGCTTGCCATTTGTAATCGAGCAATATGTCAACAAACAAAATGATCGAGTTTACTTGCCAAAGAGATCTTTCGAAAATTTATACCTTCGGACGGCCACCAGAAAGCAGGCAGCACCAACGGTGATGGTTTGGGCCGCCATAACCGCCGATGGTCGCTCTCCGCTCGTATTTTTTGACCGTGGTGTCAAAATTAATGTGAACGTATACCGTGAAACTGTTTTAGAGGCAATATTGAAGCCTTGGGCAAAGAATCATTTGGGCAGAAATAAAAAAATTATAGCATTTTGAAAAGTTTCAGTTCGAGTCAGGCAGGGTGTTTATTTAAGGAGCTTATATAAGTTTAAATGGTACTTAATTTAGTAACATGTTTAATCGTTCGATTTCATATTTATTTTATACAATATTATTTTATATATTATATTTATTTTTTGTACATGACAGTAGTTTTATTAAAATTTTAGCATTTTGAACAAACAATAGATAAATTCCTGCACGGAGAATTCTTTCTCTGAGGTAATTCTTCTAAACAAAAAAAATTCTCAGGATCATCATTATCGACATCAACGTTTAAGTTCAACAATGGAACAGCTCTTATTTTTAGTATTTTATTACCAATATCTTGAGGGAAAAGTGAAGATTACAAATAAATAATTTTTTTTCTGGAATTTTTACAATAATACCACATTTTCTCCAAATTTGTTCCATAGGCCTATACAGAAGTGGAAATTGGAACATCTTCGTTTCTGATTTTAACCTTTTCGAGACATGGCAGTTAGAAATGCATCATTTTATTCCGGATCTTAAATTATTTTTAGAATTCTTATTAAACTGTGAATCTTACAAAAAACGCAAGCAAGGCTAAGCAAATTGAAAACAAATCCAAAACTCACTTTTATCTACGGGCGCATCAACGAAGCGAATGGGGCACAAATTGTGCCTGCTGTGTGAGCTGCCTGTGTGTGCCTGCTTGTGTGTACCTGTCTCTGAGTGCCTGCCTAAGCCTGTGCGTGCCTGCGAGAATAAATTAAACTTCTCTCAAAAACCCAAAATCTCTGAGAGTGGGTCGTGATATTAGAACCAGCCGTACAAAACTTTTCATTGCAAAAATTTGTATGAGGTGCATCTTCTTTAAACTTAAATAAAGTACCTAATGATAAAAAAATAAATTAGTTAGGATACGTCGAAAGGCATAGTTTTAAGTATTGGGTTTAGCTTAGAGCGCCCTTATAGGGCCAGTAGACAGAAATAACATAAATCAAGTTCATTAAGCTAGTTTTTTTTTTTTTTTTTGTTAGCTTGAAAGAATCAATAAATAAAATTCAATAGAAATGTATTAAGAAAACAAATCTTCTTCTTCATGTTGTCAAAAACGTATGACGCTAATGATCTCAGTTGGCATTCGACCATTTTCTATATACTTTTTTTATGAAATGTGATCGTTTTATTTCATTCTCATTGGTTGCGCGGCAATTCCTGATTTGGCTTTTCTTAGTTCAGCCGGTGTATTTCTTTGACATAAACTATTTTGCGTTGGTTCAATACACATCGTTTGACCGCTGAGTGAAAATTCGTTTTTGTGTTGCCTAAAAAATTAAAACGATTTCTAAATAATACATTTTGAATACAATAATATGGTACGTCCACGTAGTAATTTGGGCCGATCGGAAAGTTGCAGCTAAAAGAGTAGCCAGAGCTGCTCAAACAGATCATGAACAAGCTGATGTTAATGTGGTTAATCGGTAGCGTAATGCCCGTGAGAGAGCTGCACAACGAATAAATTTGGTGCGTGGTGCATTTACGTATGATTCAAATCTGAATATTGCTTTTCTTGATGTGGTTTCAAATGGATTAATGACTGTTTTGTGCAGTCATTGCAAAGCATTCAAATTTAAACATGAAACTCCTGGATTGTGTTGTGCAAGTGGTCAATTGAAATTGCCCGAATTGAATCCACCACCAGAGCCATTGCGGTCATTGCTCATTAGTAGAACGCCCGAATTTAATCATTTTTTGAAAAACATTTGAAACTACAATTCATGTTGACTTCTTTCGGTGCAACAAACATTGTTCGAGACCAATTTCTGCCCACTTTTAAGGTAAATATTGCACATAACACAGTTCATGTTAATTTTGATGATTGTAACACGTTCGATTGTGAAAATGTTGATATTCAACAGATTAAAGGCCAATTATACCATCGAATTGGTTTTTTATTGCCTTTTCCCGATCAAAGTTATCAATTTCGGCAGATATACTTTGTTGGCAATCCATCTGTTGAAACTAATCGACGTTGTGACATTTCAACAAATTTAAAAAGGCATATTGTTGAGCGATTGCAAACAATGTTGATAGATGAAAATCAATTGGTGCATTTATTTCAAACTGCTTTAGATCGCATGCCATCTGACGATTATGCAATTTGTTATAAGTGCAGATAAAACACCGCCAGGACAACATGCCGGACGGTCGAAATAATCAATTGCACAGAGTTTGCGAAACGCATCGTTGCTACGACGCATTAAAGTATCCACTTTTGTTTAGTCGTGGAGAGGATGAATATCATTTGAATATTAAAATGAGAAATGCCTCTACCGGTAAGTAATTATATATTTTGTGATTTTCGATATTTTTTTCAATTTTAAAATATTTAGATTTTAAAAGAAAAATTTATTGACTTTCATTTTAGGTGTCGAAACTAATAAAAAAGTTAGTTCAATGAATTATTATTCATATCGACTTATGGTGCGTCAAAATGAAGTGAATAACATTTTACATTGTCACCAACTCTTTCATCAGTTCGTTGTTGACATGTATGTCAAAATTGAAACGGAGAGGTTGAATTTTATCAGGTTCAATCAGAAGAAACTTCGTTCTGAAGAATACATCCATTTGTGAGATGCAGTAAACAGTGATGGAAACGTCAATGATTTGGGCAAAATGATAATATTGCCATAGTCATACCAAGGCAGTCCGAGACACATGAATGAATGTGCACAAGATGCCATGACGTATGTTCGTCACTATGGCCGTCCGGATTTGTTTATTACTTTCACTTGCAATCCAAAATGGAAGAAGTTGAATGATAATTTGTTTACTGGACAAAATTCAACCGATCGCCATGATATTACTGCCCATGTGTTTAACCAAAATTTAAAGGTGCTGATGAATTTCATTGTGAAAAGCGAAATTTTTGGTAATGTCAAATGTTGGATGTACTCCGTTGAATGGCAAAAGCGTGGTTTGCCACATGCACATATGCTTAATTGGTTGGTTGACAAAATCTCATCAGGTCAAGTGGATGCTGTGATTTCTGCAGAAATCCCTGATCCGGAATTGTATAATGCTGTTGTGCAGAATATGATCCATGGCTCCTGTGGCGAAAATAATATTCATTCTCCATGTATGGTTAATGGAAAGTGTACTAAACGATATCCAAGAGCTTAAGTGGTGGAGACAGTCACTGAAATCGATGGCTATCCGTTGTATCATCGGCAATCTGTTGAAGACAATGGTCGATGTATTACCATCAAAGTACGAGGTCAATATGTTGAAGTCGATAATCGTTGGATTGTACCGTACAGTCCGTTGCTATCAAAGGTATTCAAAGCGCATATAAACGTTTAATACTGTAATTCTGTTAAATCGATTAAGTATATTTACAAATACGTCAACAAAAGCAGTGATATGGCAGTGTTTGGGGCTGCTGATCCGAATAGAAATAATGAAGTGTTTCAATATCAAATGGGACGATATATCAGTAGTAACAAAGCGATTTGGCGTATATTTTCATTTTATATACATGAAAGACATCCAACAGTTCTTCATCTTGTTGTACACCTTGAAAATGGCGAAATGTGTACTTTACAATTGCAAATGCTGCTGATAGAGCACTTTCACTACCAAATACGACGTTGACTGCTTTTTTTAAATTGTGTGCAGTTGATACTTTTGCTAGAACGTTATTGTATGCTGAAGTACCAACATATTTTACTTGGAACGCATCAAAAAAAAAAAAAAAAAGAGTTTCAGAGACGTAAGTAAGGAAGACCTGTTGATGGTTATTCGAATGTGTTTTCCAGTGATGCTTTGGGTCGTGTTTATAATGTGCATCCAAACAATGATGAATGTTTTTATTTGCGGTTGTTATTGGTTAATGTACGTGGACCTAAATCGTTTTCTAATTTACGAACAGTTGATGGAGTATTATGTGCTATGTACCGGGAAGCTTGCCAAAAATTAAATTTGTTGGAAAATGATGTGCATTGGGATGAAACTCTTGCTGATGCATGCGTAAGTGCTCATCCAAATCAAATACGGACTTTGTTTGCAATTATTTTGTTATTGTGTTCTCCATCTAATCCATTGCATTTATGGACAAAGTATCGAGACTATTTATCGGAAGATATATTGCATCGAGTTCGTCGATTAACTTTTGATCCAATGTTGGACTATACACCAGAAATTTACAATGATGCATTGATTAAGATTGGAAATTTGTTTTGGCCATTTGTAATAAAGCATTAGTTGGGATTGACATCACCTAATCGTTCTGTGCATGATATTTTTGAGCTTGAGTTGCAAAGTGAATTGCGATACGATTGCGTCGAATTGAATGCATATGTTGTATAGAATCATCCGAAATTGAATGTTGAACAAAAGGTGGCATTCGAGCAATTGATAGTGGAACAGGTGGTTTTTATTTTTTGGATGCACTAGGTGGTACTGGCAAAACATTTCTGATTTCAGCTACTTTATTGGATGGTGGTCGAATTGCACATTCTGCGCTTAAATTGCCATTGAATATTCAAGTTATTGAAACGCCAACTTGCAATATTTCAAAAACATTTGGAACGGCAAAATTATTGCAGCGTTGTGACATAATTATTAGGGACTAATGTACTATGGCACACAAAAAATCTGTCGAAGCGTTAGAACGAAGTTTGAGAGACATTCGAAATAATGGTGCATTAATATTATTAGCTGGTGATTTCAGACAAACATTGCCTGTTATACCTAGATCAACTCCAGCTGACGAAATCAATGCTTGCTTGAAATCTTCATATCTATGGAGATCTATATCAACTTTGAAATTAACCACTACGTGTACAATTACAAAATGATCCATCTACAGCTACGTTTACTGAGCAATTGTTGAAAATCGGAAATGGAGCAATGCCCTTTGATGAATTTAGATTGTTCACATTGTCAGTTGATTTTTGTCAATTTATGCAGTCCAAAGAAAAGTTGATTGAAAGTGTTTTTCCGCATATTGAGTAAAATTATAAGAGCCATGCTTGGTTGAGCGATAGAGCAATTTTGGCTGCGAAGAACAAAGATGTCAATGAATTGAATTTTGGCATTCAATCGAAAATTGCTGGTGATTTGGTTTCGTATAAGTCTATACCGTTACCAACAAAGATGAAGTAGTGAATTATCCTACTGAATTTTTGAATTCATTGGATTTGCCAGGAATACCACCGCATAATCTTCGATTGAGAGTTAGATTCACGGTCATTATGCTACGGAACTTAAATCAACCACGTTTGTGCAATGGTATGAGGCTTGCCGTTAAAAAGCTGATGCCAAATGTTATCGAGGCAACTATCTTGACTGGAAAATTCAAAGGCAAAGAAGTTTTCATTCCACGCATTCTAATGATACCTTCCGATATGTCATTTGAATTTAAACGTCTTCCATTTCCCATTCGTTTGGCCTTTGCTATTACCATCAATAAAGCTCAAGGTCAATAGTTAGGAGTTTGCGGTGTGAATTTGGAGTATCCAGTTTTTTCACATGGGCAACTGTATGTTGCCTGTTTGCGTGTAGGAAAACCTTCGGTTTTGTATATCTACACCGAAAATGCGAATAGCAAAACAAAAAACGTTGTTTACCACAGAGCATTACAATAAACAAGTGTTATTTTTGATTGAATTATAAATTGTAAATTGTTTTATTTTATTTCTATCTTATGCATTACGAAGTGTGCAGGGTTCCGCTAGTATATATATATATATATATAGAATTCTCATTTTATAGCAAACCGCCTACAACTCTTCAATCATATCAGAATATTTCCATCCTTCCTTTCACTATTTTGATTTGACTTCTGTGTCTAAGATACCATATTAAGCCAATTTTTGCAGTAAATATCAATGTAAAGTAAAGCATTTTGCTCTTAATTAATTCATATCTTCTTCTTTCTAACTTATTCTAACTAATATTTATGGTATATCATAATCAGAGAGAAAACAAATAATTTAATCATACCAAAACGAATAACAAAAGACATCTATGCATATGTGTAGGCATATATATGCACGCACTTATGTAACATGCTTATTATAAACGCATCCGTAAGCATATGTTAATAAAGGTACAATGACGTATTGTTGCACGGTAAAATTGAGCTGGTGTATTTCGCTGTTTGTTGCTGACTTGCTGGGATATAAATTTTTCATTAATTTTCCTGAAAATTAATTGAAACAACATCTGTTGTTGACATTCCCTCTAAATTTTAGCGTCATAGCTTGACATTTGCAAAAGTTACGTAGCCAAGAGTTCATCTATCTTTGTGTGTGTTGGTGATTTTTTACAATTTTAGAAATGGATTTAAATTTGCAACAATGAACTTTTATTAAATTTTGCGTAAAAAAACAGATTTAATGGCGCGCGAACGTTGGAAATATTAGAAAGGTATTTTGGCAACAATTATCTAAAGAAAACGGTCGTTTACCAGTGGCACGAGCGTTTCAAAAGTGATCGAAGATGATGAACGCAGTGGCAGACCATCGACATCAAAAGCCGAAGAAAACATTGTTGAAGTAAATGAAATGTTGGTCAATAATCGCAAATTAACCATCAGAGATAGCAGAGGACTGGAACATCACCTATGGATCCGTCCAAGACATTTTGGTTAATGATTTGGGTTTCCGTCGTGTAGCAACAAAGCTGGTGCCAAAAGACCTCAATTTCATGCAAAAAAGAGACCGTGTTGACGTCGCAAAAAAGATGATTTGCAAGGCTGAATGCGATCCCACATTCATTAAATCATTACTGGAGACGAGACGTAGGTTTATGAGTACGACACGCAATCCAGACATCAGGCAAGTGAATGGCGTTCACCAAATGAGCCGAGAGCAAAAAAACCACATCGTCTTTAGTCAAAAAAGAAGGCAATGCTCACGATTTTTATGTATTACAACGGTGTAGTGCATCATGAATTTTTGCCAGAAAGCCAGACAGTACACAAGGAGTACTATTTGGGCGTTATGAGACGTTTGCGGGAAGCAATTCGCCGAAAGAGACCAGAATTGTGGGCAGAAAACTCGTGGATTTTGCACCATGATAACGCACAGTCGCACAGTACCATCATCATTCGTAATTTTTTGACGAAAAATGCAACAAATACCATCCAGCAGCCACCAAATTCACATGATTTGGCTCCCTGTGACTTCTTTCTGTTGAAGTTAAAAAACCACTACGGGGAACGCAGTTCAGCAGCCTAAAGGAAGAAATGGAAGAATTGCAGGAATCACTTGCGAACATACCGAAAATCGAATATAAAAAATGTTTCAAGGATTGGATCAAGCGCTGGCATAAGTGTGTTGCAGTCGGTGGGGATTACTTTGAAAGGGACAATATAGATTTAGATAAATAAACTTGTATTTTTAATTTTTTGAATACATTCCGGGACTAAGGTGGTATGTGTATATTTTAGCATTTGCAACTCATATTTTAGGCTTGCTGTTGTGAGCCAAAGAAGGTTTTAATATTACCTATAGCTTTACTTTTCTTACGGATGAAAGGATGTAAGTCCAAATTCAAATAAAGAAATTGCATTCAGTGCTTATAAAACTTAATTGTTATTGATAGTGTAGAGTAGCAGGGATGATAAAATTCGTTACGAAATAAAATACCTTTCTATAATAAGATACGGACATAGGACCGCATTTTTTTTGTACAGGGGGATTTCATTAAAAAATGTAATTAAACACTTCTTTAATTAGTCACTCCCCCTTGACCTCGAAGAAATTAAGTACTTCATGTTTCCAATGAGTTACTGTTAAAGCGTAATAAAAAGCTATGATTGGACGAGGTTACGAAACAATTGAAATATTTCAATTGTTGTTTCGATGGAATAATAATGTATTACTAGCTCCCAGTGCGTTTCAAAACAATATTATATAAAATACAATTAATTAAAGGAATGTCTTGATAAAGCGATGCTTTAAGAATGACGTCCAGTGACTTCACATGGGAAGGACTTTAATTAAAAAAAAAAAAAAAAACAAAAAATGCAAGGGTTATTCTTGTTCAAAGAAGCAAGAAGCCTACAGTGCCGAAACTAACCGATTCAGTAATTGCAGATGGACTTAAAGATATTTTGCTTTTTCACTATATAACATAAATATGAGAATATGCTTGTGGATGGTTCTGCTCTATTACTTTCGTGTAAATTTTGGTGATTTATTTTTAATATTCAATATATATAAAATATGTTCAATAACTGTATTACGTAAAAAAAAATCTATTTCCTAATATGTAAAAAAATTTAATGTACAATAGATGTGAAGTTGTTAATTAATAGGAAGAAGGAGAGAGCAACCCTGAATATGAGGGAGAAAAATAAAGAATATATTTTATCTGTAGTATGTATGTAGCATATCATAGTAAATTTAAATTTACAGTTTAGGTTTTTTTTTTCTAACTCTATTAGATTTAATTATATGGAAAAATCAAATACAAGACATTTGAGTTAGCTACTGGCGTTTGTTGTTATACCGAATCAAAATAATTCGCATTGAAATCAGAATAAAGGTTTGAAGTTAAAGTTTTTGTTACTTTTTGGGTCATTCCACGATAAATCGCCGAAGCTATATGAGGAGCTCTGAACGACATCCTCCGATTTGATTGAAAAGTGGTAGAAATACTCATTGGAGTTGCACGAATCTTAAAGCAAATAAAGTTTTGTAGAATTCGATATAATTTGCGTGTAACGGAATTTCAAAAATTGGCAGAAAATCAAAATTTATGCTTTCTTTTATATTTAAAAATCATAACTTTGGCTTTGCTTATCAGAATTTGATAAAATATACCTTGTTGAATTCAGGAAAAGGTGAACTTTCAAAGATTTGGAATAATTTTTATTTTCAAGGACGAAGGATATCCCAGAATATCCTTTTTACATATATCTTTGAATAACTCAAAAAATGGTTTTTTGTATATATATTATAGAGAGATTCGTCCTCTTTTTCCATTTCAAATTTTAAGTTGGGAACTCTAGGGGTTCGGTCAAAATAATATTTTATAGGCGGCTAAATATTCTGTAATAAATATTTTCATTAAAAAAAAAAAAAAGTCACACTGGGGCCTTTGTATCTAAAACTAAAAAAATCATTATTTATTATCTTTTAAGAGTATTTACGTATTCTTCGGATGAAAAGAAAATATATTTTTCCTCTATTTTATTTTCCTTTAATTACTCCTTTTGAAACAGATGAAATATGATGAAGTGTTCTTGTTTCCGGCACAATTCTTAAATTAGAAAATCCCGATTCCATCAATAATTTTTCTTCGTTATACTCCTGTGTGGTCACGTAGGAAAAATCCATATTCTTTATATTTTCAGTTGCCCAGTTATATAAATGTAAGGGAGTTGTTATGTGTTCCCTATCCGGTCTTTGTTGGCTTGCTCTGGCAGCCAGTCTTATTATTGTACCACCAAGTCCATCGCAGGCGCTCTTACCATGGGGGGTCGCAAACAAGTTCCATTCAGCATTCACTTCAAAATCCTGTTAAATTAAAAAAATTCTTTTTGTTTTTGTACTTAATGTTTCTTAAAATGTTGGCATTTCTTGTGCAGGAACTCTAAGAGACGGCGCTGAAATAAGTGTACTGCGATAGTGTCATGCTTTAAGCGGTAACTGATTACAACAAAACTTTAATTTTTAATATCATGCATCTGGTTCCGGTAATGTATTGGGTGAATCGTCGTCTGTTCGTTAGTCCAGTGGTATCCCTGCCCTGCATCTTGCACAACAAAACATAATTTTCAGAAAAGTCCAATAAAACAAGTATGTCCGTTTTCGTTAAGAGAAATTTGACTTTTTTTATGTCCCTTATTTGTTGATCAGTTATAAAAACATGACGAATGAAAACACCAAGCCGTTTCAAAACGCTCTGAATGAAATCCTCAGAGTTTTAAATTTTCACTTCCAATTTTGATCGGTGTGTGTGGGTTTACTGATAGTATGTTACGTCTTCTATGAAGTAATAACTAAAAGCAGTATCAAAGATTCTCCTTAATTTAGAATAGTTTGGGCAATTAAGTCACTTGCCCAAGTAACACTTTATATCAGGAGGGTTACAAATAACCAAAGCTAAGCAGGCTCTGCTATCATTGAGATTCTTATCTTCGTTTTCTATCAGCCCTGATATATTGCTACCCTCAAACATGAGTTTGATATTTTGATGGATGGTGCAAACACACACGGATTGAGTTCTTGATGCTCCAGCCAAAATGCAGTTCTTTGGTTTTTACGACGCAAATTTGGAAAATCCAATCTTAACATTATTATGAATTTCTTTGAACTTATAATATATCTCCCTAAGGTTAGCCAGAATCAGGCGTTTTTATTAGTTTTTTCTGATTATCAATCTAACAAAAAAGCAAAACATCTTATTTTTGAACCTGAGAAAATAAATTTTTGTTACCTTTATAGATACGTAGTCTTTTTTTCCTGGCATTAAACGGCTAAAATCAACTTCACAGTAAAAACTTTCTACCAATTGCTTGATATCAGCCATATCATCCCCATAAGTTGATAGAACCCTTTGATCTTCTTGAAGTTTTCTAGATTTCTTGATCATATAGCTTGTCAATCCTGGAAACTCTTCTATAATTTTGTCGACGCTATATTCTCTTGTCTTTACTTGAAATATTCTTCTTCTCTGGAACTATCTTTCTTTGCAATTTTTAACATAGACTTTTTCAATTTTGAATGCACATATTTTAAGTCACTAAGTCTTCTCTTGTCGAATGTATCTTCTCCAATATACTGTATGCATTCATTAATCAAATTGAATGCAATGTCTTTATCGAAATACATGTCACAAACTTCAATTTGATCTTCAACCTCTAGAAATGATGGCGTTGTATCAGAATTTCGGATCTGACTCAAGTTTTTTCCTACAGTAAGTAAGTAAGATTGCAGTAAGTTTTCCACATAAAAGCACTCATAATATTTTTTTATTACTCACAACTCTTATTACGATACAATCTAAAATGAATCCCGAGCTCACGACAGATTGACATCAATTGAGTGCAAATAAATTAGGCGTAACTTCTACATAAAATCCTCAAAAACGAGAAATGTGCAGTTACTAGTCATTGAAGGAATAAAACAATCACAGTGATGTTTTTTTTCTAAAAAAAAAACAGCTATGTACATAAGTACATCGTGATTCATCGTGAGGTTTGATCTTCAATAGGCTCCGTTTGACAGACTATGCATGACCTTTATCAAACTGCTTCAACATTTTTGTTTAGTATCTTTTGGCAAATAATTGTAAAAAGATTCACAACACAATATCGTCTCCAACTTGTTCAGCTGTATTACGAAAATCCGCGTTTTGTAAGAAATGTTTTTCTTGCGATTCGAGGAACTTCCGGTAAGTATTATATAGGCAAAATTGCCGTATTTGGCCTGATGAGCAACCCGCAGAGTACCAAGAGCTACCATTATATTCATTAAAACCAACGGTATGGTGTGGTTTATGGGCTGGTGGAATCATTCATCCATATATCAATGGTAACCGTTATAGCAACATGTTAATGGACTATGTGCTTCCTATGTACTTAATTTCACGTTTTGCTACGGTAAATTGGTCGCTTGAATCGTGCGATATCACACCTTTAGACTATTTTCTCTGGACATATGTAAAGTTTTTTTTTTTTTTTATAATACCGCGCACGCACCAAGAGGATATGAATACTTTTTTACTGGCTTTTTCTCCAGGCCGCGGGAGGGTGGTGTAGTAGTTTGGAACTCAGGTGTATTAGGTTTCGATATTTTTCCCAGAGGTGGTTGTCAAACTGGACGGGACGAGCTAGTACATCCTCCTAAACCAGTGTGTCTTAAGTTCGTGCTAGTTGTTAGTTCGTTACATTTATAGCCCAGCCAGCAACCACTCCAACATCGGTGTTATGCCTTCATGTCAGAGTTGACGCCGACGGGACTTTCATATAACTACATACAAATTCTATAAAAAACTTTTTCACAGAATTGCCTGGCACGGGATTCGAATACGCGACCCTCTGCCTGAGGAGTCTATGCATATACCACTACACCACGGTCAAGTTTCAAGGCTTCAGGAATAAGCCAGCTGCGATTGATGATATGGAAGCTTACATTACTCGTGTTATCCGCGAGTTACCAGTCGCTAAGTTCGAACAAGTCGCCCAGAATTAGACCTTTCTAATGTAGTCGTGGCCAATATTTACATGGTTTCATTTGCAAAAAGTAAATGCCATGGATTGTTTTTTTAACCGATAATAAAAATTTTAAGTTCGCTTTCAAATTTATGTGTTTTATTTTACGTTATAAATCAAACCTACCGATCAATCTTCCTATATGTGCACTTGGGTTATATGTGAGAATGACAAGAGGAGTAGCGTTTTTTAAATATTTAGTTTTTCGATTTAGCTGCCTATAAAATATTATTTTGACCGAACCCCTAGAGATCCCAACTTGAAATTTGAAATGGAAATAGAGGACGAATCTCTCTATAATATATATACAAAAAACCATTTTTTGAGTTATTCAAAGATATATGTAAAAAGGATATTCTGGAATATCCTTCGTCCTTGAAAATAAAAATTATTCCAAATCTTTGAAAGTTCACCTTTTCCTGAATTCAACAAGGTATATTTTATCAAATTCTGATAAGCAAAGCCAAAGTTATGATTTTTAAATATAAAAGAAAGCATAAATTTTGATTTTTTGCCAATTTTTGAAATTCCGTTACACGCAAACTATATCGAATTCTTTACTTTATTTGCCTTATTATTCGTACCACTCCAATGAGTATTTCTACCACTTTTCAGCCAAATCGGAGGGATGCCGTTCAGAAGGTCAGTCGATCCTTCATGGAAACACCCTTTTATCACTTTGCTTATTTTATTTTCATGCATTTGACTGCAGATAATTGATAACAACTTAAACTGGTCTTTGGTCACTACCATTTTGAAAATGCAAGTAACCTTTCCGGTACGACTTTATTAACCTGATCTTGTTTATAATAATGCAAGCATAAGGAGATTCTTCATGCTAGGTATTTCCAATTTTTAAGACTGCGTTTAAAAGACAGAGGAGGACCAGTATTACTATATAAGATTCTCAAAACAAAATTTTATTTAATTTTTATTTTATACCCCCATAACCTAGCAAAGGATTTTTTTTTTATTTTTTTGAAAGAAATACAATACAAAACAAAACCCATTTAAGCAAATCCTCTTTCTGCATCCAAGAAAAATCTTACAAAAGTGCACTGCAAAAGCATTGACACAAACTGTCGACGGCCACCCACTTGTACTGCTCTTTTGTAAAAATTTACTCTAAATGGGGAAACTAATGCCCCCAGCCAAATGCAAAAGCAAGCAACGAATTTTGAAACTTAAAACCAAAGGACAAACACCACTGGTGAATAAGTTCCAAATGAAGACTTTAAAAGTACAATAAAAAGAATGGAGTAAGTAAATAAAATGTGAAACTGAAATGTTAAGTATTGCAAGAAGTAAAATGTTTATTTCAACTTTTATATGTTCCAGTTTTTGAATTTTTTAAGAAAATATTGAATTTAGTCAGTTGACTGGTGCTTTTGTTTTAAGGAAACTGTTCTCCAAATTTATTTCACGATTTCAAATATTTTTACAATTTTAAATTTGAAGTGTTCAATGTAAGATCCAGCAGTTTGATTTTAAATTTTAAATAAATAAATGGATCATAAAAAGGCACAAGGGACAAGGTCAAACGAGTTTTTTTACTTTTTTGGACTACAATACACTATTTCAGGTTTTCAGCGATTTGGGAAGAATACAATGCTCTTTCTAGATTCAGATTGCCTGTCTATATTATTTCAAAGTCTTTTTTAAAATAAATGCGATCGAATATACGGACACAACTTTTTCATATGCAGAATATTTCCCAAAATATGGCGTGTGCGCTCAGTACTAATCTTTGTGGCATCTGCTAGCTCGCGCACGTTCACTTTCCGGTCAGCCAACACCATTTCATGTATTTTTTTGACATTGTCCTCTTTAACCGCATCGAAGGGCCTGCCGCTGGACTTGAACTTAGCCCCATATTATTTATCCAACTTTTCTTTTGTTTCCTTAGCCGTTTTGTCCATACTCAACACGATACCAAACACGTCAACAACAATCAGCTGTCAAAACAAAACTAAAGACAGTATCGGACTGAAATTTGGCATGCCTGCCTAAATTTGAACGGACTTCAAGGCACCATAACCTTTTTTGCAGTAACACCGCATTCTGGCGGTCAAAGAGGTTACTTTTCACTCCACCTAGTAGTAACGGAAATTTTGCTTGTTGACATACCCACTGGGTAAAAAATGGGCCTTGTTTGAGAAGATGATCTCCGGCCAACCTTTTCAGCACCCAATAAGCTTACTTTAATAAATATTTTGACAGCTGGATTGGTAACTTTGACAGCTGGAGAAATTATAATTGCTATTTGGTCACCCGTTATTTCTCTCATTATAAGAAATGTTATTTTAATTCCTTAGTTTAATTTTATTTATTCATTTGCCAAAAATTGTAAAATCTTAATCATCGGCCCACATTTGATCTTCAAATACATTTAAAATATTAACTCAGATATCATTCTACTATTTCAAATTACAAAATAGTTACTTATGCGCCTCATTTTTCCAGTAGAGATTTTCTGAATTCATCTGATATATAGTGTTTTGACAGATTTCAAATATGTATTCCAGATTATCTACTATGTAATCATGAGAATGTATGAGCCTTACAACACCTCAACTTCACAGGGTGAAGATAATTCTCAAGAGGCATCTCTCGAACATGCAATAGCAACCACTATATACGGAAAAACGGACAATTCGGTGTGTTTTTTTCGTGCCGGAGGTGTCATTCGGTCATACTCTTTCCGTGAACTATTTCGAGACATGAAACTTGTCAATGACCGGCAATATGGTTTTCATAGATTTACTGACGATTTGATAGCTTTTCTCACCGAAAAGTGAAACCAAAGCATACATTAATATGGCAAAAGCAAGATAGTTGCACACGATATTTGGGGTCGATGAATCTATTTTTTTAATGGATTATATATTACCTTTCAGAACGTTAAATTTAAGTTGTCTTGGATGGATTCAAGTCTAATATCCACAAAATAAATCTTGGTGTACCTCAATACTCTATTCTTTCTCCGAAAATCTTTTTAATTTTTTTCAATGATTTCTTGTCCGCCACTTATAATCCAATATATTCATTTGCTAATGACAGTACTCTATGCTTTTTATAATCGTTCTCAGACATCCCTAGCTTAAAAATATTTAAAAAGAATAATTTACGGTATTAATCGTTTAGCTCATAGATGGTCATTGTTTAGAGAATTGAGAACTCTTCTGTTAAGACACCTATATATTTTTAAAGTTCTCAGGGAATTCTTTAACCAAAGTAATAACTCTCCAAATAGAAACTTAACTTTTTATAGTTTGCGCGTTAATAATCGAGCATTGGTTAATGTTTCGATCGCACATAGAACCAAATTTTTCATTTGGTCATTTTTTTATTGTTACTGCGCCTAAATGTTTGAACAAACTACCTGTTGCTATTCGAAGAACTCCTTATTTTCACTCGTTTGTATGTAATGTTAAAGATTGGTTATTTACAATATTATAGATTATCCTATTATTGAATCGATTTTTCGATATGTGTCCTAGGATTCATTATTTGCTTTATGATTGTACTCAGATTCTTTTCTATCTATCTTTTTTTTGTAACACTGATAACTACCCCACATCAGTTTCCTGAATTTGAAAATATTACTTAAACGTCATTCACCACTAACTTAACTAGTTACAGAAAGATTATTATTCGTTTCACAATTATTACTTAGAATAATTGAATTGTTAAAATGAATTGGTATTTATTTAATTTTTAAATTCAATTGTTATAATTATTTAAATGGAACGAATAAAATTAAAATCAATCAATTAGTCAAGTAATCAATCTTTGTCTGTGAGACGGGAACGGCAGCAAAGATAAAGTTCATTAAATTTTAATACTAACAGCATTACTAATTGGGACACCTAAAACGGAGTAGAAGTAAATGCCTTTAAAACACAATATTTTCTGGTTTACTTAAAATTAAATTAAAGCACCCAGCTATTATTAATGAATGGCATTTGTCGAAACTGAAACTTTTTCATTTTCGGTATGTGTGTCAATGGCAACTTACGTTGGCGTGATCACATATTTTATGTCGCCAAAAATGTTGCGAAATGTTTAGGATTTCTAAAGCGAAGTAAGAAATATTTCACCCCTCTGACCAGACATCAATATATAGCGCGTTCATCGCTATACGTTATATAACTCGTGGACCTGCCGAGCTTATTATTTCCCAGTCGTTATAACATGCAAAGATTTAAAACCAACGTACATTTGTACCTTAATCTATTGGACTTAATTTAGTCTCTGATCTATGTGAATAAGCCAGAAACTGTAGACAACTGAGTGGCGAACATAATACGAAAAAAATCATAAAAAACTTGGGTCAAGTGCATTTAATCATGCAAGCGGTTTCGTAGAGCTCATTGAGTAGCATCTAATAAAAAGCCCTATATAATGTAATATTTAAGCTTACAGTTTTAAATATATACATTAACAAATAAAAAAAAACAAAACTCGAGCTCTTGCACTAAGTTTAATTAAGACACATTGTCAAAGTCACATTGATTAGCATGGAGTTTAAGAATATTGGGTTGATAACTTCTAGATCCTTGTTGGTAAATTTTCATAGTATCCGACACTTTTTTTGCCAATCGGTGGTTGTTGCAATTTTTCTGGAATCAGAAAGCTGTCCCTCCGTTGGTTTTTGGTTTGACTTTCGATCATCTCTCATAATTATATTGATTAAAATCTCGAGCCAATTACACTGATTGGGATCCACATTTCGGAGGGTATGTTAGCCAGTCCAAATGCACGCCCTGTGTTCATTCTCTTAACAGCTTTGCTAATTTCGGTTTCCGTAAAATTTACCGGCAACTAAATATTGAAAAATTGAAAAAATATGATAGCTAACTATGCTATGCTGTTCTGAAAATTATTCAATTTTTAATATTTGCATAAATTTGAGATCGAAATAAATTCCGTAGATTTGACTTTTTCTAAAAACATCTGAACCTTAAAGGAGAAATCTTCCTCTACATTCTTTTACCTTTAACATTTAATTTTATCCAATGAGAAAAAAACTATGAGAGTGAAAACTAAATATGCAGGTTCCATTATCCATATCCATAAATTATGCAAAAAGGTAAAAATGCACTAAATCTCCCCATTAACAAGCTTATAACTGTTTTTCTGCTTTTTAAAGATATCTTCCTTTTTTAAATTGCACAAAAAGGCTATTTCAAAAATATGTGAACAATAGAACAACTGCAGTCTTTGGTTGTATTTTAAGAGCAAAGGGATGAACATTGTACCTTTTAAATATATGTAGATACCCGTATCTACTCAAATATACTCGTACTGCATTCTCTTCCTGGTTGTTCTTTCTGTTGCCTTTTCTGCTTAACTCAAGACAATTTATCGTGTTTTTATTTAAGCAACATTCTATTGAATGCTCAACACATATAACAATATATGATATTTAAAAAGTAAAGGAATAATAAAAAAAATATCTAAACAATACAGTGATAGGATTTAAAGAATCCTAAATATAAAATGGTCTTAAATGTACTTGTCACCTTAAATTTACTGCAAACGGTAAAATTTCCAATGCGCTTCGATAAAAATAACTAAGTGGTCAGTAATTGGAGAAGGAGGAGTGGAAATGCAGCTTCTCCTCTCCGTGGCTATTTGAAGGATTTTGACGACATATTTTGGTAAACATTAAATGAAGACAATTTGAAATTTTGAGGCACGAGCTTGCTTGTGTTAGTTTAGTATGTTTTCCTTTGATAAATAATTCGCTATCTATCAAGGGAATGTCTGTCGTAAAATATGTCGGATATGGCTTTTAAAAATAGCGAAACCTGGCATATGCCGCTGTTAATACATACTTTGTGTTATATCAATGGTTACGATATGCAGTACATATCCATAGAGAATTAATTGGCTTTGCAATAGGTTAACATATGGCGACAAGGGTTTTTTTGGTATTTGGTATTTCTGCTTCATATACACACAAATATGATATAATTTTTCTTACTTCATCTACAATTCGTGTAACACAATATAAAAAAACGCCTATGATTACAAACTTCTCACATACTTTTTCATCTAATAGTATTGTATTATAAACTTTTTTAGCTTTTGCGTTGATAATTGAAATGTTTTAAAACGGTTGGCAATTATTATGATAAGAATGAGATCGAAAACTTATATAGCTAATAAGTCATTGATGGATATATGAAATCGGAAACTTGACAGTAGATATCAGAGTTTGCGGACGATATGGGGGATGTCAGGTGGAGATGGTGGGTAAATTAGCTGAAGCTTAGCATGCAAACTTTTCTGTGTGTGGTTGCGTTTTCAACATGCATAGCATAATGCATAGCTCGATACTTGTATTCGGTGCTTAAGTGTTGGGATACCGCTCCTACGAGGAATCGAAGAAGTTCCTACACTTATTTCTAAAAGCGTACTTTCCGATTACCAACAAGCACACCCAATTATCTTTTGAATCAAGAAACTGGGATATCACCAATGTTTTTAGAAATATCAAAGATGAATCAGGACTATGTGGACAAAGTGATGACAATGGACAAAGTAAGGTTATTATTTATAATATTAGTAGAT
The DNA here is from genome assembly GCA_907269105.1 of Volucella inanis. NCBI lineage: Eukaryota > Metazoa > Arthropoda > Insecta > Diptera > Syrphidae > Volucella > Volucella inanis. The sequence continues at coordinate 68,906,264 of OU026153.1, forward strand.
AACACCATTATATATTGTAGAAACCAGAGATCATTCAGACCCAATTTAAAAAAAAAAAAAAAAAAAAATAGCTGGTCAACGTGTTGCAGTAACGTTCGTAAAGTGCCCTAAATGAGGCCTAGCTGTTGACTTCGGCGACGAATTGAGATGCCTGGCTGGTTTTGAACATTTTCGCTCACAGTGGTGATAGTTTGGCATGAACGTTCTTGCCTAAGATGCTGATACCGAATCAGTCTCTTCAAAACGTTTCCATATTCCACTAAGGCGATTACGTTGGCCGAAAAATTCACGAATTTTACAAAATGTTACTTTTACAGATCAGCCATTTTCGTTTTATGACATCTGTTAAAAATATCAACCACACTAAATTCAGTAAATGACAGTAATTAACAGCTAACATCTACATCCTCTGTTGGCTTACCCTTTAGCTATGCCAAATCAAACTAGACTAAACTATCTAAATTTTTTAATTGAAACAAAAGTCATAAACTTACTAATTCTAGATTATGTTGATCCAAGAAAAACAAAATAGTATTAATTGTATAACATAGGAGTCGAGGAGTAGATTCAAGTGCATAAACGCATTCCATCGACTGCATCTAATTTCAATGCACCCTACGCATTCCATAAAAGAGACTGTTACCGAACCAACGAATGTAACAGGTCCATAATCAAAAAGTAGCTTACTGTCAACATTGCTTCTTATGATTGACGGAAAATATGGTGGACCTAGAAAGTTAACGCAAAATCATCGGCCTTTTTCAAGCACAGCTTTCGAGGCGACTAGACGCGCACAAAAAAAAAAAAAAAAAAAAAAAAAAACAGGGAAAAAAAGAATTTTTAAGAAAACTAAAGTTTGTAACAGAAAATTAAAGTTTTTGAAAGAAAACCAAAGTTTGTAAAAGAAAATTAAAAGTAAAAGAAAATTAAAGTTTGTAAACTAAAGTTTGTAAAAGTAAAAATTAAGTATTATGAATTTTTGAATTGTGCATATTTTTAAGAGAATATATGTACAGCAAAATGTAAAAATAAAAGTAAAGAGAAATCATTCTAAAAATTCGAACAGCTTTTTTCTTGAATTAGAAGCCGAGCCACCAAATTCAACAAAGGCAATTTCCTAATATCTGCTTACTGCCAGCGGATAATCCTTCTAATATCGCAATAAGGCTGTATCTATATAAGTAAAAGAATAAATTGACTGATCGGCTTGAGCTTATTAGTCAGTGTTACCAAATGTTACACCTGGCGAAACCACTTTTTTTACCAGATGTTGGTCTTAAGTCTGACAGCAGTATATATTTGCACGAAAATTTAAACACACACAACCAAATGATTTTGCGGAAGGCCTTTCACCTTAAACGTAATGGGCAGCTGTCAGCCACTTACACGAGAAGAGGAAAACTTTACATTCATGCAATTGAAGAACCTACCACAAAATAAGTGAACTTTTGCAATGATCTGGAATGGAAAATAAAAGCTTTTGCAATCCATCGCTGACATCGCTTTCATGTCATCTTAATGCGCAAAGTCTCTACCCCAAAATAGATTAATTTCGACTACGGTACTGTCGTACTTGAAAGACAATTAACGCGGTAGGATTGTAGCTGAAGCACCGGATAATAGTCATATAGAATATTGCTTCATGGAAGTGGGAAGTGGTCTAAATAAATGTGGTCGTCGTGTGGTCGTAGATGTGAATTTGGAAAATATTTATTATATGCCTTCTCTAGGCTCTCCAGTATCTTTCCCTCAAGACAATATTCTTCGAATATTTAAAAATTATCAAAACCTATTCCCAATATAAATATTTTATTGGTCAAACCTGATATTGGGCACCGAAGATATTAAAAAAAAAATGTTGCATTTAAGATATATCCACCAAAGGTTATAAACCAGGTATAAACTATCAGAGTTTCACGAAATATAGGGTTTTCCAATATGGACTTGACAACTTTGAATTTAATTTGTGAACGCACTCTTTCACTAATCATCAAACTGTCACCGTCAATTTATTCAGTAAGCTCAACATTTTCATCGTGGTAAAGTATACTAACGAGCAACGTCTGCATATTATAAAAATTTTCTACAGATATTTGGAGTCGGTGACTGCAACTTTAAGAGCGTTAACTCAAATTTTAGGTCGTAATTCTCGCCCTAGTAGACAGGCAATAACAAGCTTAGTGCAAAAATTTGAATCTACATATTCGTAGTGTGATGTTGCGTGTCAGTGAGATAACGGGTTGGTAGAAGTGTCGAAAATATCGCTGCCGTTCAGATCTCCGTAGCAAACGATCTAAATCAGTCAATTCCACGGCGTTCTCATGAATTGGGCATCGCTCAGACCACATTATGGCGTATTTTGCGTAAGGATCTTGGTTTACACCCATACAAGATCAAGCTGACTCAAGAATTGAAGCCGATGGACCATTTAAAGCGATGTGCGTTCTCCGATTGGGTTCTGGAGAAGATGCGCCAAGATGATGAATTTCATCGCAAAATCATTTTCAGTGACGAAGCTCATTTTTATCTCAATGGGTTCGTCAATAAGCAAAATATGCGTTATTGGTCGGGTGAAAACCCACATGTGCTTCATGAATCAACACTTCATTCACAAAAAATAACTGTTTTTGATTGTACTTCAAGCCAATAATAAAGTTTTTGAAATATCTCAAATGGTTTGCCTTTTTTAAAAAAAAAAAAGTTGTCAACTCGTTATTAGAAAACCCTATATAAAAAGCTTAGAAATCTTTTAACTCAAAAACCAAGAGATAAAAAACCTTTCTTCTCCAAGTATTTAAGCCTTAGATTACTAAGTAATAAATTATGGAGCAATCTACGAAAACTTGGATTCGGGCGTAAGAAACTAAATGACCTCGAAGACGTAGACCCAGATGCGTTAAACTAAGATTTCGTTTAAGTTCAAACGTTGCCCACATAAGTTAGTCCAATCAGCTTTCCTACGGAAGTTGAAGAGTCAGAAGATGTTGACATATTTTGTTTGTTAAAGTAAACTGTGCCTAAGGCCATTCTATATTATATTTTATTTAAGTTTTCAAATAAACTTAAATTTTTTTTTTTTTTTACTTTTGGTAAGTAAGTTATAAAGGGTGATTATTGATGATTGGTTTTCTAGTGTTCTACTCTTGACAGCTCACGCGTGATTCTTGACATATATCAAAAACAAAAATGCTGGAATACTATAGCATTCCCATTTCCCAACCGAAAAACGCTTACAAATTATTGAATTTTACTATCAAAATTCTTTCTCTGTTAAAAATGTTTTTCGCGCACTTCGATAATTTTACGGTCGTCAAAATCGGCGTATGGTCGATATCGCTTTCTTGGATATCGAGCTATCTACCCGTATGCGTAGATTGCATACAGGACAAAATATTGTTGCTCTATCCGCCAGTGCTAATGAAGACCGTGATTAGTCCATCTGCCGCCGTTCGCAACAATTGGGATTGTGTTACTCAACTACTTGGAAGATTTTACGCAAGGATGTTGATTCAAAATCTTACACAATACAGCTCGTGTAAAAACTGAAGCCTAACAACCTACCATAGAGTCAAATTTCCATTGATTGAGGCTTAGGAAAGCTGAAGGAAGATTCGCTTTTTTATCGAAGAGTTGTGTTCAGCGACGAAGCTTATTTCTGGTTGAATGGGTAAGTTAATAAACAAAACTCCCGTATTTGGTCCGATGAGCAATCCTTGGTAACGCAAGAGCTGTCAATGCACCCGGAAAATGCAAATGTTTGGTGTGGTTTATGGTCCGGCGGAATCATTGGCCCGTAGTTTTTATAAGATGACCCCGAGAACAACGTTATCGTCAATGCTGACCGCTTTCGTTCAATAATTTCGTACTTTTTTCGCCCAAAATGCACGAACTGAACCTGATCGACGTGTGGTTCCAGCAAGATGGTGTTACATGCCACACAGGAAGCGAACCGACGGTCAATAGAGAAATGAGTTCAGTAGACAATTTATCTCTCGTTTAGGACCTCTGAATTGACTGACTGGATCACGAGATCCAACTTTAGACTATATATTAGGTGGATACGTTAAATCGCTCGTATACGCCGACAAACCAGTGTCAATTGCAGCCTTGAAAGACAACAGTACACGTGTTGTTCGAAAAAGTAATTCCAAATTGAACTCTTCGTATAGACCATTAAAATATGAAACATGAAATAATGGTTAAAAAATAGATGGCAAACATTGATTTATCAACTTTTACACTCTTACAGTATTCCTGTGTTCTGTTTTTGGCAATTAGAAACCAAACGCTCAAAAATCACTCCATACAAATCAACAAATAAAAAAAATTTCACTGATGTAGACATTTTCATTTAGCTCGTGTGATCTATGTAGATCGCGAGTAAAAATAAAACACGGCTATTGTAGTCACTTCAGTTGTTCCTGAATATTGTTTGGATAAACTCAATTTAACTTCAGATAAATAAATATAATAATATATTAATTACAATATAATGTTGGAAACAAAATACTATTTTTTTTACAAATATAACAAAACGATTAATAACTCATAAAATAAATAAATAAATAAAAATTCAAAAACAAGTGCAATGCATTGAAGAACAAAAAAGTCACTAAGTGTGGGTATTTGCACTGCATGCACTCAATCACTGCCGTTACTGTGCTGAATTTTGTGAATCTTGTTATGAATGAGTGTGAATTTTTTTGGCGCACTGTTTCATATTGTTGTAAGGGCGTTACATCTACAACAGTTTGATTCCGTAAGCCAACATCAGAATCCTCACTTCGCAGCTTTGCTTAGTGTCTTCGGTGTTTGTGTTTTCGTGTTGGTTTGTGATTATGACTCTGGAATTCAGGGTGGACGTAGCCAATATACGCGGGGTAAAAAGGAATCACTTTTCTGCATACTCTAACTGTAAGTACAGACCAGCTGATTTGGTAATTAGTGAACCAAAGGTAGATCACTACATATATCTACCTCTCAGATCACTTTGATTGGAAGCTAACTGGCTACAAACTAGTGCCACTATTATTTTTTCACCGCTGTCTCACCATTTACGGACGTGGTGATGTAGCTAACCAAACTCCATCTCAATGTGATCCATGTTCCAATCCGCAATTCAAATTCATGTGGTTAAAATTCCATCTCCGTAAGCAAATTATCCACTACTGCTCTATTTACAGAAGCCCCAAACTGAACAGAAATTCGGCCTTTAACGAGTCCAATACGCTGTCTGTCGCTCTTGCTAAGGGCGATTTTAATATACGAGTAAACAATTTTGGGTGGCTTTGATACCAGAAAGACGGTATGTATGATCTTCGCTGCGAAAAAGAACTTAACCTAGCTTAGGCTCATCTACATTTACCAAGTGGATACCAGACGTTGATAGTCATATCGCCAATACACTGGATTTGTTTTAACTTCTCACCCTGATAAGTGCACTATTGATGAGCTTTCCCCTCTGGATTTATATGTCATATCAGCTAATTTCTCGTACACCGACCACAGAGTTAGAGAAAAGATAAATAAAAGAACCGCATGGTAATACGAGAAGACCAATTGAGATGGATTTAATGGCTTCTTTAGAAACTTTAAATGGTCGTTGTTTTTCCTCAATAACGACATGGGAAACGCTGCTTATATGAAAAAGACACTATTTTCTTTAGAATGAGATCTTTTATCCCTCGTCGGATGAAGAGTATCAAACCAAAAGAAAAAAATTTTGTTTATCGATTTAGAAAAAGTTATTTTGAGAAGAGGGCGTTTGAAGTTTTTTCGCGAACTTTTCGTTCTTTGAACTTAAAAATTTTTTCGTAAGTTTTCATCGAACGCCTCTTCCTGCTCTTCACAGGCTTAGTTTTTGGCAATCTGAGTTTCTGTGGTTGCTTATTAATTTTTTTTTTTTTACCAAACGTACCGGTTTCTCGTCGCGTCTCATAGTGCACGCGTATGTATGGTTGCCAATTTAATTTTTTAGTGCCTCCATATTTGTTAATTAGGTATGAGGACCTTCATTAAAAATGCAATTGCAATTTCAACAATATTTTTGGAACAGAAAGTGTATGTGGGGCCAATAGACCTAAAGAGGTTGTTTAAACACTCGTTGTTGTTTTGGGTATTTCTTCTGTCGGCACCTTTTTGAGTAATTCGTCCTCCATTAAACTTTCAAAAACCAGTTTCAAAAGATCTTATACTTCCTGCGAAAGGCCTGGTTTGTATGCATATGGTTTGTAATCTAAAGGGAGTTTTAATGTTAATATTGGTAATATAGATGCTTATTTTAAATAAATAAATAAATAAAAAACCGAAAATCGATTACAGTACAGCTCCTTAAAAAGATAGTAACAAAATGGAGTGAATTTGAGAGATGTGAAAGACGCACGCCGCGTCTATATCTGTAGGCAATTTGTTCCCAATGCAGGCAGAGCATCATCGTTTGTGTGAATTTCTATTTGATAGTCCCATTTTCCATTTTAATACAAATCGAAAGACATGTCAATGACAGGTGTTTTAGCTTAGGTATTTTGTTCGGGTTCCGGCTTACCGAAATATTCTATGCTTGCGCAGTATTGAACAAATGTTGAAGTATTCGTACATATTCAGTGGTAGCTTGAAAACCAGTGTTTTATTGTAGTTTCACATAAGTTCATACTGCATTTATGAGAACAGAAAGACAGAGGAAGCATTCTTTTATATCAACTCCACTTTACTGGGGTTAATGGAGTCTATATTTGCAACTTAGGTGGAGGAGAATATTTTGTTTGGATTTTCCAATTTGAATTTGGAGTGTACACCCAAAAAATATATGATATAATTCTGTCAAATATTTTGCTGTAGGTAATATTGACGGAAAGATGTCTCTAGAAACTTAGCAAACGTTTATCCGTAGAGAGGGAAAACAATATAAGCAAATGAAATAAATAAGAAAACATAACTAAGGAGACATAACTGAAGATTTAAAGCCTTAAGAGACGCCTGTAGGTACGAATAAAATAATAATGAAATCTCTGTCGGTTCTGAATTTATGAAAGGCTGCGGATTGTTAAAATTGAGCAAAACGTCGTCAAGCAAGAGACAGCAATACGGCATAACTTTACACTTTGCCACTCGCTACAAACGGGCTTTATAACATTAAATTATCTTCAAATACAAAATTGAAACTCATCTTTTCAAACTATCACGTTGCTTTCAATGTGGCAGCTAACATACATTTTTTGTAGGTATGTCGAGATTTGGTATCAACAATCAGAATTATCATCATCATATAAAGAAAGGACACAGAAACCGTAGGCTACACTGTGTAGCTTTGCCTACAGAAGCTATGTCTACCTATGTCTTTAAATTGATACGAAAAATGATACCATGAGAGAAGCTAATTTAAAGTTATTCTTAAATTAAATACCAACAACTATATTTATGTTTTACCTAGACAATACAAAGATATTAGAATCCCTTCATTATTATTAAAAGAAGTGTTAAACTACAGAAGACGACTCAACAGACTTGTATGGCTAAAAGGGTGCGCGAAGAAAGGTGTTGATTCTTTCCTCACATAGCTATTGATGATCAATAAGCCGGATTTGAGTTCATAACAAATTTTGTAAAAACGTCATAATACCTAAAGAGCTTCTTCTTCATCCAAAGAAGTCCCTACGAATTTAATTTAGTTGTCTGAATTAACTGCATCTCATCTTAATTTGGCATTATTAAAAATATTTAAAAAGTGTTTAAAGTTTTTAAAAAGATCAAGAAGATAGAAACATTAGCATTAGCGAGTATGCTTAAAATCCCACAACTTTTGTGTAATATATCAGCTATGTGGATTAAAACTGACTTCTAGATTCTAGATTTATTTGTTATCGCAATAGAACTTTATTGATTTAAGCGTAGTTTTATTTACTATAGTCTGTCATTTAACTGAAACGTAACTTTGCACTGAGGAAGTGAGTAGGTAGAAATTTAACCTATGTGCACCTGCAAACGCGATGAAATTTCATATCCTAAGGCTTTCTATTTAAACGTACTCTTAAACTATGAATTATGTGTTGTACAATACTCGTGCTAAACCAATTGATGTCAATGCTCAAACTTAAGATATTTTTGCTGGTAAATTTATCAAAACATCTCTTTAGGTGCAAGCACAATGCTGGTGTTCAATTTTCAGAAACATACGCGACATGTGTTTGGTGTCCCTCTGGAATTGCACAAGCCGCGTGCTAAATTTACACAACACAGGAAAAACATTCCAAATTTTACGTTTGCTTTTCCCTTAAACGAATATCTTACAAACTGTTGTAAATACAAATTCTGATTCTTTTTTTTCATTTGTACATTTTCGTTGAGGCTACACCAAGTTGTAAGGAGAGAACCTACCGTGACAAGAATGAAGAAGGGGAGAAATTAGATTTGCATCAAACAAACAAAACAACAAAACAACACTTGTGCCACATGGGCTTTTCTTGCAGATCGGATAGAAATCTGAGTTGTACCGGGTGTTGGATATCCTATTGGAAAGTCGTGAAGTTCACAAAAGTCCGCTGTTCAAAGTTCACGTTTTGTTTGTATTGTTTATATGTATGTTTGTATGTAAGTTACTCTTGGCGTCATAGGTATCAGATCTTTGTCCAAAAAAAACTTTGCCAGTATAGTCTGAATTTGTTTTACCCCAGTTAAAACATTGTTTTCGTTTTTTGTGAATGGATACAACAAAACGAATAGAAATGTAAAGATTGTATTAGAATCCATGCAGTCACCGGAGGTTTTGCTTCAAATTCCTCTGAATGCAATTTTGCACGAAATTTGTATTTTTGCTTCCAAGCGACTATTGCATGGAGATTTTTTTTAACGAAGTTGTATAGGGGGATTTTTTCACTGAGAAAATTCCACAAATTGTTAAAGGCGACGGTGGCATGTTTGGGGAATGTAATCATTAAAACAGTGAATGTACGGACGTGTATATGTACGAGTACATTCGTTTAATCTTCAAAGGATGGAGGAAATTTAGGCAAATTATGTAGTCTTACTAATGTAAGAAGTAGAAAAAAAAAAAAAAAAAAAAAAAACTGGATAAGGGATTCTTTTAAAAGGTTTAAATTTTATTCGCTACTAGGTAAAGGATATTGTAATTCATTTTAGACATTTTCAAAGGAAGCACCTGAGATTAAAATACCATAATTTATAAAATATAGTGTAAAAATATAAAAATTAAAAACTATGTATAGGGTGATTCATCGTGAAGTTTTATTTATAATGTAAAATATAACACATACATTTGAAAGTGAACTTTTTTTTATTTTATTTATTTTTATTATCGGTTAAAAGAACAATTCATGGTGGTCTGAGATGGTCCATTTGGAAGGTCCAATTTTGGGCGACTCGTTCGAACATAGAGACTAGTATCTCGCGGATAACACGAGTAATATTGGCTTCCAAAACGTCAATCGTAATTTGCCAGAGAAAATAGGCCAAAGGTGTGATATCGCAAGTCTATTGTTTCACGCGCTATATTGCTCGTAGCGTTGTGCTTGAATTTCAAGAAGCACATAGTCCGTTAACATAGCGCGATAACGGTTGCTATTGACGAAAACATTCTGATTTGCCTCATTATTGAAGAAATATGGACCAATGATTCCACCAGCCCATAAACCACACCATACCGTTGTTTTTAATGGATTTTAAGGTAGCTCTTGGTACTCTTCGGGTTGATCATCAGCCCAAATACGGCAATTTTGTTTATTAACGTATACATTGAGCCAGAAGGGGGCTTCATCACTGAACAAATTTTATGATAAAACACCGGATTTTCATTGAGTTTTTCCAGAGCCCATTCACTAAAAATTTGACGCAAATTCAAGTCGCCTGGCTTGAATTCTTGCACAAGTTGAATTTTGTACGCTTTAAGGTCGAGATCCTGAAGTAAATTACGCCAAGTTGTCGAATACGCCATGCCAAGCTGCTGAGAGCGACGACGAAGCGATTCGTAACGGTCTTCGCGTCCACTCTCAGCTACAGCTTCTATAGTCTCTTCACTACGTGCTCAATGTGGTCTAACCGGTCGAGAATCATCCAGTTTCTCACATAACGCTGATTTTCGTAATACAGCTGAACAATTTGGAAACGATGTTGTAATGTGGGTCTTTCCATGATGACTTGCCAAACGATACTTAACAAAAATGATAAAGCAGTTTGATAGGAGTCACGCGTGGTTTATCAAAAAAAGCCTATTTAAAATCAAACCTCATGATGATGAGTCACCCCTTATTTAAACAAAATAATAAATTCGCAATTTCAGAAAATTCTGAACGATGACGAAGTGCAAAATTGGATATTGTCACCTGTTCGCTTAGAATTGTATTCATTTCATTTTCTGTAGCTCCATCAATTGCAAGTGAGTCATTATCCTGAAATCCTTTTTCTTTCTTGAGATGAATCACATTTCTTCGGTATTCCTTTCCCATTAAGTCATTGCTCACTTGAACATCTCCATCATTTATGTTTGTATTGGTATGTGTTGTGGTATTAAATGTAGGAGTCAGAGTATTCCTAACTTAAATCTGTATCTCCGAGAGGATGCATTTCCGACCCCACCCGACCATAAAATTTTTTCTCAAAACATGTCAAGGAATCTCGCCTTAAAGTCTTCGACGCATTGTCGGTTAACCCCGGTAATATGGGTTAGCAAAAGTATTTATTTGAAGCTAGACGTTAAAATATGTGATTGCCCGCATTAGACTTTCGAGAGTCTGAATTGTTTTACTAATACTACAATACCACACGCCACTTCTCGCTTCCCAACTGCTGCAAGGGGGAGTCCATTTCCTGCTTACAAGTTGAAGCCTGTGTGTTATATTATTTTGATGCGCATAAGTTGTCGTAGGAATGTTTAACAATACTGAGAGTCTCAAAAGGTTGCTCCTTTTTTTAACTGTTGAAGAACACTCTTTGGTACTCAACATGTTGCTGAGATGATTATCCGAACTACATATATTCACTTTAACTGCTGCATTTTACCATATTTTTATTTCCTTGTCAACATGGATATTTTGGGTAAGTAAAAGCCACATCATATTCATACATATTAATCACTTTAGATACTGTATAGGGCTATACCAATAGAATTAAGACCTATCGTTTTCTGTAATAGATTGACTAACTAGTTTCTATTAGACTTAGAACTGTCCCGATTATATTGTCGGTTATTTTCAAGCTACTGCTGCAAATTCGGAACATCCCACCACACTTCTATGCACAATGTGCGTTCTGTCATTTCTTGTGGATATTACCCTATCTTTTCACACAGCTTTTCAAATGCTAGCCATAAATGTGCAGTTTTTTTTTTTTTTTTTTTTTTGGTTTTATTTAATTATTTAGCTGCGTTGGGTAAACTTTGTGAATGATTTCGCCTTCTATGTGTCCCTATTAAAATAAAGAATAAGCATTTGTGGTCTGCTTTGCATACTTCTCTGCTTAAATACGGCTCTTGAAGTATTCAATAAAAATCTATTCAGTGATTCCATTTGCTCGTAAAGATTGCACTTCTCTTGCTCTTCTAGAGTCACGGCCAGTATTTCGATTTCCGTTATTTTTTTTAAAGTTTATATTATTCTCTGTTGATTGTCAACTTGTTTGGTCTTGTGTAGGTTATGAGATTTCTGTAGGACCTCCTCTGATCCGTTTGAAACCACATGTTTTGGAGTTTTTAATTTCTGTTTGCTATTTATCTCCTAATACGCTTTCACAACATATATTTTTCTATCTTTGATGTTGTTTCAATTGCCTATATTAAGGTTTTTTAAGTATGTTGACGTTATAATTTTTTAAATAGCACTTTTTTTTATTGTTTAGTTAAAGGCTGACCAATTGACAATGTCGTTTTGAAGTTCAGTTATTAAGGCTCAACTAGCAAAAGATAATTGGCTAATTCTTTCTACGCCCCTTTTTTTTTAAAGCAGTGATAATCCCTCTGCTTTGCATTGTTTGTTGTATCTTGTCTGGACAATTTTGTTACCGATGTATTGTATATATCACTATTTTTAGATTCCCGGTATTATTTAAAGACCATTTATATTAATAAAACAAATCGAATACGTTAATAATTTATTGGCTTTATATTTGCTTATAACATTAACTTTTTCTGAAATTTGAAAAGGCCTTCTTAATAAAAGTATAGTTAATTCCTTTACATTATAGAAGTCCTAGATATCCATCCTACAGATCTCCAGTAACCTGGTTTGGCACTCTTTGTTACTCTTAAATATTCATTTGTGTCTTTGTTAGCAAATAATATAGGAAAAGACATTTCCATCCTGATGAGCTAAACAACTTTTTTCTTGACAGCGTTATGAACATTACGTCTTTTGAATTTGGTAAAAATACTGAGTTAACGGTTCGGAGATGAGTAGACTTTGAAGTGATAATGGAAAATGAAGAAAAACTTTATTTTTCAGTTTGATATGATGCCAAGATTTAAACATTTATTTCGGTTTTCTCTCTGAAAGGTTCTCATATCAAAAGAGTTTTATAAAAGGTTCGATTCGTCTTCATAATTTTTTGGACCTTGACACTTTTTAAGCATTTTCAGCTGTCAGACATAAGTTACGAAGCAAACGGAGAATGACATAAATTCGTCGTTGCCTCTGCTTATTTTTCCTATGATTCGCTACTGCCGCCACCACCGGAGGCGATCGTAGAACTCATTGAATATTGTGATTCCAGAAAGAACTCAGAACTCCTTTTGGGGCAGTAGCAAATGTAACGTGAGAAGTAATCATTTCCTGGATTTCATACTATCGTCTGACCTGGCTAGTCAACAACGTTGGCTCATAGCCAACTGAGGTTGTTCTCTTTACAAGAAGGAGGAAGCTGCCTGATCTGTGCCACCTAGTACTTAAAGGCATCATCATCCAATTATCCAATGAAGCTAAATATTTGGGTGCTATCCTGGATAACAAACTTCTCTGGACTAAACATGTTACGATAAAAGCATCTAAGGTACTGTCGGCCTTCTGGCAGTGCAGAGGAGAAATCGGCAAGACATGGGGTCTGACAATGAAAAGGGTACTTTGGATCTAGACGGCTATGATAAGGCCAATTATATCCTATGCTATCCTAAGCTCTCGCGAAAATGCGTAATTGCTGCTTTCACCAGATTCCAAAGAACGGTTTGTCTCGGATGCATGGGGGATTTTCCTAGCATTCCTGGCTCCACTTTTGACGCATTGATGTATCTCCCTATTCTTGATATTCATATCTTGAGCTGCACCCTCAAAGCCATATTCCTTCGATGACCTTGGCTATCTTTTGAATCTGGTCTTATGGGCATGCCGTGACACCCTATCTCCTGTTGCGGAAAAACTACGAAATCGGCTTTCCTTGTGCATAGGACTGGCCTCGACCAGAATCTAAGCCAGTAAAGGAATGCAGTCGGGTCTTCACAGACGGCTCCAAAACCAATATAGGATCTGGCGCTGGTGTCTTTCTTGAGGACGACAACGTTAAATTTCACTTCACGTTGGGAAAGCTTGCATCTGTCTTCCAAGCAGAAATGTATACAATCCTAATGGCAGCGAACTATATTGCGAAGAATTTGCATCTTCAGCGACAGCCAAGCTGCGCTTAGAGTCTTGCTGAACCCCCTTACGACTTCCAAGCTAGTTCGAGAATGCAAGAAATCACTGAACGCCGTCGAAAGTCTAAATTTAATGACCATTGTTTGAGTCCCGGTCACAATGGTATCACGGGAAATGAAATCGCCGATGAACTTGCCAGACACGGTTCAGAGGAGAGTTTTTCAGTATCCGAACTTATGCAACTCTTCAAAGGACAACGAAGCATCGCCGACAATATGGCGCAAATGAAATTTAGCGATTTTTTTGAAGACTCCCACAGTCATCCGAAGTGCAGGGAGCGAGCTGGTATAAATTTCCATTGAACACCATCATTCAGACAGGCTTGATAAACTAAGTCGACGTGTGCTTGCGGTTTAAATTCTTTAATTCTGTTTTCGCCCCCACGAAATTGATAGCGTTATAGGAGAAAATTGTTTTTGGTTCACTATGCCTAACGATAAATCTTTGGAGGGCTGCTAGAAAAGCTGCAGATGACAGATCCGTTGCAAGTTCTAGGTGAACTGTTTTGACAGCGAAACAAACGAAAAGACATAGGTAGGTTTTAGTAGGTGCTTGGCCACGAATTCGCGAATGAACATAAAAGGGTCCACAAAAATCCACTCCAGTTAAAGCAAAGGGTCTAGAATTCTAAATACGCTGAGGTGGTTGAATACCTTGTAGTTGATGCATAACAAGTGGGCGAGCTCTGTAGCACCGAATGCATTTGTTGATGACTTTCCTTACAGTATATTTGCCTCCAGTTGGCCAAAATTGCATTCTCAGCGCAGGTAGTAGAGATTAGGACCCAACATGCATGTTCTTAACATAAAAATGGTTAATTGCCGTCGAAGTAAAATGATGAGTCCTTGGCAGAATAATCGGATGTTTGTCGGGAAAACACAAAAGGGAATTTTGAAGACGTCCACGATCTCTCATAACTCCAAACTCATCTAAAAAGGGCGTCAAAGACTTCAAAGTGCTCGTTGAACTTACTTCTCGATTGGATGCTAACTGTTTGTATTCATCAGGATACTCCTTTTGTTGCATCATTCGGCACATATATTTTAATTCGAGATCCAGTTCGATTTTTAGTCCGAGCATTATACCAAAATCGGTATATATGGGCAAACGTTCTTATTAGTTTATTGAACGAATTTAGAAATTTACAGCTCACAAAAAGATCGTCAATTCTGATACTAGCAAGCAAAATTATGGGTTTAGTCTTTCGCTCTTCTGGAAGATATTCTTCTTTTTTTCAACGCTGGCTAATTCTGCTCACCATCTAACAAAATTTCAGGAACAGAAATCCAAAGAGAGAGAGCCCTACGAATTCCTTAGGATAAATACCATGTGAAAGAAGGTTACCTGGATTAAAATTTGTAGGAACGTGACGCCGCTTGTTAGAAACATATGTATTCCAGTTACAAGCATCAGATTGTAGTAAAGACAAAACAATAGTGGAGTCACTCCAGCAAAATATTTTATAGTTTTCAAATTGAAGAATGGTCCGAATTCGTTGCATTACTTCGCACAGCAGCAGATCAGTACATAATTCCAGCCGTGGAATGGAAACTGTTTTTACCGGTGCTACTCGGGATTTCGAGCATAGTATTCGTACTTTGACCTTACCTGAGGTATCTTGACTTCGCAGATAAATACAAGCTCCATAAGCGCTTTGGCTAGGATCAGCGAATCCATGAAGTTGAATGTCAGAATTTGGAAGAAGTACGTAACGCGGAAATTTTAAATTATTTATTTCTGTCAGCTGACTACTATATTTCATTACTCATCAAAATTTAAATTTTCTCTCTATATCGCTTGCATAAGCATTTTTTTCTTTACAATAATGGGGCTAATGAGCCCTACAGGATCGTAGAGCTTAGCTGTACTAGAAAGGATTGATCTCTTGATTACAATGTGAGGAGCTTCTATTTTGAGGCTAAATTCATCTAAATCAGGCTGCCAAATCAATCCGAGTGTTAGTGGGATTGTGCTTAGGAATAAGTTATTGTTAGAACACCATTCAGCAACATTTCAGCCACTGAGAGGTTTGATTTTTAATTTCTATGATTTCCTCAAGTGTACGTGCCCCCGTAAGCAGGTCATCGTCATAAAAATCCTTTCGCACGATTTTCGAGACAATAGGGAAATTTGCGCCTTCATCAAGTGCCAATTGAGTCGTATAGAGAGAAATCAGGCCGAAGCGGTTAGGTATGTAACCGTGTTCAACTTAAAGATACTTACATTCTAATTCCGATTTTTCCTCCACAGGATTAATTGAAAATTATCGTCAGGCGGCTGACCCTGTACGCATCTGTACTTTTTTGAGATATCAGCCTTGATATCAAAGCGATGCAATCGAAAACGAAAGATAATAAGTAAATAAGTCATTTTGAATGATTGGATCTACCATTAAAATGTTATTTAACGATTGACCCGATGAAGACTTCGTTAAAGCATCGAAGTCTACTCGAAACTAGGTTGTAATGACACAATGGTGCGAAAGAGAAAAGTGTTTTTTTTAAGACTTCAGTGCCTAATTTATTTATTTTATTTAATTTATTAAGATTTCGATAAATTTTTGATTCCAAATTATAATACGTTTTTGTGCGATTTTAAATGAATCTCCTAAAAGATTCACTAAATACTTCACAATTGGCAAATTTCTTACGAAAGAAAACAGACAAAGTTGCTTCATAGTAAACGAATTGTCGGCATATTCGTTTAAACGTAGGAAGTTTTTATTCAATTTTTAGTAATTTTTTGATTGTTGGAATTGATTTGCTGCCGGTTAATAACTTAACAGAGCGTACAAAGTCTTTTTTAATATTTAAGATGCATTAGAATTAAGTTTTATTTCTTTTTTAAGGTTATTGGGAAAATGCCTAAAGCAAAGTATCTTACCGATGCTGAAAAAGCTCAAATTGATCTTCTGCATTAGGAAAATTATTCTAATCGAGAAATTGGGCGTCGCATTAACAGATCAGAATGTGTTATTCGTAATTTTTCGAAGAAAAATATGGAGTTAAAAAGCCATCTCCATCTCCAACATCAAATGGAGAAGCCTAAGTTAAAACCCTTTTGAAGATCGCATCATATTGCAGCCCGTCTGGAATTTGGTCAAAATTATATTTTCGGACTAGAAGAAATTCAATTTAGATGGTCCCGACTCGATGGCAAGTTATTGGCATGATTTGCGAAACAAAGAGGTCCATATGTCAAAGCAAAATTTTGGAGGTGGCAGTGTGATGGTGTGGGCGGCTTTCTCTGCCCGAGGGAAGGCCACCATTTGCTTTGTACCAA
Organism: Volucella inanis; assembly: GCA_907269105.1. Classification (NCBI taxonomy): domain Eukaryota; kingdom Metazoa; phylum Arthropoda; class Insecta; order Diptera; family Syrphidae; genus Volucella; species Volucella inanis. The sequence continues at coordinate 68,923,174 of OU026153.1, forward strand.
CAAAAATGAATAATTCGCAGACTTAGATGACGTCCTCATAAATTTTATTGAAAATAAAATGGAAGATGACTTCATTTTCCAACAGGACAACGCCTTTATCCATGTCTCACAGGCGTCTTTGGAGTGGTTTAGAGAGCGAAATATCCCACTTTTGCAATGGCCAGCTTGCAGTCCTGACTTTAGCCCCATAGAAAATCTATGGGGTATCATAGTGCGCAAAATATACGCGGAAACACAAAAAACTGAAAGCTTTTTAACAGTAAAGGAGCTTAAAACCAAAACAAAGCAAGTTTGGGATGAAATTAGTACCGAAATCCTTCCCATTTTGCTTTTGTAAAAAAATAAATTAACAAAAAAAAAAAAAAAAAAAAAAATAAAATGAATTTGAATTGAGAGAAACTTTTGCCACAAATTTAATTTGCTTATTAAATAATATTAAAATAAATAATAAAAAAAAAGGTTTTCTTGCATTGTTTTTTTTTTTTTTAATTAAGAAATATGTTTAAAAAGGTATCTGCGTTTAAACGAATATGTACCAGTGTAGTAGTGGGTACAACGTTGAAAGTTCCGTCCATAATCCAACATTTTGATTCACTTAAAAGCTTTAAGCTGAACTATGTCCCAAGGATTATATTAATTTCATCGTTTATTTTGTTTTACATAAAACGGATGCCGTCTAAATGTCTTAAGGACTCCGGAATACTGATATCTTTCAAACATTATAGTTCTTTTAAATTAGAGAAAAATTCTTTGGTTTAAAGCTTGAGTGTTTTGCAGATAAGATCTGCATGTCTGCTTACAGTTAACAACATTGTTAGTAATTATTTGACTACGTTTTGATATACTATCTTTTGCATCACTTCTAATTTTTGCTATAGTTTTTATGATTTCTTTTTCATATGCGACAGGATCGTGAATATGGTCACCAGAAATTTTAACAATTTTAAGCTAATTGTCAGAAATCACCACTTTTAAATCGTGCAAGCCACTTTTGGCACGTTTGCTCAGCTAGCGCATGTTCACCATAAACTTCCTCCAAAACACGATGACTTTTGGCAGCACTTTTATTTATATTAAAGTAACGAAGAAGAACTCCAAGTAAAAAAAACTTTTTCAGGCACAAATTTCGACATATTTGAGTGAAAAAAAATTATTGTTGCTTACGCTTCAAATGAATAACATATACTGAAATGACGTACAATGACAGTAGCTTTAAAATGCATGTTCCAATGGAATAATAACAATGGAATAATACAAGTTACGCCATCTCTTAGCAAACCGGACGAATATATATAGACCCAATATTTAAAAAAGAAGCCCTTTATACCAAACGGAATCGAATGCTTGTTCGAGATCTATGTCTAAGCTTACAGTACTTTGCCTATTTCTTAAGTTTTAAATAACTTCATTGTTCTAAGTAATTAGTGCATGTTTCGTAGAATGTTCTTTCTTAAAACCGAATTGGTTATTTAGAATTACAATTGATTCAATTCAGTTGAACAACAATAGCAACTGGTAGCGTTGCTCTTTTCCAAGCAACAAAAAAGTAACCATTTGTAGGAAGTGCGCGTATGAAAAATAAACAAACACCTCAAACTGACTTTGACAAGTTTATTACCACTTTCTGTCTGTCTAACATATGTCACATTTTTTATACCCTGGAACCTAGAAGTTTTCGGAACAATCACTCAGTTAGGTTGATTTATATTTCAAATATTTGAAAGGATAAGCTGACTACTTTATATAGATAATTTTAACACAAGTTTACATATAATATTACAAAAAAAATCATTTACATGTTTTAACAAAATAATCTAGATATCAGAAATTGTATTCAATGTGTTTATACATAAATGAATGTTTTTCCAATTACTATATACACAGCTAAAATTGGTTCCGCGTACAAGGACCCGAATTGAAATAACTAAAATTAATTATTTAAAATGAATATTTGAAATCTTTTATTCATCATTATCAAGTTCACTTGGTTTCACGACATAAGGTCGCAAATTGGCTGGTGAACAAATGCCTTTATAAGGTAAGCGACTTAATTGCATGTCCTCGACATCCCCGATCACATAGTGATCATTTGGTAGAACTTGCTTAACCTCATAAGGACCACGATACTTAGAAAGAAGCGGTTACCTGGTGTTCTAACAACGTTTCTTATCACGACAAGATCTCGTACATCGTATTCTATCGGCCTCTTGTAATTATTAAAAAATATTTTTTGTTGCGGAACTGATTAGTTTCGATGTTCTTTTGAGCTTTGTCTCTAACATCATATAAGCAGGTGAGGCTTAGCTTTGAAAGATTTTCGAGATACTCCTTTATTTTATCACAAACCATACCTTTTTGATCGTGCTGGATATTGTGATGTTGTATGAATTCAGCGAACTATTTTGAGGTAAAGCAAGTACCTCGCTCGGACGCAAATAGTTTTCAAAAAACGAAGTCAAACATAAGACCGCTTCTTTTGACTGTGTAGTTTTAACTGGGTATAATTTGATGAACTTAGTAAATCCATCGATAGTGCTGAAAAGGTGCTTTCTCTTTGATAGTAGCGAAAGGACCAAGATGGTCAACATGTAGTGTATCAAATGGAAAATTTTCCGTCTCCTTTTCCTTAATAAGAGGAAAAGAAAATACATTTCAAGCAATTCTTTATATTCGACTTGATCTTATCCTTCATCCGTGGAAACCAGTTAATACTAGATATATGTTCATAACATTTGTCTACCCCTAAATGACATAAAGCCTCATAATGCGTCTTAATAACTGCTTTTTCCATTTGAGATGGCATGTAGAACAAGACCTTCTCTTTATCTTTAACCTTGAGATAAATGAGACCATTTATCATTTAAAAAAATTCACTTTCTGATTTCTCCAATTCTGAAGTAATAGACATAATTTTTGAATCTTTCTTTTGTGCCGCAGCCAGCATAAACTCAAATGATTCACTATCTAACTTACATAAAGAATATTGAACGACCTACTTAGAGAATCCATATGCGACATCTTGTCGCCTTTTCTATGCTCGACACTATAGTCATAGGTAGGCATTTCTAAAGCCCAATGAGAAATGCGAGGATTCAATGTCTTTTTGTTCAACGTCATAGCAAGAGCTTGGCAATCTGTAACTATTTTAAATGGTATGCCTGTAAGGTATATTCTAAATCGCTTAAGTGCATTGACAGTGTTTAATTTATAGCTGTGATATTTCGAAACAGTTTTCGTAGCCCGTTTGGAGAAATAGAAAACTGGGTGAAACTTTTTATTCTTTTGTTTTTGAAACAAAAAAACTTCGATACTACTTGCATCGCAATGAAGCTGAGTTATATTATGGGACTGTAAAAAGACAATATCGGAGATGCAATTAATTTGCTCTTCAAGAAGCTTCAAGCTCCTTTACTCCAAACACAAACGGATTATTATTTTGCAAAAGATCATACAGCGGCTTAGCTATGTTAGCGAAATTCTGGATAAACTTTCTAAAGTAAGAAATGGAGGGCGAAATGAAAATTGTCCAGATGAGAAGCGTTGATACGTTTCACGCAAAAAGTTTTCGCATTCGATTTCCTCCGTGGTCTGGTTTTTCAAAGTATCTTCATGGGACTCAATCTCCCAAAATGATCTAAGAAGTTCTTCGATGCCATCACCCTTTTCTGGATTTTCTGAATCCTGAGCTAGTGCGTAACTTGTTTTGGCTTAAATTTTCCTGCATCAATCCACCCAAGAAAGTGTTTTTTGCAAAAGGGGTGAATTGTTACCCAAACGAATTTGACCAACTGATCAAAAAATATTTCTGCTCCAATTAGCAGATCTATCCTCTGAGATTTGTTAAAACAAGTGTTGCTAACTCGACGGTTAGAGGTTGGGTAAAATCGGAGAGTTTGAGATTCTGTTCAGGCTGGTTACAGGTGATGGATGGTAAAACTTGAGCTTCTAAATTCGCAGTATACTGATTTAAACGTGATCTCATGCATATGTTAACTTTGAACCTTGAAACTGTACTGATCTCCTCAATGCCACCAATAGCGTTGGGTGCCTTTATGCGTTTTAAATTAAGCTGCTGAACTAGCCGATCCGTGGCAAAGTGAATTTGCAAACATGAGTCCAATAAAGTTCTACAAGGTACGTAGGACCAGTAGCAATCTTGCACAAGGGCTAAAGCAGTTCCAAGGAATACGAATGGCTTAGGCTCTATTTGGTTTTTGATCGAAATTGAACTTTGATGAGTAGATTTAGTAATACGGACAGTGCTCGAATTATCAATTGATTAAGAAGTTGAATCGTTGAAAGTTGTGGGCGAATTTCGAATGTCAACAGGCGAGAAAATTGGTTGAGAGGACAGGTTGAGGGGACAGGTTGAGATTAGAACGCATGGAGTAACGTATTGTGCTTTTGAGAACAATGTTTGAATTTATTTGAGTTGCAGGCACGACGGGCCTTTTGGCCTTTGCTTCCTGATAGCGATTTTCAGGCGAAAGCTTGGTAATAAAATTTTGGCAAGTATAAATTGTATGATCCTTAGAATTACAAAAACGGCAAACTGAGATGGATGCATTTGACGTGATAAAGGTTTTATGAGCTATGGTTTTTTTTGACTTACGCGAATTGTTGAATGTACTTGAGTACTTGTGGCCAACACCAGATATATAGTTTCAAGTGCTTGACATCGTCTTTCTATAAAGATTGATAGTTGATTCTATTTAAGAAGAGTTCTGACTAGCATTTCCTCCTTGCTAACTACGTGATGAATCAACAGCCCATACAAAATTTCCTCTTTACTCCCCAATGTACTGAGTGCTCTCAGGTGGGAGTTTACGTTCTCGCTCAAGTCACGCAATTTGTGCATGGAACCTCCATTAACGTTGGAAAGATTAAAGATATCCTTTACATGAGCCTGAAAAATCAAACTTTTATTGTCAAATCGAGCTTTTAGTATTATAGTTCAAATCCAATGGAATAATTATTGGCTGTGACTTCAAGAGACTGGAAAGTTCTAGAAGCAAAATCAGATAAGCAGGAATGCAAAGCTGGAATTTCTCAACTTCCGTTAGCTCCTCATCTCCATCCACCAATGTATCAAACATGGATAAAAAGTCAGGCCAATCAGTGTATTTCCCAGAGAATTTCGTCAGCTCCAGCTTAGGTAATCGAGCAGTTTTGGGCTTAACATACAGAAAAATCGATTCATGTGCAGAAGCCGCTCCAGCTTCACCGGCAGATGCACTTATTGAAGCAAAATGTCTCCTTGCCTCCATTAAAACCAATATTTTCGTTTTCAGGTAAGAATATAGATCCTCAAACAAAGCCCTCCTATCACCTTCCAATTCAGCGTTGTCTAAAATTTCTATATTGGTCTGCGCATCATCGAACTTGATGAGATATGACTCCAATAGCCCCAATTTAACCTTTTAACCTCCCACTCATGTAAAGACACATTCTCACTAGCAGATTCCACGAATTTTTTCAACTTACTAAGTTGCCTACTGACCAAAGACCTTTCCGTTTTGTATGACGATAGCAATGCGGCACCAGAATCTCCACTCTCTCGAGTCATATTGAAGGCACAGTAATCAACTAGTAAATAAGATAAAATTTATTAGATACTTATCTCCTTTTATGTGATGAGAGTCCAGAATCTGTTTCTACCAATTAGTTGTCCACCGACACGCCTTATCAACAATTCCCAACAGATGTTAAAGATGCACAATCGAAGATCGCAATCAAAATTTCATATAACTCCGAAAAATTCTTAAACTCGAAGCACTGTCCTGTCACGATCGCCAATGTACGTTAATTCAAAAGTTTTTGAATTATTTTTAAAATTTGTTGAGTCGTTTGAAGAAGCAACAAGCTTATTTAAACGTTATAATTTTGTTTTATTGAACAAAAAATGTTAACTATTGATAATTGTTAGAGCGACGATGTTCGTTTGACTTCTAATAACCGAATGAATACGAACATTAACTGCGTTACTTAACTAAACTGCAGTGGCTAGCTATAGGCTAGAACCGCTACGTTAATATCAAAAGAAGAAAAATAAAAAAAAACATCGAATGTTTTCGATCCGCTAGCATGATCGTATGACTGACTATGTACTTAAGATTTATATAATACCATATTTTAAAATTGACTCTGGTTACAGTGGTCTTCATAATTATATTATACAATATTTTAACAGAATTAATATTTTATTAATACATCTGAGAATTCTAAACAGCTTCCATTGGCAGTTTGGTCTCATACGAGCACAACTACAGATAGAAGAGCTCTGCGGGATGTAATCGGACCAAACAAATACTTCCCGACGTCCCTAGGAATTTAGCGGCCTTTCAGCTGTGTCTAAGCAGGAAAGACTGCAGATTACTTACTGGCGTCTTGGCGGGCTATTACACTTTTGCAAATCTATTAAATGCGCTGGGTATAAGTGATGCAACATCCTGCGATCCTTGCTGCGAAAGTGATGACGACACTGCGGAGCACTATCTCTGTAAATGTCCGGCTTACGCTCGCGTCAGGCTGTAGGTACTTGGTTCTGACTTGGTGGGTGCTGGTACTGTAAGCAGCTTTTTACTGAAGAGCTTACTCATCTTTCTTCGTAAGACTGAAAGATTTCAATAAAAAGAAACTTTACAAAGTACAATGGACTAGTTCTTTGTCTGAGTGCTCTGTTCTGATTAAAAAAATCTAAAGTTATGATAGTCTTCTTTACCATCCTCTATCACTTTACCTAAACATAGAACCTTAAATTTCTGGGTCTGGATATAGATCCCGTTTTTTGATCTGGATACACATCTTGTGTATGAAAGCCAATAATAGACTATTCATGTGAAAAATTAAATTAGAATGGGAACACTAATGGAATAGTTAGATATTCATTATTTTCTATTTAATTTTCTATGGCACGGTATAAGCAAATCTGAAACTTTTTAAAAGACATTATTTTCCTGCTATTTCAGTATTATCTATGCCACCCCAATATAATGTTCGACAGCCAATCTCGACTTAAGCCATTCTTAGTTGCAACTAAATACCATATGGCAAAATTACAAAAATATGGTGCCCTGAAATAATATTTTGGGATATGGCCTCAGATCACGTTCGCAATGCAATATAAAAATATGTATACATAGATGAGTACAATTACATCCAAATCATTCCTTACGCGCGGCTTTCGGGGTTTGATAAATTTACAGACCTGAGTACCGCCCCACAGACAACTCTATTTTGGATCACCTCAATAGTAAGGCAAAGAGTTTGCATATGCGTGATGCAATTATTTTTCTTATGGCTTTCTTCGGAGCTCGGATGGAACTTGAGCTTCTAGTTTCACCACATTTTACTTCAATCCACATTAAACATGTGGAAAATGCACATGAAAGTGTTATTAGGCCAATAGTCACATCATGTGATGCTTTCACAAAGGGGCAGTGGACTTTATATCAAAATACAATTTTATAACACATGACATTGTGGCTTGGTAATACAAAAAAAGTTCAAGATACTGTCAAATATATCGAAAAGCCTTTAAAAATTGTTTATCTCCAGTTTGAAATAACTAACGCAAATAAAAAGTGCCTTTTTATGAGGGTTTTTTTAAATATGCAACAGCTATTACCATCGTCTTATCCAATATTGCTGTTTTAAAAATCATCATGCAAAAACTAACGCCCGAGCAACGTTTACAGATCGTGGAAATTTATTTCCAAAATCATCGTTCAGTAAAAAATATATATAGAGCGCTACTCCAATTTTACGGCCAACATAATCGAACAATTGAAAAAGAGACGCTCTCTTGGTTGCCTGAAATCGTATTTGATCTTTAATACCAAACCGTTGCTTTTCTTGGCTCGTTTGCTTCAATTTCAATTTCGAATTTACAGCTCTTACAAAAACATCCTCTATAAAATAGAAACGACTGTAACCGAATAAAGTGATTTTTGACAGTGACTAGATTTCTCTGATGCTAATTTGCTTTTCTATTGTAATTTTTCAGTACTGCGTTTTGGAAAAATTATTTGCGAATGGAATATTAAAAACAGAGCCAACTAAGAAATGTTCTAAACAATTTTATTCCGGTATTCGAACAGCTGATCGTAATTAAAGTTTTTCCTGCGCAGTAGCCTCAAAACTCTTCAATAAACTTAATATTTATACCATGCGCAAGTGACGACATACATTCGACTAATCCGTCAGCCATCTACCTCAAATACACCAAGCATTACCATCTACCCAACAGTAGTTCTGTGCCGTATTTTGAACTGTGTGGACGCGCGTGGCTGCTTATATTTGTATACGTGAACATATGTGAATATTTCTATACATCATTGGTCTATTTTTTGTTCGCTTTATGGTTGATCGCAAAAACAACAAAGAGAATTATTTCCAAAAGAATATTTATGACATCCTTTTTACTTGGAGATCAAAAGTGTATAAGGGTTTATTTTTTACCCAGAAAATGTAAATTTTTTGCAACAAAACGATATTCTAATTGACGGTTTTCGTAGTGCATATTTTCTCTTTACAATATAGATGCCTAATATAGTTTTCCTAATGTGATATAAAAATAAACTTTCACGCGTTTAGCTCGGACGCCATGTATTTTTAAGTGAAATGCGTTCGCGTTTTTGACAGATTTAAGTTTTTTTTTTACCATTTGGCAGCTGTGCTCGAATACGCGTCACAAATGTCGAAGCTTCTAACGTTGCATATTGTTCTACTTAAAAGAGTGAAAAGTTAAAAATAATAAAAATACATAAACGTGTCATAACGAATGTAAAAAGTTCACTAACCCACACCTCAAAAGTCGAGGTACGTATCAAAGTCTAGAAATAGGGTTGCACGATTTATGTGCCTCGAATATGTAGAGTTGTGCAACAGTGCGCTGTATTTTCAACCGAAATAGATTTGAATTTTAGAAAAATTTCCGTAGATTTTGTTTTGATGACGTTTTTTTGAGGAGATTATTGGATTCTCATTACTTTAACTGTATTTTGTAGTGTTTAGTTTGTGTACATCATAGAGCGCGTTGTTTACACCGATTTGAATAATTGTATTATGTTTTCGATTTTCTTAAAGCGAATAAGAACGTTATCGAGTGAACGTCTTTAAAAAACGGAAAAAACTAAATACTGAGTGTAATAAAACCTAATTATTAACAAAAATGGATACGCGTTTAATTTTATTAATTATTTGCTGTGCTTATAATCAAAAAGATCTAACTGCTGCACTTTTAAGTTCAAATTTACTATATGAAGAAAAATTCTCATCTGCTGGGAATTTTGTACATATGGGGCAAGAAATTCCCCAAAAACCAAAAGAAAATGAACAGATATCTGCGGCAGATGCGATAGGTACCATCGCTAAATCAACATCGTCCTCAGATGTATCCTTGGATAGAGGGAAAGATGTTCGAAAGCGTAGTTTAAGAAGTAATCTACGAAAAAATTTTTCTGATGATGATGATGATGGGCATTTTCGAACAGATGTGCACTATGGTGTGGACGAAATTGCATTTAACGCTCAGCATGCCGAAACGAAGCGAAGTGCAGAGGGCGATGAAATCCTTAATGATTCACCCGTTACCAAGTATGGAAACTCTTATCCATATCCAGCACCTCCTCGCAGGCAAATACCTGAAAAGCTGATGTATACAAAGGAGATTGGCTTGAAACAAGGACGTCTAAAGGGGATTATAAGAAGTATGCATCCCCAAACTGGATTAAGGGATGTTGATCAATATTTAGGTTTACCTTATGCTGAAGCACCCGTGGGCATTAGAAGATTTATGCCACCTGGTAAGAAAGTAAAATTAATTAAAAAAAATAAGAAATGTTTAAGAACAAACATTTTGCCAAGATTAATTTATATCAAGGTAAAACACGTTGTAAGAATAGTTATATAATTATATAATCCCACCAAACATACAACATCACTTTCCTTGCCGTTTTTCCTGAGCTTCCCACCGTTTTACGGCTTTATTAGCTTTTGTAGACAAAGACCACTTTCGCACAAAATTTTCGTATGTGACCCATTTTTCATCACTTCAAAAATGGTTCGATTTCGTCGCATATGGGATTTCGCTCCATTAAATTATTTCACTTAATTTATGAACTCGAGCTTACATACTTTGTAACAAGCTTACTCCAAACGGGTTAAAGCTATTTTGTGATCTTGAATCTTGAATTTATTAGTAATATCACGACTCTTCATATGCCGCTCTTGCTTAACTTTTCACATGATTTCATCGACTTTTTCAGTGATAGGCTGACTAGAGCGAGTCGCATCTTTCACATCAAAATTACCAGAACGTGAGCTAGCGAATCATCCCTTGGCAGTAGTTTTCGACAAAGTACCTTCAGAATAAATGGAACAAATCTTTTCATTCATCTAAGCCGCATTCTTTCTTTTATCGTAGTAAAATTGTAAAATATGGTATACCGAATTTTCTCCGAAACTTCACACATTTCCGCTTTGAAATAAATTCTCATTTCATTCATTTTATTTTCATTAAACGCAATAGAATTAGACATCAATAATCGGCTTATTCATCAATTGTTAAACAAAGAAAAATAGTTACCAGATGCAATTAACCATTTTTAAGCTATGATACTTCAAAGCCAAGTAAACAGAAGAGGCACGATACTTTTCCCCCAACCAATCACATTGATAGGAAAATTCTTGTTTAGCTTTTTATTTTTGGATTTCAGCCTTGCAGAATACTGCCCTCAATTTGTTGAATAATTGAATCTCCTTGTATTAACTGTCCCCAAATCATGCCATTTTTTTTTTTTTTATTTATTTTTTTTTTTCAAGGCAATCTCAAAAGCTTCGGTAAGAAATAATATCATAGAACTTGGTTTAAAGTTACTTTCTTCTGGATCGTTTCCGATCATAATAGCCCTATATCAGTAAATGTGTAAATCATTTCTCTATTCTTTTTACTCTACTCTTTTTATTTTTATTCTAAATATAATTGTATAGGAATTTATACACGCGAACAATAGTGAAATATTAAATCAAACGCAAAGACCAGTTCACTATTGACTATATTTTATTTACATCAAATGAAGATCAATTATCATCATATCAAATTTGTGTACAATAATCCTATGCAATAATTTTTTTTTTTTAAAGGGTCTGCTCTACCAATTGCGGGGGCATTGCGACCGAACAGATCTTTTGTACCACAGAATAAGAAGCTAAGAGAGGCTTTATTCTTTTGATGAAATTGAGAATCTCTTGTTTGGAGATTTCGAGGATTTCGCCAGAGATTAAAATATCCCGAAGGAAGTAACATCAGAATTATGCATTCACATACAATGTGTCCCACAGTTCCGTTATCTTTCATGCAAGGACGACGTTCAGTTGCCTGAATAAAAAACTATTTTGTGTAGATGATATCGAAATCAGTGTAAGCACTGTCTGGTTAGAAATTCGACGAGTTTCTTGATATCATTCTTTTTTATTTGTAGATTCTTTTGATTACTAGTAGAAGGGTTTTAGCCTGGAGAAGCTTTAGAAGGTTTTTCTAGTGGGATATAAAAATTTTGTTCTCCCAACTCTTTATTGTTAAGTTAATTGCTGAATTCGGGATACTACACGGCCGATGAAGGAATTTGCCGAAGTGTTTTTAGCCAGTTCGTCGGCTTTTCATTTCCAACAACCCCTTTATGACGAGGCACCCACCAAAGTTTTACTTATGGTAGTTCTTCTGGGAGAGATCTTGTAGTATATTGAAACAGAGCAAGACTGACATTAGAGCCTAAAGCTTTAATGGCGGCTTGACTATCCTTTAGTATATGGATGGGGACACCCTTCGTTTTCTTGTTGATGATGAGATTTGCGTACACCTAAAATACGCTAGACTTCTTCCCATTGGTCATCATATTCTGGTGTTTTGACCAAATATTCCAGCACCGGTGTCCATCTTTGATCCATCCGTATGCAACTTAATAGCTTTAAGGTTTGAGGTCGAGTGCAGTTCCTTGCTTTTCGGCTTAGGATTATTAAGAGGATCACTAGAGTCTTGGGCAGGCAGTCATTTACCGCGCAGAACATGTCAAGCTCGGAATTTTCAGAGAAAAGATTCATTTGATCCATGTGATCTGTGTGAACTTTCCTATTTATATGAGTAGTGACCTGATCGTGCTACGAATTGTCATCTTTTTTAAGGCTCTATAGCTGATGTAGGGCAAGTGTGCTTTCCGCCGATGATGACAAGGCATGCAAATCTTTGTAGGCGCTTTAGCTTTTATGTGGCAGATTTCTCTTTTTTGTTCCATCATAGAGTGAATTATCGTAACACATAAATTTGAAAGTGAACTTAATTTTTTTATTATCGGTTAAAAGAGCAATTAAGAGCATTTACTTTTGGAAAATGATATCATGTAAATGTTGGCTACGACTACGTCTGAGGTGGTCCATTCGGAAGGTCAAATTTTGGGCGACACGTTCGAGCATACCGACTAGTATCTCGCGGATAACACGAGTAAAGTTGGCTTCCAAAGCGTCGATCGTAGCTGGCTTATTCCTGAAGACCTGAGACTTATCCCCAGAGAAAATAGTAAAATGATGTGATATCGCACGATCTAGGCGGCCAATTTACCGTAGCAAAACCTGGTCGCTTTTGTAATTTTACTAATATATTAATATATGAGTTCCAATTTAGTTTTTAATCGAGAACAATTCCAAGATATTTTACTTCATTGGGGTGTAAAATTTCTGTACCGTTAGGTGAGATTTGGTCAGGGCTTATATTTCTTCTACCAGCAAATGGAACAAGTTTATTGCTTGGAGTTCCATTGTGAGTTTTTCTTCCACCCACCATTCATATACTATCCTTAGAGCCTTCACCTTCACCCTTCACTATTATTCATATTATTCATATTATTCATATGAATAATAATCCTATTTTTTAATACCTCAGATTACTAAGTTTTAATAGTAGGTCATCAATGAGAAAAACATCTCCTTGTGGACAACCTTTGGTGGCTGAGACAGAGATTTTAGTCTCACCAGAGGATATGAATATTTTCCGGTTTTTTAGCATTTCTCTAGCCCAGCAGTTAGTGGTATAGTATAGTCTTTTTGGACATAGCTTCCGAACTGGATTCCACCTTCAACATCTAGGAAGGCACATAGTGCAATCTCGTTTTATCAGTAGACCTCATAAATCTGTGTTCCGAAATTCAGTAGAGCGCTTTCTGGGTCTTGCTTTCCTGGTGAGGATGCAGAGGTGAATTTCTTGAGAATGTCTCTGATGTGTTAAGTGATAAGTCTTTCCATGGTTTTTAGAAAAAAGTTATGTAAGACTTATGGGTCCATAAGATTTAGGTTGTTCACTAGGATTATCTGGTTTGGGAATAAAAAACGGGATGTATCCCCAGTTTTAGCTATACCTAAGTAAAACGATTGAAGTGGGTAGAATCTGCACCAGAGTTCTTTGAAACAGTCCTGTAAAGATTCCGTCTGATCCAGGTGCCTTATATGGTTTAAATGAGTTTTTGTCCTATTTAACTTTTTATATGCTGAACTTATTTCTAAATAAGCTGTTAACTCTGTTGTTGTAGGATAAGCTTTTGACTTTAGAATTGGCATACTGTGTGTTGTTTAAAAGTATCAAGTCTGGGAAATGAAACTTAAGTAGCATCCTTAGAGTTTTCTCTCGCTTGCTGTGAAAATACTATCTATTTTTTCTAACAGACCTAAGCTATTTGAAAAGTCTTTTGAAAGATCTTCCCTTTTTCCTACCACTTGAAATTCTTCTTTTTCATTTGAAGTACCCATTACGTATATAAGATCTCGATTTGGAAGCCAACGCTTTCTATATTATGTCGTTTACCAACATTTTTGTAATTGATCTAACCAGAACTATTTTCTAACTAAAGGATCACTTATTTCTCCTTATTGTTACGGATTTCTGAAAGCCAAATGAATTACCAATGAGTACTCGTGTAAAATCATTGAGTACTTTCTTACCATCTTTAAATTTAAAATATTTAGAACTCAATGCACAAAATCAATGACAAGGGTTGTTCGGTTAAATTTTTTTTTAAATGTGGAAAATTTATTTTTTCATCAAGCTGATTAAACGTTTCCATTACTGGAGACAGATTTAATGTCTGTATTCTCTCAGCAAAGCCCATAGAATTTTCTGATTCGCTTATTAACTTTAAGTATGTTAACAGCATCGGAATCCAAAGTTTGGGACTTAATTGCTATTAAAACTACCTTTATAAAGAAAAAGAAAATTCTGCGGGATCCGTTGAATAAAATGCTTAATTTTTAAGTCATGTGTTAATGGGTACTTAATATCAATTAATGCGCAACACATAGTATAAAAAAGTATCAAACGAGAAATTTAAATTTTGGTAAAAAAAATGCGTTCAATAAAAAAAAATGTTTCTGCATTTTTTCTAGATTTTGCCGCACTTTAGCAAAAAGAGCTCTTTAGGAACTAAAACCACAAACAACTCTAAATTAGCATTAGCTTAAATCTAGAAAGTCGACGACTGACCATTCTCGCTGATATTTAAAAGGAGTATACCGTACTATACGAGTATATTGGAGTAACAAGAAAGTAATTTCGGTTTTAGCATGTGGATTGCGTTTGGTTGTTGATTCTCTCTGTCGTCTATGTCATGCTTCTTTTGACATTTAATAGCTGTTACTTTAAGCTTACTGTAGAATCAAATCGATTCTTCTGTTTAACCCTGTAAGTGCGTGACAATTTAAGCACGTAGTGCAAAAATGACTTTTTTCGATGTGTTGCTGTTTTTATTTCCATAAAGGCAATAAAGCAGTTGAGGACCTTTAACAATATACACGTGTCAAAAATGGCTCAAAAAATTCCATTCTGGCGATTTTGCACTGTAAGAAACGTTCTGGCTGATTGATGTTGGTGATGACCAAATCAAAGTCATCATGGAAAAACTTCCTAGACTTATAAAAAAGCTCGATATTTGGGTTCCATAAGAATTGAAAGAGATTCACTTAACAAAACGAATCAATATTATTTGTATGAACCTCAAACACAATCGAATTGATAGTGTCTTAAACCAAATCATTTCTGATGGTGAAAATTTAATTGCTTATAACAACATCAATCGAACAGAATCATCTAAGCTTATATTACCACCATAAACTAAATCGAAATTTTAACTCAAAGCACTCAAAGAAAAGCGCACAGGATTGGTAATCGTAAGGGAATCGTGTTCCACCTTCACAATGCTAAACCGCACAGACTTTTGGTAACTCGTTATTTATTGAACCTTGATTAGGAAGTAATTTCCCATCTACCATTCAGCTTCAAGCTTACACCATCATGTTTTTCTTTGTTTCAAAGTTCGCAAAATATTTTGAATGGTAATCTTTCCCAGATGATGATGATGGCTATGTTTTATGCGCACAAAATCATGCAGTTGCCAAAAAGATTGCAGAAGTTTTTCGAACAAAATACCATACGTGCATATATTAAAGTTCATTCTTCATTCTATTCTTTCTCGCGAATAGAATAGAACTGTATGGTATTTTCAAACCTCGACTGGACTTCTAGGAGGCACAAATAAACACAACGGTAATTTTATAATTACACATGGAAACCAATAAATAAGTATCCCAAGACTAAGAGTGATATTATATGATTTTATATTTTTTTTTAATTAAATAAAAGATAGATGCACAGGAATTTCCATATGCAATGTCTTAGAAAAAAAACATGAATTATTAGAATGTCAAGTAAGAATACAATGTGCAGATAAAAGGCAAACAAAAGTTTAAACAAAATGCCACATTTAATAATGTTATACTATAACTTAATTTTAATTAACTTGAAAGTTTTTCTGTGAAGCGAAACTAAAAAATTAAATTTGAAACAAAGTTTATCGCTAAGAATGTTCTGTTATTAAATCTTTAACTTCTCTATACTCATGTGTATGTCTTTCATCTTTTTTAATTTAAGAAATTTCACTCAACGTATTCATAGTAACTTACATTGTGAAATGTAGGTATACATACCTACACGAATAAGGACAACATTAAATGGAAATTTCATCAGCAATCATACATATGTATAACCAAAAACCCTCCAGTTGAATAATTAGATGTCTAGAATTTAACCTTGAATTTGATATTCGAAAAATTTGCATTAAATTTTTTTTTTATTTTCTCCAGAAGTCAGACGACTCGTATTTGGATTAATATGCTTACATATCATACATTTCTGGAGCACATGGCTGCGTTAAACAATAGAAAAATAGAATTCTTTTGTTTGCCCGCAAAACTTTAATATTTCATGACCATAAAAAGGAGACATTTTTTTTATAATAGCTACTCTTAACGTAAAAAAATTAATATCCCCGTCATAGCATTAAAGGGGCTTATAGTACTAGTTAACAATAGCGAATTTATTTTAAATCAGTTAAATTCGTTTCAGGCTTGTGTTTAGTTTTAAATTTTTAGGTTTTTTTTTACCACTACAGTGCCTATTTATAAAATATGGACAAAGAGAAGCAGGGAATATGTAAGAATATACGAGATAATAGGTGCCTGACAATTTTTTGGATTTTTTATTTTTCAAATGGAAAAATCTCCTAATTTAAGAGCATATTTGTTCGTGTGCTTTATAAGCCTAACATGATATATTGTTAAAATTTCAATTGAAAAAAACAGCTCATATAATAAACTTTTTGATAAAAATTTTGTTAAAAAATTCGTTTATTTAAAACCTTAGCCTAAATAAAAAAAAAAAGTAACAAGCGAACTTCATATATCATAATAATGGGTAACAAGATAGCAATGATAGTTTTCCAATAACTCTGTTTCCGCAAATGAAATCAAGCTGTCAAAATATTCAGTAAGGCTTTCCATTTCATCATGCATCGTTTTACATTTGCCGATCGTGTGGAAATTTTTAAAAAATATTATCGAAATTCCGGCTCAGTTGTGAATACTCAATGTGAATGAAAAATACTCGTCGTGAGGTCTGTCTTCAACATGGCTTCAGTGTGCAGGCAACTCGTCGAACCATGAAAAAGTCTGAACGTGAGTATACTCTTTTGGATTTGAGCTACCAACCAAAGAGAGATTGTTGCGAAATAAAAAAACATAGTCGCCGTAGCGGCCAGTATCGAAGAAGACCCAGATTTAAGCCTAAATCCATATAAGATTATGCTGACACAAGAAGTGAAGCCTTGCGACAAGCTTAATATAGCCGAATTGTGGTTCCAACACGACAGCGCTACATTTGGACAACGCTCAAAGACGTGATGATGATTTTTTAAGCGTTTAGTTTTCAGTTGTCAAAAAAAAAAAATGCAGAAAAGTTACAAAAGTGCATACAATTTTCATTCAAGTTGTTAAAATAATGCTCGCCATATACTTCTTAAGGATTATTTCATGTAAATGCTGATCACTATCTATCTGGCCAATTTCCTGGCCCAAAACGAGAGATAATGACAGGTCGTTTAGATTCAGTTCTTGCACGAGTTGTATTTTTTAAGATTTTAGACCAAGATCCCTGAGTAAAATCTTCCACGTAGTCGAGTAACACAGTCTCAATTGCTGCAATCGGCGACGAATTGACAAATCACTGTCTTCTTTAACACTCGCCGATACCGCAGACACATTTTCCTCTGTACGCACTCTACGCATACGGGTAGTTGGCTTGATGTCCAGTCGTGTATAATTGGTGCGATATTAGCTCACGATGGCTTAAATTCAATAATTTGTAAACGTTGTTCTAATGTAAGTCTTTCCATTATAAAATGACAATGCTAAATGAGCATGTTTGACTTTAAAAGATGCAACGAATCAAGCGTGAGCTGTCAAAAATAGAATATCGAAAAACCAAACAATAGAATAATCAACATTTAGAAGCTATTATTCCGTTCCGAACCTTTGGCGTAATGGTCAAATGACTTATGGTAACTACATAGTCACCACCACCGAGCTTATCTTTAGCTGAACTTAAAATATCGATAAGCAGAAACGATACGCCACCCGTCTTAGTGAAGTTTAAATTAAAATTCTACAAGTAAGCAAGTATCTCTCACTTGCCAATATGTGCCCCAATGGTTAACTTGTTGTCTTCCTGTGTGAAAAAAGCATAATTGTGGTATATAATATGTAATTATTAAAAAAGAAATATTGTGTAAATATTGACTGCGAAACACAATTGCTCAAGAATACAATATAATACAATGGAATACAAAAACTTAAATATGTACAACCTATTAATAAAACAGTAATTCTTATTGGTTTGCTTTAAGTTGGTAAGAAATGTAATTCTATATTTGTTACCACAAAATATGGCACCTCCTACTTAAAAAGGTTATTTTTTTTCACTCCTTATAATAGCAAATTATGTACAAATGCATTAGGTATATAGTTATTTACAACTATGCTAACAGGATATTCTTCATAGATTGAAAAAAAAAATTATTTCATTTAACGAAAATGTACTGAATTTCATAAAACTAGCGGCTTTTTCATAAGCATCCCTACTATTATAAAATTGTAATGTAGTCGGGTCTGTACATCGAAGATAGTTTCAAAAAGCTTTTGAGTTATGACATATGAATGTGTCAATACCCAAATAATTTTTTTTTTTTTTAGAATTTTTCCGTTTGTCTGTTTGTTTGTCATAGCATCACAAAAAAACTACGGAAATGATTCCTATCGGGCTTTCACTGTTCGATAGCTCATTTCTTAACTAACAAACTGCGATATAGCCTGATTTACAATTAAAAAAAATATTTTAAAAACTTGTGTACATATATCTTCATATGTATCTATATGTATGTATATGTACTGCACATACCATATAGTTAAGAACAAGTCGTCGAGTTAGCAAAAATATAAATAAACAGGATAGATCGATTTTGAGTAATCGATGTGCAAATGTTTAAACTATTTAGTAGTTTTGCTTTTCATTATGACCGTCAACAAGTCGCAGGGCCATATGAATGACCACGGGTAACTCTATGTCACGTATTCGAGAGTAAGGGGCTCTTCGAATCTACAGACCTTGATTTAAAATTAACTTCATACTGTTCTGTTTAAATCAGCGATTTGATAATGTAAATTAGTTAAACATTTACCAGATGTACCGGTTTGAAGTGGGCGCTTTTTTGCGATAATTAAACACTAATTTTTAATGGGAAAGTAAAAAACATTTTATTCAAAGAATTCGCCATTGCGAGCTACACATTTTCCCATTTTTCAGGCAATTTATGGATTCCACGCCAATAAAACTGTTCTTCTTTTGAAGCAAACCAAAAAGTCACCAAATTTTCCACTTCCTTATAGGATTCGAAGTGCTGCTCAGCAAATGCGTGTCCCATCGATGAAAACAAATGGTAGTTCGAAGGAGCCAAGTCTGGTGAATACGGCGGGTGGGTTAGCAGCTCCCTGCCAGTGCTTTGGTTGTATCCTGAACCAGTTTTGCTTTGTGTGCAGGTGCATTGTTATGGAGCAAAATTACCTTGCCGTGTCTTCTGGCCTACTCTGGTCGTTTTTGGATCAATGCATGGTTCAAATTGATCACTTATTGTCGGTAGTGATCTGTATTAACGATTTCACTAGGTCTTAGGAGCTCGTGGTACACCACACCTTTCCAATCCCACCAGACGCACAGCATTGTCTTCTTGCCGAATCGATCTGGTTTTGCAGTGGAAGTTGATGGTTGTCCCGGATTAACCCATGATCTTTTCCGTTTAGGATTTTAAAAATAAATCCATTTTTCATCGCTGATTTTAACAAGCTGTTTTTCGGTTTTTCATCTCTCTTTCATTCAATTCATGTGGCACCCATTTTCCAGACTTTTGGATCTTTCCCATAGCTTTTAAACGGTCAGAAATTGTTTGTTGTGTAACATTTAACATTTATGATATTTATTTCTGACTCAAAGTGTCATCTTCATCCAATATTGTTTGCAATTCGGCGTGTTCAAACTTTTTTGGTGGTCTTCCACGTTCTCCATTTCTCACATCAAAATCATTATCTCTGAACCGTTGAAACCATCTTTTGCATGTTGCTTCTGATAGAGTATGATCACCATATGCCTCGACGAGCATTCGATGCTACTCTGCAGCACTTTTCTTCAAATGAAAATAAAAAATTAATGCTTTCCGCAAGTCATCATTTTCTGGCACAAAATTCGACATTTTTAACCAGATGAAAAAATATGATGTTGATTGCTCAATGACTTGATGTATACTAAATATGTTTAACAGGTGTCATGACAAACAAACACAAAAAAAAGTTAAAGTTAAGGCCGTTCACAATAAATGTTCCCTATCGAGAGATTTGTATCTTGACGCTCACTTCACACCGGTACATCTGGTACTTTGGTTTTACTTTTGTCTATCTTTGGTTTTACCTTTTTTTAATTTTGTTTTGTTAATAACTTAACTCTCAAGAGGATATAAAAACTTGTACACTAAAAGTAAACACCGCCGGACTTTCCAAGACACTACCACTTGCGCCACAGCCATCCACTAAAATTCTAATTTATTAAAAGCCTATGTAACATGGTAAGGCCTATATAATATACGCCTATCAGTTGGTCAACCGTCAGAGGCCTTTTATCGTTTATTCACTATATCAACATGAATGAAATCGTTTGTATAAGCACGTTATTTTACGAGTATACAAATAAATAAATATGTAGGTCATACATATAGAAATACTTCAATATTATAAATCTATAAACCTAACCTGCCTGTACATCTTCGGCCATTTTTCCCACAAAATGTTACAATCTTCTAATAAGTTTCAATACACTGCGATGGTTAAGTTGTAACACTACATTCCAGAAAAACAGCTCAAAACATATTAGAAACCCAATTTGAGAGTAAAGTAAATACATACAATTGTTATAAAGACAAATCGCTGTTTACAATTGTTTCCCACCTTTTCAAAAAGCTTTTCGGTTACATTTTTGAAAAAAAAAAAAAACGGTTTGATTTTTTCTGGAAGAAACTACTAAGATGGTTTTCGGCAGTTTTCAGAGAATTCAGATTTTTTCCATTTAAAATATTCTGCAAATACCGAAAAATATGATAATCGAAAAGGGCAATATGCTGAAAAACGTTCCAATCCAATTCTTGTATTTTTCACAGTCTGTCTGGCTACATGTGACTTAGCATTGTCGTGGTGGAATATGACGACCTTCCGTTTTCTGGAACGAAACGATTTTCGCGAATTGCAGTATTTGTCTGACGTATTGGTTTCGCTAAGTGGGAGAAGTGCAAAATGAACATTTCCACTGCCATTCTACTAAACATACAACACCGCAATATAGGACACAAACCAGCTTTTGAATTTTGCTCTGAATGTTCACCTCCTTTTTTTATAGATCGTTTTTCTCTGGAAGTTATTTTATAGCATCCGCTTCTCATATACTGTTACCATTCGATCCAAAAAAGGTTCATTGTCTTTGCCTGTAAAGAAACAAATTGCTACATTCATTCGATCGGGCTTATTGTTTTCCGCTAAAATATGTGTCATCCAATTGTAAAAGGAGCATTTAAAAAAAAAGTTAGGATTCATTTATGTTTCGAATTTTTATGGCCAAAAACTAGTTGACGGAAATTATCTTGCCGTACTCATACGAAGTCAGTCATGACTCTATGTGCCAATAGTGGCCTTATAGGACGGATGTGAGATGGAGCGTCGGTAATCCGCGCGAATTATGTATTTTTTCTAGCCCTTATGTGTAAATCACAACTTGCTTGAATAATGTCTTTTTACTTCAATTTCTTTCACATGAATGACTTGTTATATTCAACTAAATTAGCATATTACCTGGAACAATACAAAATATTTTTCGTTTCAGCAGAGTTCCAAATCAATTCATGTAGCATTTTTGTTTCATCGGAGTTCGGAATCCCTTCATGCCGTTTTTTCGTTTTATCGAAGTTTGGATTCACTTCATTTCTCCTTTTTGTTTCATCTGAATTCGGAATCACTTCATGTCGTTATTTTGTTTGTTAGGAGTTGGGAATCACTTAATGTCGCTTTTTCGTTTCATCGAAGTTCGAAACCATTTCATATTACTATTTCGTTTCACTAGAGTTCGGAATTACTTCATGCAGTTTTTTTCTTTTTATCGGAGCTCGGAATCACTTTATTTCACTTTTTCGTTTTATTAAAATTCTGAATAATGTCGCTTTTTTGTTCAATTGAAAATACTACACAAAGAGCCACAAGAAGTTACATTTACAAAAAAAAAACTGCACTTTGCCCACAAGGTGAGAGAGGTTGTTTGTAAAAATTAGGCACGAATTTTTGCAAACATCTCAAAAGTTATACATCCTTAAGCATTGAGCCTTTCTTTTTCGAAAACGAAACATCTTGCTTTCACTAAAATCCTTCATCCAAGCCTCTAAGAAAAAAAAATAAAATTGGAAAATACGACAAAGCCAAAAAAAAAAAAAAAAAAACAAGTCTTCAAAAGCTAGACAGCCTTTTATCAACCTATTTTTTCATTGTAATTATCTACTATATAACGAATTCATCCCAACTGGTCAAGTAATCACCTCTGCGTATTACCTCGATATTTAAAGCGCTTAATTGACCGAATTCACTTTTAATATTGTGATCCAGAAAGTTGGTATTTATTGCACAAAATACACAGTTCACATTCATTGTTTGTCAACATTTAGGTTAAAGACCGATGAAATCAGTGAAAGTTATTTTGAGAGAGCATTCCACAAAATGAGCAAAAATGTCCATTTTGATCACTTTAAATTATTTGTTATAAGTGTTTTACGGCAAGACGAAAATTCTTCCAATAATAAAACCAACCAAAATAAGACTCAAAATTTATATTTGATTTCAAAATCATTTTTTAAGGAACAGTTTTTAAACTCAATTTACTGTATGGCTAAAGTGGTAAACGTGATGTAGTCTTTGTTGACTTGAATCTGCGCTTAGGTACGTATTTGTAAAAGCCAGCTGAAGTAAAATAGATTTGGATAGACTCAATGCTTAGTTTATTTAAAAACTTTCCTAAAAACCTACATGAAAAGACGAGTTGAAATATTGTATATGGATATACTTATATATGTACGAGTATGTGCATTGGTGTAAATTATTCAAACATTTTGAATATACATATATGTTTTTATATTTATTTTTTTTTAATGGGCCTTTTTGACAAGTATGAAATAAAACTTGATAGAAACAGACATTTTGACAGGATGCGGCGCAGGTGAAAGGGATTTTGTTTCACAATTTGAAATAGGCGCTGAATTATACTAGATATGAATTGTACTTGAAAGAAAACGATTTGATCAAGATTTGTATGGTATAAGTATTAGGAGTGAATAAACTAATTGTTTTTATGATGAAATTCTAAATATGACTGTACTAATAACACCTATTGAAGCTTTTTTCACATTATTTTGGGCATGAGAAAAGCCTTTTATAAATTTTATAAAACAAAGATGGTATCAGTGTTGGGGGACAAGACCACACAAAAACACCAAAGAAACTGAGGAGGATTCAACGGTTTGCGTGTCTGTCTGACCGCCAACTGCGGTCATGTAGATGTTATTAAAGCTAGCTCGGCTTCATGTAGCAATTTAGGAGGAAACACTCAAGCCATTAGGTATATATTTTAATTCGTGCCGTTTTTTTTTTTTCAAAATTTGAACGTTTATTTAAGAAAAACATGTACAATTGTATTATTCAAAGTATTGCCCATCTGAAGATATGACTTTTCCCCATCTTTCTGGTAATTTGTGGATCCCATCCCAAAGGAACTGTGCCGGCTTGGCAGCCAAGAATGAATCAAGCCAATTTTTTAAATTCTGCTCTGATGTGAACCGTATTTCAGTGAGGGCGTTCTGCATCGACCGGAACAAATGGTAGTCAGAAGGGGCAAGGTCTGGGCTATAAAGCGGGTGGGGTAAGACATCCCATCCACTGTTTTCCAAATAGTTCTTAACCGGAATAGCAAGGTGGGGCCGGGCGTTGTCATGATGGAAAATTATTGCCTCGTGCCTGGTCGCATATTCGCATGTCCATTGATGGTTTTACCCGGCTTTAGCAGTTCATACCCATCTGATCCCACCAAATATTTGACTTTTTGGCCGGGTTTCACATATAATTTTTTGCGCTTAGGGTTGTAATGGATCATAATGGATGTAAAACCGCCTTTCGACGTCTCTCGGCTTGAGTTCATGTGCAACCCAATTTCCTTGCTTCTAAATATATCCAACTGCTTTTAAATGTTTTGAAATGGCTGCTTGAGTGACACGCAAAGATTCCGCGAGCTCTTCTTGTGTTTGGCAACAATCTTCATAGAGTTATGCTTCCAGTTCTTCATCTTCAAAATTTTTTGCCTGCCCAGGACGTTTATCATCTTCCAAGCCAAAATCACCACTTTTAAGTCGTGCAAATATCGCTCAGCTAGCGCATGTTCACCATAAGCTTCCACCAAAATACGATGACTTTCGGCAGCAGTTTTCTTCATATTAAAGTAATGAAGAAGAACTCCGCGCAAAAACAGTTTTTCAGGCACAAAGTTCGACGTATTTGAGTGGAAAAAAAAATTATTGTTGTTTACGCTTCAAATGAATGACATATACTGAAATGACGTACAATGATGTCATTTTCATATTTCCAATGGAATAATAACAATTAAATAATGCAAGTTACGCCATCTCTTAGCAAACCGTATGAATTAAGTTATAGACCGTCACGCAAACGACTTCAAACAAGGTTATTTCATTTGTTACTTGAAAATACTGAAAAAGAAAAAAGCCAACTTTGCCAAATCTAAAACTCTAGACTTTAAGGGGCCTTCCGGCAGAAAATTAAACACTGGGCAAGATTATACATAGTCGAATACTAGAATGATAAAGATGGAGTTAGCCATTCAGGCAAATTTATTAATTATTATAGTAAGAGAGCCAAATTAGCTTTTCTCCATGATTGGAATAATATAATGGACTGTGCGGAGCACTAATAGGTCAGTTTTGTTTTGATAAAACTATTTACACATAAGAAATTATTTCCTCTAGTACATGTGAATTTTGCTGTGAAACTAATAAGCCTCAGTCGTTCATAGACTTCCGCGGAGTTTAAACGTGTTTCGACTTGTAAGTGAGAAGTGACGTTTACTTAAAACAATTAAACAAATTGGATTTAGGCTCCAATTATCGCAGCCGTAGTGTTTTCACTTGATACTGCGAAAGTTGTGGGTTCGACTCCGAGTAGTCGGCAGACAGTTTTTTTTTTTTTATTATTATTATTACAAATAAAAATAAGTATAAACTTAAAGTGTTTGCATAAACATCACGTGATGGATTGTGGTGAGCGGTCCGATATGCCTATAGCGGGATCTGCTGAAATGTCAGATGAGGCTTCGAGTGGTTCAAGCCAAAGAGAAGGAGGAAGCTAACAACGACCACTCTAAAGCTGCTTGGCGGAGTGGGGGAGGGGAACACCTTCGCTTCATTGGCCGCAAGCGAATCTGACGATGAAGAGGAAGAAATGAAGGCCATAAGTATCAGCATAAAAATGCTACAGCAAAGAGTGCTGGCCATAAAAGAAAAGCAAATGGTAAGAAGGAAGAGGGAAGAGGGAAGAGCTAGAGCAATCCCAACAACAGCAGCATGCTCAAAAGCAGAAACAACAACAACACCAACCAAATAAAGTGGCACAAGTGCTACAACAACAAAAGGTTAAGAAACACCAGCAACAACAAGAGCAGTCACAACACCGGCAACAGCTAAAACAGCAGCAGCCACAAAAACGGCAACAGCAAAAACAGCAGCAGCAGCAACAACAACAACAACAGCAGCAGCAGCAACAACAACAACAACAACAACAACAGCAGCAGCAGCAGAAGAAGAAGAAGGAGAAGGTGCCTCCTATCAACACCTATAAATTGGAGGTAAATGCTACCAAGGACCTGTGTAGGCTGGTCATTGGTAATAATTTTAATATTAAGAGTAATACAGTGGAGGGCTACGCGAAAGTGAAAGAGCTCCTAAACGAAACGACGACGGAGCACTACTCATTCACACCGAAATGTGAAAAGCGGCAATCGTTGCTGCTGAACGGGTTGGAACCGTCTTCTGATCCTGAGGAGATCCTGGTCCTGCTCAAAGAGAAGGAGTGCGAAGGACTCAAGTTTGAGGGGGTAAGGCCATTTACCATAGCTAGAGCCAGGCGGGAGTAACGGAGTCTGCCGTTCTTCCTGGTGCAGCTCAGTCCCGAAAGCCGTCTGGATAGTCTAAGGAGTATCAATGTCCTAGACTACCAGGTAGTTCACTGGGAAAAATTAAAAAGGAGCGAAGGTGTTATACAATGCGTTCGCTGCCAGAGGTTCGGGCACGCCGCGTCGAACTGCCAAATGCAGTCTCGATGCGTTAAGTGGGCAAAGAACCACAGTTCAGAGGAGTGTGCTCTGGGCAGGGACGGAGCGTCCGATAGGACGCAGCTCTCGTGCGTGTTATGTGGGAACGTGGGACACACCTCAAACTATCGGGGTTGTCCTAAGTTCGCTGACATTAAAAAATCTAAACTGGCTCAGCAGCAGAAGGTCAAAAGTTCACCTGTAAGGTTTTAAACACCAGCCGTCACGTCCCAAATTTCTTACGCCCAAATGGCGGCAGGTAGGGGGGCTACGGTACGGCAAGCAACTGTTGCTTCTCCGGCGCCAATGCCGAGAACAACGGAAGCTGCACCTAACATGCTGGCCATCTTGCTCGCAATCCAATTGCAGATGGCTCAGCTGCAAAAGCAGATCGCAACACATATAATGGGTACGCACATGGAGGAGCAAACTTTAAAGGTCCTTGCGGTGAAGGTTAATTCACTGATTAGGATCGAACGAAGAGCCGCACTCCTGATGTGCTTTTCGCTAGCGAAACCAAGCTAACCAATAAGCACAAACTGCAGTACAATAATTATATTGTTACAAGAAGAAACCGGCCCCGATCCAAACGTGGAGGCGGTGTCGCGATCTTCATTAAACAAGGTATAAAATTTCGCAGAGTATACAAGGGAGTGTTGCATAGGGTTCAAGTGTTGGAGGCAGACGTCATTTATATCCCGCTCCGCAGTGGAAAGCGGCTGTACTTGGCCTCTGTTTATGCACCTGAGGCTCCACAATCCACTTTATTCATTACAGAGCTCGACACGCTTTTTCGACTTCTGAGGCTGGAATCGGGGGAGAATTATTTTATAATCGGCGGGGACTTCAACGCTAGACACAGAGATTCCCACAAATAAATAAACTATTTCGAAGAAAAAATCAAAACGACCTTAAAGGAGCCCGGACAACAGACAACGAACGGTTACTGACAACAGCAGGTATTGATCCAAATGAGGCCGCTGATGATGATGACTTCTTTGTGATCTATGATCCACAGGAGAAGGTTGAGGCGATAGGGGCGACTTTCCAGGAAATATACAAGGTCACTGATACTATTGGCCCTAATTATGATCTGGACAATCGCGTGTTGGTAAACGACTTCTATATTCGAAATGAAGTAGAGAACTGGCGATCCGAGGGCTCTGGTTTCACCCGGTCATTACCAAAGAGGGTGACCTACCCCCGTTCATTTCGAAGGAAGAGCTCCATGAGATCTTCAACACAATCAGGGTTAAGAAATCAGTGGGGACCGATGGTTTTCCGAACATCGTGCTTCGACATCTTCCTCTAGAAGCGGTGGAAATTTACACCACCTTGTTTAATATTGCAATGAATAATGCACATTATCCAGCGAATTGGAAAACGGCGGTGGTTCAACCTATCCCCAAAAAGGAAAAGGATATATATATATATATATAATCAATTCGGTTTTAAGGCGGGACATGATATCTCACATGCCGCGTCTAAACTGGTGTCCGATATCCAATGGAATAAAGGCAAAAACCAATGTACTGTTGCCTGCTTTGTTGACTTGGAGAAGGCCTTCGACACCGTATGGTTAAAGGGGCTTTTATATAAGCTGACTAGGCTGGGGATCAGTAAGCTACTCTTGTACATTCTTTATAATATGCTAACCAACAGACAGTTCATCGTGAAGAATGGTGATGTGACTTCTGTTGAAATATTTATAGTTAAAAATGGTCTTCAGCAAGGCGCGGTCCATTCGCCGATCCTGTTCAACATTTATACAAGCGACTTGATAGGTTCACTTCCCCATACTATTGCGTACGCAGACGATTTGATAGCGTACAGAACAGGTCCAAAAATCGAGGTCATTAATACTCTCTTGCAGCGTGACTTCGATAAGATAAGACGATTTTGCGATTACTGGAAGTTGAAAATCAACTTCATTCTGAACCAGAAAAAATTGGCGAAAGTTCTCGATCATTAGACAACGCGGATAGCCTCTTGCCTATCGAAAGGTAGTCAGATACCTTGGGATCTGGCTAGATCAGTTTCTGTATTTTGACAAAAACGTAGATACTGCTCTTGTCAGAGCTAAAGGCCCTTTTGCCCTTACAAAGAGACTGTTTTATAGCAGCTAACTTGATGCGAGAGTAAAAGTAATCTGCTACATGGCCCTTATCAGGCCCATGTTGGTATTTGGGTGTCCCGTGTGGTTCAATATGCGAGCAAGCTTAATGGAAAGATTCGGGTGTTTGAGAGGGCTTGTCTTAGGGCTTGCGTTCGCTTGTATAGACTACCAGAGTCGGAGTACAAAAATTTTTATCGTAATAAGTTCCTTTACGACAGAGCGAACCTATTACGAGTGGACAACTTCGTAATTAAGCTGACTCGAAGGCACATTGCAAGAGCAATGGCCTCGACGAATAACCTGATATCTGGGGCTTACTATCCCAATTACCGTTACCACGAGAGTGTGCGCTCTGACGGCTTCGTTCCACCGGAAGCATTCCTCTACCTAGATCAGATAGGGTTGATCCAGGATAGATCAGCGGTCCCGTTAATCTTCCATGTCGCTCGGAAAGTTGGGGATAGGCGACTCAACTACAACAGAGACGTTGCACACGGCAGTGTGGATCGTCTCAGGTTCAGTAGGGCGGTGGGGAATCGCGATAAGAGGGATGTCGTTCGGCAGCACCAGCATTTCTGGTGGTTGAATGATGGAGAAGATGTTTCGTTGTTGTCGTTTTTGCGATGGCCAGCTTACATAGGTTTAGATTAGCATTTAAAAAATATATACATATATTAGTATATACCTTTGCATATACTAATATTTGTATATATAATATCTATGTATGTGTATTGTGTATGTAGGTTAGGTAGACTAAGTTTCATTTTAAGTTAGATATTAAGTTCTTATAAAAAATTAAGTCCATATGCTAAGTTTTTGTCAAAAATTTTTTTCTTAGCCTTAAGTATAGAAAATATATATTCCTAAGTCAAATGAAAATAAAGTCGAAAAACATAGATATAAGAATTTAGAGTAGCTTAGATTGCCTGTGTGGGACCAGTAAGTTATTGTTTAGTAATTTTAAGCTAGCATTTAAGCATTTTTTGTTAGTATGTAAGGGTTAATGATTAAGATAATAAAATGCATTTAAGACTAAACTGATAAGCCTAGTTAGCACTTAATCACCAACTGTCCGGCACTGGCACAAAGACGAGCAACGGGTTGACCGAGTTCTTGGAAATATGTTTAAAAAAAGTAACTAACGAAAGGGTCACAACAGATCAATCTGGTTGCAATCCAGAAAGGTCTTTGGACTTCCCTTGAATTACTCGTACCATTCCATACCATAACAGGCATGAAAAAGGCTTGAGCTGAGTACATGTGTACTCAAAGGTTTGAATTTGAGTATTAGTATCAAGTACGCATATGCAGCCCCAAAACAAAGGTGGATTTAATTTTCATTTTCTTACGAGTACGAGTATAAACCAAAGTACCTAATCATATGGAATGACTTCATTTTTGTTTGGAGAACATTTGTGTGCTATTTTAATTCTGAAATCTTTTTTATGCCTTAGTAGTTCATACAATATTCATTCTATATTATGAGAGATCTTGTCACTCTTTCCTCTGATTTTGCACTGTTCCTTCATTGCTCTTTATTTTTTTCAATATTTCTTTGTGATATATCGCTAAAGGCAATGTTTTACGAATAAGTTGTACCAAGTTCAAATATTTGCAATGGCGTTTTTTTAAACCTGCAATGCAATACTCGAGAAAAGTCCAAAAGTTCGAAAAATGTAAATATTGTGAGCAGTGAAATTGCTGAAATGATTCCAACAGGATGGTGCTCCATCCTATACTACCATCAAAAATATAGATTTCTTGAAAACGCTATTTAACAACAGAATCATTTTAGAAAATGGATCCATTAGTTGACCACTATGATGGTGCGATTCGACTCCAGTTGATTATTTTCTGGGAGGCTACGTTAAATCACTACTTTATGCCGATAAACGAGTAATACGCTATATCCAAAATTGTCATCAAGTTTATTTCATTATGTTTTATTTAAACAAGAAAAAAAAAAAAACAAAAAAAAAAAAACACCACTTACATAACAGGCAGTATTGGTCGAGATACGAGAAATGTAGAGATAGGTACGATAAAAAAGATAATTATAGATGAAAATTAAACAATTGTCAGCGAGTAGAGTCAAATATGTTTTTTTTAAGAAGTACACGTATTCTTGGAAGTGTACTAGGAACCCAAATTGGCAATAACTTTAGGTGAAACATATAAGCTGATATTACCATATTTAAAGACAGTCGTTGGCAAATCCAATCCGAAAAATTGAAATGACGTTGGAAATTGAAAAATTGGGTCTACCGAATGCAAAATATCAGCAAACCTTACCATTTTACTGAGGACACGTTACAGAAATAGGCCAACCTCTCAAGTAGTATAAAGATCCCGAAACTTCGATGGCCCTATGAGCGGAGTAAAAAGAGCCCATATATATAATAGGAATATTACATACAGGGTGAGTTTTTTGACTTGAGACATCCGAATTACTCGAAAAATATGCGATATCGCGAAAAATGTTTCAGACAAAGGTTCTGAAGGGGACATAAGATGGTGACGACGAGTTTGACCTTGATCCCCATTTTCAAGGTCAAACGAAGGTCACTTTTGATTTTTTTAATGGGAACCCTAATTTTTTTTGACAGATTCGTAATCTGCGTGAAAAATTACATTTCTTTTACATGGAACACTTTTTTCCAATGTTTACCATCAACGATGGATTGGACGAGGGGGTCCTGAGGCAATGGCCTGCTAGATCACCTGATCTTATGTCACTTGATTTCTTCTTGTGGGGCTACTTAAAAAGTGAGGTTTACAGAAAAAAGCCAACAACACGAGAGGACATGAAAAGACGAATATCTGAAGCTTGCCGGAAGATAACGCAAGAAATACTTCTCAGTTCTGTTGGTTCATTTAGAGCGCGGATAGACAAGTGTATTGAAGTGAATGGTCAATTGACTAATTTCAAAGTCAAACTCGTGGTCACTATCTTATGTCCCCTTCAGAACCTTGTGACTTTTGTCTGAAACATTTTTTGCGATATCGCGTATTTTTCGAGTAATTTGGATGTCTCAAGTTAAAAAACTCACCCTGTATATAAAAATAAGAAATTTTCAATCTTTCATCCTACTCATATGTGCTTTGAATTTGGCAACTACAAAGTATTTATCAATTTCATTAATTTCATTAACTTCCATCATACCCTCGCTAATTGACTTCCTTTCCCTCTCTGTCCAATTTTCCAAAAAAACCTAAACAAATGCGCAGGAGTTACGTTCCCACACTTCACAAAACCGAAGCTTGAAGGAAATTATATTCATTCGATACATCAAAAAATCCATCCTTGAAAATCTAAAACGATCGTAACTCAGTCTGATTAGCGAAATTAACTCAGTCTGGGAAATAAATTATTTTTCTGGGTTTCCGAGGAAAACCAAAAGCTAAGAAAAATGGATAACAAAGGCGTTCTACGGGTAGTTATATCCCCTTGAGTGTAAAGTTCCGAATTAGTTGATTGAAGTTGCTAAGTTCAAACGTCTGATACTAGTCGTTTTTTACACTCGTCTGAAAATTTGAATCTTATACACATTTTTGAATGTCCTTTGATGAGTTGAAAACAATGGGAACATGTTAGGACGTCAGGTTGGGAGTGTAATTATTACAATTATGACTATGCTTTTAAAGTATCTTCAAAGTATCCTTGGGGACTTTATAGCCCAAAAACATGGAACTTTTGTTATCTTATATAATATACGAGGGTGAATCATAACGTAACCATATTAGGAATAAAAATGCTGGTTTTAAGAAAGCTTTTAAGAATATGTCAGTTGGTGCATGTGTGTGTGCATGTATATATGTTAGTATGTGTCAAAGTTTTTGGCGAATGAATAGCCGAATCGAGGCCATTAGGTTTTGATAAAAATCCGTCAATAGATTTTTAAGTTATTAAAAAAAAACCGACATAAAATATACTAAGAATAAGAGTTTGCTGTACTTATCGAAATCTATTAGCATATAACATGTTTGACGAAATTTTGGAAAACATCGGATCATAATTATCTCAATTATTCAAGGAATAGCAAAAAATTGTAACCGAGGAATCTCAGATATGATCTGTCGAAAATAAGAAATTTTTTTTTGTACGGGTGGGGGGTGCACTGTCCTCTGAGTAAGAGGAAGAAAAAAACTTATTGCAACGGTCTTAGAAATATTCGTTTCTTATAGAATAAGGAATATGAAAAACCAAACAAGTTGTTTTTATCAGAAAATTCTTGGCGTGACCCATCGTTCTATTCATTTCGACTAGTGTATTTTGTAATGCATCGTATTTTCCCAATTGTTCAAAAACCTAAATGAGCTAAGGGAAATTCGTAGTACACGCACCCTATAATTTATGTAGCTAGCCTATGTAGTTTTATTTTTATTGTAAATTGCGACAATCTGTTATAATTTTCTCGTCTACTCAATAAATGTCGAGCATTATATGTACACAGCATACTTACATTTTTTTTTTGGGTCATTGCATATGCATATCATGCAATCTTGCTCAGATTGAATTTGTGATTCAGACGTGGATTTGTTAAGTTGCTTTCCAAAATTGTACATGTACAGTCCAACACACTTTTTCCTAATCATTGATTAAAGAACATTTTTGTAACCGTTTAAGAAAAAGATAAAATTGTTTCATATAATTAATATAAAATTCAGAAGTGTTTTTCCTTCCCCATCATATCCCCAGAGCTTCCTCCATTTGTTCCAGTTCACCAATGTTCCTCTATTTTTTTCAAACACTCTTGAAAATATAGTTTACAAATCCCTTCAAAATAGGCTCCACCTTGCCGATGACTTTCTCTTCCGAGGTAAATTTTTTTCTTTCGATTTATATTGGCATATTGGGGAAGAAAAATCAGTCATAGAGAGCCAGATTGGGCGAGTGTATTTGTGAGGTATCAATTTGTATCGTAATTCGTGGTCACTGTGACCCCGGATGAGTGAGGTGCTGTGTTTTTTCTTTTTCAATTGGGGTCGCGTTTTTATCCGTTATTCACTGTAGTACTGTCCTGTGATCATGTTTCTTTTCTTCAAAAAGTCCATGAGAATTATTCCCTTTGAATCTCAAAATATCATGGCCATGAACTTTCCCGCCGGGCGGCCTGGGCGACCCTCATTAAAAACAGATATACGGCCATAAATGATGAAGCGTCATCTTAGAGAATATCCAACTTCTCTCTTATTTCTTCGAACGTTTTTCCATCTTAAAATAAAAGTTATATTACGGATCGATATTGCTCTTTTTTTACTGTATCTACATATATCAAACACTTTTAATACAAATGGCTGTCAAATCAAAACTTACTGATGAATCAATCTAAAATTTTGTATGTTGTGTTTCAACGATGGCAATACCGATTTTCCTCAGCAGCGTCTTTAAAAACAGTTGCTTATTATATATGTATACACACTGTTGTTGTATACAAAACAACCATATAAGCAATAATACATATTCAGGGTGACTTGTAATTCGGTTTTTCTTTGAAAGGGGTTATTCTTGAGCGTATTTAAAATATTTCTAGCTATGACAACCTGGGGTCGAAATTCAGTAGTTTTCGAGTTATTCGAGTTTTGAGGGTTTTTCGAAAAAAACACCATCTTCCGACCTTAAGGTGGTAGTCGGTCGTGTAGGTCGCGCAAATGCGTGTAAAACCTTAAAAAGCTCGATCCGCCTTGTGACCTTATGAACTTTTACTAGTGCTCTGTGTTTCGGGTCAAGACCCACAGAAGTGTTCGTCGATTGGATCGGTTAATCTAATAAAACATGAGCGAGTGTGGACAGAGTACCCGAGTAGATGAGCAAAAGGGAAATATACGAAATCCATCAGCGTGGGATAAGCCTTATTATAATTCTAGCGTAAGAGTTAGACTTAAGATTAAAAAAAAAATTTCCTTAAATAATATTATATTATAAACGAATAATAATTATAATAATAATAATATTATTATTATTATTAAAATAGGTATTAAGTAAAATTACAAATAATTATTATTATTTCTATTTTAATTATAAAATCATTATCTTTAAAAATTCATAATATTTTAGAATTAAGAGGTAAAATTTAAAATAAGGAAGTGAAACTTAAAATTTAAAAGCGAAATTTAGAATTAGGAATTGCAATTTAATTATTTTTATTTTTTGGTTTTTGACAAATCCTTTAAAGTCTTAGTTTTCAAAATTCCGAAAATAAAAAGATCGCGATCGCACATCACAATGAACCCTGCAGATCCTTCAGTTCACCCTTCAACTTCCAGGAACCTTTCAAATCCTTCTAACAATCTTGATCTTTCTAACCCCTCTAACAATTCTGTACCGAGGCAAGAAACGAATGTTATAGCTACTCCTGAATTTGAATCACTTATAGCATCCATAGTTGCTAAAGAATGAAGTAAAATTGTTCAATCCATAACAAATCCAAACGCTAACTTTTACAAGGGATTAGAAGAGGGAATTGAAGCTCAATACCTACATAACCTTATCGATCTCGACAAATTTCCAGATGTTGTATGAAGCCTGAGAGATTTTTCAGGAAATTCAGGTGAGTACAGCTCATGGAGAAAAAGCGTTGAGCTAATACTAACCATATATGAGCCAATTAAAGGCATCCCATCTCACCCAAATTCAAGAAAGAACTCTACTGTTATAACAAAGTCAGGGAAAACCTTTCATAAAAGTTTGATAAAGAGCTTATTCACTTCCACAGGTTACTCGTGCCTTCGATCACTGGTTTTTTTCAAATTTTGGACTACACTAACTCCCAACTCATCAAAGTTAACGCCGCAAATGCTAAAATAAGAAATGGATCCTTCAAAATAGTTCAAGCATATGAAGAACTAATCAACAAACAGGAAAGAACAATAATATCCGAATTAAAACCTAATCATCCCCTATACCATATCCTATCCTACTAACCCCTGCACATAAAGAATCATCGAAACCGACTTAAGTTAAACAACAGATATAGGAGATCGCTAGACTTTATTTGAATTGCGTGGGAATGGGTCGCTGGAAACCCAGACCATCACGATTTCGAAATTCTTGTAGACAATATGAATGATATTTTAAAAACAATAACAATCTATTTATATTATGTTGGCTCTGAGCTTTTCCAACGTCGTTGGCGTGTTGGCATAAACCAATGACTTAACGTAGCCCCACATAAAATAGTCAAGCGGCGTTAAATCGCACGAACGAGGCGGCCAATCGACTGGCCCATGTCTTGAGATAACACGTTTACTATACTAACTCCTCAATAAATCGATTGTAGCGTAAGCTGTGTGGCCTGTGGCACCACCCTGTTGAAACCACATATCGTCCGAGTCCATATCTTCCAATTTGGGCCAAAAATAATCGGTGATCATGGCGCGATAACGCTGACCATACACAGTAACGTGACGATCATTATCGTCGACGAAAAAAATATGTCCCAATAACGCCACAGGCATACAAACCGCACCAAACAGTTATTTTTTGTGGATGAAGTGGTGATTCATGAAGCACATGTGGGTTTTTACCCGACCAATAATGCATATTTTGCTTATTGACGAACCCATTGAGCCAAAAATGAGCTTCGTCACTGAAGATGATTTTGCGATGAAATTCATCATCTTGGTGCATCTTCTCCAGAACCCAATCGGAGAACGTACGTCGCTTCAAATGGTCAGCTTGATCTTGTATGGGTGAAAACCAAGATCCTTACGCCAAATACGCCATAATGTGGTCTGAGCGATGCCCAATTTTTAAGAACGCCGTGGAATTGACTGATTTGGATCGTTTGCTACGGACGTCTGAACGGCAGCGATATTTTCGACACTTCGACCAACTCGTTGTCTCACTGACACGGCAATATCACACAACGAATATGTAGGCTCAAATTTTTGCACTAAACTTATTATTGCCTGTCTACTAGGGCGAGAATTACGAACAAAAATTGGAGTTAACGCTCTTAAAGTTGCAGTCACCGACTCCGAATATCTGTAGAAAATTTTTATAATTTGCAGACGTTGCTGGTTATTGTACTTTATCATGGTGAAAATATTGAGTTTACTGAATAAATTGGCGGTGACAGTTCGATGATTAGTGAAAGAGTGCGTTCACAAATTAAATTCAAAGTTGTCAAGTCCCTATTGGAAAACCCTATATATGTAACATTTTGATAATTAATCCTGTTAAATGACAAATCAATAAAATTAAATTCGAATCGATTTTAGATTGTAATAATAGAAAATACGGCTTAATAAATAAATGTAAGAGTTATAATAAATTAATATAGCTATATGTAATGAAAATAATTTTATAAATTTAAGCTCAACGACTTGTATTTTGAAGTTAATCCAAAGCCAAGAAGCTAACTGGACCATCATTAACAATTAACACATATCAAAAATAGAAGAAATTTCATCAGGATTACTCCTACTTAACCAATACAACGGTCCCGTAAAAATCAACAATGAAACACTGGAACTTAGGGAGACATACGTTATTCGACACACAAATGCTACAATTCAGATCCAATTAAAGGAGATAAGAAACAATGAAGTAATTTTCCACCAGCCGATGTCTGCTGCTCTTTAACATGCAACCCTTATAATAAAAACAGAAGAAGTCCTTTCGCTACAAATGCTTAAGCAGCTTGACGCCAAAGGTACATCAAAAATTGAATAACTTGAAAGCAAAAACAAATTTAGTACTACGATAAGTTTTGAACATATTTCAATCATACTAGTTTCGGTATCAATTTTTGTAAGAAGAAAACTCTAACATTCAACCAAATGTTGTAAACATGAAGCAGAGTGCAATACTTCAACATCCATCAGTACTTCTACCATAGGAATAAATGATATTCCAAAGTTCCTAAAGTCGAGGTCATCGAACGGGGACGTCCGATTTTAAGTTACACTGAAAACACAAAAAACAACAGCAACCACATTTGTCAGCATCTACTTCAATAAGTTCAACATAACTCAGTATCAGCATATTTCAACACACGACTTTAATAAATTGCAAACTAGAATCAAATATTAAGCACAGGTGAATTGTGGAAACTGATGATTTAGTTTCTGGCAAACATCCGTTCTCACGATACACATTTGCAAGCCGAAGGTGTAAAATATATTTTAAAATTAGATTAAGTTAGTTCTAAGTAAGGTGTGAACCAATAAAGTATTTCAACATTTAGTAATGAAAAGTTAAAATTTTTTGGGATTTTGGCATTTATCATGCAGTGTGATTGATTTATCTAAGTCATGTGATTTAAAATCTTACATCATTGATATTAAATGCAGAACAATAATTGGATTGCCGAGCTATGATGAATTAAATTTAGTTATGCGGTCAGAAGCAAAAGAGAAGATGTACCATATACTTATGCAATTCATAATTATTCTCTTAATATGTTTGGTTCCATTAACAACAATTATTTTCTTTTAGGTTATTAAAAAAGTACCATCATGTTTTGGAAGACTTAGATTTTTGGAAAGGAAGTGCGACGAATTTTTAAAACCTGAGATACTGCCAGTAGTGGATTGTCCAAGGAGAATACATAGGAGCCTACAGAATGGATACGTTCCATTGTTATTGTAAAAACCCGTACCAAATTTAACAATATTTGTATGGTAAAGGTGACATTTAGTTTGAAACAGATCACAAGCCATTAATCTCTCTTTTTAAAAAGGCTT
The DNA here is from genome assembly GCA_907269105.1 of Volucella inanis. NCBI lineage: Eukaryota > Metazoa > Arthropoda > Insecta > Diptera > Syrphidae > Volucella > Volucella inanis. The sequence continues at coordinate 68,961,360 of OU026153.1, forward strand.
TGTATAAAGTAACAGCAAGCTTACAAATAATTATGTTGCCTTTAAGGGCTTGCATGTTTATTTCAAGCCAGGAAAAGCTATGATTCTTGCAGACGCCCTATCTCGAGCTGAATTAAATAAAAAATGTTTACAAGATTTTGATAAAGACATTAGTTTGCACTGCTACTTACTGATTTTAAATATAGCGGTGTAGAAATCGAAAAAAGATGAAATTCGAGAATACACAATGTCTGATAAAGCTTTGCCTGATGTCAAAAATTACTTTAGGAAGGGATGGCCAGAGAATACAAAAGAAATTAATAGAGACACTATGCTTCACATTCATTTAAGATAAGTTGCACGTAATAAATGACTTGGTATTCAAATCTGATCGTATTGTAATTCCTGCTAAAATAAGGCCATCTATATTGTCTTAAATCCATGAATGGCATAAGAGTATTGAATGATCCAAACGTTCAGATAAAAACTTAGTTTTCTGGCCCAATGTCAGCAACGATATATATAATACAGTTTCGAACTGTCCACTATGTCTGCGACATAGACGAAATACTTTAAAAGAACCTCTTCAACCTCACGATTATAGGTTAATTTCATGGTACAATTTAGGACTGAGCTTGTTTCAATGTAAAAATCAAATGCTTACCATATACTTGTTGGTAGTAGACAACTTCTCAAAATATATCGAAATACCTTTGCTAAACAATGGCTTTTCCAGCCACTAAATAATAACACAGCTTAAATTAATTTTTAATCGTCATGATTTTTTCAGTTTTCAATTTAAATACATTTTTTATTTTCTTATATATTAATTCTTATAGGCTAAACAAAAAAAATGCTTAAAAATTAGTTTAATTAACTTAAAATTATCTTAATCTAATTTACTGGCCCCATGCGGGCATTCTAAGATAAGCCTAACACTTAATCTATGTCTTTCGACGTATCTTACAGTCTATTCTTATTTTAAGAAAACAGATTTTATCAAAAACTTAGTAAATGGACTTTTTTTCGTTGAAATATAAAACTTAAAGCTAAAGCTTACAAACTACCTAAAATAAATCTTAATATACTTAACCTACTTACATCTAATAAACAATTAAGTTAAATATTTTATATATATATATATATATACATAATATATTTATACTTAATATATAAATATATGTATATATATATTTTTATATATTTTTTTTATTTTTTTTTTTATTTTTTTTTATTTTTTTTCTTAAATCTAACTTAATCCTATCTAAAACTATGTAAGTCGGCCATGACTAAAATCTAATAGGCTGGCCAAATTTGCTTCACTCGGGGAAGCTACCTAGTAATTGAGGAATTCGACGACGAAGCATCCTCTTCTTCAATAAGCCACCAAAATTGTTGGTGCTGCCTAGCAACATCTCTCATGTCGCGACTCCCTACCGCTCTACTGAACCGGAGACGCTCCGCACTGCCGTGTGCGACATCTCTTTCGTAGTTGAGTCGCCTGTCCGCAGCTGTCCGAGCGACGTGAAAGATTAACGGCACCGCTAATCTGTCCTGGATCAAGCCTTTCTTATCAAAATAGAGGAACGCTTCTGGTGGAATAAAGCCGTCAAGGCGAACTCTCTCGTGATACATATAATTGGGGTAATAAGCCCCAGAGATCAGGTTGTTCGACGAGGTCATTGCTCTTGCAATGTGTCTTCGAATCAACTTAATGACAAAATTGTCCACTGTTATTAGGTTCGCCCTATTGTACGAAACCTCATTATAATAGAATTTTATGTACTAAGACTGTGGTGTTCTGTAAAGGCGAAGACAAGCCCTAAGGCAAGCCCTCTCAAACACCCGAATCTTTTCCAAAAGACTTGCTCTCACGTTGAACCACACGGGACAACCAAATAGGCCGAATAAGGGCCATGTAGCAGATCACCTTTACCCTCGCATCGAGTTGTCTGCTATAAAACAGTCTCTTTGTAAGGGCAAAAGCTCCTCTATATGCAACATCTATATGTTTATTAAAATACAGATACTGATCCAGCCAGATCCCAAGGTATCTGACTACATTTCGACAAGCAAGTGGTTGAACGTACTGTCCGACGATCTGAAACTTTCGCCAATTCTTTCTGGTATCCGCAGAGGCCCCAGACAAAGGCGTCCTACAAAGAATGGTTTCCGACTTCTGAAAGTTAATCTTCAACTTCCAGTCGTCGCAATATTGTTTAATTTTATCGAAGTCACGTTGCAAGAGTATGTTTATGACCTCAATCTTTGGACCTGATCTGTACGCGATTATGTCGTCTGCGTACGCTATGGCGTGGTGAAGTGAACCTATCAAATCACTTGTGTAAATGTTGAAAAGAATCGGCGAATTAACCGCACCTTGTTGGAGACCGTTTTTAACATGAATAGTTCCAGTAGAAGTCACATCGCCATTCTTCACGATGAACTGTCTATCTGTGAACATATTGAATAGAATATACAGCAATGGTCTGCTAATGCCCAGCCTGTTCAGTTTGTAGAAGAGCCCTCTAACCATACGGTATCGAAGGCTTTCTCCAAGTCAATCAGGCAGGCACCAGTGCACTGTTTCTTGGATTTGTTACATTGGATATCGAAAACCAGTTTAGACGCGGCGTGAATAATATCATGCCCCGCCTTGAAACCGAATTGATTATCCGGAACTATATTTTTGTCCTCAACCCACTTAGTCAGAACCCTATTGATAACCTTCTCGAAAACCTTGCTGATGTTTGGAAGGAGACTGATCGACCGGAGATTCGCCGGAATGGAGGTGTCTTTATACCTTTTGGGGATGGGATATACCACCGCAGTTTTCTAATGCGTCGGATAATGTGCATTATTCATTGCATTGTTAAACAGGGTGGTATAAGTGTCCACCGCTTCTAGAGGGAGATATCGAAGCACAATGTTCGGTATATCATCGATTCCCACAAATTTCTTACTTCTGATTGTGTCGAAGATCATTTGGAGCTCTTCCTTCGAAATGAACGGGGGAAGTTCCCTTTCATTTTCGATGACATTATTTGCCATATTCTCGTCACTGAACTGGGTGAAACCCGAGTTCTCTATTCGCCAGTTCACTATTTCGTTTCGAAGATAGAAATTGTGCGCAAGGACTCGACTTTCCAAGTCGTGGTTAGGGCCAATGATATCATTCGCCCTATATACAAAGAAATTGTCATCCTCCACAGCCTCATTTGGATCTATGCCTGCTGTCAAAAGTATGTTTTCGTTGTTTGTCGTTCGGGCGATTTTGAGACATGAAAGGTCGTTTTGATCTTTCCTCCGAAATATTTTATTTATTTGCGGAAACATATTCGGGTAGCTGGTATTTACAGCCTGAATTTTATTGTTCCAATACAAACTTACAGAAGCCCTGTAATTTTCTTTTATTAATGTTTGGAGGTTTTTTATCGACGACTTTAATGTCATAATCTCCGGGTTATGTCTGTCAGTAAACTGTCTGTACAAGGTTTTTAGTCTTGACAGTAGTCTACTTTTATGTCGGTGCAGTGCGTCAATAGCTGAATTGCGGAACAAGTCTTCGTTGTCAGTATGTTGATACCGAGGTATCGTTTTGTACATTGTTTGTTTGATTGTCTCGACCATTACTTTTAGATATCTGTCAATCTCCTCGTTTGACAGATTTCTGTTGGACGGTGGGTAAAGCGAATTAGAGGAGAGTGTCCTTGCCAGTGTGTCCAACGCACTCTACTATAGTTGTAGGAATGTCGATGAACAAATTCATCCAGTTCCGTATTTTCGTTTGGAACGGTTATTTCGGTACCAAGACCGCAATGGTCGCTGTCATACACAAAAGTGCGTAGACAGTTTATAGTTTGTTGGTTCGTACCTGTCAGTTGAATTCGTGAGTCGAACAACAGTAGATCCAAATAGGAACCGTGTCTAGGAAACGACGGACTGTCCGTTGCCTTAAGGCTGAGTCTAGTGTTGGTTAGTCTAGTGAGTTGGTTCCCTCTAGTGTTTGGTGTATTATTTCCCCAATCTCTGTGCTTGGCGTTGAAATCTCTGCCGATAATAAAGTAGTTTTCTTCCAATTGAAGTCTCAGCAATCGAAAAAGTGTCTCGAGCTCTGAGATGAATAATGTGGATTGAGTAGCCTCAGGTGCATAGACAGACACCATGTACAGCCGCTTTCCACTTCGGAGAGGGATATAGATGATGCATTCCTCCAGCACCTGAAACCTACGTCGTACACGACTGTATACTCTATTACAACGCAGTTCTGTTCTAACAAAGATTGCAACCCCTCCTCCTTGAATGGAGTTGGGTCGATTTCTTCGTATGATTTTATATTTTCTGTGTTTCATTTTGTGCTTTTTGGATAGCTTAGTTTCGCTAACCAAAAGCACATCTGGGACTTGGTCTTTAAGCAACTTAAATAATGCGGCTCTTCGCTCAATCCTAATCAGTGAATTAACATTCACTGCAAGGATCTTCTGGTTTTGCTCCGCCATGTTCGTGCCCATTACGACTGGAGGTGCGTTAGACCCGGCAGCAGCGCGTATATTTGATCTACCCGCTTCGCCTGTTTCTGTATTTGACGCTGAAGCTGAGCCATTTGTCCTTGAATAGAGAGCAAAATAGCCAGCATGTCAGGTACAGGTTCCGGTGCTCTAGGCGCTGGGCCCTGAGAAGCAGCCTTCTGTTGCTGTACCGCACTTCCCTTACCTGCCGCCATTTAGGCGTAGGTGACTTGGGGAGTAACGGCTCTTGTTTGTACACGCACAGGCGGTCGTTTAAGCCAGATTTACTGTTTTCATGTACTGGAATTTGGGGCAACCCCGATAGTTTGCGGTATGCCCCGTGTTCCTACATAAAACGCAAGAGAGTTGGCTTTTTTCCGACGCTCCGTCCTTACCTAAAGCGCAATCGTTTGACTTGTGGTTCTTTCCACACTTCACGCATCGAGGCTGCATTTCGCAGTTCGACGCAGCGTGCCCGAACCTTTGGCAGCGAACACATTGTAAAATATTTTCGCTCCTCTTTAATTTTTCCCAGTGTACAATCTCGTAGTCTAGGACTTTAATGCTCCTTAGACCATCCAGTTTGCTGTCGGGACTTAGCTGGACCAGGAAAAACGGTAATTTCCGATTCTCCCTTTTGGCTCTAGCCGTGACAAATGGCTTAACCCCTACGAATTTTAGCCCTTCGCACTCCTTTTCTTTTAGCAGTGTAAGAAGTTCCTCAGGATGAGTCGACGGCTCTAACCCCCTCAGCAGCATTGTCTGCAGCTTTTCCCTCTTCGGGGTGTAGGAGAAGAACTCCGTCAATAAATTTTTAATTTTGTGGTAGCGCTCCACTGTGTTACAGTGGATCGCGTGCCTATCTAAGCTAAGTCTTTTAATATAAAAATTATTTCCTATGGTCGACTTACATAGTTCTTTAGTTTCCTTTAGTTCCATCTTAAAGGTATTAATAGGTGGAACCCTTTGTTGTTTCTGCTGTTGTTGTTGCTGCTGCTGCTGTTTTTGCTGTTGCCGTTGTTGTGGCTGATCTTGTTGTTGTTGCTGGTGTTTCGTAAGTTTTTGTTGGTGTTTTAGCACTTGTGCTATTGTATTTCCTTGCTTTTGATTTGTGCGAGCTGGTTGGGATTGCTCTTGCTTTTACCATTTGTTTTTCTTTAATGGACAGCACTCTTTGTTGTAGCATTTTTATGCTGCTAATTATTGCCTCCATTTCTTCCTCTTCATCGTCTGATTCGCTTGCGGCCAATGAAGCGAAGATGTTCCCTTCCCTCACTCCGCCAAGCAGCTTTACAGTGGTCGTTGGTAGCTTCCTCCTTCTCTTTGTCCTTGGCGTTTGGCTTGAACCACTCGAAGCCTGACCTGACTTTTCTGCAGATCCCGCTACAGGCATAGCGGACCGCTCACCACAATCCATCACGTGATGTTAATCCACTTTTACTTATTTTTATTTAAAAAAAAATAAATAAATAAATAAATAAAAGAGAAACTGTCTGCCGACTACTTGGAGTCCAATTAATTGGAGCTAATTGGAGGCTAATTGGAGCCTAAATCCAATTTGTTTAATGTTTTAGTTAAGTATCACTTCTCACTTATTATTCGAAACACATTTTAACTCCGCGGAGGTCTATGAACGACTGTGATTAATCGTCATGGTATTCCTCATACCATGATTGCTGATAATGGACATCGTTTTAACTCAAAGGAGTGACATAGACATTATCGCGATCAAATGGCCAAACTGAGCGGACTGAAGTGTTAATTTTTTTTTACAAAATTCAATAGAATCTTTTTCAGATCTTTTACAGGACTTTTGCACTATCGGACAACACCGTTTAGATTTGGATATTCGCCAAGCCAACTTTTATTATTATTTTTTTTTTTTTTGATTTTTTATTTTGATGGGGGCTAATGCCCCCATTTATTTAGTTTAATGCAAGCTTAAATCAACTTAAAAACTAGGACTTAAAAATCGAACTTAAAAACTAGGACTAACTTAAGGGTTAGGGAGTGGTGGAGGAGATCAAGTTTAAGGCGAGAAATGCTCAGGTTAAAATCAAAAAGGGGGATGTTTGAGTTGACCTTACGGAGCATGCGGGAGATTGGTTCGTTAGAGCCACAAGAGGTGCGATGGGTTGGGATATAGAAGAGACGAGGACAGCGTAAATTAGGAGGATTAGTGTTGAAGGAAATAGAGTTGTAAGAAGGGGGCGGACAAAGGTAATGTAAAGTGACCTTGTCATATAAGTGTTGCTAAATTTTTATTTTATCTCATCAATATGCGAACGGAAGTTTAACTCCCTATCGTATACAATTCCGAGGTCGCGAAAGGATTTCACCTGGGGTACAGGTTGGTCATGCACAAAATAAAGTCTAGAGGGGGATTGATAGGACTTAGGAGACAAAGTCATAGATTGGCATTTGGAGACGTTAAGCTCAAAGCAATTTTTTAGACATCTGGTGGAAAACCTATCGAGGTCTTTTTGAAGGAGAATAGAGTCTTGGGGTGAAGAAACAGTTTTGGAGAACTTAGTGCCATCGGCGTAAATCCTCTTAAGATCGTTGATAGTTAGAATGAAAAGGAGGGGACCAAGATGGCTGCCTTGTGGGACACCAGAAGTGGCTAAAAACGGGGTTGAGAAGGCTGACCTAAAGCGAAAGCTATAATAACGGTTCTCGAGATAAGAAGATATCCATTTTAACAAAATAGGGTCAAAACCGAGGGAAGACAATTTGAAAAGAATCAGTTGATGTGACCTATTGGGAAATGTTATTTTAATTGAGACAAAGTCAATTTAAGCAGAAGAAGAGATAGCGATGAGAGCAGAGTTGAGGGGATCAGATTGGTTTCTGTAAGAGCATAGACATCGAAAGAGAGACTGTGTGATTTAGACAATACAGCCCGAGTTTTAGAGCGCAAGCCTCTTATTTTTTGGTAGTAAAATGTAAGAGGTAGTTTGTTGCGTGGAGGAGTAGGGGAGTGTAGATGAGATGCAGGCAAAGAAGGCAAATTAGGAACGAAAAAATTTATCATGGTCAGCTCGGCTGCGCTGAAGGTGAGAAACTCTTTTAGAGTGAACATAGCTGCGGAAAGCAGCGAGGTCATCCGCAACCTTTTAAGGAGGTGTGTCGAAGATTTCGTGGTACCTGTTGTAAAGCTTTCTGAGACTAGTTACATCCGTAGAAAAGCCTTCCTGTTGAATGGAGACCATGACACTTGTTTTTGTTTTTCCCTCAAAGCAAACACAGTCGGAGAGACGTATATTTTCGTATATCTTTTTATCCCTTAGCCTAGAGAGGGCGTAACGGCATTCCATGTTGTCTATATTCTTTTGGGTCAATTTAATGTTAAGCGGTGAAAGATAATCAAAAATAGGAACTGGGGCCCGTGAAACCGAGGGAGAAGGCGAGCTAGCAGCGGGATTTAGCATATGCGAGCTGATAAAGATAGGGAAAAAAGTTGTTAGTATTCGTGGGAGGGGGTATGGGTGGTTAGGCAATGACAGTATCAGGGGCAGGGGTTAAATTAAATGAGACGCGTTGGTGTTTGGATGAAATAGAGGCACTTGGTGCTTTTGAGGTGATACGTGAAGGGGGTTGCTTAGGGATATAAACGGGAGGGGAAAAATTGGGAAATATTTTGGTTTTAAGGCTCCAGTTGGGGTCGGGCTTAGGATATGGATGGGGAATGGGTCTTAATGGGTTTAATGTCTAGAAATCTAAGAACCAAAATTCCTTGCACCGAAGAGCATCTTAATACAACCGTTGCTAATTACAAATAAATAAAAGATTTTCTCAGCAAATATACGACTAATACCGCAAAATATTGTAACAAAGGTTGTAAAAACACTGAAGTATATGAGAAAGATGACTCAATGTTTTTTTTAAAAAGGATACTACTTCTGTTTGGTTTCCAGAAACAGTAATTAAGCGGAGGAATAGCGTTTACATTTGTTACAGGATAGCAATGGAACTACCTATAGAAAATATACTCAATATATTTTTGAATATGATCCACGAAGAATAGAATTATATGATAAAAGCACTGAATCTACGGCAACTAATGAAGAAATAAATTCCCATATTGTTAGTTGTGGTAATGAAATATCAAAAAATCAATTCTCCCTCAAGAAACAATCCAGAACGTCTAGTTTATAATAAATAATTAACTCACTGAAATAAACTATATTATATTTGTATTTATAAATGAATGGTGATTACAGTGTAGGTTATAATAATTAATTAACTGACTGAAGCAAAATTAGTTTGAATTATAAAAAAAGGAGATATTGTATACATTACTATCATGTATTGTTTATACAAATATTTGTTGATAGAGTAGTATATCAATACATTAATATTATTGGCTACGTGAGAAAAGAGATTTACAAGCTGCAGACAGACTTTAACCATCTAATAAAGTAGACATAACCCTTTAATAAGTCTTTTGACTAAAATACAATTACCCTTAATTTTAATTATTAATTCAATCATCAATTATTAGGAAAAATCTAAATGGCTAGTACTCTATAGCTTAATAAAAGGTTTTTTTTTTGTATCTTGGAATAAAACATATAGAAATTTGTTTGGAAAAGGTAATGTTTGAATTCAATTTCGGTCATATGATAACCTCGAATAAGGTCTACAATGATCATTCTGCAAATTAACAAATTCATTTCGGAAAATAACCTTCTGACACCGTAAAAAATTTGATGCCCCCTAGATTATCGATACTATCTAAATCCTCCTTATTTAATTAGACAAAACCTCATCCTTTGATTTAAAACTTAAAATATTATTTCACTCATGTATTACATAAAGCTTTAAAATTGTAACGATTAACTGGAGTTTTTAGGTCTCCTCTTACTGCTGTTTTAACGTAAGGAATACATATAAACAAGAAGAGTTCTGGTTAGTTAAAAATTCCATGCATTGAATCTATAAAGTTGTTTACATTGCATTTTATTTTTTCTAATTTAACTTTACTAATATTTTTAAGAGTTAAAATCGTACAAAAATATTTAGACGGTAGCACCGGTAAGTGAATGTTTGTTACATTCTAACTTAACTCAAAAAATGTCTTCTTTATACGTTAATACTCGTATATTGATGGCAATCACCTATCATTACATGCTTGGATACATGATAACACTGTATATATCTGATAAAATTATGTTTTCTTGGAGTTTATTTAACCAAAATAACACTTTTCTGTGGCAACCAGTATGTACAACTAAATCAAATCGAATGCTTTTTGCTGACAATTTTAAATATGTGCCCTGTCGACATTATATTTTTTACTCTAGCAGCAGTTTTACCGTGGTTTTCTTCCTATTCTTTTAAGTTCATGTTCTCCAATAGTTTTGATCCCCTTTAATAGAGAAAGGGCTCTCATCCATACTTTATCTCGGAAAACAAAAACTTTAAATCAAAATTGGGATTGTTTCAGACTGGCAGCTATTTTCTCGGCTACAAACAGTTGTATTCATATCGTTATTGAGAAAACGAAACATTTAATAAACAATAAGTAAAATCTATTCAAATTTATTTTGCTGTGGTTCCTTAAAAATTTTCTTCTACATATTCCATGTACATAAGCCCATATGTAAAAGTATAATAAACTAGTTCGATACGTCTAGAGGATATAATATATCAAAGGAATGCTATAATTATTAGAATGAGCAGTCGAAAACCAATTCAGGATGTTCGCAGAAACAAGAAAATATAAGTTTAAGGAAGCTATTTTAAGCAGCAAGAATTTCACCTCAACTACCTTGCCTGTCTAAGATGCAAGATTTTATATACCTATTTAAAATCGGCTTTTAAATGGCACTGCGGTAATAGAAAATAGTATACTAATACCTATTCGTAAATTATAAGCAATCGAGAGGAATACGCCAACGAAATCTATTCTTGTGCGGATGAGTAATAATGTATGTAATAATTGACCCTGTTATCCATTTAAATATTTTTTTTACTGAATTTTGGTGTCAATTTATATTTACTTACTTCCTGTGCACAGAACTTCTTGAAACTCTTTCAAGAAAAAACAAAATACATCTTTTTTAAAGCTTTTATTGATTCTACTTTTAGATTGTTGGTCATAAACTTTTTATTATTTCATTTTAATTAAAACCAGTAACACTCAGTTGAAGTGAGTTTGCTGGCTACCTTCTATTTAAATTATGTCTCGGATTATATCTATACATACTCGTAAATCCGCAACATGTATGTACATCCGTTATACCTTTCTATATATTTCTTTTGGTTTCTACTCCACACAGGAACACCATTGCCATGGCAAGGATTAAAAATAGCACGCCACCTTCCATCAGTATGTCCTCAAAGGATTCCTGATTTATCGAATGGCAGTGTTAAAATGTCAAAGGGACGGTACGAGCAATTAATAAGGCTTCTGCCTTATCTAAAAACCGAAAACGAAGACTGTCTTTATCTGAATGTGTATGTACCACATGGAGGCAAGTAGTTAAACTAATCTTCTACTTTTTACTTTACATACTTATGATAACTATTTTTTAAAAGTACGATTGCAATAACAAAAAAAAATAGTTTTTGTCACAATTGTTTAAAAATTCTTATTCGTAATATTTAGATGGAATTGATCAGTCACAGAAATATCCAGTGATAGTATACGTGCATGGCGAATCATTTGAATGGAATAGTGGCAATCCTTATGATGGTTCTGTGCTAGCCAGTTATGGACAAGTGATTGTTGTTACGGTCAATTATCGATTAGGAATTTTAGGTAAATTTATATTTTCCATTAAATTAAGTGAAATCAATCTAATACATGTCATTTATGTTAGTTTGATTTTAAAATCATAATAGCGTAAATGAGTTTCAAATTGATATCTACTTATATTATACAAGTATTTAGAATGTGGATAAGTCTACCTGCTTTCGACTTTGAAGTTTATGATTATAATAATTTGATTGTTTTTATAAATGCAATATTGCGCAAGTTTTCGATTTGTTTTACATTTTTACACATGTCAAAGAATTTGAATAAACAAATTTATTTAATCAATCTGCTAGAAAAGCCAATATTTTTAATGAAGCTGGGCCTTTATCTAAAATGGCTCATCAAATACAAAAATCAACATAACCTACTCGAAATGAATCAGTGCACAGTTCATTTTAGATTGTTATTTAGCTAGCAAAAATTGACAAAGTGCATCAAATCTTGATAATTTCCTTAAGATAAAACGGTTTTATTCAGTAACAATTGCGGCAAGGAGTTTGAGCCATCGTTTTTTTTTTTTTTATTTATGGCGCTGAAATGTAAAAAATGTAGAAAATTATGTTTCAAAATTAGTATTTCGTAAACCCCATGCCTTGAAGGAATATAAACTTTTATTCAAACTTCCTCTCCAATGGAAAATTATATTTTGTGTTGCATCAGAATAATTCTGTTTATTTGAGCTACGTATGTAGTAACGACCCAAATAAGAATAAAATAAGAACTTGTACATTTGTGAGTTAATTATTGTAGTCGTTGAGTACGACTTAACGTTTGCGGTGTTTGTTTATTTTTCCTTAATACATTATTGTGTAGAAGCTGGCCATCACTAGAATTTGTGCTCTGTGACAAGGGTAGTCACATAATTTGACTTTATGTAGTTACATTATATACAGTTAAGAAATAGAAAAATTTTATAAAATTACTTGCAAATCAATTTAATTCGGTAAATTTATTAAGTGATACATATTTTTCTTCAAAAAATAAAAGAAAACAGCCATTAGCCACTGCACCGAAGTCAAAAGAGCTATAATAAAAAAAATAATTTCTGAAGGTAAAACCTACAAGGAAATTCGGAAAATTGTTCAATGTTCGAATAAAATGATTCGGAATGCGATTTTATACCAACCGAAAGAAGAAAAACGTGGTAGAAAGCAAGCAATTTCGCCTCATGAAATAAAACTCATAGTAAGACTCGCTAAAAAGGAGTCCTTTAAATCAGCTGTGCAGCTAAAAAGTGAATTGGATATATCGGCCAGTGCGTCGGAGATTGGGGGAAGTTAATTTGAATGCCCGGAGGCCAAGAAAAGTTCCACTGCTGGGACCTTGTCATGTGGCAAAAAGATTGTCGTTTGCAAGGAACCACATCGATTGGCCAGCTCAGAAGTAGAGAAACGTTCTCTGGACTGACAAAAGCAAGATCGTGTAGTTTTGTGGTATTGGGTCTAATTGCTATATAAGAAGGCCCCATAAATAAGGAATTCAACCCAGCTTACATCTTAAAAACAGTAAAACACGGCGTTTGCAAAATAATGGTTTGGGTATGTTTTTCCTACCATGGTGTTGGTTTATGGTACGACCCCAAACAGCAAAAGCCAGCAAAACAGCTAAAAGGTGGTTCGAAGAAAAACAGTTTCGGAGCAACAATCGAGTAACATTAACGACCTTTGGTCAACAATTCAACGTTGTTGGTACGCCATACCCTTGTAGAGGTATCAGTCATTGGTCGATTCCAGGCCACAACGCTGTAATGCAGTTATTGTCAATAAAGGATATGCAACAAACTATTGAATATTCAATAACTTTCTATAACTTAACGTGCGGTTTGCTAAGAGATGGTGTAACTTGTATTATTCCATTGTTATTATTCCATTGGAACATGCGTTGGAATGCTACTGTTATTGTACGTCATTTCAGTATATGTCACTCATTTGAAGCGTAAGCAACAATAATTTTTTTTTTCACTCAAATATGTCGAACTTTGTGCCTGAAAAAGTGTTTTTGCGGGGAGTTCTTCTTCATTACTGAAAACTGCTCCTGAAAGTCATCGTATTATGGTGAAAGTTTATGGTGAATATGCGCTAGCTGAGCGAACGTGCCAAAAGTGGTTTGCACGATTTAAAAGTGGTGATTTTGGCTTGGAAGACGATGAACGTCCTGGGCAGCCAAAAAAGTTTGAAGATGAAGAGCTGGAAGCATTACTCTATGAAGATTGTTGCCAAACACAAGAAGAGCTCGCAGAATCTTTTGGTTTCACTCAAGCAGCCATTTCAAAACGTTTAAAAGCAGCTGGATCTATTCAAAAACAAGGAAATTGGGTTCCACATGAACTTAAGCCGAGAGACGTCGAAAGGCGGTTTTGCATGTCCGAAATGCTGCTGGAACGCCACAAAAGGAAGTAATTTTTGCATCGGATTGTTACTGGTGATGAAAAATAGATTCATTACGATAACTCCAAGCGCAAAAAATCATATGTGAAACCCAGCCAACCAGCCAAATCGACGGCAAAGCCGAATATCCATGGCGCGAAGGTAATGCTCTGTATTTGGTGGGATCAGATGGGTGCGCTGTATGATAAGCTGCTAAAGCTGGGTGAAACCATCAATAGACAATGCTACCGAACACAATTAATCCGTTTGAAGGGAGCAGTAGCCGAAAAATGCCCGGAATATGCGACCAGACACGAGGCAATAATTTTCCATCATGACAACGCTCAGCCTCACGTTGCTATTCTGGTTAAGAACTATTTGGAAAACAGTGGATGGGAAGTCTTACCCCACCCGCCTTATAGCCCAGACCTTGCCCCTTCTGACTACCATTTTTTCCGGTCGATGCTAAACGATCTCACTAAAATACGGTTCACATCAGAGCAGAATATCAAAAATTGGCTTGATTCATTCTTGGCTGTCAAACCGGCGCAGTTCTTTTGGGATGGGATCCACAAACTGCCAGAAAGATGGAAAAAGTCATAGCTTCAGATGGGCAATACTTTGAATAATACTATTGTACATGTTTTTCTTAAATAAACGTTCAAATTTTGAAAAAAAAACCGCACGAATTAAATAACATACCCAATATATTTATTACTTAATTACAGAGACAAAAAGAAATAAATTTTTTGTTTAGAAGTCCTTGGTGTTCTTATTTGCCTGGAATATTGTGGGTGGTGCTATTTTTTTGATTGCACACCCACGGCGTTGTTGTTCGAAAATTGCATACAATAAGAATAACCGCTATTATTGTGAACGTTTTTAATTAAAATATTACAGACCATACTTCGATTAATAGTATTTTATTGTCAAGTTTGGAAAAAAAAACTAAATATAAAATTAAGCTCATAAACACTAATAACACACTCTTGGTGCTATTTTTTTGACCGCAGCTGTATGTATATATGTCGTGATATTTCTACCATAAGTGGGGCGTTTTTTAAGGGCCGCTCTAGGACTTTCAAAAAATCGATTTTTTTTTTGTATTACTTTCAATGCTACCTTAGGATCTCAAAAATTATATCCCAAAAGATTATGCCTCGGAAATATCTCGAAGTACCTACATGTTTTTGAAAGTGAAGTACAAGGCCGCCAGTTATGACTTCTAATAACTAAAAATTTTAAACGCGTTTATCTCTGCATTTTTCAAGTTAGCCGCACCCATAAATTGAACAATTTTTAACCCATTCACTTCAAATTTTAAAAATATATTGTCTAAATAAATACTTAGGATTTATTTACACACCACAATTTTGTGGTGATTTTTCTGCGAATTTTACAAGTTTGACTTTGGTAGTGCGCCATTCAATATACAATCAATCATATGAAAATAAACTCGATTTATATTATAATATTCCTGAAAAAAAAAAAAAATCTCAAAAAGCCTATTTTTACGGACTCTAGAGTGGCCTAACCCCTTAAGTCAAGTTTCACAGTTTGACAAGCATCGCAGTAAACATATGTATTTTCACGAAATAATCTTTCACTCTTCATCAATGCTCATTAACTTCTGAGTATCTTACCGGTACCGGCTTGAAGCAAATTAAACAGAAAAAACTAAAAGTACATAACTTATTTTCCTCATTTAATAATGTACGAGTGTGCCACTCGTGCGAATGTATGTGTTGTAATATACAAGCATATTTTATAATTGATTAAATTTAGAAATTAAACAAAAACCTTTGTCGGCACTAAAATAAAAATAAAGCGCTCCTTTTCATTAATTGTGTTCTGTTCTACCTTTCCCAGCTATAGCCCAGTCCAGTTTTATTTACGTCTCTATTAAAAGTATATCAAGGAACTCGAAGTTTTCTGTATAAACTAGCGATTCCCATTAAGATAAATGTCAATTGGAGCGACAATTACATGAATACATCTGACATTGTAATTTAAACAAACTTAATTTGTTTTTAAACCCTCTTAGGTTTCATGAAACCAGGCATTACTGATGATACAGTGAGTAATTTTGGGCTCTTGGATCAAATTGCCGCTTTACACTGGATTAAAGAGAATATCGGTGCATTCCGCGGTGACAAAGGCAGTGTTACATTGATGGGGCACAATACAGGTGCAGCATGTGTAAATTACCTGATGGTATCGCCTGTTGCTTCTGGTACGTATAAATTCAAATAATAGTTTGGAGTAACTTTTCATTTAGTATTTATCTAATTACAGGTCTATTCCATAGGGCAATTTTGATGTCAGGCTCTGCAATGTCAGATTGGGCTGCATCCAACAACTCACTGCAGCTAACTATGCAAATGGCACATGGACTCAATTGCCCGTTAAATGATGCTGATGAAGAAATGTTATCTTGTTTACGAAAGAAGCGGTAATTTAGTTATCTTTATTCAACAAAAGACAACAAAGTGTTATTTATCGCAAATTAATATGACGGCCCTTGTGTGATATATTTTGGTTATAAGAATAACTGTTGTAAGGAGGAAGAAATAATATACATAATACTCTATACTTTATATACATAAGAAATATGTAGAAAAATTATTACTGTTCTTGTATATGCAATCATATAATTCATATGAGCTTATGTTTGGAAGCTCATCTCTTGAAGTACCCAAAACTGTTATAGCTGCACCACCTCCCACATTTGAGAAAGTTTCATTAAAAAAAAATCGTAGGTCCTTTCCCACTACAAAAAGGCGAATATCACAAGTGAGAGACTAAGCCTTGACCGATTTCGGATTGTCGTGCTAACAAATTATTTTTAATTTTATATGTGAAGACCGAATCGATTAATCGTTTAATGTACTATAATACAAAAAAAAAAACAGACAAGGGCATCCGATTGATTAACTTTTAGCAGTTTGGAATACGACAATTATTTAATAGGTCTTTTTGTATGTGGACTTTGGATCCAAAACGCACAGCTAAATTGAGCAATTGCTATAAACGGATCGAACGTCCTTGAACTTTCACTTGAACTTGGATGCATATTAAGAAACAAAAGAAAGAAATTTGATATGCTTAATGTTATTAGAAGTGAAGGTGTCAGAGCCTACAAAAAGCAAGTTAAAAAAAGGTTTACTGGTTTCTATTAAGCGTGAAATATTTACTTGTAGCTTAATCAGACCATATATATACAAGGTGAAGGTAACAGTTACTGAGCTACTTTTGTTTATCAAAGTCAACAAATATTTATATTGACCTGTACACCTACGCGTTTGGCTATCGACTGACTGCACGAGCAACCTGTATGCGTAACCAATAACGAAAGAAATCATAAGAAAGCTGATTAAAGATTCTCACTTGCTGTTATGGGCATGTGTCGTTTAGCTTTAAGGTTAACCTTAACCGGTTAGAGGTCTTCATTTCGGTTTTTCCTTTTGTTGAGTCAAATTAAGAACTGCACTGCTAGTCAACGTTTCGTAAACTATTCGTAGTTTTACCTGAACTGGTAATGGCAGGAGAGAAATCTATACTGGAGGAATAGATTTCGAGGCATCTGGTACTTTCTTAAGGTGACTGATATTTTGTCTGAGACATTTCCCATTTCCGTGTACTAAAACGTCAAGTCTTCTTTGTTGCATCACCTGAAGTTCCTCCGGACTAAATGTGATCGCTAGATTGTTTGCTGGTTTTATATGTTGAAGAAAATCCTTGCAAGCAACCTCTATCTCGCAGCCTTTTGCTCTACAACATCTACCTGCTTTCTGCTTGCCCTGCTCTTTGTTCTGAATATCTGAATTTCTTGCTTCCGAATTTAGAATCTTTTTTGGAATTTCTTTTATACAAGGATACTAGTTCTGAAGAAGCCTTCCTCCTTGTCCCATGTGGAGTAACATTATACATTACCAAACATTTCTGTAGCTCTCTTGTGTAGTATACACTATTGAAATAAGCTATCGGAAGTCTCTTCAAACATTCATAGGGATTCCCACTTCTCCATTCGCCTGTTGCCAATACGGTGGTAATGTGATCAGTTTTACATTGCAGCTAGCACAGTATTCCTTAGACACTCTGCTTTCAAACTAGCTCCAGTTACAGTCCGTAATAGATCTGGGATAGCCGAGTCTAGCAAATATTTCTATCAAGATATCAATAACCACCTATGATGTATAGTAATTCTCTTCGCGAAATTGATCTGTTGGTACCTTGAGTATTAATCTATACTAACAAAAATATATGCGTTATTCGAAAGCGTACCTAACAAATCCACTGCAAAGCATAACCACGGACCCTTTGGGAATGCACGCTTGTGCATTAGAGCTAGCCGTATTGACTGCAAGCAAACAGTTACGGCAATTGTTTACGAGCCTCCTTGCATCGTTGTCAATAAGGAGCCACCATAATTTTGATCAAACTCCACGTTTCATCCCCGTTTCATCTAGGTAACTTTCATGTGGAAGTTTAGGAACCTATGACCTTAATCTTATAGGTGTTATAATTTTGGTTCCTGGGAGCAAGTTCTCTAAGGTGCGCAGTCCTAATTGGAAAACAGAAGGTCACTTTATGCTTTTTGCTGTTCATATTTTATTCCTTATGATTTTAACCTGTTCAATGAGCTCTGTAGCATGTAACACACATTTATTAAATGTTCGTCATATCACAAACTAACAGTAGCTGCAATATGGCTTAAATTCTATCTCATATGGATTCCTATGAAGACACCAGACCAAGGTGCGTGCGCGGTACCAGGGTGTATTTTTGATAATTCTTTTCGAGCATACGATTAATGGTTTTTTCAATTGGTATTAATATTCAATTTGTACATATAGAAGACACTACACAAAATTTTTTATTCGAATCTTGAGAATAGTTTGCGGTGTACGCCGTTTTCAAGAGACTAAGTTGCTGCTTGGTAGTTGACAGCTATTAAACTATACGGTTCATCTGAAAAATACAAATTTTTAAACTAGACATATCTTTAAACTTATAGCATCACGAAGGAAATTTCGATATCTAAAAAAAAAAAAGGTGGCCCAGCGAATTTTATTCTCATTTTCTCACAGAAAATTTGCATCGTTTATGGAAAAAAATAGAAGGGGGCCTTCTATAAAAGCCACTCCCTACGTAGTGCCATAGAGACTGTATTTTAAAACATTTTAAGGCTTACGATTATGTTGCCAACCAGGTCGAAAAACTTAGTTTCCAGGAAAACGCGTTCAAAGTTCAGTTCGACATACAAACAGTATTTTATATCTGTATATTTTTTTTTGTTGTCGTTTTCCACCATCAGCCAGCTATTCCTTGACCATAGAACAGCTTCTCAGCATCCTATGACTCATCATTTTTTCCGTGTTTTGCGCAGACGACCCTCATGCGTATTATTTTCGGCTTCGTGCTCGGCGATCTGATTATGATTATGATTACGGCGATTATGATTTTTGCTGTTCATATTTTATTCCTTATGATTTTAACCACTTCAATGAGCCCTGAATGTCTGGGTTTGAATAGTTAATGTTCGTTGGAATAGTAAGTGGTCGTGGCGTTGATTTTTCTAGTAATGTGCAAATCATCTGCTCATCCTGTCTGCCAAAAATACCAGATTGTTTCATTTTTCATAGTCTAGAAAATTAATCTGCTACCTTAAACTTGCCGGTTTGGTAGCATCCATCTTTTAATTCGAGCTGGAGGTCAGCCGGAAAATAGATTCCAACGGCTTATAATCTGTTACCAGAAATAGAGACTAGTTAAGTAATAATAAAGTCATTCGACAGCCAATACTAATGCGAGGCTCTCCTTTTGTGTTTTCGAGTATCTCCGTTCCACCACAGACTTTTAATTGCAAATAATACTGCTTGGGGAACACATTTGTCAAAAAAAAAAACGACAACGCCCAGCGCTACTGGACTTGCATCTGCAATAAACGAATTCGATTTTTTGCACTTTCAAAAGGCATTTTCTGTCAGTAAGTGTCGCATTAAAATCTGCCAATACCGCTCTTAAATATTGATTATATTCCTCTTACCTGTTCCCAAATACTTTTACATTATCCATGTATTTTAGTATTTTTCATGAGACTAAAATGTTCTCATTCGTTAGATTATCTCTGGTGCTGAATTAGCGACAATCTTGCACAATTGTAATACTCGTAAAAGTCATTATTCGTCGACTACGCTTTTCCAATTCTAGTTGGTGGTAGGTCTTTCTAAAATCCAATCTGGAAAAGTTCTTTGTTCCTATTAACCGTGTCATAACTGAGTCCAATTTTGGCAGTGGGAAGGTCCCCCTTATTGTTGTAGCGTTAGGCCGTCTCATGTATACACAATAGTAGGTCTCCATTTTCTTTAAACACTAGGGATATCCAAGGGCACGGTGCAGCTACAGGCTTTAAAATATATTCCGCTATTGCTTCATTTAACTAAGTCTTGTCTTTAAGGGCAGATGGTATCCGGCGCTAGGCCTGCTGTACTGGCTTCACAGATTCATCAATACCTAACGAGATTATTGTTTAGTTAAATAAAATGTAAGTCCGATGAGTTCCAGAGAGATACATAATATATTTCTACCTCAAAATATGAATGAAATAATATATGCATATACAATACATAATGTATATATATGTGTATTAAAGCTATACGTACGTATTAACCTGTGTAATACATGTAGTACACAGATAATTATAGTTTGAATAAAATAATGACAAAAGGTGTTATACTACAATAAGGAAATTTTCCGAATGTATGGTAATTCATCGTGAGGTTTGATTTATAATGTAAAACAAAACACATAAATTTGAAAGTGAACTTTTATTTTTTATTTTTATTATCGGTTAAAAGAATGATATTATGTAAATCTTGGCAACGGCTACGTCTGACTTGGTTCATTCGGAAGGTCCTGGAAGGACTGGTATCTCGCGGATAACACGAGTAATGTTGGCTTCCAAAGCGTCAATCGTAGCTGGCTTATTCCTGAAGACCTGAGACTTTACATATCCCTAGAGAAAATAGTCCAAAGGTGTGATATCGTATGATCTAAGCGGCCAATTTACCATCTTGTTGAGCCCGAACTTACCGAGATCATGTGCTTGAATTTCAGAGAGCACATAGCCCGTTAACATGGCGCGGTAACGGTTACGGTAACAGTCACATTCTGATTTGCCTCATTTTTAAAGAAATATGGACCAATGATTCCACCAGCCCATAAACCACACCATACCGTTGTTTTTAATGGATATGTAATGGTAGCTTTTAGTACTCTTCGGATAGCTCATCATCTCAAATACGGCAATTTTATTTATTAACGTATTCATTGAGCCAGAAATGGGCTTAATCACTGAACAAGATTTCACGATAAAACACAGGACTTGT
The DNA here is from genome assembly GCA_907269105.1 of Volucella inanis. Lineage (NCBI taxonomy): Eukaryota > Metazoa > Arthropoda > Insecta > Diptera > Syrphidae > Volucella > Volucella inanis. The sequence continues at coordinate 68,982,367 of OU026153.1, forward strand.
ATTGAGTTTTTCCAGAGCCCATTCATTGAAAATATGACACAAATTTAAGCCGCCTTGCACAAGTCGAATTTCGTACGCTTTTAGGCCGAGATCCTAAGATTCGTCACGGTCTTCGCTTACACTCTCAGCTACAGCAGCTATAATCTCTTCATTACGTGCTAGATGTGGTCTAACCGGTCTAGTTTCATCCACTAATGTGAACTAGGACTCAAATTTGCGAATGGTATAGGCAATAGTGGTTTCAGTAGGTCGATTATGCGCACCGTAAGTTCCTCGAATCGCACGAAAAACATTTCTCACAGAACGCTGACTTTCGTAATACAGTTGAACAATTTGGAGACGTTGTTGTGGTGTAAGTCTATCCATCATGACTTGCCAAACGATATTGAACAAAAGTGATAAAGTTATTTGATAGCAGTCATGCGTGATCTGTCAAAAAAAGCCTATTGAAAATCACCATGAATCACCCTATATTACAATATTTATGGATATAACATCTCCCCTGGAAAAACTTTGGAATCGTTATCCAATTCCAGCTGTACATACGCGTCAGACATATCTATTTTATAAAACGTTTGGCCTCCAGAGAGTTTATGAAGTCCGCAAACAGGAATTTACAGCTCCATTGAAGTCACAGCAAATGCGCATTTTGCAATTTCGTTTTGGACCAATGTCCGTGGGTGCTGCCTATTCTCTCAACAGCATTGGTATCCAAATGTTAGCTTCTCCAAACCGTTTAGCTTCTGCTTTAAGTGTATCAGATTGGGGAAATGGTATAGGCCTTGCCTTAGACAATTTTCAACTGTGCTTTGACTGACGTGTAAAGGTACAATGAGCAGTCGAAAAGAGGTGAAAACTTTACGTATATATCTTCAAAACTAGGCGAATTATTTAAAAATTGTCAAAACCGTGTCAGTATTTTTCAACCGAAATTCTTCATCACGTTAAGATAAAAAATAGTTTTTACCAGTTTTGGCTTCAAATACAGGAAGTATGCGAACTAATTTCAATACTCAGTGACCGACTGTACTTCGAGCCGTCAACATCGATTTCGATTGTGTTTTTTCTGCTCTCCCAAAGTTGGTAGCTTATTTCTCTCCCGCGCTTTTCCGCCTCTATTCGTTTCGCTTCGTTTCCCTCTCCATCGTATAAGTGAGTGACAAACTAACCTATAGTGTGAGTAAGTGATTCAATATGGCCTCAGGGCCAAAAGTGCCTTCGGGGAATCGGTTCGCTGATTTAGATCAGCCTACCGTCCCGCTTAACAAAAGACAAAAAAAGAACATTTAATTTTGACATTCCATCGCAATCCAACTCCAAAAACCCTAAATTTATAATTATATCAACAACTGACCCCAAACAACTTCTAATTTCCGTCAGTGTTTTCCTCTTAAAAAAAGCCATAGATGCCATTAGCACATCTTATGAAAGTATTGCGCAGTTTCGCGATGGCAACCTGCTTATTCTCGTAAAATCCCAACAAGTTGCTAACCTTTTCCTTTCGAAAAAAACCCTATCCCAACTTTGCCCGGTTTCAATATCGCTTCATAGTCAACTTAACTCCTCCAAAGTTACCGTTTATGCATCAGTTCTAAATAATCTACCCGAAAAGGAAATTATTGAGGAGCTGAGAGACCAAGGCGTTACAGAAGTTTTTAAATTTAAAAAAATTATAAAAAGTGATGTTGCAGCCGTACAAAAAGACGTAGAAGTTCCCTCTGGTCTTGTACTATTCACATTTGATCTCTTCCGCCCTCCTAAATCTTTAAATGTAGGTTGGTACAAGCTCAAGGTGGAAGAATATTTCCCAAATCCGATGCGCTGCAAAAAATGACAACTTCTCGGACATACGATAAAAAGATGTACTCGTAGCGAAACATGTGTTACATGCAATCTTCCCCCCCCCCACCCCACTACAATCTGTACACGCACTTTATGTGCAAATCTTCGAAACAATGCCAACGGTACATGCAAGCCAAAGAAATTCTTAAAATAAAAACGATAAGAAAGTGTAGCATGGTCGAAGCCAAAAAACTCTACAGCGAACAGAATAATTTAATCCCCCCACCATCCTTATCCTACTCTGCTGTTGCGAGAAATGGAACACAACCGCCTTCACAAAGCTCTTCAAACCTCTCGTCGCCCTTACCTTCAACAAATTCTTCTAATATGACAGACTCTACCCAAAATAAAACAAATAAATCCTCTACCAAATCAATAGATAATACACTAAAGCCTAGCAGCTCCCATGGTACACATCTCCCAATCTCAACCATTTCAAATCAAAACACTCCAAGTCTACCATCCTCTGCTCCGTTGGCTGCAAGAACATCGAACTCACTATCAACAGACATCTCTCGCTTATTAGGCACACAAAGCTCTTCCAAAACGACCGAAACATTTTCCTCAAACTCAAACTCTCACCCATACACATATAATTCTTCAAATTTCCCTAAAACAAGTAATGTAGCATCAAACACAAAAATTACAACTCCACACTTTATAAGCTCGAATACCAACTTAAACTCTTCTTCTCAAATCTACTCATCAGACTCAATCACATTCAATAACAATACTTCAAATCAAGACTCAATAACTAATTCTATCCTAACATTTGTATCAACTTCACCAATGTCGATCGACCACACTAATAAGTATTACGAAAAAGTGCGACATAATGAAGATCATGATGATGGCGAGATCTAACAATAATATCGAATCCCAAAGCAATGACTCTGTTGTTCGGACGTTGAAACTCTCAAACTCCACCAGGAATTTGAGTGGTTCAGCCTCGGGGCGACAGAGTCAAAACACTTCAAACACTAAAGACTTCACAGTATATTCAATCTTATACTGCACAAAGGTCCAATGCAACTACAAAATCAATCCTTAGGGTTCTTCAGTGGAACATTAATGGATACCTCAATAACTATCAAGAACTAGAGCTCCTAATAAAAGAATTTAGTCCCCATATAATCTCCCTCCAAGAAACACATATTCCCACCCACCCTCCAACCAATAATAAAACTAAAGCACCAAAACAGTATGCACCTTATTTCCATAATTTAGATATAATTACATCAGGTAAACAAGGTGTAGGGCTTCTCATCCACAAATCGATCCCGCACAAATCCCACAATAACCTCACATATCCAAGCAATTGCAGTTGAAATTGATCTAGGCATTAAATTAACAGTTTTATCCCTCTACATCCATCCTTCTCAACCCTTTTCTTCATCAAATTTCAAAGACATTGTAAAGTCTGTAAAATCCCCTATTTTAGTCACTGGAGACTTTAACTCTTGGAACCCTCTCTGGGGCTCACCTGTTGCAAGCTCAAGAGGCAAAATCGTCCAAAACTTATTTATAAATTCAAACTTATCTCTTTTAAACGATGGAAGTCCCACCCACCTTTCTACTCACAAAACACTCACACACGTAGATCTCACTTTTTCATCTGCACAAATATTACCCAATGTCTCGTGGCAAAGACTTGATTTCCTCCACGGTAGCGACCACTTCCCAATTTTATGCAACATCAATCTCAACCGGCACAACAGCTATTCCAAACCAACCCCTAAATTTCTAACAGCCCGTGCTAACTGGGATCTTTTCCAAATAAAGTCATTAGAGTTCTTTAGTAACAAACCACAATCCCCTAATATTAATCAAGAAGCAGGAAATATTAGCAAAGCCTTAAGATTTGCAGCTAATTTATCTATCCCCCAAACAAAAAATAGACCAATAAAAAACATAGTCCCATGGTGGAATGCTGAGATCGCCTCACTCCGTGTAAAGAAGCAGCATTTATGGAAAATATTTCGAAAGTATCCCAATGATACGAACCTTATTAGTTATTGAAAAGCAAATGCAATATTTCGTAGAAAAGCCAAAGAGGCTAAAATTGGCAGCTTCCAAAAGTTTACTTCCAATCTAAATCCAAATTCGACAAGTAAAAAAATTTGGGCTGATCTCAAGTGCCTTACAGGAAACTACACTCCCTACTCCATTAAAATAATACACACGAATTCAGAATCTCTCACCGATTCCTACCTAATAGCCGAACACTTTGCCACACACTTTGCTGGTCCACATATTCCAATGACTCAAATTTTTCTGTCCGATTCAGGAACTCAAAACGTACAGCATTAAACCAGACATTCATAAATTACCCGCAGCCGCGAAATACCTCGAATTACCTTTTAACTCTCTTGAATTTGAAAGTAGCTTAGATTCAGTCAAGGGCAAAACTCCCGGTCTGGATCGTATTTCATATCCGATGATTAAAAATGCCCAATTTCAAGTAAAAAAAACGTATTATTGTTTTATTCAACAATATTTTCGATCAAGGCGTAATACCGCAGTCCTGGAAAACTGCAATAAACGTCCCAATTCCAAAACCAAACAAACAGCCATATGATACCAATGGGTACAGGCCGATTTCATTGCTTTCATGCATAAGTAAACTTCTAGAAAAAATGGTTTCCAAAGGGCTGCTTTGGTTTATTGAAAGACAGAATCTCATAAATCTGAACCAGGTCGCCTTTAAACACGGCCGAAGTACCATAGATTCGCTTCTACATATCGACGAGTTTATATCCCTAGCACTTTCATGTAAAAACCATATATCTATAGTATCAATCGACTTTGAAAAAGCATTCGAACGCATTGGAATACATGTCATTCTGAATAAGCTAAAAAGCTGGAAGATCGGCCCCAAAATGTTTAATTTTATAAAATCGTTTATTTCGAATAGATTTTTTAGATCAAAAGTAAATAACGCTTTCTCCAAACTGCATACACTTAAAAACAGCATCCTACAAGGATCTCCCCTATCGGTAGTGCTTTTTATTATTGCATACAATGACTTAAGCGAAATAATTCTAAAATTCAAAAACACTGATCATTCATTCTATGCAGACGATCTGTACTTATTATCTAAATGTAATGACATGTTACGAACAGTTAATTTATTTAAAGAAGTTATTAATTGCATAATGTACTGTTGTATACAGTCAGGAGCTATATTATCCTTAAATAAAAACAAACATCTTCATATTTGCCAAAGAGTAAATTGTTCTTATTTAGACATCAATGTTAGTAATATTCATATACTAAGTGTAAATAATTTAAGCATTTTAGAACAATATTTGATAATAAATTTAATTTTAAGACACACTGTATGGAATTAAAGAAGAAACTAGCTACAAGACTAAACGTTATAAAATATCTATCATCACAACACAGTTACATTCATACCAACATAATTAACATAACAAAAACGATTATCTGCTCCAAAATTGATTATGGACTAACCATCTACGGCAAATGTGCCAAATCAAACTTAAATACCTTACACCCGACTTACCACGCAGCAATAAGAGCAAGCCTACAAGCGTTTCGAACTACTCCAATCAAAAATATGATGACTGAAGGCGGATATTACTCAATTGAAAATAAATCTAAATTTCTGACATCCCGGCTTCTTCCAAAAATTTTCGAATCCTACTGTTCTCCAATACATAAAAATGCAGCCAATATTCTAAGACGCAAGAAAATTATTAAACAACCATCAACACTATACCTCGCTCTATCCTATAAGAAAGTTACCGGTATCGACCCTACTGTAAAAAAAGTACCTGTGGAAAAACATCCTCCTTGGGTACTTCCTCAAAAATCCATAAACATCAGCTTATCAAAATATCCCAAAGATACGACACCTAAGGAAAAATACACCCAACTATCCCTGGATCTTCTGAGCAGGTATCCCAAAAACCTCTGGAACATCCTTTACACCGACGGCTCCAAAAGCCGTGAAGGAACCGGTTTCGCAATTGTCGACATAAATGATCAACTTTTTTCTGCTGTAAAACTCCCATCACACTTCTCCATCTTCTCTACAGAAACCTTAGCTATACTCGAAGCAACAAACATAGCTTTAACAACGAAAAGACAAACCGTTATCTTCACTGATAGTCTTTCCACAATTACCGCTATAAAAAATGTTAAAAATCGAACACCTTACATCAACAAAATTCGAGATAACTTGATTTCATAAGGAGCAAAATTACAATTGATCTGGATCCCAGGACATGTTGAGATTAAAGGCAACGAATCAGCAGATCGAGAAGCAAAATCCATTTCCATATGTCCAAATACAAATACAAGTATACATCGTCCTCTCAAAAAAGACCTTAATAAAATCATAAACTTATTCTGGCGTCAAAAAGAAAAAGAAAACTGGACTACCTATATCCACCATTATGCCTCAATCAATCCAGAAGGGATCTCACCAAATTATCCCACAAATACAACACCCATAATGAACAGGTGCTTCCTACGTTTGAGACTTGGACATACCTGAATAACTAATAGCCGCTTATTAAAGAAAGAACCGCCCGCTACCTGTCACATCTGCCTGACGAACACTTACATTTCCATCAAACACCTAACTTCCGAATGCAGCAAAATTAAACAACTTTTTGAGAAACTATACAATAAATCTTTTACTAACCTACTTTCAAATCCGTCAGCAGATAATATAAAAAATGTATATAAAGTATTGCAAGACCTCAAACTAGACAAATGTATTTAAACTCGCCATTTAACTCTTTATACGGTGGAGCGCTCGTGGATTGCAGAGGTGAGTGCCGTGGAGCGCACATTCATGCACTCCGAACGCTCCCCCACACACACATTTAGCCAAAAAAAAAAAAAACCTACATATGTACATGTATTATTTAGAACATCACTTTGAAAGACACATCAGTCTTAGATCACAGCCGTAAGCCTTGGAGCTAGTGCTGTTAGTTTTAAGATTAACCTGTACATTTATGTTTATTGGTTAATAAATAATAATAATAATAATAATAATAAATTTCAATACTTTTCTCTCTCATCTGGATCATTTAATTAAAACTTAATTTTTCATACTGAAATTTGGATATTTGAAGAAGAAAAAGATTTCTATGATTTGATACCAAACTATTCTATTGAATCTTATGCAGCTGGAGGTGTTGCTGTATATTATAACACCAATGTATCCAACTGTATAGTTAACAAATACCAATTTGAAAGTTCTGATATGATAAGCGTTAATTGCAAAATTTCTGGCATAAGTTATTGTTTTATCTGTGTCTATAGATTTCATAAATGTTTAGTAATATAAGATGCTTCTTGGAAGAAATGTCGGAATTTTTTTGGATAGCCAAAAATGTAGAAATATAATTGTTTTAGGTGATTTTAATATAAACACTCTGTTTGATTCACCAGATGTTGATAGCTATCTAACTGCGTTTTCATCATTTGGTTTTGAGTCTGTGATAAATGAACCTACTAGAATAAATTCTTGTCTAGATCATGTCTTTTTAAGATTTCACAAAAACATATTGGTCGATTATAAAATAACTCTTCCTGATCTAAAAATAACTGATCATCGTCTAACTAGTATTCAACTCAGTTGTTGCCAGTTTAGAGAAAATAATTTTGAGAATTTTGATTATCAAAAAACTTATTTTTTAGCCATAAGAGTAAGTTTAAATCTAGAGTTTTGTGATGAAATTTACTCTGCGAACCCACAGTTGCATTTGTTTCTTAGTAGACTACAATATCATTTGATATTGAGTAAAAGTAACAACAAATTTAAATGTTTTAAGCAATGGATGACTCCGTCATTAGTTAACAAAATTAAAAAGAAAAGTAAACTTTCCTTTATTATGAAGAAACATCCAAGAAAACAGAGATAACATAAATATTACGAAAATTTATGTAAAGAGGTTAAAATCGAAATTTCACTTTATAAAAATTCATATTATGGTAATAAACTAGTGCAAAATATTGAGAACTCTAAAGAGGAATGAAGTGTTGTTCATGATATACTTAATGAAAACAAATCCCTCTCTGAATTTTTTATTCAAAACTCATTTAATAAATTTTTTCTTAATATCGGTCATAATAATGGTGATTCAAATGTAATTAATTCTACACTTCTTGGTGAGACCTCTTTAGTTCATGACAATATTCAATCTAATAGTTTGTACGTTGATCAATTTTCTGCCCTTGAAATTTCAAAAATTATTATGCTTCTTAAAACATCTAGTTCCTCATCCACTGATAATATTTCAAGTTTCCTTTTAAAACATAAAAGTTTTCATATTTCTGATGTTTGTGTAGAAAAACGAGTTCTTCCTAAAAGCTTGAAAACTGTTGTAGTTCTTCCTTTGCATAAAAAGGTGATAAAATGTCACAAAATAATTATCGTCCTATTTCTATATTATCTGTTTTTTCTAAAGTTTTTGGAAAGGGCATTAAAACTAGAATCTTATCATTTTTAGATAGAACTCGTTTTTTAAGTGATTGCCAATTTGGTTTTAGGAGTGGAAAATCAATAGAATTTGCTTTATTAAAGTTATCTGGTGAGGTATGTAGCAGCTTAAATTCTTCTCAAATGCCATCAACACTTTTTATTGACATAAGTAAGGCCTTCGATATGGTGAATTATTCTTTGCTGATTGATAAACTCTATAAGGCGGGTTTTAGAGGCACAATTTATAAATGGTTTGCTTCCTATTTATCCAATCGTAAGCAAGTAGTTAAGATTAAAAATGCTTTAAATGTGGGAGTTCCACAAGGATCAGTCTTGGGTCCAATCCTCTTTCTTATTTACGCTAACTCATTATTTTTAAAATCTTTTAGAGATAAAATCACAGCATTTACTGATGATACATCTCTTTTCTATTCAAACAATAATTTAACTGATATGTTTGCAGATGTTAATTGTGACATAGATATTATTATAACATGGTTTAATTTTCATTAGCTGATAATAAGCAACAAAACGAAATCCATGTTATTTAATATCAGAGGTAACGTTTCTCAGAAAATACCTTTTTATTATAATTCACCAACGTGCAACCAATTTGTCTTGGGAGATATGGTTTTCAATAATCAGATAACCTGCAATGCAAATTGTTTTTTGACAGTTTTAAATATTTAGGTATTATATTCGATCGAAAATTTTGTTGGAATGACCATTCAACCTACTTAAAAAAATATATGAACGAAGCTGTAAGACAATTATTATAAGTAGTTATGTACTAAAACTTCCTGTTTTAAAATTGGTTTACAAGGGATTATTAAAATCAAAGTTGGAATATGGAAATTCTTGTTGGGGTGGTACGTATTTCAATAGAATAAAACCCTTGTTAATAATACAGAAGCATGCGATAAGAATTAAATGAAAAGCTAATTGCAGGACACCGAGTTTTTAGCTGTTCAGATCTCTTGAATTTTTTCCTCTAAGGCATCTTTACTGTTACAACGTTTTAAAACAATTCAGGCTATTTTAAAGCTAGAGTGCAAAAAGACTATAGTTTGCGAATCAACTCCAAAAATTTTGTAATTGTGCCAACCATTAAAAAAACCCATTTTGCTCATTGTTTCCATGTTAAAGCTCCTCGTTTATTTAATAGATTACCTGAAAAACTTAGGTGTGAGAAGGTAAAAACAGTATTTTAAAATGAAATAGAAAAGTGGCTTTTCTCATTTATTCAATTCATGTTTTATTGAATCCTATGATATAAACTAATTTATAGACTTTTAAAATTATATATAATTGCACTTTTTAATTCATTATAAATTTCTATTGTTTGCCCATCATTAGAACTATTCTTTGTATAACTTGAAAAGTACTTTCATCATTGTCTTAACTAGGCTAAAGATTGTACTCAGCTATTTTATACCATTACCTTTTTATTATTTGTATTAATTATTAATTATTAGCGTTAAAAAATATTGTTGATATAAAAACAAATAAATAAATAAAAAATAAGAAAAAATTTATCCCTCTTTTTCTCACCATTGAACTTTCTCTAAGATGCGGACTTCCCTATCTCTATACGAATTGATCACTTTATTTGACTTTTTTAGCTAAAGGTTATGTGGTAAGGAATATCCAGGAAATGCAACAAGTGAACTATAGTATTCGTACCAGTATCAATTATTAGCAACTCCATATTGTATCAATTTATTTCAGGCACAATTTTCCAAGCAAATGTTTGCTTGATCTAGTGTTTGTATTTCATTGATATGCCACTGGCTACGACTGCGGTTCACTAGGCTTTGTTTTCCGTTAGGGTGTGCCGGGGCTTTATGACCTTCTTTTTACACTTCCAACAAACGACTTTAAGTAGTTTACATGACTCTCTGCTATGGGTCTTATAACATCTATGTTAGAACATCACCGCAGCTTGGCTACAACACTATTATTAATTCTACTTACATTTCTTCTGCAGGCAATTGAATTACGAAATGACTTACTGCTTATTTGACAGCAATTTTGGGTATATCGGCTTAGTGATGAATTATACAGATGGCTGTTTTCTATTAATTGAGTCTATATAATCATGGCAGGTATCTTATCATACAGATATCTGGATGACTATATCTTCTTTGTTTGATTGTAAATTGTTTACAAAATATAAAAAAAAAAAACGCTGTAATTAAAAGATGAATAATGGATGATGCATTCTGCAGACTTTTTCGTTCTCTTAAAGAATTTTCAAGGAACGCTGTCCTCCTTCCTCTGGAAATCGGTAACAGATGTATGAATATAAAATTAACTTTCTCGAAAATGTTTATGAAGTATGCACCTCCAAGTTGTTTTATTATGATAATAGGTAAAGGCAATACTATGATATTAATTTAAGTCTCACATTTTGTGAACAAAAAGTTTTCCTTCTCAATGTTAACTTATTTTTGGCTACTGTGAAACGCCGTTATCATGCAATCAGTATTTTTTAATATTAGGCCGCAGTATTTGATCCATATCTACAACTTTGAATTTCCCCATACCTGCTTCAGTAATATCAAATACTGACTTCTTCATTGATATTATGATGGCTTCGGTCGTTGTTGTCTAGCCTTTTAAACAATTTGGAATTACTTTCTGAGTTGATCTGTAATATTTTCATTTGAGGATGTTTTAAGTACTTTTTTTATAAACAAGGAGAATGCTTAGGTGGAACAATATTGACCTTCTTGCTGTTTAATGTGTATAATTTTCATTTTTTAAATTTGGGTCATGTTCGATTGTCTAATGATTAAAACTTATTTGCAAATTTTAAACATTTTAGACGTGATATTTTTGATCACTTTAGCGATGTTGAAAACCAAGTATTAAAAAGTATAGGTCCATTTCTACGTATTTATTATCTTTAGTAAAGCAGGTTGTACATTTTATGACTCCAAACTCAAGTTGAGAATTTTTCAAAGTTCATAAGGTACATGCAGGATGGCTGATGGAGTTCGCTACATTAAGAGTTAGTATCTGTAAGAGAAACTGTTGTTTTATTCATATACAATAAATTATTTTGTCTTAGCTTATTTAGAAGATATAACATTTTTATTAATTTTTCATAACTGCTTGGGGGGTTAAAGTAGGAATTACCTCAATTAACTTTCAAATCGAAAGCATTTAAGTTCATTGGTTCAGCTTTATATACTTCTTATTTAAAACATACAATATGAAGAGATTGAGCATAGTGTTTGTGCAGATTTGTCTGCACTGAGTGTCTGTAAATTGAATATTATTAGAGCAGATAAGCTCTTTGTTGAAACGGATGAATCGACTTCTACGGCATAAGCAATCGTTTGTTTGTCCGAACTATAAAACTTAGATAATAAGGCCTTTTTGATTGTCATATGCCCGGTAAATATGCTTACCAGCCTCATTTTAGTCTATCTGCGTAAAGGAGTGCCACAAAACACCAGCTAATTGTACATTTTCATCAAATTTAAAGATAAGTCTGTACAAAAGGAACCGATTAATTACATTTTTTACATGTGATACGTTTCATTCATTACATTTATTCGGTAAAACGGGTTTTAGCCTTAGAAAAAGTTTCTGTAGCATATCCTACATAAATTTGTAGTGAAATAGACAATAATAAGTTCGTTTCGGAAACAAATATATATTATTTCTCAATGTGAACACGTTTATCGGCTTTGAAATGCATAAACAATATCATTTTTTTTTAGAGACACAATTATGCAAAGGGTGAAATTAAAAATGACAACATACATTCGGTTACTTATCATCTTATAGATGAATTATCATAACTAGTATATATATTAATAAAGCATAAGTATATTTCGTATTGCGAATCATGATTTTTCAAACCATTTGTTTTCCCAAGCTGATTATGGACTTAAAACCATGTTGTTGTTTAAAAGGCCACACTTGCCGTCTATTCTCATCACGAGATATTTCTATTTGCATCTGAGCAACGAAATTTTTATTTGCATGAGAGTCTAAAGCCTAAAAATTTAATTATCATGATATGTAATAAAAAAAAGAAAACAAACAGACAATAGAGAAAATTTGATTTTTTTCGCATTCTCGATAAGAGCAGCTAGGTATTGATGAAAAAACCACCGAAAATTCAAAACCTATAATTATAATATAATTATTAATAGTCGCAAAAAGCTTAACAAAGTTGTCAATATAAATAACAAGACAAGGATGCAACAAATCAGATATCAAGAAACGCAAGCGTCATTCTCCTCATTAATCAACTCTTCAAACCAGTACTTCCCAAAATATAATTATAAAAAATTCGTATGGCTTTATAGTAACAGTATTGACTTCATTTATATTATCGTATTTCCTTTTGCTTATATTGTATTACCTTTCTGTTCTTAATATCTCTTCCTTCAACTCTATTATATTCCGTAGCCATTGTTGCGTATTTAGATGCTCCTTCTTTCTATATGTTGAAATAGTGTTCAATAATTTATCCAGGTCTGGACCTACGGGCACAAAATTGTCTGTGAGCATCTAAATGCAGATCTTTAAAAAAGTTACAATAAAGTTCACAAATTGTTTGATTTTTTAACTCAATGACTAAGGACTATCGGTAGTGAACTCATTTGCCACCGGCTTTTTACCTTATAACCCTCCAAGGCTTCTTGACGTTGTTATGGTTTCAAATCGATCCAATGTTCTGCTTCTAAAATAATAAAATAACATAAAAATGTGTTATGTTATGTGCTATAACCGAACAACGTAGCACTCTTAATTATGACTTTATTACCGGTTTTAACTTCAATTTTGATGTTGTTTCAGAATTTGGAGTAGTAAATATTGTACGTAATCAATTGAATACTATAGGGGAAGATGGAATACCTATCGGTTTAGTAAAGGCCAATCTACCCAACATTGCAAATTGCCTAACGCACAAAATCAACTTTTTTATTACTGCTTCCACTTTTCCTGATTGTTGGAAGTTGATCACCATCATAGCCGTTCCAAAAAAGCCTCAGTCCTCTTTGTTAAATGACTTTCGACCTATAGGAAGCTTACAATGTTTATTAAAAGTCTTCGACAATACTCTGGATGACCATATTCTAGACTTCATCAAGCAACACAGTCTATTATGCCCATTAAAGTCTATTTTACAGCTATGGTCAAAATTCTCGATGAACTTAACTTAACGGTGCTTGTTTGCATTATATGAATTCATCGCACCTTTTCTATATCTACGTTACCAGGCTTTGGAACACACTTCATTTATTGACTTAGCAATCAATGGGAGCTACATTATTCAAAAATACAGTACTGGAACACCTCAAAAAATATCAATAACTACTTTTCTACTCTTTTACGTTTTTTTTTTTTTTTTTTTGTTTCCTATATCTTTACTCCTATTAATATCTTTTATGCCGAATAACCCTTTTGTTTTTCTTCTTATTATTATGAATTGTAATATATCTTAATTTTGCAGCCTTATTTGTATTTAATTAGTTTTTAATATTTAATTTAAAATGTGAATAACGTGTTTTATATTATAACATGCCTTTCTTAATTTGATTGTAAATTATATTTGATTGTAATTTATAATAAAGACCATTCTGCCTTATTTATATTACTATTCCAAGCAAATAAATTGAATTGAAATGAATTTGAATTGAAGTAGCAACCATTTTCTAAGATAAGCCTTCATCAGAGATCCACTTAATTGTCATTGACATTTTGTCTTAGAATACGGACATATGCTTCTTTATTTGTTGTAGTTTTAGACAATATGTACTTTGTTTTTTCTTCATATACTTTAACTTTGATTGCTTACGCCTGCTCTTCGATGACGTGTCCACAACGTCACGTAGGAAATATGATGTCAATATCTGCCGGATTGATATCAATGTTTGTATATTTCAGGAGCTGAGAAAATTTGTTCATGATAGTCCTTTCAATATTGACACATAACCTTGGAATCCTTCTGCCGAAATTCGGTATACCTTTGGAATAGTTCGAAGGTTATGATCCCAAACTATACATTGTGTCGTTTTTTTTTTTTTGCATTACACTAAATAGCTGAACTATGGAATCTGATTATGAATCAAAATATGGCGATCACTATATCACTTTCGACTTGAAATTCATTATAGTAGTTCTTACTAAGATTTATTTTATTGTGAAAAATTGGTTTCTAAACCATTTGCCATGTCGATAGTAACACTGGTACTTGCCGAATAATGCGTTGCAAAAAAGCTTAAGCCATGGTTAAATTGGAAGTGCATTGGCTTCCAAATTGGATAGTTCGGCTTTTGAATCGCAATCACAAATCACAAAGTTGCGCAAAATACAAGTTAAATTATACAAATAATTTGGTCTCCCATTAAATGTTGGGTATTGGATTCTTTTCTTTTTCTTTCCCATTTTCTTTAAAAAAAAAAAATTACGGCATTTTGAGTTGATGATCGCAAAACGATGGTGCTCGCGAAATTTTAAAGAGCCCTAAAGAATAAAGTCTTACGCCGTCAGATCTAGGAGGTTTAACAGTGCATGGGAGTAAGTTTACCTCACTTAACAGTCAGCAGACAGTAATTGGTGAACAGTTTACACTTTATAAGGGCTTTCACCAACATTTGACGCAACGAACGCCTGCTGATGCCAAATTGTTTGCATCGTTAACTCGTCGATGTTTCTCGGTCGAATTAGCAAAATTGGGAATTCCACTTCTTTGGACACCTATTAGTAGTTTCTTCAATAACTAAGAAAATGGTAAATAAAATAAAAATTTAAGACCAATAATTGTTTCTATGAAAGATGGCAGAGTTCATTTTTTGCAGCCATAGTTTGAAAAAATGCCATCCATTTTTTATGGATTTCTATTATTTCTATAGATACCGAATTATTATTTTAAAAGAAAAATCTAACTAAGCGATGAATTAAAAGATTTTTTTGCATCTATTTAAAATCTCTTAAAACCTTATTCCAAATTCCTTAGTTCATTGTTGTGTGCATTATTATAATCAATTTGAAAATAGTTTTAAGTTCTTTAGATGCTTATTTTATAAATAAGTCGTTATGTTTTATATGTTTGTATTTGATTTTTTCTTCTTCGAATTTTCTGTAACGTAATTGCCACTTTATTTTATTCGTAATATCTAGATATGAAGAGATCCAGAAAATTCCAATATCGTTCCCGCAATTTTCAACATCATTGGGCCCAATAGTTGATGGACATGTTATTCCGAATCAGCCATACAAAGTAATGAGCCAATATACGGAACTATTCAGCAGGTTAGTAAATTTTCTTATCACTAAGTTAAATCTAAGTGTTTGGTTAATATGATTATGTACATGTTAACTATTTTCTAGGAAAATATTACTAAATAAATGAAAAAACGAAAATATTGTTCACTTTAAAGAATAAAACGTTTCCGTGTTTCTGTCGTACTTTCGAGAGTTAAATTTTTAGTTATCTGTAATTATTTTAAGACAATCAGAAGGATTTAAAAGTATTCAAGATTTCAGTAAGTTTTGTGTTTGGAAAACCATTTACAGGTATAAATAAGAGGTGAGCCTTTCATAAGTAAAACTTTAATCTTAAAAAGAGGGAAGCGTGCTAGAGTCGCATAGTCAAAAAGTAATCAATAATAATATTATTAATGCGAAAGTATCTCAGTCGGTTTGTTACGTTCTCACATCTAACCCGCTGTACACCTAGGAAGGACATAGACTACTTTAAAAATATAAAGAATAAATAAAAAGGATTAATTAATATATGTTACTTAAATGAGGACACAGCACGATATTATTACAAAAAATCTACAATTAGAGGTATTTATTATGTCATTTTAAACAGTTGTTTTTTTAAAATCTTAAGCCTAGTTTGCAGCTGATGCGAAACGAAAAATGGCATGTAAAATTATTTACAACGAAATCATACTCGTAAACGAAAAAATATTTACTCTTTTCTCGCACACAATTAATTTCCCGTGACAATATAAGGGAACGAAATTTTGACATTTCAATACTCTTAGTTGAAACTTTTTTAAAAATACGACGTAATCATAAATGTAATCAATTCTTTTGAATCTAGATATTTTTATTCATTGCTTTTTGGACAGCTGAATGAACTTTCCATAAATCTGCACAAACATTTTTGTTTGGAGGCCACGAAAAAAATTCGTTTTGCTTCAGGTGCATACTAGGCTAAAGTATTAAGAAGTTAAGTAAGCAGAGTTGATATTTTTCTATAAGCTTACAAGAGTTGTGTCAAATTAAACAGTTTTATAAGTACGAGTATTTAATTGTTTCTTTGTTTCTGAAATAACTCTTTCAATTTATTAAGCAATATTTTTCTTTTAAGTTATGCAGTACGATATGCCACACAAACCTAAGTATAATTTAGCGCATAACTCCGAGAGAGCTCAAGCTACTCAATCCCAAGAAACCTAGGTGCAATCTCCCCGACCTTACTCGTAGAAGCTACAAAGATGTTAGAGCAGCCCCAAGTCAGCCGCATTTTAGATGCTGACTCTAACGCATCTCTTAATGCTTCTGAGATGCTTGAAATGTCACAAAGATAATTATGAAATGTTGAACGACAAGCCGAGAGTCGTATTTTCACGCGTAGGAAGTGGGAAGCTTTTATTGACACTGCACTTATTTATGTCCTATTAATTGACTTTGGAAATCGTCGAATAATAATCATAGAGAAGGTGTGTCAGCAGGGTTCGAGCGTATGTTTCCTTTGTGACAAGCAAGTGGCCCGCTGGCGATGCTCGGCAGTAGCTCGTCGAATTGGGGGGTTTTTACCTTGTCTGAGAAAAATAACGAATACACGATCATAGATAACACCGTAATGACAGATGTTTTGATGGACAAATATAATGACTTCATAAAAGATCTCATACCCTTTGAGAGGTTAGAGTTTTCTAGAGGTTTTTTTTTGATTTTTTTTTTCAGGAAAAATTAAAAATAAATCTAGTTTACAAAGGTGGAAGTTTATTGTACATATGATTGACTGTAAAACATAATTTTTATAGAATAATTTATTTAAAAATGGCGGATATGCAGAGTTTCTCAAATGACCGCTCTATTTTTTGGAAGGGTCTACGGCTGTACCAACATGATGAATCACTACATTTTTTTTATTGTACATAACAATAGCTAAAGAAGTGCTTAGGATTTGTTTGGTACATTGATTTTGGCTGAATGGCGTACTTCCAATGTCAAACTTTCAAAATCCGCAGAAAAATCGCCAGAAAAATATTAATAACAAATGAACTATGCCATATAAAAAAAATCCGATGCACATATTTACCAGGTGTACCGTTTTTTTGTGAAAATAAAACAATAATTTTTAATGGGAAAATAAAAAACATTTTATTCAAAGTATTGGCCATTGTTAGCTACACATTTTTCCCATCTTTCAGGCAATTTAACTGGCCAATAAAACTGTTCGTCTTTTGAAGCAAACCAAAAAGTGACCCAATTTTCGACTTCCTCGTAGGATTCGAGGTGGTGATCAGCTAATGCGTGTCCCATCGATGAAAACAAATTGTAGTCGGAAGGAGCCAAGTGTGGTGAATATGGCGGGTGGGGTAGCAGTTCCCAGCCAAATTCCCAGCTTGTAACCTGAACCAGTTTTACTTTGTGTGCAGATGCATTGTCATGGAACAAAATTACTTTGCCGTGTCTTCTGACCCATGCTGATCGTTTTTCGATCAATGCATGGTTCAAATTGACCATTTGTTGTCGGTAGCGATCTGTATTAACGGTTTCACCAAGTTTTAGAAGCTCGTGGTACACCAAACCTTTCTGGTCCCACCAGACACACAGCATTGTCTTCTTGCCGAATCGATCTGATTTTACAGTAGAAGTTGATGGTTGTCCCATATAAACCCATGATTTTTTCCATTTAGGATTCTGAAAATAAATCCATTTTTCATCGCCAGTAACAATTCGATGCTAAAACGATTTTTTATCATGTATTTGAAGCAAAATTTCACAAGTGGTTTTTCGGTCTTCCATCTGTCTTTCAATAAATTCGTGTGGCACCCATTTTCCAGACTTGGAGACCACTTTTTTGGTGGTCTTCCACGTTCTTCATTTCTCACATGAAAATCGTTATCTCTGAATCGTTGATACCATCTTTTGCATGTTGCTTCCGATAGAGCATGATCACCATATGCCTCGACAAGCATTCGATGCGACTCTGCAGCACTTTTCTTTAAATGGAAACAAAATATTAATGATTTCCGCAAGTCATCATTTTCTGGTACAAAATTCGACATTTTTAACACGACAAAAAAAATATGATGTCGTTTGCTCAATGACTTGATGTATACACCTGTTTGACAGGTGTCGTAGCAACCAAACAAAAAAAATTAAGGCCCGTTCACAATAAATGTTCCCTATCCAGATATTTGTATCTTGATGCTCACTTCGCACCGGTACACCTGGTAGACAATATATTTTTAAAGATCTAATTTAAATTTAAAGTGAATTGGTTGAAAATTGTTCAAATTATGGGTGTGGTCAACTTTAAAAAAATGCAGTTTCGAGATAAACCCGTTTAAAATTTTAAGTTATAAAGTCATATCTGGCGGCATTGTACTATACTTTGAAAAACAAGTATTTCGAGATTACGATACACCGTGGTCGATTTGCCTGTGGATTTTTTGATCACAGTTCATAAAATATAATATCGTTATCTAAGCAAATTTTATAGTTGTAAGCATATACAGGTATTTAAAAATGATTCGAAATATACTTTAAGTTTAATCTGCATGATCAAAACAAAACGAAAACATTCGCATTCTATAGTTAGATATGTATTTGATTTAAATTTGGAAATAGAAAAGTTTAATTTTATGCATATGTGTTAAAAAAAAAATAGGTATGTTAGTTATACTATTTTTGAGTTAAACAACTTTTGTTATTGTGAAAAAAAATGGGAAAGAAAGTCTGTTAGTAAATTATTGCTTTATTATGTAAAAAAAAGTACTATTGAAACCAAAGCTTGGCTTGTTAAATATTATTTGGACTCTGCAGAAGGAAAATCAACCGTTGAGAAGTGTTTTTCCAAATTTAGAATGGTCGAAATGAGTACCTAAGACGATGCACGCATTGGAAGCCCGAAAGAGGCTAAAGTGAAGTTGATCGAGATAGCTGAAACTTTGAAGATATCAATGGAGTTTGTTGGACAAGAAAAAAACGGTCCTATTTAAAAAAGAAGAAAATGCTGTTTTATCAATATAATGCATCGTGTCACAAATCAATTAAAACGATGGCAAAATTGCATAAATTAGGCTACGAATTGTTTCCCCATCCGCCGTATTCTTCAGATATGGCCCCCAGTGACTTTTTCCTGAGTAATCGCTTATTTTGCGGCTAAAGTAACAGCCGACCTGTTACATACATACATGTATATTATACATTTTTAGTTTTTTTTTTTTTTTTTTGGTTAATAAGACTTGCCACGTTTCACTAACTCAAAGCTTAGAAAAATTTATGTAGATGTAAGCAAAATTTAACTTTTACATTTTAGAATGTCTATGCTGTTTTTCTTTTTTTTTTTTTTTTGTAAGATACATGTATAAAATTTTTGTAAACATTAATGTTTCGTTTGTTTTCTACAGCAATTGGTGTACTGTTTCTTTATTACTATCACAGCTGAGCTAGTCAAGTCCTTGTCGACTTTCTCCCAAAATTACGTGGTCGTGACTCTTGTCACAAATTCATTCAAACTGAGGCTGTACAATTAGGCCTTGTGCATCTCAAGACTTAAAGACTCTACCATATTTGGCAAGCGCCTATTTTGTGCATGTAAAAAGAGAGGCATTGCGTGTGTTTAGTTTTGATGTACAAAAAAAAATAAAAATCTGAAAGAAACTTTTTTTTTCCAACTTTATTTACCTCACTTTTCGATTTCAGTATCTAGCTAGTAAATAATATTTTGTAGGCAACACGAAAGACGATATAGAGCACCATTAATAAATAAAATCACAGCTATGGTTACAGACGAATACTTCTCAACTTTCGACACCTTTTTACATGCTCGTGATGACAGTTTAACTAGGGTTTCTATTACATATATATAAACAGTCTTTCAAAAATTGCGCCTAGATGTTTTTTTTTTTTTTTTTTTTTTTTTTTTTAATAAAACATGTAAACACCTGGATTTTTTCTGGTAATTAATTTTTATAAAACTTATTTATAAATTTATTTTATAAATGTGGCTCTTATCAAATATGTATCATTTAAATAATATCATTTAAATGTCCACCACTAGCACGTCTACAGGCTCTCATACGAACATCAAAACTTTCAAGAACCCGCTCACACATCAATTTCGTTCCGAATGTTGTTTTTCAGCTCTTGTTCGCTTTTCTAAGCTATACTTTTCAAAAAACCATAAAAATATTAACAAAAAAAAAAAAAAATAAAATAAAAAAAAAAAAATTCACGAATATAACGTTTTTAAGGGCCGACCACATTTATAATAAATTTGAATAACTTTAATGCGTTGTTCTAGAGTGTGTCACGATACTTGATGGTAGCCGAATGGCTCATTCAGTACTTAAATTGCCATTGGACTTAGCTCATAAGGAAACACCTATTTGTAACTCCAGTAAAGATAGCGATCATGGACGGATATTGCAGTAATGTAAGCTTTTGGTTCAGGACGAATGTACAATGTCGCACAAAAGAGCTATCGAAGCACTAAATCGGACCATGAATGATATTTTTGGCTAGAGATTTAAGAGAGACACTGCCGGTAATATCTAATGGCACACCCGCAGATGAAATAAATGCATGTTTAAAAGCTTTCAGTTTACGGCAATAATGCGAATACAACTGCAGTAGGACACAGAATCAGTTAATATGCGGATGCTCTTCGGAAAATCGGCGAAGATCGTATTGCTACAGTCGCTAACATCGCATTACTTAAGGAGTAATAAATCGTAGATTCTGTAATATTGTTCGAAGTACTTAAGAATTCGTGAGCACAATTTATCCTGAATTGAAAACTAATATAGAATATAAAGATTGGTTTTGTGAAAGGGAAATTCTGTGTGCGACTAATAAAAAAGACGGGGGATATTGTAAAATATATGTATACTACTTTATGGTAACCTATAAAGTTTCTAAACACTTTGGATATGTAAGGAGTGCCTACATATAGATTTTGTTTAAAGGTTAGTTCCAGTCTTGATACGTATAGATTCTGTTGTGATACACGTTCACAAGTTACACATCTGTAGTGGCACAGCTAAAGGTGAAAGTGATTTGATTCCAAGAATCTCAGTTTGCTTTTGAAAGAAATATATTAAAATAAGCTCAAACACACAAAGTAGCCGGTGTGCACTAACAAAACCGATGCTTTTCTTATGGGTAACTCTATGTTACCACAAAATCTTAATGCCTTTGAAAGAACGCAAGACCAAAATTTTTGCTTATAGAAGAAGAGTTAAGATCTTGCAATGCACTATTGATAACAAAGATACAATTTTTTTTAGATGTAGATACATATACGCATATACGTACATGCTTCCACCACTATACATCTAGTTACTTATTATTACTTATAAAATGACTAGCTTAATTTGTGTTTTTTTAATAAATTTCTGACTCGCCTATTCCGAAGTGAGGCACTTTGACTTTAAAGATCGTTTGCACCGTTTTGTCAGAACTGTAGTTAGCCTAGTAGATTTTCTACCTTCCGAAGTTATTAACACCACCAGTAAAGAAATACATTGGTGTCGAATTGTTCCCTGAAGAAAGTTATTAGTCGAATTCCTCAAGACAAAGTCAGCACTCCGGAGAAGTGACTAGTTTAATATTGTTGAGGTGATATCTTAATATCCTGTGAGGTAACCAACTTTTTTTGACATCATGCCGACTTAAATTTAGACATATCTTGGCATTTTTATTGAAGGGCAGAATGGCTCGTTTAATCTGTTATAGAACAGGACTATTATCTCAATATGAGATGCATATCGAGTGCTTCTAGCTATTAAAAGATAAACTAGCTGCTGATATACATAGGGATCCAGCAGAAGGTTTAAAGTCCATTAAACCTTTTCATTTCCATCAATGCCCTCATGACCAGGAACTCAATATAGTTTGGTCTTGTTTCTAGAACTAAGTTTTTGAAGAGTTTTGAAGCAGTACATGGCTGATCTGGATTAATTTGTGGAATGACTGCCATCAAGGTTAGCACCTTACTGTCAGCTACATTTTTCTAGTGAAAAAAAAAAAAAAAAAACACTATCGATAAATTATGAGTACTGCTTAAAACCAGCATCTGGTACCAGATTTCAGCTCGCGTAAAACTGCATGTACCTCCTTAGAAAACACGTTCATCTTAGATAGACAGTGCAATAACTGCTAAGATCATAAAACAGACTTATACTATAGCAGCGGAAACAGGACGTCGCATTATTAGCAGTGCCTGCTTATCAAACAAAGTTGTTTATAAAATTTACATTAATCAAAAGTAATGGCTCGTTTAGTTGCAAGTGCCATCAAAATTGTCGTATTTAAAATTACTTTTAATGACTATAGATATTCCCGAATAGAATTCTTTTCTATAGAGAACGTACTTATTAAATGATTTCCTCTATGTTATGACGAACAGATTTGGAAAAACTTCTGCCATCCACGAGCTACAGTAGTCTTATACTAGTTTGTACTTACATATTCATCAGTACCATAATTGAGCTAAATAATAGTACACTGTAACTACAGTCTTATGCTGCAATGGGACTGGTTATTCGTATACGTAACTACGAATAGATAATAGATACTCTTAACGGTTTCATCAGAATACGCAGTCATATTTACAAAATCAGATATTTGTCCATATTTAAATTGTAATTTTGAATTTGCATAAATTTATGAGAAAAAATTGAACCGAAAACTGTTCGTAAGTGCAATGGTATTACATTTATATATGTAATGACCGAAGCTATTTTATTAAAAGAGTTGACTTGTAAGTGTCCAAAACATGCATTTTTTGTATTTGTTATGATATTTACTACAAATGACATCGCACAAATCATATACGAGTATTACACATATGTTTGCAAGTAATTGAAAAATAAATACCTTTTTTTTAAATAAACCTTGAATGTGCAGACATTGTGATCTATGCAACATTGCATAAGTTTTGAGGAGCGATTTTCGAACACAAGACATTAATTTGTATATATTGTGTTGCATTGATTTCTTAGCAATTAAAATTATTTTTGAAAAAAAAAATCTAGTTTCAAATTTGGCATATAACCTTACATAAGTCATTTAAGTAATAATTAGCTTCCTGCTAAAGCACGTTCATTTTATTTTCAAAAAAAATCAAACTGTATGTAGTTTATTGATTTTGATTTATTGAAAATGATTTGCTCTAACATACAATTAACATGAATCTGTATGTATCTCCGTGTTAGCACCTGGTTTATACGTAAATAAGATTGGGTGAGTCGAAGACTGATGTAAGACTGAAAATATTTTACCGTTTTGAATTCGAAAAAATATTTTATCGCGGTCGTCTTGTTAGCTGATGGACTGGTTGTTCCTTTTTCCACAGAGTGTCATAAGAATTTAATTATCTCTACAAGAATCTCACTTAGACTAATTTAAGCTCAAATTAGATTCCGCTGCCACTTAAGGAACCATTTTAGGCTTTTCTGGGTTCTTTTTTGCAGTTCGTGCAGAAATTAAAAGATCATCCATGTAGTCTCCTAAAATTTTTGTACTTATCAAATCTCAGAAAATTGTATTTATAAAACGCACAAAAACTGCATGTGCATTTTTAAATGGCCGTATATAGTTTGTCAGCTACAGGAACATGAACGCATCTATTTGTAAGTTCCAGAGTAGTTAACACTGATTAATCTGCAAGGTTGTCTAACATTGTTTCGATTAGTGTTATGGAAAAATGATTTCTAATGGTTTCCAAATTGGCTTTTCTATAATCTATCCAAACCCTTTTTTTAACAACAGCATAACAGCATAACTACCGGATGTTGACAGGTGAATAGCTTTCTGCTCAAGCTATTTGTCAGCCCGTTGGTTCTAGTACTTACTTCCACTACCACTTTCCACTCTGTTTCGACTTAAACTTTTCATAAATAGCATGCTCTTCCTTTAAGTCATTTAATGTTTTTGCACTGTATGACATAATTCTATGTTCTTCGCGACCCGAAATACCGTTTATTATATACGAAATCAAAGATTGTTCGTCACCAATTTCTAGCATTTTATAAATATATTCGAGAAACTTTTCAATTGTCTGTATTCTGAGGTTCTGAATCTTATTATAAATGTAATATAGAAGCACATGTTTTAATGAAATTTTGTGTTGAACCTCTTAATTGTTTCTTAGCGAAGACGCAAGTTTTTTCGAATTCACTGATTTTTGATACTGAATATCCGACACGATTCCACATTTTCTAACGTCTTTGATGTATTATTCCCGGAAAACATTGTTTCCATATCCTCTTCGATACTCCCTTCTTCTTTTATTCCTCTCGTGTTTAACCCAAGAAAAGTTAATTTATTTTTTTAATTAATCAACTCTAAATTTATCTACCTTAGCAAAATAAAGCTTTGGTTGAGCAAAATTACTTCAAGTTACATATTTAATTAATCCACAATATTATTTTACAATAAATTTGAAAAGAAAGTTAAACCGATAAAAAGAAGTTTAAATGAGATTCAATTTTGCACGACTGACGGCTGACTACTGACTGACTACTTTGCGAATGATGTTGACGTGATTATGATGACAATGTGTTTTAGCTTGAACCGCTGAGACTGCTGATTGACTGACTATTTATAGGAAGATGATAAGGAGATTATGGTGGACAGTTAGCTTAACTCCTTTATATAGGCACAATTTTTCTTTACCACAGTACCAGTACATATCATTGCATGTGTAAGTTCATATATGTTTGTTTTAATATATCGACAAAATTCTATCATCCTTTTTTTTGTAAGTTATTTGTAACTGTGTTATAATAAGGCTACTACTTATTTGATAAAACCAACGCAATTTTCATCTTTTCAGAAAAATCCATAATCCATTGAATTGATAATGTCAATTTTTATTTTCCGTATCCATCTCCTTAACGTAGCGACCTATCAAGCAAAATTCTTCTGAAAATCCTTCATCCACATTGACAGAAGGAACGTTTAAATCATTTTTCCCTAGTCTAACTTTACCACTCGATCTGAATCTTTGCACAAAGAGCAACAGTCATTGATAAAATCGATTTTTGGTTTTAAATAACCTTTCACAAAAAGGAATGTCTGGTCGATGGCTTACTTACCGGAACCTTAATTTTATTTCTTACATAATAAAAACTGCAGTAGCAGCACGCCTATTTGCGTCTTGCGGTTACACTTTTTACTTTCAAAATTATTTATTTTCTAATTTTGGGGGTTTTATTAATACTTTTATATTGAATATAAATACGAATTACATGACATATATGATAAGTAAAGATAGGAATTAAGAGTGAATAACAGAACAGAATATTTATAAAAAATTTGTTATCAGTGATGCTGGCTATAACATTCGGAGCCAGCAAAAAATGATTTTATCCACAGTTACTGCAGATAACTTACACCTCTTTTGCCGCATTTGCCTCAAGGTTAATTTCTGTTGAAGTTTTTATAGCAATTTACACCTCGCTTCCTAATATTCTTGTTTTTAACTTTCGTGATATGATTATAAGACCAATAATAACCTAATATCGTCCATAGGTTCTCATAATGATATATTCACCTTTTTTAATTTTAATGTTGCTTCGTGCGGTTTGCTAAGCGATGGCGTAACTTGTATTATTCCATTCTTATTATTCCATTGGAACATGCGTTGGAAAGCTACTGTCATTGTATGTCATTTCAGTATATGTCATTCATTTGAAGCGTAAACAACAATAATTTTTTTCCACTCAAATATGTCGAACTTTGTGCCTGAAAAAGTGTATTTGCGGGGAGTTCTTCTTTATTATTTTAATATGAAGAAAACTGCTGCCGAAAGTCATCGGATTTTGGTGGAAGTTTATGGTGATTTTGGCTTGGAAGACGATGAACGTCCTGGGCAGCCAAAAAAGATTGACGATGAAGAACTGGAAGCATTACTCTATGAAGATTATTGCCAATCACAAGAATCCTTGGGTGTTACTCAAGCAGCCATTTCAAAACGTTTAAAAGCAGCTGGATATATTCAAAAGCAAGGTAATTAGCTTCCACATGAACTCAAGCCGAGATACGTCGAAAAGCGGTTTTGCATGTCCGAAATGCTCCTGGAACGCCACAAAAGGAAGTGATTTTTGCATCGGATTGTTAAAAGTGATAAAAAATGGATCCATTACAACCCAAGCGCAAAAAATCATATGTGAAACCCGGCCAACCAGCCAAATCAATCTGCATTTGGTGGGATCAGATGGATGTGCTGTATTATGAACTGCTAAAGCCGGGTAAAACCATCAATGGACAACGCTACCGAACACAATTAATCCGTTTGAAGAGAGCAGTAGTTGAAAAACGCCCGGAATATGCGACCAGACACGAGGCAATAATTTTCCATCATGACAACGCTCGGCCCCACGTTGCTATTCCGGTTAAGAACTATTTGGAAAACAGTGGATGGGAAGTCTTACCCCACCCGCTTTACAGCCCAGGCCTTGCCCCTTCTGACTACCATTTGTTCCGGTCGATGCAGAACGCCCTCACTGAAATACGGTTCACATCAGAGCAGAATATCAAAAATTGGCTTGATTCATTCTTTTGGGATGGGATCCACAAATTGCCAGAAAGATGGAAAAAAGTCATAACTTCAGATGGGCAATACCTTGAATAATACTATTGTACATGTTTTTCTTAAATAAGCATTCAAATTTTGAAAAAAAAACCGCACGAATTAAATTACATACCCAATAGATTACTTATAGTCTCGTCGACCCCATTTGGGTCTTTTCCTACGTTGCTAAAAAAAATAAGGCCGTTATACTTTTATACACAATGCACCACGACATATAATATATTAAATGATCAAAATAACAACAGATATAATGGACAAAATGTTTAGTCATTTTACTCGGAAAGAAGCTACTAAAACTTTGTTTGTTGATTAGTGTCCTACGTTCTTTATACTAAACACAACAAAGAAGCCGCAATCAGAAAAAGTAAACGCCCAATATCCCTGCAAAAGTTGAGAAAGCAGTTGTGATTGTACGTTTACTCACACCTGCAATACATGAGGTCTTCATTAGCTCGGTGGGCTTGATGGAGAACTCAAAACTTAAGGAACAAACCATGTCTGTTCGGAGCAACGTAAGCCCAGGCGGAAAACTAGGGATGCTGCAACTTTTTTCAAAAGCCTAGCTATTACCAGCACATCAAAACTATCCACAAATATCATATTTGCTAAAAAATGCATAACAAATTCTGTATCAATTTAACATTAATTTTCTAAAAATAGCTTCTGAACTGAGTTGAATTTACTCTTGAATACCCGGATACCCGTCGCTCTAACTTACCGTGTATTAATTTCGTATTGACACGACAGACGTTTAATATACGGTGACCTCCAGAAGTTTGTTGAAATCAACTAAGATAAATTTTCACAAATCAACTGATATATGGTGTTTCATCACTCCTGAGCCCGTTTTTAGTTTTTTTTTTTTATTTTAGTTTTAGTTTTTGCAATATGTGTTGTCTTGCACAGATAACAGCAGATCGAAAATCGACAATTAACTTTTTACCATAAGTTAGTTGAAGCTGTTCGAATTTTAACATATTTAAAAAAATATATATATCACATATTAAAAATATGTGAGAAATAATCTGAAATTATTTTAGGCTTTTTGTATTCAAAATGTCTTCAAGAAGAAAACTTACTCTGGACAACAAGTATAAAGTGATTTTTGAGTATCAAAAAATTAAAAATTACAATGCTGTCAGAAGATTTTTCCAAATTAGCCCAGCAGGAGTCAATAAAATTAAAATTAAAAGCAGGAAAGCTCCTACATTGGCCGATTAACCCTGATCTGGACGTCACAGAGTAACATCAATTAGAGATGACCGACTTATGGTGAAATTCTGCAAGCGGATTCCAAGTTTAGTTGTTCGTGAAATAAAAGGGCAACTTGAAGAAATAGGAAGAACAGCTTCTCTAACTTCTATAAGAAGAAAACCTTATGATGCTCAAAGGAGGAAACCGTTTCTAGCCAAAGTTCTCAAAAAACGCCGCCTAGAGTTTACAAAAATATCAAAACCAACCCCAGCGAGGAGTCGCCACCCCACAGTAAAGCATGGTGTGGAGAAGTTATTGTGGGGGGTGTTATTAAATGAAATGATGTACTGTGACATTCTGGAAAACAACTTGGGAGTGGATCATTTATCTTTCCACAATATCCCAAATATACGGCCAAAGGAACACAGGATGAATTTAGCGCCAAAGAAATAAATTTGTTAGATCGATCTTCCATATCACTGGATCTCAATCCCAATAGAATTTATGGGATGAAATCGACAGAATTATAGTGACAACTTTTGGAAAAAGCAAAATGCTTTTCGTCAAAAAGATTTTGGAAACCTGGGCAAGCTAACAAAATACTGTGTTGTAGAGTTTGGTGGAATCAATGCCGATTATAACAAGAACCACATTAGTTTCAACTAATTTTAGGCGAGTCACATTAAGGATTTTCAAGAGACTTTTTTCTCTTTTTAATTATGTCAATTTGTGCTACTGAAAGCACTTATTATTATTAATGAAAATAAAAAACAACCAAAAAATTCAACTATTTTCCACTTTTATCAGCCATTTTGTGACTTGCAGGGTGATTTCAACTGACTTTTGAAGAGCACTGTATAGTACATGTTTTTTTTGGTTTTACTTTTAAATATTTCTAACATAGGTGGAACTTTATGAATGTGACTGCTGGTTTCACAAAAATCCTAAATTATTAATTGGTCGCATTTTTTTTACACGTCGCTGATTATCTGTAGTTCTGTGCACGAAATGAAAAGCTTGTAGTGGTTTCCCGTCTTAAGGTATATCTGCACTATGTCTGTATAGCGTCCCGTATAGTATTGAATTGACATCTCAGTTCCATCGGTTTTAATTTATGACAATATATTTGAACTCATAGTACAATATAATTTCGAATCAAGACCGTCAGAAAATGATACTGACTTTAGAAATTTGCCAGATTATACAACCTAACTCTTTTTGCAGAATAGACTCTCTAAGCAAGCCTCTGAATTGTTGACATCCCGACTTAGTTTGGAAAGTGTGTACTGACTTAAAAGTGATAGACTTGTTACAAGGACTCCAGGATCGCTTTAAAAAGACAGGCGAGCTAAAGAAAAACACTACTTAGTTAAAGATTGGCCGATGAGCTTGGCCGAGAGAATTTATTGCTGGACAATCCAATGTCAAATATTCACCTCTGATTGAGCCAAAAAAATGTCCTTAATTTTAATGAATGATTTCGTAAAAGCTATGGTCAAAACTGGCGAAGGCTTTTTACATTTAAAATCTGTATTACCTTAATTAAGTGATGCCAAACTTAAATGAGGTATATTTCTTGAACTGCAAATATGAAAACTGAACCATGTCAATTCTTACCTTAAACTAAATAGAAAGGAAGTATCAACGATCATATCATTGAAAGCTGTAATAAATGAGTTTTTAAAAACTTATACGTTGCAAAACGTCATTGAAAATACATTACTTGCATTCACATTTTGATTTTTTTCCAAAAAATCTTGGAACGGTGAGTGACGTGCAAGGAGAACACTTTCACCAGGATAGATCGAGGCCATGTGAGGGGTTTTGGTCTTTAATGCTAGAAGATTCAACAAGTCACAAACGTAAAAACTGAATCGTAGCATTTTTTTTTTTTTTAATAAATAAGGATTGTAAATATTTAAGTTTATGAGTTTACCTTTTTGAATTTTTAAGCTTCAATGCCAGTAAACGTTTTGTCACTCCTAATTTTGTATGTATTTTGGTATTAGTTCTCATATCCATAACGCGGAAATGGTACGTGTTAAAAGATAATCACTTTCGTATCCTTAAATAGAGTTCCCAATTGATAAAGGAATAATTTATTTTACTAATGTTACAAAAAATATAAAAAATGGAAACTTGTCACGCAGTGTATTTATGTGTAATTTCATTTTACCCGACCTAACAAATAAAACACAAAAAATTTGAAAATTTTTTCAACATAATCGCCTTTCAGCTCTACACAGCGATACCCTTTTTATAATAAGAACTGCTTTGCTCCTCAAAATAGCCATTAACTGCCGACAGCACTTCTTCATCGTTGGAAAATCTTTGACCACTGATCCATTTTTTCAGGTTTGGGAACAGAAAATAATCCGAAGGGGCTAAATCTGGCGAAAAGGGTGCATGAGGTAGCAATTCAAATTTTAATTCATTAATTTTGGCCATTGCATTCAAGACACTGTTTTTGCTCGAGTGTGAGCAAACGCGGCACCCATCTTGCACACAGCTTTCTCATGTCCAAATTTTCTAATAATATGCGATGTACCGCACTTTTTAAAATGCCTACAATGTCTGCTAGCTCACGCACTTTCAGTCGACTATCGTCCAGTATCGCTTTGTGGACTTTCTTCATCATTTCTGGAGTTTTCACCTCATTTCACCACTGCGATGCTCGTCTTGGCAGCTCGTACGGCCACGTTTAAACTCAGCAACCCAAAATTTTACTGTTCAGCTATTATATTGGTTTTGCTGAGGCCTTTCAAATAAAAGTATTGTATCACATAACGATGACCAATTTTCTCCATTTTAACAAATTTACTGACAACGTTAACTAATGATGGCTGCTAAAAAAATACTAAACAATGTGGCGCTTTCAAACTTGAAACATATGCTTTAAAGACTGCTTACTTTCCAATACAGAGATATTTTCAAACAACTGCCGCCATGTCATGGTCAGGCCGGGTACTTCTGGGACCGCAGACAATAGTTTTATTAAATAGTATTGATTAAATGAAGAGCCTCTGTAGTTCCATTTAAATGACCTATTCCTCTGATTTTTTTTCTCGTGAAATTTATCTGATAATGCATATTAGAGCAATTAACTTACTATTACTGCAATTAAATTTTTGTTTTATAAGCAGATTTTTGTTGTTGATTGGATAGTCCTTCTTAACTCCAAGGTGTTCGTTCAATGTCCCGTGGGAATTTGGAGATGCTGTAGTCTTTTGATATGCAATATGGTTATCTTTGAGTTAGGTTTCTCCTAAAATTTGAGTCCTTTGTTCAATTGCATTTAGGATGTGTATCCAATTTTAATCATTAAGTAAGTGTACTTTTGCATATAAATATTTAATGTATTATATCATTGGAATAGTTTGCAGTTTCTGTTACTTGAGATTTACTTTTTATTGGATTCCGATTATTGCGAACGCATTTCTCTATTTGAATTTACAAATTATACCCCTATGATTACATTCTAAGTGATGAATGCTGTATATGAATACAACAGCTTCATTCAAATCTTTTATGTTAATTAGTTACACTAATGTTTTTTAATTATTAAGCTTTTATAACACAAAAAGTATTTTACATAATTTTTGAATTTCACATAAAAACTGTTATCTTCACACAACGGGAATTTTGTTTATTAACGTATCCATTGAGCCAGAAATAGGCTTCATAACTGAACAAAATTTTACGAGGAAATACCGGATTTCCATTGAGTTTTTCCAGAGCCCATTCACTGAAAATATGACGCAAATTCAAGTCGTCTGGCTTCAATTCTTACACAAGTTGAATTTTGTACGTTTTTAGGCCGAGATCCTTACGTAAAATACGCCAAGTTGTCGAATACGCCAAGCCAAGCTGCTGGGAACGACGACGAATCGATTCGTCACGGTCTTCGCGTACACTCTCAGCTAAAGCTGCTATAGTCACTTCACTACGTACTGGATGTGGTCTAACCGGTTGAGTATCACCAACTAATGTTAACTGGGACTCAAATTTGCGAATGGTATTGGTAATAGTTGTTTCAGTAAGACGATTATGCGCACCGTAAGTTCCTCGAATCGCACGAAAAATATTTTTCACAGAAGGCTGATTTTCGTAATACAGCTGAACAATTTGGAGACGCTGTTGTAGTGCTAGTCTTTCTTTGATAACTTGTTAAACTATACTGAACAAAAATGACAAAGCAGTTTGATAAATGTTATGTGTGATCTGTCAAAAAAAGCTTCACAATGAATCACCCTATACCTTTCTCGTGCAACATTCTCTTCATTATCTCTAATAGATTACTGTTGTTTGTACCGTAGACAATCCCTACAATTTTTTGAGATACTTTTTCCTCCATTCCCTAATAGATAAATAATTGATTTTTGTAATTTTGATTGGTTTTTCGATAAAAGGAATAAGGTATATGATTCTGACTGCCTTTTGCTACTGAGAGAATTGTCGCTGCTGTTGAAAATTGATTAATATTGTCAGTAGTACGTCCTTCAATTTGACTTTAATAATGTTTGTTGATAAATTTGTCGAATTCGCTCCAAATTATTGTTTTTATCATGTCCGTCGCTATCGGAAAGTTAATCTTTGTTATTGTTTACTTTCACTTCCTTTTTTATTGATAATCTGTTTATTATATTCTCCTTCCAGTTGTTCTGTAACGTAATCGAATGCATTGAGCTTTGCCTTCCATCTTTGTAATTGTGAATTTAGTTCTTCCAGTGGATTCTACAAAGCTAACGAGGAATGTAATTATTATTATTTATTTGCCTTAACGGATACCCGCCTTTATAAAGATATACTTAAGGGAAGATATACATCTAGAATGGTCGGAATAAGTGGTGAAAACTCCAAGTCAATATTTCGATAAATAAGCCAGTTCTAGATTAGAGAGTGAAGCGAGTTTTGCTGCGTCGAACCGCGAGTCAGACAGCGGCAAGTAAACCTTTGAACAGAGCGTCTCTAGACCAATTTTATGATCCTAGGTATTGTGTTTTTAGGCGTGCTCTGCTCCAGGTTTAACTGAATTATCATACGAATGTTATTATTTGCCAGAAATAGACACGTTTTGCCTGTAGCTTGCCGTTCGTACAACTGTGCGTTACAGTAAATTTTCGTTTGTGAATAAATATTCTGAAGATAATGGATATCAGAAACAAAGATTCTCGAGAAGTTCATCGGTACGGATCGGTACGGATACCGCCCAAAAATCGACATACTGCCGAAAAAATTTTCGACGAGAATATTAGTTCCAGGGGCAAAAAATTGAAGACTGATCATGAGACATCGGCACCATACGATCCAAACATCGATTATCGAATCTTGAACTTTCAGACTGTTTTCTATTTTATCGGAATGATGAGATTGAAATTGTAAAAAAACAATGCGTGGGACACGTTGAAAAAAATCCTTGAATTGGCGGCAAAAACAAACTAACGACAAAATTTATAGATAAACTGAGCATTCACTATGGCTTAGCTGTTCCCAAAAACTGTTACTCCAAGGATGATATGAAAAATCCGGTATTTGCAACATTGTGCCATTACGACTCAACAGACTGCAACTCTCAACATAATTTCTGTCCCAAAGGCCCCGAATCGTGGTGCAAGTGCCAACAAGCGAAAGCTAAAAGTGAACTGAAAAATTTCCGCCACGAATTTCCAAAAATGATATAAGATGTCATCAAACCAATATTCGAAGGCCTCAGCAATGACAAATTGTTGGAGCGCTGTGTTGGCGGATATACCCAAAACAGCAATAAGAGCTTCAACCAACTTATTTGGAAGATAGCTCCAATGGTGTCAACTCATTTTTGAAAGTCATGAACATGTTAGGAATATCGTACGGTACTGACAACAAAATTGAGAAGCTGTGAACATTCTGTCGACGGATCGATTATTTCATGTAAGTTGATAAATTTCATGATTTATTCAATCCCAAATTTTCAAACGCGTTTTTCTCAAAACCACGTTTTTCAAATTGATACCCAACATTTCTAGAAAACCATTGAACCGATTGTCTTCAATTTTGTGTGGTTATAGAAACCATTTTCATAGGATTTTTTTTTCGTTTTATAGGCAAAATAATAATCAATTTTTGGTCCAAAAATCATTATTTATGTTCAAACGTCCACCACTTTGTCATAAATCAATATTTTCAAAATCGGCTATGAAAAGTACTAGATTATAGTATCTAATTTAATAGTCCTTTTAGTGTTTTTTTAGATGATTTTTGAAGAAACGCCAGTGGATACCGTTTACGCAGATTTTTTTACGATGCTCCAAAAATCATATAATATTCTCAGTTTGGCCGCAGCCTTAAAGCTATACGCATCGATAACCACATAGTGTATTTCGATTCGGTTAGGACATATTTGTTTTTCCTTTTTCTTTCTCGAGTCTAAATATCGGTTAAAAATTCATAAACGATTGAGGTCCCCAAGTCTAGGGGACATATCACTGTCCTGTACAAAAAAAAGGAGCTACGTCTTTTCCGACAATGGCCAACACAAAAAAAATTCTCGCTCTAACTACTGGAGCCCTCTCCAATGTCTTCCGGAAAGTGAAAATGATATGGACGAAATCATATTGCCAAAGGTAAAAAAAAAAATAAATGTTCCTCCAATTAAAGTGCTAAAATAAACTACACAGTTTATTTAGTTCACTTAATATCTGATTATGCTATTAAAAAAATTACCATAGGAATGAAAATTATGTGTAACAGTATGGATTCATACAATAGAGTTCTAACTAAGCTTGAAAAAACACAATTGTTAGTTCTTCACACACGATATTAAAAGCGAAAAAGCTTTTAAAGCTGTTTTATAAGTGCAAGGACTTAAAACCAATACGTAAAACCTACGATCATTATAAAGACACATTTTATATAATTTATTTTGAAAATGGCAGTGTAAAGTTCAATGATCTAAAAAAAAAATAAAGAACTATTTTTCACAGTGAACTGAAGCTATTACTGCAAAAACAATAATCGTGTGGCACAATTCCGTAACTGCTAAATGTTTGGCCACGACGAACGCAACTGCTAAATTAAAGCATATTGTGGTATCTGTGCTGGTCCACACAAAACTGAGGTATGTAACACTAACAACATTAAAGTGAAGTGCGAAAGCTGCAAGGGGGAACATAAATCCACTGACAGTTCATGCGTAAGTAGAAATAAGTACTTGGAGATTAGACAAAGACACACAGTAAAAAACAGTCGCTCTACAAACCATACGTTGAAGTTGAACCAAAGCACCGTCAAGAATGATTTATTCTCAATGGAAGAATTGAACATTCTTGTTATGAAAATGATAAATAAATTTGGTGCTTGTAAAACTAAGCAAGAACAATTTATTGCCATCGCACAATTAGCTACTAAGTTCCTGTACTCTAATGTTAAGTAATTTAGTAAATAGTAACTTAAATATTGTAAAATGGAATGCAAGAGGTATTAGACAAAAACATGTTGAATTCTTCAATTTTCTAAATGTACACAATGTGAGACCTGGTTAGACAGTTCCTATCGAATTTCATGGCCCTCCTTTAAATGCTATCGAATAGATAGGGAAAATAGACGAGGAGGTGGTGTGGCGATTCTAATAAGGAAATCATTTCAACATAATATTCTAATAAGTTTGTATACGCAATATGTCGAGAGCATAGGTTTAGAAATAATGTTAAGTAATGGATCACTTCTTAAGGTCTATTGTGTGTATTTCCCAGGCGTAAATTCTAGGACAGTTATAAAACAAAGATTAGGATTGGATTTACGAAAATTATTCAATCTAAGCGGTGATTTTTTGATAGATTGGGGTTGCATCCGAGCAAATTTTTGGGGTAGTGTTTTGTTTGACCTGCTTACCATTTTACCTGTCCGTGTTTTGTCACCATCTAGTCCAACTTATATCCCAGCTGGTTCTTGTGGTTGTCCATCTGTTCTTGATTTATTTGTTACTAACTTATCTAGTCATCTCTCTCAGCCAATATCAATAAATGATTCACCGTCGGATCACAACCCAGTTTTTTGTCAACTTCCGTTTTCCGTAAACAAAATTGTGCAATACTCCCTTGATCTGAAGAATGCTAATTGGGCAGTTTATCGTAGAGTTCTGCTGAGTGTGGCATAGCAAAGGTTAAAAAAATATATTATTTTATGAAACTCCCAGACAACGTTTTAGAAATCTGAAAATGCAATATTTCCCCAATTCCTGGAAAGAAACCAAAATAGTTCCTATACTGAAAGTCGAAAAACTTCCCAATAAACCAGAAAGTTTTAGGCCTATTAGTTTGCTTAACAGCTTAAGCAACATTTATGAAAGGGTTTTAAAAATTAAACTGTTAAATATTATTGACGAACGAAAAATCTACCCTGATGAGCAGTTTGGATTTAGACGAAATCATAGCACTTGCCATCAGGTGCTCAGAATATGCAACAGTATCAAGGAAAATCGTCTCAAGGTAAAATCAACGGGAATGATACTTTTAGATATTGAAAAAGCCTTTGATAGCATTTGGCACAATGACTTATTATACAAAATGATTAATTTTAATTTTCCACTGTACCTATGTAAAATTGTTCAAAGCTTTTTGTCAAACCGTTTGTTCAGAGTTTATGTCAATAATAGTCCCTCTTGTTTAAAATAGATAATTTCTGGACTTCCGCAAGGTTTTGTACTTGGACCTATATTATATTATATAACTTGTAACTTGTATACATCAGATGTACCAGATTAACCTCAGTGTGAACTAATATAGCTATGTATGCTGACGACGCAGCAATTTTTTCGTCGCATTTGTTTGGTCTCAACATTGAAATCAATCTTCGAAATGCGATTGAAATCATAAATTGTTATTATAGTAAATGGAAGAAAAAAATAAACGCGAAAAAGATTCAAGCTTTTTTTTTCACAATTAATAGAAAAAATTGTTTCTTGACGTCTAATCAACTAGTCCCAAATAGTCACCAGGTTGACTGGAAACAACATGTCAAATACTTAGGTGTTTACCTTGATGCCAAATTAACCTTCAAGGAATATATAACAAAAACTTTAAATAAAATTAGTATTGCATTAGGATGTTATATCCTTTTATTAAGAGGAACTCCTTATTATCAGTTGAAAATAAAATATTGTTATATAAAGTAATCTTTTCAGGAAGAATGCTAGTCTCGAATTGTATGACATGATTCTAGTGTTCGAGAGATTCCATTGCTGAGTGATGTTAGTATCACCTATGAGTTTTATCCTATTAAGCAAGTGCAGATGTGTTTTAAGTCCACCTGACCAGATGTGGGCACTATATACCAATTTTGGCCGGATAAATACCTTAAATACTCGTAATGAATGATAAAATGAGGTGAAGTATTTTTTGAACCGCTGGAGGAAACTTAGACATTTCGCAGCGGTTTTGATGATATTCGAATATGTGGTCATTGACACACATACTTAGCAGAAAAAGTTTTTTAGTTTCAACGATGCAGGTGCCATTCATGGATAATGGCTGGGCATTACAACTTCACTTTTACGACAGCAGATAGCATTCTGTTTTGGAAGCATTAAATTCCACTCTTTTGATAATCTCCCAATTGGTTATGCTGCTAATATCGGAATTTGATGAGTTTAACATTCTAGAGCCGAAGAGCAGGGACGTGAGTCCAGGCATACCAGCATCAATTCTGTGAATATTAGACTTGAAACCATACAAGACAACTTGAATTGAACGTTCCGAAAGTTTATTTCTAATCCATTGAAGAAGAGAGTTATCGATCCCAAATGCACACATTTTCGACAAAAGATTATGATGCCAAACTTTTTCAAATGCTTTAGAAATATCAAGTGCAACTATCTTGCATCCGCCAGATTAATATACACTTTGATTTCACTTTTCGATTAGATATGCTATCAAATCATCAGTGGACCTGTTGTTTCGAAAGCTACATATACTGCCGATCATGTACATCGTATTTCGAGATATTGCATCAGCGATTCCATGACCTTAGAAAGAAGGGACGTAGGTCTAATAGTTCTGTAGGAGGAGAGACATGAGGTTTCGCCTTTTTTAGTGGCGAGTGGTATTGCTACCGTGCAAGAACACATCTTTAAAAGTAGGGGATACCATATATACAAC
The DNA here is from genome assembly GCA_907269105.1 of Volucella inanis. Lineage (NCBI taxonomy): Eukaryota > Metazoa > Arthropoda > Insecta > Diptera > Syrphidae > Volucella > Volucella inanis. The sequence goes on from OU026153.1 coordinate 69,020,819, forward strand.
CTGGACCAGCGGATTTGTGAATGTTAAGATCTTTAAGTACTCTTGCTACTACACGAGTGCGAAAGTGGATTGGCAAGATTTGGCATTTGGAAGATTGGCCTTGTCCAAAGAACTGATAGCTAAAATGTCATTATAAATGAGCGCTGAGATGGAGGATGAGGAAAATTTTTAATGTTTATTACGAACGACCAAAAGTTTTTACTTCCTCTGGGACATTCCACACGCCTAAGAAAAACGTTGCAGTCATTCTTGACTCATTTAAGTTTATCTCAGTAAACTGGTTTAATACTCTTCATCCAAATAATGTCTGTTATCATATCAGCAGCGGAATCAACGACATTTTTATCGAGGAAGCACAAGGAGAGTTAAAATTTTTAAAGAAGCTGTTAAGTCCACTCCATACGGTTCTTTTGCGAATCTTTTCTGTCGGTGTATGAGAAATTAGCTGATAAAATCGTAACACAATGGTCCGACGAGCTTAGAGGAGAAAGCTCTTCAACATTTAAAAAAGTCCGGGATGTTAACGGTATGACTCTCAACCTGGCGTTGGTGGTAAATGTAAATGAGCATAAGCTTTCTATCCAGAATGCCGAAGCCACCCAAAATTGTGTATATTGAAGTCGCCCGTAATAACGATTTCAGTATGAGGATACAGGAATACAATTCTTTATATGGAGTTAGATAGCACATCGAATTCGCTTAAAGTCGAATTGAAAAGCAGTAGTGGAAAATTTCCTTACGAAGATGGAATTTTTACCATATGAAGTTGAATTGCGAATTGGAACATGGATCACATTGTGATAGAGTTTAGTTAGTTACATTAACACTCACAAAAATGGTAGGACCGCTGTGAAAAAAGAACAGTGGCACTAGTTTGTAGCAACGTAGTTTCTGATTAAAGTGATGTGAGAGGTGCGGTCAGCAAGTGCCAAGACACCTGGTCTGTAAGTGCACACGTGGACGAATGTAGAAGAGTGATTACATTTTACCCCGCGTATATTGACCAAGTCCACCCTGAATTCCCGAGTCATAATCAGAAAAAAATGTGGAATGATACCTTCCAGGCCAGCAATTGACGCATAAACGATGTATCGCCATAAAACTAGTACAAAAGCGTCAAATCACACGATCTAGCTGGCCAATTTCCCGTTCCAAAGCGAGGGATAAATTGCTCACCGAAATCATTTCTCAATTGGTCTAAGGATCGCGTGCTCTGTGGTATGTAGCGTCGTCCTGTTGGAATCACATGTCAACCAGATTCAGCTGGTGCATTTTGAGTAAAAATAAGTTCGAAATCATTGAAAGACAGTTGGGTGCCATTGACAGTAACACTATTCTCACGACCATCTTTTCAAAAATGTTTAATGTTTATGTTTCCTTCAGACCATAAACTACACCAAGCAGTGTATTTTTCTGGGTAGATTGGCAGATCTTGTATTGCGTGAGGTTGCTCATTGGACCAGAAGCGGCAGTTTTGTTTATTTACATACATTATTAACTTTTTTAACTTTAAGACTTACACCCGAACAACGTTTACAAATTATTAACTTTTGTGGCCGAATTTCGCACCAATCAATCAAGCCACCTAGTCCTATGAATAGAGTGCATACAGAGAAAATCATTGCTGCTATAACACGTGTATTAGCGAATTACAAGCAAATGTGCTCGAAAAAAGTGATTCAAAATTTACTCTTCGTATGGCCCACTTAAAACGAAGCCGTGGTCAACAGTTGTGTGAAATAATCTTTAAATGGTAAATATCAAGGACTGATTTATCAACTCGAATAAAAATTGTATGCACTTTTATAGTTTTCCTGTGTTTTGATTTTTTTGACAATTAACAACAAAACGCTTAAAAAATCACTCATTATACAATATTAGGTGCGCAACTAAGTTATATCTCTTTTTTTATAAAAATGCAACTTAATTGTGAAAAAATGGTTACAAGTGATTCATTCAAATTATTGACCATTGCTAGCTACAACTTTTTCCCATCTGTCTGGTAGAGCTCGAATAACGTTACGGTAAAAGTGTTTATCTTTTGAGGCTATCTAGGAATCAAGCCAGTTTTTGATGTTCTCATATGAGCGGAACTGCTGATCAACCAGACCATGTGTCATCGAACGGAACAAATAATAATCGGACGGTGCAATACTTGGGGATTTAATTCCCATTTGAGCGTTTCCAGGTTTGAAAGGGCTTGGAACGTAAGGCCGAGCGTTGTCATGCTGTAGAATCACTTTTTCGTGCTTCTGATTAATCGCATCAATTGTACTCGATACCATTCCCCAGTGATGGTATCGTTGTGTTTCAACAGTTCATAAAAAATAACACCGACCTGTTCCCACAAAATACACAGAGTGAATATTCGGCCTAACCGACGACATAGAAGCATGACCGGGCAATCCCCATTATTTTCTTCTCTTTGAGTTGAAGTAATGAATCCATTTTTCATCACCATGATGAAGAAAACGCTTCCTTTTTTGACGCTGGAGCAGCTGTTCACAAGCGAAAAAACGACGCTCAACGTCCCTTGGCTACAAATCATAAGGAACCCAAGTTCCTTGTTTTTGAATCATTTCCAACGCATGCAATCGCTTGAAAATAGCTTGGTGGGTAACTCTTAATGCTGAGCCAACCTCTTCTTGCATTTGTCACGGATTCTCACCGAGCAATGTCTCCAATTCATCGTCTTCAAAAGATTTTGACCTTCCTTCAGGCGGACGGTTATCAACATCGAACGGCATGTTGTTTCACATAGACGATCATCTCCGTAAACTTTTTGGATTTCTCGATGCGCTTCAGCCGCCGTTTTCTTAAAATGAAAGAAGAAAATCAACACTTATCTGGCACAAAATCAGACATTTTCACACAACCAAAAGTATATGATGCTAAAATAAAATCATTTATGTGTCAAAACGGTTTTTTTACCATATGTCTAAGATTGTTTCATGACGTTTTTATATTTCAAAATCGACTAGCACTTACTGCTGGACCCATCTATTTACAAACAGCGAGAGCTTATTTAGCGCGCATAACATATCCTTGAGTATCCGTAAGTAGGTAACCAACAAGTCCTAGTGCTTAAATTTTCCACACTTATGATTGATGACTCATTTTTAATAAATAATAGGAATTAGGATTTCTGGTTCAGAAAAATGGTAATGTACTGATTTGTAACCCGTTTGCTTCTACCGCCTTTCCCTAATTATTAAGAGTTGTTTGCAGGGCTATCACGATGCAACGATGCATATAATAGCGCTGTCATTAGTGAAAAGCAAACAAAGTTGTTCCAAATTCGTTGATTTTTGTCCCTCTTTTTAAATTCTACAATGCCTTGTTCACTTTTTAAAATTTACTGGTGCTTTAAATATAACCATTCAAGAGGGAAGGAAATTATCGTCCGCCCTTCTTTTTTGCAAAAAAATTTTTAAAAGTTCTTTCACTTCTCATTGCATAAATTACCTCTTATCTTAAAATGAAAGATTTCCTCTTGCGTAAAACAACTAATCAGGATCAGAACCTGCATTTAAGTATAACAATGCACCAACCAGCTGGAGCACATTGCGACTTACTTTGGTTTTACGATTTAGAACAAGAAATATTTTACAAAATGCAAGAATTTAAATAATTGAAATGTTGAATTATTAAGGTTTTTTAATAGGACGGAGACATAAATACTTTTTTTTTTTACTATGGGATTCATAAAGTTTTGTTTATAAAGCAACGATATTATCCATTGTAATGTTAGAGACTGAGAAATTATACATTTGTCGAGAGATCTGGAGGTACTCTTGATTCGGAAGACGAACTTTTGATATTCGTATACCATATTTTAAAGAATTTGGGCTTATACTTTCTCAATTTCTTATTTATTTTCGAGATTATACATATTATATAGGTTTAACTAACAAAATAATAGACATAATTTGATCTTAAGACTTATTGCCTACTATATCCGAAATAAAACCTTTGTATTCGTAGCAAATTATAAACATATATTAGAATAACGTTTAAATGTATTCCCATCATATCTGGTTCATATATCAGATATTCACTTGTTTCCTATATTTAATGCAATTGTAAAGTCCTGTTAAAACTGAACAATAAGAGAAGAAATTACACATGACTTCCATTCTCTTTCTTTAAGTAAATATAAGAGTAAGCAAATTTATGTGCATTGGTTTTATTTAGCTAAAGCTTTAGCCATTAGTTTACCTTTTATTTATCCAGGTACTCTGCATATTGCTAGATCAGTCCGGCAGTAAAACACCTTTTGCATGGATATCGGTGAATATATATATTTTTTATCGTTAGATACTTCCCAATTTTTTATTTTAAATTTTCATGATCACCGTGGGTCAATTGTTCGGATTTTTTTATCAGTCCTACACATTTTTCAAACCTGAAAATAACTCTTAAGCGTACCTTCTTATGAATCTTTGATGATAATTTGTTTTCCGTCTTCTTTGTACCTGAATCAGTAAATCTTCTAAGGTCAATTCGAAAAGAATCCGCTAAACTCATATGTAAACTGAAGTAGATATATCGTTACCTTATTAATTAATTTTGTCACTTCGTAGATCCTTCGACAGATTTTGTTTCCATTGTAGATCTGATTAGGTCTTACAACTTATTTCAATTTGTAGGAATTCACGTCCACAACTGCATGTGTTAGCTTTCCGAATCATTTAGTACTTGATTTATGTGCTTCAGACCTTTTTGTTGAAACTGTTTTCATCTGTTTACTTAATGCGCTCTGTAAGTCTTAATATTTTTTTTTATTATATATTTTTTTTAAACAATAAGAGGTTTTACTTGAATTTTTGGGTTGTGAATTCAGTATTCCCTACCAATTTAATTTATTTTTTTTGTCGCACTTAGGTAGGAGTATCCTCTGACGACTTATTCCAGGCTAACCTCGGTTAGTTCTTATGCCAATCTCAGTCGTACAATACTCAATTATCCAGCTTATAATTGAAAGAACTTAACAATAAGTACCGGAAGAGTATTCAGACAAATATTTATTTTGTTCTTCTCCTTGTATGACCGTTTTTACTGAAACTTATCAGTCTTTCAGGGAAAAATTGCCTACAGGTGGGTGCAACACATGAGCGCTGTGATCATATGGAAGTTCTTCGTCATTTTGTTATGAGTCTCACACCAAGCATTACGTCACTAATGTCTAGCACAATTTGGTCCTAATTAAAAGTGTAGTGCTTCAACTATGACAGCAATTAGCATTTTATAGTTTATTCTACAAAGGAACTTGGAAAGTCATCGAAACTATTTGTAGGTCCGCCGGCATCCCGACGAGCGATACTATATGTAGTATATGCATAGACTCCTCAAGCAGAGGGTCGCGGGTTCGAATTCCGTGCCAGGCAATTCTGTGAAAAAGTCTTTTCATAGAATTTATATGCAGTTATATGAAAATCCCAACGGCGTCAACTCTGACATGAAGGCATTACACTGATGTTAGAGTGGTTGGTGGCTGTGCTAAATGTAACGAACTAACAACTAGCACGTACTTAAACCCACTGGTTGAGGAGGGTGTACTAGCTCCCCACGTCCAGTTTGACAACCACCTCTGGGAAAATTATCGAAACCTAATACACCTGAGTTTCAAACTACTACACCACCCGCTCACGGCCTGGAGAAAAAACCAGTAAAAGGGTATTCATATCCCCTTGGTGCACGCGCAGTATTATATAAAAAAAAAAAAAAAGGTGTTCACAATTTTACAAGAGAATGACTGTGGCTCAACTTCAAAATTTAAGAATTTGGCATTGATTCTTGATTAGATCCGAAAGATCTTTTTTAGGTCACTTAATACATGTGAGAAGAGTAGTTGCCTAAAACATACAACCACAAGTCCAGTTATCCTTATAATTTAGTCTCCCCATTAAAAGTTGGAGGCCACCTATTGCGCTAAATAGCCATTGAGCTTAAAAATTTTAATTTCTCTTTCTTCTTCGACATTTTAAAAGCATTCATACCTTTAAAAAAAAAAGCCTAGGAAATTCTAACTAAGTACTGAACAGGAATGAAGGTTTGGCTCCCGAAAAACTTTCCTTCACCAGGTGAAGCAAAAGTAAAATTATAATGTAAATTGGCTGCCATTTTGTTTGAAATAAAAAAAAATGGTTCTATTTCCTAAAACACGAGATTTTAAAAAGCCCTAAAGTAAGAAGTCTGGCGATCTGGCCAGCGAGTTCAAATAAGAAAAACGAGAGATCACACGGAATAGAAATTGATGATTCAAAATTTTTGACGTTGTCGAGCTGTGAGAGCGGTTGCTCCATCCTGCTGAAGCCTACAATGCTCGAGACGCAGTTCAGCTATTTGCGACGAAAAAAACTCTTTTTACATCTGTCTGTAGCGCTCGGCATCCAAAAAATATAATGGGTTAATTACTTTTCACTGCAAATACCGCACCAAACTATCACCAAAAGTTGTGTTTCATGTGGATTTTCAATAAATATCAGATGTTTTATCGTGAAAATAAGTTCAGTGATGAAGCCCATTTCTGGCCCAATGGATACGTTAATAAACAAAATTGCCGTATTTGGGCTAATAAGCAACCCGAAGAGTACGAAGAGCTACCATTACATTCATTAAAAACAACGGTATGGTGTGGTTTATGGGCTGGTGGAATCATTGATCCATATTTCTTCAAAAATTAGTCAAATCAGAATATTACCGTCATTGGTAACCATTATCGGGCCATTTAAACTGACTATGTGCTTCCTGAAATTTAAGCACATGGTCTCGGTGAGCTCTGGTTTCAACAAGACAGCGCTACGAGCCATACAGCGCGTGAAGCAATGGACTTGTTGAGCACTTAATTTTACGTTACGATATCACACCTCCGGATTATTCTCTCTTTCTCTTCAGGAATAAGCCAGCTACGATTGACGCTTTGGAAGCCAACATTACTGGGTTTATACGCGATATACTAGTCGATATGCTCGAACGAGTCGCCTAAAACTGGACGTTCCGAATGGACCACCTCGTTTCCAACATTTACATGATATCATTTTTAAAAAGTTAATGCCATGAATTGTTCTTTTAACCGATACTTAATTTTTTTTTATTTATTTTAAATTATAAATCAACCTCTTAAGTGTAAATGGGCTTCGTCGCTTACTATATTTTGGATACGAAATCATCCTGTTCTTACCTAGGTTTAAGTTTAGCAGAGCATTGCACAGTGGTTCAGCCGTAGGTCATAGCGCCGAAGTACCGATGTTGCAAAAATGTTGTTATTTTACCGGTATAGGAAACATAAAAAACCCTTCTATTCACAGGTATAAAAAACATAGCAACTACAAACACGGCACAGTTAATTTTGTGCACCGGAAATGGTAACATCTGATTAGTGCTCATTAGTTTATTTGTTCACATAAATTGGAATGCTTGTTTTAAATCTACCCACGTATTTCAATATTATATTCAAAAAATAAAGAAAATGAACCAGAAAGGTTTAGGGAAGTGTTTGGATCCCTTGCGAATTCTTTACCGGATGCTGAAAATATCCATACTGATTGCTTGAGAAATCTCCTCTGTAAACAGTTTGCCGCATATTTAAAGCAATTTAGGAGATCAAAAGCTAAGCTAGTGGCCAAATACGAAAGTTAAATGAGACCGAAGTTTGCATACTTAAATTATCCGATGGAGAAGTATGTGGAAACTACAACGACGAGCAAAAGGAATCTTTTCAATCTACAAGTGGAACGCGATACAGAAATGAGTTTGAAGACTGCAGCAAGAGGTCCAAACGTCGCAGATTAGCAGTTTTATCACAGATGGACGATTCCGCTGTAACTACTTTACTTAGCAGTTCAAATTAATCAGAAAGTTCTTTGGAATTTATCACGGATGAAATTGTTTCATTTAATAATGAAGCTAAGCTTACTAAAAACCAATATTTATTATTAAGAGAAGTGATTCATTCTAAAATACCAAATGTTTTTCCGTCCTATAATAAAGTGCTGATAGCCAAAAAACGTTGCTATCCATCTGATATTCACGTGAAATCAATTCGTAATCACTATTAGACCATACATCAAGTCGCATTGTTGAATCTCAAAAAGCTGTGTTTGGAAGTCTTCACGAACCTAAGGATGACTTAGTCTTAATTGGTAAATGGCAGCACAGGCCATAGTGAATATAAGTAGAAATTTTCAGATTCAACTATCGAAGATTCGAGTTTATTTGTCACATCTTATGTACCTCTTCAACTTTTTTATAAACCAAATACCTGTGATGAATCAATCATTTGGAAAAACCCACGCCATTCCTCTACTAGGTGGTGCAGACCAATTTGTTTTCAGTTTATAAAAGAAACAAAAGAAGTCACCTTGCAAGAAGAAGTTTATTTTAAAAGCCAAATTAACCAGTAAGTCCCTACATCACTGCTTATTAATGTCCACGAAATTAAAATCACCCATTCCTATCAATTAACGATGGTAAATTGATAGTAAAGTTTGTTCTACACTTAGCGACTTATTTACGAGTAGGTGTTACATTTATGGTGCAACCCCAAAAGAGATGAACGATTTAAATATATGCTTAAAAGAGGTTCCTGATACTAGTAAATTTGAGTTTGCCTGATCTCCTCTGCATTCATACATTAGATTTTTTGAGTATTTTATTCACGTTTCTTATCGAATTAATATTAAAAAGTGGCGAGCGCGTTCTGCAGAAGATAAGGAAAAAATACGTTTAATTGTAGACAAACCTCGAAGTGGAGGAAATGGCACATCCAATGATGGAAATACAGCACGTACATTTTTCTATAACTCTGATATTTCATCTGAAATAACAGGTATTGGAAAATATCTTATTGACAGGTGTAGTCACCTTCTGCAGAGCCTTTCTACTGGTTATAAAATAAGTTCAGAAAAATTTGAGAGTTTTGCTTTTGATACTACCAAGATGCTTGTGAAGGAATACACTTGGCATAACTTACCTTCATCAATACATAAAGTATTGATTCACGCAGCAGAAGTGATAGATAGTTCTTTATTATCTATTGGTGAATTATCTAAGGAGGCCGCTGAGTCTTGTAACGCAATGAAGTCCGACATTCCCGAGATGTTACTAACATGGATCTCTTGCACAGGCTTCTTCTTAATTCAGATCCACTTATTTCTAGTTTAAGAAAGTTGCAGTATAAAAAGAGGTCTGCGTTAGTAAAAGAAGTGTCGGATTTATTAAGTTTTTGAGCTTTATTGTAACTTAATTATATTATATTGTATTATATACACTTGTTTCATGTAAAATACTACGTTTTGAAAAGATAAACAAAACTAATTTTATTGTTATTATAACCCGATTTATTTTGTGAGATTATGTTTTTTTATGTATGATGAATATTTTATGCATGAATATACTCTGTTTAAAAAAATAGCTTTTTTGTCTTGCTCTAACCCTCTAGTAATCATAACAACCATTTTCCAAGCCAAAATGATATGATTTCATTGTAAATCTGTCAAAAAAACCCTATGACCGCCCTTCTTTGGAATTTGAACCACTGTGCATTGGAGTAAGTTTAACTTACTTAACGGTCAGCTGGCAGCAATTGGTGAACGGTTTGCATTTTATAAGGGAACATCTTCAGGTCGTTTACAAAAATTCGACGCAATGAACGTCTGTTGATGCCAAATTACATTATTATGCATTATGCATTATGCATTATTATATCATCGATATTTGTAGACTCTCTCGGATGTCCTCGTGATATTTTCTGTTGAACAAACAAATAGGGCCGACTACTTTTTACATGATCTATAGTAGCCTCAGTATGCACAATGACACTTGTCGATATTTGCAAAATTTATAGTAAATTCACATTATGAAATTGCTTCTGCCTTAAATTGTATATCTTCCCTATCAAATTCTTCAGCGATCTCATTGTCCAGATAAAACCAGAATCCAGGCTGATAGTTCTATGGAGTCTGGTATAGGCAGCAGTGATAATCAAACAACCGACACAAGGAATTCAATGGGTCTCAAAATAGCCGTGTAGATTCAAAGAACCCTCAAGAGGATTTCCCCTCAAGGTTGATGGGTATGTCCATTTGTAAGCACCTCGAGAGCACCTTCAATTCTGCACACTATATTTTGAAGCAATCTTAGACATAGGATTCATTCGTTGTTAACTTTTATATTCAATTAAAGTCTGGTAACTAACTAACTAACTAACAAATTATTAACTGTATACATTCAAAAGCAATTAGAAGACCTAAGAGCTTTTGCAAATATTTTCCCTTTACTTGAACTCGTTTTCTCACAAAAAATAAAAATGAGTTAGACCAATTCTTTTTGTTTTTTTTTTTTTAAATGCCAAGAAAAATTGTATCATAACTTTTACTAAAACCGTTTTTTGCCCATTCTGTTATTAAGAAAAATTTAATAAATATATGAAAGGTATTATATTTAATTATATATCGGTAAAAAAACGGAATTAAACTAAATTATATTAATGAAACCATTTTCGCTAATATTGGTTAAAAAATTTTTTTCCTTAATTTTGTAGGTATGATTTATTGTTTGGTGTCACTGAATCGGAGTCCTTGCATACTTTAAAAGCGCCACAGCTTGACGACGGTATGAGTGAAAATGAGCGTGATAATTTATTACGTTTTTATATGCAAAGCCGTTTTGACATCCGCCCAGATTTGGCATTGGCTGCTACACTCAAAAAGTGAGTATTATTGCGTGTTCTGTCATAGTTTTAAGCAATTTAAAATGTTGGTTAAAAATATAAGAACTGGATAATAATTGTCGCCATTATCTTTATTCGGAATTTGATGTTTCATTTGTAATTTTTTTGTGTTTCTAATTTACCTAACGTATAACTGACTCATTAGAGGTACCTCCCTGAAATAAAACAACATATTATCGTTTATCATTCAGAACAAAGCGTCGGAAAAAAAAGAATACGTATTCCTGTTACTAATAAATATATCTTAGCTTTACCTTTAACTCTCGTGTCACCTACCGAATGTTTTATAATTTTAATATAAATAAAGGGTTTTTTTTAATGATATTGGGTCTATAATTTAATTTGCGATTTGCTAAGAGATGGTGTAATTTGTATTATTCTATTGTTATTATTCCATTGGAACATTCGTTGGAAAGCTACTGTCATTGTACGTCATTTCAGTATATGTCATTCATTTGAAGATTAGATAACAATAATTTTTTTTCACTCAAATATGTCGAACTTGGTGCCTGAAAAATTTTTTTTGCGGGGAGTTCTTCTTCATTACTTTAATATGGAGAAAACTGCTGTCCAAAGTCATCGTATTTTGGTGGAAGTTTATGCTGAACATGCGCTAGCTGAGCGAACGTGCCAAAATTGGTTTGCACAATTTAATAGTGGTGATTTTGGCTTGGAAGGTGATGTACGCCCTGGGCAGCCAAAAAAGTTTGAAGATGAAGAACTGGAGCATTACTCTATGATGATTGTTGCCAAATACAAGAAGAGAACGCAGAATCTTTGGGTGTCACTCAACCAGCCATTTCAAAACGTTTAAAAGCAGCTGGATATATTCAAAAGCTAGGAAATTGGTTTCCACATGAACTCAAGCCGAGAGGCGTCGAAATGCGGTTTTGCATGTCCGAAATGCTGCTGGAACGCCACAGAAGGAAGTCATTTTTGCATCGGATTGTTACTGGTGACGAAAAATGGATCCATTACGACAACCCCAAGCGCAAAAAATCATATATCTAACCAGCCAAATCAACGGCAAAGCCGAATATCCATGGCGCGAAGGTAATGCTCTGTATTTGGTGGGATCAGATGGGTGTGCTGTATTATGAGCTGCTAAAACCGGGTGAAACCATCAATGGACAACACTACCGAACACAACTAATCCGTTTGAAGAGAGCAGTAGCCGAAAAACGCCCGGAATATGCGACCAGACACGAGGTAATAATTTTCCATCATGACAACGCTCGGCCCCACGTTGCTATTCTGGTTAAGAACTATTTAGAAAACAGTGGATGGGAAGTCTTACCCCATCCGCCTTATAGCCCAGACCTTGCCCCTTCTGACTACCATTTGTTACGGTCGATGCAGAACGCCCTTACTGAAATACGGTTCACATCAGAGCAGAATATCAAAAATTGGCTTGATTCATTCTTGACTGCCAAGCCGGCTCAGTTCTTTTGGGATGGGATCCACAAATTTTGCCAGAAAGATGGGAAAAAGTCATAGCTTCAGATGGGCAATACTTTGAATAATACTATTGTATTATCAATAGTATTATTATCACCTAAGTGACTATTTGCATTTTGAATTGAGTCCTTATTCTACTTCACTCTTCGGGAATTGTGGAATAAAGGATACAAATAATGTTCCAAATAACGTTCGATTTTTGGTGAAAAGATAATCGGCGGGATCCAAAGAAGTAAAAAAGTTGTCCATTGTAATATTTCGGCCGGAGACTTATCATCAGAATCAAAACTCTACACTTTCTCAGTTACCTCATTTTTTACGACACCATCTATGTCAAAGTACTCAGCATCATGTTAGATGGAACGTAATTATCATACTAGGCAGCTTCGTCGGATTGACTGCACACATCTATCATATTATAGTAATATTGTTCTTGTCGTTCGAAAGACAGTCTGAAACATCATTAAATTGGGTGTTATAGTGTATAAACCGATGTGTTGACCCACAACTCTAACATTTGCAAATTTTGATCATATTATTTACCAATTTACTAGAAATACTTTCCACTCAGGATTACTCATATTTCAAATTTGGTATTACCTGCACCAAATTACGTACCTGTGTATGAACTGCAATTCTGTAGGACACAATATAATGGAATTGTCTTTTCAAGCGAAACATACACAGTAACATAAATGTGTATGCTGAAACATGTTAAAACGCGAAAAACATATACGAATCAGTGCAATATAAATAGGGGTACCTGGGTAAACTTCTTCTTCTAACTTTTTCTTCTAGCTTCTAACTCCGTATCAGAGTTGAAAAATATATTTTATAAAAGTAACATATCAGATTTATTTCAAATTTAGTTCACCACTCGAAGCAGGATTAAATTTAAAGAAGGTGAAGATATCATTATGAGAACCTATAGGCGATATTAAGTTTTTATTGGTCTTATAAGCATATCACGAAGGTTAAAAACAAGAATATTAGGAAGCGAGGTGTTAATTGCTATAAAACCTTCAACAGAAATTAACCTTGAGGCAAACGCGGAAAAAGAGGTGTAAGTATTCTGCAGTAACTGTGGATAAAATCCTTTTTTGCTGGCTCCGAATGTTATAGCAAGCATCACTGATAACAATTTTTTTATAAATATTCTGTTCTGTTATTTACTCTTAATTCCTATCTATATTTATCACATATGTCAAGTAATTCGTATTGATATTCAATATAAAAGTATTAATAAAACCCCCAAAATTAGAAAATAAATAATTTTGAAAGTAAAAAGTGTAACCGCAAGACGCAAATAAGCGTGCTGCTACTGCAGTTTTTATTAGGTAAGAAATAAGATTAAGGTTCCGGTAAGTAAGCCATCGACCAGACATTCCTTTTTTGTGAAAGGTAAAACAAAACCAAAAATCGATTTTATCAATGACTGCTGCTCTTTGTGCAAAGATTCAGATCGAGTGGTAAAGTTAGACTAGGGAAAAATGATTTAAACCTTCCTTCTGTCAATGTGGATGAAGGATTTTCAGAAGAATTTTGCTTGATAGGTCGTTACGTCAAGGAGATGGATACGGAAAATAAAAATTGACATTATCAATTCAACACTAGAAGTCTTTGGATTTTTTTGAAAAGATGAAAATTGCGTTGGTTTTATCAAATAAGTCGTAGCCTTATTATAATACAGTTACAAATAACTTACGAAAAAAAGGATGATAGAATTTTGTCGATATATTAAAACAAACATATATGAACTTACACATGCAATGATATGTACTCGTACTGTGGTAAAGAAAAATTGTGCCTATATAAAGGAGTTAAGCTAACTGTCCACCATAATCTCCTTATCATCTTCCTATAAATAGTCAGTCAGTCAGCAGTCTCAGCGGTTCAAGCTAAAACACATTGTCACGTGATCACGACGTGATCACGTCAACATCATTCGCAAAGTAGTCAGTCAGTAGTCAGCCGTCAGTCGTGCAAAATTGAATCTCATTTAAACTTCTTTTTATCGGTTTAACTTTCTTTTCAAATTTATTATTTATTGTAAAATATTATATATATATTATTTATTGCTCAACCAAAGCTTTATTTTGCTAAGGTAGATAAATTTGGCGTTGATTAATTAAAAAAATAAATTAACTTTTCTTGGGTTAAACACGAGAGGAATAGAAGAAGAAGGGAGTATCGAAGAGGATATGGAAACAATGTTCTCCGGGAATAATACATCAAAGACATTAGAAAATGTGGAATCGTGTCGGATATTCAGTATCAAAAATCAGTGAATTCGAAAAAACTTGCGTCTTCGCTAAGAAACAATTAAGAGGTTCAACACAAAATTTCATTAAAACATGTGCTTCTATATTACATTTATAATAAGATTCAGAACCTCAGAATACAGACAATTGAAAAGTTACTCGAATATATTTATAAAATGCTAGAAATTGGTGACGAACAATCTTTGATTTCGTATATAATAAACGGTATTTCGGTTCGCGAAGAACATAGAATTATGTCATACAGTGCAAAAACATTAAATGACTTAAAGGAAGAGTATGCTATTTATGAAAAGTTTAAGTCGAAACAGAGTGGAAAGTGGTAGTGGAAGTAAGTACTAGAACCAACGGGCTGACAAATGGCTTGAGCAGAAAGCTATTAACCTGTCAACATCCGGTAGTTATGCTGTTATGCTGTTGTTAAAAAAAAGGGTTTGGATAGATTATAGAAAAGCCAATTTGGAAACCATTAGAAATCATTTTTCCATAACACTAATCGAAACAATGTTAGACAACCTTGCAGATTAATCAGTGTTAACTACTCTGGAACTTACAAATAGATGCGTTCATGTTCCTGTAGCTGACAAACTATATACGGCTATTTAAAAATGCACATGCATTTTTTGTGCGTTTTATAAATACAATTTTCTGAGATTTGATAAGTACAAAAATTTTAGGAGACTACATGCATGATCTTTTAATTTCTGCACGAACCGCAAAAAAGAACCCAGAAAAGCCTAAAATGGTTCCATAAGTGGCAGCGGAATTTAATTTGAACTTAAATTAGTCTAAGTGAGATTCCTGCAGAGTAAATTAAATTCTTATGACATTCTGTGGAAAAAGGAACAATCAGTCCATCAGCTAACAAGACGAACGCGATAAGACATTTTTTCGAATTCAAAACGGTAAAATAACACATGGGCTGAAAAGTCAGTGCCGTACACAAATTTTTTGCAAAATTCAACTTTATTTATCAATATAGTTGCCTTCGAGGGCGATACACTGATTGAAACGATTTTTCAATCTTTCTATACCAGTTTTGTAGTACGATTTCGGTTTAGCCTCTGTTTCGGCCCCTCTGTTTAGGCCTCTGTTTCGGCGATTAATTTTTCATCGGTCTTAAATCTCTTTCCGGCGAGCATTCTTTTGAGGTCTGCGAACAGGAAATAGTCGCTGCGGAGCAAATCTGGAGAATACGGTGGGGAAGCAATTCGTAGCCGAATTCATTCAATTTTGCCATCGTTTTCATCGACTGGTGACACGGTGCATTGTCTTGATGAAACAGCACTTTCTCTTTCTTCAAATGCGATTTCTTTCTGTGATTTCGTGCTTCAAACGCTCCAACAATGCAATGTAATAGTAGCTGTTGATAGTCTGTCCCTTTTGGAGATAGTCGATGAAAATTATTCCATGTGTGTCCAAAAATACGGATGCCATAACCTTGCCAGCCGACTGTTGAGTTTTTGGTCGTTTTGGACGAGGTTCGTCGCCTGCTCGCCACACAGCTGACTGCCGACTTGACTCTGGTGTGAAGTGTCGGAGCAAGTTTCATCCATTGTCACATACCGACGCAAAAATTCGACTTTATTGCGGTTGAACAGCTTTAAACACTCCTCTGAATCATCAACAAGTTGTTGTTTTTGGTCAACTGTGAGCAAACGCGGCACCCACTTTGAACAGAGCTTTCGCATGTCCAAATATTCGTGTATGATATATCCAACACGCTCTTTATCAGAGCCTCAGATATCTCGGTCAACTTCACTTTATAGTCATTCGTAATCATTTTGTGTACTTTTTTGATGTTTTCATCTGAAACAGCCTCTTTTGGACGTTCACTGCGTGCATCATCTTCGGTGCTTGTATGACCACTTTTAAATTCTTCAATCCACTTGCGAATGGTTCGTTTGGCTGGTACATAGTCCGGGTAACACTTATCAAGCCATTTCTTTGCATCGGCTGCATTTTTTCGCATCAAAAATCAATGATAAATCAACACACGAAATTGCTTTGAATCCATTTTTTCACAATAACAAAAGTTGCTTTACTCACAACGCTATATCTCGAGAACTAATCGTCCGAAACGGCACCACATTTTTGATTTCCAACTGTAATAGAAGGATTAAATTGAATAAATTCATTAATTTTAATAACTTGACAAAAAATTGCTCCACTTATATTAATTTCATATTTAAATATTAAATTCATAATATTTTGATCAATTTTTTATCAATTATAATTGGAGCATTATAATTGAATTAACATATTCAGCCCATGTGTTATGTTGTTCAGTCGTTACTCATCGATTGATGGCCCATTTGTGTCATTTAGCTGGCGACATATTCTTCGACATCGTATTGTTCTAATCGATTTGCTTGGATCCAATAGATCGTATTATTCTATTGCATTCATTGGTGACTAAATAAACATGTTGGGATCGGATCGCAATGAAAGGTAATGAACCGAGGATGGCCAATCAAATATAAACAATGATGATAATAAAAATTTGAAGCGATGAGTCGTCGACGGTTTGGGAATTGAATAATCACATGGACAATAAACTAATAAAAATATTAATTATCGACTTGGTTTTTACACATACATACATGTATAAACATCATAAAATAGTAAATATAATATAACATATACAACAGTTAACATTTACATTTATTTTATTTTATATATCGGTTACCTCATAAATTACTATCCATAGAATAAGCACATATTCAATGCATGCGCTATACGGCTTGCGCGGAAATTTCATAGCATATTCTTGCCATATTTTTCATTTTTATAATGAACTTATAGAAAGTGCGATAATTGCAAAAAGAAAACTGTTTTTATTAATTTTGGCCTTTAATAATTCCTTGAATAGTTTTTTATCCGACAGTGATTTCATTATCCATTTTTAATATGTTTTTAAAAACACAGAAAAAAAAATTGATATATATTTGTTTAGATTTGAAGCGATTTGATTGAGGTCGGATGCATCATATAAGCAATTCTTTTCTTCATACATCCTATTTCCTCCTACAGTTTTTAGAAGTATAATCAAAGCTGCTGAGGGAAAAAATTAATGCTCATACCGATTTGTACCTATGAATAATACTTTGTGCTCCTTTAATTTACATATTATAATAATTGCTGTTTTTTCTCAAAGTGTGACACAATGTCCCAAGAGTGGAACCAATTTCTAGAATTGGCAACCGCTTCTATTTTTAAAAATGTGTTGCGTATGATGAGAGTAAGGCCGAATTAACGTTAATAGTATCGCAAACAGTCAAAGACTATGCTTACTATGACCATCAGGATTTAATTCAGGAGCATACATACTGAGGTAAGAAAATGTGTGGTGACGGATTGATATCCAGTGGAGAACAAGTATCTGAAAAAGAAGATGACGCGTTGAACCGAATCGACAAAGAACTCAACAGGCTTCGACAATTGTGCAAAGAGAAGAACGAAATATTTCAATTTAAACAGAAGCTGCGAGAATTGCAGTTGAAAGAAACAAATCAGAGACTTTATACATCGCACAACTTAACGAGGATCGAGGAGGTGATGTGTCCACTCATTGGTTATCTTAATTTCCCAGTAGAAAGTTGGAAAGCGCAGTTCGAGAAGTTTGATGAACGCAACATTATGTGCTGTCTGTGCAGGAAACCGCTGCATATACAAGCATATACAATATTTATGTCAATATTGTTATGTGAATAATCTTTTGCAGGCAAGCTTCTCAAGCTTTGCAGATAAATTAAATTGTAAAATTATGTAAATATTTAATGAAATAAAGTTGAGGAGTTGTTTAAAATTCGCCTCTTCAGATTCCTAATTGACACTTACAATGGAGTGAAAATATATAGTAAGTAATTTTATTGAAGAAAATGAGATTCTTAGTAAAAGATAATATACTGGCCAGTGCAAGGGAATGTGTAGCAGTTAGAGAAGCTTATTGTCAAGGTCAATTCACGACACAATCGGTATAACATGATTTTAAGATCAAGGTAATGTTATCTAAAGATGTTCCATTCCTTTGCCCTCCTAGAAAGATACCTTATTATCAAAAGATCGAATTGCAAAAATTATAGTACAATATAAGATTATAATTTAAGTAAAGATATTATCGGCAAACCAGAGTATGTGTCACCGATTGTTTTTGTTTAAAAGAAAAACAGGGAGCTTAGGCTTTGTGTAGATTTTCGTGAGCTAAATAAACCGACTCTTCGAGACAATTATGAGTTAAATCCTACTGAGGTACACATCAATTTTCTTAAAGATAAGAGGTACTTCACTTTCTTGGGTTAAAAAAATAGCTTTCACTGTGTCTCACTATCTGAGGAATCTACGTAGTACACTGAATAAAGGGTACACATCCATACACTCACCTAAAATATTACACATAAATCTATTAATAATAAAAAGGGTGCTCTAAAAATTTCGCTGACTGTTTTAATAACCCTGAAGTGGTGCGCTACACGAAAAAAACAATGCATTTTCATTGTTTAGCAATATTTTAAAAATAATAAAGTTTTCGCAGCTGCAATAAGCAATTTCCGTACAAAGTATGGCCGGAATAGTGGTTAACCTTTATCTACTGCGAAGAGATTAATTCAAAAATACTTTGCCCACAACAAGTCGTTTAACACAAAATATCGAAGCTGTTGGTGAGCGTGTTGCTGAGAGTCCAATAACATTCGGCACCATGGTCAAGAATGTATATATCCAGAAGCTTTCTACAGCGTATTCTCATGCAAGATTTGCATCTTCAAACATGAAAAGTGCAATTGACTTAAGAACTGAAGACTATTGACAACCCGTGCATTATGGAACAACAATAAGTAGATGCTGATTTTCAAACAATGTCATCTTCAGGGATGAAGCTCATTTTTATTTTGATGTCTTGATGGAATCGTCGAAATTGTCGAATTTGGGGTTCAGAAAATCCACGAGTAATTGTTGAGAAACAGGTACATCATCAACGGGTCGTTGTTTGGTGCTGATGTCGGGCTGAGATATCGCTATCGGGACAAGATAATCCAGTTGTTTTTGCCCAAATTGCAGGATGTGGATATGGACCACATCACCACATATTTTATGAATAATTTCCTTTTTATATAATTTCCGGTTTTGATGATTGGCCGCCAGATTATGCAATCTAACGCAAAGACCTTTTTTTTGGGGGTTTTTAAAGTCTAAAGGTTATTCCAACAAGCGCGCAACCACCCACGCCTTAAAGAAGCAAATTGAGCTGTGTATCAACGAAATTCAGCCACATTAATACAAAACTGTCATGGAACACTTCGACAAAAATGTGCATATGTCCCAGCAAAGCCATGGAGGTCTTTATCCGATATGCTATTTTATACATAACTCTATACTGTATAATTTGTGAATAAATAACAAAATTTACAATTTTTAATGAAGAGCCTATGTTTTCTATCAAAATTACTTCTTGTTTGAATTTTAAGATACCATAGTCTAGAGCACATTACTTTATTTTGCATATGCTTCTACTGATCTAACGGCAATCTGCAATGGATATCGTAGTTTTTGATTTTCTTCTTGTCGGTCTATCCAATAGATTTTTTAGGCTATACACACTAACTTTGAAAATATTGAATAATCATATTCAGTATGAATACTCATACTTATATTCAATATTTTGATTTGATTTTCATAACTTTAAAGGGCTTCATATTAATAAAATCGTATGCCTTTACAATTAGTACGTTTTCAATTGTATTCAATAAAATATTTATCCAAGTACCAGCTCAAACAATCGGCATCCGCACCATGTAACATGTATTTATGTATAATATATTTTATGTATGTCGTTGTTGTTAGTATACATTTGGGAGTACTTACGTGATAGGGATTTGAATAGAATTCTAATATAAATAAGCAAAAACATTGAATTGCACTGCATGGGATCTTAATTAGCATTTGCTTTTGAAATTCAGCGGCAATTTTATTTTAAAGCAAATTCAAAGAGTATAGCACTTGTGTGTTATGTTAATTATGTCAATAGTTAAACCAAAAAGTAATTATATTTCAATAAACTGAAATATTTTTATTGGTTGAATTACAGTAAAAAAAAATCAATTACAAATAAAATTTGGAATCGTAATCAAATATAACGATTGACTGGTATTCGATTTAATCACATTTTTACATCCAGCATTAAATTGATCAGTTTGACAAGAATTATATATTTAGCTACTCAAAGCAAGATTTGCCATTATCTTAACAGAGGAGCTACTAAATTAAAATGTAACCGTATAAAAAACTAGCGACCGACTTTTTATGAAAATAAAACTAATAATTGAAACTAGAACTACGCGTACGACTGTGAGGAGGAAATAGATTCCGCACGAGCAACGCAGCGGGAGAAGATGTACTAAGCTCATGTAAATCATAAGGTGGGCCGTGGTGTAGTGGTATATGCATAGACTCCTCAAACAGAGGGTCGCGGGTTCGAATCCCGTGCGAGGCAATTTTCTGAAAAAGTCTTTTCATGGAATTTCTTGTCAACTCTAACATGAAGGCATAACACTGATGTTGGAGTGCTTGTTGGCTGGGCTAAATGTAACGAACTAACAACTAGCACATACATACTAAGACCCACTGGTTGACATAACCCCTTAGTGCGCGCGCGGAATCATACAAAAAAAAAAAAATAAAAATAAAAAATACGACCTTGCCGTATTAAACACGTTTTTTACTAAGCAAGAATGGTTACATACTGCAGTGGTGAACACCAAAGGTAATAGATTACCATATATGCTAGATTAACGTTAAACGCTGAGTAAAAGATTCTAAAGTTATCCTATTCGAAACATTACTAAGTAAGTACCGGCTTTACCTGGCATATTTATTTATGGAACACCAAATCGGCATTGGTAGAAAAAAATAAACTGAAGCAATGTAAACAAGGAAAGACGATAAATTTGAGAAAATGGCACCATGTGCTGTGCTGCAACCTATAGTAGAAGAAAAACTAAGTGCACAAGATATTTGGAATAACTTCAAAGCAAAATGTGGAAAAGAGCAGGTAGTGGAACCTTAAAAGGAAAGTGGCGGTAGAAAAACAAAAAACAGGCCTTTGAACGGTATACTAACTGCAGCAGAAATAGCGAAACTTATAAAGTACGTCTTGAGTTAAACTATGAATGTTACATAAAAGAGGCAAAGAGGCAAAGAGGCGGTAGCAAGAGCAAGTACGATAGCAGAAGAGCATGATACCGAGAATTAAATGAGGTATCCTTATAGCATATAAACAGGCCACAAACAGTATCTTCAAGAAGTGCAACGTCGAAACACGGGTTAATTACTTAACACTTTTAAAATTGCGGCGCAACTAGGAAAAAGCTTGCAAGAAATTCAATCGCTAAAACAAAATATTTAAGATTTCAAATTATATACTTATTACGATGTTAAAACAAAAACCGCAACGCAACGTTAAAGTTAGTGTACACAAAGGTAGTGTACTTGTAGAAAGTCTGTTGATTTTTAGTGTCGCGCAAGATTTTCTATTAAACAGCTCTTTAAGTAACTCTTAATAATTTAAGAAAGGTCCAAAATGAAGTGGATGATCAAGTTACAGCTTTAAAGCAGTGTCCGAAAGAAAAATAATTGGATCACTTAAACGAGAAAACATCAGAAGGATCTTGATCTCACTGAAGGGTTAATCCAAAAAAAGAGTTGACAGTACAAATGGGAGATATATGTAACATTAAATATAAATACATTAAATTGTAAATAAAAGAAGCTCTCATTAGAAACCTGAGAAATCGAAGAATATTTAAATAAATAAGGTGAATGAGGTATTTTTAGGATAACAGACTGATACAATGCACAACCGTTTCCCGTTACAGTAAGAATGTAAATAATACATGTCTCCATTATCTAGAATAGACGCACAAGATAGCTGCGCTTTAGTTTCACATAAATTGTATTCATAGCTACTAAATTTTTATTAATTCTGGAAATAACTAACATATCCGAACCGCCAACGTCTCTTATTCTGTATCTGACCCTGTAATAGAGCAGCTTCCCGCTTAATACAGAACAAAAAATTATCATATCAAAGAAGCAACTTTCAGTGCCATACCATAGATCTTTTAGACCATCGCTTTTCATTCTATGTACTCCTATTTCACATTTTTCTTTTCCGAAAGTGGCGAATGTGGAACCTCCTACATTGTCCCAGGTACTCTTATTTCAGTAAATCATTTGATAATGAAACGTGTTACCAAAATCAAAATTCACAAACTTAGCTTTCCACGTATGCTTATTTAATACATCAAGTCATTATTAATCTACGGCGGTATAGTGAACCAAATTAACGAAACTTCTGGTGGGCCTTAAGGTTGTTATACACGATCTCTCATTTTTGTCCTGTATATTAACGTTGTTGATCTTCTTTATAAATAATGACTTAAAGGTCTCTGTAGCTATTATGAGGATATGAAAACTATTTGCATGTGCTACGAAAAAATTTAAATATGTATTTCATTAGTCAGCAATTCCTAAAGCACAGCTTTCTCACGTTAACGCTTCTTTTGCCAAAACGAAAATACGTGTGTATGCCATCAACAATGATGGATTTCTGGTGCAGTTTTTCTCTCGTTGTAAAACCAGGATAAATGCCATTAATATATCATAAACAAGTAGGCTTATTATTATGTAGTTACATACATACGAAATCAGATTATATTTTTGAAACCAACTCATCAGTATAATTAATAAATATATATATATATATATATATATTATAAATAATCAGTTATATAATTAAACATAAAATAAAAAATAATAATTCAAATGAGTTATAATATACCACTCATAGTATCACTAATTGAATTAAAATAAATTAAAGCTAAAGTTGATTAAAAATCAATTTTAAACAGAATGATAACAAATGCTTCAATTAATAGTGGTCAGTGTTTTTTTTATTTGTTTGACTACCTTCATTTGAATTCCTAATTAAAACATTTATGTGCATTTTCATCAACCTTACAATAACTATTTCTGATAAATAAATAAATATTGTAGATAATGTAAATTCATAAAAACCATTAAGTATGATACAATACAATCAACTATGTACTCGTTATTGGTATTAAATTAATGTCAACAGATGCGGCTTATCGACTTCCTCTACCAGATCAGAGAAAATGAATTGTTGCAGTAATATTCACAAAGCTAAATTTAAATATATCATAGCTTTTATTATAAAAAAATTATCATTTGTACATAAAACGCTCATAAACGAACAAGTTGCTCTATCCTAAACGAGCCACTGGGATATGAGTAGAAAGGCAGAAGTCGCATGGTTGAAAGAGTCACATCGGGCATCAAATTTCGACATGACATGGTTTGGTAGAAGTCGAGCCGAAAATATTCAAGTCCCATAACGAACGGATTTCAAATATCTTGCTACTGTCGTCAGAGTGTTCAAGCAATGCGGTACGTCATTTAGCGCTCGGAAAAGTCTTTGCTAGAGTATTAAAAATACATTTCATAGATGCAAAAGTTTCCATTTATTTTACTCAGTTATGAAACCTACCAGTTTCAACAATTATTCACGGTGTTAAGAATAAGTGAACTTTTGATTTTCATATTCAAAAATTTTAGATACACAAATATTTGAGCTTTACATAAACACCAATGGAAAACAAAGGTGCAAGATCTCGTCAGCGAAAAGAAACCAACCAAAATAAAGAGAAGAGTACATCGTAAACCAAGTATCAAAAAAAACTACAATTAAACAACACCTCTTGGAAGGAACGTACCTACACCGCTAAGAATACAAGGTAGAAACTTGACCGTGGTTCAAGTTGTAATGCACTGGCTTCCAAATTGATTCCTGACTGAATCCGAAAGACATGAATTTTTTGTGCAACTTTAACCATATGTGATGAGTACTTGCCTAAAATACAACAAGTCCAATAGTCTTCTAATTTTAATCTTCTAAATTTTGGCTTTAAAAGTATTTATTCTCTCTTTTTTTCCAATTTTTAAAATATCTTAACACATGTACGATTACTGGCATTTTGACAACATTCATACCCTCTTGAGTATTAAGTTTTAAAAAAAAATTAAAAATTCAAGATTATTAAAAGGAACTCGCCACTAGCAAATTCCAAGCGCACCACGTAAATTTCAACGGCGAGCGTTCCATCAGAGCACTTAGAGAATAGTAAGTGCTTTTTTTTTTAAAAGAAAAATAAATAACCTCATTATTTAGTCAGATTCTATCGGTCTATAGCGCTGGCCGATATGGTGTGGTGTGGAATAGTGAAAGAATTCATTGTTGGGTCTTTAACTCCCTTTGTCCTTAAGCTCAAGGCAGGAGTCCGAATAAGAAATATATTTAACTGGTTTATATGGTAAGCATTGCCCTGTAAGATGACTGGAAAAATGAAAATAATAATATTGAAAACCTGTTGTTGCTTTACCAAACTGCATCGGTAATAGATCCTTTAGATCAAGTTAGGTTTTAAGTGTAACTTTAGTAGGCAATATAAATAAGTTTCAAGCAATGTTCTGCGTCACGTAATGGGTAGCTCCTCTATTTTTAGTTTGTGTGTCTGCTACTGTATAAGGAGCATCTTGGCTGATGTCAGCAGTTAGCAATTCGGCAAGTTTAAAAATAACACATTTTCCATTTTTGGTTTAGTACGGATTGATAAAAATTCACAATGTGACCCACAAACGCCCGAAATTTATCTTAATTACCATTGTCGTAAAATAGTTTAAGATATTGCAGAAAATGGTATAAACATAATTTTGGTACTTCATATATTACAAACTTAAAATCGTCTAATTCTTCCGGTTAAAATTCAACTGAATTTTATTTACTTATTTGACTTAGCTTTTCTAATGACTTAAGATTTAATAAGTGAGCTTCTTTTCTTCTTTTTGGAATATTTCTTTCGTCTAATATACTGAGAAAATCTTTGTTAAAACTGTCTGAACATTTAATATGGTATAATCATTGTTTTATTTTTATCGATCGATATTTGTATATACAATTTTTTTCCAGATTTAATACACATTTCAGTAAACACTATAGCCAATAAAGAATATAACATATAAATATTCGCACGTTTTTATTTAAATTCTTATTTTATTTCATGTTTGGTCCTGAACACTACCCTTCACCCAAAACAACAAAAAGGTATACCGACATGTACAACAATCCCATTAAAGCATCTAGCCTGGAACACCGAGATGTTGTGTTGGATATTTTATCTGATGCTCGAGTTGTTGGACCGTTAATTCAGACAGGACTATTTCATGCCGATGTGAATCCTAGAAATTATATGTATGTGTTTGGACACAATAGTGCGGCTGGACCATATTCGAGCGTAAGTATTTAAGAGCATGGGTAGCAATGATTTTCCACTACTTAGGGAGTTAGGTTGTTGAAATTTAGTTTATCATTCTAAAGACTAAGTTAGCAATACTGATGCGAGATAACTGTTTGTATGTTAAAAGTGGGTTACAGGCGATCAACTTTAAATAGTTAAAATAAGTGAAATTGTATTGTAAGGTACGTATTAGTCGAAACATTTGCTTGCTGACAGATGATGAAGATGAAGTTTTGCGAGAACAGAATTTGAATGGGTAAATCAATGTGCTTAACGAGGTTTCTGTTAATTTGAACGTACCGAAAAACAGAATTAAGGCGAAATGATTGAGTTGGTATATAAGTATCTAGGTTGTTTGTGGTTGCTGTTAGTCTTATAGCATTTCATTTTAATCGGAATTCCTTAAACATATGTAGCTAAAATATACAAATAAATTATATGACGAATACATAAAGACTATTTAATTCAGAATAATCGCAATTGATATCACTAAGTGAATATTACTTAATATAGCAAAAAGATTTTTTCCAAAGAAAAATAATACAAATAAAAAATTTAAAAAAAAACAATGTACAAGTATTCAAATTTGCCTTTCTTTCACTTGATTTTTGTTTTTTAATGTTGCGAAAATATGTTCGTACAGACATATAAACATTCTTTTCAAAGAACCAACTTTAATAATGAAATAATCATAATGTTACTAGGAATTGAATACGAAATAAGTGTTTTCCGTTTTATTAAAAACAGAAATTACTTTACTTGTAAATGTCGAAACAGTACTTGTTTAAATAAAAGCCTGCGGAGAGTCAGAGAAATTAATTAAACTAAGGAACCTATTAAGTAGTTAGTAGTTAGAGAACATGGGATGGGAAGAGGGGATGCAATTCTTATTAAACATTACAGGCCTATTTCGCATAATTTTCGAAAAAAACATTAAATATTAAAAAAGTAATATTCTTAATAATACACTTTAATCTGATTATAAAAAATATTTATAAAATCTATTAAGAAATATTGTATATTATTGCAATGATTGAATATTACTGAAATAACTAAAGTGTAAGAATTGAAATTGGATACTAATAGAAGAACAAACCTTAGCTGGACTGTTGGATAAACATGTCTACTGACCAAACAATTCTGGTTAAAGCTGGACCTGAATCGCTGAATGAAGAGTTTGATCTTTTTAAATAGAAAATATAAGAGTTATCATAGGTGTAATCAATGGACACAGTCTTAAAGGTTTGATATTTTTACGAATGACTTCTACAGATGCTGCATGGATGAGGAGAAGAATGAGACAATCCTCCACCTACTCTGTAGTGGGTATATAGTTCTCTCTTAAGCGATCTAAACAAAATAGACATTAAAAGTTTTCTACGCTTCGTCGGAAACTCAAATTTATTAAGTTAATTCATTAATTCTTACACGGT
This sequence comes from Volucella inanis, assembly GCA_907269105.1. Lineage (NCBI taxonomy): Eukaryota > Metazoa > Arthropoda > Insecta > Diptera > Syrphidae > Volucella > Volucella inanis. The sequence continues at coordinate 69,048,093 of OU026153.1, forward strand.
AGACAAAAAAATGCTTAAAAATTACCTTAATTAACTTAATATTATCTTATTCTAACTTACTGGGCACTCTAAGTTATACCTCATTCTTAAACTATGTCTTTCGACGTTTCGTGCAGTTAATATTTATACGTTTTTATATTTATTTTATTTTTATATTTATATTATTTAAACTAAAACTAGGAAAACAATTTCTGTTATGTTAAAAAAAACTTAGTATATGAACTTTTTTTTATAAAACTTATCCTACTTAAGCTACTTATGCTAACTTATTGTATTGAAAATATTATACAATTTCTTTTTTTTTATTTGATAATGACCAATTTGTCCTTTTATATATTTTTTGTATTTTTTATTTTGATTTCTTTCTTAAATCTACCCTAAACCTACCTAAAACTACGTAAGCCGGTTACGGCTAATTAAATAGACTGACGACCGACTTTGCTTCCTGGTGAAGCTAGATTATATTGGAGGAATTCGACGAAGGAGATTCCTCACTTTCAAAAAGCCACCAAAATTGTTGGTGTTGCCGAGCAACATCTCTCATGTATGCAACGTCTGTGTCGTAATTGAGACGCCTGTACGCAGCTGTTTCACGAGTACGTGGAAGATTAGCGGCACCAACAATCTGTCCTGGATCAAACTTTTATTATCTAGATAGAGGAACGCTTCTGGAGGAATAAAGTCATCAAAGCGAACTCTCTCAAGATACATATAGTAAGGGTAGAAAGCCCCCGAGTTCAGGTTGTTCGATGAGGTTATTTCTCTTGCAATGTTCCTTCGAGTCAACTTACCAGGTGTACCGGTATGAAGTGAGCGTCAAGATACAAAGGTCTTGATGGAGAACATTTATTTTGAACTGGCCTTATTATTTTTTTGTTTGGTTACTATGACACCTGTCAAACATACAGTTAGTGTACATCATTGAGCAAACAACGTCATATTTTGCAAACAATATTGGATGAAGATGACACTTTGAGTCAGAAACAAATGACAGAAATGTTAAATGTTGCACAACAAACAATTTCTGGCCGTTTAAAAGCTATGGGAAAGATCCAAAAGTCTGGAAAATGGGTGCCACATGAATTGAATGCAAGACAAATGGAAAACCGAAAAACCACTTGTGATATTTTGCTTCAAAGACACAGTTTTGCATCGAAATGTTACGGATTTATTTTCAGACTTACGCGAGCCCGGAATTACGCGATTTTTAAACCTCGTCGATTCGTCTTTTGTTTGAGCGTCACACAACTGGATTGCCGATTATAGCTCCCACGCTGTTGGTCAGCTAATTTACTTGTCTTGTCGCGCAGAATCAACGCATAGCTAAAATTTTTTTTGTGTAACGTATTTATCTCTTATCTACGGAGTGCGTGTTTGTTATTACATTTTTATACCGTGTTTTTATTTTATATCTTCGATGACTTAAAAGACTACTAATGTCATCCAAAGGAAGTAGTACTGATTCTTGTGTAGGTATCATACAAGAAAAGAAAAACTTTATCTTTGGAATGTAAACGTAACATTATTAAAGATTTTGATTAAAAATGAAAATTTGTGAATTGGTAGCGAAGTTTGATCTACCGTAATTGACGGTCAGAACAATTATAAAAGGCAAAGAAAATTTTTGAAGCTGTGAAAAGTGTCCAGTTTTTACATTCAACCATCAATCGTAAACGTCACGGTATTATCGCCGATATGAAAACAATGTTAAGATTATGGTGTGATAATCAGGTAAATGTGAAAAATTGTCCTATTGATCAGAACACGGTGTGCTCTTAAGCTAAGCTGATTTTTGAGAGATTGAAAAAGGACACATGAGATCAGTTGGTTCAGCCGATTCAAAAGTCGCTGTCACTGGAAAAGCATTGCAGAAAGCGGAGGGCGGCAAGTGCTGTTAAAGAAGCTGCGTCTTACTATCCAGAGAAATTGAAAGTTATGATAGATGAACAAAACCATATTCAATGTAGATGAGACCGGCCTGTTCTGGAAGAAGATGCCTAAAAGAACTTTCATCGCACGTGAAGAAAAAACCTATCAAGGTTTACAGGCCGCCAAAGATTGATTGACAGTGATGGTTGGCGCGAATGCAGCTGTTTATTGAAAGGTTAAACCTTTCTTAGTTTAAAGTTTATTAAGAAAATCCAAGAGCATTAAAAAATAAATCGAAATCTGGTTTGCCTGTGATTTTTAAAGTCTAATCGTAAAGCTTGGGTGACAGCTTCCTTTTTTGAGAACTGGTTAGGTCATCCTTTCATATCTGAAGTCGAACGTTATTGTCAGCCTAAATAAATAAATTCTATTTAAAGTAATGCTAATCATCGACAACGCACCAGGTCATCTACCTGCAACTTTAATTAGTTTTGACCTTCCTTGTGAAAGTTGAATTTTTGCTATCTAAGACAATCAGATTGCTTTAACCGATTAACAGTGAAAAACATTGGACAATCTTGGAATCTAATTTCACAAAAACGTTGAATGGCGTTTGGAAAACATTGTAAAAGAAGTTGTGGATGTCGCCAGGCAAATAAATCAAAAATTCATATAGTGATTACGTTCAGAAACTGCTGGATTCCCACAATCAGGAGCTGACAATTGACGAGCTTATAGAAATGCATGAGCTAGAGCAAGATATTGATGAGCTTGATTGCTTGGATTCAATCTGAAAATCGAATGACGGTTGGAAACTTGACTGAAGGCCTCAGTTCAGTTGAAAAGAGGTTCCAAATTTTAGAAAATATAGACTCCAATGAAGAGCTCATTTCTTCAACAAAACAAGGAATAAACAAATTATAAGCGTGCTACGTGGAAATTTTGCGGGAGAAAAAAGTCTTTGAGTCGTCAAACTACTTTGTGAGTTTAGCCTTCTACATCAAAATTATTATTTATTATTATTAATTAAATTTTTTTCCCATAGATTTATTTTCCTATCTGATCTAACTTATATCCATCGCAAGATACCACCAAGATTAGATAGACTTAGAAGGATAAACCCACAACTTAATTATATCTCTTAGCCAATAGTTCAAAACTATAAATAAAAGAATAAGTATTTCATATCTTAATATGCATTATTTTTGAATCGCTTGAAGAGCACGTAAAGTTATTGTATTTAAATTTAGTGGCCACAACACTATAAATTTAGGCTTGCTTAAAAAAGTCGAAAGAATATCAATAATTCGCTTAACAATTTATTCTCTGAGTTTATGTTTTTACTCTACATATACAAATATAAACGTAATTTAATACTACGAGTGTATTTGTACAGTACTTGAATTCATTTTAATTTTTTATTTTTTTTTTTGAATTGCTTATTATTTGATGTACCATATACCTATGTGGTTATTTCTTAGGTAGACATTAAGCTTCAACTTTTTTTGTGAATTTAATTTCTTTTGCCTTATTTTAGCATTTTGAAGCAATAATAATAATAATAACTCCTTTTACTGCATTGATCTAAATGTTCGATCTAAACATTTTTAAAATAAGCACTTGATGTATTGATTTTTGTCAGTGACATTTTTCTTTAAAAGTAATTTTAAACTCCTTATATTTAACCAATTTGCACTCCATATAATCTCTTGTCAAAAGTCAAAAGAACAAATGTAAAACTTGCTTTCAATTTCCACCAGAGAATTTATATCAAAACTTTTCTTAACAAGACTTTTGATTTTTGACTTCTCGTTTACGGTATTTGCCCCAATACAAACTGTTTTACAGATATTGAAAACCAATAAAAAAAGCAAGCAACACAACCATATAGAGGGTGCGTTTTATGTTCCAGGCCGATTTTATTACTTGTAATTTTTTTATAACTGTTTTTAACATTTTGTGAAAATGGATAATAATAATTTATTAAGACTCATCATACAATCACTTACCAAAGTGGAATACTCATTGGTGTACAGTAAAAAGGGTATTAAAAAGGTAGCAAAGCAATCATAAGAAAGAAAAGCTTAAATATGTTCAACACTCTCTTTCAAAGTTTTTGACTGATTTACTATGCACTGCATTCCAAGGGATGTACTACAACGATGGTGCTTAAGTCTTACTACCATCGTAAGTATGATAATTCAGCTGGCATCTCACAGTTTGGAATATATATATGTATAATACTTCAGATGTTATGTTTAGTCAGATTCTGAAAAACTGGATTATTTGCTAATTTTTGTGTCCTTGATTGTCATTGAATATTATTATTAAGTCCACAGTAACTCTACGAGTAGTTCTTGAAGCTTCTGCAAATACTATGTACGCGGTTTTGGTACTTTAAAGTGCTACTGTTCTTTGCATACATGATTAACAACTAAAAACGGCTCCTGCAATTAAAAATGCATTCGCATCAGCATAACAAGCTGGGCTTTCGCCGAATTTCTGAAATACTAGTTTATAGTTGGATGTCATTTTTAAATAGCGTAACTCGCGTTTAGCTGCACTCCAGTATTTCAAGGAGCAATAACTATTACATTGGCTTAATATGCTGACTGTATATGTAAGCTCTGTCTATGTAGAAATAGCTAAATATGATATATTAAGGATCCAATAAGATTTTGGTTATGCTTTAAAATTTCTAATGCATATCTTGCCTGTAATATGAATATTTGCTTAGTGTCATTATTTTGTTTACCAAGGAGTAAAGAATTTTTTCCAGATATTTCTTTTCAAACAGTTGCACAAGCTTGGCTTCATTTTATTGATCTCATCTCGATTATTAGAGACAATAATTCGGTCATTTACATAAATGGAGATCAATATGGTATTTAACTTCTTTGCTTTACATGAGTCCAATTTGGTTCTCTTCAAATGTAAATGAGCTAGCTCTATGTCTTATTTGTTTTACCAGCCATCCGTTCAAGGTATTCTTTACTTCAGTATCTTCTACAGGCTCTCGAACAATTTCCACTAGAGTTTCCCTTAAAAATTCTGGTATTTTCATATAGACTTTCTCAGTGGATTCTTATTTAGATACGATATTTAGATAAGCCGTAACTATGTCCATGCACCTTCCAACCATTTCCCACAGCCATTGTCATTACTAATCGAATGGAACTGTCTCGTATTACTGGTACAAATATCTTTTTAGAGCAAAGCGTTTTGCAACAAGTCTGGTTTTCCTCCACTCAATGCGTCCATTTTACTTTTACTTCTGCTTAAGAGAATGACTTATTGTTAGTCTTCTTCTAATACCATTTTCTTTTAAGAAATTGTTGAATTGGTAGTTAACGTATTCTAGGCTACTATCAACTTGAAGGTACTTAATTTTTCACCCTATATGTGTCTCAGCAAACGCCTTAAATTCCGTGGAAGCAGAAAAAATGTCACTTTTATAGGGAGATTCATCGAGAGGTTTGATTTATAACGTAAAATAAAACACATAAATTTGAAAGTAAACTTAAACTTTTATTATCGATTAAAAGAACAATTCATGATATATACTTTTTGAAAATAAAATCATGTAAATATTGGCCACTGCTACGGCTGAGGTGGTTCATACGGAAGGTTCAATTTTGGACGACTCGTTCGAGCATATAGACTGGTATCCCGCGGATAACACGAGTAGTGTTGGCTTCTAAAGCTTCAATCGTAGCTGGCTTATTCTTGAAGACCTGAGACTTTACATATCCTCAGAGAAAATAGTCCAAAGATGTGATATCGTACGATTTAGGCGGAAAATTTACCGTAGCAAAACTTGAAATTAAGTGCTCACCAAAATAATTTCTCAACAAGTCCATTGTTTCACGCGTTGTATGGCTCGTAGCGCCGTCTTGTTGAAACTAGAACTCACCGAACCATGTGCTTGAATTTCAGGAAGCACATAGTCCGTTAACATGGCGCGATAACGGTTACTATTGACTGTAACATTCTGATTTGCCTCATTTTTGAAGAAGTATGGACTAATGATTCCATCAGCACATAAACCACACCATATCGTTGTGTTTAATGGATGTTATGGTAGCTATTGGTACTCTTCGGGTTGCTCATCAGCCCAAATACCGCAATTTTGTTTATTTACGTATCCATTGAACCAGAAATGGGCTTCATCACTGAACAAATTTTCACGATAAAACACCGCATTTTCATTGAGTTTTTCCAGAGACCATTCACTGAAAATATGACGCAAATTCAAGTCGCCTGGCTTCAATTCTTGCACAAGTTGAATTTTGTATGTTTTTTCTCACGTAAAACTCGCCAAGCTGCTGGGAACAACGACGAATCGATTCGTCACTTTACTACGTGTTGTATGTGGTCCAACCGGTCGATTTTCATACACTAATGTAAATTGGAACTCAAATTTGCGAATGGTATTAGTAATAGTGGTTTCAATAGGTCGATTATGCGCACCGTAAGTTCCTCAAATCGCACGGAAAACATTTCTCACATAACGCTGATTTTCGTAATAAAACTGATCAATTAATAGACGCTGTTGTGGTGTAAGTCATTCCATGATGACTTACCAAACGATACAAAACAAAAATGACAAAGTAGTTTGATAGGAGTCACGCGGGATCTGTCAAAAAAAGCCTATTGAAAATCAAACCTCACGATGAATCACCCTATATTATTCAAAAAAATATTTCAGGATAATTGCTTAATACTGAGTTCCACAGATAGGAGTTGTTCTCATTGGCCTACATATATCAATGCGCACTATTTCTAGGAGATCAGTTGTTCAAGTTCAGCCAAGGACACTTTGTTATTTGGACATATTCATCAGATGATTAATGTCAATGTGACCTACGTTTTGATGCATCTCGTGCATGAAGGATTTGGTATTGGCTGCTGAGAAGCTCGCAATATCATTTCGTTTTCTTATGTAGTACAGATCACAGCGCCTCGTTATGCGTCTGGTGCAATTATGGATGCTGTTTCTTTGTTAAACCTCATCTCACATCTCTTGTCCACTGCATTTGCTAAAGACATCAAGTAAGTGTTTTAATTGGGCACAAACATTACATCTTCTAATTTTAAGTACTGTGTATTTTCGTCGTCTGATGCAGATATTCTGATAGAACCAATCCCACGGATTGAAGTTGTTTCCACTTCAGTTAAGTTCATAGACTTTTCGGCCTTCTTCAGATGATCAAAACTGTCCTCTATTGATGTCATATGTGTAGTGGAGCCACTTTCTAGACACCAGTCATCCCTGCTGAAGATATTGCTTTCTTCGGAATATTTCTGTATCCTTTGTAAGCTCTCTGGAACATTCCGCTCATTCGTATGAACTTCGTTTATGCTGCCTGCGTCCTAATACCTTATGGATGATTTTTCTACAATTATGACACTTAAACTTCAATACTTTTGAATATTACTTACTCTGAGGTTTTTGATGGCATTCCTTCACCTTTTCTTTTTTTTTATCTAGTGGTCTTTTAACGAACATGGCATTTTAATGATTTTCTTTGCCTGCATTTTGGTTTTTCGAATTCTTCCAATATTTTATTTCAACATAATAATCTGGGTTTGGTAACTCACCACAAGATTCTATAGCACAACAAAAATTGTCGACCGAATACAAAACAGAATTATTGCCTGAATGTCATCATTTATAGTAATGCTCATTCCTAATCATTTGTCTACGGCATCTAAAAGCTCTGCAATATGTGTCCCGATGTTTGTTCCTTCTCCATTTTATTCAAAATTAATCAGGAAGATAGTTTTCGTGCCGGTATGTTTCACTGGTATAATTCATGCAATTTATTAATTTATTCCAAACAACGTTTGAGGTTAAGCAGTTCTTGGTTTACTTTAACTCTGAAGGATTTATTGCCAATATCTAATTTGACCTTATCTATCATCTTTTATCCACGTTTTTAAAGCATTTTCTGAAGACACGTTTCAGTTTTAATCGTATGCATTACTTTCTCGTCACTCACAAAATGAAAACAATAATTTTTAATTAAGAGCACTTAAATTTGTAGTTTCCACGTATCGAAGTATATAGATATTTCTTTATTTCGCTACCACACGTTTTACAGTTCAGAGATATGATATATATGTTATTTTTCATCTGTAAAATTATTATGAATATATAATTTGAAATTAAATGGACATTAAATAATTCTACGAAGGGAAGGCGGAAAAATCCTTCAATATAAAAAGAAAAAGAAAAAAAAAATAGAAATAAAACAGGCAAACAGTTAAACAGTTAAACAGTTAAACAAATAACAAAAAAGAATAAATAGAGAATAGGTAAATAAATTAAATAAAGAGTCTCAAGCTGTAATGTGTTCTCATTCAGGTTATTAACTAAAAGATTATCAACAAAATCACATCGAACAAGAAAACGTTGTTTCAATTTTAGTATTCTATCAAGGACTAATTCAACATTCGCTTTTTGATGAATGTCGCACGTTGAGTAATATCAATATAAATTAAGCATCATTTTCAAAAGTTTATTTTGAGAAACCTACAATTTCTTAAGATGGCTTTTCGTGCAATTACCTCACACTTGGCAACCATAAAGCAGTATTGCTTGAAAAATAACTTTAAGTATCTTTATTTCATTGGCATTTGACAGTCTTGACTTTCGGTTTATGAAGGGGTATAGGGCAAGTGCGTTAGCTTTATCAAGATCCGTACACAACGTAGTATCTGATACCCGTAGTTTGTTATCTTCTTTATGTATATTGAATTGTTTTTAGCTTTTTGCTTTTTTCTTACAAATTTGAATTCGTCTACATATAAAAATAAGGCTCCTGCAGACATAACCCATTGCAATCATTGCTCAAATAAACAAGGATTACTTATATTACTTAAAAGTTTTATTGCATCCAAATGGATCTGTAACCAACAAAACTTCTATATATGATTTGGTAGTCAACGCGGGGTCAAAAAAAAAATATTCAGTAGGCGGCGCAGCAATCATAAGAATGTTCAACATATTCTGTTTATTAACAAATAGAGAATATACTTCGTCAAAAAAATTAGGCAATTCTATTAAAAATTTAACAATTATTAATATGAAATATTCTACACTACTATTAGATATGAACTGGGAAGTAACAGTCAGACCAAAATGATATTACACAAACTCGGACTGAAGCGTTAAACTCACCCTGTGATTATACATCTATGAACATATCCAGGAGAAAAATGAGAAACTTTAGTTAAATACAACTGCAATTCTAAACAAAATCTCTTAACAATAGAAAACTTTTACCAAGCTGTACCAACACGTACCCTTCCACATACTGCTGGCTTGAATAATCACGATTCCATAAGAGGGAACAAAACGTTATATACATATGTACAATGTACATACGAGTATAGTTCCCATACGCCATACTCATTCCTCTTTATTCATTTGGCCGTTCAAGTACGACGAAGACAACGATCCGGAGAGTTGAACACGGAAGGAAACCAGCATAACATTGAACAATTATTGCGTTATCCTGTCTTCTGTGCGCCAGCATTTAAACTATAGTTACATATCACTTCAATATTTTTATTCAAGGACATTTTTCTGTTGCTTTTGCTGTAAAAGCTAGAAAATACTTTATGCTTTTACTGAAATATGGTTTTAGAACATTCATGAGCATAATTTTTACATTTGTATGTACATATGATTGGAAAAAAACCTATAATGTTACCTATTAAGACAAACCAAAACTGAAAAAGAATTGAAAATCATTCTTCTCTTTATAATTTCTTCACCACCAGTTTTTCTTTAGATAATACGTGTTTAAGTAAAAATGCTGTAAACCAAGGTATGAAAATGCTGTTTAAATCTAATAAAGAATAACTTGCCATGACCAAATTCAAATTCACCACCGAGAATTGTCCAGGTCAAAACAATTCGGTCAGAAATACATAATATATATTATGTATGTATGCGCTTATATTTTACCTTCTAAATATTTAAATCGTTCAACATTAAAATAAAAAATACTCGCGTTAAATTTTATTTCATTAACATGTACTTGTATGTACGAGGTGGGACCAAAGTAACGTCATAATATGAATGTGCAATAATTTTTGCAAATGGCGTCAAATATGTCATTGTGCTTTGACATTTATGTTTGTTAAGCACAGACAGAAAATTAGATTGTGAAATTATTGCTACCGCTTATTAGACTAATTTCCAGTTTGTTGATTTAACGCAGCATGAATTTCGTCGTAGTTTTTCTTGTCGTTCTGCACCATGTACGAGAACAATTGAGCGTTTGGCTGAGCGTCCCGGGCAAACTGAATCTACTAAAGATGTGTCAAGAAGATTCTCTCTTATAAAGTGCAAACCGTTCACGAATTGCTGCCGGCTGATTGCTGAGGATGATTTCATATCCAAAATCACAATGAGTAACGAAGCCTATTTCCACTTAAGTGGATATGTGAATAAACAAAATTTGCGTTTCTGGGGTACCGAAAATCCACATGAAATGTACGATGCGCCATTGCATCTCTTCAATTTGACAATGTGCAGTGAAAAAGTGATTGGTCCTTATTTTTTGAAGACTCCGGCACTACAGACATATGTTAAACCATTTGGCTGAATTGAGTCTTGAGTATTGTTGATTCCAGCAGGTCCATGTCATTTGCTCTCCCGGCGGCAGACAACTTCCCTTGTGGCTTTTTGAAATTTTGTGCTTTCCTCAAGAAACCACAAACTTTGCAAGTCTTAAAAAATCACTAGTTTGGAACTAGATACTTTACGAGCAACAATTTAAAATGCATTAAATCATAAGGCGGTCATATGACCGATATAACTTTTTGAACTTAATGTATCAATTTTACACCTTCAAATAAAATTTTTGTGAAAACAGAGCTCCATTTTTTTCATTTATAACAAAATGGCAGTTAATTCAGACTATGGAATTACTTTTGTACCACCTTTTAGATGGTTGCATATACGAATAAGACGTGGAACAATATACTGCATGTGTTGAAGTATTAATATTGTACAAAAGCCAAGGTCATCACAATGTATTTTGTTTTTTATTATTATTATTATCAAGGGAGCGATACAAATTAATTTGTAGGGTCCGGGATTTAACGCCTACCACTGAAATATAATACTGTGTTTTTGTAAATATTGAGTGCGAACCATTTGTAATTGTTGAAATAACACTTACCTACTTACTACTTACGTGGCACTACAATTAGAGGAAAACCTGGGCTTCAACTAGTAACCCTTCCTAGTTAGCTTCATTTACAGATAACTCCCTCCAGTTGCGTACTACAAGTCGGTTGAGATCGCCGCCGACTTGCGAGGAAGTTATCTTCTACTACGTTATCAATCCGTGTTAGATTCTAAGACTCTTTATGCCCTAACCACCATAGGCGACTGATGAGTGGTTTTCTGATTAGATCGATGTCGCCACACAGCTCGTATAGTTTGACTTTGAATCTTTTACTCCAAAGTCCGCCAGTGCAAACGGTCCTAAATATCACAGCGATTGGAAAAAGTGATTCTGCGATTTATTTCTACTGAGATGTTGTTGGCAGAATTAATAGCAGATCAAAGAGTCTCTTACAACCTAGAAGTTATAGTTGTCGGCTGTGGCATTTTGTCCAATTCATTGATGTTAAGAACCCCTTCTCATTCGAAGCATAAACGTAGTTTTACTCTCATTTACCCCTAAACTAAATTTTCCGTTTCAATACCAATGAACGCATCGGTGATAGCCCGATATTATGTGAATATCGTCGGCGTACGCTAGTAGTTGCACAAACTTTTGAAAGATTATACCTTCGATGTTCGCTTGTGAGTTCCGCACAATTCTTTCAAGTACGAGAGAGTTTTAATTTTAAAATTTTAATTAATTAAATTAAATTAATGATACGAGCATAATACGAGTTTTATCTAACTTAAAAACTAGGACTTACAACTAACAGAAAAACTTAAGAGCTGAAACCAAGGGAATGATGGTGGTTGACCGGTAAATAAAAGAGACGAGGGCAACGTAGATTACGTGAGTTGGTGTTGAACCCACGAAAGGGATGCTTAGTCGATAGAACCTGAGAACAGTCGATGAATAAAAAGCTAACAAATTCATATTGAGAAGTTTGAGGAGATTAAAGGGTTGTTTCACTGCAAGCTACGTGAGTAAATCGGATGAATCGACGTTGAATACCCTCGATTCGGTGAAAAAAGGACCAAGCTGAACTGGCATACTCAAGCACGGGTCGAACAAAGATAACATGGGTTATACACCGGTTGAAAAATTCCTTGGACCACTGTTTAATAAAGCCAAGTGATGAGTTAGCTTTAAGGATCATTTTATCGATATGTGAACGGAAATTAAGCTCACAGTCGAATAATATGTCAAGGTCTTGAAAAGACTCAACCAGAGGAATTGGTTGAGAAAATAGAGAAAACAAATTCGGAGAGAAGACGGGTTGCATTTACGTGAGAATGGTGTTTTATGACCCTCAAAAGATAATTTATAGTAAGAATAAAGATAAGAGGACCAATATAGCTGCCTTGTGGTACTCCGGAATAGGCCAGACATAGGAACAGAAGTCACATGACTGCTTCTTTCCTTGTCTTACACCTTATATGCCAAAACTAAACACGGCTCTATATAGCTCTTATTTAAAAATGCTTTTAAATACGGCCTTAAAATTCATTAAAAACCAGTGGATATTTAACTGGGGCTCTTAAGTTTTAACCTGGATCTGACGGAGTGTGAAAATTTTTCAAATGAGGACTTTTCCGTCCTGAAACTACATTGATAGGGGTCAATCAGGCTGTTAAGGAAAACTTTCAGACGTTCACACAATAGGGCAAATAAGATCTTGTATGTGATGTTGAGGGGATTAATATCTCTAAACTTGATCTCCTCTTTCGTGGATTGGGCAACCGATATTCAGAGTCCATTCATCAGGCATACACTCATTTAAATAGACCTGGGAAATGAGTTGGTTAATGCTTTCCACAAAATCACTGTCAGCATTAGCGTTAACATCGCCTAGTAGCCCATATTTAATGTCGATATTCTTCGTTGACGTCGTTACTTCTTCCGTGGGAGAATGAGCGCTATTAGGCTTAGGTTAACAATATTTTTTTTTAAAAATCGTAAACATAATGCAAAGTAGTTTCATTCGTATACAAAATATAGACAAGTAGGCATATGTAAATTCATACAGTAATTAAATACCATACTCATGTGTATCTGATTTATTGAAACTTTGTAGAACAGCAACTTATAAAAAAAATTCCTGAAAAAGGTTTCCTCCTTTCTTTTTAGTAGGTGAAATACGAGCAGTGCGGCATAGAAAAATATTGCCATCATTGTCATCAACTATTTAGACCTAGTCGCTTATTTTCGTTTCTTGCTTATGCTTTCGATACCTAGCAGCACGTGGAAGAACTGTATTTGTCTTTCAAACAAAATGAAAGTCACGTTTGGGTTTAATTACAAAAAAAAAAAGGGTGAACTCTATGAAGGAAACAAATATAATAAAATAATTCTATCATAGTACCAGAATTATGACAATACTATTTTTCTCCAGCTTCCACATAGCATAACTGGAGAGGAATTGGCTTTCATATTTGGAGCACCATTGGCCCCAGCCGGACCATTTCACAATAAATACAACGCACAAGAGAAACTTCTCTCCGAGGCAGTGATGTCTTATTGGACTAATTTTGCTAAGACGGGGTAAGTTACACTAGCTTACGAGTATGTCTATCATACTCTACTTCTTGTCCGCTATGTATTCTTTGAAACATTTTATTAAATATCAAAATACAAACAAAATGAGAATAAGTTTTATGCCATGCATTTTGCGATCATTACATATATGACTGTGCGGACTTGCTTAGAATAAAAAAAAATGTATATTTACAGAAACCCAAAAGCACCATGGAGAGGGACGTTCATTAACTTGCATGCATTGGAATGGGATCGATATGATTTGGATTGGCCAGAATTTAGCAAAAGAAATCAGTGCTATATTAACATTGGTGAGTCAAATAAGTTAACAATTGTGTCGCTGCATCCCCGCAGTTCTGATAACCTAATGATAACCTAAGTCTAATGTTTGATAGTTTGGAGAATGAGATAATTATTTTTTATTTGATTAATTCATTTTCAATTAATTTTCAAAGTCAAAAAAAACTATGAGAAATTATGATTTCCGTGCCCAACATAAAAAGGGTGTCCCATTAAGATCGCTTATTCTGAAATGTAGAAAAACGCGGTGTTTATTAGAAAAGTTTTGATGTTTTTCTTTTAATGACCACCTCGTGACTGATGGCAAACGTTGGTCCTTCTGACGGAATTTTCGATGACATTTTGGAATATTTTCGGCTTAATTTCATCAATGCTGCGTCAAAACAGATCTTCGAGTTGAGAAAGTATTCTTGGGTTATTGTCATACACATTTCCTTCCCAAAAACTGTAACGAAGGAAAACGTGTGCTATTTATAGTGGAGGTACTCTATCGAAAACTATTGCCTATAGATGGACTCACTTTCGTTTCGGAAGATTTACCTTACTTATTACGCCTATTATTCAAAACGTTAATAAAATCATGGAAAACTATCAGAACATAAGCAATCGTTTCATCGCTTAGGATGAAGTTTTTATTAATTTTTTTTTTTCCAATTTATTCTAATTTATATTAGAAAATTAAAGCTTAAGATTTAGTAAATTTCATAAAATAATTTTAAGAGTTTATAATTGCTGTATGAAATAGATATTCAGACACAGACATTAAGATACAGATACAAACATTAAATCTTAAGTACAAGAAACGAATGTACCTATCTATGTAAATTGATAAAATATTGTAGAAAAAAAAACCCTTGAAAAAAAGGTTATAAAATTTATAAATGTGGCAAAATTATCCAAAAGAATTGGTAACATATTAAAGAAAAGTAGACTATCCAAACTTTAAATTACGAAACTAGTAAAAAAGGACATCTATAGTATTGTATTTTATGGTATTGGGAAAAAAAGCCATTATTTTATTGTACTTAAAAACACTGTTTTCGGATCTAAGATTTTCTGGTAAAAGATTAAATAGACGAGGTGCAGTGGAAAAAATAAAAATATGAAAATGTGTTTTGTGGATCGCTGGTGTTGTCACAAATTTCCTAGTATTCACTCGCAAACTTTAATTTTCATGAAATCTTGTATCGTAAGATCAAGAATTTTGGAACCATATTTTAAGAAACTCTTTAACAGTATAAAAATATTAAGGTTAAAATTTCGTTATTTCTGAAAAGTTCGAAGATAGGAATTGTTTTCCTTTACACATTATTTAGATAGAAATGTTTTTGTTTAATTATGAAGGGGTTAACTGTATTGGAATGTAATGGGTATCGATTGTAAAACTTGGTTTGGTTATTTTATTAGGATGGGGTTAATTGTGTTGGAATATAATGGGTATCGATTGTAATATTTGGTCAGTTGTTGAATTTTCTGGTCTTAAACCGTACTGATAGGGTCCAATCAGATTATTAACGAATTAAATGTTGGATGCCAGTCATTGAGTGAAGTTATCACTAAGCAAAAACATATTTCTCTCTCTCCCTCTATCCAATTAATTAGTGCACTTTTTTGGTCTCTTTTTTGTGGTTCGGACATATGGAAGGTCCTGGAATTCCATTTATCAGGCATACATTCATCTGACCAGATCTGAGATATTAGTTGGTGTATCCTCTTCACGAAGTTTTTTCCTGAAGCTTTAAATATCTTGTAACTTGCCAGGTCCAGTAGCTTTCTTGGATTTCAAGATAGATGTTTCTATACTTTCTTCGTCTTCTTCTCGTGCACTTATTTCTTTTTCTGTAAGAGCTCGCGATCAGCTCTCGATCCTTCGTTGCTTTGTACGCTTCTGGTTTAGCTGCATGCACTTGGCGGCATTCTTCATCAAACCAGGAATTTGTCAGTGGTCATCGGGTGAAACACAGCACATCTCTGATTTCACGTTGGCAGCGTTCCCACTGGTCTTCGATACTTGAGAGAGATTCCGGGATACGAATTCCGCGAAGATTCTGGCGGTCTCTTAAATTGCGCCTTTTCTACTTTATATCTTCTTTTAGTAGTTCTTCGTTGTTGTGGCGCTTTGGAAATCCGTAATGGTACCTTAACTGCGAAAGGTGGTGATCCGAGTCAACTTTGACTGCCCGGAACTTTTGGACGTCCAGCATACTGAAGGCATGCTTTACATCTATCGCTACATATTCAATTTGATTTAGCCTTTCATGAGCTGGAAGCCGCCATGTCCCGTTTTGAGATTTTTTTATATTTTGTAAATAATTTTTTTTTAAATAAAATTGTATATTTTATTGGGGTGATATAAAAATTTAAATAACTTTTATTAAAAAAGTAATTAATATTTGAAAAATTTATCTATTTTTAAAGATTATAAAATTAAGTTGCTTTGGTAATAACACTGTAATTTTCTAGGAGAGTTCATATTGATAAAACAAATTGCTACCTCGATGTCACTGTTCGACAATGTAATGTCCCATTACATGTATTGAGATGAAGAAATATTTGGTTCAAGAAAATTAATTCTGAATATTGTTGAAAATGCAATCAAAGGTTATAGCTCTGAATTTCGCTAATTTACCTCTCTAAATGTCATGTGTATGTTAATTGATCAATATTATTAATTGTAGATGTCAGATGTTAGTACTCGTAGTTCGTTTCATTTGTTTGAATTAATAGTTAACCAAATTCGAACTATTTTTTTTTTTATTATTTCTTGATCTCACAGAAGTTATTTCGACATTGGTGAAAAACAATCAAAATAGTGTTTATAACCTAGCTTAAGATACAACTATCGCAACGCGGCAGTCAATAGTATAAATAAAATAGTAAATGATTATCTTGCGAGTGCTACGATCCAGGCAAATGCAGATAACGGGGAACATTAAGCTGTTATATAGGGTGATTCATC
The DNA here is from genome assembly GCA_907269105.1 of Volucella inanis. Lineage (NCBI taxonomy): Eukaryota > Metazoa > Arthropoda > Insecta > Diptera > Syrphidae > Volucella > Volucella inanis. The sequence goes on from OU026153.1 coordinate 69,064,944, forward strand.
GTGAGGTTTGACTTTCAATAAGCTTTTCTGACAGATCACGCGTGACTCCTATCAAATTGGTTTCTCATTTTTGTTCAGTATCGTTTGTAAAGTCATCACGGAAAGACTCACATCACAACAGCGTCTCCAATTTGTTCAGCTGTATTACAAAAATTAGCATTCTGTGAGAAATGTTTTTCATGCGATTCGAGGAACTTAAGGTGCAAATAATCGACCTACTGAAACCACTATTACCAATACCATCCGCAAATTTGAGTCCCAGTTTATATTAGTGGATGATACTCGACCGGTTAGACCAGCACGTAGTGAAGAAACTATAGCAGCTGTAGCTGAGATTTTACATGAAGACCTTAACGAATCGATTCGTCGTCGTTCTCAGCAGCTTGGCTTGGCATATTCGACAACTTGGCGTATTTTACGTGAGGATCTCGGCCTAAGAGCATACAAAATTCAATATGTGCAAGAATTGAAGCCATGCGACTTGAATTTGTGTCATATTTTCAGTGAATGGGCTCTGGAAAAACTCAATAAAAAAACGGTGTTTTATCGTGAAATTTTGTTCAGTGATGGAGCCCGTTTCTGACTCAACAAAATTGCCGTATTTGGGCTGATGAGCAACCCGAAAAGTACCAAGAGCTACCATTGCATCCATTAAAAACAACGTTATGGTGTGGTTTATGGGCTGGTGGAATCATTGGTCTGTATTTCTTCAAAAATGAGGCAAATCAGAATATTATCGTCAAAGGTTACCGTTATCGCGCCATGTTAACCGACTATGTGCTTCCTGAAATTCAACACATTTTTGTGAGGACCGCCTAGATCATGCGATATCACACCTTTAGGCTATTTTCTCTGGGAATATGTAAAGTCCCAGGTTTTCAGAAATAAGCCAGCTACAATTGACGCTTTGGAAGCCAACATTACTGGTGTTATCCGCGAGATACCAGTCATTATGCTAGAATGAGTCGCCCAAAATTGGTCCTTTCGAATGGACCATCATCATTTTTAAAAAGTAAGTGCCATTCATTTTTCTTTTAACCGATAATAAAAATTTTAAGTTCACCTTCAAATTTTTGTATTTTATTTTATATTATATACCTCACGATGAATCACCATATAGAAGAGAAGCTAAGTGTGCTTCTGCAACGACTCACAGCTGCACGGGAAAATGTCGCCAAACCGAAAGTGGAGTTATTTAAAAATAAATTAAAGGGTCAAAAACTAACATGGAGGTTCGTTTCGATTATGACGACAAAGCCATAGTTCCCGTAAAATAATGGTTGTAAAAATTTCGAGATAGTTCTAGTGATGTTCTCTCTGAAACGCCAAGATTTCTTGCGCATAATCTCAAATTACCCAAACGAATTAAGAATTAAGAAAATTTAATTTAAGTTCTAACAGCCGTGCTCTAAATCAAAATTTAAGTGGCTCCGATAAAGAGTAAATTTCTGGTTTTATACCAACTCAAAACTGCTATGACGTGGCTATTTCCCTTTTACAAGAAAAATACGGTAATGCAGACCGGATTGTAGAGAGAAAAATGCAGAATTTAATGTTTTTGCCTTCCGTTGGTCATACTCAAAAAAGTTTTTTGAAATGTATGCCCACACAGCTAAAAATTGAATTTCATAGTAGTTATCATAACGACGATATCACTCACTACGGTGAAATGCAAAAAAAAAACGTAGACAGCTTTATCCAACAACTGGTCGAGCTCTGTCACTTACAATGAAGATTAGCAAGTGAGGCAGCTATTGAAATTCCTCAAAAGAGAAATCAAATCAATTGACAGGTTAAACGTAGCGATCGATCGATTGAAACACCGGAGACGGCACATACGACTGCAAGTGTGCTAACAGCAAAATTTGATAGTATTGTAAGTTTTTATAGTTATTATATTATTATTATTATAGTTATTCAGTTATTATATAACTAAAAGTTATTATAGTTATTATATTGATAGATAGTTGATAGTTATTTTTGTCATTCGCCAATTCACACCACGCGAATATCCATAAAGCAGCAAACAAATTGCAAAACAGAAAAACACATGTTAAAGGAAGATCGTAAATGTTTCCGCTGCACTCTCAAAGGTTACTGCTCTACAGGTCACTGTCGTTCTACAGACAAACCTAAAGTGTTTTCACTGCAACGGACGTCATACTAACCATTTATTTCACACATACACAGTCGGTGAGCAGAATGCAAAAACAAATTAATCAAACGTCAGTACCACGTTCGGTGGTGGAAGCTAGCCTACTCACCGTATAGCAAGCAAAATGTCTCACGGAAACTGAATCTGCCGATTGCGATTTTCGACCGCAAGCCATACATATATAATCATTTGGACGTTTTTCCTTAACTAGCCAGTTTCCTGGGAAAATCATATCAATAATCGCTTTGAAAACGGACGAGCTCTTCTGATTTAGAAGACGTCCAGATGTATTGTATTGTATTGTATTGTATTGTATTGCATTGAATTGTATTGTATTGTATTGTATTGTATTGTATTGTATTGCATTGTATTGTATTGTATTGTATTGCATTGTATTGTATTGTATTGTATTGTATTGTATTGCATTGAATTGTATTGTATTGTATTGTATTGTATTGCATTGTATTGTATTGTATTGTATTGTATTGTATTGTATTGTATTGTGTTGTATTGTATTGTATTGTATTGTAATGTATTGTATTGTATTGTATTGCATTGCATTGTATTGTATTGTATTGTATTGTATTGTATTGTATTGTATTGTATTGTATTGTATTGTATTGTATTGTATTGTATTGTATTGTATTGTATTGTATTGTATTGTATTGTATTGTATTGTATTGTATTGTATTGTATTGTATTGTATTGTATTGTATTGTATTGTATTGTATTGTATTGTATTGTATTGTATTGTATTGTATTGTATTGTATTGTATTGTATTGTATTGTATTGTATTGTATTGTATTGTATTGTATTGTATTGTATTGTATTGTATTGTATTGTATTGTATTGTATTGTATTGTATTGTATTGTATTGTATTGTATTGTATTGTATTGTATTGTATTGTATTGTATTGTATTGTATTGTATTGTATTGTATTGTATTGTATTGTATTGTATTGTATTGTATTGTATTGTATTGTATTGTATTGTATTGTATTGTATTGTATTGTATTGTATTGTATTGTATTGTATTGTATTGTATTGTATTGTATTGTATTGTATTGTATTGTATTGTATTGTATTGTATTGTATTGTATTGTATTGTATTGTATTGTATTGTATTGTATTGTATTGTATTGTATTGTATTGTATTGTATTGTATTGTATTGTATTGTATTGTATTGTATTGTATTGTATTGTATTGTATTGTATTGTATTGTATTGTATTGTATTGTATTGTATTGTATTGTATTGTATTGTATTGTATTGTATTGTATTGTATTGTATTGTATTGTATTGTATTGTATTGTATTGTATTGTATTGTATTGTATTGTATTGTATTGTATTGTATTGTATTGTATTGTATTGTATTGTATTGTATTGTATTGTATTGTATTGTATTGTATTGTATTGTATTGTATTGTATTGTATTGTATTGTATTGTATTGTATTGTATTGTATTGTATTGTATTGTATTGTATTGTATTGTATTGTATTGTATTGTATTGTATTGTATTGTATTGTATTGTATTGTATTGTATTGTATTGTATTAAATTGTATTGTATTGTATTGTATTGTATTGTATTGTATTGTATTGTATTGTATTAAATTGTATTGTATTGTATTGTATTGTATTGTATTGTATTGTATTGTATGATATACAGGTGTAGGCCAGAGAAGTACGCAAGCAAATCGTTAGCTATTTGGTGGCCAACTGTTTGAGTTTACATTTATTTCCGATGACATTAAGGGGATAATTACTCCAGTGCAACTGAATACATACTTTGACATACCATGACCTTTTACTTATTGTGGTTTTGTGGGCTGGGAGTGGAAGGGAAACTCTTTCCTAAGGGCTTTGAAGTTTACCGTAACGGATGTCTACATTTTTCTTATGACTTATAACGTGGCCATTTTAATATATACGTACGTAGTGCAGTGGCCGAGATCATATCCGAGTCCACCTCCTCTTGTTTAGTTCAGCCTGTCAACGCCAGGGGTATATTTACGAAAAGAAATAAACTGATTACTATTTCACTGCTGCCATTAGAACCAGATTTCGACTCATCTCTATATCAATCATCATTGATTGACTCTTACCGTTCCTCGTGCTGGATGGGTGCTACTCGGAAAAAACAATTTCAAAACGTTTCTAAAAATTTTCTGCAAAAATACCCAGCTGTTTACCGTGCTGCTGTGACCAAGTATCAAAAACTTAGTACTAATATGAACAGAGAAGCAGTGGTTAGGTGAACGCAAGCTCACCCTGAGGTGAACAGAAAAGTTGTCGTTCGGTATCAGCCAGTTTATCCTAAGGTCCATAGGGTGTCACAGTCTCGATATGAGCAAAATAATCATGGTATACGAGTAGAACGGAACGGTATGATTTTATGCCTACTTTTAAAGTACAGGGCCAGGTATGGTATACCACTTAGTTTGAAGTTTGTTGCCAGCACCTCAAAAGGATCCACAACTCTAACATATGTATTTATTTTGTTGGTGAAGACGATAGAGAAGTACAATTGAGGTGTAATAACTAAAATATTTCTATCAGATAATTACAGGGAATGCTACATACGTTTAATGCCTATGCAAGAGGCTTACCGCCGGACAGCCATAGGATTCGCTTTAACTCACTTACGTCAAATGAGGTAGCCTTAGTAATGGTTGAACATCAATTTTAGCACCGCGACATTATCCCTGAGAGCTACGATAACTCATTGCAGTGCATTAGTGAGATGCACCGTTCGTAGGGCGCGTGCAGTATCCGCATTAGTTTTGCCGTGGTAAGAATGCGTACTCCATTACTTTACCATAGCATGATCCTGAGAACAATCACTTAAGAAGACAGTCTCCGCTGCGAGTTTCTATTATTTTCGTAGAATGATTATATGTTACTATATAAGGCGAAGATAATCATCTGGTGTATTTCCGCTAGAGTGACGTATTACCCCAGATAGGATTGGCAATGTTATTAGAACTGAGCAAGACCCTCACTGTACGATATTGTGAAGGCCAAAATGATACATGTCCACTTCTCAAGGACACACACGCAGGAGACGATTGATATCCGCGATATAGGAGGGGGTCTCCAGCTGAGGGTGGTAACGCAATAAAAAGTAATGAACCCGAGTTGAACAACAGCAGGTGGTGTCTTACAATCCTGTCTCGTTATGTACTTCCAATGCTTACATTAATGTAGACTACTGCAGTTCTATTAGCTCTATCTCATATATTTGTAAGTATGTGAACAAGCGGCCTTTACTATAGAGAATGCAAAAAATGAGGTGAAAATCTACTAAAGCAGCCGGTACGAAAGCATTTCCGAATATTTAGAGGATCTTAAGATTTCCCATTCATGAAAGGTTCCCCACCGTCTTACCTTTCGATGTTCATCTTGAAAGCGACTAATGTGTCTTCCAATAATCTGTCAGATACAGAAGGAATACGCATTGGGCATTTTCATCGACGTTCAGGGTGCTTTTAATATCGCAACTTTTGATGGCATGTGCAACTCGGCCAGATAATACGGCGTACACGAGTCACTGGTCTTGTGGATTAAAGCAATGCTGGTAAATAGGACATTGATTGCGGATGCTAGTCGCGGCCAATATGTAGTGGCGGCTGTAAATAGGGGCGGCGTTCTGTCTCCACTGCTATGGTGCATGTTGGTCTATTCACTGCTCAATGCACTCAATAGTGCTAACGTCTACGCACAAACATACGCGGATGATGTAGCTGTACTGTCTGTTGGACCGTGACTAGCGACTGTCAGTTCCAAGCCGCAGGCAGCCCTAGACGTGATCGACGACTGGTGCACTAGTAATGGGTTTTCAGTCAATCTTCTCAAAACTGAGGTTGTTCTCTTTTCAAGAAGGAGGAAGCTTCCTGGTCTGACCCATTTAGTGCTTAAAGGCATCATCATCCAATTCTACAAAGAATCTAAGTATTTGGGTGTTATCCTTGATAACAATCTTCCCTGGACTAAACATGTTACGACGAAAGCATCCAAGGCGTTGTCGGCCTTCTGGCAGTGCAATGGAGCTATCGGTAAGATATGCGGTCATCGAAAAGAATCTTTTGGATTTACACGGCTATGATAAGGCAAATTATCGGTTGTCAGGTGGAATAAGCTCTCGCGAAAATACGTAATTTCTGCTTTCACCACCAATTGCAGAGCACTATCTCTGTGAATGTCCGGCTTATGTTCGCATCAGGCTGCAGGTACTTGGCTTTGACATGGTAGGTGCTGGTACTGTAGGCACCTTATCACTGAAGAGCTTACTCATATTTCTTCGCAAGACAAAGATTTCATTAAAAGGAACATTACGAGGAGTACAATGGACTAGTTTTTTGTCTGATAAAATAAACAGTCCACATTAGACAACGATGCCAGCTTTTTCAGGAGTCCGTTCTTATTTTTTTGAAACAACAAACAATTTTCTAGAAGGAAAAGGTGGTTCTCCTTTAACTATTTACAATAATGTCAACTGTGTGTCAACTTTCTTATTCTTTAAGCATTTGGGAGAATGAGAAGACAATAATCGGCAACTGGAGATAAAATTGCAAGATAGTGCGCAACTGCTTATAGACGAAGTGTACAATTGTTGATTGATATTGATTAAGGATGTAGTGTTAGCACAAACAGACAAAACTTTCGATCATCGAGAATATCTGAGGAAGACCAATTATGACCCCTGTGCCTGAAACAAGTAGTGTTGCCTATTGAGGAGTTATTGACGGATGAACGACTTTACGTTTATTAGGCAAATATTTTTTCTGGATACTGGAAAAATTCTCTCTTTTTTGATATTGGCAAAAGTTAGTCGTCAGGACTCACAGCAACAGTGTTGGAGGGAGGCAAGACAGCTCACGCTTCCGTTAAATCTCATCCATGTCGAAACACCACTCTGCACCACAACAAAGTAAAGCGGTTCAAGTGCTGCACAATTATAAACTTAGAGCTTGCGACGAAAGCACAATGGCGCATTAAAGGGAATTCGAAGCACTAAACAGAACTTTAAAATATATCGGAAGAAACAATGACATGGTAGGTGCAGTCTCCGTGTTGTTAGCTAGAGACTTTCGTTAAACTCTAACGATAGTGCTGACTCGAACTGACGAAGTTAAGGCTTGCATTAACGCCGCAAATTATTGGCCATTAATCAAAAAACTACACTTTAATAAAAACATGCAGGTGCAGTTGGGGGTTACGTGTACACTGAACAATTCTCCGATCTCCTCTTTAAAATATGAAACGGAAACTAAGAGCAAGATTACAATTTAACAGATCTTGCCTCAGTTGTGCCAACCGTTGACGATCTTATACCACGAATATATCCAGATGTATGTTGTGGACTGTGGCTGTGCAAACGTGCGCTTCAGACATCAAATAACGATCAGGCTTCCGTCATTAATAAAACTTTGTTGAAGTCGTTCGAAAGTGCAGAATACCAGTACAAATCTGTGGACACTGTTGCGCATACGGGTTGCGCATACGGATTATTCTCAAAGTGAGAGCTCCAGTAATGCTACTGAGATATCTCAATCCGCTTAAGGTGGACAATGGGACAAGATTGGGTGTGTGTGAAAGCCTTACAAAAGCCTTACACAAAAACGTAGTAAAAGTCATTGTATTTACTAGCTGTGCTCGAGGTGAATCGGTATATATAACGTGAATACCACTTATACAATCGGAGTACCCATTCGAGTTTAAAAATCTGCGATTCCACTTCGCAGCTTGGTCGTGTTAGCATCTGAAGGAGAACCCCTAATGTATTATATAAAGAGGTACTTTAAGTATAAAGTGAAAAAATACGTAGTCTTAACCCTTAGGTTATTCAAAGAATTATGTTCCTGTATCATGATACTGAAGTCGTTATTAGGGGCGATTTTAATATACACAATTCTGGGTGGCTTCGACATTCTGGGCAGATAACACCCAAAGGACGGTATGTTGAGATCTTAAATGCGGAAAACAACTTAACCCAGCTTATAAATGAGCCCACACGAATACCAAACGTTGATAATCATACTCCCAACCCACTGGACTTATTTTTAGCTTCTCACCCTAAAAAATATAAGGTCAGCGAGCTATCGCCACTAGGCTTGTTGGACCTCTGTGTCATATCAGCTGAATTCTCGTATATAGACCACACAGTTAGAAAAAGGATTCTTAAAAAACTATATGGTAATATGAGAAAGCAAATTAGACCGGTCTTAACAGCTTCTTTACGAACTGGTCGTGATATCTCCTCTATAACGGCGTGAATTCCGTTGCTGATAGGATCAGAGACACTATTTTCTTCGGAATGAGATCCTTTATGTCTCATCAGATTAAGATCATGAAACCAAAAGAAAGGGCATGGTACGACTCGAGTGGTAAAGAGGCTGTCAGGGATAGAGAAACAGAGAAAAATTGAAATAGGCTCAAACGTCCCAAGAATGACTTCAACGTCTTCCTTAAGTATGTGAGTAGTAAAAATGATTACTTGTCCCTCAAAAACAGTAGAGGTTCTGCTTCAATCCTCCATCTCAACACTTAGTTCTAATGACATTCTACCTGTCACCTTTTTGGACAAGGCCAATCTACTTGCTGCAAACTTAACGGCTAGCTCAATACTTCCGGATTTTGCTTTGTCCCGGCCTGCACTTGAGTGCGTCGAATCTTCAATGGGACGAATCCACTTTCGCACTCTTGTATAAGCAAGACTACTTAAAGACATTAATGTACACAAAACTGATGGTGCAGATGGTACATCTCACCTTGTTCTGAAGAATTCTCATTTCGTTGATAAACGAAATATGAAAAAATTACTGGCAGTACGGTTTTCGTTGAAACAGTTCTACTTGTGATTTGATGTCCTATCTCATCAAAAAGTGGATCCTAATCCTACTATATTTATAAACTACGCAATGTTAAAGAAAAAACTCTTTTTTTCGATTATAATGTTGTTGAGCTATTAATATGTTATACTACCACCAATAAGAAGGTCGGTCTTCTAGCAGTTTAAATGAATATTAGGCATGACATGGTGCTCGTCACTGAGGAAGGTTCTCTGGAACTATACAGCTATGATGAGGCCAATTATATCCTATAGTTAAACAAGCTTTCACGAAAATTCGTCACTGATACTTTTACTCCAAAAAACACGGTAGATTTCGGATACATGGGGGTTCTACCTAGCATGTTTGTCTCTGCTTAAGACCAATGATAAATCTCCTTTCCCTTGATATTCGTATCATGGGTTGCAAAATGTTCTTTAGTACATGCACTGGATGACCTTGCGCGCCGACTATCTTTTGACTGTATTTTTTTATTATTTTTTTTTTTTGACATTACGTCAAATGCAATGACACTAGGACTCCTGTTGTGGAAAAAATACTAGATCGACTATCCCTGTGTCTGGGAATGATTTCGTCGAGAATTTCAAAATCGATATAGGATTGCGGTGCTAAATCACTAGAATGACAACGTTAGATTTCATTACCTAAGTGTGTTGGGCATATGTAACACAACATCCTGCGCCCTTGTGAAGTGATGAGGACACTGTGGAGTACTATCTATGTGAATGTCCTGTCGGCGCTCGCATCAGTCTGCAGGTACTCTGTGGTAAGGTGTTGGGTGCTGATACTATAGGCGCTTTCTCACTGAAACGCTTATTCCCCTAAGAGATTTTAGTAAAAGGAGCATACAAAAAGTATAATGAACTAGTTCTTTGTCTAAGTAAGTGAACTGTTCGGGCATAAAAAACATCAATAAAAAATAAGTTCGCCTTCATATGGTGTGTGTTCATTTACTCAGAGAATTTAATATAACAATTTAAATACAGGAGGTCCTTAAACAATTTTTTTTTTAATGTATAAATATCTATTAAGACATGGAAGTCGTTAATTGAAAAATTGTTTAATGTATAAATATCTATTAAGACATGGAAGTCGTTAATTGAAAAACCCTTTATTAGTTATTATTAAAGTATAAACTTTAGGAAATTATTTTTTTATGAATATGACCACATTTATTTATTTATTTTTTTTATATGACGTTGTAACATTAAGTTACGTTGCTGTATCCTGTCGGAATCACGTTCTTTGGTTGAAACCAGTAAAGTCTTGCAGTTCAGGGACCAAGAAATTATCCAACAACTCCATATAAAATGCTGAGATAACTGTATGCACGGGCCTATTATCCACAGCGTTGACATTGCTGCTTAACCGGTAACCTATAAATGTGTTTCAGGCACTCCGTTAATGGCAGTTCTGCTTACTAATGTGTTTATTGCAAAATGTACCAGTTTTTTTGAACTTATGAACCCGTTTCCTGATGAGGAAAATACTAAAGACATCATTTATGTTATGAAAACCTCGATTACTTCAGAACTTTCCTCGCGCAACAGTCGTCAAATAATTTTTTTTTTTGTAAATTTAAATTTGTTAAAAAAAATTAGTGCTACTAAAATAATTTATAATTTAAGATAAAAAAATATAATTTAGATTTTCTCGTTATTCGGCAACAGTAATCTTCCATCATAGAGAGGTTTAATCTGCCTTAGTAATGCCGTTCCATTGCTAAAATGTTTAAGTGGAATCTCTCGCCTCTTCACAACAGATGAAAATCCACATATATTCTTTTTAAAATAAAATGTAGTGTTGAGTTTTTGATTCTAGCAATCTTTCTTATTGATTTAATCTTATTTTATTTTTCACTTGAGCCTCATGTTCTGGTGCCGCTATTAGCTTAGTTTCGGAGGAGCTCCGTTGACTCAGTGCCTTTTTATTTGAATCCGGAAAATTATACAATAATATAATAGTCCGGTGCCTGGATACGAATTGGTAGGTAAGGTATTTTATCCTATACACTTTCTAAGTGATTCGTATTAAATGATTTGAAAAGATTAGTTTGGATGAGATTGAATGAAAATTGATTGAAACTGAGCTCCACAAGCACAAAAAATTTGTATAATAGATTTAAGTTTCAAAAATGATAAAAACGATAGACGCAAGCATTTTACATGCATATTTTTTATATTGTTTATTTATATACATATAGATATATTTTATAAGTAAACAATAGCATATTCATACGCATAATATAATATTTAGGAAAAATTAGATTGTGTTAGTTTAAAACTTTTCCTTAACTTCAAAAGCTGGATACATTTTGAGAAAAACTAAACTAAAAAGAAACTTGTTTCAAATAAGCGTTTGAATTATATTTTTGCATATAAAACCGTCCACACTGGGAACAAAATACTCATTATACAAAATATATATAGCATTAGAACTTTAAATTGAAAGATGATCTGATGAATTTTGATACTTCTTTTAATAGTACTTTGTTATTCTATTTTCAGGCATCCCACCCTCAATTGGCTACAAGTACCGACAAGTGTATATGAACTTCTGGAATAAAGAACTCCCGGATGAGCTTAATCAAATAGGTACTATTCAGCAGCAACCATATGTACACTTGTTTCCACTTGCTCCTACTCAAGTACCTCGAGGTGGAACATCACTTTATCCCACGGAAGTTGTTACTGGCCACATGAGTAAATTTCCATCCAAAGTGCATATAACCGACGATCCACAAAGAGCTTTAAGATTGCTCCTGCAAAAGTCACATCCATCTGCTGTCACAAAAGAAATCGCCGAAAACATGTACAATGCACCACCTACATTTGGTGTTATTCATCGGGAAAAAGTAGAGGAAAATACTCCGATAACAACAACACCAATACCGATTGCCACACAGTCTAATGATAATAAGGATGTTGCAAAATCTGAAAGTACCATGCAGCTACTTATCGGATTAATAGCAATATTTATAATTCTCAATGTCATTATTTACTCTACATTCTTAATACAAAAGAAAAAGAAAACGACAATTATGAGTCGAAAGCTTGGTATTCTCTCATATGATGGAACCACCGACGATGAACTTAAGCGTTCTAAAACCAATGATGGTGATGACAGCTATATTTTGGACATGGTACGTAAATCGAATACCTACGAAGCGGTAAAAACAAATCATTCTCCAATCAATGGCTTCAAAATCACCCGTCGATTAAGTTCGAGCACTGTAGATCCTCATACAAAAGTCTGTGATTGGATTTCACAAGAACATGCAGAGAGAATAATTCCAAAAAGTTCGAAAAAAAGTTCTTCACCATCATTTTCAATTAAAAGTAAAGGCTTTCTCAAGAGACCACGAAAGGTTAGTGTAGCAATCGATGCCACACCACAAGCTCGCAGCAATAGTGTCTTACGTCAAGAACCGATAGAGTTTACAAAACTAAAAACTGAAAGCCCCCGAAACTTAATTATCTGTCAAGAGGTCGATATTGATACCGACCTCATTACCGAGGAATCTATTGATTCAAGTTGCTTTCATAGTAGTATTAATTCTTCTGAATCTCCCAAAAAATCTTCCTCATATGTCGAAGACCCAGGTGAGGCCCGCTGCTTACGCATCGATCACAAGCATTCTCGTTCCGACCCAGTGGAAATGTACTACACTGTGCACATCAATGACGAGAAAGTTACTAGTTTCATTAACGAAGACATCAATGTAACCTGTCGTGAAGCAAGCTCCGAAAAATATCCACTCACACCGGAACAGCAGATATATGCCATTAAGCGTCGTAACTTTCCCAAAGTTCTACCCAACTATCCGTGTGACTCATTTGGAAACCAAATTGCAACACAAACTTCACCAACTTCACTTGCAGCCGCCATCCCAGGGACTAATGACCGTCTATCAAATAACTTTAAACGGAACTCATTGCCGCCAAACAGTTTTACGCCAAACCAAATGGGAAAATTGCCACCAATGCCACCACCGAGAACTATTTCCACTCTAGGTCGTAGACCACCATCGTTGAGGCGTCAAAGTCACAGTATACCTACATCAGCCGTTATGCTTGCACAAGACTGCCCTGAAGAAGATGAACCAGAAATAACCCAAAATACTTTAATCGTTGGTCCGATTGTACCCAAAAATCTGGAAAACAACTATTCAACAATAACCAAAAAGAAACCAAGTGACTTAGCTTTCGAAAAATATAAGTCAGATAATGATGTCAATTCGGCATCAGCACCAGTAACGCCATCACCATTTGAACATAATGATCCATTGTCACTAACTAAACAAAGCTCTACGCGCCCATCTGGGATACGTCAGCCAGGAATGCTATCGACCGCATCTTCAGCGGCATCTGTATGTAGCACTTTTCAAACACCCCATGCTGCCCATCACACTGAAGCAACGTACACCATTCAGCCGCCGGTAACGGATTTAACACCACTGGTAATTAAGCAAGCAAAATTGGCTATGGGTAAATCAAATATTCCACGAGTGCACAACACTAGTGGTGCATGCACTCCTCCAACGAGTTCCGGAAGTTGTTTGTCAGTTGGAGGAAATACATCACGAATACCTCAGCTGAGGGCAAATGCGGTTTCACCACCACAATTGCCGTTATCGTCATCCAGTAGTTCGTTAAAAAGTTCAGCAGCTACAGACGGGAAAATATCTCTTGACACCGTTGAAGGTGGCTTAGATAAATCCAAATTAAACTCAACGACATCATCAGTGTTATCATCATCCTCATCATCTGCACTCTCAACTTCATCAGCGTCTGATGATACAACAAATTCCAGTACAGGAACTGTGAGAACAGAACTGAAACAAAAATAGATTACCATAAGTTAATATTTTGAGTTTAATTTAGGTAAAATCCCTTTCTTCGAACATTCTTTTTGAGTGCCAAGATTTTAATACTCTCTATTTATAAACCTAATATAAGTCATAAAAACATATTATATAACAAAGACTTAAGAGGAAACAAAATATTTTTGCAAGAATATTTATTCAATATTAACTGTACATAAATATGTGGTTATTATATCAATACATTTCGGTAACAAAAATATTATATCATATAATATATTCTAATCAAGTAATAGGTTAGTTTACTATTTTGTTAAAAAAATCTCTTATCTACTAGGTGGGAATGAAAAAAAAAAAATTTATTTCAAATGTTTTTTCTATTTTATTCAGTATAGTCCCCTTTTAGTTTGATACACTAATTCTAGCGATTTTCCAAATTCTTGATCCCGTCCCAAAAGTACTTTTCCGAGAGGTCTGCAAAATACTCTTCCGTGGCGTCGATGATTTCCCCCCGTGAGCTGAATTTTTTTTATTGATGAGCCATCTTTTGAGGTTTGGGAGGAGATAATAGTCCGAGGGAGCCAAATCTGGCGAATATGGTGGATGCGATAGCACTTGGAGCCGTAAGTTATTGATTTTAGCCTTGGTTGCGATACTCTTGTGCGCCGGTGCATTGTCTCGCAAAAACCAATTTTTTTTTTCGCTTCATGTGAGGCCGTTTTGCAGCGATTTCGGCCTTCAATTGCTCCAGTAATACACAGTAATACTCGCTGTTGATGGTTTTTCCTTTTTCGAGGTAGTCCACGAAGAGTTTGCCATGACAATCCCAGAAAACCGACGCCATAACCTTTCCGACCCATCGAGCCTCCCTCGGCCGCTTCGGAGCACTCGTATTGGCTTCAGTACATTACCGGGCACTCATTCTGTTTTCTGGTGTTCAACAGTTATCAATCGACGCCAAAAGTCCGCCCGATTCCAAACACTCTTTCAAAGTGCTCTCGCGTTGTTTTTGGTCAGGAGTGAGTATGCGCAGCACACAGCGGCAGGATAACTTTTTCATATGCAGAATATTGCCCAAAATTTGGCGTGTGCGCTCAGTACTAATCTTTGTGGTATTTGCCAGCTCGCGGTAGTGGAGTTGCGGCCACCACGAAACTCTCGAAACCAATATTTGACGGTGTAATCTGACGGAGCATTAGCCCCATAATATCTATTCAACTTTTCTTTTGTTTCCTTCGCCGTTTTGCCTCTCAAAAAATAATGTTTTATGAGAGAACGAAAATCGTTTTTGTCCATACTCAACATGACGCCAAACACGTCAACAACAATCAGTGTCAAAACAAGACTAAAGACAGTATCGCATTAACATTTGGCATATCTGAATATACGAACGGACTTCAAGGCACCATAACCTTTTTTGCAGTAGCAAAGGAGGTTACTTTTCACTCCACCTAGTATTGAACCCCAAATATGCAAATAGTCCCCAATCCCCAAAATCCCCAATTCAGCTTGTTAATTTAAAAATAATACGGACACCATTGCAGTAAACCAGTTTGTTACTCGTATAAAACAATGATGTTCTTATGGGATGTAGGCAATAACGACCAATTTTTCTGTTTTAATCTTGCTAAATTAACAGCTCAGATATTCATATTGTTGTATGCTTAGCCTAGGTAATTTTGGGTCAAGTGGGGTGTAAATCTTGATTCCTTCTACAAGGGACTGAATTGAATGAATAATTTAAAAAAAGAAACCTAAACTGAATAGCTCTACTTATCTATTCCTCTAAATGTTCAAGGAAATATATTCCTAGAAATCGGTTCGGTTTGATTTCACTTTTTCATATTTGCACAATATATACTCGTGGTCTCTGCACCTTAGGTTCTGCCAACCTGGGCCTTCTGGCATGTTTCCTTAATTGACAGTGTCCTGAGATACTTCCTACCAATTTTTATCAGCTCTCCCTGGTCATAGCTCGACCTGATTGTCGATTATTGCCGTCCTGAGAAAAGCTTGAATTCCTGATTCGAAGAAACTGCTTTTACCCGGAAGTTGAATTATCATCAAATTACGGTCTGCGACGAAAATGCCTCGTTTTAGAACCAACTGTGTAAATTGGAAGTACGTTTGGCCTTCTTGATGTCCTGTTGGGTAATACACTTCAAAACTTACGTCGTCATTGGGGATTCGTTTTCCTCATTTTCCTTAGCAGTTCTGATTATTACCTTTCCAGATACTCCCTACTTAGTAGCAGAGAATTTTGACGATGCTACCTGATTAGCTCATCTTAAGGACTTTCCATTTAAGATTTTGTACATGGGGAAGCCCTTGATGTTTTTCTGGATTCTGATAGAACTCACACCCATACCGTCGGTAGAGTGTATTTCGCCAGCCCCACAATCTGTTTTGTGACAGTGTTTACTTAGATACTTTCTCATGCATCATAAGCCTCGTAGAGGAAATTAACCAAGGTAGACGCTTAGTCTTATATTGCATTTTGCTCTTACATAAGCGATTTTAATCTCAGTTGGGTCTTGATCTTGGTTTTATAAACTGCAATAGCGGGTTTGATACCAGTTTTCCAAAATATTTAATAATAATATCAATAAGCAAGATGAGCAATTTGGCCTTTAAGACTGATTGTGAAGTCAACCAGTCTATTTTTGGTTATGAAACTACTAACATATGTAGCGAAGCACGGAATTCAAAATGTATTGGAGATGAAAGCTTATTCGCATCTTATGGCATGTCTCAAAAATATCCGCTTATTACAAATATTCAGAAATATTTTTAACAATAATAACGTAAAGTTTTCTTTTTGAATTAATTTTATTAAAATACCAACTGCTGGAATCAGTTCACAGGAATAGCTATGTGAACACAGAAATTTTTTTTGTGTCAATAGACACAAGAAAGAAATTGAGATCCTCCGTAATAATTAAGCACGTCTCTCCGTTATTTTAGTTTAATCTTAATAGAAGCTCAATGTTATTTTTGTGTTTAAGTTTTTTTTTATGGGAAATACCATATTCTGTAAACTCTAATCTATCTGTCAGCATGATATTGACCCCACGTTGTTAAAATTATGACTTAATGCTTTGGTATTATGAAAGGCGAGGAGAATTTCGTTTCTACCAATCGTCTTGCAGCAGATAGGAAAATAAGCGAAGGTAAGCTGATTCCAACAGCTGTCGTCTGTTTTTGCATTCAGTTATGTAAATTAAAGTACGGGTATGACTTTATTTGGAAGATAATTTATCACGCAGCATTATTTTCCGTTCAATCAACATTTCTAAGTCAATGCATTTATCTATTTCGATGTTGGTATTATGTTACGAGTACCAATAATTAAACTGAATTTCTGTTCTTTACAATCTGAGCAAAGTACAATTTTATTTTATATACATACATGTTGTAAATAGCCTTTCGAAAATAAAAGGAAAGAAATAGAAAAGACTGAATTTCGTGTTTTTTTTTTTCACTAAATCATTTGGTGTGGAAACAAGAATTATATTTTGCCAAAGAAAATGCGTGTTCAATCGATTTTCCCTAAGTTTTGTATGCAATTCTTGTACTCTGTTGGTAAATTTAAATCATCTTAAATCTTTACACCAAGTTTTCTGGCATGATCCTTAAGCCGGATATTCTCAGTTTACGTCTCGGGACAAAAGACTCTGCATCCCTTCCATATGTTCGGTTTTATCAATCTAGTGGACTATTTATTTCGAAAAACCTCAAGAAGGTTTTACTATACTTCTCTTCCATTTGTCTTTCTTACACATATTGCCTAGTATATTTTCTTTGAATGCCTTTCATAGCAAACCTTTTCTCTTTTTGTCTTAAAATTTTAATCATTATACGCTTTGAGTTCAGTTACATGGGTGCCATGTACTCGTATATATAAATGTTCTCCTTTTTCTGTTAGGCATAAATAGTTTAGTCATAAAATATATGTATGTATAAATGAAAAACCATAACCAAGCTGACTCAGGGTACGGTTCGAACTTTGTACGCTAAACTGGGTGTTCTAAAGTGTTGGTTTATGTACTCGTATATAACTTGTCGGCCAGTGCCATTTTATTTAGCATATTATTTGTAACTGAGACATTGTGGTAGATGCAGCCTATTAACCGTGTTAAATTCTTCATTGAGTTGCCGTTTATAAAATCCACAAACACCAATTATATTTATTTATTTGTACCGACAAAATACCACAAGGTATTTTGTTTAATTTTTTTTTTTATTTTAAGCCCATACAATTTTCTAGGCAGCAACCCATTCTTGGTGGGTTGATACCTTGAAGGGATAAAATGCTATTCACATACAATTTCTAAATTTGACTTTGCCGATATTCCCAATAAAAACTTGGCTACAATTAGATACCACGTGGATGCAACGTCGGCATCGATCGCAATACTTTCTATTTGACTGGATCTATGCATATTCCGGAACTGTTGGTAATACGCATGCCTTGATTATTATTATTTTTTGATAAATAGTGCAATACATCATAAACGATATTTTCCACTCTTTAGTATAATCTCTCATAATCGCTATCTTATATTAATAAATGATTTAGATAGCTAATGCCCAAGATTTTTAAAAGTTATGTTTAAATTTATTCCACATATAAATAAATAGTAAAAATTGAAATAACATTATTTAGAAAACTAACTAGATCAATGTCGTTTTATTAATGACGCGTTTGCAAAAAAGGTTTTCATTTGATGAATAAAATGACACGATCAGCTGCTTGTGAATGTAGGTTCATAACGGAATGTAACGACTTAAATTTATGAAAATCAAAAAACTTCTTCAATCATATATTTATTCAGTCACGAGATATAGAAATTACGGGTTATATTTCGTTTGTAATAGATATTTCGCAACGCATTACCATTTAAAATTTCAAATTCACTTAAAAAAAAAAAAAAAAAAAAAACACACACCACAAATGGTATTAAAAGTAAGGAGCAAACCACGGTCCTGTATCACCTTTCAGTTTAATCTAATACCACTACCAAACTAGAGCCACTTTTACTGCTGCCCGAAAGTTAAATATTTATGAAATACTTGAATGTAAAACTTTAGCGGACGGAATAAAGTTTCCACTGCCAATGACGATGTGGTTATTGGATTATTTATTGGACAGGTACAAACTACAATGTTTACAATGTGCTTAACTTTCATTTTCAACTCCCTCATCCATTCTACTTGTAACGGATAAACAAAACCTATGTGGTACTGACAGCTAATACGAATAGTATAATGCAATTTTGTGCAATACATGAAATGTATTTTTCTGTGCCTTGTTAGTTGTTGGGTGTGCCTTTGTATATAGTCTATGCAATTTTGTTAAATAACAAAGAATCAAGCAAGGCTTGTTGAATACTCGTATGTCAATTATTTCCCCTATCTTCCTTTTCAAATTTAAGTATAAAGTATGTTCGACCCGCTTCTAATACAATAATAATCCAGGTTACAGGTTCATGTTACTGCACCACCAAATTTGTTGTTATCTTCAGGTTGTTGCTTCAGGTGCACTTGTAATAGACACCTTGCTGTCTACCGGAGATAATGAGTTTCGGACTGCCTTTATTTTTACCTTAAGTAGATATAAATATTATAGAGGTCCGTTAGTCTAAGCACTAAGTGGGTTTGTTTTAAGTTAATCAGAAAATATTGTATTCCAAATCTTTTGCTCTTTTTGTATTATTTGCGAACATCTATCAGATTCGTTATCAATTTTGATGGCAATTCTAATGTCTCTTATTCTCATTCTCTCATCTTTTGTAATCAGGAAACATAAAGGCATCTCTGGGATGTTTGTACTGAGAATAAAAGTCAAACATTGACTGCCAGTTGAATTGAATGCCAGTGATTTCTCCTCCCTTGCTTTTATTTGTCGTAGTTAGTTGTGCGTCGCTGCATCAATTATATTAAAGCAACTAATTTTTAAAAATAGAACTAAAAACTTTGATTTTGTATAATGTAAGAAAAAAAAAAACGAAAGAATATGTTATGCCAAATAATATATTATACTAACATTATATATTAATCCGTTTACTCGGAATATATCGCACTTTTTATATTGTATTAACATAATTTTTATATTTTCAGTTTTCCATTATACGAGTATTGCTTCCCTTTGGTACTGAGTAAATGCTTTAACATATCAAATTTCAATACCAAAATTGTAAAATATTATTGAATATTACTAAAAAATATAGTACTATATCTCCTATTCTGTTTATTTAATAATTTATTTTTGGAATTAAGTAAATGCTGGTAAATGTTAAAGAAATTAGTTCAACTTATTCACTTATTGTCATCTCCATAGACTATGAACATTTCCGAAACAGTTACATATTTAGGCTTACATTCCACAATAAAATAAAATTAATAATCAATAATTTTGTGCTACAATATTTTTTCCAATGCATAAAATCAGTATCAATTTCAAAATGTTATGAAAATTTAAATAATTATTCCATATGGAAATAAGAACGTATATAAATAAATTATTTGTTTTCCTACATTACTTATATTATAATACAATGAAATAAATTATCATAAAAAACAAAAATAATGTATTAAGTGAATTACTTCAAATGAAGTTAAATGAAAGTTAAAAAGGTTAACTTTTAAAAGTTTTCGGAAAAGTCTTTTTCTTTAGAAAAAAACTATTTAAAAAAAAAGGTAACAGTTGATTAAATGCAAACTTAATATGTGCAATGCATGTGCAGGTAATCTAATAAACAGAAGTTTTAATGTCACTAAATACACTCAATATCTAACTGCTGCATAAATTGAATTAGATTGAAATAAATTGGCCAACTTAACTGATGATAAAACAATTTTTTCATATGAAGATATGGCGAATTATTCGCCATATTTTTTTCGGAACAGTAGCACTCAGACACGAAACTGATTCATTGTACCAACTACCAATATCACGCGGAATTGGTACCGAGGTGCCATGCGTTCCTCCATCTAAGTATTTACCGATTACAATTCTGCTTGATTTCAGCGATCTAGTTGGAATTGACCCTTCCACGTGGCGAGGCCGTTGGTCTAGTTGCCCCTTAGTTTGGAAAGACAGCATGGAAGCTAAGGTCAATAAATTACAAAATCCACTTCTGTAGCTGATATGGAGCGAAAACCATATATGTATGAGCTACTCGTATAACACACCAAGCGTTCAGATGTGGTCTAACACTTACACACCTAGATACAATAAAGTCACTTCTTTCTTTATAATAAAAACAAAAAGTCTGGAATGAGCTTAAAAAAATCAACTTTAGTGGCCCACTGACGATTAGAAAAGTGTTAAACTATGTATACATATCTTTTCAAGATCCATTTTTCAAGTCGATTCCTTACTCACTGTTGACGACACTAGCATACGTTTAAAGCACAATAACCTTCATACACACAACAATTTCACACGAACAATAACACGTGGGATGTTTGGACCCTTGCACCCGAAATAATTAACACAGGCACTTAACTGCTTAAAAAACTATGATAGACACTATGATAATTGCTATATAGGGAAATGAAATAGCGCTTATTCCGGATTAGGCAAGAAATCTTAAGTTAATGACACATGAGCTAGCGTCTTATGACAATCCACATCAAAGGTAAATTCGCTAACGCTCCTACGGAAGACAAGGACGACGTCACTAAAGAATGTTCCTACGAGCTCCTTAACAAGACGTATGAGCAATATTCAAAGCATGGTGTTAAAATGGTACCAGGCGATTTTAACGTCAGGACAGGAAAGGAGGACATCTTTGGTAGGACAATTGATGAGTATAGCCAAAACAACACCACATCTGCTAACGGACTCAGGCTTATAGACTTTATGGCGGGACGATTGATAATTTTGGGAAAGCCGTAAGGCATGCTTTCAGTATTCTGGATATACGAACGTTTCGGGCAACCAACACTGACTCGGACAAAGCCGAGCTGCAACAAAGGACGAAAGCCGCTCGTGAGCAGAAAATACGGGAAAAACATCGGCTCCTCCAGATTCGAATCCCGGTAGGATTGCCCTTTCGACGGGCAATGACAAACCTCCGAAAGTCAATTTCTGTCTATAAAAAGCTTCAAAACCGACAATAAACAATAGGCCCTGGTCAAGCAGTGTAAAAATTGTATTTATTGTATTGGATATGTAATTTTGGGTAATGTAATTGAACGTTTATTTAAGAAAAACATGTAAAATAGTATAATTCAAAGTATTGCCCATCTGAAGCTATGACTTTTTCCCATCCTTTTGGCAATTTGTGGATCCTATCCCAAAAGAACTCCGCCGGCTTGGCAGCCAAGAATGAATCAAGCCAATTTTTGATATTCTGCTGTGATGTGAACCGTATTTCAGTGAGCGCGTTCTGCATCGACCGGAACAAATGGTAGTCGGAAGGGCCAAGGTCTGACCTATAAGGCGGGTGGGGTAAGACTTCCCATCCACTGTTTTCCAAATAGTTCTTAACCGGAATAGCAACGTGGGGTCGAGCGTTGTCATCATGCAAAAATTATTGCCTCGTCTCTGGTCGCATATTCCGGGCGTTTCTCAGCTACTGCTCTCTTCAAACGGATTAATTGTGTTCGGTAGCGTTGTCCATTGTTGGTTTCACCCGGTTTTAGCAGCTCATAATGCAGCACACCCATCTGATCCCACCAAATACAGAGCATTACCTTTGCGCCATGGATATTCGGCTTTGCTGTTGATTTGGCTGGTTGTCCGGGTTTCACATATGATTTTTTGCGATTGGCGTTGTCGTAAAGGATTTATTTTTCATCACCAGTAACAATCCGATGCAAAAATGACTTCCTTTTTTGGCGTTCCAGCAGCATTTCGGACATGCGAAACCGCCTTTCGACGTCTCTCGGCTTGAGTTCATGTGGAACCCAATTTTCTTGCTTTTGAATATATCCAGCTGATTTTAAACGTTTTGAATGGCTGCTTGAGTGACACCCAACGATTCGGTGAGCTATTCTTGTATTTGGCAACAATCTTCATAGAGTAATGCTTCCAGTTCTTCATCTTCAAACTTTTTTGTCTGCCCAGGACGTTCATCTTCTTCCAAGCCAAAATCACCACTTTTAAGTCACCACTTTATTGTTGTTTACGCTTGAAATGAATGACATATACTGAAATGACGTACAATGACAGTAGCTTTCCAACGCATGTTTCAATGGAATAATAACAATGGAATAATACAAGTTACGCCATCTCTTAGCAAACCGCACGAAGTTGTAGACCCACCCTCGGAGTAAGCAGTAGTCAATAATTGACGATTCTTGTTCGCCAATAAAAGTCAAATCACCATTCAAGTCATACTCATGCCGCTAACAATTCTTAATTCGCAAAAAGTCAAGAACTTCCTTTCTCTTGTATTAAGATTTTTATCCTAAGATAGTCTTATGATTTGCTCTTTCCTATTGATTGTACCTTCCTCAGTTTCTACTCTAGTGTTTATGTATTCAATTACTATGAGATTTGAGTTTTCGATAAATATGACTATTTCGTATAGGTTCTCAAACTCCCAGTGATTGACATTATTTAAGTATCTTGGGATTATATTAACCTGCTAAATGTTTTTTGATACCAAAAAAAACTCGCCACTCTCCGATTTTAAGAATTAAGAATATTTGAAAATATGATACTAAAAGCATTAAGGTGTCAAAAGAATTTAGTAAATAAAATTTTATAGACTCCATAACCATGGCGACCTGTTCCGACTTGCATCTAAACTTATCAGCACTTCTTCACTTTACCGCGCGCATGCCTACGTCTTAATATGCTTATAATTTCTAATTGTTTTGTTTGTTATACGTATTTTTTTTTGTTGTAAAAAAGATATGTTCCCTAATAGGTGATGCATCACATCAACTAATGGTTTCGAAAATTCCTTCAAATTGAAAATTTCTCTGTTTTATAATATCCTATATTATCTTTTGGGAAAATGCAAATCATTACCGAATTGTGTGGAAAATTTTTTTTATGGGAGTCAAAAAGTATTTGTAAGTAATCTGGAGCTATATCTATTTGTGAGTAAGTTGAGCTGGGTCAACTTGGTGCAAATTTGACCTATTGAGGAAGAAAATCGGTGAATCAAATGTGTTTCCGCGTCAACTTTGATTGATTTCTTTTGTCATTCTGATGAATTTGTAGAATTGCACGAAGATTTACCAACGGTGATCAGAAATACAGATTCTAGAACCAGTTGAACAGTGCTCCAAAGTTAGTAGCAGAATTAGATATATAGTATATCAGTTAAGAATGAGAGACTCGGTTTTCATTCCAATATTTAATAGATATCAGATATCATTGGAATATCATTGGCATATATTTGAACCCTTAAAATAGAAAACTATAGAAAAAAGATAGGATCGTGCCTAATCTTTTCCGAAATTGAAAAATCTCATATATTTTACCGCGCTGAACTAACCAGCATAGTTGCCAGTGTTAATTATTGAAAGCTGACGGAGCTTTCTGTAATATTTCTAGATGGGGATACAGAGAGCACCAAACTCGATTAACTTTAATAAATAATTAATTCCATATTTAAGTTTTTTATTTCTTTATAATGGTACATTCGCCACTTGTCTTTATGCAACAGAATGTTCCTAATTATTTCATATTGGTATATTATAATTCAATTATACATTAATCTAAAGATTTTCTTTCAACGTGTAATTTGTGTTTGAATTTAGTATAAAGCAAAGAATTTATTATTATTATTATTGTTTAAACGTCTGAGCTTATCTCATATAGTGTGTGATTTATCTAAATGATTAATAACTTACCGGAAGTTTTACTTACATTTCAAAACGGCAACGCAATTTTCCGTGAGAGCATTTCAGTGATTTGAGCTCTAATTTTTCTTTTAATTTTACTAATTGTAGGCTGTGGCTGAGCGAAAGCAAACATAGGTAATGGACGAATATAGGAATGTTAAATATAGAGTTTTCCAATAAGGACTTGACAACTTTGAATTTAATTTGTGAACGCACTCTTTCACTAATCAATCTGTCACTGTCAATTTATTCAGTAAACTAAACATTTTCATCATGGTAAAGTACACTAACGAGCCATGTTTCCCGATTGGGTTCTGGAGAAGATGCGTCAAGATGATGAATTTTATCGCAAAATCATCTTAAGTGACGAAGCTCATTTTTGGTTCAACGGGCTCATCAATGAACAAAATATGCGTTATTGGTCGGGTGAAAACCCACATGTGCTTCTCATGAATCACCACTTCATCCACAAAAAATAACTGTTTGGTGCGGTTTGCATGCCGGTGGCATTATTGGGCCATACTTTTTCGTCGACGATAACGATCGTCACGTTACTGTGAATGGTCAGCGTTATCGCGCCATGATCACCGATTATTTTTGGCCCGAATTGGAAGATATGGACTTCGACGACATGTGGTTTCAACAGAATGGTACCACAAGCCACACAGCAAACGCTACAATCGATTTATTGAAGAGTAAGTATGGTGAGCGCGTAATCTCAAGACATGGGCCAGTCGATTGGCCGCCTCGTTCGTGCTATTTAACGCCGCTTGACTATTTTCTGTGGGCTACGTTAAGTCATTGTTTTATGCAAACATGCCGACGACGTTGGAAGAGCTCAGAGCCAACATTGAACGGGAAATAGAGGCCGTTTCGGCCGAAATGTGTGGCTGAGTCGTTGAAAATTGGGTCCAACCGCTGCAAACGTGCCCGCGGTCTCCATATGAACGAAGTCGAGTTCCATTTATAAATGTTTTGATTGTACTTCAAGCCAATTATAAAGTTTTTGAAATATCTCAAATCGTTTGCCTTTTATTAAAAAAAAAAAAAAAAATTGTAAAGTCGTTATTAGAAAGCCCTATACAGGGTGAGTTTTTTAATTTGAGACATCAAAATTACTCGAAAAATACGCGATATCGCGAAAAATGTTTCAGACAAGAGTCACATGGTTCTGAAGGGGACATAAGATAGTGACCACGAGTTTGACCTTGAACCCCATTTTCAAAGTCAAACGAAGTTCACTTTTGATTTTTTAATGGGAACCCATATTTTTTTGACAGATTCGTAATCTACGTGAAAAATTACAATTCTTTTACATGAAACACTTTTTCAAAAATACGTTCTTGTCCCGTCAGAGGGCGCCATAAAACTTAAACATTAAGACGAAATATCGCGAAAAATGTTTCAGACAAAAGTCACAAGGTTCTGAGGTGCACATAAGATGGTGACCACGAGTTTGACCTTGAGACCCATTTTCAAGGTCAAACGAAGGTCATTAGATTTTTCAAATGATAATTCCTGATTTTCATTGCTCAGTCGTAAGGCTCGTAGGCTTGTCATTTGTTTTTACATACTGCGTTAAGCATAACCCAGAAACAACGAAGTGGATGTAGCAGTATTTTGTTTCCTTCGGGGTGTTTAATTAGAGTGGGTCCCCTTGCCACCCACTGTTGAATCATTGAATCATCCCATTTCGACGTTTATTTCCCGAGACTATTTCAACAAATGCTCGAAAATGTGACCATTCACTTCAATACACTTTTCTATCCGCGCTCTAAATTAACCAACAGATCTGAGAAGTATTTCTGGCGTAATATTCCGGCAAGCTTCAGTTATTCGTCTTTTCATGTCCTCAGGTGTTGTTGGCTTTTTTCTGTAAGCCTCACTTTTTAAATAGCCCCACAAGAAGAAATCAAGTGACGTAAGATCAGGTGATCTAGCAGGCCATTGCCTCGGACCCCCTCGTCCGATCCATCGTTGATGGTAAACATTGTTTAATACGTCCCGGGCTACTTGGAATTAAAGGGGCTGGACAACCATTATGTTGAAACCACATTGTTTGTCGCAACTCTAATGGCAGTTCTTCTAATAATACTGGAAGATGGTTCCGCAAGAAGTCTGCATACTTTTCGCCATTCAAGTTGCCTTCAATAAGATATGGACCTATTAAATTATCCCCAATAATTCCCGCCCAAACATTAACATTCCAAGGATGCTGGCGTTCAACTTGTCGCAACCAAAAAGGGTTGGCGAAGAAAGAAAACCCGGTTGCACACTTCGTTCATCAGTGAATTGTTGGATGACCCGATAAAAGGAAGCGCGCGATCGTATCTGGTCTGGAAAACATTGGGCGTAAAGAGCAACAGCATCCTCGATGTTCCTTCAACTTTCTCGATAAATCAATATCTTTTCAATTTTCTTGAATTGAAATAGCCTGCATTATTATTCTGGAAAACTTTACTAATAATAATCAGTTCCTCAAAATAAATATCGAACTTCTTAATGAAGTATAGTTCCGTTTAAGTAAAAGGGCAAGAGTGTCCATCATACACTCTCAGATAAGTTTGGGGCAATTTGTCTCTATTTGAAATTTCTTCGAGTTCACTCGAGGCATTAGTAACTTCTTCAAAACAAATCTCGACCTTCTAACACCCGGTCAAATCAAAAGTGACCTTCGTTTGACCTTGAAAATGGGGCTCAAGATAAAACTCGTGGTCACTATCTTATGTCCCCTTCAGAGCCTTGTGACTTTTGTCTGAAACATTTTTCGCGATATCCTGTATTTTTCGAGTTATTTGAATGTCTCAAGTTAAAAAACTCACCCTGTATATAGTAAATTATTAAAGAAAGGAAGAAAATGAAAAAAAATATTTGCATGTAATAAGACGGCTTAAACGTAAATTTAAGAATGGAGTCAAGATTTGAAAATGATAATTTTTTGAACTACACGTATTAACCTTCGTCCGTCCCTCAAGTCTTTTTGAACAGAAGCAGTTTTTCTTTTCAAATATCTTCTAAAATATGAGACACACAGTTTTGAAATTCAGAGATTTTGGTTTTAGTGTGTAATTACCACTTCTGGTAAAAGAAAATATTTAAATCGATTATTAGGTTGGTCGCAGTAAAAATAGTAACACTATAGTTCCTCGGGTCAAAATGACCCATTCAAGTTATTTTCCAGTATGCTCGCTTTTGTTATGATGTTATATGTATTGTACATAACATTCATATATGCATACGCACGTTACCAGTAGTATATTTGTATGCATATGTTTGCGCGTCAATGCATATTTTCTCAAAAATGTTTCAAAAAAACAAATACATAATAAAAATGGCAAAAAGAAAAAGACGAATAGAAAGTTATAATACCTTTACCTTAGCGTTTGTAAATATTTTCAATCTCTACAGAAACAAACCACAAAATTCAGTTTGCTTAGAGTTATTATAGAAGGTACATTTATTTGTGGAACTCCAACCAAATTCTGAAAAGCTACATATATATTATGTACTTATACATACATATGTAAGTTAAAGAATCATTTTGATCTGATGAGTTTCGGTGTCATCATAGTTATTCATTGCTTCACCCTTTACCTTATATAATATGACAAGTCTAAGTCAGGAAGAAACTCCTATTCAGAGATATCAGATCATGTTGAGATGTATGAAAGCTCTTCCGATAGCGATGTAGAAAAAAGTCCTTCAGTTGTTATATATTTGAAAAGATAAACAAGTTCTATGAAATTCGGAACCATACCACCTTGATCAAAAAGTTCCAATTTGAGTTTGTTTGAGTTTGGGTTTTTTTGTTAGGTTGGTACATCTGTTGCCGACATTTCCTCTAAGTCTTAGCATCATAGCTTGATATTTGCAAAAGTTACGTAGCCAAGAGTACATCTATCTCTGTATGTGTTGGCGATTTTTTTACAACTTTAGAAATGGATTTAAATTTGCAGACAACGAATTTATATTAAATTTTGCGTAAAAAACGGATTTAATGGTGCGCGAACGTTGGAAATGTTGGAAAAGTGTTTCGGGAACGATTCTCTAAGGAAAATGGTCGTTTACCAGTGGCACAAGCGATTCAAAAGTGGTCGTGAGTCAATCGAAGATGATGAACGCAGTGGAGGACCATCGACATCGAAAACCGATGAAAACATTGATGAAGTAAAAGAAATGTTGTTCAATAACCGCAAAATAATCATCAGAGAGATAGCGGAGGACTTGATCATTGAATATGGATCCGTCCAAGACATTTTGGTTAATGATTTGGGTTTCCGTCGTGTAGCAGCAAAGTTGGTGCCAAAAGACCTCAATTTTTTGCAAAGAAGAAACCGTGTCGACCTCGCAAAAGAGATGATTTGCGAGGCTGAATTCATTACTGAAGACGAGTAATGAGTACGATACCCAATCCAGATATCAGGCAAGTGAATGGAGTTCAACAAATGAGCCGAGACAAAAAAAAAACCACGTCGTTTTCGGTCAAAAATGAAGGCAATGCTCACGGTTTTCCTGGATTACAATGGTGCAGTGCATCATGATTTTTTGCCATAAGGCCAGACAATAAACGAAGAGTATTACTATATTTGGGCGTTATGAGACATTTGCGTGAAGCAATTCGCCGAAAGAGACCAGAATTGAGGGCACCATGATAACGCACCGTAATTTTTTTGAGGAAAAACGCAACAAATACCATCCAACAGCCACCGAATTTACCTGATTTGGCTCCCTGTGACTTCTTTCTGTTCAATTGAGTTAAAAAAACCACTAAGGGGGTTTCAGCAGCCGAGAGGAAGTAATGAAAAAATCGCAGGAAGCACTGATGGACATACCGAAAACCTAATATAAAAAAAGTTTCGAGGATTGGATCAAACGCTGGCATAAGTGTATTGCATTTTAAATTTTCTGAACTTTTGGTCAAGGTAATTCAAATAACGCCTGGTATTACAAGGTAACCAATCTCTCACATTTCAATAGAATTGCCGGCATTTCGGTTGTTATTTTCACCTAGACATGAAAAAACTATTTTGGATAATACAAACTTAGAAGGCAGCGTGTATAAGTTAACAACAAAAACATTCAGAAGCTCCTAACAACAGCTCCAATTCTCAACCTGAGCACTCCCACGGTATTTGCTGAAAATTGTAACTGCACGTTCGTGGCAGCATCAGAACAAACATGCGAGAAACATGACGACCAACGCTTTTCACCTGTCTCAGCAGATAATTAGTATTTAAGCTATGAATCTTATTAAGATTTAGGCAGTCTATATTCGGAAGCAGAATCGCTGCCCGTCTAATATTTGAAATAAAGTGGTCCACAAAACAAGTCGCGGTAAAAAGTGACAGAAAAAGAAGCCAGTGATTTAAGTAAATCCAGTGTTCGCGAAAAATGTAAAGTTTTAACTAAAAAGAAGCCAGTGATTTAAGTAGATCCAGTGCTGACGAAAAATGTAAAGTTTTAACTAAAAAGAAGCCAGTGATCTTAAGTAGCTCCCGCGCTCGCGTAAAGCAGATTCAGTGAGTGTACCAAATAACCCCTAACAGTGATCTCAACTATAGGGGCCAAGCAGCAGTAGCAAGGAGTCAACGAGGGATCCCCAGTAACTTTATGGGCAAAGCGGAACAAATCCCAGTGACCGGCTTGGGGATTCTGTACACCATGTAAGTTAGTTAGAATTGAAATTGTTACACAGATAAATATTTTTATTTCCCTTTACAAAAGTTGTTACCACTTAACTCTAAATATTTGAATACAACTAATTAAATTTGGAAAACATTTGTAAAATATTCACCTAATATAAGCATTATATAAGAAAATGGTTTTAACAAGGCCAAGGCCAAATTCTCCAAGTTTCAATTAATAACAACTTATTAACTAATAACACTTCTTCCCACATCACACCTCCTTTTTCTAACCTTCCTCTATTTGCATCCACGAGTAATCCTTTAGCGATAGTAGGCAATCTTCATGCAACTCACGCTCATTCCGCTAGTGGCCAGGACCACAACTGCTCATTTCATTCGAGCGCATCCAATGCAGATCTTCCAACTCAAGAAGTTAGGTCAATCCTAAAATTGGATGTTCTTGTTGCTTCCATGGTAACTAGAGTTTTAGAATAACAAGGAAGACAGATAATAGAAAGTGTACTTAATCCTCACGTTCAACCTCCTAATGTAGATCAGGTCATTTTTCCCCAGCATCAGAGTGACATAGATGGTCTCGAAAAAATTCCTGACATCATAAAATGTCTTCGTACCTTTTCGGGAGAAGCTTGCGAGTTTTCTTCCTGGAGAAAGAGTGTTAAAAGGGTGCTGAAACTCTATCTCTATCTGAAACCACCCGATATTACGGAATATTTAACGTTATTCGTAATAAAATAGTTGGTCAAGTAGATGCAGAGTTAGAAGGAAGCAAATAACACTCCACTCAATTGGAGCAGCATTTCTAATTTAATTTTTTAATTTTGGTGGGGGCTAATGCCGCCATTTATTTCGCTTAATACAAGTTTAAAAAACTATGACTTAAAACTAATAATAAAAAAAAATACGGGTTAGCGATATGTGGAACTTATCAGTAGGGCTTAAAGCTAGGAATAGTGAAGGAGATCGAATTTGAGGGAACGTGTGCTGCGATTAAAATCGAAAACGGAGAGGTTGGAGTTTACCTTACGCAGCATACGGGATATTGGTTCGTTAGAGCCATATGTGGTGCGGAGGATAGGTATGGAGTTGCAAAGAGACATGCAATTGACGGAGCCTGAGAGGAGTCGGTGAATGAAAAGAATGTCAGCTGCGTCCCTTCGTTCATCAAGGGTATTCAGGTTAATGAGTTTGAGACGGTCTCGGTACGGAGGTAAGATAAGAGGATCGTTGCAAGATAGACCTCGAAGAGCAAATCGAAGAAAACGACGCTGGATACTCTCAATACGGGATACATGAACTCGTTGAAAGGGACACCACGCTTGGCTAGCGTACTCGAGAAGAGGGCGAACGTAAATGATGTATGGTGATCTGGTCACGTACGAGTTGCAGAATTCTTTGGACCATCTTTTAACAAAGCCAAGTGATAAGTTTGATTTAGTAATTATCTCATCAATATGCGAGCGGAAATTAAGCTCCCTGTCGCATAATATGCGTAAATTCTGGGAGTAGACATGTTGCACTTACGTGAAAAGGTAATCGATTGACATTTGGTGACATTGAGTTCCAAACAGTTCTTGATGCACCAGGTGGAAAAAAAATTTAAAAAATTTGGTATCGTCAGCATAGAAAGAAAGTGCTGAGTTTTGAATCACCCTTTCAAGATCGTTAATAGTTAAGATGAAGAGAAGTGGACCTAGGTGATTACCCTGAGCAACACCTGAAGTGGCCAAGAAAGGGGCCGATAGGACAGACCTGAAACGAACACTATAAAAACGATTATCCAGGTAAGAAGATATCCATTTAAGCAAAATGGGTTCAAAGCCCAGGACGAACAATTTGAACAGGATAAGCTTATGAGATATCTTGTCAAAAACCTTACTGAAATCAGTTGTTACAACGTCAACTTCTTTACAACTTTCTAGGGCTGAGAGAACAGAGGACACGAATTCTACGGGCGGTAATTAGTGACTTCGCTCTTTAATCCCTTTTTGTGTATCGATGTTATGAAAGAAGACTTCTATATTTGTGGAAATTCACCTTGAGAGATCGATAATCGGAAGAGATTTGCAAGGGGTTGGGAAAGTGTTGAGGAAATATGGATGGAAGGCCATCTGGGCCGGGTAAGTATTCATCATTAAGTTGCTGTAATTTATTTTCTATTACTGTATGATCAAATCTTTGAGTAATAGAGGGGCCGGTGAGGAAGTTGAGCAGATATTTGAAATAAGAGGGATCCGGTACGAAGGAATTATCGGCAAAAGATTGCTTAAAGAAAGTAGCAAAAGTTGGCTATGGTATGCGGATCGGGTGATGATGTGTTTTCGTATGAGAGGGATGGAGGAAAACCGTCAGATTTTTTTTTGTAGTTAACGAATCGGTAGAAAGACTTAGGATCGTTTATAAGCCTTGATTGCGCAGAATCAAGGTATCGCTGATAGAGAACGTTATAAAGCTGGGCGAATTTAAGGTATGCCCCGAGATAGTTTGAATAGTCAACAAAAGAGTTGGATTGAAGGAAAACTGCCCATAATTTGTTTCTCTTTTTACGTAAAGAGCGAAGTTTACGATTATACCACGGGGGGCTCGTAGAAGGAGTCTTATTGCGCGAAAAGGGGGCATTGAATAATTCTCTATAGAAAATAGAGATAGCACTTTTTAGGGGCATATTGGCGAAATCAAAAGAACACTCACTAAGATATGCGTTAATTTTTCGGAAATTCGCTTTATGAAAGTCGTAAGAGGAGGCGGATACAAATGGGGTGGGGAGAATAGGAGAGTGGTGGAAAAGAGAAAGAAGAAGTGGTAAGTGAAAGTTATCAATGGTCGATAGTGAAAGGGGACAGAGCGAGACAGAGGAGGTTATGGGACCAGTGGTGAAAATGAGGTCTAATTGCCTACCCATATAGTTGCGGACGCCACTAACTTGGCATAAGCTAGATTCTGTGAGCTCGTCTAAGAAGAGACATTCTTTGCTCGAGGTAGGCTTAGCGATAAAAAAAAATTCGTCAACAGATTGAGTCCAGTGCAGCTGGGGTAGATTGAAATCTCCGAATACAATGATATCATCGAGAGGATCAGATAAGTTAATCATTTGATCAATTGCATCGATGGCGAGTTGGTAGCATTCGATTGGTTGTGCGGGTAGAATGTAAAAACACATAACGTACAGGGACCTACAGGGAAGAGTTATCTTTATTGAAACGTAGTCAATCTTAGAAGAAGTAGAAACAGCGATTGGTGAAGAGTTTAGGTCACCTCGACAGGGAGAGTCATCATTTGGACGAGTCAGATCGTCATCTCGAAAAATATTGAAACTAGGGGGAAATAATTCCTGATTCTTTATATTGGGAATTAGATTAGATTCGGTCAGAGCGTAGACCTCAAATGGGAGAGCGTAAGATTGGCGCAAGAAGGCACAGGTCTTAGATCGCAGTCCTCTAACGTTATGATAGTAGAAGGTAAGAAGAGTTATTTCGAAAGGGCGTAGGAGTGGATGGTCGAAACACGTTAGGAACAAAAAAATTTGTCGTTGTCAGCTCTGCTCCTTTGGAGGTGTGAGATCGTTTTTGAGTGCACATAGTTACCGAAAGCAGCAAGGTCTTCTGAGACTTTTTGGGGAGACATATTGAAAATCTGGTGGAACTTAATATATAAGTTCCTCAGACTTGTAAGGTCAGTAGGGGGACCTTCCTGCTGTATGGAGACCATGACGCTTGTTTTGGTTTTTCCCTCATAACAAACTGTGTCTGATTTGTCATGCAGATATGCTAGAAGGAGACGTATATTCTCGTATGTCTTTTTTTCTCTAAGCCTATAAAATGCATAACGACATTCTGTTGTGTCAAGAGTTTGTTGAGTTATTTTATCAACGGGTGGCAGAAGGGGGTCAAAAAGGGGGCGAGTGGACGGTGAAGCAGCGGTAATTGAAGGGGCTTTAGACACATTTGCAGATGAGGGATTTATAATATGAGAACTAATGAAATTGGGATATTTAGCTCCGGTTTTAAGATCAAAATTAGGGAAAGAAGTGATAGTTGGGGCATGTGCAGATGGGTTAGATATTTCAGAGGAGTTAGTGTGAGCGGTTGGTGTTAATTTGCAGTCTGCAGGTGCAATATAATTGGAGGACTGATGAAGTCGGTTCGGGATGTGAGTGGGAGGGGTGAAATTGGGAAAGATGTTAGTTTTAAATATCCAATTTGGGTCAGATTTGGAACGGGAGCTGGAAACGGTTTTCGGTGTAGAGTCAGGTTTGGGACGGTTTCGGACGGGTTTCGGTATTTTATTAGAGTCCGGTTTGGGACGGGAGTTGGAATCGGGATTAGGTAACTTAGAATTAAGCTTCTCCTACCAAGAAGATAGGTGTGTCAATCCATTTACAGATGCGCATCTTTCCAACGTTGAAATTAGCACCAGCAGGGTTCTTAAATAACCATTCGTATCTAGTAGGTAGGTCAAGTTTAAAGCTTCGATTACTTTTGTGGTGAGATGGCAGGAACATTTCACAATTGCTGTATTCGTCCGCGAAGAATTTCGTGATCCAAGAAATTTCAGCGCTTACGGGGGTGCCTTTGATAAAAAATGTACTCCTATCGGTTTCGATTTTATCCAGTCTACGCCTCCATTCGGAAGGTGTCCATGTTGTACCAAAATGTTTGATGAGCTTGCATGTGGCGGCAACGGGAGGAGAAACAGTTTCGGTCTCTTGGATTGAAGGGGCAGCGGGAGTAGATTTATTTAACCGTGGTGGACGAGGAGGTGGTGGTGAAAGTGGGTCGACTTTGGTTTCCAGTAATTCAGCCAAAATTGATGTATTGTAGTGGACATTCTGGTGGTGTTGTGTTTGGTTTGGTAAATTGTCAATTTTGTTGCTTACCGTTTCGATATGATTCTCGATATCGAAAATGGTTGATTGTGCTGCAGGCAGATCGTCACCAACACCGTTGATTCTATCAAAGATTACTTCGAGCATTGGATCAGGCTGCATTAGAGATGGTTGTTTCTTTGAGGTGGATTGGAAATGAGTCTCAAGATCTTCACGCAGGCTGTTTATTGATTCGCACAGTTTTAGGTTAGAGATGTTTTGGGCGGAACAAACTGCTTTGAGATCATTGATCGCAGTATTCATCTCGACCAGACTTGCAGATTGTTTTTCGATGTTGGTGAGCCTGGACTTAACTAACCTTGGACTAACTGCCTTACAACGCATTACGCGGACAAGCGAGATGTTACGACACTGGAGTTCCAGATCTCAACCATGGTTCAATCTATTCAACAATTTTATCAGGTAGTAAACTCACAATTAACCCTGATAATTAATAATATTTCTTGTATGAATATTTTCCCGGAGTCAATGAGGTTATTGACTCAAACGTATCGCGATAAAGCATTAGATGCGTTTATAAGAGGGCTTAAGGGCCATCTGCCTGATCTTCTAGGCATGAAGGAACCCACAGACTTGCCTACAGCTCTGCACCTATGTCTAAAATATGAAAATCAACACATTATGTCTCAATACGTTAGGAATAATCAAGGACCAACTAAAAAGAGTTTTAACCCACAATCTACACAAATGCGTCCACAAAATACTGTATTCAAAGGAAATGTGGGTCCTCCGAGGAACCAAAACCAGCAACAATCCTTTCGCCCAATCCACTCGAACCAAGAACACAACCACCAACAACAAAGAACTTCGGCAAATAATCATCAAAACAACCAACAGGCCAGAACATCTCAATCAGGACCGAATGTGAAAAAAGAACCTTTGACACAAGGACCTAGTGCTCATGCTAGAGACATACACCACCAAAATCGACAAAATTTCAACAATAACCTAAGAGGACACGATGGAAGTATACCTCAAAATCTCCAAGTTACGAGACATCATCCTAATTTCCACATTGACCCATCCCCAGAAGAACTAAGCCAATACTACGGTGACGGACAAGCCGAGCAACCCTTCAGTGAATATGTCGAAAGTATAGACGTGTCTTCCGATACCAATAATTCCCAAATCGAAGAATTGGAACATGTCGACATAATTTTTTTAGGTTAAGCTACTCTTCTTTACCTTTTTCGAGTGTAAGTCGAAGAGTGGTGACATTAATAAATTTCTTATAGACACCGGATCTTCAAAAAATTACATTCAATCATCCCTTGTATCAAAACCTTTACACAATGAAAACCCTTTCTTTGCGAAATCTGTAGCAGGTGGATGTCTCCTGTACATAATGATAAATTTATTAAAAATTCAAAACAATAGTTAAGTTCTTTCTCTTACCCACCTTGCAAACCTTTCATGGCATCCTTGGCAACGATAGCCTCAAACAACTATCCACTATCATAGATACGAAAAGTAACTCTATGAGAATATTAGACTCTGTGAAAATTAAAATTAAACAGCTACGTTCTCCAATGGTTAACGTCCTCAATATTAAAACAAGTCATATGGCAGGGGTACAGCAAAAACTTTTAAACTCCACCATAAATAACTTTCCAAACCTTTTCTGTGAACCCAATAAAAAGCTAACCTTTACTACAAGAGTTGTAGGAGATATTCGTAATCAACTGATTCACCCATTTATAGTAGATACTATCCCTTTCCGATGTCACTAAAGTCTGAAGTCGAGGAGCAAGTCCAGAAACTTTTCGAGAACGGAATTATCAGACCTTCCAGGTCTCCATACAATTCTCCTGTATGGATCGTACCAAAAAAGGCTGAGGAAAAAAACAATATAGAATGGTAATAGACTATAGAAAGCTTAACAGCGTCACTATATCCGACCGTTACCCTATACCAGAAATAAATGAAGTTTTAGCTCAACTTGGAAGAAATAAATTCTAGACTTTAAAAGCGGGTGTCACGAGATCCCATTAAAGGAATCTGACATAGAAAAAACAGCTTTTTCTATAAACAACGGAAAGATCGAATTTACAAGACTTCCATTTGGACTTAAAAACGCACAATCCATCTTTCAAAGGGCACTCGACGACATCTTGCGAGAACACTTAGGTAAGACGTGCTACGTATATATTGACGATATAGTCATATTCAGCAAAACCGAAAGTGACCATGCCCGGCACATAGCGGAAATTTTTCAAACGCTCTATGACACAAATATGAAAGTCCAGTTAGACAAATGTCATTTTTATAGAAATGAAGTTGAATTTCTCGGTTTTATCATCTCCATGGAAGGAATAAAAACTAACCCCGCAAAAGTTGAAGCCATAAATAAATTTCCATTACCTCGAACCTTAAAAGATCTACGTTCTTTCCTTGGGCTATCAGATTATTACTGCCGCTTTGTCAAAGACTATGCGAAGCTTGCAAAGTCACTTACCACCCTTTTAAGAGAGGAGGAGGGACGTATGTCCAAAACACAATCTTCTAAAATAAAAATTTCTCTAGACCCCTCAGCTATCGATGCATTTGCCAAAATTAAAAATTCCCTTATTTCGAAAGACCAAGTTCTTACGTATCCAGATTTAAGCAAACCATTTGAACTCACTACAGATGCGTCTAATTTCGCTCTAGGTGCAGTTTTATCCCAAGGAAACAGACCAATTACATTAATTTCCCGAACGCTTGGACCAACCGAAGAAGGTTACGCAGCTAACGAGAAGGATATGTTAGCAATAATATGGGCATTGAATTCCCTGCGTAATTACCTGTATGGATCGGCAGAAGCCAAAATATACACCGACCACCAGCCTCTTACCTATGCTCTTATCACAAAAACAACAATAGTAAGATGAAGCGGTGGAAAGCAATTCTGGAAGAACATAATTACGAATTGCACTACAAACCAGGTAAAAGTAATGTCGTGTCAGACGAACTGTCACGCCCTCCTCAAATGAATTCGCAAATAAACTCGCTTACACCTACGGAACATAGCGATGACAGTTCATCCCAAAACCTTATACAAAGTGTCGAGGCTCCCATAAATGCGTTCAAAAACCAAATATTGAGCAACTTGGCTCAACTTCTCCAAAACTTTCGAAATAATTTTCCCCACATATCACAGATACGTAGTTACAGAACCTAATTATAATAAAGAGAAACTAAAGCTGATTCTCAAAAAAATCTTAAGGCCCTCAGTCATAAACTGTTTTAAAACCTCCGAACAAATAATGAGCATGATAAATACCAAATATGTCACAAGTTTCAACAATTACAAAATTCGTTTCACTCAATTACAGGTCCAAGGCATAACCAATAAGACAGATCAAGAAAACATCATTATCAACACACATTAAAGAGCGCATAAAGATGCAAAGGAAAACAGAGCTCAAATCCTAAAAAAATACTATTTTCCAGGTATGATTAGAAAAGTTAGAAGGGTTACAAAGGCGTGTAATATCTGTATGGAAAACAAGTATGATCGCCGCCTCAACAAGCCCGAAATTTAGGCAACTCCGATACCCGAATTCCCCGACCAAATTGTGCATGTCGATATTTACTTTACTGACGGTAAAATAATCTTGACTGCCGTCGATAAATTCTCCAAATATGATTTAACAAGAATCTTAAAACCTAAAGCTACCGAGGACATAAAGCAACCGTTTAGAGAACTCATATTGGCCTTCTGCGTCCCTGAAACCATTGTCCTAGACAATGAAAAGTCTTTTAGTTCAACCGCCGTATCTTTTATGTTAGAAACCCTTTTCAAAATTAAAATATTCAAGGTTCCCTCCTATACCAGCTCAACTAATGGAGAAGTGGAGAGATTCCATTCCACACTTTCCGAGTAAATGCGTTGTCTTAAGTCCAAGAAAATCCATAACACATTTGCAGAATTATTAGATATGACAATTTATGAATATAATAGGTCCATACACTCCACGAAATAAAGAAAACCAATAGACGTCTTTTTTGGAAAAGAAAAACTGAACAAACCAGAACAGTTGGAATTAGAAAGAAAAGAAAACGCTGAAAGGATTAAAAGCAAACAAGTCGCAGACTTAAACTACCACAACAAGAATAGGGCTTCATAAAAAAATTTTTCTGTAGAAGAAACCATTTATGTTAAAATTAATAAAAGGTTAGGTAACAAACTCTCCCCTAAATACAAAAAGGAAACAGTTTCAGAAAACAGAACTTCAACTATTTTAACAAGATCAGTTGTCCATAAGTCCCTAATAAAAAATTTAACTTTATTATAGGCTCTGGGTTGCACCTATCACTGCGGATGTAAAGATGCTCGATTATTCCAATTATTCCAACTCATATCCATAAGCTCCAGTATTGCAAAAGTTTAAAGTGGAATTTATGAGTTGATTGATATTATTGACATCAATCAGTACCAACAGTCCCTAAAGGAAATAGACCAGAATATACAAAATTTTTCAAGTGTTCTCCATCCGATGTTTTCCTTCCTGTCTAACAAAGTTCAACAAATCCAAATACACCTTGACCTTAATTTGTATTATTCCATTGTTTTTATTCCATTGGAACATGTGTTGGAAAGCTACTGTCATTGTACGTCATTTCAGTATATGTCATTCATTTGAAGCGTAAACAACAATATTTTTTTTTTTCACTCAAATATGAAACTGCTGCCGAAAGTTATCGTATTTTGATGGAAGTTTATGATAAACATGCGCTAGCTGAGTGAATGTACCAAAAGTGGTTTGCACGATTAAAAAGTGGTCATTTTGGCTTGGAAGACGATGACCGTCCTGGGCAGCCAAAAAAGTTTGAAGATGAAGAACTGGAAGCATTACTCTATGAAGATTGTTGCCAAACACAAGAAGAGCTCGCAGAATCCTTGGGTGTCACTCAAGCAGCCATTTTAAAACGTTTCAAAGCAGCTGGATATATTCAAAAGCAACGAAATTGGGTTCCACATGAACTCAAGCCAAGAGACGTCGAAAGGCGGTTTTGCATGTCCAAAATGCTGCTGGAACGCCACAAAAGGAAGTCATTTTTGCATCGGATTGTTACTGGTGATGAAAAATGAATCCATTACGACAACTCCAAACGCAAGAAATCATATGTGAAACCCGGCCAACCAGCCAAATCAACGGGAAAGCCGAATATCCATGGCGCGAAAGTAATGCTCTGTATTTGGTGGGATCAGATGGGTTTGCTGTATTATGAGCTACTAAAACCGGGTGAAACCATCAATGGACAACACTACCGAACACAATTAATCCGTTTGAAGAGAGCAGTAGGCGAAAAACGCCCGGAATATGCGACCAGACACGAGGTAATAATTTTCCATCATGACAACGTTCGGCCCCAAGTTGCTATTCGGGTTAAGAACTATTTGGAAAACAGTGGATGGGAAGTCTTACCCCACCCGCTTTATAGCCCAGACATTGCCCCTTCTAACTACCATTTGTTCCGGTCGATGCAGAACGCCCTCACTGAAATACGGTTCATATCAGAGCAGAATATCAAAAATTGGCTTGATTCATTCTTGGCTGCCAAGCCGGTGCAGTTCTTTTGGGATAAGATCCTCAAATTGCCAGAAAGATGGGAAAAAGTCATAGCTTCAGATAGGCAATACTTTGAATAATACTATTGTACATGTTTTTCTTAAATAAACGTTCAAATTTTGAAAAAAAAAACCGCACGAATTAAATTACATACCCAATAAAAAGCCTAAAAGGTAGCGAAAAAACAAAATTTGACCTTTTGTTAAACTTTAAATTTAAGCTTGATACTTTAAAAGAAGAAATAATTAATATCGAATACGCCATACAATGGGCAAAAGCCGGCGTAGTTAACACTTTTATTCTGTCGAAAATCGAAATAAGTTTGATGCAGAAAATAATAAATAAAGACGCCATGCCCTACAGTAATGTAGTAGAGGCTGTCGAATTCTCAGGGGTCAAAATAGCCTCAAATAATACAATGTTACTATACATTTTAAGCCTACCCATAACTGGTAAGGAATCATGTAGCAAAATGCTCATTAAACCTGTTAAACGTAATAAAAATGTTGTAAAATTAGATTTTAAGGAAATTTTAAAATGTAAGGATAATATGTATGGAAAAAACACTAGATGTAAGAGTTTTGACAGTCTTGCAATATGTAATCGAAATTGTATTTTTAATATACAATAAGTAATGACAAGTGTATCAGCAACCTTCTATCAAGTCGTCCTCCCTCATGTACGCAGATAAACAACCAGCATGTTCCAACAGTCGAAGAAATAGCACCTGGCATTATAATACTTAACCAATTCGACGACAACATAGAAATTGACGCCAATAAAGTAGCGTTGAATGGAACTTACATCATTCAATTCCATAATGCCACCATCAAAGCCCAGCAATATACGTTTGAAGCACAACCCCCTTCCTGCTTTTCTAAAGCCATCAGCAGTAAGGCCACAAATTGAAGAGCTGCTTTCATTACAATTGATTAAAAAACTGGAAGCCAATAACACCGCTTACATCCACGAATTAGAGATTACTAGTCGCAAGAAGACTATGGGTATGTTCGCACTATCAACGCTAACATATATATTTCTAATTTCACAACAAATAAAGAGTCTCCCATTGATACCCGGGCTGATGTCTCCACATTCTTTGAGGTAAAAAAGCCCACACAGTCGCAAACAACACATTGCGTAGTCACAACCAGGCCAGTAGTTTATTCGAGACCAAGGAGGCAGCTACCGGATAAACTGACTGCTGGTCAAGTAGAGTTCAAATCCCTAACGCAACAGGGTATCCAGCAACCATCAAAGAGCAGATGGGCCAGCCCATCAAATATGGTTCAACAACCGCGCTTTGTACTCCGTTACCCAGCGTGGATGATCGATGATCGATTACCGACGCGCGTTTCATAAAATACCATTGAAACCATCAGAAATGCCAAAAACCGCCATTACTACACCATTTGGTATGTTTGAATTTAAATTCATTATATAACACAGCGCAAACTATGCAGCGCTAAATAAATGATGGTGCTTTAAATTTTGCATTTCCATACATCAACGATGTTTTTTTTATCATCAAGCATAGTAGAAGAACATTTAGAACACTTGCGAAAAGGCTTTCAAAGGTTACGTGAGTATACATTTTATATGTCATATTATGTCGATGGTTAGAATGATGCAGTGGGAGCAGTGGTGAATCAAATTTTTGATAAATCGTAGTTCTCAAGCACTAGGTTTCTATTCGAGAAAATTTTACGAAACCTAAAACTAGGAATTATTGGCAATTTATCAAGTTATAAAACACTTTCTCTACATTCTGGAAGATAGGGACTTGTCAATTTATACCGAACGCAACCCTCTTAACCTATGCGTTTTTGCATTTTGAAAATTACGATAGTTGGACTACATTGGTGAGTTCTCCATAAAAATCTTACATATTCCTGAAACGAATAACGAACTTGCAGATTTCTTATTTCACATCGATGAAGTAGAATTATCAATTCCCATCAATTTTGATAAATTCAGCAGCGAACAACAAAACGTTACCTAACTAGCTAACATTTTGAAAGATAATTCGACAGTTTCACTTAAGTTAAAATGTCTCACAATTTCAAATACTAAAATCGTTATATGTTATATATCAAGCGGACGTGTCCGTCCGTTTATTCTCGCGGCATGCAAACATGTAATACTAAGAAAAATGCATGGTATATTGCACCCTGGTGGGCAATCAACAGGTACAAGAATGTTTCGTTTGGCCTGGCTTAAGAGTTGACTATGCTTAATTTGCCAAAGTATGCATTGCTTTCATACAACAGAACATTTATATAAGCATACCAAAAGACAGATCAACGTTTTACTCTCAGGCCCACTGCCTTCGTCGAAGGGACACCGATATCTTCTAACCACAATAGGTTGATATATACGATGGCCCGAAACGATCCCAATGAAAGACCGCTGAAACAATAGTTCACCATTTAATAGACGGGTGCATAAGTCGACTTGAGACTCTCTTTCGCTTTACAACGGACC
Source organism: Volucella inanis (assembly GCA_907269105.1). Taxonomy (NCBI): domain Eukaryota; kingdom Metazoa; phylum Arthropoda; class Insecta; order Diptera; family Syrphidae; genus Volucella; species Volucella inanis. Next base: position 69,108,151 of record OU026153.1, read on the forward strand.
TCGGCAGGAAATTTATTAATAAATTATTAAGTAATACACACCTTAAAACTACACCTACAAATGGATTTATCGAATGCTGGCATCGGATTTTAAAGGCAGCGATCATGTGCTGCCGATGATTTTGTAGGGTTTCCGATCTGTTTTTAAACATGCTATTAAATCATAAAATTGGTTAAAATATGGAATTCGTAGAACAATTCAAATCCACTACGTCGAAAATCAAACCAACGCACTCAACCACCTCATTAAACTAAACAAACATTTGTACATACCACATTTGTTAGAACAAAGTTCGACCGCTGCTTCAGTTACCTTAAAATTATCCGTACGAGGTCTTAAAGAAATTTGATAAATACTACACTAGTCAACAATCGAAGCACAAATAAATTCATTGAAAGACTTAAGGCAGCATATTCTATTTCAACTCAGGATGTGCCCCCAGCAGCTGATACTGAAGTTATAGTATTTGTAATATACAACGGTCACACGTTCAGGCGGGAGAGTACATGAACCTCGCAGATACACAAATCGTTAACACGGCGTACTTACCAAGGGAAGAGTTCTGTAGCTGACTTTATGGCTGGTAACATTTGGTGGCAAGTAAACTACCAAAGCAATCTTTGCAGCGCAGCACAAAATATTAACAAATATATTCCATCTATTATATTGATATAGATACTATTGTATAATACAGTCATAAAAGAAGTAGTTATCAAATATTATGATAAGATGGACGCAAGCAACGTCAGGTTTTGATCTGTAAATTTTGTTAGTTTTTCCTCTCATTAATGGTTTTTTTTTATAGTTTTCATTTGTCATAATTTTTATTTGATGTCTGCCGATTGAATGACAATTTTTTATAAACTCGTGTTTGCTACTCATAATATATGTTGTTGCATTTTCTTTAATATAAAAATTAAATGTGTTACTTTATGCTGATGAAAACCTGACGCGATGAGAGAATGTCGGAAACCTTGAGGAATAATTTCTTGACATATTTTGATAAAATTAATACTATAGATGGATGGTCCTGACAAAATTTTTAAAGAGCTAACAATGAACAGGCTAGATTAGAATAACAGAGAATATGTGAAAAGAAATGAATTTTTTTGCCATCACATTAACCAGCACATTTTCAGGTTGCGATAGAGGGGATAAACGCGGAAAAAGCAGCCATGCATACATTTCACCACACACCAGTATAAGAGCTACATTAAAGGGATTCAGAGAGGTGTTTGGAGTTTGGAGCTGTGTCTGCTCATCAGAAAAAAATGGCAGAGAATGACTGACAGCTGCGAAAATTTAGATTAAAATTAATAAAGATTATCGTTGTCGTGCATGCAAAACAATGGCTTGCACCATATTACATATATTAAAAAAAGAAACCATTGTGCAATCTAATTTTGCATTCTTTTAACGTTTTACCTATTTTGATAAATTTGGATTTGGTTACTTGGATTTGGTTACTAAAGAAACTGATTAAACATATGTGCTTATGAAAAAAAAAAGTTAAGTAAAAAGTAATCAAGTAAAAAGTAATTAAGGATTAATATAGATAACGATTTGTATATTTTTCAGAAAGTTTTTCTCCAGATATATAGTAGCATTTTAGAATTCCAAATTAATTATCTGATAATAATTGTTCATGAGATTTCTATTTTAATATTTTAAGTATAGGAAATAATTTTTTAATAAATTTAAATTAAATCAAGCTCGGTATTTAAGTATTTTACGTATTTTAGAAATACTCACCACTATAGATAATTTTATCCGGTTAGAATTGTAAGGACTTGTACCCATTCAAGTATAGGGTTTTCCAATAGGGACTTGACAACTTTGAATTTAATTTATGAACGCACTCTTTCACTTATCATCAAACTGTCAATGTCAATTTATTCAGTAAGCTCAACATTTTCATCATGGTAAAGAACATTAACGAGCAACGTCTGCAAATTATAAAAATTTTCTACAGATGTTTGGAGTCGGAGGTGACTGCAACTCCAATTTTCGGTCGTAATTGTCGCCCTAGTAGACAGGCAATAACAAGTCTAGTGCAAAAATTTGAGTCTGCATATTCGTTGTGTGATGTTGCCGTGTCAGTGAGACAACGGATTGGTCGAAGTGTCGAAAATATCGCTGCCGTCCGTAGCAAACGATCCAAATCAGTCAATTCAACGGCGTTCTTAAGAATTGGGCATCGCTCAGACCACATTATGGCGTATTTTGCTTAAGGATCTTTTTTTTACACCCATACAAGATCAAGCTGACTTAAGAATTGAAGCCGATGGACCATTTGAAGCAACGTACGTTCTCCGATTGGGTTTTGGAGAAGATGCGCCAAGATGATAAATTTCATCGCAAAATCATCTTCAGTGACGAAGCTCATTTTTGTCTCAATGGGTTCGTCAATAAGCAAAATATGCGTTATTGGTCGGGTGAAAACCTACATGTGCTTCATGAATCACCACTTCATCCACAAAAAAATAACTGTTTGGTCCGGTTTGCATGCCAGCAGCGTTATTGGGCCATATTTTTTCGTCGACGATAACGATCGTCACGTTACTGTGAATGGTCAACGTTATCGCGCCATGATCACCGATTATTTTTGGCCCGAATTGGAAGATATGGACTTGGACGACAAGCCACACAGCACACGCTACAATCGATTTATTGAAGAGTAAGTATGGTGAGCGTGTTATCTCAAGACATGGGCCAGTCGATTGGGCGCCTCGTTCGTGCGATTCAACGCCGCTTGACTATTTTCTGTGGGGCTATGTTAAGTTATTGGTTTATGCCAACACGCCGACGAACGAAGTCGAGCTCCATTCATAAATGCTTTGATTGTACTTCAAGCCAATAATAAAGTTTTTGAAATATCTCAAATGGTTTGCCTTTTATTTAAAAAAAAAGTTGTCAAGACCTTATTATATATACATCATTTCTAATAAAGTGTCTCGTGTATGATTTAAATTTATCAAGATTGCAAATGACTCAGAAATAAGTTGTGTGTCTCTATCACTTTCCAGTGGTTTTCCTGAAGTTGAATAAGAAGTAAACTACGTGAGTTGTGCCATTCCGACTTTGTCGTCTAGTTTAACCGATTTTTTGGAAAAACGCCGGCCATTGCTTGGTTCAGTAGATTTTATTGGATTCGATTGTTTCCGTGGTAGTAATATAAGCTTTCGGGAAATGAAATGATTTAAAGGCCTTGATGCTTTGAAAATTTTGGGCGTTGATGTTTTTCAGCAGCAATGCCTTTTGTAGCGTCTTCGCATATTTGAACCATTTAACAATAACGGAGAACTATTTATGTTGTCGAATAGAGTTTTCTGACATTTCAAGCCTACATATCAGCTAGAAGTATCAACAAAGACATCTTGAGGGTGGGAGTAATTCCTACGTATTAAAACTCGTTCGTTACAAACATTTTTGCCTAATTGCTCTGCGAACTTCGTTCTGAAATATTAATAATTCAAATTTATCAAATAGGTGAAGAGGTTTCTCACTATCAGAAGATAGAGCATATAAACGTAACTCTTTTATCAGATCACCGATAGGTGTATCAACCGGGAGTTCAGTTTAAATATTATTTTAGAAAAAGGCACGAGTACAAAGAGCAGAACACTTAGAACACTCCATCGATTTCCGTTTTCGGAACTGGTTCAACTGTTTTCTAATAGAGTGCTAGAGATAGAAATGATCCTTGACAAAATTACTAGTAGTAAGAAATTTAATACAAAACTTCTCTCTTAGCCTAACGCAGATTTTAGGTTAACTTATAAATGCCCATACTACTGAATAACTATTAAAATTCATACCATACGATTTTATGCTTTCCAAGTGCTAAGCTTATTTAAAAATAGTATTATACATAGCTTATAAATAGTGGGATGGTAGTAAGAATCTTATTTTTCAGGAAGAAAAATTTTTATTGTTTTTTTAAAGAAAGTTTTTAAAACGTCACTTATTACCAACCAAGAGGTATTTTTTTGGAATCAAAATGGTATGCCATAGATTCCGTGAATTTTGTTATTCTTAGTCGATATAATAGCATTAATAATTTTATCTGATTCGGTTTCACAATCAAAAAGGTAGGTATACGTTTCAGGAATATTAAGCAGCGATGAGTCAAATTAACACGTATGGGTGAATAAGCTTTGAAGAATTTTCATGAACTCAAAGCCAGTGGTATGACTTCTTCTACCAAGGGAGCTACAGGGAATTATTTTGGCTGGTTTCTGTAAATATTTATTTGACGTTATTTGTAAGTCGGTGGATATAATTGTAAAATACTGAATTAATACCAAACCATATATATCTCTTGGACACTTGGTAGATTTTCCTGATAATATCTAGATTTTACTAGTCATCTGTCTGTGAATTGTCAATAGCGATAACGCGTGGTCAAAGCGATACGTTGAAAGTTGCGGTTGTATTTGTTCAGAACACATGTTTGCATTAGAGTGTGCGGATAAATTAACAATGTTGTTTTAAGAATGATAAATGATAGTACAAGAATTAGTAGAGTTTGCCACTGAATTATGTTTATTTATGTCCATAATTATAGACATACAATCGGAAGAGATTTCGCATTCCACTTTAAGAGTTTTGCAGTTGAGATCTCCTTACACTTGCGTGAGTTATATTGGAGACACACAACTCTGTGGACAGATACTCAAACTTCAGCTTAAGTAATAAGACACCAGTTGAAGTAGGTTCTTTTTATCAACATCTAGAAACAATAAGCCCAAAGAGTTATAATGGACGCCTTTTAGTCCAATCCACATCTGGAAACAATAAACTCAATGGATAATGATGGACGCTGTTTAGGATTAAGTATTGATAAGATTATAAATAAAACAGGAAAATCGGTTTCTAAGTCAGTTAAGCCTTATCAACGTAGATAAGCAGCTCAGCTGAAAATAACATAAAGATTGTTTCTTTTTTTTATTGAAGAAGTTTGTTTTTATTTAATTCGTGGGCCATCTGAGTCGCAGCCTTCACGCCTGCGCTGTATCCCGGGGGCGGGTTGTAAGGTTTTCTGGATCGGAGTATTGGTGTCCATCCGCTGTATATGATTCAGCCATTTCAACCGTTGGACCTTCACTACTTTGGCTAAGTGATGTCGCTATATGCCCTGTTAAGTTCGTCGTTGTATCTCTTTCTCCAATCACCATCAATGCAGACCAAAAATCACCCGAAGAATTTTCCTCTCAAAGCAGCCAAGAACACCTTTATCTATTATTACGACTCGGGTTATTAAGGTCTTATATAGGGTTACTTTTGTTGTTCAACAAAGTGCTTTTCTGGTCACTTACATTCTTAGCCCAAAGTAGCAGCGGTTAGCAAGAGTTATTCTTCGATTGATCTCAGAGCTGGTATCGTTGTTTGAATTGATAGAGAGGGCTGTATTATATTAAATCTTTAGTAGCGTCATCTTTCTTATCTGTGGGGGCGCGCATATATGTAAAACTATTGTTTGCAAATTTAGCCTCAATATTGTTACGAGGCGCCTGTTAACATGACAAAAACTTCTTGCCTTAGTCTGTTTTTTTACAGAAAGTTCACATCAAAATAGGCGGTAACATCTATTTTGCAGCAATCGGCAGCACATGGCCTCTTTAGGGAACAAATATTCCGCGTACAGATCCGAAGCTCTTTGTCCCTACTTCATTTGCAGGGCTATGTTTTCAACTAAAACTGATGAATGAAAAAGTCTAGTAGCTCAACAATATGTGCTCAACAGTCTTTTTTTACTTTTATTTTAAATAAACGCTAAAACATCCTTCGCAAATTTTGTAGATATCTTTACTCGTATGTATGATGATAACTAGCATCATAACATATATGGCATCTTGCAAGTATTCTAATTCGGTAAAACTAGAACCGCTATCAATCGATTTATTTATTTCAGTATTCACATTAAGCCCACGAACTAGAGTAAAATTACTCGGATTACTCAACATCTCGACTCTAATTGTTAAAATTAAGGTGCATTGGTAAGAGCTTACGAAAATATCCTGAAATAAATCTTCTTGTTCACATTATTCATGAAATTATCTTAAGAAGTTTTCTTAATGTACTTCTTTTACCTGAATACGTATTCTTTAAATTTGCTTTCCTTTCAGGTATTTAAAGTATACCCCATATCTGGGGTAGACCCTTGGATCTGCACGTAGAATGTTGGGACCCATAACAGGCCACATGCAGTCCAACAATTTACAGAGGCCCTTGGCTACTTTGTATAATGCATATATCACCGCCATCCAGAAAGTGCGATTGGATGGGCCGGACATAAGAAGAATGCAAAATATATGAGTAATGTCCGAAATATAGGAAAGAATAGAAAACTTAACATCTTTGGGAACAGTTGGTAGCCATATTTAATGTGACACCACGTCTTATAACGAACTTAGACTTATTGACTTTGCATCAGGATAAAATATCTGTAGCAAGAACACGGTTTCCTCATCTCAATATCCACAACGGGACATTGTGGTCTTCGGATCAACAAACGCAAAATAAAATTTCCACAACAAAGAAGGATTTTTAAAAGATATAACATAGAAAACCTGCAATCGCAAGAGATGGTATACATCAAGTACCGAATACCAATTGCTGCCAAAGTGCAATTGATCTGCTGGATTTCACCCGACTAGTACCAAAATATCCCTGTTTTGAAGAAGAATGTCGGCATGTACATGCGGTTAAATAAGAAGCCTACAAAGCGGCGCTGCAACGAAGGAAGAGACGTGAGCTTTACAAGTAAAAAATACGGGGAGAACATTGGCTTCTCCAAAAGAAGAAAAACGAGCATGAGAAGCACGCGATCGAGGATATTGAAAGTTTGTATTCCAGGAATAACTCACAAAAAATTTACGAAGAGGTGAAAAAACGTGTCAAGGCGAGAACACCTGTTCATTCGATACGGGTGTGAACTCGTCTTATCCCTCATGCTTAGAATTGCTGACGAAGGAGAATTATGATACGTGGAAGCGCTTCTTACGAAAGACGATCTCTGTGATTTTGTCAATGGGACAAACGTAATGCCGGTTGATGACACTCAAAAGGAAGAATGGTTGAAGCAAGACGAACGTGTCAGGAGATGATACTCATCCTACATCTACTTAGTTTCGATTGCAAACGTTATGGGTAAAGGTCTTGAAGTAATATTTCGAATAAATTGTGTTTATGATACATTAATAATAGAAACGGCAATTTGTCTATAACGCAGATGGAAAAGGTGAACTTGACTGTGTGCAAGAGAGTTCCGACACGAAATTTTTGAGTCATCTTAACAGTAAATATTTAGTTAAGATATTTCCACGGTTGACTTGAAAAATGCTAAACAGTTATTGAAGTATCTAGTATGTTTGAAAGGAAAAATTACTGCGGCACTTTTCGACAAGCATCTTGTACCGTGCGCTGAAAGTTACGAATTATGCTTGTACCCATTTCGTAGGGAATCTACAGCACATACAAAATAATATACAGCACATAAAAAGAATATCTTTCGGAATATCTTGAACCCCGAGCCATCTCATTTGGAATCCAACACACTTGAGCCACGGCCTTTCATTATATGTTCATTATAAATCCAGATTTAAGCTAATAAAAAAGATTAAATGAATGTTAATACTAAGAAAAAATATTTATTTATAGAATGTATACATTATTATAATCTCAGCTACGTACCTTTACGTATGTCTCCAAATAAAATTATGTAATTTTGTAAGTATGGGTATACAAACAAAGAGAAAAAGAAATCAAAGAGTTAAGCGTTATTGTTCATAAAAAAGAACTTAAGTTAATTTCTAAGCCTGCTGGAGACACAAGATCTTCGGACATATCGTGGTAAAAAGTTCAACAAAAAAACATGAAAAATTGTCGCTCAGATGTTAGGTATGAGTAACGAGGGTGAATGATTTGTCGAGATCTTTCAGACGTGGTAAATTGAATCTTATTAAAAAGGTAAGAATGCTGATGGTTTGAATCAAATTGGAAGGGAATTTAAGGAATCGATACCGCATGAGATGGTTAAGTGATATGTTAAAGAGGAGCTTCGAGTAATAAGATATTCTGTTGAAACGCGGAAGATTGAAAACGTAACGCACAATATTGTTGAAAGTGACATAAAGTTTTTTTTACTACTAGCTTCATAGTAACAAAGCTTCACCATATCAGAGAACTGGTACAAGGAGTGTTTTAGCTAGTAAATTTTGAAGGGTGTGAATTAGTGTGAAATCCAAAACTGGCGTAACGTTGCATATACAATAGTTTACCAACTGTAGTGTTGATGTGGTTATTCTACTTAAGTATGAAAAATTAGCAAAAATGGATGTTGTTTTTTGTTCATATTAGTATATGTTGATGGAATATTAATTGCGTCGAAAGATCCTTAGCGCAGTATAATTTCGAAATTAAAGATCTTGGTTCCGGTAAATATTGTCTTGATCTGGAGACAAAGCATTAAAGCAGTGAAGATACTAAACAGCTTTCTCAGAAAGGATACATATGTACATGGACAACCAAAGTAATATGCGATGGAACCTTGTAACTTGTTTGTTACCCCCTCTGATGTTAATGTAAATGTTTCTAGGTAACAGATGGCGATGAGAGCAAAGAAGATTATTCATACCGTGAGTTGGTTAGTGATCTTAATACTTGTCGGCAGCTACCCGTCCAGACATGGCAAATACAGCATCCGGATTCCAGCCAAAAGCTGGAAGTGCAGGTAAAGTTTTAGTGTATACACGACCTGGTATATCTATGATTACATACATAGATGCAGACTGGGGTGAATATAATGTCGATCGACGATTGTATACGAGGTATGTATTCCTTCTTGTTAAAGGAAATTATTTGGAAGTCACAGAAGCAGAAGACGGTTGCACTGTCATCGAAACATATCGAATATGTTAGTGTGGTGGAGGCGGCGAATCATACTGCGTATTATTTTGAATGAGCTGAAATTACATAATTTGCCTGGCGGTATAATTTTATTATAGCATGTGTATGCACAAGATATGATAGCAGATGTGTTAACGAAACCATCAGCTAGAGCGAATTATGATAAATACCTGGAACGTTTGGGATTAGTAAGCTGCGATAATTTACAAGGACGTTAGTCTTGAGAGGGCATGTCGAAGATTATGTCCATCTCTGTTACAATTCGCATTTACCTTTTTTAACTTGGCATGAAGATGGCGCATCACAACAATACTCGTATATTCTATTGTGTGTTTTGGCGTTTAACCCTTCTTCTTTATCTTCTACTTTTCCATTTCGAGAGATAGGTTTTAATTTTGTAATCTTGCATATCCAATTAATTGTAAGTACTGTAATCTAAATCTATTTTATAATTTCTTTTATAAAATTGTATTTTATTTATCAACCATCGCATTCGCAAATTGTTATTTCGTCATTACCCAATCAGCACAAGGGTTTCGCTGGCCGAGAATTATCTTATTTCGCTTCATTATGTTTGGTGCAAAACGTTTTGTGTCATTCGCACTTCTACTGTTTATAAACTTACTTGGGTTTTAGCAATATTTGACTTTTCAAATGCTTCGATTATGTGTATATATTCTCAAAAAAATTCTCTGTTACATACTTGATAGCTCTATCGATTACTGATATATATGTTTATAAAGTATGGTATTTGCCTAACATAACATAATTTCCCGCAAACAACCACCTAACTTGTATGAATAACTAAATTTCATACTGTTCCGCTTCCCTTCTATTGATTATCTATCGAGAATTAAAAATCGGGAATTATATAATATTATAAGGGTTTTTTTTTTAATTAATTTTGTTTCTTTTATTGCACATGCAATTTGAATTTTTACTGAGTCTTATTTCTTTATTTTCTTTTTTAATTTAATCAACATACTTGTAGCTCTCCTTTTTCTAAAGCACATTTACAACAAATTTTTTTGTAAAGCCAAGCTTTTCATTATTTCTAATTTTTTCTGTTCATCACGTAACTGCTCTCACGTCCTCACACTGTCAAACAATTTTGTTTTATGTTTAGCTATCATAACATAATGCAAATTGCAGTACCCTTATGAAATACACACCATTTTCTATTTCGTATATATGCGGTCTATTGATATGCATGTATTAAGTTAATATATATATCTACCATATGTTAGTATGTACGAGTATGAACAAGTAAATCTGACATTATTCTGCTGTGATATCATTCCCGAGCAACCAAAAAAGTGTTGGCATTGTAGAAAGAGTAGGAAAATTTTCGTTTATAGAATCCATGCATCTGCACATTCGAAGGGAATGTGGGTATCTTCTGTACATTGTAACTAAATGTCCTCAACACTTTTATATTAAACATATTTGTATGAAACTATGTGGTGAGTTTAATTCTTACGTGCTTTGAATACAATTGCGATAAGTTATGAGATATTAATCGAAAGCATATGGCATATTACCGTTTTAAACTGACCAGACGTACTTAAATACGAATACATTTGTTTCTATATGCAAATGTTCATATATTATATTCATCTCATATTCTTCTTTTGCTCTAGTTTGTCATTATTCTATACTTTTGCAACAATACATAATTGTACACATATAACTTTTAAACATTCAAAACCAATGCAATGCGCCAATTATATATGTATAAAAAAAAACTCGCCCTTCATGTGCTCTTATTTGGCACTCGCTTTAGTCCTTAAAATTTTGCTTTATATGTTAAAAGTATTCCCATCAACCCTATTCATTAGCGATACCAATCTTTACTTTCAGGGTCACTTTTGCTTTTTTTATATTGGGTATGTAATTTAATTCCTGCGGTTTTAAATTTGAACGCTTATTTAAGAAAAACATGTACAAAAGTATTATTCAAAGTATTGCCCATCTGAAGCTATGACTTTTTCCCATCTTTCTGGCAATTTGTGGATCCCATCCCAAAAGAACTGCGCCGACTTGGCAGCCAAGAATGAATCAAGCCAATTTTTGATATTCTGCTCTGATGTGAACCGTATTTCAGTGAAGGCGTTCTGCATCGACCGGAACAAATGGTAGTTAGAAGGGGCAATGTCTTGGCTATAAAGCGGGTGGGGTAAGACTTCCCATCCACTGTTTTCCAAATAGTTCTTAACCGGAATAGCAACTTGGGGCCGAGCGTTGTCATGATGGAAAATTATTACCTCGTGTCTGGTCGCATATTCCGGGCGTTTTTCGCCTACTGCTCTCTTCAAACGGATTAATTGTGTTCGGTTGCGTTGTCCATTGATGGTTTCACCCAGTTTGAGCAGCTCATAATACATTACACCCATCTGATCCCACTAAATACAGAGCATTACCTTTGCGCCATGGATATTCGGCTTTGCCGTTGATTTGGCTGGTTGGCCGGGTTGCACAATGGATTCATTTTTCACCACCAGTAACAATCCGATGCAAAAATGACTTTCGTTTGTGGCGTTCCAGCAGCATTTCGGACATGCAAAACCGCCTTTCGACGTCTCTCGACTTGAGTTCATGTGGAACCCAATTTTCTTGCTTTTTAATATATCCAGCTGCTTTAAAACGTTTTGAAATGGTTACTTGAGTGACACCCAAAGATTCTGCGAGCTCTTTTTGTGTTTGGCAATAATCTTCATAGAGTAATGCTTCCAGTTGTTCATCTTCAAACTTTTTTTGGCTGCCCATGACATTCATCAAATCACCACTTTTAAATCGTGCAAACTACTTTTATTCATCATAAAATTCCATCAAAATACGATGACTTTCGGTAGCAGTTTCCCTCATATTAAAGTAATGAAGAAGAACTCCCCGCAAAAACACCTTTTCAGGCACAAAGCTCGACATATTTGAGTGAAAAGAAATTATTTTTGTTTACGCTTCAAATAAATGACATATATTGAAATGACGTACAATGACAGTAGCTTTCCAACGCATGTTCCAATGGAATAATAACAATGGAATAATACAAGTTACGCCATCTCTTAGCAAACCGAATTAAGTTATAGACCCATTACATATATCATATACATACTCTGTAAAGACTTTCACGAACGTAAGTACTCGTATGTAGATTCATCGTTTCGGAAATATGTTTCTTACTTTCATTTGTATTCTTTTTAATATATTGGAAATGCTGATAAATTATTAGTTGCTAGAAATGATTTAACATAAATATAATCACCAATGCGGATTTCTTAGCTGATTTCGTTTGCTGATATTGACGAAATCAAGTTGCTTTCAATAAATTGACTTTTACATATATACAAGTACTTACTACCCAATTTAATAAAACTAAGAGAATTTTCGAACTCTTCATAGATTGCATAAACAATCCCTTCAAAAAGTCGCCATCGATGGAAATTGAAAAAAATAAATACAACACGATTTTCTGTCTCTTCCTCTTTTAACAAATAACTATTTTTGCACTTCTTCGTCTTATTTTACTTACTAACTAAGATGGAGCTTAGGGTTGTAAATCGAACACTCTTAGGACTGAAGTATTGGTATTTATCCCCTCTACATGTTCCAGCCATCTAAAGGGATTAATGTGTGCATATCTAACCAGGTCAATGTCTTTGAACAGCTCATAGAGTTCGCCGTTAAGTCTGCTCCTCCTCCTCCTCCTCTCTTTAACGTAAAGGAGACCAAAAATCACACAAAGATTTCGTGTCCAAACCCGACAATACTATCTTCATCCACATTCCATTAAGAATATGCTTCCATCTCTGAAAAACAACGATGGGGAAAAGTAACTCTTCGTTTGGTTGCTGATGATGATGACACTATCAGATTTAATAGTGGTGACAAGGTTTACAAAATTACTGACTACCGCAAAGTTTTAGCTGTCTATTGTGACATTCTGTCTGTTTCTTAGATGTTGTGTGTCCTTTCTTATTGAAAGTATAGGGTTTTCTAATAACGACTTGACAATTTTTTTTTTAAATAAAAAGCAAACCATTTGAGATATTTCAAAAACTTTATTATTTGCTTGAAGTACAATCAAAACATTTATGAATAGAACTCGACTTCGTTCATATGACCACCGCGGGCACGTTTGCAGCTTTCGATTCATTGGACCCAATTTTCAACGACTTGGCCACACATTTTGGCCGAAACGGCCGCTATTTTGCGTTCAATGTTGGCTCTGCACTCTTCTAACGTCGTCAACGTGTGAACCAGGCGGCCAATCGACTGGCCCATGTCTTGAGATAACACGCTCACTATGCTTACTCTTCAATAAATCAATTGTAGTGTCTGCTGTGTGGCTTGTGTTACCATCCTGTTGAGACCACATGTCGTCCAAGTCCATATCTTCCAATTCGTGCCAAAAATAATCATTGATTATGGCGCGATGACGCTGACCATTCACAGTAACGTGACGATCGTTATCGTCGACGAAAAAATATGGCCCAATAACGCCGCCGGCATGCAAACTGCACCAAACAGTTATTTTTTGTGAATGAAGTGGCGATTCATGAAATACATGTATGTTTTCACCCGACCAATAACGCATATTTTGCTTATTGACGAACCCATTGAGACAAAAATTGGCTTCGTCACTGAAGATGATTTTGCGACTCCGAATATCTGTAGGAAATTTTTATTATTTGCAGATATTGCTCGTTGGTGTACTTTACTATGATAAAAATGTTGAGTTTACTGAATGAATTGACAGTGACAGTTTGGTAATTAGTGAAAGAATGCGTTTACAAATTAAATTCAAAGTTGTCAAGTCCCTATTGGAAAACTCTATATATACAGAGTGATTCATCCTGAGGTTTGATTTTCAAAAGGCCTTTTTTGACAGATTACGAGTGACGAGTGACTGCTTTATCATTTTTATTTAGTATCGATTGGTAAGTCATCATGAAAAGACTCATACCACAAAAGTGTCTCCAAATTGTTCAACTGTATTACGAAAATCAGCATTCTGTGAGAAATTTTTTTCGTCCGATTCGAGGAATTTACGGTGCGCATAAACGACCTACTGAAACCACTATCGAAAATTTGAGTCCCAGTTTACATTAGTGGTTAAACCACATCCAGCACGTATTGAAGAGATTATAGCAGCTGTAGCTGAGAGTGTACGCGAAGATCGTGACGAATCGATTCGTCGTCGTTCTCAGCAGCTTGGCTTGGCGTATTTTACGTGAGGATCTCGGCCTAAAACCGTTTAAAATTCTAGAATGTGCAAAAAAGTGCAAGAATTGAAGCCAGGCGTCTTGAATTTGGTATGGTGTGGTTTATGGGCTGATGGAATCATTGGTCCATATTTCTTCAAAAATGAGGCAAATCAGAATGTTACCGTCAATGGTAACCGTTATCGCGCCATGTTAACGGACTATGTGCTACCTGAAATTTAACCACATGGTCTCGGAGAGCTCTGGTTTCAACAAGACGGCGCTATGAGCCACACAACGCGTGAAACAATGGACTCGTTGAGAAATCATTTTGGTGAGCACTTAACATAATTTCACTTTTTGCTACGGTAAATTGGCCGCCTAAATAGTACGATATCACACCTTTGGACTATTTTCTCTGGGGATATGTAGAGTCTCAGGTCTTCAGAAATAAGCCAACTACGAAAGACGCTTTGGAAACCAACATGACTGGTGTTATCCCCGAGATACCACTCGGTATGCTCGAACGAGTCGCCTAAAATTAAACCTTCCGAATAGACCACCTTAGACATAATCATGGCCAACATTTACATGATATCATTTTCAAAAAGTAAATGCAAAATAAATTATTCTTTTTAACCGATAATAAAAATTTTAAGTTCATTTTCAAATTTATGTGCTTTCTTTTACATTATAAATCAAACCTCACGATGTATCAATGTTTATAAAAAAAAGAGATGATAATCTCGAAGTTGTGAAATAAATTGTTTTTAGAAAATCGTCAAATTATCAAAAAATATGTTGCTCAGGCTCGTTTCATGCAATTTTTCGGATGTTTTGGGCATGAGTTGTGTGTGCGGAGTTTGTTCCGAAACTTCTTAATTTTGATCAAAATAACCGCCGCATGAGTATCGCAGAGGATTAATTTAAGGGGGACAACATTAATATTGATTAATAAATAAATACTTTTTGATTACACCTCGTAACAGCTAAACTGAAAGTACAAAAAAAACATAAATTGAAACATCACATGCTGTTGAGTGCGATTTTAGTATTCTGCTAGACAATTATACTTATATAGTGAGTGTTCCGCAAATGATACAGACCGTTCTTTAACATAGTGTTTTTTTTATGAAGTTTTTTTTTTTGTTTTCTTTTGTGTTTTGTTTATATTGCATATTATTATATTATATATTTTTTCAATCGCTAATATCGGAAAAAATATTATTAACATATATTCTTGTTTAAATTTAATCAATACAATTGTCTGCCGGATTGTGTTATTAAAGAGTTTGGTGAGATATGGTCAAGTGAATATTATTTACATAGTAAATGTTGATATTAAGAATTAGGCTCTTCATGTGTGTGTGTGTATTAACATATTGAATGTGGATAAGGCATGTTGTGTGATCGTACAGTTATAAATGAATGGATGGCCTGTAGATAGTGGACTGTTATTGTTGCTTGCATGGACCGTATGCTTATTGCTTTGAAGTGCCGTATGAATGGGTTGTATTGTGTTCGAATGGCATTTTGAATGCGATGTATTTTGCTTTGTGTTATATACTATACATAACACATGGGCTGAAAACTCAGTGCCGTTTTATAGTAAAACACAAAATTTTTCAAAATTCAACTTTATTTATCAATATAGTTGCCTTCGAGGGATACACTGATTGAAACGATTTTTCAATCTTTCGATACCAGTTTTGTAGTACGATTTCGGTTAAACCTCAAAATAGGCCTCTGTTTCAGCGAATACTTCTTCATCAGTCTTAAATCTCTTTCCGGTGAGCATTCTTTTGAGGTCTGCGAACAGGAAATAGTCGCCGGGGGCCAAGTCTGGAGAAAACGGTGGGTGGGGTAACCGAATTCGGGTAACCGAATTCATTCAATTTTGCCATCGTTTTCATCGATTTGTGACACGGTGCATTGTATTGATGAAACAGCACCTTTTTTTTTTTTTTCAAATGCGGCCGTTTTTCTGCGATTTCGTCCTTCAAACGCTCCAACAACGCAATGTAATAGTCGCTGTTGATTGTCTTCCCCTTTTGGAGATAGTCGATGAAAATTATTCCATGTGTATCCCAAAATACAGATGCCATAACCTTGCCAGCCGACTGTTGAGTTATTGGTCGTTTTGGACGAGGTTCGTCGCCTGCTCGCCACTCAGCTGACTGCCGACTTGACTCTGGTGTGAAGTGATGGAGACAAGTTTCATCCATTGTCACATATCGACGCAAAAATTCGACTTTATTGCGGTTGAACAGCCTTAAACACTCCTCTAAATCATCAACACGTTGTTGTTTTTGGTAGGCTGTGAGCAAACTTGTCACCCACTTTGAACAGAGCTTTCGCATGTCCAAATATTCGTGTATGATACAATATATCCATCACGCTCTTTTGATATCTTCAGAGCCTCAGCTATCTCGATCAACTTCACTTTACGGTCATTTGTAATCATTTTGTGGACTTTTTTGATGTTCTCATCTGAAACAGCTTCTTTTAGACGTCCACTGTGTGCATCACCTTCGGTGCTTGTATGACCACTTTTAAATTTTTCATTCCACTTGCGAATGGTTCGTTCGGCTGGTGCAGAGTCCGGGTAATACTTATCAAGCCATTTCTTTGCATCAGCTGCATTTTTTCCCATCAAAAGGCAATGATAAGTCAACACACGAAATTGCTTTGAATCCATTTTTTTCACAATAACAAAAGTTGCTTCACTCACAACGCTATATCTCGAGAACTTTGTATTGTGTATAAAATTGAAGGATTTCTTTTTAAGACAATCTTTTTTTGAATAGTTTTTTTAATTTTTTTTTAGGTATTTTACTTGTGAGAAAAATGTGTTCGGGTAAGTGTTGGTATATCTGCTGTATCCTTTTCTAACGGTTATCATAGCTTGTTTTTTCATCGGCGATGTCTGGTTCCTGAATTGTTTGCATGGCTTCGCCTATTAGGTAGTAAGATGGGGTTAAAGCGCTAAAGTCCTCTAAATAATTTGTGAGGGGATACAGTGGTCTTGAATTAAGACAACCTTCAGTCTGCATCAAAAGCATTAACAATTCCTCAAATGTGAATGTAGAGTTTCTTGCAACTCATTTTTAGTGGAACTTCACAGATTTACCCCTGCTTCCCATAACCCATCAAAATGTGCCGATGCTGAAGGAATGAAATTTGTCATTAGAGTTTTTATTGCTAGCTTCTTGAAATAGTTCACTGTATTTTGCAGTGTATTTAGCCGCGCTCTCGAATTTGTCCCGCAATCACTATACATATGCAAATTCCTCGCCTCGCAGTAAATCTTCTAAATGCTGCGATAAAGATCTGGTTCGTCATGTCGCTGACCAGTTCTAAATGAAATGCCTTGGTCAGGCACACGAAAACCGTAAAATAGCCTTTGTTTTTATCCCTAGACCTTTTCATGCCTAACTTCGACAGGCCCCGCCTTTTCAACTCTGGTGTAGGAAAAGGGGAGAGAGCCAATGGGTTCTGCCTTTTGCCTGCAATATATGCTGCAGTTGTGGATACATTTCTTCACTGCGTTTTTCAGATTCAGTATCCAAAATCTTTTTCGAAGCTAAGCGAGCACCTGCTGGGTGCCGCTATAGTATATTGTAGTGTGAGCGTCCTGTATAATAATACGGTTAAAATGGTGATTCGGTCTCAATATTATAGTATGTTGTTGTTCAAAGATAGGTTTCAATCCTAAACCTACCCCTTACTCTTAAAATTCCAAAGTCATCCATAAAAGTTTGTAAGTACTCGAACCCCTTGATTTCAAGTTGAGCTTCATTCTCGTCGTGAAACATATTGCATTGGACAGCCCTTACTGCTAGTTTTAGTTCCAAATCCATCTCCATCGGTGAAAGGATTCTGGGATGCTTACCTGTTCAGCACATGTGAGAAATAAATGGGGTACAGTTTGCTAAAATACGTATAATTTTCCAAAAGTTCGAGAGGCAGTGTATCAGTGTGTTAATTTTATTATTTTCTGTGATAAGGCAATGAGATTGAATTTTTTGCCTTTCTTCACCAGTAGTCGTCGTCTTTGCTTGAGGAGGAGCCTCAAAGTTCCGTTCGGACCTAAGGAATTTTGGTACATTCCGCCATTTAAACCGGATGATAATAACCCACGTGATGGCAGATCCGCAGGATTGTGCTGTGTTGGGATGTAGTGCCACATACTCCAACTAAACCGTTAAACTTCTACAACGCGACCCACGCCAATGTTATCTTGAAATCTGATCAAGCATAGGTTCTGACAGCATCCAAACTAAACCCTTCCTGACTCGAACTGCAACTTTTAAAATGCCATAATCTCTTTATTTTTTGATAAATTTTATTGTGCTAAAGCAAAAAATGTTGGAAAATACATCAGTTTTCAAATTGTGTCAGTAGTTTTCAATATGTCCACCTTTGGCGCGAATAATGGCCCTGAGACGGCTGTAGAAAGCATCACACGCTGCATGCAAGTGGCTCTGCGATATTTTGGCCCATTCCCGGCGAAGTGCTTATTTGAGGTGGTCGAAATGGTATTTATTAGTGCCAACCTTCGCCTTCAAAATACCCCAGACAGAGAAATCCAACGGATTTGCATCCGGAGAATTTGCAATCCATTGTGTCGAAGAAATGAAGTGTAAAACATTCTTATTTAACCAATCTTGGTTGACGCGCGCTTTGTGAGACGGTGCCGAGTCTTGTTAAAATATCCACGGTCTCCGACCGAAATGATTATTTGATCAAGGCTTCAATACTGCCTCTAAGACAGTTTCACGGTATACTATCGCATTAATTTTGACGACAGGGTATAAAAATACGAGCGGAGAGCGACCATCGGTGGTTATGGCGGCCCAAACCATCACCATCGGTGCTGCCTGCTTTCTAGTGGCCCTCCGAAGGTGTAAATTTTCAAAGGACCTCTCTGGTAAGTAAACTCGGTCATTTTGTTTGTTGAAATATTGCTCGATAACAAATGGCGACTCATCGGAAAAAACCAAATTCGGCAACTCACCACTTTCGTGCAAGCGTAGCAACTCCTTCGCTCTTTGGACTCTAACATTTTTCTGTTGCGGTGTAAGATCGTGTGCTTTTTGGAACTTCAATGGCTTGATCCCAAGCTCATTTTTCAGTATGTGTTGCATCCGTTCCAAGGATATGTTGAGCTCACGAGCCATTTTTCTTACACTTCGACGCGGATTTCGCTCAATTCGAGCCTTCACTTTCTGAACCATTTCTGCCGATGTTGCTGTCTTTTTATGACCACCTTCATGGCGTCTTGCAACGCTACCAGTATCACGGTAACGAGCTATGGTTCGAGACACAAATGATTTATTCACGTTGAGGTGCTGGAGGGCTCTAACGATAGCCACTTGTGGTTTTCCAGCCAAATATAAAACAATCACACTATCACATTTGAATTCCATCGCGGATAATGATTTTTCAACACAACTTGTCAATAATTAATTATCTGTCATGTGTCAAAATTTGAGCTCACTGCCATGAATGGTTTAGAAATTACAGCAGTCTGAAATTGGTTTCAGTTCGAGTCAGGCAGGGTGTATAGATTCTTGTAGTATTATGAAGAAGTGTGGCTAATATGACAGCGCCACAAAGCTCTAGCCTGGGTAAAGTAACGTGCGCTGGGCACGGGCAGTTCTAAATGTGACTATCTGCAGCGATATATCCTAATAGGTTGAGCTGGATTGTCACGCCACAGAACAAGTTGGTAATAATAATCCTTCTTCTTTATTTGTATCTGCCGAAACAAATAAACAAACGATGTCTGCGGTGAATGTAAATTGATAAGTTCTCTATGCTAACACAATATCAGTAATGCTATTTTGTGTGTTAAGTCCTACCCACAAGAACATATTCATTTAACGACGTAGAATTTAAAGTCTTCGCAGCTGCATCAAAGACGACTAGCAGTTTGGTTGCCGTACTAGACTGCTTCGTACTCCTTATAAAGTTCCGGGCTTGTTTTGAAACGTTTCTCCAAGTGATAGAACCTACGAAAGAAACTTTGCTTCGAAAGTCCAAGCACGGGTATCCATCCATCCTTAAAGGGAAGAGATACTTCGTATATTCCCTATGATAGGTGGATTGTAAATGTTCTCGTATAAGTGTAAATGTGGTGTGATTGTGTGTGATTGCGTACTCGTATTTTGTAGAGAATTGTTTATATTTTTTTGGGTAGGAGTATAATGCAAGAGAGTCCGGTGTTGTTTTTGATAGTTGTAACACCGTGCCTGGCTACCCCAATTCTCCTAACAATAGTGCCCCTGTCAATAGGATTCATTTTATAAAATTGGCAACAATTACGCAACGAATGCTGCCCCTTGCTATACACCTTGCATTTATCATCTTCTTTTTGTCCATGCCTAATGTGGAACTAATTTTTATTTCCATGACTGGAATTTATATATATATAATTCTGACCACCGAAATGGAGACTTGTCCTTGACTATCGATATCACTATAAGCGACAAATTTCCAAATCTGAATACTGACGATATATTCAATAAATTGGAAAGAGTGCAATATTTCACCACTCCTGATCTTCCAAAGGGCTTTAACAAAATTTCGGTTGATGAAAAGGATCCATTAAAAAATGCACCTACACTACATATATTCATACATTAGAATTCCCTTTGAACTCAAAAATGCACCTCCCTCATTTTAGAGAATGATGAATCTAGTACTTAATAGAATTTGCGTTGTGTGCCTGGGTGATATAGTCGTACTAGTATTAAGTACCAGTTTAGAAGAGCACAAGCAAAATTAAAATTGAATATTTAAAAGGCGTAGAGATTTGAAGACTCAGGTGGATAAATGCAATTTCCTTGCATATTTAAGCAGATAAAGAGTCCAATCCCAAAAAAAAAAAAAATGGTAAATTACCTACTACTACGAAGCAAATTAAAAACGTCCTTGTAGTAACAAGGTACTACAAAAAGTTTATTCGGGATTATAGGAGAGTAGCACAACCTATAATAACTGGGTCTTAATTCGTGCGGTTTGCTAAGAGATAGCGTAACTTGTATTATTCCATTGTTATTATTCCATTGGAACATGCGTTGGAAACCTTCTGTCATTGTACGTTATTTCAGAATATGTCTTTCATTTGAAGCGTAAACAACAATAATCTTTTTTCACTCAAATATTTCGAACTTTGTGCCTGAAAAAGTGTTTTTGCGGAGAGTTCTTCTTCATTACTTTAATATGAAGAAAACTACTGCCGAAAGTCATCTTTTTTTTTAGAAATTTATGGTGAACATGCGCCATCAATTTATAGTGGTGATTTTGGCTTGGAAGGCGATGAACGTCCTGGGCAGCCAAAAAAGTTTGAAGATGAAGAACTGGAGCATTACTCTATGAAGATTGTTGCCAAGCACAAGAAGAGCTCGCTGAATCTTTGGGTGTCACTCAAGGAAGGAAATTGGGTTCCACATGAACTCAAGCCGAGAGACGTCGAAAGGCGGTTTTGCAATTCCGAAATGCTGCTGGAACGCCACAAAAGGAAGTCATTTTTGCATCGGATTGTTACTGGTGGTGAAAAATGGATCCATTACGCCAACCCCAAGCGCAAAAAATCATATGTGAAACCCGGCCAACCAGCCAAATCAACGGCAAAGCCGAATATCCATGGCGCGAAGATAATGCTCTGTATTTGGTGGGATCAGATGGGTGTGCTGTATTATGAGCTGCTAAAACCGGGTGAAACCATCAATGGACAACACTACCGAACACAATTAAGAGAGCAGTAGCCGAAAAATGCCCGGAATATGCGACCAGACACGAGGCAATAATTTTCCATCATGACAACGCTCGGTCCCACGTTGCTATTCCGGTAAAGAACTATTTGGAAAACAGTGGATGTGAAGTCTTACCCCACCCGCCTTATAGCCCAGACCTTGCCCCTTCTGACTACCATTTGTTCCGGTCGATGCAGAACGCCCTCACTGAAATACGATTCACACCAGAGCAGAATATCAGAAATTGGCTTGATTCATTCTTGGCTGCCAAGCTGGCTTAGTTCTTTTGGGATGGGATCCACAAATTGCCAGAAAGATGGGAAAAAGTCATAGCTTCAGATGGGCAATACTTGGAATAATACCTTTGTACATGTTTTTCTTAAATAAACGTTCAAATTTTGAAAAAAACCGCACGAATTAAATTACATACCAAATATATATTTGAAAAAAGATACAAAAATTAGCCCTTCTGACACTACGTTTATAAATACATTTGATAAGATAAAGAAATTAAATAGGAACCCTCCTGCTTTGCATTACCTCAATTTTGAAAAAAAGATTTAACTGAACAACTGATGTAATTTTACAATTGCTGCTGTACTAAACCAAGAAAATCACCCTGCCTGCTTTGCAAGCAGGACACTCAATAAACATGAAACTATGTACAGGACAGTTGAAAAGGAACTATATATTGGCAATTGTCTGGTCAATTCACCATTTCAAGCCATACTTTTACGGAGTCGAATTCGATGCGTACACTGACTATCAACCCTTAAAGTGGTTGAAGACAAAAAAAGAATGTATACACCTTTTAAGTCAAATACATTAAAGGTAAGGATAAAAATGTGGCAAATTTCCATAGTGGGATTGATGTTGACAATAAAAAAATATAAAAACTAATTTAATAAAATACACTTTGGAAAATAAAAGAAGTCTTAACAAACTAAATTAAATAATAAGTTTGGAGGTGGAGACAATTCATAGTTAAGAAGAAAATGTAGATGTTCAAGTTTCAATAACAGAAACAGTAGTTAATAAATATAAAACGCAAATTGTATTAATTGAACAATAAACTAAGGAATCTTAAAAACAACCAAATAGTATAATTTACATATCTTTGATAGATATGACAGAGGGAAACTTAAAATCAAGTACAACTAAAGCTAATAACTAGAAATGTTTAGCAACGACAAAAATATTGTATGAAATATAGAAGAAACACCTATTTAGCAGACGAAAATGAAACTATAAGATACATAAAAAAATGTGCATGAAGGGAAGTTGAAACACCGTGGTACCAATGAAAATTATGAATTACTAAAAAACAAAATGGTAAATTACTCAAAAAATAAAGAAATTAATGCACAAATTGCGATATTTGTCAATTAGGTAAATACGACAAAATTCCTATCAAAGCAAAATTTAAACTGACAGAAACTTTCTGCCCAATACGGAATTGTAACAACGATTTTTGACTAGCATTGATCGATTTTCAAAACATGCTGATAGGATTTTCTATTTAAATAATCGAAATTTGATAACTATAAATTAAGCTTTATATAAACGGTAAATATGTAAATATACATATGTGATAAGTTGACTGATTTATGGTACATTAAAAGTATTTTTAAATCAGGAAAACAGTAGGAACTCGATTCATGAAATCCCTTATAGTTACAACATTTTCGATTCTAGCAACAACAGAAAAGAAATTGACTAATTCCTTGGTAAACTGAAACAATATCCCGTTAAATTTGTTCTCATTGTTTTGTTCTTGCTATGGTTGATCCTTACTTGAACTAACAGATAAATTTATGTAAGAATGTACAACGCTTACGCTTCTGGATATTTTCCTTATTCTGTTCGATTTGGTGCAAATAATTTTACCACAGATTGTGTTACTTCTACGAAATACCATAAGTTTTCTGCGTATTGCTTTTTTTTCGGTCTAGAAATGAGTAGAAAAAAAAAACAGTGTTGACGACTAAATAAAAAATGGAAATAATAGAATTACTTGGCAAAGAATATTCCTTAAATTATCTAGCAAAAATGTTCGATGTTAATAAATCTACAATATCACGAATAAGTAAAAACAAAGAAAATTAAAAACCGTTCTCAAAAACACCGAGTCTGGTCCTGGCAAAAGAAAAACTTTAAAGGAATTGCAGTACCTTAAATGAAAAAGTTCTATTCAAGTGGTTTGCTTAACAGAGATCGCGGAATATAACTATAACGTCTTTTAGGTTAAAAGGCAAGGCAACTGGTTAGCGGCTGTATATCTTAATTTCGAAGGAGACACGGTATTCGGAAACTTAAAATATGCATTGAAAAATTGTCAAGCAAAGTAGAGTTGGTCGATTCTTTTATAAAAGCATTTCAGCAAGAAATAAAAGATCTCGATCTGCAACCATCACAGATCTATAATTCAGATGAATCTGGATTATTTTGGAAGCTTTTACCGGAGAAAACTTTTGTACAATCAATACTCGGGGCCAGATCTAGGAAGGAAAGATTGATCTTTA
This sequence comes from Volucella inanis, assembly GCA_907269105.1. Taxonomy (NCBI): domain Eukaryota; kingdom Metazoa; phylum Arthropoda; class Insecta; order Diptera; family Syrphidae; genus Volucella; species Volucella inanis. The sequence goes on from OU026153.1 coordinate 69,132,544, forward strand.
TTGCATGTTCAAATGGCACGCACATGAAAAAGCGTTCTTGAGTCACATCATATCATCTGGTCTTCATTTGTGTGAAGCTATAAAAACTATGACTTTGAAGCATGCGATTTGTTTTCTGGCGTCGGATTAGAATGGAGTTGAAAAATCGTTAATTGAAAAGTGTTTCAAGATGCCGTCACAGATTCACAACGTTTCAGAGTTACTCCAACATATTGAATAATAAGATTGAAAATCGGATAATTGAGGACCACATATCTGAGATCGTGGAAGAGATTGAAGCCGAATCAATAGAAAATATGACCTACTTCTTTACCAACGATGAATATCAAAGCAGATGATGTAAAAATGTGTTTTAACACTTGTTTAATCTGGACAGAACAGCATGAAATTCCACTAACTGACTCTTTAAGGACTTCGTGAATTAGCAATATCTCACAAATTAAAATGAACGAAACAAACGAAGATTTCAAATTTTTTTCGATAAAAAAGTCTGATTGAAATGATATGTTCATTTCTAGTTTTTCACCTCAATATGTAGCATGGAACATGTATTTTAAACCTAATTTGTATTTATACGTAAGATTAAACAAAGGCTTTAAGTTTTGTATGTTTCTTATATTAAATAACGCAAATTTTTTTATCTAAAATATATATTCAGTAGAAGCAACTTATCTAGTGAATGCAACAGGGTCGGTTTTAATTAGTCGCAAGAATCGAGTTCATACTGTACTACAAGTACTACAAGTCAAACTAAGCCAAACTAACACATCGAATAACTTCATAACACCTTTATTACACAAATTAGAATCACGAGCATTGCCGTAAAATTAAGGATATTAATATAAAAGATAAGTATTTTAAGGCAGTTTAGTTCTATAAAAATTTAATTCAATCTATTACCGTTAAACTTTTTATTAGTAAGTCTTAAGCAGATGAAATTCCGATAAAATAAGAAAAGAAAAAATTAATGTAGGCAAACAAACTGAGCCAAGCAGGAATAAAGAAACATTTTTATAAGCAATTATAAAGCTTTTAGGTTCGTACGTATAACTAGATATCTCGATAAAAACAATCTACAACCTTACAAAAGAATCAAATAAAACTGATTTTAAATCAGTCGTCGACTAAGCCCCGAGCGGTTACCGTCGTTTTCCGATAGCTCCATTATCATTTGGTTACAGTTTCTCTTAATCCCGACCTACCTTTCCTTTCTCCCTTTATCACTTTTCTTTTTCCTAATTTTCGCGCTGGTTATATTAAAAAAAATATATTTAATTAGTGATAACCCGTTTTAACATTACTTTTAGGCCACGTGTACTTTTTGGCAGTCGTTTTGATGTATTTAATCATCAATCCGACACTCCCAACAAAAAAGAGAAAAAAAAAACTCTTATTCTCCGATCGAAAATAACCTATATTTCACCTCCCAACTAAACTCACCAAAACCCAAATTTATTGTAAATCCTTACATGTGGAAAATATATTCCTAACCAAAACTTCTCTTTCAAATATTTCTCCAATATCTGTTTCCCTCCATAACCAGGTAAATTTATCTAAGGGCACTGTATACGATACGCACTATGCTTAATGAATGTCCCTGGCAAAATTATTAAAGAGATAATAAATCAATGTGTTACACATGTTCATAAGTTTACTAAGAGAGAATACATATGAAACACTACCTGGTCTGGTTCTCTTTACTTTTGACCTCTTCCGTTTCACCGCCACAATACTTCCAAAACCCCATTTGGTGCAAAAAATGCCAGCTTTTTGGCAATACCATAAAAAGATGTTCTGGTATTAAAACATGTGTAAACTGCAACCTTCACCCTCATCCCTCTAATAATTGTACTCTCACTTCATGCGCCAAATGTGTTGAAAAACACCCTGAATTCACCAAACATTGTAAGTTTTATATATAAATTAAACCATCAATTAATGCAACATGGCGTAGGTAAAAAATGTATACAACGAGCAATGTCCAATTCTATTAATCTGTCAACTTTCTTATTCTTCTATTGCCAAGAAATCAATTCAAACCCCGACGCACTAACCTGCTAACAAACTATTAAAACTATCTCTCATTCTTCAAATGAAAACAACTAATCATTTCCAGCTAAATGCAATCAAACATCTCAAAATTCTCAAATTTTAAACTACGCTACCATCAAGCTCCTTCCTTGTGGAATAGAGATGATTTCCTACATGGAAGTGATCACTTTCCATAATCACTAGTATCTGTTTTGGAAAAAATAATGACTCCACAACACCAACTCCAACTGATAGTGCAAAATCCAATTCACTTCAGTACTTCAATAAATACCCTTAATTCCCAAACATACAACAAGAAGCAGCAAAAATGATCAAGGGATTAAGATACGCCATTAAAAACAATCGTCCCTTGGTGGAACCCTGAAATTGCCGCACTTCGAAATAATAAACGAAATTGCCGCACTTCGAAATAATAAACAACAGTTGTGAAGAGTATATAAAAATACCCAAATTATATTAACCTCATTAATTATTGTAAGGCCAATGCACATTTCCGCAGGAAAGTTTAAGGGTCCAAAAAAGCTTAAAATTAAATCGCTGAATATTTTGCCGAATGTGGGTCAATCTACTCAAGTAACTCCAACATTCTGTGACTTCAATAACTCTTCATTAAATATTTATAACAATGTTTTCCAGTCATCAACATCTGCAAAACTTATAAATTACCCATAAAAATTGTCGAATTTGTAAATTATTTAAGTTCCGTCAAAGGGAAAACACCTGGGTATGATTAGATTTTATATCCATTGCTTAACAATACTTGTACACATTTCCAAGTGAAAAAACGAGTTCTGTCTTTTTTTTAATGAAATTTTTGACCAAAGTACAATTCTCCAAATGTGGAAAATCACCATCATAGTCCCTGTGAATAAACCGAACAGTTGACAGATATCAACGGCTACCAACCTATCTCATAACCACCTTGTATCAGCAAACTTTTAGAAAAAAATATCTCTAAAAGACTGCTTTGAGTATATTGAGAGACAACAAATACGGATTTATTTATTTCATTAGCGCCTTCCATGTAAAACTTATATATCCATAGTATCTTTGGACTTCATCAGATTCAAAAATATTGATCACTCTCTTTACGCGGATTACTTGTATATATTATCTTAATGGAACGATTTAAACCGAACTCAAAATCCATTGATTTTAGTTTTGAAGAAAATAAATAAATGGGGTATCCAATCAGGAGATTTATTATCTTTAAGTAAAAATAAATATATGCAGAGAAATAAACTGCTAGAGTCTCAGTATTAATTTCAATAACATCACTATACAAAATACAGAAATTTTAAATATCCTAGGTATATTATTCGATAGTAAGTTTACTATCAAGAGTCATAGCTTAGAACTAAAAAACAACTTGTATCTAGACTCAACATAATAACCCAATTGTTATCTAAATATAGTTATGTCCACACTAATACGTATATCCGCATAATTTATAAAAGATTATTAGAGATTATTAAAGATTGATTACGGATTGTCAAAATAAAACTTAAGACTCCTCCATCCTTCATACAATGCAGCTGCAAGATCATCTTTAAAAGTTTTCTCAAAACAACATCAATTAAAAACCTAATGATTGAGGGTGGTTTCCCAACATATAAAGAACACAGAGACACCTTAACATCTGTACCTATTCCCAAAATCTGCAGTTCAATTTCCCCCATCCATAATGACGCTGCCAAAATAATAAAAAGAAAGAAAATTCCTAAACAGCCATCGACTTTGTACAATGTATTATCTTTAGCCAACGATATCGAAATCAGTTTAAAAGTTAAGAGTTTAGAAAGTGAAAAACACCCTTCTTGGCTGATCCCACCAGAAGCCATTAACATCAGCCTATCCAAATACTCAAAAGACAAAACTCCTAAAGAAGTCTTCATTCAAAACTTTCGTGAAATGCTTAGCTCATTCCCTCTAAAAACGTGGACAAATTTATATATTGCGGGTTTCAAAAACGAACGTGGCGCAGGCAAGTTTATTTTCATCAATAACGGAGTTCTTTTATGCGTTGAAAAGATTTCACTAAATCTTTCCATTTTCTCAATTGATTCCTTGGCTATATTCAATGCTACTCAACTCGCTTAAAGCTATAGGTAATATCAATCACCGTGGCCCCGATATCAATAACATGCGCGATCATATAAATAATTTCCCATAAGGATAAATTAATTCTGGCATGGGTTCAATCCTATATTGGAATAAAAGGAAATGAAGCAGCAGATATTATTTCAGACCCTAATGCAGATATCTAACAATACCGGCAATGAAAAACTGATTTAAAAAAGCTCATAAGAACTCACTTGATGAACAGAAAAGCAGAAACCTGGAACGAATACACCCACTACTATACATCAATTAATCTAGAAAGATGCTTTTTAAGACTACGTGTTGGACACTCAAAACTATCACACGGTCATTTACTGAGTAAAGAGACACCTCCGATATGCCCCTTTTGCCATACAAATGAAACGCTATCAATCAATCATTTAACTTCAGTCTGCAGTAGAATCAACAGTATTTCTTTAACCTTATTTTACCATCAGCAAACACACTTACTTTTGATTCCTTCTGAAGTAAACATGAAAAATGTTTCTAAGTATAAGAAATACTGAAACTGAACAATGAAATTTATATTAACTCCTTTGTGAGAGGGGGCTGCTTGGGGATGCATGGAGAAAAGATAAAAAAATTATTCTATGCATCCATATCTCTAACACAATATGTACCTTCTTAATTAAAATAAGATAAATTATCAAAATTTTATATTGTAATAACATATATAGGGTTTTCCAATAGGGACTTGACAACTTTGAATTTAATTTGTAAACGCACTCTTTCACTAATTATCAAACTGTCACTGTCAATTTATTCAGTAAAGTCATCATGGTAAAGTACACTAACGTTCTCCGATTATGTTTTGGGGAAGATGCCCCAAGATGATGAATTTCATCGCAAAATCATCTTCAGTGACTAAGCTCATTTTTGGCTCAATGGGTTCGTCAATAAGCAAAATATGCGTTATTGGTCGGGTGAAAACCCACATGTGCTTCATGAATCACCATTTCATCCACAAAAAATAACTGTTTGGTGCGGTTTTCATGCCGGCGGTGTTATTGGGCCATATTTTTTCGTCGACGATAACGATCGTCACGTTACTGTAAATGGTCAGCGTTATCGCGTAATGATCACCAATTATTTTTGGCCCGAATTGGAAGATATGGACTTGGACGACATGTGGTTTCAACATGATGATGCCACAAGCCACACAGCACACGCTACAATCGATGGTCGAGTGGATGAAAATTGGGTCCAATGAATCGACAGCTGCAAACGTGCCTGCGGTGGCCATATGAACGAAGTCGAGCTCTATTCATAAATGTTTTGATTGTACTTCAAGCCAATAATAAAATTTTTGAAATATCCCAAATGGTTTGCCTTTTATTTTAAAAAAAAAAAGTTGTTAAGTTGTTATTAGAAAACCCTATACATTTTTATCTATCAACTTTGTACATTATTAGATTAGGTACCTTATTTTTTGCAAGATCTTAGCAGAAAGCCCAAGGTGCTCCAGCTGATATATTATTACTCTAGCATTTATGTTAGATTAATAAATAATAATAATAATATCATTATTAATAAATTATGGTTTTCATATATGAAATAAATATATTATTATGTAACTTATAAGTTTCAAAACATCAAGAGACTTTTTAAAATAAGAACAATTTGATTACTTGCCGATTCGGCGGATACTTATCAACTAATTAATTTAACGATTTTTCTTCAAATCTTAAAGTTACTTATTCTCTTACAAATTTAACTGTCGCATTTGCATGATTCCCACGAGCATATTGCACACGTAGGAAATGCATCGAATATGACCGCAAGAATTTATTTATGGGAAAAGATGCAAGGTAATGGTGTTCATGTAACGCGCGCATGTTTCTTTATCTATTTGCCTCTTAACTTTAACAATTTATTGTGAAGAGGCTCGGGTAATGAGCATGCGCCGCTCCCTCATTTAAATTAAAATACTCCTGAATTTTACAATTTGGTTTTTTGGTAAAATTATAATTAATTTCATTCAAGAAATAGAATCTTTCTTTATTGTTTATATTAGAAATACTGATTGTTGTATTCATTATCTCAATTACGCAATTATTAACAACTATTAAGTAATTTGAACTTAACTTAATTTTCCTATCATCGCATTTATTTCTCTTAGTTTTACAGTTTTTGCTGAGATTAATTTTAAGTCAACTAATTGGTATCTATCTGGAATTTTTATTGCTAACACTAATGTATTGTATTTATACTGTATTTAAGTAATCCTAGTTTTACGGTTTTTGGTTTATTGTATAAAAGTCAAGTCCTATTTCATTTATTTTCTTCTGCCCTTAAAAGACTAGGATGTATTAAACAGTGTTTATCTAATATTCTATTATCAAACACTTGATTTATATGCTCTTCTAACATTCTCAACTTTACTAGCTGATCGTATTTTAGCTGCTGTAGGATGAATTTTAGTTCTTTTCCCGTTAATTCTACATATGATTTACCTAATTCTATTCTATCTAATTCTATCGCGGATTTAAGTTGGGATATGCTTTCATTTAGTTGAAGATTGAATTTTATCTGTTAATTAAGTTGACTTACTACACCCTGACTGACTCGAACTGCGACCAACTTCAGACTCCTATAATATCCAAACCGTTCATGACAGTGAGCTCAAATTTCGTCACATGACAAATAATTTTATTATTTACAAGCCTTTTAAACGATTTGCGTCTCAGTTGTGTTGAAATCTTTTTATAAGCTATAAATTTCAAACGCGATAGTATGATTGCTTTATATTTGGCTGGAAAACCACAAATAGCTATAGTTAGAGCCTTCCAGCACCTCAACGTGAATAAATCATTTGTGTCTCGAACCATAGCTCATTACCGTGATACTGACAGCGTTGCAAAACGTCATGGACGTGGTCATAAAAAAACAGCAACGTCGGCAGAAATGGTTCGGAAAGTGAAGGCTCGGATTGAGCGAAATCCGCGTCGATGTGGAAGAAAAATGGCTCGTGAGCTCAATATATCGTTGAAACGGATGCAACACATACTGAAAAATGAGCTTGGGCTCAAGCTATTTAAGTTCCAAAAAGCACACGATCTTATACCGCAACAGAAAAAAGTTAGAGTCCAAAGAGCGAAGGAGTTGCCTACGCTTGCACGAAAGTGGTGAGTTGCTGAATTTGGTTGAGTCGTCATTTGTTATCGAGCAATATCTCAACAAACAAAATGACCGAGCTTACTTGCCAGAGAGGTCCTTCAAAAATGTACAACTTCTGACGGCCACCCGACAGCAGGCAGCACCGATGGTAATGGTTTGAGCCGCCATAACCGCCAATGGTCGCTCTCCGCTCGTATTTTTGGACCGTGGCGTCAAAATAAATGCTTTCGTAGCCTTGAAGCCTTGGGCAAACAATCATTTCGGTCGGAGGCCGTGGACATTTCAACAAGACTCGGCATCGTCTCACAAAGCGCGCGTCAACCAAGATTGGTTAAAAAACAATGTTCCAGACTTCATTTCTTCGACACAATGGATTGCAAATTCTCCGGATTAAAGCACTTCCCCGGAAATGGGCCAAAATACCGCAGAACCACTTGCCTGCAGCGTGCAATTTTTAAGTATCCTTAGGTATTCCTTTGACTGAGCTCTCTTCCCGTAAACTTTTTATTAAGGTATTTGATAGACAAGTGATCCGTAGTTATCTTGGATCTTTTCGCCATAAATGCGATCTAAAATAGTTTACTGACAATATAATTCACAAAAATTGTTAATTTGTGAGGATATAATTCTTCTCATGGTCGTTCAATGATCTTGAGGCGTAACATACGGGTTGACCGTCTTTTCTTACTACGGCTCCTTTTGCATATTTACTCGCGTCAATGAATAGCGTGAACGTTTTGTTGAAGTTAATGTTGATCTTTTTCCTTTTTCAAATATTTTATCAGTAGGGTGGCAATCTTTGCGTAGTCCTTAATAAATTTCCTATAATACCCGGTTACTTTCAGAAAACCTTTTAGTTGTGTTTCGGTTATAGGTAACACAAAGTCTTGGATACACCTTATTTTGTTCGGATTCGGTTTCAAACCATAATATGTCAAAACATGATCTAGGAATTCAGTTTATTTTTTTCAGGAAAAAGCATTTAGAGAACTGTAATTTAAGATTCTGTTCTGAAAGTTTCTCGAAAATTAATTGTAAAGAGTTTATATGTTCACTTAAGTTTGTGGAAAAGACAAGTCTAAGTACACAACACAAATTTCATTGATGTACTCCCTCAGTATCTCGTTCATCAACCTTTGGAAGGTTGCCGGCGCATTTCTTTAAGCCGAAGAGCATTCTTACAAATTTGTACAACCCATTAGGTGTAACGGCGGCTCCATATTGTTCAGCTGTATTACGAAAATCAGCGTTCTGTAAAAAATGTTTTTCGTGCGATTTGAGGAACTTACGGTGCGCATAATAGAACAACTGAAACCACTATTGCCAATACCATTCGCAAATTTGAGCTTCAGTTTACATTGGTGGATGATACTCGTCCGGTAAGAACACGTCCAGCAGGTAGTGAAGAGACTTTAGCAGCTGTAGCTGAGAGTGTACGCGAAGACCGTGACGAATCGATTCGTCGTCGTTCTCAGCAGCCTGGCTAGGCGTATTCGACAACTTGGCGTATTTTACGTGAGGATCTTGGCCTAAAAGTGTGCAAAATTCAACTCGTGCAAGAATTGAAGCCATGCGACTTGAATTTGCGTCATATTTTCAGTGAATGGGCTCTGGAAAAAATGAAAATCCGGTGTTTTATCGCGATAAAGCCCATTTCTGACTCAATGGATACGTTAATAAACAAAATTGCCATATTTGGGCTGATGCAACCGAAGCAACCCGAAGAGTACCAATTCATTCATTAAAAACAACAGTATGGTATGGTTTATGGGCTATATTTCTTCAAAAATGAGGCAAATCAGAATGTTACCGTCACAGCGCGTGAAACAATGGACATGTTGAGAAATCATTATGGTGAGCACCTAAATTCACGTTTTGCTACGGTAAATTGGCCGCCTAGATCGTACGATATCACACCTTTGGACTATTTTCTCTGGGGATATGTAAAGTCTTAAGTCTTCAGGAATAAGCCAGCTGCGATTGACGCTTTGGAAGCCAACATTACTCGTGTTATACGCGAGATACCAGTCGCTATGCTCGAACGAGTGGCCCAAAATTGAACATTCGGGATGGACTACCTCAAACGTAGTCGTGGCCCACATTTACATGATATAATTTTCAAAAAATAAATGCCATAAATTGTTCTTTTAGTCGTTTATAAAAATTTTAATTTTACTTTCAAATTTATGTGTTTTATTATACATTATAAATCAAACCTTGCGACGAATCACAATTATATAGGGTGCTTCATCGTGAGGTTTGAATTTCAATAGGATTTTGTTGACAGATCACGCGTGACTTCTTTCAAACTGCTTTGTCATTTTTGTTCAGCATTGTTTGTCAAGTCATCATGGAAAGACATACATTACAACGGCTTCTCAAAATTGTTCAGCTGTATTACGAAAGTCAGCGTTCTGTGAGATATGTTTGTCGTGCGATTCGAGGAACTTTCGGTGCGCATAATTGATCTACTGAAGCCACTATTGCTAATACCATTCGCAAATTTGAGTCCCAGTTTACATTAGTGGATGATACTCGACCACATCCACATCCACAGACATACAGCATTGTCTTCTTTTCGAATCGATCTGGTTTTGCAGTCGAAGTTGATGGTTGTCCCGGATTAGCACATGATTTTTTCTATTTAAGATTCTGAAAATAAATCCATTTTTCATCGCCAGTAACAATTCGATGCTAAACTGATTTTTTATCCTAAATTTGAAGCAAAATTTCACAAGTGGTTTTTCGGTCTTCCATCTGTCTTTCATTCAATACTTGTTGCACCCATTTTCCAGACTTTTCGATCTTTCCCATAGCTTTTAAACGACCAGAAATTGTTTGTTCTGCAACATTAAACATTTCTGCCATTTGTTTCTGATTCAAAGTGTTATCTTCATCCAATATTCTTTGCAATTCGGCGTCTTCAAACTTTTTTGGTGGTCTTCCACGTTCTTCATTCACATCAAAATCGTTATCTCTGAACCGTTGAAACCATCTTTTGCATGTTGCTTCTGATAGAGCATGATCCGACAAGCATTCGATGCGGCTCTGCAGCACTTTTCTTCAAATGGAAGAAGAATTGAAGAAAAATTAATGCTTTCCGCCAGTCATAATTTTCTGGTCCAAAATTTGACATTTTTAACACGATGAAAAAATTTTATGTTGTTTTCTCAATGACTTGATGTATACTAAATATATTTGACAGCTGTCATAGCAACCAAACAAAAAATATTAAGGCCCGTTCACATTAAATGTTCCTCATCGAGACCTGCTACTACAATTGGAGATGCATACCTATTGTTAAACTTTTTAATTATGCCCTGTCTTTTCATTTCTTCTTTTTGCTGCTTTCCTTGCTCTTCGTGCCTGGGTGGTAATCTATATAAATTAGCATTAATTTGCTGTTCAGTTGTGGTTCTAATCTCATGTGTTATAGATTCAGTATTGGTTAATTTGTCACCTTCTTTAAAAATTAGACTTTGAAATTGGTTTAACAAGTTTTGTATTGCTTTTTCCTTTTTGTTATCCAAATAGGTTAAATCTAAATCTTCTTCATCAGAGATAAGCTCAAGACAATCAACGTCTGTTCTGGTATTGGAGGAATAAATTGGTATTTTGGCACCGTTATTTAGTTAGAGACATTTATTATCATGTATGTCCATGCCGATGAGGACTTCATAGGGTTTATCTCCTAAATTTCGTATGAGCCATTCAACCGCCCCCTCCTCCCTTCTCCTTTATATTAGAACTATTTTGCGTTGTTTGTAATTATTCTGTCTACTTTTTCTATAGTTACGTTTTTTATTGTTCGAAGTCGTAGTGCAACTTGATCTATAATTCTATATTTTCTACAATCTATGTTGCCTGAATTTGTAATACTCATTGTAAATCCATTTTAAATTAATGTTTTTGTTCGTCAATAGTCAGATCTAAAAAAGTTTTTCACCGAAGCCTAATTTAGAAAAAACTCGGGTTCGATGTTATGTATCTTTTCCGCATTGGTAGTGTGTTCGATATTTTCACTAGAGATTTGCCCGATAGACATAGGAGTCGGGGATTGAGTTGCGTTTCTCAATTGTCCTGAAGGCTTAAAAGTTTGATTGCCTATGTTTCGATTATATCTACTGTTGTTGTTGCTGTGATGATTTTCGCTATTGTTGTATATGTTGTCACGATTGATCTGTTAGAGTATTATTGTGTCTCCTTATTTGAGCTGACCCTGTTGTATTTTATTGGGTGTGAGCTTGTGAATTTTGTCGTCTGTGAATATGTCCATGGTTTATCTGTGTGTTCTGATGAGTGTTTGAGTTAATGTGTGCTTTGTTTGTGCTAAACTCCCTTTCTATATTATCTCCATCATATCATATATAGCTGTAGAGCACGTCTTTAATTCTATGGAGGTCATATATCTTTTATATCCCTAGACAAATTTCCTATTGCTAACTGTTTTATTCTATTCACTATTAGTAAATTTCTTTAAGTATTCGAACCGTGCGACTCTGTTCTCAAACTGGATTTCGCGATGCTAAAGCCTGTATTAAACGGTTGAGATTTTGCAGTTACATTTCAGGTATGTTTGACCAGAATTTCAACGTTTTTTCTTTAATCTTAATGTTGTTGATTTGAATTGACACTATAAGATAACAAAACTTCACTTTTATTTTCTCTTTTTGCTGTCAAGCTTTCCGGTGTGAAACTTTTCTTTTTCACATAAAACAAACTTTGGGTTTTTATTGATACCGAAAAAAAAATCACTTTTCGATTTTTACGAAAACTTCACTTTTCGATTTTAATTCAATTACGATATTAAGTTTCAAAGCACCGAGAGACTTTTAAAAAATATAACAATTTTATTACCTGCCCACTCGGCGAATACTTATCAACTAAACTAACAATTTCTCTTCAAATCTTACAGTTACTTATTCTCTTACAAATTTAACTGTCACATTTGCATGATTTTCACGAGCATATTGCACACGCAGGAAATGCGTTGAATATGATCCGCAAGAATTTATTTATGGGAAAAGACGTATTGAAAGCAATGGAGTCAATGTGACGGACACATATTTCTTTATCTATTTGACTCTAAGCTTTAAGAATTTGTTGTGGAGAGGCTCGGGTAATAAACATGCGCCGCTACTGGATAAGTAGTCTCTTTATATGTACATATATAAATTTTTATAAATTATATTATTATTTATATTATTCTCAATGCACATGTTTTACGTCAATTATTATGTTTTAGAGTTATAGGTTAGGTTATGTGAGAGTGGCGGTTAGAGAACCAACCCTATGCTACATGGATCTATGATCCTCTTATTCATGGAACCAATTTGAGCCTATGATGAAGCGCAGAAGATTGTTAACGTCTTTGTTCTTTAGATCGCTTAAGTCACTGTAGAAGAAAGCTCCTAGATGGAGTTTTCTTCCCGTGGAGAGAGCTGGATATGTACAGAGAAGATGGAGGAGTGTCTCCGCTTCCTCCTCGTCTATTCAACTTCTACAGAAATCGTTTGTATAGGCGCCAAGCCTTTTTGCATACTTGCCTATAAAGCAGTGTGACATGATGACACTTATGATGGCACTGAGATGTTTACTTTTTAGAAGAATCAGCCTCTTAGAGCGATCCTTAGCCAGCTTTGGCCAGATTTTTTTAGTCGCTAGATATATTGGCCCAACGGCCCCCCCAAGGTCTGTTATTTTATTAGCATCCAGCTTTATTAGTGATTTGCACATAGCTGTTGATATACTTATGCTACCCTTTTCCGGTAGAATAGGTAGAGTGGTTCCAATTTTGGATATCAAGTTTTTCTTCAGCCAGGACAGAGTTTCCTTAATCGCCAAAATTTCCGCTTGGAATCAGCTACAGTGATTTGGAAGAAGAAAGGAGAGGCTTAGATTTAGCTTAACTGAGAAAACATCTCTATCAATCCCGCTATCGATATAAGATCCATCTGTGTAGAAGTGAACAGATTTGTCCTCCATAAAAGCATCTTCCTCCCAGAAGGATCTCGAGGGAAAGCTCAAATAAAAGACTTTGACAAACCGAAGTTTAGGTATGATACAATCGGTGTTTATTATTAGGATTCCTAATATCTTAAAAATTTTAGGGTGGCAATATAAATTATTTGTCCACTATGTAGTCGTTTTGAGCCGAATAATTGCAGTCGCGGTTACTTGCCTGCTGAATGTGTCGAGGGGTGTCAAGTAAAACAGAATGTCTAAAGCCGCGGAGGGAGTGGAACTTAGAGCTCCACTTATGCATAGACACACTATTCTATGCACTCTGCTTAGTTTGTTGCAGTTGACTGCAATGTCTAAGGCCGTCCATCAGACGGTCCTATGACTGAGATGTATAGATGATTTGTTTCCAATGGCTGTTTTGCAAGAGAATAAAACTAATGTAGCTTTCTTGACTCTTTCTTGAATATAAGGTTTCCAGTTTAGTTTCCGGTCAAAAATAAGACCCAGGTATTTCGCTGTATCGGAAAACACTAAACTGATACCGTTTATTGAAGGAGGGTCTATATATTTCCTGGAAAAGAAGACAAGGTCAGTTTTATAGGGATTAACTTCCAATCCACAGCGATCCGCTCAACGGGTTAATCTGTTAAGATTAAGCTGAAGGAGTTCTTTGATGGTATTAATATGCTTACCTAAGACGGCTATAGCAATGTCATCCACGTAGAATATCCCTTAGCTATCTCCCGCTTCCAGGTGCATCAGTAGTTCATTAACCACTAAATTTTAGAGAAAGGGAAAAGGGACACCACCTTGCAGAGTGCCTCTGCTGACAAATCTTTTAGTAGAAGTCCAACCCAGTTTGAAGCATATTATCCTGCTATAAAGCATAATACTTATCAACTCCCAAGTGATTCGTCTACCTGCAGATGTGACAGCACAGTCGTGATTGCGTATGTGTCGACATTATTATGTCCAAAAAAAAACAACTATTGTGTACTCTCTATACTCTATACTATACTCTTTTCATCGACTATCCAATCTTTGCTCGAATATAGATATCAGTCAGTCGTTCTAAATTTTTCAGAAGGAAAGATATGAGATCTTTAAAACAACATGAGAACATTTTCTGGCGAATAAGGAGCTACCTAGAAAGTGGGTATCCATTAGCAAGTTGAGTGATTCGTTACTTGAGGTTGTTCAAGAGCCATCGGTTTTTCTTCAAACAATTAGGCGTCATAGGATTTCTAGAGAGGGTTTTTCTTAGCCGCGATGCCTCAGAGGTTCTTTTTTGAGGGATTCCTTGTATGAATCCCAGTCAGTCATTTTTCTTGTGCTTTTTGCAAAATTGAAAAGTTTTCTGCATGTATTTCTTAGCGGTCCCAGTGCTGATGTACACCAGTGCGGCTTTTTCTTACCCCTTACATAGCTTGAATCAGAGGACAGGAAGCAGTCATAGTTTAATGGAGACCCAGATTGAATTCCTTGACTTTCATTGCAAGTTCATTAGTGTCACGCAGGGGACTTGAGAGTTTAGAGGATAGTGTTTCTGACAGTATAACTTTGTATTGTGGCCAGTGAGTTTACCGATAGTTCTAGAAAGCTGTTTGGGTGGGGGAGCAACACTCAGGCTGAATTGGATGTACCTATGGTTCGAAAACGAGTGTTCAGTTGATACCATCCAGTTCGTAAGCATTTAGGTGATGTTGTCTAAGACAAGAGTGATGTCTAGCACTTCCTGTCGAAGCCTTTTTTGAGTAGTGGAGGTTAATCTGGAGAAACCGTATCATTGCTACAACTTCCCAGAGAAACCCCCACCACGGTGTTGTTCGAGTCCTCCGATTCTGAATATGAGCCCGAGCTCATCTTCTTCCTCTGATCGTGTAGGATCTCTTTTTTTTTTCGTCGTCGGTTTCCATTTTCGACAGAGTGTCAGAAGAGGAGACCGAGAGCTTAATAGTCACCTCGGATGAATTGGAGTCGTCGCTGTCCATTTCTGGAACGGATATCGATGCTCCCAGATCTAAGGGTGTTTCGGTTAAAGGAAACTCATCTTTTTGTGGACCCTTACGTTTATTGCCCCGAACCTGAACCGAATCTCGCTTTAGTCTGCGCTAGAGTGTTAAGGGATTCCTTATAAATCACTTTCAACGCGCATCTATAAGAGCCCCCTAGGTCCTCCAGTCTCGCGACTTTCCAGTTATGAATCAGAAGGATCGAGTTACTGAGCCTGATGATCACCAAATCTCTTCTAAGCCACCTGTTTTTTTTTTCGTGAACAGATCGAGAGATTTTTGGTCGGAACATGCGATGAGCTAGACGTGGCTTTGGTGTCAACCAGCGTCGCTAGTGATGGGAGGTGGTCAGGGGATTTCACGAATAATGGCCAAGAAGTTGCCTAAAGACTTTAACTTGACCCACTGCTACTGTTCAGGTGTAAACGATCCATCGGTGTTGCTTTTATCGATTACTTCGATCGTTATGATGCCTTTTAGGACTTCGTTGAGAGACCTCAGACATATGTTGCTGTTGAATGGCCCAGGGGTTTTGGTATTATTAGTTTTGGTCCTTTTGGTATCCGGCACGGTTTCCTTCAACGATCTCTGGCGCTTAGAGGAGTTCTTTAGCGTTTTGAGAGCAGTGGGATCAGCAGGCAGTCCGTCCTTTAGGATCCTGTTATCCCACTCAATCTTGCTCTTGACGTCCGCACTTCTTTTCACCTCCGGAATGGATCCAAAGGTTTTTGTGATGCGTAATGCATTTCGGCATCTTAAGTAGAGCGCCTTAAATGAATCCTGCCGATGCGGCTGAGCCCCTGATTCCTCCTTAGAAGAGATAATAGCAGCGGCAAGTTCGTGGCCAGCCACAAGCTTGCTGCTGGCTAGGGGTTGAGGAAGAGATAAAACCATGGCCTGCAACAGTTTTATCTCTCTTTGAAGATTTATTTTTAGGCCAGTTGCGTTCGCATTTAAATAATGGTGCACCATGGCCTGCTACAGGCTTACCTCTTCTCAACAGAAGTCTTGTGGGTAGTCGGTGCAGTCACCGTGATACCGTCCGGTATAAGAGGAGTACCAGCCTCAAGTTTTGTTTGTTTTTGAGATTATATCTTTTTAAAGATTCGACGAGTTACAGAGATACGAAGGTTTATCTGTACAGAGATCCACTGTATATAGATAAGGCTAGCTAATTTGGCGGTCGCCAGGTATCCGGATACTCCGTTTGCGACTGAGCTATTTTTGGAAATGCTGGGCCCTCAGCCGGGTTGATAATCGATACGGGTTGTATGATACCTTGATCCAGCCCAGGGGGAAAGGATATGTCGGGGTGCGGAAGGGAAAAGGGTGGAGCATCTTTTAGTTTCAACACTCGTCTGGAGAAACTTCTCGAGTTTAATTGACCTTACACGACCCCTACCACTCGACAAGTAGATGGTCATGATAGAATGAAAGAAATATATATGTGTATATTATAGATATGTTTATGTGTATACAATATACATATGATTAAATTAAATAGATGTAAAAAAATAATGTTTAAAATATTATCCTTTGTGTTCTTAAACTTAATTAAATTTCATTCATTTGTTTTCAGGGTAAACTTGAAACTTGAAGAAAGAAAACTGACGTCACGATATACTATAGTTTATATGAAGGTGTACATACAATAAAGTATATAGAAACTTGACGTAAGCAAAAATATATTGCTTTGTTGTAAAGCTACCAAATGTTTAAATGCATTATGTTTTGGTAATTAATAGTAACGGAACAGCATTGTTCGATGCTGAGCTGATATTATGCACCTTTTTAGAGAAAGTTTGTTTTGTTACAAATATAGTAAAGTACAGTCAAGTTTCCGTTTGATCTTGGTCCTTGAGATAGAACTACGTTTTTTTTTATTTCGCTTGTGGCATCTGTATCTTGATATAGGGAAAGATAGCCATGCCAGATACAGCTTCCGGTAAGAAAAAACGTTTGCTTGTTGCTACTTAAGATGTGTACTGCTTCTTATGTTAGTATGTGCGGCTGCAATTTGGCCTCCACTTTCTACTCCTCATCATTCGTATTGTTTGTAGCTTCTCTCCTTTCTGGATGAAAAGAACCACTTTGTCTTCACATCCTTTGAAAAATTTTTTTTAACAAACTCTAATGAAGTTGGCAGATTGCATCCTTATCTATGTATCAAAGTATCATCGCTTATTAAA
This sequence comes from Volucella inanis, assembly GCA_907269105.1. Lineage (NCBI taxonomy): Eukaryota > Metazoa > Arthropoda > Insecta > Diptera > Syrphidae > Volucella > Volucella inanis. The sequence continues at coordinate 69,149,999 of OU026153.1, forward strand.
AAATTTACTGGCTACGTGTTAATTGTCTGAGCTTTTAAAAGTTCGCTACTGGATATAGACTTCGTTTATTGAGCAATAATAAATTGCTTAGGGCAAGCTATGGTCTTTTAACTGTCAACACTGCAACCAACTTACATACCTGGTAACAATTTAACATATATGTTTGAATTACGTGCATCCTTTGCCTCTCGTTTTTCAGTTGTAATATTGCTGTTGCTGTTGTTTTTGCAGCTATTTGTACTACAGTTTGTACTATTGTCTTTTTTTGTTGCTATTGGTTTTACTGATGTTGCTATTGCACGACATGTAATTGTGGCTGCTGTTTTTCTTTAAGATGATTCTACTTTCTAACGTATGCTTTTTACTAGTTTAAGGTTTTACTATGTCTGTTGTTGCTGATGACAGCGCTACAATTTTCATTAATCCTACTCTTATCACTTGTTTAACTTTTATAGCTATAATTCTTTGTCGCAACATTTTGATTCAGCGCTTTTCATAGCCCGTCTTTCCACCTTTATAGTCGTCAGAGTCCGACCTGAGTACGAGTACGTAAGTACATGCTGATTTTCCAGCTTCGCTTCTCTTTCGCAAGATGTTTATAGGGATATGCGCTTATTCAAATTAAGACTTAGCTAAAATTTCCTCGTCCTTTATTAAGTTTTGAAAACTTTATGCTGTAGTGGATGTTCTTTGAAACGACAATGCCAAAAATATTGTACGTCTACCAGCTAATCCGTCTGCAAGCTTGATCTAAATGTTAACACCCTGCTAAAAATGTTGACTGTACCAAATTAAACCAGAATGTCCAGTGGATGGGAAGAAATTTAAGGTGCTCCGCTTCTACATAAATACGGTGGTCATTGGATTTTGCTTAAATTATTCCATTTTTGTGGTTTATCAAGGGTAGTGTTATGAACGAGCTGTATAGCTAGTAAGTCTTTCTAAAAAAAAGCGGATTGCATCCTATTAAACATTTAACGCTTTATATTGATTTTTCTATTTTATTGGAATTGTTAATGTTTTTTTTTATTGAAAAATAAAAAATTGAGATAAACTTAATTTAGGCAGTCTCATTAATTTAATTTTGTGGAGTGAGAACTTCATAGATATTTCATAGGTACAAAAGCAAAGAAGAAGATAACGAATGACTGAATCTAAAACTTATCATAAATATGAATAACCACTAATAAATAAATATAGGGTTTTCCAATAGGGACTTGACAACTTTGAATTTAATTTATGAACGCACTCTTTCACTAATCATCAAACTGTCACTGTAAGTGATGAAGCTCATTTTTGGCTCAATGGGTGAAAACCCACATGTGCTTCATGAATCACCACTTCATCCAAAAAAAAATAACTGTTTGGTGCGGTTTGCATGCCGGCGGCGTTATTGGGCCATATTTTTTATTGGGCCATGTTATCTCAAGACATGGGCCAGTCGACTGGCCGCATCGTTTGTGCGATTTAACGCCGTTTGACTATTTTCTGTGGGGCTACGTTAAGTCAATGGCTTATGCCAACACGCCGACGACGTTGGAAGAGCTCAGAGCTCGGCAGTTTCGGCCGAAATGTGTGACCGAGTCGTTGAAAATTGGGTCCAACGAATCGACCGCTGCAAACGTGCCCGCGGTGGCCATATAAACGAACTCGAGTTCCATTCATAAATGTTTGTTTTTGTTGTACTTCAAGCCAATAATAGTTTTTGAAATATCTCAAATGGTTTGCCTTTTATTTAAAAAAAAAAATGTTGTCAAGTCGTTATTAGAAAACCCTATATATTGTTTCCGCAGCATTCATCTGTGTACAAAATATTTCCCAGTCGCTGTATTTAGTCTTATCATGTTGTGCACAAATAAATGGAATCATCATTTACTCTTTAATATGATAGCCTTGTACACAAAACGATAGGTTTAAGCTTTTCTCCATAAATCTGTAAAATAGTTTAAAGTTTCTTGTCCAGTCGTCGTTTCAAGTCCATGTCAATATTAATATTTTAGACTTGATATATTTTCAATGGGGTGCCCCATGGGCCTATATTCTGTACAATATCTATGTATCTGATATTCTAAAGTTACCGTATTGTGATATAACTAATTTTGCAGATGACATCGCAATATTTTCATCTCATGAATTTGCTCTTAATATTAAGATTAATGTTCAAAATGCAATGGAAATATTAGTGAAATATGTATTATTACAAATGTATAATTAATTTGAATGAAGGGATAACGTTAGCTGTTATTTTTCACTCGGAAAAGAAAATTTTATTTTGTTCCAAATATCCATCTCAAATTATTGGGTCTATAACTTATTACTATAACTCGTGCTACTGTCATTGTACGTCATTTCAGTATATTCATTTGAAGCGTAGACAACAATAATTTTTTTACACTCAAATATGTCAAACTTTGTGTCTGAAAATGTGTTTTTGCGGGGAGTTCTTCTTCATTACTTTAATAGCAAATGTGCCAAAAGTATTTTTCACGATATAAAGGTGGTGATTTTAGGTTGGAAGACGATGAACGTCCTGCGCAGCCAAAAAAGTTTGAAGATGATGAACTGGAAGCATTAATCTATGAAGATTGTTGCCAAACACAAGAAGAGCTCGCAGAATCTTTGGCTGTCACACAAGCAGCCATTTCAAGACGTTTAATAGCAGCTGGATGTATTCAAAAGCAAGGAAATTGGGTTCCACATGAACTCAAGCCGAGAGACGGTGAAAGGCGGTTTTGCATGTCGAAATGCTGCTGGAACGCCACAAAAGAAAGTCATTTTTTCATCAGATTGTTACTGGTGATGAAAAATTAATCCATTACGACAACCCCAAGCGCAAAAAATCATATGTGAAACCCCGCGAACCAGCCAAATCAACGGCAAAGCCGAATATCCATGGCGCGAAGGTAATGCCCTGTATTTTGTGGGATCAGATGGGTGTGCTGTATTATGAGCTGCTAAAACTGGGTGAAACCATCAATGGACAACGCTACCGAGCACAATTAATCCATTTGAAGGGAGCGGTAGCCGAAAAACGCCCGGAATATGCTACCAGACTCGAGGCGATAATTGTCCATCATGACAACGCTCGGCTCCACGTTGCTATTCCGGTTAAGAACTATTTGGAAAACAGTGGATGAAGTCTTACCCCACCCGCCTTATAGCCCAGACCTTGGCCCTGACTACCATTTGTTCCGGTCGATTCAGAACGTCCTCACTGAAATACGGTTCACACCAGAGCAGAATATCAAAAATTGGCCTGATTCATTCTTGACTGCCAAGCCGGCGCAGTTCTTTTGGGATGGGATCCACAAATTGCCAGAAAGATGGGAAAAAGTCATAGCTTCAGATGGGCAATACTTTGAATAATACTATTGTACATGTTTTTCTTAAATAAACGTTCAAATTTTGAAAAAAAAAACGGCACGAATTAAAATATATACCCAATAATGGGAAGAATATTAAATTAGGAGCGCTCAGTAAGATATTTAAGTTTTTATTTAGTTGTCTAAACCATGTAAGTAAGCTCATACTGAAATAATGGAGAGCAATAAAGATGCTGTGCCAACAGACAAAAAATCACTTCTTTGCACCAAAAACAAAATTATATTGTATTACACAAAGTAATTATTTAGGCCATTTTGCTATGTGGGTGTCGGGTATGGGGCGAAATATTATACAATAGAACAAACTCCTGAAAATGATGCTAGACATATCTCCGCACCATTCAACTCTTGATATTCGTAAGAAATGTGCGAATGTTTAATTGATATATATTAAATAATTACCTTAGTTTTTATGTGTTCGCGATTCAACTTTATAGTTATATCTACAACATAGTATTGATGACCTTATAAACACATACAAGTGTACAAAATAAAATATATACTATGTTGTACATATTTTGAGGTGGTGCTATTTCCGCGCTTCTAAATTTTTCGTTTATTTTTGATTATCCGATGATTTGTGTATTTAGCTTTAGAATAAGTGAAAACATAAAGACTGCAGTTACACATCAGACGGAAACCAAATTAGAAATGATCTTAGACTTTATTCTATTTTTTCTCTAGCGACTCACTTTTAAGATGAGCAATCGAAGCAGTTCATGCATTCTAATTAGTATTTTTGCGCACTAATTCCAAATTCGTCTTCATTAATAATTCAACTCCAGCTTATGAGTACCAGTAAGCGTTTTAAAGCTTTATCAGCTTAAGACGGTTTAATACTACTTACCCGTAAGTTATCAATCCCAATTGAAATTACTTATTAAATTCACACATTCGGCAATATCCTGGTGCAATAATTATACGTTAAACTGAGAAAAGGCATTATGAAATACTTAGCAAAATACCACAAGTCATAAGATCTTGTTTAAGATAAGGTTTATTTTATGAGTAATTTGTCTGGATATATTTGTATTTGATAAAACTTTGGAGAACCGAGATGAATTCTTAACCTTGGATAACTTATCGATGCCGTTTTCTGGGAACTACACTATTATCTAATAAATGGCTCATTCCATTACTCAGAAAATGAAAAATTTATGGAAGTGGTTAATATATAATAATAGAAATACATATATATAGAATAATTAAAAGCAAATTTTATATTTGTATCTACGGACATTAATCGCTGTAATATTGCAGAAACTATTGTTGCTTACCACAGTTGAGTCTATGTAAAAATTGTAGTGAACCTTTCAGGTGCCAGTAAACATTTTTCAAATCTGTCCTTTGAAGCACAAATTTTAAAAGATGTTGGAGAGCAGTCCGTTGACCTGAATATGTACATCTGAACGTTCACGATACCTATAATTGAGTTTTATGGAAATCCAGCTGATAATGGACGACGCAGGTAGTCCTAAAGTAGGTTAGATCCTGAGAAGTTTCCCTCTTGGGGTAGTGATTATCTTCAAATCTATTAGGTAGGAGAATTTCATGCGATCGATTTGGAATGAGCAAAGTTGGAACCCGTACGCTTTTTTGTACTGGACCCACATTTTGAATAAAACGTCAAGAAGGTAAGAGTGTGACATTTTAAATATTGCACTTCTTTATGTTGAGAGAAAGAATTATTTTCTTGAATTTGTTGCCAAATTTTGTTTTGAATTTTGTTATATACAGTAGCTGGAATTATTCCATTTTTATGACGAAAGCTCTTACCAGGAAAAGAAATAACACATTTTGTTGAACAATAAAAGAAATATATCCTCTGTTCTTGAAAGGAATTAAGGAAAGCTTAATAAAGAAAAACACATAAGGTATCAATTGAGGAAACCGGTACAAGTAAAAAACTGGTTCATTTACTTTCGAAAACATTTTATTTATTTGTAACAAGAAAGAAATGTTGCATATCCGCACCATTGGCTTAATCCAGGTGAAATCTTTTGAAATAATTATTGGCTTTTCTATAGCATACCATAACGCAACCCCGCACTTTTGAGATATAGTTTGAGTGAAGCTCGTGTAGGTTAGGTTTTTGCATTTCGTTCGCTTACCACCCATTCTGGCCAATACCCACACTAATCTTTTCTAACATCCTTTGTTGGTACGTAGTAAACAGTGCCTTTTGCCACTCTTTTTTATTTTTTTAAGAGTCATTTGCACATCTGATCTCCGTTCATCTTATCCCCTATTAACACAAATCTTCACTTACCACGATTCTATAGTTGACGGAGCTTAGTGCATTGTTCGATTTGTTGTTAATTATTTTATACAATAGTCATGAACTGCACATCGTCAATTCAAGAAAGTGGCTGAAAATACGCAATTTAATCTTATAACGCCCCATAATAATGTCTTAAATAGACACCTCCGTGTGTCTGTTGTATTCAGCAACTATGAAGACTTTCAAACATAATATGCTGATTTTTATTTTTATCGTATTTTTCAACGGAGGATGTTTGATTTTTTCCATCTATGTTAAGTTAGAAGCCAAGGTAAAAATTGTCTTGTCTTTGCATTGTCTTTCTACGGCACTATGGCCATATCGATCACTGTATAGATCTGAAAAAGAAAACTTAGTTTTGGAAATAGTTCATCGAAGTAGAGAAGTGTCAAAAGCGTCGTGCTTTCTCTAATTTTGTGGCACCCAGTGTTTTATTTGCCTAAATGGTATCTGAATGAGGATCAATAATAACAGAAAATACGCAAAGGTAGCCGAAGAAGCGCCGGAAGCGTTAATTAGAATCAAGAAGATCAACCTGTAATATTTGTTGTTAAGTGAATGCCCAGATGTGCTTCTGGTTAACGGAACTAGGCTTAAACAGAACCACAAAATTGCCTACAGTGGCTACGATATATATATATAGAAGAGGTCGTCCGTACTGGTGGGTCTTATTACGCAAATGCAAGCGCCATAGGGCCATATATAGCGCGGATTTGATTTCATGGAGTTTCGGATGTTGGAAGCCTGCATTGTATGCCTTTCTCTTCATAGTCGAAGGTGGGATATGTGGTGTCGCTTTATGCACCTGAAGCACCTAATCCCATTCAATTTATAACGGAACTCGAAATAATTTTTCGTTGCATTCAGCTTCGATTGGAAGAAAATTATTATTTTTTGGTCGGAGATCTTAACGCTGTTTGCGAGTGTTCGAGTACGATACCGATTAATATGGATTTTTGGCACAATACGGATCTCAAGCTAGCAAACGCATGATCAATTAGTGTACTCATATGACTTCCGGAGATGGATCTAGAATCCAGCCGACTAACAGAAACTTTACAAATGAAGACGCCTTACTGACGATGCAAGGTGTTATCAAATGAACTATGAGCCAGACTCTCTATCCCTCGGAGAGAATACTCCGACGAAAGCCAGGTCGAAAAGTACAGAAATCCAACAATTAACGTATTGTACGCACACAAAAGTAGACTGCTCTCTAAGTTTAACCAGATGTAAGGACGGTCCACTGACAGACCCACAAGAGAAAATAAATTTGCTGGCAGCTTTTTTGCGGTCGTGTATATGGTAAACCCTCCAGTTCACTGTAATCACGACATTGACAACACGGTCTATATAAATCACTATTATCTGCTCAACGACCTACAAAATTGTCGATTCGAGAATCATCGTTTCACCGTATTCAGTGAACAAAACGCAAAGTTTTATTGCATTTGTTCGTTCGCAAACACGAATTCCTGTGCATCTTTGAGTCTCTGAAAAACAGAAGCACCTGCCCTTGGAAGCAGGTGATATATGATATTTACCACGCTATTTAACAATACGCTGAATAATGCATATTATCCGACGTATTGGAAAAAAGCATTGATATCCGGGATATCTGGAAAATCAGTTTGGTTTTAGGATGAGGCATGATACTATTTATGCTTCGTCAAAGTTGGTCTCCGACATAAAATGGAATAAATGCAAGAACCACTGTACAGGTGCCTGCCTCGCCGATTTTGAGAACGCCGTATGGTTAGAGGGTTTATTCTATAAGTTGACCTGGCATGCCGAAACCCCTGTTATAAATGATTACAACATAGTTAGGGGAAAGTTCTTGTAAAATGTGGCAACGTCATTTCTAGCAAGGTCTTTGACATTAAAAACGGCTTACAACACGGGAACGTATTTTTTCGATACTGTTTAACATTTACACAAGTGATCTGGCAGCTTGCCTCAATCACGCCATAGCATTCGCAGACGATTTAGTGGCGTGATCTTCTACAGCGTGATTTCGATCATATTAAGGCGTATTACGACGTTAGAAAATTGAAAATCAATTTTAAAAGGTCGGAAACAATCTTATTTAGAACTCCATTGAAATGGGCTATTTGGAATACCAGATATAATTTTCGATATTTGGAAAGCCAGTAGTGGTGAGAAGCTTAATGAGATACCTTGGTATCTGGCTCGATAAGTATTTATATGTTGACAAATATATAGATGCTTGTCTCGCTGGGACCAAGAAGGCTTCAGCTTTGATAAGTAAACTTGTTTCCAAAATGAAGGTCATAGGCTTGTTGGCCCTAATCAGGCCAGTTATCGCCAGTCATCAATGTAGCGCCCTATTAGATGGAAATGATTCAGGTGTTTGAAAGGAAGAGCCTTAGGATATGCTTCGACTTGCACCTAACACCAGAATCAGAGTACAAAAAATTACTATCCCAACGAAGCCCTTTATGATGGTGCTAGTCTGAATAGGATTTCGATTTCCTGATTAAGGGGCTTCAAAGACATGTTGCAAAACAATGCCCAACGATAGCCTGATCATTGGGGCTTATTACCACAATGAATTGTACCACGATAGCGCACTTCTATCGGACTTTATCCTTCCAAAGCCAGACTTAAAGAGTTAGTGCAAAGAGTTAGTGCAAAGCAGGGATGGTATTCCGGTAATATATCACCGTCACTGCGGTGTGAGGGACAAGCGGTTCATCTACAATGGGTATGTTGTCAATGCTCAGGAGCTCCTTCATTTTAGTCAGCGACAGGAATCGAACCAATGGTGAGATACAGTACACCGAATTCTGTTGGCTTCAAGAAGGGGAGAGAGATGGCTCGCTTTCCTAGGTTATAAATTTAACATATTCCTCCTAGTTGTAAGTTAGACTAGGGATAGTTAGAGGGATCTCTATGGTTCGGCGCCCCTGAGAAGTGTCCGATGCTTTATGGCATATATTTTATTTATTCACGATGTTGATAAATGTCCGGCGCCCAAAATCCCAATTGGGATGGTGACCACCAGGTGCGAGAAGTAACGATTGTCACCACCTTAATTATAGTTAAATTAGGTTAAGTAGAATAGGGCCATAGTTTTAAGTTTTATAATAAATTTAAAAGATGTGGTATATAAGTTTTTTCTAAAATTATTTTTCTTACAGATTTCATGTACCATATAACTGATAGATAGGATTAATTGTAAGATAGTTTTTAAGGCTAAAGGGCAAAGGTTTAATGGAATTGTTAAATTTGGAGCAATCGTTTGGAGCCAGTAAACAAGAATTTTACTATCATTGTCAACTTAGATGTAAACATTTTTGTTTAGAATTTAGGGTAATAATGAAAAAAACTATTAAAATGAATTGTATAGTAAAAATGAGTAAAAGTCCCTCTGTAGTCACCAGCTTTCCCAAAGGATATTTAAAGTGCATCTTTTTTAAGCGATTTCTCATTTGGAAGCTTATAGATCGGACAATTTCTTCCTATTTTTTCTAAACTCAAACTCCTGCGATTTGCTAAAAATTCTAAAAGCCGCAGTAGAAGGTAGTAATTATCATAACAAATAAAATAATTTTCCAGTCTTGCATCTGGTATTTTCTTGGCCCCTTTAAACTTCAAATTTGTACGCAAAGCCACCTACGAAACTCATAACGAAAAGTTTGAATCCCCACTTGCAGACCTTGTCAAGTAGGTATTGCTTCAAAAGACTTCGAGCTTTCGTTGAATACATTTGTTCATCAACAGATGAATGAGCTTTTAAAGGAACTTTGCCAAAATTCGTGTTGAGCATTTTAATAAGTGGTCTGATTTTGTAATCTGTTAAAATCTAGATGATTATATGGTAGCATTATATAGATTGAATGTAGGAGTTGTCTTAGTTGTCCAATCCGTTTAAGTAACATTGTTTTCTTTGTAAAGGGAAAGCTATTTTTTTCGGATTATTAGGATTAAGCATTTGGCATTCTAACAATGGACATGTAAAAAATGATTCCCATAAATTGCCATAATTCAATATTCGAAACATTCACAGGCTTATTTACATCCTTCTAGATGCTGTACATATTAGTTTGTTTTTAATAAGCTCAACTATATCGTAAGCAAGAAAATACGAAAAAAAAAAATGGAATGGCGTACCTAACTGCAGAATTCCCTCTAGTAAGATAGCAGAACCTTTGAATTTTGTCTCTTCATAACTTAATAGCAAGTATTTGTTTTTACACGTATTGTATACCCAGAAAAAAAATTGCAAGGATTAGTTCGCATTCGATCCCACGTTGCAATCAATATTTTGATTGATTGATTTGATTTTAATTTGAAATTATTCCTGTATTAAAAATAGCTATATTTATTTCCTTGAAGGCTACTGTGGTTGTTTTAGTTATACTGGCTCGCATTGGCTCTTTCCATGTATTACAATAGATATCCCTTTTCATCTGTGTACTCTTGATCCAATTGGGCAGAATATGGTATGTAAAATCATATTATTGTCCTTAGAAAAGTACACAGTGTTTGTCGCATTCGCGATTTCGGCTGCACATGACATCTAAAAGCACGATACAGGCAAGGATAATTGTAAGTAAATACAATAATTACAATTATCTTTGTCTATATTATTGTATTACTATTTATTGTATTTGTACAGCAGTATGCTGTTTTAAGTAAATCTGCCATTAACTAATTTTACGGACAATATTTTGCGTTTTTGCAGTACTGCAACGTAGATCCGTAAAGGGTTACCATCTTTTATTAAACTAACAAAGAACGTGAAAGTTTACATAATATGTTAATCCATCAAGTTTAATAAGGTAAGAGCTATAGGTGTTATGATCTGGTTTTGGGAAAACAATAATATTAATTGCTCTTTTAATTCATATATGTATATGCCATATCTTTAGCTAAAATTATAACATTCCGGTTTAATTAAATACAAAAAAAAACTTTAATAGCTCTCTTTTTTTTAAATATTCTTCTTTTATTAACTGTTGTGGTTAATTGTTTTGCTATTTGCTATCACTTTCGAATCTTTGATTTGCCGGTTCGCATTATTTCAGGACTTACCTTAAAATGCGATTGTTGGTACGTTTTCTGGGCCGTACGTCTTCAAAAATCGAAATAGCAGCCTTAATTGCATCCGGTACATAGCCATATTCAACAATTTTGTGCAAAAAAATTGGCGAGAACGCAGTACTTGGCTTTGCGGACATTAAGAGCAAGATTAAGTGGGCTAACAGCATCCTAAAAGACTACTCCCACTGGTCCCTTAATGCTAAAAGACTTGAAGGAAACCGTTCCAAAAGGTCGAAAACCTATAACACAAAAACCCCTGTGCCATCCAACGGGACATCTCTGAAGTCCTTTAGCGAAGTCCTAAAAGACGCAATTACGATCGTGGTAATCGACGGAAACGACACTGACGTATCCAACTTTTCACCAAAGCTATAGGTGGATTAGGAGAGATTTTACCAGGTGCAAAACTCGAAGTCATGCCTAGCAACGATATCACCACTAGAACCCACACCTAGATTTCAGCCGAACCCTCCTGTTTCCGATTAAGATTAAATATTCTATTGTTCATAAAAATGTTTTTATCTCGCTGAACGTTCTCTTTGTAATGGCTCATCATCCAGAAAACCGCTGAACAAATTTATTAATTTCGTTAACAAAACTGTCACTCGTTGAATTCATTCTTTATAGATAATTTCCGCCTTCTAAGAACTTCTGGATGGAGTGCCATGAGGACTACGAGAGTAAGTAATCTGCATATTTTATTTAATGAAATAATTAATTATTCCTTTAGAAAATATATAACTCGTTAAAAAAAGGACGTGTTTAAATACTCCATGATCCAGGGCTATCGATTTCGCTATTCAAAACCTCCTCCCCAGAAAGCATTCTGGAGATCATCAGGCTCATCAACTCGAGTCTTCCGACACATGACCGGAAAGTCGCGAAACTGGAAGAATTAAGGGGCTCTTGTAGATGCGCGTTGATTGTGATCAATAAGGATTGCCTTAACCCTCTACCGCAGATCAAAGGCATGATTCGATTTGGCTTACAGTCAATTCATCTAAGCGTTTATAAAATCTAAGAGCTGGATGCTGATAAGCAATTTCCTCTTACTTTAACTGAAACCCCAAATACAACCTTAGATCGTGAAGCGACGATATTCTTCCCAGAAATTCACAGCGATGACTCTAATTAATCCAAGGTGACAGTCTCCCCTTCTAACACTCTGTCGAAATGGTAACCGGTGGCGAAATAAAAAGAGATCCTATACAACCAGAGAAAGAACATGAACTTTTGGGCACAAGTTCAAAATCGGAGGACTCGAACAACACCGTGGTGGTGGCTACTCTGGTAAATTGTAGCAATGATACGGTTGCTACAGATTAACATAATCTCCATCAATCAAAAAAGGCTTCGCCCTCACTTATTTTACGTCTTTCCAAAAACAAAGAAGACATCATCCTAAACCAGGAACCATTGATCGTAGAAGGCGTGGTTCGTGGACTTGGAACACATGTAGTTGTTTGAAAAAAAAAGGATGGCTCTTGGACAACCTTGAGTAATGAATCACTTACCTTGCACTCACTTTTTAGGTAACGACTGATTGATATCCATATACGAGCTAAAATTGATCAAAGACATTTGTAAACGGCTGAAAATACATAATAGTACATAATAGCTGCTGTCCTGGACATAGAGGGTGCCTTCAACAACATAAACACATCCTGGAAGCGGGTGGTAGCAGGTTGATTGCCTATTCGGATGACGTTACTATAGCCGTCTCGGGTAAGCATCTTAATACCATCAAATAACTAACAGATTAACCCTTTGGGCTAGTAAGCTAGTAAGTGGTCTTGCCCTCTTTTTCAGGAAATATAAAATACCAATTATAGACACTCCCTCAATAAACGGTATCATTTTAGTGTTTTCCGATACAGCAAAACATCGGGGACTCACTTTTGACAGGAAAGTATACTGGAAACCCTACATTCAAGAAAGAGTCAAGAAAGCTACAGTAGCTTTATTCTCTTGCTGAAAAGCCATTGGGAACAAATGGGGCCTGCAACCTTCAACCTACGTCAATTACGTCAACTACAACTACGTCTCGATCATAAGACCAATACTCACCTACGGGATTGTCTGGTAGACAGACTTAGACAACTCAGTCAACTGCAGAGAACTAAACAGATTCCTTCCGCGTCATAAGATATTGTCTTTCGCTTGACACCCCTCTATATTTTTTTTAACAGGTAAGTAGCTGCGTCTGCAGCTATTCGCCTTAAGGCGACTACGCAGAGGATAAACAATTTGTCTTACCACGCTAATTTTTAATATCGGTCATATAAAAAGTCTCCGCGGTTTTTTGGTAGAATTTTGAAAATAAATTTTCTTTATGCAAAATCAATTTCAATAGGCTTTTTTTGACTGATCACTCGTGACTCCTATCAAACTTCTTTGTCCTTTTTGTTCAGTATCGTTTGACAACTCATCATGGAAAGACTCACACTAAAACAGTGTCTCCAAATTGTTCAGCTGTATTACGATAAACAGCGTTCTGTGATAAATATGTTTCGTGCGTTTCGAGGAATTTACGGTGCGCATAATCGTTCTACTAAAACCGCTATTGCCAATACCATTGGCAAATTTGATTCAGAGTTTACGTTAGTGGATGACACTCGACCGGTTGCACTACATCCAACATGTAGTGAAGAGACTATAGCAGCTGTAGCTGAGAGTGTACGCGAAGACCAGCAGCTTGGCTTGTCGTATTCGACAACTTTTACGTGAGGATATCGTCCTAAAAGCGTACAAAATTCAACTTGTGTAAGAATTGAAGCCAGGCGTCTTGAATTTGTGTCACATTTTCAGTGAATGGGCTTTGGAAAAAATCAATGAAAATGCGGTGTTTTATCGTGAAATTTTGTTCATTGATGATTCAATGGATAAGTTAATAAACAAAATTGCCCTATTTGGGCTGATAAGCAAACAATTATTTTGGTGAGCATTATTAATTTCACGTTTTCCTACGGTAAATTGGACTCCTAGATCGTGCGATATCAGACCTTTGGACTATTTTCTCTAAGGATATGAAAGGTGTCATGTCTTCAGGAATAAGCCAGCTTAGATTGACGCTTTGGAAGACAACATTACTCGTGTTATCCGCGAGATGCCAGTCGCTATGCTCGAACGAGTCGCCTAAAATTGAACCTTCCGAATGGATCACTTCAGACGTAGTCGTGGCCAAAATTTACATTATATCATTTTTAAAGAGTAAATACCATGAATTGTTCTTTTAACCAATAATAAAAACTGTAAATTCATTTTCAAATTTATGTGTTTTATTTTACATTATAAATCAAATCTCATGAGAATCACCCTATAAATATTGGCCATTATTATCTTTGAACTTTTACCATTTTCCGGGTAGCTTCATAAATTCATCGGTGTAGACCTTCTGTGGTTTATCAGCGAAAAACTTGGCCAAGTGATTTTCAGCGGCTCTTCGGTCGGCCAATTTTTTTTACCATCAAGAGAGTCCAGGGTATACAGTGGATGCATCAAAACTTACCAACAAAGCTCCATCAATTTGTTCCTGGTCATCAAAGGTGTGTGTGGCCTATCATTGTCATGATGGAAGACAACTCACTTTCTGTTGGCCACTTCTGGTCAATCTTTCTTGATAGCTTCATTCAAACGGTTGAGTTGTGCACAGTAGAGGTTTAAATTGACTTTGCGACGTTCTAGCACCTCATAATAAAGAATTCCCTTCCAATCCCACCAAACGCTCAACATAACCTTGTTTGCCGTCAGTCCACGCTTTGAACCTGTTTGTGATCGGTGACCGGTCTTTGACCATGATCGTTTGCGTTTGATATTCTTGTATTTAATCCATTGTTCATCACCCGTAATGAATCGCTTCAAAAATAGTTCTATTTCGCAGCGTTTGACTGATGGTTATTCGATCAGCTAAATTTCATTGCGTTAATTCATATGGCACCCAAACATCGAGCTTCTTTGAGTAGCCTGCTCATTTTAGATAACTCCAAACTATCATACGGTTAATGCTTAGTGCCTCCGCTATCTTCAGACAGCTTCCGTGCCAGTCTTGCTTCATTAGTTCTAAAATTTCATCGACTTTTTCGGTGACAGGCCGACCAGTGCGAGGTACATCTTTTACATCGAAATTTCTAGAACGGAATCAAATAAACCACTCCTGGGTCCAGCGTTTACTCACAGCATTCTCACCGTAAACTGCACAAATTGTTCGGCATGTTTTTGCAGCTTTTTTACTTTTTTTACATTAAAAAATCCTATATGATGAATATATTTCTTCAGATATTTCACTCATATTCAAATCAGTATAACTTTTAATACGAGCAACAAATTACACAGCTGTCTTCACAAAAAATGTAGCCTGATATATCACCTTTTAAGCACATGTTCGTTTGATAAAATCAAACTAGTGTTTGATTGGACACCAACACCATCTAGTGACAAAAAAACCGCGGAGATTTTTTATATGACCCAAATTACGAATTGCCACAGAGACATTCCAGGGAATTTTTGAGCCGATGAACTCGCTAAAATTGGAACCACTCAACCTGTTTTACCAGAAAAGGGTAGCATAGCTACCTGAAATTCAATATTTAATCTGGATTCTAATAAAAGAACAGATAGGTGGACCCTTGGATCAACATATGTAGCGACGAAATACATATGGCGAAAGCTGAATCTGAATCACTTTAAGAGTGTGATCCTTCTAAACAGGAAACAACTCAGCGCCATAGTAGGTGTCATCACTGGACAATGCCTTATAGGCAAGCATGCAAAAGACTTGGTGCCTTTACAAGCGAATTCTTTAGAAGCTGCATGAACGAGGAGAAGGGGAGACAATCCCCCTTCTTCCTCCCAAAGAATAAAACTCTACCTAGGCTCATGGTTCCATGAGCAAGGGGATCACAGATCCACGTGGCATTACAATGGGAAAATAGTACTAAGTGGGTTGGTATTTCCAACCGCCTATCTATCTATCTACCTAATATTCGGGCGTAACCGAATTTTCGAGGAAAGCGTTCAATGTAAATATTATTTCCAGAATTGGACCTACGGTCTGGCCTCCAAATTCATTTGATTTGATGCTTCTCCACTTTTCTGTGGGTTTTTAGAAGCCATTTGTCTATGCCAATAAGTCAATGACTTTCAGCCACGGAAACCAATATCGAGCACATTAATTTGGAAATATTGCTTCAAATGCTCGAAAAGTGGAGCTCCACAATGTAGTACCTAAGACACTCCCATGGTGGCCATATACTCAAAATCATGTTTCGTCGTTAATCCCATATTTTTTTATATTTCAACTGAAAGAAACGTTTACTCAAATTATTTATACGTTTTCTTAATTTCAAAGAGAAGGCTATCGAAATCGCGCAAAATTATCTGTTTATCCGACTGCTATGCTTGTAGTGCGTAGACGTTAAAAACATTCCAAGTTTCATATTTAATTCCCAGTGCCAACTGTTTTTTTTTTTTTTTTTTTTTTTTTTTTTTTTTTTTTTTTTTTTTTTTTTTTTTTTTTTTTTATTATTTTATTATAAATGGCAAATATTTGTCAGATACATTGCATGCTAAAACTACTACGCAATAAATAAATCTACCAAAATTAGTTTGCATAATATGTCTATCTTTCTTGATTATTCCACTAATTCGACTATCTGTGCTTGTAATTTCATGTTATTTCAAGATACCATAAATCTTAAAACTTATTTACAAACCACAAACTTCTATTAACCACAATACCACTGCTATAAACTACATTATCCAACAATTCGTAAAGAGGCAAAAAAATGCCGCGAAATTCAGTACCCTACACCTATTTACAAGTCATGTGTGAGGAATTGTTTTCTGAACCAAAGGCAACCAGACCACTGACTGAGCTCCCTTTTTGAATATGCGACATGAAAAAGCCCACCCTAAGCGATTATATTCCCTTCAACACGATTCGGGTGAAATCAACGCTATCATTGGGAAAAAGCTATCACCCGTTAAATGTGTTCTAGTTGCAGAATTTAAAAATGTAACAATTTTATAATTACTTCATAAGTGCTACGATTTTAAGAATGAGTTTATGAGATGGAAGGCTGAAATTAGAGGTATTAAAAAATTATACGAACTTGTAGATATAGCGCTAACAAAACTAAGTGAAATGTCTTACTTTCATTTAGAAATTACAAATGGCTGAGCATGTCATTTTGTCGAACGCATAAATTGATTTTTTTCATTCTTAGTTACATTTTATGCAAGAATATTTAGGTTGTATCTTATTCCCAGAAGATATCTATGAGAGATGTTTAATGTATTATCGGTATCAACGTAAAAACAAAGTCACAAAAAGCTTAAATAATTTATATTTTTCAAAATCATCTTCCCTCATCAAAATACATGTACACTTATTAGATCAGGAAAATAAATTTCCAATATTTTGTAAAATTTACTGGTGGAGTGAAAAGTAACCTCCTTGACTGCGATACTGTCTTTAGTTTTGTTAGCTGATTGTTGTTGACGTGTTTGGCATCATGTTGAGTATGGACAAAAACGATTTTCGTTCTCTCAAAAAAAAGGTTGGATAAATATTATGGGGCTAATGCTCCGTCAGATTACAAATATTGGTTTCGAGAGTTTCGTGGTGGCCGCAATTCCACTACCGATCAAGTCCGCAGCGGCAGGCCCTCCGATGCGGTTAGAGAGGACAATGTCAAAAAAAAATACATGAAATGGTGTTGGCTGACCAAAAAGTGAAGGTGCGCGAGTTAGCAGATACAACAAAGATTAGTACTGAGCGCACAAGCCATCTTTTGAGCAATATTCTGCATATGGAAAAGTTATCCTGCCGCTGGTTGCCGCGCCTCACTCCTGACCAAGAACACGAACAAAGAGCACTCTTCGTGGACTACCTCGAAAAAGGAAAAACCATCAACAGCGAGTATGCTGTCCACTTGGCAAGCACATCTGAATATCCCGTCTATTGAGCTCTTCATTAGCATTAAAAGCTTTCCATAAAGATATTTCCACAAATAACAGAATAAATTTTAGTCACTTTCATCGAAGTAACATTTTCTCACAGCAGCCTTGTAAGCTTGAGCTTGTATCTGAGGCGCCTTAAAAATTCACGCATATTAAATGAATCTTAAACGGTCATGTAGAATATGTTATTTATATCTACTAACTTGTTTGTTCGACCCTCCTTCAATATAGGCTTTTCAACTTATCCCACAGCGCTTGGGTTATCTTCAATGCTTTCTCTACACTTTTAAAATTCATAGGACCACTTTTGAAGAAAGCGATGACTTAGACCCTTTATAAATAGCAGTCATGTCTTCATGACTTATTTTTTACTTAAAAAAGAGCGTGGTGCTTCATTTTCTTCAATACTGTTGTGCCGGTCGTTATGGTTGCCTTCACTAATAATAACTAGAAAACTTATAATCGCAAATGCACGAAAATGCATTTATAATCTCAAGTAATTTTATTTAATATACTGAGAATATAAATTTGTAAGTACGAGTACTGAAGCTAAGTTAAACCGTACTGTTATTAGCGTGCTAAGACGAACCAAGCATTAATTATATACAAGCGGACTTGCCAGCAAAAGTTTTGAAAAAGAAGGAACTAATCTTAAGGGTCGCAGAAAAACCCTTACCCTCTAAGTTAAAAGCTTGGGTTCATCACTCGATAAAACAAAATTCCTTACTATTGTGAAACAACCAAAAGCTTCAAAGGGAAACAGATTCACTGTTAACGACACTCGAAAACATTAGATTGTTTAAAGCAGACATAATAGCCATCCAACATGTGTGATGGGATGGACTGTAAAAGGAGAATAGAAAACTGTGATTAATGTGTTCTATACTTATTCATATATATATGTATGTACGGAATAGCAGCAGAGTCTACCTTAATGTGATTTTATTGTAAACGACACGGTAAGGCAAGACCTTTCAGCAAAACTCTAGAAGCAATTCGCATTAAAGCCTATCTCGCCAATGTCTGTTACCAAAGAATGTTTCTATGGGATTCGTTGATGTTTGCGTAATGTAAATACAAAGGTATGACAATAAAATATTAGGCGCTTTTAGTACCAAAAGTGGAACAGAAGACATGTTTGGGAAAGCAGTTGCAAAGCATAGTATTAACATCAGATCACCCATCTGAAGTATAGGGTGATTCATCGTAAGGTTTAATATATAATGTTAAATAAAACACATAAATTTGAAATTGAGCTTAAAATTTTATTTATTTATCGGTTAAAAGAACAATTCATGGCATTTAGTTTTTGAAAATGATGTTATGTACATTTTGGCCACGACTACGTCTGAAGTGATCCATTCGGAAGGATAACACCAGTAATATTGGCTTCCAAAGCGTCAATTGTAGCTGGCTTATTCCTGAGACTTTACGTATCACCAAAATGATTTCTCATCAATTCCATCGTCTCGAGCGCTATATGGCTCGTAGCGCCGACTTTTTGAAAGCAGAGCTCACCGAGACCATCTCAGGAAGCACATAGTCCGTTAACAAGGCGCTATAACGGTTACCATTGATGGTTACATTCTGATTTTTTCAAATCAATGATTCCACCAGCCGATAAACCACATCATACCTTTGTTTTTAATGGATGCAATGGTATCTCTTGGTACTCTTCGGGTTGCTCATCAGTCCAAATATGGCAATTTTGTTTATTAACGTATCCATTGAGCCAGAAATGGGCTTCATTACTGAACAAAATTTCACGATAAAACACCGGATTTTCATTGAGTTTTTCCAGATCCCATTCACTGAAAATAAGACGCAAATTCAAGTCGCCTGACTCCAATTCTTGCATAAGTTGAATTTTGTACGCTTATAGGCCCAGATCTTCACGTAAAATACGCCAAGTTTTCCAATACGCCAAGCCAAGCTGCTGAGAACGACGACGAATCGATTTGTCAAGGTCTTCGCATACACTCTCAACTACAGCTGCTATAGTCGCTTCACTACGTGCTAGATGTGGTCTAATCGTTCGAGTATCATCCACTAATGTAAACTGGGACTCAAATTTGCGAATGGTATTTACAATAGTAGTTTCAGTAGGTCGATTATGCGCTCCGTAAGTTCCCCAAATCGCACGAAAAACATTTCTCACAGAACGCTAATTTTCGTAATACAGCTGAATAATTTGGAAACGCTATTGTGTTGTGAGTCTTTCCAAGATGTAATTTGATAGGGGGTGGCCGTGGTGTAGTGGTATATGCATAGACTGCTCAAGCAGAGGGTTGCGGGTTCGAATCGCGTGTTAGGAAATTCTGTGAAAAAGTCTTTTCATAGAATTAGTATGTAGTTATATGAAAATCCCGTCGGCGTCAATTCTGACATGAAGGCATTACATTGATGTTGGAGTGGTTGCTGGCCGGGCTAAAGGTAATGAACTAACAACTAGCACGTACTTAAGACCCACTGGTTGAGGAGGATGTACTAGCTCGTCCCGTCCAGTTTTACAACCACCTCTGGGAAAAATACCGAAAGCTAATACACCTGAGTTTCAAACTACTACACCACCCGCCCGCGCCCTGGAGAAAAAACCAGTAAAAGGGTATTCATATCCCCTTGGTGGGCGCGCGGTATTATAAAAAAAAAAAGTCTCGCGTGTCTGTCAAAAAAGCCTATTGAAAATCAAACCTCACGATGAATCACCCTATATTAAACGTGCTCGAATATTCACAGAGGGTAATATGTCGGTGCGATACAACTATCTTACTGGAACAAAGCCACTTTCACGGATATCTCAAACGCCACAGGGACCTTATCAAAAAAAGTATTCCTAAATGAATAGTGTTGAAGACCAGTGGCATCAATTTGAAAACCAGTTAAAAATACAGCAACTGATGTGCTGAGTTTCACGGGATGAAAACTGAAATTTTTTTTTGAGAAAACGGAGAATCTTACCAAAAGATAAAAAGAACGCCCCAAGAAAACAAGACCGTAATAGAGATGTGAAGAAATGAGCAAGTATATGACGAAAATTAGTTGTTCAGACTGTTAAAAAGGGGGGTTAGCAAAATTTAAAAAGTTTTTTGTTTAAAATACATATTTTACAGTTTACGGCAATATAATTGGTAATTACAAATTAAACTTGAAAAGTTGTTAGCGCACGTATTGAATGAAGCCAAGACTTTAAGCCTGCTTAGTTTTTTTTATTCTATTAGTCCTTTAGTTAAGATTTTATTCAATGGACGATGAACATTCTTCGTATGTTTATTTTATTTATTATCATCATTCGTTAGATTATGTAAATCTCTCGCAAAACTCAAACTTAACTTTAACCAAAAAATTCTTTCTCCATTGTAAAGTTAAAAAGAAAAAGTTCTCCAGAAACAACATTTAACTCTAGCTTACTACTACATAATATATGTATTAATACCCTGCCGTCATTTGAATCTTTAAATTAAAGGATTATCCCACACAAAACTATGTACTATAATAGGCCAACATGAAACTAATCGAATAGCTCTGAAACATAACCATATACGTAATTGTAGTAAACTTTGGCAGATGGACCATCCTATGGCCCTCTTGAGGATGAAAATCCGTTTCTGAAAATAAAATGGGTCAATTGAGTGAAAAGAAACAGAAACATAGAAACAGAAAATAATTCAAGGGCACTTAAGAAAAATAATAGAACCGGTGCGGAAGGACTCATGTACGAAGGACTCATGTATGCTTTATATTGGGTAAGTGTAAATTCGATTTTGAACAATTGGTAAAGTATTTGCATACGTGATTTTCTGCATTATGCTAGAAAAGATTTTGTTCACATTAGTTCTATCTGTACTTTTATTAAACCTTAAACGTCAATATTTAAGGATAAACGGAAGACAGTATTTCTTTATTATAAGGGATGAGAAGACAAGTTTAAGGTCAGCTATATCATAAATCTTACACACAAAAAATTAAGAGAAAAACACGACGTGACGTTTGTGACGTTTGGCACTTGCATAAAAATATTAAGGCACTTGCATATAAATAAACACATACATTATAGCATATGAGTATACTCGTTCGAGTATACCATGAGTAATACCTATATCCTTATTTCTGGCTAGATTTATTATCCTTTGATGTGTCCCTTTGGGAGAATATTTCGTTAGTTTTGTCAGTTTATTTGCTTAAATGCGTTTGTTATGTTCTGACAATAAATATAAAATTCAAAGAAAATAATTTATTTCACTTGTTATCCTTGCGCAATCAAGTAAGACTAAAGCAATCTCGACACCATGGCAGCAGCTTTAAAATGATGTGTTCGCAAGTTGAAAAATACCTACTTACATACAGAAATGATTGTCGGAAGATAATTTATTAGTTATTCAATGGCAAAGACATATATAAAAGTTACGTAAATGGTTTTGTTTTGTTGTAATGTAAATATAATATATGTCGACGAATTTTAAATTTCCCAGGCTAAATTTTTTTAGCCTTTTTTTCAATAAATATATTTGGCACTTTCGTGGCATTTTCTTTTATATTTTATAAATGAGAATTTTAGTTTCCCAAACTTCGTGCAAAAATGATAATAAAGAGTTAAAAGTGATGAAAAAGATACTGGCTAAGCTAGTAAGCAATTATTTTGTATGTTACTATTTTTTTCCAACAAAAATCAGATATATCTGAGGGCAACTTTTTTAGAAAAAAAGAGTTTCTTGCATACTTTAGTTAAACACTTCCTACTACATTGGATGTGTTCATTCTATGATATATAGACATGATCAAAATCGGTGGGAGCTATGTTAAATTTGCGCTGCTATAATATATTAAGACGTCATGATAATCATGAAAAAAAAAAACTGAGAACAGCCAACGAGAACCGGCGTCAATAAAAAAAAATAAATCGGCACAATTTCTACATGGAAAGAGACCGACTCTGGCCATTAAATTTGCGAAAATGGCTTCTAAATATAGAAATATATTGATGATAAATAGGGAAATCTACTACAGGAAAAACGAGATTTGCAATAGATAGGAAAAGAGCAATTCCGCGCAGCACCATTCCTCCGTTGTCGCACACGAAGGGCAAAAGCAAATTTTACGGAAGCTGAAGTGATCGAAGCTGCAAAAAAAAAAGAAACGGTGTCGCGCAGTCAGACCCGATAACATACCTTCCGGATTGTGCGCATCAATCGGAAATCTTGGGTTTAAAGGGCTGGCGATTTTATTCAATAAAATGATGAGAGGCAATCTTAAAGCACAAGACCACGGTATTTTTTTTATTTTTATTTTTATTTTTTTTTTATTTGTTGAAAGATGCATTTTTTAACAATGCTCTAACCAAATTAAGTTAAGAAAATCGTAAAATTGACAGCATTTAATGTGAAACCATTCCAAGCGCAAGAACGACCAAGACATTGATGAGAAGCGGATATGCAATGCCGAGTACAAAGCCGTAAAAAAACACCTATGAGGGTAGTCTGCGTGCAAAACACAGAAAAAGTGATGAGTGTCTGGATGCTAAGAAGCTGTTCTATGTACCAAGAATAGCTAACTGATGGTGAAAAACAAAAAAAAAATTAATTAAAAATATAAAAAAATTACGGTTAAAAATTTAGTTTTCAACCTAGTTGGCAACTTATTTGAAAAACTATTTTTCCGATTTACATATACCAAGTCTTAAAATGTTTAAAAATACAGGTTCTATGACAGGACGTGGAAATGGCTTTAGTTTATTGGTTACAAAACTTTTCTTCAAAAATGGTGCAAAATATCAGCTTAGCATCGTACGATGCTGTTCCGTTTCTTTTCATAGCAAAGACATATGCCCA
Organism: Volucella inanis; assembly: GCA_907269105.1. Lineage (NCBI taxonomy): Eukaryota > Metazoa > Arthropoda > Insecta > Diptera > Syrphidae > Volucella > Volucella inanis. Next base: position 69,173,515 of record OU026153.1, read on the forward strand.
CTTTCACAATGGGAGTTTAAGTCGCAGCTTAGTTAAGTTAAACGCAGAGCTTAAGTTTTTCGGGTTTCACAGTCGTTTAAAAAGTGTCGTTTAGCTAAGCTTAGCATAAGAAGTGATTGTGAACAATTTGTTGGTAATTAACTACTGTGAATGGATCGGATTTATTAAAAAGAAAAATGTATTTGTGGTGCAAATCATTTGATTTTATTCTCATTAAAAGCAGTCAGGAATATAACATGTGTGACGATAAAAAAAGAAGTGCAAATTTCAGCCCAGCTGAAACCGAAAAACTAATGCACTTGGTTCTGATGCATAAAAATATAATTTAAAACAAAAATTCGGACAGGATACACGCTCAAGAGAAGGCATCGGCTTGGAAGAAAATCAAAATTGAATTTAATGCGGGCTGCGGAGAAATATTTCGAGGCTCAGCAGCCTTAAAAAAATATGATAATTTAAAAAAGGCCTCGAAAAAAAGTTTGCGGAGGAAAAAGGAGCTTTTTATGCCACAGGCGGTGGACCAGACGAAAAAGTATCAATTACAAATATAGATGAGACGCTGCGTGATTTGCTTGGACCGCAAATTGAAGGTTTGCCTTCCGTTTATGACTCGGATGCCCCAAGCAAAAGTGGTAATTATAATGAAGAGATATACGACTTATATACGCTACTAATTTTTTTTTTTTTTTTTTTTTTTTTTTTTTTTTTTTTTTTTTTTTTTTTACAAAGCCAGCAATGGGCGAAGAACCTTGCTGCAGCAAGGAGGTAACTGGTAAAGGTATATTAACAAATCGTAATGGAAAATATTCGACCTTTTTAATTGTTTGCCTATCATAACACATGGGATAAGTTCACACCCTCTGCCATCAAACAGAAGGCATCTCATTGCTCCGCTCAGCTAAAAAGTTTTTTTGATAAGTGGCGGCAACTGGTGGAAGAAAAAATTAAATTAGCTGAAGAGCAACGCAAATATAATAAGGAAAAACACGATATGGAGATGAGGCATATGGAAGAAGAACATATGTACAAAATGAAAATTTTCAAAGCCCAATTGGAGCAAATACAAACAAAAAATTGATATAAAACTTTTCTTTTGTTTATTACTTATAAATAAAATTCTTGTTCACATAAACGTATCATTTTTATGAATTTATTGTTTTCTGATTAGATAAATTTCGAAAATAACTATTTATTAAAACATTTCGTATTCCTGTATTTTCTTCACTAGCAGCATTTGAGACTTCAACATTATTTATGTACTCAATCTGCTCAAATAAAAACCGATCTAATGGTGGTGGCTCAACCTCATTATTTGAGCAGCAAATATTGTGAAGCACAGAATTTTAAATCTTCTTTTCCAGACACCATAGGACCTTTTAATGCAGTTACGTGTCCGAATTATAGACTCATTGTAGAGATGTTCTTCTGGAAGACTGCAGGTTTTTAATGGTGTCATTACGTATTTTCTGCATTGGTATCCACCATCAGCAACAATTAAGTTGTTAAATATAGTCGAATCATGTGACGAGCCTGGCCATCTCGCAACTATGTCCATTATCTTTAAGTAGGAGTCGCCAAGTGTCTGTACGTTCAGCGAAAAAAATCCTTTTCTGTTACGAAATATTTCACCTTTCTGCCTTCCTGAAAATAAAATTTAAATTACGCATTGTTAGTAAATAAGTATATCATTTACTTACCAGGCGATTGGATTCGAATATGAGTGCAATCCATAGCTGCAATTGTACGTGCAAATTTCGCCGTTTCAAAAAACTCAGCAATAATATGGTTTTTTTCTCCAGTTGTTGCGGGAAGGTTTATATATAGACTCCTCAGAAGTGCTATAGCATGGAAAACTTTTCTTATTACGAGGCAAACAGTTGATTTTGAGACTCTGCCCAAATCTCCAGCTGTAATAAGCATTCCACCGGTTGAATAAAACCTCAGTGTTATAAGAAGCATGCACTCTGGAGTGAGTGCATTGTTCCTAGATGCAGAAAAATGTATTTAAAAAAATAACAAATTTATTTTATATATTTGTTTTGCTTACCATGTTGTCAAGTGCTTAATATTAGATTGTATTTGTTCCGTTACAAAAAACGCGGAATGCTTCGACATCCAAAATCTCGTGGTTAACACGATGTCGAATATTTTTTTCCCTTCTTACGTGAACCACAAAATTCCATATTCAGAATCACCAAAATTGGCGGCTTAAGTTTTATCAACATTTAAGTGGGGTTTACCTCTTAAGCCGGCACTGTGAAACACCAGAATAAGATAAACCGTAGCTTAAGCTCCAATTGAGGCTTAAGCTCTTACTGTGAAACCGGGCAATCGAGTTTAATTCACTTAAGCATTTGGTAGCTTTACAACAATGTTATACCTATGTTTTATTTACTTTAACTATGCATATAAACAAATGCAGTGACGTTCCTCGCGCGCACCGTGGTCTGGTGCCTTAAGCCTAAAGCTAAGGACAGAGAGGGAATAATCGCAGGACTCGAAGGTAAAGTTGGAGTACCACAAGGCAGCGTACTAAATCCGTTGCTTTTTAATGTCGTGTAGGATTTTCTACTGAAAAAGTTATCGTTTTAAAGTAATAAAAATTTAAATACTTAGGCTCTATCGTTTGCCATCAAGGAGCTTGTGATGACCTTGTCGCACATAGTAATATATGTAGAGTCAGTGCGACGAGAAAACTCTGCCGTATTTTTGTTGCACTAAGAAGAAAGCAATAAAAAACACTGTCGTTTTTGAGGTAATATTGCATAAGATAAGTAAGTACATAGGAAAGAATATGGTACCATTGTATGTATCTGACATTGATTTTTAAATGAAATACTAAATCAATCACATTAATACTCCCACTTTGATTAATGGTTTAAAAAAACGTAAAGTTTACTATAATTGAATCGTTGTATTCAAATAAAATTAAAAGCTATTATTTTAAATTGTTAAAATCCGCTATTCCCATCATTGATCGAAATCGAAAAAAACCTATTTCTAGGCAATGATTTAGTAAAAATATTAGCAGTTTGACGTTTAATTGAAACGTCGTATTCAGGAATAAAAATATAACAAACGTCGATATGGTTAGTACGTTTATGAAATTCAGGGTTCCTGATGAATCGGATAGTCGTTTGGTTATCCACATAAAGAGTAGGTTCCACACTTGAATTTATCATCAAAATGTATAAAAGTTGTTGAACGCATTTTTGTAGTTGCGAGGACCAAATAATGTAGCTGGACCAAATGAGGAACACAAAACCACTGGTTTAGCGACTAGTGGTAATCCCATCATCACTATAACAAGACAAATCTCGTATAAAATTATTACATTTAAAAATCATACCATAAACAGTTTGTTAGATCCTAGATATATGGTATACATACATTTAAAAAAAAAATTAATTTTTCACGCGCGCCATTATTAGCTGTTGTTTTTGTTTTAAGAATACATTCTGGAAAATTCACAATTATAGCAATTTGTAGAAAAAATAGAAATCTTGAATGTACCGCCGATCGCGGTGACCACCATATTTGTTATATTCGATGTTTAAATTATGTAGAGAAGACCGCTTACTTGTCATGCCACATTTCGTATACAAATAAAGTAAGTTGACTGAAGAACTCCTTATTGAATAGATCGCTTTTCTTTTTCAACAGCAAAAGTAATATCTGGTCGAGTGGCCTCCATCAAATATATACATAAAACTCCCAACTGCTTGCCGAAAGGGAAACACTACCTCCTCTTTTGAGCCTTCCAATCTGCAAACAGTGTAGATATTGGAACTATATCTCCCATATGAAATTTTGAAATCATCCCTTACACATATTGTGATCAACTAACGTGAAAGGAACCATCTTGAAACTTTCTTAACTCCAAGCCAAAGAAACAGGCTTGGCGGAAAAACTCTTTTTTTTACAATTTTCGCGCGCTCAAAGCAATTAGGTACCCTTAAAATAGTTGGCTTTGTAACGAATCACAATATTTTAAAGTACATCTGAAAGCGAGATTGAGGATGTACTGATTGCATTTATAGCAGACGGGTCTTATGGCTACAAATTTGAAGGGACGGAATGCTACTAGCGATTTCTATCTAGCACTAGTGGTGGAAATAGCGATAAAACGGAGTAAGACACGAGAGATTGCATCGGTGTTCGAGGGTGTCCAAAAGGCTGCTTAAAAATATGGGTTTGTTATGCACGACAGTCGTTCACCCAGATTTAAGATATACATCACAATGTTACACAATGCACAAAAAAAAAAAAGGAACATTTTGAAAAATTGACCGTGATAGAAGCAATGCAGACACGTGAGAGAAGTATGTTACATCACATGTAATTCTACGCATTAAATGTTTCAACGGTTATGAAAAAAGAAGATGATAATATTTAAATATTAATAATTACACAACATTTCGAACTGAAAAATTTAAAATTAGAACTAACTAACCAATGGGTATTCTAGAGTAGCGAATAAAATTCAAATGTAAACAAAAAAAAAACAAGAATTGTTCATATTAATATCTGCCATCTACAGTCATTTACAATTTCAGTTTCTCAAATACTCGGTAGCATTACGTGTTAAAATTACTTTTGGCTATTATGTATTGCTATTATGTTAAAAAAAATAAATACATATTACGCATAACATGATTTTTTTATGTTAATAATCGACCAACTGAACGTACAATTTTGAACATGGTGCACAAATTCCAAAAAGCAAATTGCAAAAGCAAGCACAACTTGATAAAGAATTTTCAAAGATAATCATCATCAAACACGATGATGTTGTTCTTTTAATTGGGGAATCCACAATGAAGGGAGTCAATGACCTGGCGAATTAAATCAACCGCAATCAGCGGTTTCAATAATGAATATTCAAAAATTCAATAAGATTTTGTGACCACAAGTGGTAATAAAATCTGAAAAAAAGGTCGAATCTTTTATTACCTAAGTGTTAGGTGTTATCATTAATTATTCCAATGCAATAATTATTTGTTCACTGTTTTCATTATTTATATTATTTACAATTATTGGTGTTACGATAAAGATAAAAGATTAGATTTTCCTGAATTCCATTAATTGCACTAATATTCTAGATTTAAATTTAACCAAAAGGCCACTCTAGTGCTGCACTCCAAACGGGTCTAGAGTGAACCCATGTCAGAGGCTGGATTAATAAATACCCGTGTTAGATATGAACATTTTCAAAGCTTCTTTTATATTTGAACGTAATCTCCTTTAAGCTCCATACAGTTTCCCCATCGTTTCGATTACTTCCTCGTTCGAGCTAAATTTTGTAACTGAGAGCCAAGTTTTCGCGTTGTGGAACAAAACAAAGTCGTAGCACGATAGGTCGCCTGAGTATGGTGGACGCGGTTGCAATTCCGCGTACCGTAATTCAAGAAATTTGGCTACGGTGATTTTAGATGAGTGAACTGGTGCATAATCGTGATCGAACACAATTTTTTCCTTAGCAGAACGGGACCGTGCTTCTGTCAATGTCTTATCAAATCATTGCAAGAATTCACTGTAATACAGCCCGGTTATCCTGTTTTCTTTTTCCAATAAATCTATGAAGATTATTAACTATAAATTCAAAAAAATCCAAGCCATAATCTTTTCAGCCAGTGGGACTGTCTGTGCCTTGTTCGGAGTTGTAATAATAATAATAACCAGTAATGGATCCTGGTTTTTTCAACGAAGGCGAATCCATACAAAAAAATAAAATGAAAAAATTTATTTCATGGTTTACAAAAGTAAATTTTAGAATGAATTTTAATTAGTATTTTTCCGGCTTTTGAGTCGCTAAGAGTCAAATTACATTACTAAGTTAACAGAGACGCTGGGAGTGAAATGAATTTACTCCTCTTCTTGCCAGAGGGAACCAAAACAAACCGAATGGTATGAAGTAAGCTCTCTCTTTATACTAAATTACCTGCTTGGTTCTAGAAGTTAGAAGGAATCGGAGGAATTCGCGAAATAAAGGCACCCTATCCGCGGTCATATCCGTTTAAGGTTGTGATTTCTTGACGTTCCTTAATTTTCTTTTGACTTAGAGTCTCATCGCATAGTTTCGACGGATCCAAGTTGCGTATGAATATTATAGATGCCCCAATTCTTAACTTCAGAGCATGCGCATTCAATTATCCCATTATTCCGCCCTAATTATCAAATACAATAGTTTACCTTTTTTTTCATTCGTAATATTGGCTATTCGATTAAATTCAATTTGTCAGGTGGTAGACCTAACACGAATTTTAAGGTATCACCCATTTCTCTACATTACCCCCATCGATAATTACTACCAAATTGGGTTACCTTACAGAATATAATTACATCCCAGCGAAGATCATTGAAACCGATGATACACCAATGAGATATGAAAAAAAAAAGATTTTATTTTCTATCCTTTACGCCTTTAGGTATGTACATATATGATGTTAGAATCGGTTCAGAGTTTTTATGATGCTCGTACAAACAGACAAACGAACAAACATTTAAAGAAAAATGATTTGGGCGGCCATTTCTCAAGTGGTAGTGTATTGGCTCACAAATCGGACGGTTTGGCGTTGAATCCCAAGCGCGATTGACATTATTTTTTTCAGGCAACTAAAATCACGTAGTATGAATCGTTACCTAGTATTCAAAAACAAGTCCAATTACATTGATAATTTAGTCTCCTCATTAAATGTTGGATCCCACATAAAACCCAAATAAAACCTGATGTCGCTGTCTGAATTGATTGCGATGCCTAGGTAGATGCTGTCATAAGCAGCTTTGAAATCGTGAATAGGTGAAATGTATCCTTTAGAGCTTATGGTTTTTTTTTCCAAGATCTGCCTTAGTGTGAATATTTGGTTAATGATAGTCTTTCCTGGCCTGACACCACACTGATAGCGATCAATCAGGTTGTTGGCGAACGGCTTCAGGCGTTAACACAATACGGTAGATTTGATCTTGTAGGCAATGCTAGGAGGACTGATGCCTCTGTTGTTGGCGCAGTTCAAAGGTTTTTTGTTCGTTAGGATCAGACAAACATCGGGCATACATTCGTCGGACTATTTTTTACAGAAGCATTAGTGTATGCTCCTTACCAAGTCATCGCCTACCGCTTTGAAAAGTTCCGCAGTCAAACAGTCCACACCAGTAGCTTTTTTGGATTTAAACTTAGATACGTGCATGATATGCACGCAAGTACACCATCTGAATTCGATTCAACAAGGCCATTTAACGCGTGATCTGCAATTGCATGTGTATATAATTAGTGTGTATATAGTTGCGCGTGTGTAGTAGCTCATCCTCGTGATTTTCAATGTGCAACGTTGTCGTTTACTTGGATTTCCATCGCAGCAGAGAACAGATTGATAAAGTCAATAAATAAAAATTATAACGTGTTAATCAAGTATTTCTCTTTTGTATACTATTCGAGTTTCCTTTTTTTTTGTTTTAAACGTGATCTGTTTGTCATCAAATCATATAATAAACATCGCCGTTTTACTGTTTAAATGCCTATATGGGTAGAATACTCGCACACAGAACGAATGAAAACAAATGCTCCAACCTGTAGAGAGACATTTTAATAGAGGAAGGTCTCGTCTTAGGTGGCACGTGCAAGTGAAAGGGGACCTCATCAACCAATTTGGAGTGTGCAACTGGAGGCAGAAAGCAAAAGACCTCGCTGACTGGGGAGCCTACTGGCTAAGGCCCAGTTCTATCCTGGACTATAGCTCAATCTAAATAAATAAGTAATTGAACTTTTGTAGATAAAATGGGATAAATAGATCCTGTCATTTTCAGCGTTTCATCTTCTATAACCCATCTATATTGTTATACCAAAACTGTTTAAATAATAACGATATATAAAAAAAACTATTTATATATATAAACATCAACAATAGCACAATAAAAACAATATAGAAAATCGCGGACGCCTTGTAGTTACCTATTATTTTGATCAAAAAATAAAGTCTTTTCATACTTACCATTGCAACACAACAAATTTAAACAAAACAATAATAAACAGAAAAACCTAAATTCCAACAGAAGCAAAATAGCCAATGAATTAATAAATGATGATTTTTGAATATATAGGGTAATTCATCTGAAGGTTTAATTTCTTATGTAAAATAGAAGACATAAATTTGGAAGTGAACTTAAATTTTTTATTACTATTAAAAAGAACAATCTATGGCATTTGCTTCTTAAAAATGATATCATCTAAATGTTGGCCACGACTACGTCTAAGGTGGTCCATCCCGAAGGTCCAATTTAGGGCCACTCGTTCGAACAAAGCGACTGGTATCTCGCATATAACACGAGTAATGTTGGCTTCCAAAGCGGCAATCCTAGCTGGCTTATTTCTGTTTACATATTTCCAGAGAAAATAGTCCAAAGGTGCTTACCAAAATGATTTCTCAACAAGTGCATTGTTTCAAGCGCTGTATGACTCGTAGCGGAACCACCGTTTAGGTGGTGGGTCATGTTGAGAAATTACGTTGAGGACGGTGGTACTTTTTTTTGGCTTTGACAGCTCATTTTTGTATACATATTTTTTGTCTGATTTGTTGAAATAAATTTTATCATATAATATTATTTAATTTCTTTATCCTCATGAATTTTGTACATAATATAGATATTAAACATTTTTTACACATTTATTTATTTATTCAAATATGAAGTTAATTAGGTATTATTTAATTTCATATTAAATGAAATTTTTAATCATGTTGTAGTTTACCTTCAAACGTATTTTAAAATTCAAATTATCGTAAAATATTTATAATTTTTTTTAGTTGTAAGATATATGTGGTTTAAAATATCAAATCTCTGAGCAAGCTGAGTATTATTAAGCATTTATCTATGAAAATAAAAGATCAATCTATCTATTTATCTTGTTACAAAAGTAACTAGTATACTAGTACTAGTAGATATACAAGTTCTAATCTTACCTTTGTCTTTTGTATAGAGTGGAGCGTATAAAGGTGTCCCAATTCCACGAACCAAGCCTCTCGCAATTTATGTATGTTTCCTGGATAAAGTTGATGTTTTTCCAAAAACGCAGAATAAGTGCGGTCGAAGTCTTTTTTAAGTGGTGAAGATAAATCTGGAGAAACCGTATCATTGCTAGAGTGGCCTCCACCACGGTGTTGTGCGAGTCCTCCGATTCTGAAAATGAGCCCAAGGGCTCATCTTCTTCCTCTGATTGTGTAAGATCTCTTTTTATTTCGTCATCGGTTTCCATTTCCGACAGAGTGTCAAAAGAGGAGGCCAACGGATTAATAGTCTCCTGGGATGAATTGGAGTCGTCGCTGTCCGTTTTTGGAAAGGATATTGATTCTCCGAGAACCAAGGCTGTATTTGCAATTTCGGTTGAAGGAGGAGGAGGTTGCTTATCAACATTTAGATCATCCTTTTTGTAGACCCTAAAATGTATTTCCTCGAACCCGAACCGGATCATAACTTTAGTCTAAGCTAGAGCCTGATGATCTCTAGAATTCATTCTGGAGAGGAGGGTTCGGCTGGAATCCATGTGCGGGCTTTAGGTCTGCTAGTGATGTCGTCCCTTAGCACGACTTCAAGTTTTGCACCTGGCTATATCTCTCCTAAGCCACCTATAGCTTTCGTGAAAAGATCGAGAGATCTTTGGTTGGCACATGCGAGGAGCTTGATGTAGCTTTGGTGCCAGTCAGCGTCGTTTTTGATGAGAGGTGGTCCGTGGTTTTCCCGCATAAGGGCCAAGAATTTTCTCGAAAGCTTCAGCTTGACCAAATGCCACCGCTCAGGTCTAACAGATCCGTCGGTGTCGCTTCTATCGATCACCGCGATCGTTATAGCGCCTTTTAAGACTTCACTGAAGGACCTAAGAGATGTGTTGTTGGATGACCCAGGGGTTTTGATGTTTAAAGTTTTGGGCCTTTTGGGAACAAGAACGATTTCCTTCAACGATCTCTAGCGCTTAGAGCAGTTCTTTGGCGTTTTGGGAGCAGTGGAAGCAGTGGGCAATCCGTCTTTTAGGATTTTGTTTTCCCACTCAATCTTGCTCTTGATGTCCGCACTTCTTTCCACCTCCGGAATATATTCGAAGGTTTTAATTATGCGTGATGCATTTCGATGTCTTGAAATGAGCTTGCCGACTCGACTGAGCCGCTGATTCCTCCTTAGGGGGAATGCTGCTCCTAGTGGTAGAGAAAGAAATAAGACCATGGCCTGCCACAGTATTGTGTCTTATTTAAGATTTAATTTTAGGCTCGTTGTGTTTGCCTTTTGAAGACGGTGCATCATGGCTTGCCAGAGTTTTACCTTCTCTAGACAATGTAGGAGCCTTCTTGGTAGTTGGTGCAGTCATCGTTCTACCGCCCGGTTTTAAAGGAACGGGATTTTTTTTTTTTTTGAGGTTATATCCATTTAAGATCCCACGATCCGCTGTATAACAGATAAGGCCAGCTAATCCCGAGGTCTCCAGATATCCGGATACTCCGTTTGTGACTGAGCTATTTTTATAGATGCTAAGCCCTCAGCTAGGTTGATCATAGACACGGGTCGTATGACACCTTGATCTAGCCCAGGGGGGAAAAGATTGCTTGCGAGGGTGGAAGAAAGAAGGGGGAGCATCCTTTAGTTTCAGGACTCGTATGGAGAAACTTCTCGAAATTCACTGACATTACTCAGCCCCTAAAACTCGACAAGTTCGATGCTAAGGTAGAGGTGGCATCAGCCTTATTTGCTTATTTATTCATTTAAGACTGATGAATATTTTTTCAATGAATTCTCCGGAATTTGAAGTTTAATTTGTCTTAGCATACATATATAATTTAAGTCTGTTAATTGCAAATAAATGTTCTGTTCTATGTTTTATTTTGTTGACATTCATGACACTGTATATATGAATCTCATTAAATTCTAATATTTACTGCATAACTTATTAGGACACGATCAAGGGGGTTTAATTTTATGTTGTATTCTGTTGTAAGGCTGATCATGGAATATTCACGAACGGCACCGTTCTGTGAAACCTAAATTTGTTCTAATCTCGATATGTCACCATAAATCTCCTGATCTGGCTCAATATGTAAAGGGTGACCAGATAAAATAACAACAGAGTAAAATACAAAATTGATTCAGACTTTATTTTGAAGCTACGTTCATGCCGTTATGTGTGACATAGCACATCACTCAAATGGCCGCCTCGGCTTCGCTGGCAGTGCTCCAAGCGATCAGTCCAATTTTTGATGACTCGGTCCAATATGTGGGCGTTATTCCGGCAATAGCGTGTTGAATGTTGGCCTCGAACTCATCTAAAGTGGTTGGCTTGTTAGCGTGTTCTAAGAACTTGATATAGATCTAGAGAAAATAATCGAGTGGTGTCAAATCATGTGATCTCGACGGCGTATTTATGAACGTTCACCGTGAGATGACCCAGTCGCTAAATTTCTCCTTCACAACTTCGAGCGGTGCGTAGCACCACAGCTCGGATATATCGATGTTGTCGAGGTCTAACCACTGAAAGTCGGTTAATATCGCTTAATACCTGATACCAATGACAGTAACGATCTCTCCTTCCTCATTTCAAAATAAATAAGGTCCGATGATGCCACCATGTCATAAACCGCACCAGTTAATCTTTGTGGATGTATTGATGCTTGGCCAAATACTTCTGTACTGTGTTCGCTCCAATAATGGAAACTTTGCTTGTTGGCATAGCCGCTGAGCTGAAAATGAGCCACATCCGAGAAAGTGATTTTTTCGCCAAAAATCCGGATCTCCGGCCAAGATTTCCAGAGCTCAATTAGCGAACTCACGGATCTGTCTATGGTCGTCCGGGTTAAATTGTTGTGTCAGCACAATCTTATATGGATGAAGGCCCAAATTTAACCGCAAAATAAGCTGGGTTGACTCTCTGGCAATACCCGATTCAGCTGATCGCCGCCGAATCGACATTTTTTGATCTTCTTCGATACTGCCCACTACGACGGCTTTGATTTCTTTATTTCGCACCAATCTCTGTCTGGTAGCTTAAGATTTAAAGGCTCAAATTTTTAGACGGCGAAATTCACGTTGCGTATTTACAACTGAGCTGGAATTACGATAATATTTCTTAATAATTTCCCTACGTTCGGCAAGCGTGAAACGACGCAGTATGAAAACGCAAACCTTACTGAATAGTTTAACAGCTGGATGCCATTGGTAACTTTCACATAACAATTGGAGAAACTATCATTGCTATCTGGTCACCCGTTACATATGGTATAAGACTATCTTAAAGGTTAAAGTGCAATGTTGCACTGTAATATGGGATCCGGTGTTTGTTAGAAATGACCTAAAACCACCGAGTTAACCATAGTAAGAACTTCAGGCATAATTCAGTCAAAATTCAGTCAGTTTACCCTTAAATCGGTATTTAGAAGTATTGCAAAATATCTGTAATAAGGAACTTCCCTTACCGAATATGTTTTGGTACATCGTTTATGTTATTTTCAATATTCTTGTATTCGCGAAATTTGAATCTAGTCATTGAATATGGGACTTAACAAATTCCAGTAATATTCGTTGATGATTTTTTTGAGGCATATTGAAAGTTCCAACGGTAACCTTGATTTGAAAAGAATGTTTGTAATTTTCGAAACTCAAATTAATTTTGTTTGTAAGAATTCTAAAGATTTGGCTGGTTTAATATAAGCTTTCAAAATTTCTTGCGGTATATGGAGGTCCAATACTTATCAACCACACATAAGACATACATTGTATAAATAACATATGTAACAAAATATATTGATAAACACTAGTGTTTTGAAATATTCCGCAATTTGATCTTCTTTATTAAGGCAGTAATAAATTCACTTTAGGGTATTCCATGAATTTTTCATTCACTTTTAAATTTACAATTAAAAAGAAAATACTCGTACATTATTCTGCGCATACAACTTTACACGCTTGTACTTTTACATGATTGTGAATACTCTTACCATGTACTCGTAAAAATTTAGCAGGAGTTGAAATATTTTATTAAAGGAAGAGGCTTGAGGTAACTCATTGAAGTGAAGGATAAAAATATAAAAATTTTTAATTCTTTTCTTTTTTTTTGATATTTCAATTCCTTCAGGTTAAATGAAATTTTTGTGTCTGGATGTGAGACCCTCAGTTTATATAAGATAAGCTGCCGAATTTTTTCGAAGTATTATCAGTTTTTCAGAATATGCTGTAACGTATCAAACAAACAATTAATCATTTGAATGTAATATATTGTATAAGAGTGTAAACTAAAGAAAAAAGTTATTATTTACGTTTCTTTTCAGGATTCTCAATATTTCTTAAGACCATTTTATAATACCTCTTTAAAAAGACTTATATTAAAGTATCTTAAAAAGGACAGATATGGCTGTGAATAATTCGATTGGGAAATAAGAAAGAAGAAATACAAAGATGAAATCATTGAACTTATAATATTTATTTGCATATGTACACCCTGTAGTGAGCTCAAATTTCGACACATGACAGATAATTTTATTATGGACAAGCCTTTTAAACGATTTGCGTTTGAGTTGTGTTGGAAAATTTTTATCCGCTATGGAATTCATGCGTGATAGTGTGATTGTTTTATATTTGGCTGGAAAACACGTGAATAAATCATTTGTGCCTCGAACCATAGCTCGTTACTGTGATACTGGCAGCGTTGCAAAACGCCAAGGAGGTGGTCACAAAAAACAGCAACATCGGCAGAAATGGTTCGGAAAGTAAAGGCTCATATTGAGCGAAATCCGCGTTGAAGTTGAAAAAAAACGGCTCGTGAGCTCAACATATCGTTGGAACGGATGCAACACATACATATACAATGAGCTTGGGCTCAAGTCATTGGATTCCCAAAAAGCATACGATCGGGAATCAACTCACGGTGGTGAGTTGCCGAATTTGGTTTTTTTCGATGAGTCGCCATTTGTGATCAAGTTGACATATTAACAAACAAAATGACCGAATTAACTTGCCAGAGAGGTTCTTCGAAAATTTACACCTTCGGACGGCCACCAGAAAGCAGACAGCACCGATGGTGATGGTTTGGGCCGCCATAACCGCCGATGGATCGTGGCGTCAAAAATAATTCGATCGTATATCGTGAAACTATCTTAGAGACAGTATTGAAGCCTTGGGCAAACAATCATTTCGGTCGGAGACTGTGGACATATCAACAAGAGTCGGCACCGTCTCACAAAGCGATGGTCAACCAAGATTGGTTAAAAAACAATGTTACACACTTCATTTCTTCGACACAATGGATTGCAAGGCCTCCGGATGCAAATTCGTTGGATTTCTCTGTCTGGGGTATTTTGAAGGAGAAGGTTGGCACTAAAAAATACCAAAGTTTGGACCACCTCAAAAAAGCACTTCGCCGGGAATGGCCCAAAATACCGCAGAGCCACTTGCGTGCAGCGTGCAATGCTTTCTTCGGCCGTCTCAAGGCCATTATTCGCGCCAAAAGTGGACATATTGAAAATTACTGATACAATTTGAAAATTGATGTATTTGCCAACACTTTTTGCTTCGCACAATAAAATTTATCAAAAAATAAAAAAATTATAGCATTTTAAAACACACACACTTTAACCAGATAGAAGCTTGTAATTTAAAATAAAAATTTATGCAAAGAATGAACAAAAAATTTCTTTGTTTCTTTCAAAGGAAAGCATTGATTTATGAATGTATTGAATGTTTGAACCTTCAAAGTAGGAAACATTTCAGCGCTATCTTTTTTGTCATCAGGCTTGGCGATCTAACAAAAAACTTTTGCAGAAGCTGCATAGACGTCGAATAGTATAGGAAAATCCTCCACCTACTCCACCTACGTAATAGCAATATATAAATGATATTTTAATATATACCATATACAAATTAATATGTGTGTTTTTGGTCAGAACAATCCCAATCTCCAGCCCCAAATCCCAAGCTTAATATGACTCCAAAGACAAAATTGTATCTAAAACAATATTGATGTTTTGGTATACATATACGTAGTAGATTTAACTAAATGATATTTTCTGATTTAAGGGTAATTCTTTCCCATTATGCAATAACACATGTTTCAAAACATGTTTTGGAGCTATCTATGAAAAACCTCAAATTTATGGCCAACATCTAGGACGACTCGTTAAATCTTAAACCCAATAAGTAGTGGTAAAAATACGAAATCATTGTAGCACGACAAACTTACAGATTTCTTTATCATGAGTGCTAAAATTAGCTCAAAAAAGTAAAACACTGAAGAAATAACTATTTGCCCAGTTCGTTTACCAATAATGTTTTAAGAATGGTTCCTGGGTGTTGCGCGATTACGGTAGGCACTGTGCGGGATGAACCAAGCGTGTCCATGTAACTATGTAAATAGGACAATCACCAAAAAGAAAGTTTATCGTTAAGAATGGCGATGTGAGCATTCACATTAAAAACTGTCTCCAGCAAGATGCTGTTGATTCGGCGATCCTAGGTAACATCTCACAAGCTTTCATCACCTTACCACATACCGTACGCATATAACTTCATATCTAAATATCATAGAACATTAATATGCTCCTGTGACGATAAGATTAAACAATATTGCTATAACGAGAAGTTAAAGATCAAGTTTCAAAAGTCGGAAATGATTTTGAAATGTAGTGAGATACAGGATTTGCTGGGCTTATTACTTATTACATAAATGTATTACAATAGGTTAAAAAGGTTGTGGGTTAGGTTTTGCTTTATATGAAAAACGTAAATGTCCATTCATTGCTTTTCCAAAATTAATACGTTAATATAATTTTGTTAAATTCATTTAAAAATAGCAGGTTTTCGTCGAAAGATATACAAGTAAATTAAGTGTGAGGTTTAGCTTAAAATCCTCACTTACATAGGTCAATAAGTAACAATAAGATTGTTAAGCTAATTAAATTAATTTTTAAGTTTTTTTTTTTTTTTGTAGTATTAATAATTTAAGTGTTAATGAATTGAATGAGTAAAAACGAACTGAAAAGAATAATACAAATTCATACGCTAAAATATTCCACAATCCTACTAAAGTTATATAGAAATATCTTTAAAGAACAATATTGAGTTGGTATATATTCGTATATATCTACGAACAAAATATATCGTATAGTATGTGTTTGCCACAGTTACAAATGTCTGTTCAATCAGTCAATCAGTAAAATAGTTTGTTCGCAGGTATGAGATGTATGAAGAAATGAATTCGGTTTGGAAATTATTTAAGTTCAATAAAACTTAGGACAAGAAGCGAATTCTTATACAAAAATATTGTACAAACTGCACTATTGCATTCAAAATAGTTTAATTAGGAGTTTTGATTGTCGACACGTTATTGAAACTACCAAATTGTAATACATTTGTAAGAATTGTTTTAGAGAAGTATTCTAAATATTTTAAGTTGTCCTCCGATGTATGTTACACTAAGCCTTCTTCTCATCATGTCGTTTTTAGAAATTCATATTGCTTTACCTTACGATCGTGAATTAACTTAATTTATTTTTCCGAAATAGCACACTTCAAATTTCTTATTTCGGCTCTCCCGGATTTTCTATTTATTTGCTCTTTAAACCAGAAATACATTAAAAACGAGTCTAAGGCCCTTTGTTTCAGAGTTTTCCTCCATTTCGAAAACTGTCAATTTTTTTTCTTCAAATCAATCCCTCTCGCTTATCAAATAAATTTTGAATAGCATCAAATCATCTTTCAGGATATTGAGAATTTACTACCTCCTGAATATCTTGTGTTTTCGTACAATGAGCGCCAGGAAAAGGTTTTTTTGTAATAGGGTTTTTCTCTTTCACTTCTACTTCCGTGTCATCTTCCACTAGTGCGTAGATTTGTTTTATTTTTTATTTCAGAGTATCTTGTTCTACGTTTACTATTTCATTCTCTTTAGCCTTTTCCCACTCTTGAGTACTTTATCGTATATCCACTATGTAGGACTAGGGCAACTTTGCCTTTCTTCTTTAATTCATTAAGTTTCTTCATTTCCTGCGCAAAGTCCAGTTTTTTCTTTTACACAATAGTGTCTAGGCCATTCCGGGGTTATTTTGTTGGCTTGAAATCATTTGTAGAGTTAAAAGGGATGACTAGCCCCTTTAATCAATCAACTGTTTTCAATCTTTGTATCTTTAAATCTTGTAATAAAACAATCTCTAAAATAAAATACCGCTTTATAAGGCACATACACTCCTATTTCCTTTCATCTCATTTAAGTAAGAGCTACCTTTGTATAAATAGGGTTTTCCAATAGGGACTTGACAACTTTGAATTTAATTTGTGAATGCAATCTTTCACTAATCATCAAACTGTCACTGTCAATTTATTCAATAAACTCAACATTTTCATCATGGTAAAGTAAACTAACGAGCAACGTCTACAAATTATAAAAATTTTCTACAGATGTTCGGAGTCGGAGGTGTCTGCAACTTTAAGAGCGTTAACTCCAATTTTCGGTCTACATATTCGTTGTGTGTTGTTGCCGTGTCAGTGAGACAACGGGTTGGTCGAAATGTCGAAAATATCCAGCAAACGATCCAAATCAGTCAATTGAGAATGCCCACGACATCGCACAGACCACATTATGGCAAATTTTGAGTAAGGATCTTGGTTCACACCCATACAAGATCAAGCTGACTCAAAAATTAAAGCCGATGGACCATTTGAAGCGACGTACGTTCTTCGATTAGGTTCTGGAGAAGATGCGCCCAGATGATGAATTTCATCGCAAAATCATCTTCAGTGACGAAGCTCATTTTCGGCTCAATGGGTTCGTCAATAAGCAAAATATGCGTTATTGGTCGGGTGAAAACCCACATTTGCTTCATTGGGCCATATTTTTTCGTCGACGATAACGATCGTCACGTTACTGTGAATAATCAGCGTTATCGCGCCATGATCTCCGATTACGTTCATGCAACGTCGCTTGACTATTTTCTGTGGGGCTACCTTAAGTTATTGGTTTATGGCAACACGCCGACGACGTTGGAAGAGCTCACAGCCAACATTGAATGCGAAATAGCGGCCGTTTCGGCCGAAATGTGTGGCCGAGTCGTTGAAAATTGGATCCAACGAATCGACTGCTGTTAACGTGCCCGCGGTGGCCATATAAACGAATTCAAGTTCCATTCATAAATGTTTTGATTGTACTTCAAGTCAATAATAAAGTTTTTGGAATATCTCAAATGGTTTGCCTTTTATTTAAAAAAAAAAAAAAAAATTGTCAAGTCGTTATTAAAAAAACCCTATATAAAGCAGATGAGGGTCAATTGCATCTAAAAAAGAAAGACCGCTTCGAATGACAGCAATTGGAGAAGCAAATTCAGTTAAAGCTATACGTGCTATCTATTGTTATACTCAAAGTAAAAATATAGAGAATTAGACAGCTGGATATAATTTGAAAATTGTTGGAATTAAATACGTATCGGATGTTAGCTTCATCTGATATGATGACTTCAAAAGAACAATTTCGCATACTTGGGAAATGGAACACAGCTCGTACACGTATCGATAAATCTCTAGTGATCTTCTTAGGTATGGTGCATTCATCAGGTAGGTATGGTGAAGCCACCACCAGTTATGCAAAACGCAGCTGTCTTTGGAAGAATTGAAATTGTAGATGTAATTAATTTGAATTCAAATGGGTGAGTAATGTCATATCCAAAAAAAAACATGATTTACAAAGCTAACATTAAATAAAAAAATCACAGTTTTTAAATTTATTTAATTTTTTCTGTCTGTCCGAGCATCACAAGAAAAACTAATGAACTGATAGCCCATTTTTCGATTTCTAACTGCAATTTCATTACGATCGGTGAAATAGACCCAAAGTAAGAATTAAAAAAACATTTCAAAATAAGAATATTTTAAAAATTTGAACAACTACTACATCTATGAACTATCGGGTTTTCATACGAATATGATAACGAATAATGATAAAAATAATGCACTTTTGAGTAATGTACCTCCTAAACCGCTTAAGATTTTTTTGTTGAAACTCCGGATCTAGGAATATTGAGTAAATCTGCGTCGATTGACGCCTCAATTACTGTCCTAGGTCAATGTATACAGAAATACAGGTATGGCCACTAACCTTTAATTCAATTTTATGAATTGACTATATAAATCAAAAAATGTTTTTGTGTTGGTAATGTAAAATTATATTTTTATTTATATATTATTTGTTATAACTTAACAAACAAACGAATTGCTTGAATGCTGCACACATATTGGCCGTTTACATGAAGAGCACATAATACGAGTGAGTCTTCTGCGTTCGTCATAAATACTATATAACATATGTTGAAGCTTATAATCTGGGTTTTCTTTTCCCCCACCAGCAGCTGCAGACGTTGTTAATCTAGCGTCAGCTCTCTCTTGTAAGGCCGTACTTACGATATAAAGCTCTCTATTACAAAGTTTCGTATTGAAGTTGTGCATTACCTGAACATTGACTGACCGCTCTTCAATGACTAGCATACATAGCTCCTCATCATCATAGGGATGTTCGTATTATGTTCAAAGTATATGATGTACGCTGCCAATGCCGTCAAATCAATCATTTTGAAAAATAGAGATAATAGCAAACGCTTCGTCTGTCTTTGGCAAGTATATTCTCTCAAGCAATTGGTCCATAACGTCCACTCCTCCTTTTGTTTCATTATAAAGTTCTATAATTTCCGGTTTGTCGCCTGTGATGATGGCATCATCGTCATGATGATACCTTGTTTTTTTTTTGTTTTTGCACGTATGAGCTCATTGAATTGTTGGGCGTAAAACCGAAAACTGTCGATTTCACGGGTCGATTTCACGGGTCGATATTTGCGTGCCAACATTTCGTTAGCTATGAATAAATTATTATTTCGCACAGTTCCAACCGCCGTCAAATTTATAGACCACAAGTTCTGAAGTAAATTGAGGCTTGTAAAAAATTGACCATTGTTATATTGCGTCCTTTTCCATGAAATCTTTAAACACGCGTTTACCCTGATTAGAGCCCCGCCCCGTGACAGATTTGCTGGTATATATAATATTTCCCCATGCAGTGGGTAAGAGTTTTTGACATCACATACCTACACTTTGATGCCATACTTTGCCAGTTTGGATATAATGTATTGCGTGAAGCGGGTACGGCCACGATAACGAAACAACTGCTCATCCACGGTAAGGATTTCACACACAAGTTTTGTACAAATGTTCAAAATTATAATTCCTCATTGTCCATTACGCGTGCTAGCCTTGGTTGCGTGCGCCATATGGTGCAATAACGTACAACGAATTCAGCTGCACCCAAATTCATTTGCACAGAATCATCTTCAATGTCGATTTACTCATTGTCATCTTCCTCGTTATGGAGAGCATCGTCATAACAGATTTTCTCCTTTGTTTCTTCAATATCTGAAACTGTAACTACTCCTTATTTTCATTCGATATGTTCAGTGTCTGTCAAAAACTCTTTGGATATACTCCTCTTTTTCAGCATCAGTTAATCTGTTAAAAATATATAAATAATCAATTTTCATTGTAATTATAAAATTATTTTATGATTAACATTCCTTCTGCGGTCCATATTCTTATTTCTTTTTATTTTACTTTATATAATGTACAGGATTCGGCAATATGATCTCCCACATTTTGCACCGCCACTGTGCCAGAACCACTGAAGAAAGGAAGAGCTTAGCATAGTCGGTTGGTAGCTCGCGCCTTGCCATAAATTGAAGGGTCGACTATCGTTCCTACGTTATCGAAACGTTTATGAAAAGTAACGAATATGTGATTACGACGCAAAGAACTTTTCGTACTCACTTCGCGATTGGTAGACATGCTGTAGTTCCAGATCGCAAAACAATACTGTTGTGGGTTTCAAATTTTAGGGCTACAGGTTCAGCCTTAAAAAGAATATCAACTGGTAGACCAAGAAGTGTTCGGACACCTGAAAATGATGCAGCTGTAAGAGAAGCAGTTGAGCGATCTCCTAGCCGTTTAGCTGTTAAACATGCATCTGCTTTTCGTTTGTCAGATCGTTCTGTGAAAAGAATTTTATACGCCGATCTGAAGTTCCACACATAAAAAATGATGATCGTGCAAGAACTTAGTGAATGGGACTGGGAAAATCGCTGAGCATGCGCAAACGATATTCTTTAATCCCATCATCCCACAAAATTCTCTTTTAATAACGAGTGACAAAGCTCATTAAACAAGCTGCTACTGGGCGCCAGCTACATAAAAGGCTACTTCACAGCCCATTTGTTACTGTTGAAAATTAAATCGTGACATAACTTGTATATATGTAAAGCTTAATAATTCATGGATTAACTTTGTCTCTTTCTTAATCTTACTATACAGGGGGAGTTTCTTAACTTGAGACATCCAAATTAATCGAAAAATACGCGATATCACGAAAAATGTTTCAGAAAAGAGTCACAAGGTTCTTAAGGGGACATAGGATGGTGACCACGAGTTTGAAATTGAGCCCCATTTTCAAGGTCAAATGAAGATCACTTTTGATTTTTTAATATGAACCCCTATTTTTTTGACAGATTCGTAACCTGCGTGAAAAATTACAATTCTTTTATATGAAACTCTTTAGACATCAACTTACTCGAAAAGTACGAAATATCGCGAAAAATGTTTTAGACAAAAGTCACAAGGTTCTGAAGGACGTAAGATGGTGACCACGAGTTTGACCTTGAGACACATTTTCAAGGTCAAATGAAGGTCACTTTTGATTTTTCAAATGATAATTCCTGATTTTCATTGCTCAGCCGTATTCCTCAATGGGGTACACGACTTTGTCTCAAAGGTCTTATTCATTCAACTCCAACGTTGTTAGGGAGTTAGAAGGTCGAGATATGTTTTGAGGAATTCATTATTGCCTCGAGTGAAGTTAAAACTTAAAGAAATTTCAGATAGAGACAAATTGTTCAAAATTTATCTGAGAGTGTATGATGTGCACTCTGCCCTTTTTTTCTACTTAAACGGAACTGTACTTCATTTAGAAGTTCGATATAAGTAACGTTTTCAAGATTAATAATGCAGGCTATTTCAATTCAAGAGAAAATTGAAATGATATTGATTTATGGAGAAAGTGGAAGGAACATCGGTGGTGCTGTTGCTCTTTACGCCCAACGTTTCCCAGACCAGATACGATCGCGCGCTTCCTTTTATCGGGTCATCTTACAATTCACTGGTGAAGGGTGGCTGTTGAGGACAATGAAATAGCAGTGTTAGCTGCCGTTGCAAACGATCCTCACATTAGCTCTCGCCACATAAGTCGTGAATCAGGAATTTCTCAAACGACTATCTGTAAGATATTACATCGGCATAAATACCATCCTTATCATGTTTTAGTGCATCAAGAACTTTCTTGTGAGGATTTTCGCAACCGGATTTCCTTTTGTCAATGGGCACTTCAGCAAATTAACCGAGAGCCCCTTTTCTTCGCCAAGGTGCTATTCTCTGATGAGTCGACTTTCACCAATCACGGTACGGTCAATCGATATAATATGCATTACTGGGCTACCGAAAACCCTTTTTGGTTGCGACAAGTTGAACGCCAGCACACTTGGAATATTAATGTTTGGGCTGGAATTAATTAATAGGTCCATATTTTATTGAAGGCAACTTGAATGGCGAAAGGTATGCAAACTTCTTGCGGGACTATCTTCCAGTAGTACTAGAAGAACTCCCATTGGAGTTGCGACAAACAATGTGGTTTCAATATGATGGTTGTCCAGCCCATTATTCCCAAGTAGCCCGGGGCGTATTAAACAATGTTTACCATCAATGATGGATCGGACGAGGGGGTCCGAGGCAATGGCCTGCTAGATCACCTGATCTTTCGTCACTTGATTTTTTCTTATGGGGCTACTTAAAAAGTGAGGTTTACAAAAAAAAAAGCCAACAACACGTGAATACATGAAAAGACGTATAACTGAAGCTTGCCGGAAGATTACGCTAGAAATACTTCTCAGTTCCGTTGGTTCATTTAGAGCGCGGATAGTCAAGTGTATTGAAGTGAATGGTCACATTTTCGAGCATTTGTTGAAATAGTCTCGGGAAATAAACGTCGAAATGGGAAGAATTCAATGATTCAACAGTGGGAGGGAAGGGGACCCACTGTAACTAATCACCCCGAAGGAAACAAAATACTGCTACGTCCACGTCATTCTTTCTGGGTTATGCTAAGCGCAGTATGTAAAAACAAACGACAAGCCTACGGGCAATACGACTGAGCAATGAAAATCAGGAATTATCATTTGAAAAATTAAAATTGACCTTCGTTTGACCTTGAAAATGGGTCTCAAGGTCAAACTTATAGTCACCATCTTAGAACCTTGTGACTTTTGTCTGAAACATTTTTTCACGATATTTCGTACTTTTCGAGTAATTTTGATGTCTTAAGTTTTATGGCGCCATCTGACGGGAAAAGAACGCATTTTTGAAGAAAGTGTATCATGTAAAAGAATTGTAATTTTTTACGCAGATTACGAATCTGTCAAAAAATAGGGGGTCCCATTAAAAAATCAAAAGGGACCTTCGTTTGACCTTAAAAATGGGGCTCAAGGTCAAACTCGTTGTCACCATCTTATGACCCCTTCAGAACCTTGTTACTTTGGTCTAAAACATTTTTCGCGATATCTCGTATTTTTCGATTAATTTGAATGTCTCAAGTTAAGAAACTCACCCTGTATGTGTATACGATACCTAATTGGAAGTTTTAACTACACATGTGTTTGTATTACTATTGTACTTGCATAGAAAACACTGTAGTTTATCACGCGTTTTTTGGGTAGTCAGTAGCTCCTTATATCTCGTACAAAGTGGACTAATAATTAATATATTTCTCACATTAAAGTCTCGGTCTTTTTTTCTTAAAGTTTTCAGCCGGAGATTTCGCATAAATTTTGTTACATGGTGCCGAAACTCGGGACGAAAGTCGTTCAGAGATAGAGAAATATATTTAGCGGAAAGAAAAAGAGAAAAAGGAATTCCAAAGTGAAAACATTATTTAAAGCATCTCGTGTTTCGCGTCGAAAGTTCATAAAATGGAACTCTCTGGTCGGTCTGCCTACAGAGGGCAAGTTACGAGAATCGTCAAGTCTGCCACTGACTATTTAAATTCGCCTGAATCACAGTAAAAAGATGAGGACAAATTCGACTACATTGAGGAAGAATTAATTTCCTATATCCAGCGTTTGACAGCAGCACACGAAAGTCTACTCACTTCCAATCAGGAGGTTATGAAGAAAAGCCTCCTCAAAGATGAAGATCTAGACAAAGAGTTTGAAAAGGTTGCAGAGTACCAAGACTCTGCCATAGGAGCACTTGCTAAATTAAATACACGCATAGCTAAACTTAGGCAGAAGCAGACACCTAAGACAGAAAACCGAACTGACTTATCTTTCAACGCATCTGGTGTCGTGCACAGTTTAGTTAAGCTGCTGGTGTTAACTTTAAAAAAGTTTGATGGAAACTTCCCGGAATGGCTACTGTTCTGGGTCCAGTTCCGTACCAAAGTTCATGAAAATACTGGTTTAACCTCGTCTGATGAATTTAGTTATCTTGAGAGTGTATTGGTGGGTAACACTAGAGCACCTAGTTGAGCGCCTAGTTGATAAGCACATGCAGAAGCTAATTACTCTTCGAACTGTTAATTCACGAGCAGATGTACTTGGCTTACGTCACCTATATAATTCGGTTACAGCATGCAGAAATTGTAAGTCTCCATTTCAAACTCTGATCAAAGTGGGATTCGTGCTACTAAGTCAGTTCAACAAAAAAAAAAAAAAAAAAAAAAAAAGCGTGTACATAGAGGCAGTAGTGGTTCCAGTAGTAGTGCACAGTGGTTCCAAAAATATGTGTAGAAGTCCTCCCAGCACGTGGTTCCAGAAATATGTGTAGACGTCCTCAGTTAGCCGACACAAAACATGTTTCCATCGATTCGGAAGAAGGCCTAAGTGTTCTTGTAGGTTTCGACTTTTACTGGACCATAGTTACCGGCAAGAAAAGGCGCATTGCGCCCTGTCTGAGAGCCATAGAAACCGTATTTGGGTGGACTATTCAAAAGCCACATTCTTCTTCTGGTAAAAATATCGTTTCAAACATAAATTTATGTTTCTTTCCTATTCCCAGCACGAATTTACATCTGCCTGCCCTGATCGACAGTGACTATCGGGCGGCTTCTTTAACTTTCTACGCGTTTGTCCCGGACACCTGACTGTCTCAAGGAGTATGATAATGCTACACGGCAAATGGTCTTAGATGACATCGCTGAATTAGTTCCTGCAGACAGTTGTGATGATTCCAGGCGGGTTTTTTATTACCGCATCGCCACGTCAAAGATGAGAGTTGTGTTTGATGCTTTAGCACGCTCAGATGATAACCCATCTCTTAACGATATGCTGCATGTGGGTGCGAATCTGTTACCAGATGTCTTGAAGATTCTTCTCAACTTTAGACCAGGACGAATAGGAATAGTTGCTGACGTAGAAAAGGCTTTTCTACACTCTCCTAAGTAAAAAAGATCGAGATAGCCATCGTTTTATTTGGTTCTCAACAAAAATCGTCAGATGGGACGCCCAAATTCGAAGAGCTGAGGATGACAAGGGTGACCTTTGGAGTGAACTGCAGCCCATTTATATTAACAGCGACACTGCGTCATCAGTTTGCCGAAGAGAGCCATCGTTTTCGATCAACATGTGACGTTCTTGGGGAAGGTTTTTACATGGACGACTTAGTGATTAGCGTTGACACAGAAAATAAAGGACAGCGGATTTGCAAAGAGGCTAGAGAGATTTTAAATAACTCAAGCATGAATTTGAGGAAATTTAACTCCAAAAAATCTCTGATTCGTTAACGTTTTGGTTCCACCGATGTCCCAGCTACGCAAAAGGTTTTGGGACTCTTCTGGTTTGTCTTCAGCAATGAGATAGCTGTACCTTTTACATCGGTCGAAAGCTTACTTTCATGCAACATAGCAAAAGCCACAAAACGCATGGAGCTCCAGACAATAGCGAGAATTTACGATCCTCTAGGAATGCTTGCACCCGTTGTTGTTAAGGTAAAGGTACTATTTCAAACGATATGGAGAAAGAAAGTGTGCTGAGATGAAGCTATACCTTCCGAGCTGTTGGTTGAATAGGATGAGTGCGTCAAGAGTCTGTTGCAGTTAAAGGATTTGACTATCCTAAGGTCAGTTTTAGTGTTTTCTTCTACGTGCAAAGTCCACATTCATATTTTTGCTGACGCCAGCATGAAAGCCTACGGCAAAGTGGCCTACCTACAGAACATCAAATCCAAAGACGATTGCACCGTTGTATTTTTGTGCGAGAAGAGCAGAGTGGCTCCGCTCAGAGAAGACGGATCTAAGGAACTTATATTACCTAAACTGGAGCTTACCGCGGCCCTAATAGCAGCTAGATTGTGTTCCTACCTAAAGCGTTCTCTAAAAATACCTGTTGAACGTTTTCATATGTGGACGGATTCGAAAATTGCACTCAATTGGATTCATGGTGAACATGACCGATGGAAACCTTTCGTGCAAAGCCGTGTTTCGGAGATTCGTCGACACACGATAACTTCAGACTGGAACCACTGTGCAGGAAAAGAAAATCCTGCTGATCTGCTGACAAGTGGTGTAACTTCCGAATTCCTGCGGTCGTCTCAGCTGTGGGCAAAAGGGCCAGATTGGCTTAAAGATGTCACTTA
This sequence comes from Volucella inanis, assembly GCA_907269105.1. Classification (NCBI taxonomy): domain Eukaryota; kingdom Metazoa; phylum Arthropoda; class Insecta; order Diptera; family Syrphidae; genus Volucella; species Volucella inanis. The sequence continues at coordinate 69,200,239 of OU026153.1, forward strand.
CCTGTCTGATGACATGTGTATTATTCCAATGACTGTGGTACCATTGGTCTTGCTTGCAGAAGCAGTTTCTGCAAGTATTGAGCTTCATTCAGTTTTGTGCTTTGAAGACTTCAGTTCCTGGAATCACTTGCTGCGGGTTACTTGCTTTATGTACCGTTTTGTGCATTCTTGCAAGAAAGAAACGAGAAAGGAGTCTAAACACTTGTGTGCAGATGAACTCAACACTGCTGAATATTACTGGATCAGGTACATACAGTATAACCAGTTTTCTGATGAAATTTGTTTATTACAGAAAGCGAAGTCCGTACCTGGGTCATCCGATATTGCTCAGTTTTTCCCATTTTTGGACGATGTGGACGCTTCTAGTCTTTACCAAAGTCGATAGACTTCAAGCACCCCATCATACTGCCAACTAAGTCGCAAATTACTAACCTCATCGTGAGTGGAGCATGGAGCATGGAGGGGTCAACAATGTTTTTTCGCAACTGCGAACTCGGTTTTGGATCCCTAAAGGACGACAACTTGTAAAGAAGCTAATCAATAGATGCGTCGCTTGCAAAAAGTTATGGGGCGAACCAGCTTCACAGCCGTTTGGCCCTCTGCCCATAGAAAGACTTACGTTTTCAAGGCCATTTGATGCTGTTAGAATAGAATTTGCGGGACCTCTGTATACTTTTGATAACGCTGCGGGAGGGATGACCAAAACATACCTCATGGTATTTACATGCACCGCTATTCATGCCGTCCATCTGGAGATGACAACAATCATGTCAACCAAAACTTGCTTTATGGGTCTTAGGCGCTTCATTGCTAGGAGAGGCATACCGTCGGTCATTTATTCCGATAACGCTCGAGCATTGCAACTTCTCCGTTCGTTCCACTATGGAAAGTATACTTCGTCAAATCAACTCAAGAATAATGACGTTGTTCTTGTTTTCGATTCTGGAAAACCACGAATTTACTGGTCGGGATGGCAAGGTGAGAGCTTGCGAGATACGATACTCGGATCGAACAAAAACTAGAAGGGTTATTCAGTTACTGTATCACTTCGAGTTCGATTCTATTCCCTCGGTCGGAGGATGTTGTAAATTATATCGTGACATAACTTGTATGTATGTAAAGCTAAATAATTCATGGATTAACTTTGTCTCTTTCTTACCCTTACTATATATGTGTATATGATACCTAATTGGAAGTTTTAACTACACATGTGTTTGTATTACTATTGTACTTGCATGGAAAACATTGTAGTTTATCATGCGTTTTTTTTGGGTCAGTAGCTCTTTATATCTCGTACAAAGTGGATTAAAAAATTATATATTTCTAACGTTTAAGTCTCGGTCTTTTTTTCTTAAAGTTTTCAGCAGGAGATTTCGCATAAATTTTGTTACAGTTACCGTTTGGTTACCGTTTAGATTAGAAGCAGGCAACAAATATGTACTTATGACCACTCAAAATGTTCGTAAATAGCTACAAAATTGCATTAACAAAAAAAAGAAAAAAAAATTCTCAGGACATATAAAGAAAAACGCGAAAAATTGCTACTGACCACACCTCTACTTGGGTATACGTTCTCGTAGTAAAAGTTGGGTACCTATAAGGAATATATTGCTGATTTTTTGTACGAGTATAGTATATATCGCGGAGATTTGAAAGGTGGTGGACCAAGCTTGCTAGAGATAAACGTGTTTGTACATAGTTATGCATTGTTTATTATGTACTACACACATATTTCAGAACCAGTGAGATGCAGTCGCCTGTTAAGTCTAGCACTTTATAACGGATAAAAATTTAATGAAATCGCATACAACGTTTTTGAATAATTAATGTGCAAATTATTAAATATCATAGTTTCACCGCTGTATGGAGCAACGGGATAAATTATGTACTTAATTAAACACAACCCTTTTCCATGTGCATGATTCGAAGTTAAAATTTGGGGCATCTTTAACGCTCATGTGCAACTTGGAACCCCCGAAACTATGCAATGGGACTCCACGTCAAACAACAACAAAGGAACGTCAATAAAGACACAATCAATCTCAAATTGATGTGCCCGCGGAGAGGATATTTTCATCTCGCGAAATCCGCTTATTTCTTCTACCTTCCCTTTCTGGGTTCAAATGATTCTAATTCCCCTTCGTTAGACCGTTAATAAATTTTGGAGCCAGACGTTAAATACGGTCGGCCTAGACTTTCGAACGTCTTTCTTTAGTTAGGGACTTCTCGAGTCTTATCATTTACGCTTCCGAAAACCAAACAAGTAATGTACTGTAGTATTCAGAGAAGCCTTGATTTAAAGTTAAAGTTTCCCTTTGGCAAACAGAGGAGTAAACTCACTTCACTTTCAGCGTCTCTATAACCTGGCTCTTAGTAACAAAATCTGGAACCAACCAATTAAAAATACCAATGTAAATTTAACAAAGTTTAGTTAAACATTTACTTGAATTTACATTTATAGAACATGAGATTAATATATTTGTATATTTATATACATTTATTTATTTATCTATTTTTTTTTAAGGAACTTAACTCTTAAAAGGATATGACACGATTTAAGTTGCCTTCAAAAATTGCTATCTTTTGACGCTAGGTCGGGATTGAACTTCTAATCGTCTGATTGAGAAACCATTACACTAACACTTGCCCAATGATCAGCCGCAAAAAGTCTATGTCATTTACAGCCTATGTAATATTTTAGAGCTTGTTCAATAATTAGCATATATTTTATATATTTTAAGTACATATTTTCTCAATTTTTGTGATGATTTTTATGGGTTAGTTTGATGCAAACAAATCTGAAATCGTTAACACCTGCAATAAATTGAGACTTGCTCTTAGTCCGCAAATGGGTTCAGTTGGCTAGTGTTTGCACTATTCGCCCTTACGAGTGCTGATCAGAAAATAGACGCAATGAGTAAATGCAGGAGCCAGGGAATGACAAACCAGTAAATGTTCTTCACATAAGTAGATATAAAAAATAACCGAAAACAGAATCGCGTACTATAGAGATTTTACGAAAAATTCGAAAAATTCTGTATTCTATTGTATCAAAATTAATTTTAATTTTAAATGAGTGAAATAAAAACTACTGGGTCTATAATTCGTGCGGTTTGCTAAGAGATGGCGTAACTTGTATTATTTTATTGTTATTATTCCATTGGAACATGCGTTGGAAAGCTACTGTCATTGTACGTCATTTCAGTATATGTCATTTATTTGAAGCGTAAACAACAATAATTTTTTTTCAGTCAAATATGAACTTTGTGCCTTAAAAAGTGTTTTTGCGGGGAGTTCTTCATTGCTTTAATATGAAGTAAACTGCTGCCGAAAGTTATCGTATTTTGTTGGAAGTTTATGGTGAACATGCGCTAGCTAAGCGAACGTGCCAAAAGTAAATATGAAAACATATGTGAAATCATATGTGAAACCCGGCCAACCAGCCAAATCAACGGCAAAGCCGAATATCCATGGCGCGAAGGTAATACTCTGTATTTGGTGGAATCAGATGGGTGTGCTCTATTATGAGCTGCTAAAACCGGGTGAAACCATCAATGGACAACGCTACCGAACACAATTCATACGTTTGAAGAGAGCAGTAGTCGAAAAAAGCCCGGAATATGCGACCAGACACGAGGCAATAATTTCGCTCGGCCCCACGTTGCTATTCCGGTTAAGAACTTTTTGGAAAACAGTGGATGGGAAGTCTTACCCCCCGAGACCATGCCCCTTCTGACTACCATTTGTTCCGGTCGATGCAGGACTGAAATACGGTTCACATCAGAGCAGGATATCAAAAATTGGCTTGATTCATTCTGCGCAGTTCTTTTGTGATGGGATCCACAAATTGCCAGAAAGATGCGAAAAAGTCATAGCTTCAGATGGGCAATACTTTGAATAATACTATTGTACATGTTTTTCTTAAATAAACGTTCAAATTATGAAAAAAAGGACGAATTAAAATATATACCCAATACTATAATTTTGGCAGAAAATTTTAGAATCCCAGTGAAAGAACGCATTTTTTGTCTCCATTCATGTGTGTTTATGGTAGTAATATATATTATATATAGACCCTCCCCTGCCATAAATTTTTTTGTTCGGCGGAACTTCAGGAACATGCCCTTAAAAGATTATACTGTATATACTTGTATGATTCCAAAAATATGAACGTTTGTTTTTTTTTTTGTTTTTTTTTTTGTTTTTTTTTTTGTTTTGCTTCTTCATTCATTCTTGATTAGCAACATTATGTGGGTGCATTCGATTCCATTTCGTCAATGAATAATAAAATGCACACAACCAAACCGTAAATAAAACATTTGTATCCACTCTATTCAGTTTGAAATAGGAATGAGATACATGAACACAATACATATTATGGAAATCTCCACTGATCCATCGGAACAAGATTGCCATCTGTAATCCAAATCTGTAATCTCTGGTGATTTGTGCAAGCAAAATTAATAAATCTAGATATGTAGATAAAAGATGAAAACCAAAATCAATTCAGAATAGCACGTCTGCAATGTACGAATACTGTTGAGAAAAAGACGAGTTCTACTTCACTCCATTGAAAAATATTTACTTACAAGGATACAAGTATTCAAGTATATTCATACGAGTACGATGAAGGAAGGAACCATAAAACCATGCACTAAAAAACATTAGCAGACATGTGCCTTGTGAGTAGTAGAGATAAATAAATAATACCAAATTTGACAATAAGTATGTAAATTTCCATAATTATTTTTATTTTTATTTTATTCGTAGTTTTTATTTTTTCATTTTACTATATTTTAAATAATTTAACTATATAGTACGTTTGTATAAAAAAGTTAATGATAGTGTTAATGTTATTTTTTAGTAGCATATTTCAGGATGTGGGGTGAGCATTACTCGTATTCGTATTCGTACTCATTCTTATATGATAAAAGCAAGAGAAAAGATTTTACAAAAAAACTTAGACATAGATTGAATAAGGGTATAACAATATGATTTTAATTTCATTGTGATCAAAACTGAGAAGCCATATTTTAAATTGTTTTTAAGAAGACTTGTAAAGATCTACCGTCACAAATATTTAAAGGAAGCCTTTTAAACAATCTAGAGGATACCACGGAGTAAAAAGTTTTGAATATCGTTTTCGTAGAGCAAATTTTTCTAAGCCGGTACAAGCTTTGAACTGCTGATCGTAAATATTGCTTTACATTTAAGATATGTTCAGATGAACTCAAGTGTTGATCAAAGGTAATACCTAAATATTTAAAATAATCTACTACTTTAATTTGAAAAAATTCAGGTCACAGGACGAGAGATTATTAAATATTGCGCATACGCAATTTAAAATGTAAGAACTTGCACAATTTTTTACATGAAAGTAAATTTCAAGTTCAAATAGCCTATAAATTCTAAGACTGAGTTCATCAATTTAGTTTTTCTACTAACGGCTAGCTTATGTTTCGCAAACCAAATTCTTAAGGATGATCGTCGTGATTTATGTCAGCACTTAGGTTTAGACCACTATTCGAGCGATATGCAATGCTTAGGTCATCAGCAATAGCAGCACCTTTTCCTAAAAATAGCTGTCGAAAAAGTGAGTCTATATAAACAAAAAACGGTATTGGATTAAGAACTTAACCCTAATGCACACCCAGACTCAGAATCTTCTACCTTAACTTGTTGAGCTGTATTTATTAAGTTGAACTCAAACCAATTATGTATGTATGTAGCCACGAAAGCCTTCACAATATAATTTATTTAGGAGAATTGTATAGTTCACTGTGTCAAAAGCTTTGATTATATCCACAAAGAGTCCAGCAAAGTATTTCTTATCATCTGCAGAGCAGAACTCCAAGAGGGCATCTTCGGTAGAAAGGCTTTCTCTGCACCCAAACTGAACAGGACTTAGGTAATTTACCTTTACAAGGTATTTCAACTTTCTTCTTTTAATAGCTTTGGAAATTGAGGACAGTAATAAAATTAACCTATCGTCACTTTTTGTCATTTCTACTACCCTTTTTGAAAAGAGATATCACCTGGACACACTTTAGATTATCCGGAAATGTTCCGGTAAAAATGTTAATATTAC